>CM062369.1:13665000-16065000 GCA_031216125.1 Dalbergia cochinchinensis
TCCTTTCTCCATTATGGGTAATTCTCGCGTATACTCATTTTCAATTTTTTTTATCATCCTAGTCATTTATATCTTTTTAGTAAATTAAAATATTTAATTCATAGAAATATAAAAATATATTTTCTAATTAATAAAAATAATATATAAATTTAATTTATATTATTTCAATTACATGTCCTTTCCTTGTATATCCTTTTAATAAATTAAAATATCAATTTTAAAATATATGTCATAATTAATATGTAATAATTAGTAAAAAAATCATTTATAATTCTAATTTATATAATCTTAATTATTAGAATAGTATATCAATTATAATATTATTTTTAATAAAATAATATAATTATTTTTTTAGAAATTAATAAATATTTAATATCATTATTAAAGAAATGTATATTGTGGAATTATTTTTTAAAATATTTTAGTGTTAAAAAATTTGATATTATTTTGTCAAAAAAATTAGTATGAAAAATTATGAAATTGATAGATTGAAATGTTCAAGTTGTAAAAAATTAAATAGGATATAGTGATACAGGTAGATAAATAATTTTTTTTTAATTATGATTTTCAAAAGTTCTATATTTGAAATCAGAAAACTTTCCCCTAATTCCGTCTTCATTTAGAATTTTGCCTCCATTCTTATTCATATCCTCATCATGGGTCCTTATTCCTCATTTCTCGTAGAGATTTGAATCCCTATTGATATTTATGTGTTTATTAAAAATTTTCAAAATAAAAATTTTAAAATATAAACTTTAAAACATAAATATCTATAATAACAAATACTACTAATGCAACACAATTATAATAGCTTTATTATCATTAATACTATAATTATATAAACAAAATTTTATGGTGTAATATATTAAATTATAATTTTAATTTGTTTACGGTATTTTTTATTTTTCATATTTCTTTTTTAATGGTAGAGAGATACGAAGGTACGATTGGAAAGAACAATTGATAATTAGAAGGTAAATTAAATTCAAAATCTTATTCTAAGTATTAAGATTATAAAAATGATGGAGTATAATTTTTCTATGAATAACACATGAAAGATTTTTATGCAATGAGTCTTGAATATTAGTATTATATCAATTATCATCATATTTGATTAAGTATAAATTATTATATTGGTATTATAATTAGTACTAAATATTTGATTAAAAATAAATTTAGTAGGAATTGAATTTTGAATTATTATCATATCAAAATAAATCAATTAGCAATTTGTTAACAATTTGACCTACCCATTTTCTTTAAAAAAATATTAATTTTAAAGCTTATTTATTTTAAAATTATTTTTTATAATTTTTTATATTACCTTCATAATGTGAGACTATTAATGGTTCTTAATTTAATTGTAGATCATAATTATATTGACATAAGTTCTCCCTTAGTGCAAATTATAATCTCTAATGATTGTACTATTTGTTTCTTTAATAATTGTAATATTTGATTTTATTTCATATAAAAAATAATTAATAAGTAAATTATAAATTAAGTTTAAAAAATATATAGACATAAAGATTAAGAAAAGTGGGGCCTAAATCATTGTATGAATAACATGTGAGGCCTAAATCGTTATATAAATGACACATGTAATATAATAATTTTTATGAAATGAGTCTAAAATATTAGAATAAATAAGATTATGATAAATCTTTATCATATTTTTTTTCAAATCTTCTCCAATTTTTTTAATTTTTTCAACACTAACTTTTTTTTTCAAAATTCATTCAAATATTTTAAAATATAAAATTATCAAAATTGGCATCAATTGTATGATTGATTTTTTTTTCAAAATTTATTCAAATATTTTAAAATATAAAATTATCAAAATTATTTGTAAGAGCTCAGAGATTATTGAAGGTATGATTTTGTGACCATCCCATGTGATCTGATTTCAATAGCCATCTTTTCTGTACGTTCACTGTTCAACGCGCAACAGGAAAAATCAAGAATAAGATCTATAAACTTTCATTTTTAATGTTTTTCTTTCCTTTTATTTCATCTCGGCAAATAGCCTCATTTTTTGTTGGTCTGATTAAGGCATTTCACTTTTTTTATTTTTTTCATATCATAGGATTTTTTATTGTAATGAGCACAATTAATATTGTTATCACCTTAATATATTTATATCTAATCCATTTTTCAATGATTCTTAATTCTATATTTTTTCTATTCTTAATAATTCTTAATCTCATGGATATATTTCAATGATTCAAATTTTATTGATTCAAGTAATCTTTAATAATTGTAATATTTGATTTTATTAATAATTAATAATTAAATTATAAATTAAGTTAAAAAACTGTAGATATAAATATTGACAAAAGTTAGCCCTAGATTACTACATGAATGACATGTATACCTTATAGCTATATATGAAAGATATGTGTAATAGTTTTTATAATATGACTCTCAAATATTAGAAAAATAGATTCAAGATTAAAATTTTACTTATAGGATAAAATAACCGATGAATTTTTTTCATTTTAGTTAGAATTTGAAATTATTGTCATATATATTGACATTAATTAGATTCGATACTTGTTAAAATTGAGTGTATCAAATTAAGTTGATATCAATTAATATTATTAACATAATCAAAACTATTAAATATTTTTTTATGATATTTATTATGAATTAGCATACATTGATTATTTGTATGTATTTCTAAATAATTTTAATTAATTTAAGTTAAACAACATTAATCATTAAGATAATACTACCAATGATTATGTAATTATTCTAATTCTAACCATTTTATAACAATAATATTACTTTTTGTAATCAGGATGATAAATTATTTTGTGAGATTGCCTAAAAATATATTAATATTTTGATTGAATTTATTAAGTTAATTAAACTAAGACATTCTATTAAATCAATAAATTGATAGATAATTAAGGGCATAAATATTAATATTTTATTTAATTGATATCAAAAGGTTTTGTAAATTCAATTAAAGCGATAAATTCATCAGTCATTAAAATACAAATAAAAATATTTTATTTAAGGATAATAGGTTCCATAAACAAAATAAATAACTAAACATAATGTAGGTTTTTTAAAATATTTACCATGCGATATTTATATTTTTATTGTGATTGTGATATATATGTTAATAGTTTAATTTTTAAACATTCAGACTTTTGAAAGAAATTTTATTTTCTTTCATTTTGAAATACATAAATTCCACTTTTCAAATCCTATTGTACTTATTTTACGTTGATAATTGAAAAAATAAAAGCCTCAATTATTATGTTTAATATCTTGATTGTTTTCACTCTTAATTTCTGAATAATAACATTGTAATTATTTTAGATTGATAATCAACAACAAATAAAATACCAAAATAATATTAGTCTAAATAAGAGACAACACTTTTATTGAATTCATAACTTGAATACATTGTAGGAGCGATATTCCAATGAAAATGAAAGTAATTTAGAAAGAAATATAAAATGGCAAAAAAAAAATACAGATCATGCCTAATATTATGTTTACATAATAACATGGCCTAAATTAAACTCTTTATCCCTAAATCTAGCATAAATTGTTTAATTGATAGATTGAAATGTTCAAATTGTAAAAAATTAAATAGGTTATAGTGATGCAGGTAGATAGATGATTTTTTTTTATTATGATTTTCAAAAGTTCTAGATTTGAAATTAGAAAACTTTTCCCTAATCTCGTCTTCATTTAGAATTTTCCCTCCATTCTCATTCACATCCTCATCATGGGTCCTCATTCCTCATTTTACGTGGAGATTTGAATTTCTATTGATATTTATGTGTTTATTAAAAAATTTCAAATTTTTTTTTTAAAAATATAAACTTCAAAGTATAAATATTTATAATAACAAATACTACTAATGCAACACAATTATAATAGCTTTATTATCATTAATACTATAATTGTATATACAAAATTTTATGGTATAATATATTAAATTATAATTTTAATTTGTTTACGCTATTTTTTATTTTTTATATTATTTTTTTTAATGGTACAGAGATATGAAGGTATGATTGGAAAGAATAATTGATAATTAAAAAGTAAATTAAATTCAAAATCTTACTTTAAGTATTAAGATTATAAAAATGATTGAGTATAATTTTTCTATGAATAACACATGAAAGATTTTTATGCAATGAGTCTTAAATATTAGCATTATATCAATTATTATCATCTTTGATTAAGTATAAATTATTATATTGGTATTATAATTAGTACTAAATATTTGATTAAGAATAAATTTGTTAGGAATTGAATTTTGAACTATTATCATATCAAAATAAATCAATTAGCAATTTGTTAACAATTTGACCTATCCGTTTTCTTTAAAAAAAATGTTAATTTTAAAGCTTATTTATTTTGAAAATATTTTTTTATACTTTTTTATATTACCTTCATAATGTGAGGCTATTAATGATTCTTAATTTAATTGTATATCATAATTATATTGACAAAAGTTCTCCGTTAGTGCAAATTTTAATCTCTAATGATTGTAATATTTTTTCTTTAATAATTGTAATATTTGATTTTATTTCATATGAAAAATAATTAATAAGTAAATTATAAATTAAGTTTAAAAAAATATTTAGACATAAAGATTAAGAAAAGTGAGGCTTAAATCATTGTATAAATAACACGTAAGGCCTAAATCGTTATAGAAATGACATGTGTAATATAATAATTTTCATAAAATGAGTTTGAAATATTAGTATAAATAAGATTATGATAAATCTCTATCATATTTTTTTTCAAATCTTCTCCAATTTTTTTAATTTTTCCAACGCTAACCTTTTTTTCCCAAAATTCACTCAAATATTTTAAAATATAAAATTATCAAAATTGGCATCAATTGTATGATTGATTTTTTTTCAAAATTCATTCAAATCTTTTAAAATATAAAATTATCAAAATTATTTGTAAGAGCTCAAAGGTTATTGAAGGTATAATTTTGTGACCATCCCATGTGATCTGATTGCAATAGCTATCTCTTCTGTACGTTCACTGTCCAACGCGCAACAGGAAAAACTAAAGGTAAGATCTATAAACTTTCATTTTTCATGTTTTTCTTTCCTTTTATTTCATTCTCGGCAAATAGTCTCATTTTTTGTTGATCAAATTAAGGCATTTCACTTTTTTATTTTTTCATATCATAGGATTTTTTATTGTAATGAGCATAGTTAATATTGTTATCACCTTAATATATTTGTATATCTAATCCATTTTTCAATGATTCTCAATTCTATATTTTTTCCATTCTTAATGATTCTTAATCCCATGGATATATCTCAATGATTCAAATTTTATTGATTCAAGTAATCTTTAATAATTGTAATATTTGATTTTATTAATAATTAATAATTAAATTATAAATTAAGTTAAAAAACTGTAGATATAAATATTGAGAAAAATTAGCCTTAAATTACTATATGAATGACACATATACCTTATAGCTATGTATGAAAGACATGTGTAATAGTTTCTATGATAGAACTCTCAAATATTAGAATAGTAGATTCAATATTAAAATTTTATTTATGGGATAAAATAACCAATGAAATTTTTTTTTCATTTTAGTTAGAATTTGAAATTATTATCATATATATTGACATTAATTAGATTTGATACTTGTTAAAATTGAATGTATCAAATTAAGTTGATATCAATTAATATTATTAACATAATCAAAAGTGTTAAATATTTTTTATGATATTTATTATGAATTAGCATACATTGATTATTTGTATGTATTTCTAAATAATTTTAAATAATTTAAGTTAAACAACATTAGTCATTAAGATATTACTACCAATGATTATATAATTATTCTGATTCTAACCATTTTATAACAATAATATTAATTTTTGTAATCAAGATGATAAATTATTTTGTGAGATTTTCAAAAAAATATATTAATATTTTGATTGAATTTATTAAGTTAATTAAACTAAGACATTCTGTTAAATCAATAAATTGATAGATAATTAAGAACATAAATATTAATATTTTATTTAATTGATATCAAAAGGTTTTGTAAATTCAATTAAAGCGATAAATTCATCAGTCATTAAAATATGAATAAAAATATTTTATTTAAGGATAATAGGTTCTGTAAACAAAATAAATAACTAAACATAATGTAGTTTTTTAAAATATTTACCATGTGATATTTATATTTTTATTGTGATTGTGATATTTATGTTAATAGTTTAATTTTTAAACATTCAAACTTTTGAAAGACATTTTATTTTCTTTCATTTTAAAATATATAAATCCCACTTTTCAAATCCTATTGTACTTATTTTACGTTGATAACTGATAAAAATAAAAGCCTCAATTATTATGTTTAATATCTTGATTATTTTCACTCTTAATTTCTAAATGATAACATTGCAATTATTTTAGATTGACAATCAATAACAAATAAAATACCAAAATAATATTAGTCTAAATAAGAGACAACATTTTTATTGAATTCATAACTTGAATATATTGCAGGAGCGATATTTCAATGAAAATGAAAGTAATTTAGAAAGAAATATAAAATGGCCAAAAAAAATTACAGATTATGCCTAATATTATGTTTACATAATATCATGGCCTAAATTAAACTCTTTATTCCTAAATCTAGCATAAATTGTTTAATTTATCACTGGTCTCTAACTCGTGTTCATCATATCGGATTGAAATATATCATGATATTAACAATAATTAAATGAAATACTGAAACAAGTTAGTATATAAACAAACACAAAAAATGGAATGAAATTAACCAAATAGTATTACATAATACTTACCTGCACAATATGTATTAGAGTTATACTACAACCATTGGCTATAAACCATAGGAACATGGTTGTCGATAATTTATTCTCACCCCAAAGATGTGAAATCAATTCCTTCAAGACAACACCATATTCTTATATGTATAGTTTATATTAAATAAAGGATGCTAATAGCTATAAATCATGATCGTTGGTAATTTGTTGTCATTCCATAAATGAAAGTCCAACATTTTTTCCTTTTCCCATTTTTTTTTTCTTTCCTGTGATCACTTGTTCTGTTTCTAGCTTACCACCATGCAAGAAATATGTTAATATATATATATATATATATACACACACACACACACTTGTCTGAATCCTTGTTGTTGAGGAATTGCTTCATGATCCAGAGTGAGGGCCATAGACAAATATTGACTAGGGAGCTGGAGGCTGTGGGCTGACCATCTCAGGTATGTTTGTGACTTTGTGCCCCAGAGGATGTTTTGAAAGATTTGACATGAAGCATATATTTTATATATAATTCTGGGTCGGATTTATATATTTCTTCTATTTCCTATAATTTTGGAGCTTTCTTTTCAATGGCAGATATATTTTAAAAAGAAAAAAACTGGCAGCATCTCATTTAACAGCACTTTGCCTTTGACTCATGTGGATGAGAAGCTTTACACAGCTTGGTGCTCTACTTACTCAATGCTAAAGATTTTGATCATATACTGATTTCTTTCTCAGAAGAATGGTTGCTAATGTTTATTTGATCCTTTTGTTGTGAATAACTTCAAACATCACCTTGATTTTTTTTTTCAGCAATATAGCTGTCGTATGAGTTAAAATGGCTTTACTAACTCTGTCCTTTGATCAAATTAGTTTGGTTCTATCACTTGTGTCAGATGGCCAATATTTCTACAATTGCAAATCTTACATTTATTTTGTTTCAGGCTGATTTGATTGTTGACATATCCCTTGGTGAAAATTCCTTTAGAGTTCTAAGATGTACAATCATCAACCATTTTGTTAAGGTGTTTTTATTTTTATTTAATTTCTGTCTTCTTCCTTCCACCTTCAAGGATGCATTTATTTTTTCTTTTTAATTGATGAACACTCTTCTTGTTTGGAGAATGTGCTTTCAGAAATGATGTTGATTTTATTGTTCTTCCTCCTAATTTCAGCATCTATATAATGTTAGGGGCCAGTAAGAAGAATCGAGATTAAGAGCTCAGACGAAGACGATGACAATGACGAAGGACTAGGCACCAGTGGTGGTATGACTTTCTTCTTATCTATCTCTCTTCTTCTCTTCACTTTCTATGATTTTTCAGATTGCAATTTTTAATTTCCTGAGGTTTTCCTTTGAAAGAGGCCAGTTATGCTAAGGTCAAGGTGAACTTTGGTGCTTTATGAAAATTGTTGCCTTTGGTGAGAATTAGAGGTGAAAACATGCCAGGTCAGACTAGACTTTACTCTTAACAAGCTAGGCCTGTATTTCAAGCATTAACCTAAGCCTGGCCTAGTCTACAGCCTATTTAGAAAACCTGAAATTCTCCCCCCCCCCCCCTCTCTCCAAAAAAAATCAAACACAAATACAAAGTAAGAAAAAAAAAAGTACAAATACAAATATATAGTTTGCAGAGCAAGCCTAGACAGGCCGCCTAGCCTATTTCTACCCGAGTGAGAATGGAAGGAACTTGGATCCAGAGGTTTTGGCTAAGACAAATTCCATCCTTAAAAATGATGTTTGTTGATTTGCTCTACTTGATCTGCTTCTTTTTTTTTTATAATTTTTTTTGTTGAATAGTTTTTACTAATGTTACGGATTTGCTATTTGTCACCTATAAATTACATGGTTCAATAGTCAGAACAATGTCCTTTTGCTGGCTTCTCCTAATTTTCAGTTTTTCTTTTCCTTCCGCGAGAAATATGCATTTGAATCATTTGGTTAACATATGGTTGTTGAACTTAGCAAGTAATTTTGTTGAAAACAAAGTTAGCAGCTTAAAGGTTGCTGATTGATTTATTGTTTTCCTTGCCCTCTGTTTATGGTCATTGGAATGAAAGCATAGCTTTGACTATTTATGCATGCATTGAAGCTATTAATTAGAGTATAGTTTTAAAACTCGGACCAGACGGGCCGGTCCGACCGGTGAACCTGTGAACCTACCAAGTGACTGGTTCGAGTAGGCCAACAGATTGGACTTGTATACTAACCGGTGGGAACTGGTCTGACTCGGCGGTTTTACAAGAAAACTGGTGACCCGGCGAGTTCACGGTTCATCCAGTTGAGACAATTCGAAAAAAAAAAAGACCTATTGCCCAATGCAACAAATCAGATCTCAGGAAAAGAAAAAGTATAAGTTGGGTTGTTAATCACTGCATTTGATTCATTGCGGTTTCATCTTTACAACCTCAGATTCGCTGCTGCTTCATATGGTCAGCCACCGCATCTGGCAATCTAACACGTTGAAGGGGAAGGTCAGAAGGGGAGCCACATCTTTACCATGAAGGGAAAGGCCGAAAAGAGAGCCACATCTCACATAGAAGTGATAGAAACAATGAGAGAAAGAAAGAGAGAGGGAGGGCCTTGAAGAAGAATGAAGAAGGAAGGGTTACAGAGGGGGAAGGGATAGAGTGGCGGCGTGAGTGTGTGGTCACTAGTCAAGCTTAGAAGCTGAATCAAATTAGGGTGAAAGTGTTTGTTGGGTTACTTTACATGGCTAAAAACATAATTGATACTTTGGCAGTTACAAAATGAAATAAGGGGATGGGTTCTAGAAGACCCTCGAACTTTGTGTTGGCAGTGGTTTAGAGTTAGTGGAAGCAGTGCTAACCTTGGACTAAATAAAGTTCTTAGTGGACTTAACAATTAAATGAATTGGCATTCTTTTTTGTTTCCATTTACCATGTGGAAAGGTATTGAAAGATTCATTGAATGCTCAAACAATTGGAGCGTAAACCAGCTTACAAACGACTGTATTTTGGGATCCATGTGTGAGTGAAGCTGCTTAGAAGGGTTTCAAAAAAGTCTCGAGTTTTTAATTTTCAAGGGCACAATCCCAGTTTTCTTGATGTCAACTGAGAAGTAATAAGAAGAACTTGATTGAGGAAATGCTTGGTTCTCAAAAGATATGTGGAATATCAAATTAACACTTCAAATATTTTTGACATTTGGTTAGTTCTTTGTAGTACAAAATATCCATCCATTTAAGGACCAAATAGATGTCTATTTTAAACATTAGGGGCTAAATTTATGTTCAAAATTTTAGGAGGACTAACTTGATGTTGTGTTTATCTTTGGAGGATTAATTTGAGTGTTTACTCAACTTGATGTTAAGCTTTTTACTCTGCAACCCAGTTCTGCTCATGCTTTGAATTATCAATCTTATCTCAGTACAAATGTACATGTTAAATTATTCATTCATAGCTTGAAAAGTTGAGTTTTTGTTTTCACAGTTTCTGAACTCAGAAGATGGACAAAGCATCCTCACTGGCTGATCTTATTAGATGTCAGAAAGAGTTGAGGATTATTAGACATCCTGTGAAGGCCTAGTGATACCAAAGGACAACGACAAAATAAGAGCTGAAGAATAGGAGGGTGGACTGAATGGTTTTCCTTATTCAATCAGGGCCTCTATGCTGTGAAAGCAGACCTGGCTTATTGTCATAAGACAAGCACTTGATGCACTTCGCCTTATGATAATTAGGGCAGAGATTTTAACCTTAAGCCCGTAGAGATTGCTACAGATGTATTGTAATTTATCCAATGCGCTTAGGGGTGTCTAGGGCTGAGAATGACTTAGTTTACTGACGTATTGTGTTGTTCATCCATGGTCTTGTAGTTATTTTTAATCAAATTGTCGAAAAAGAAAAGAGTAGGATGTTAACTATTGCATTAAGTTGCCAGTTCAGAAATTTTATTATTGATTTGTTGAAAGCTTACAAATTGCATGTTGCAACAACAATTTCAAAATTAGTAGTGTTATTTGAACATCAAAAAGTGAGTGTTTATTGGGACTCTCACTTTATCATCATTGGATGTGATTGATGGATAAGGTGAGTGAGGATCATTATCATAGGATAAAATGGATGTTTCAATGGACATCCATTTTAAATAACATTTTTATTTTAAAATTATATATTGTCATCTTTATTTGTAAGTAGTAAGTCAAATTCTTATCGAACAATTAGTAGGTGTAATTATTGTCAAGTAACAATCATGACAGACAAAATACTAACTTTGGATGTTTTGGAAGATTTGACATAAAGCATATATTTTATATATAGTGCCCTGTTGGATTTATATATTTCTTCTATTTCCTATAACTTTGGAGTTTTTTTTCAATGGCAGATATATTTTAAAAAGAGAAAGCTGGGGCATCCCATTTAACAGCACTTTGCCTTTGGTTCAAGTGGATGAGAAGCTTTACACAGCTTGAGTGCTCTACTTACTCAACGCTAAAGATTTTGTTCATATATCGACTTCCTTTTCAAATATGGGGCTGAGAAGAATGGTCACTGATGTTTATTTGATCCTTTTGTTGTGAATAACTTCAAAGATCTTCATCTTGACTTTTTTTTTTTCCAGCAATACAGCTGACGTATGAGTTAAAATGGCTTTACTAACTCTTTACTTCGATCAAATTAGTTTGGTTCTATCACTTGTGTCAGATGGCCACCATTTCTACAATTGCAAGTCTTATATTTATTTTGTTTCAGGCTGATTTGATTGTTGACATATCCCTTGGTGAACATTCCTTTAGAGTTCTAAGATGTACGATCATCAACCATTGTTAATGTGTTTTTATTTTTATTTAATTTGTGTCTTCTTCCATCCACCTTCAAGGAAGCATTTATTTTTTCTTTTTAATTGATGAACATTCTGCTTGTCTGGAGAATGTGCTTTCAGAAATGATGTTGATTTTATTGTTCTTCCTCCTAATTTCAGCATCTATATTAAGTTATGGGGCAGTAAGAAGAATCGAGATTAAGAGCTCTGACGAAGACAATGACAAAAACAATGGACTAGGTGCCGGGGGTGATATGATTTTCTTCTTATCTATCTCTCTCCCTCTTTTCACTTTCTATGACTTTTAAGATTGGAATTTTGAATTTTTTTAAAGTTTTCCTTCAATGGAGGCTCTGTGAAAAGTATTGCCTTTAGTAAGAATTAAGGGTGGAAATAAGTCAGATTAGGCTAGGTCTTACTCTTAGCAAGCCTAGCCTGTATTTTAAACACTAAGCCTTAGTCTAACCTGTTCATAAGCCTAGCTTAGCATAAAGCCTATTTAGAAACCTGGAAATTCTAAAAAAAAAAAAGAAAACTTCAAATACAAATACAAAGTAAGAAATAAAAAATACAAATACGAAGCATGTAGAGCAAGCACATAATAAATGTTAAAGCTTTGGGTAAGAATTTCAAAATAGTGGTTTGTTTGGTGGTAGAGTGGTATGATGACTCGGTGAAAGGTTCTTGGTTCAATTCCCTCCATGTGATTTTTTTTTGTGTCCCCTATAATTGAACATTGAGCTTATATATAAAAGCTTAACAGGTCTAGGTCGGTTTAACAAGCTCAGCAGACTTTGCAGCAAGCCTAGACCTTGTCTATTAAGACATATAGGCTTTTAAATATGCCTCAAGCCTAGCAGTAATTTTTAATAGGTCAAGCCGAACATGGGCTAGGCCACAGGTCCTAACAAGCCGCTTGACTTGTTTCCGCACCGAGTGAATATGGACGGAAGTTGGATCTAGACGTTTTGGCTAAGAGTAATTCCATCTTTAAAAAGGATGTTTGTTGATTCGCTCTACTTGATCTGCTTCTTTTTTTTTGTAATAATTTTTTTGTTGAATAGTTTTTACTATTGTTACTGGATTCACTATTTTTGACCTATAAATTAACTCAAGTTAGTTTTGACAAAATTACACGTTTCAACAGTCAGAACAATGCCCTTTTGCTGGCTTCTAATTTTCAGTTTTTCTTTTCCTTCCACGAGAAATATGCGTTTGAATCAATTGGTTAACATGTAGTTGTTGAACTTAGCAAGTAATTTTGTTGAAAACAAGGTGGCGGATTAAAGGTTGCTGAATGATCTATTATTTACCTTGCCCCCTTTTTATGCATCTGAAGCTATTAATTAGAGTTATACTTTGGCAGTTACAAAATGAAATAAGGGGATGGGTTCCAGAAGAACCTCCAACTTCGTAGGTTAAGAGTTAGTGGAAGCAGTGGTAACCTTGGACTAAATAAGTTGCTTAGTGGACTTAACAATTAAGTGAATTGGCATTCTTTTTTGTTTCCATTTACCATATGGAAAGGTATGAGTGTAAACCAGCTTACACTGTATTTTGGTGATCCATATGTGAGTGAAGCTGTTTAGAAGGGTTTCAAAAAAGTCTCAGTTTTTTAACTTTCAAGGACATGATCCCAGTTTTCTTGATGTCAACTGAGAAGTGATAAGAAGAACTTGATCGAGGAAATGGTTGGTTCTCAAAAGATATGTGGAATATCAAATTAGCACTTCAAATATTTTTGACATTTGCTTAGTTCTTTGTCGTACAAAATGTCCATCCATTTAAGGACCAAATACATGTCCATTTTAAACATTGAGGGACTAAATTAATGTCCAAAATTTTGAGAGGACTATCTTGATGTTGTGTTTATCCTTGGAGGATACTCAACTTGATATTAAGCTTCTTACTGTGCAACCCAGTTCTGCACATACTTTGAATTATCAATCTTATCTCAGTACAAATGGTCTCCATAAAATTTTATTTCAAGAACCAAACTCAACAAATGCTAAGTACCTTAAGTGATTCAAGGCTAGGGCTCAACATAAACACATTGAACAAAGAAAGGATAGACAGAAACCTACCAAAAATGAAGTGCACTAAAGAATTTAGTTTCTTGGAGCTTGGTTGAGTTGAAATGGAAGAAAATCTCCTCCACCAAGCTCCTTTACAACCACAGCCGATGCACCAAGAAGAGGAGTCGTTGAACTTCAATGGCTTGGGGTAATTGTATTTGAAAGGGAGTATGAGTTAAAGATTGTAACCCATACTCAAGTGTGTAGTTGGGTGAAGGAAATGGAGATGGAGGTGAAGGAAGATGGAGAATATGGAAAATGAAAGTGAAGGCATATTAATGAAAAACAACTCGGGCAGGCCGATTGGATCGGAATTAGTAAACCGGCCAACCAACTAGTCTGAATCAAACATTAGTTCAAACATGCAATTAAACTAGTATAAAAAGAATAATCAGTCTAAAAGTTGGTTGATAAATAAATTTTAGAGCAAATTACACCCATCTTTCATGAGATTTGTCAAAAGTCAACTTGTCTCCCCTGGTTATCAAACCTACATTCACATTCCCAGGCAATATCAACGATTAAACGATTTAAGGTAAGTTACCGAAAATGCCCTTAATTTTTCGTCCTTCACTCAATGATACCCACTCCCACCATTATCTTCATAGATCATTCAAATGTCATACAATCACATAAAATCAACTTTAATTAAGCTAGTTAATAATAATTTAAGCAAGTTATCACTTTCCACACATCTAATCACCTTTAGGGTATTAAGGTAATTAGTGCAAGCAAAAATTGACATGATACAGTAAAGTTGGTTTTTGGCCATCCCTAATAATTGGAGTCGTAGTTAACACTTAATATCTACACGATACCCTTAACTGGTTGTACTTGATTGAGGGACTTGTGGTGTTAAATTTTTACAATTGTCAAGAATATCATAACTAATTTTCCATTTTATCAGGCATATATCAATTTTGAGGTTTTATCTAAAAACAATTAATGTGTATATATATAAAGTGGGTTTTGCTAATCAATATTATAAGGAAAATGGTAAAGGATCTGGAAAGTAGAAAGTTTTAAAGATTTACAAACATTTAGTACATTTGAAGCTCAAAAACTGATAATTTCAATGGAAGCTTTCCTTTCCTAAAACCGTTTGTTTTCTTTTTTCTCAGCCTTTCCTAAAACCTCAAGGGCACCGGTTAGATTAACTTATGCATGCTCCAAATATCCATTGGAAATAACACTACTACAAAAGGCACAGAAGCCCGATTCAAAAATTGCCGTACTAAAGGCGCGTTTGGTTTGTGAAAATATTTCCTATTTTTATTTTCTGCTTTTATTTTCTGAAAAGGATTTTCATTTTAAGATTTTCAAAATCAAGAAATGCGTTTGGTTTATAAAAGTAGATTCTATTTTTAAAAAGTGAAAATGATGAAAATATGTTTAGTTTGTCTAATTTTAAAATATATTTTGAAAATCAAATTTAACATGATAAAATTATGTTTGATATTAAATAATAAAATTTATATAATTTAATTTGCATTGATTCATCTACTAACAAGAATTTATAAAAATCTAAATCTATAAAATAGTAAGACAGTAAAAATAAAATAAATTACTCTTTTTTTAATAATACATATAAGCAAGTTAACAAACACGGGTCAGATGATAATTTAATGAAAGGACTAAGTTGCCTCATTTGTTAGATTTGAGGGATCAGTGTGAAATTTTTTAAATTTGAGATATTGATTTATTCTCTACTATAAATCCGAAGGACCAAATTGAGATTAAAAAATAAATTGCTCACTTTTATATTATTTTTTTATTTTTTTGATTCACTTTTTTTATAAGCTATTATTTTATTATTGTACCAAAAAATTTATTTTTATTATAATTATCAGTTTTTAAGTTATAATAATAATAATAATTATTATTATTATTAATTTTTTAAATCCCATTTAAGGCAAATCCCATTTAGTACAGACCCACTAGATCCACCTTCTTCCCTCTTCTTTCTTCAAGCAATGGCCATAGAGACCACTGCCACAACATATCCAAGGATGCTGAATTTTTTTCCTCTTGTTGTTGGCCTTGCTATGAAGATACTATTATCTAAATTGGGGTGCCTTAACTCATGAATATATGCATCATTTCCTTGGTTATTGATACACGCAGTGGAGAGTTCTGGATGGTGAAGACGTGTTTGTTGTGTAGGGCCAATCAGGAGTGTGGCGGCAACTGTGGCTGCGTCACCCTTGCGATATGGCTATCCACCAGCAGCAACTCACACTGTCATTCACTTGCCTTTCTTGCAAAGCATGGGCTCAACTGTGGAAAACAAGCATCGCCTCCAATGTTGTCGTTGCGGTGCTGCCCAACAACCCCGGTGGCTGCTCGTGCTACTCGATTTGTTGCCGATCTGCAATGTGCTGCCCCTATAGATGGTCTATGACTTTGCAATCTACTTTGTTGCCATGTTCTGCCACGGTGATGACTGCCCTTGCTCCGGCTTCCTCTCCTTCAAGGTTCCCACAAATGGATCTTGCTTGTTAGTGCTGTGAATGACTAGAGGGCATGGCTTTGCTGAGTGAGGGGTGGCCACTTTGGAAAGGGAAGATGGATTTGAGAAGGAATTGTTGGTGTTGTGGTTGTTGGAGAAAGAAACACAAGTTCTCTGTAATTACAAAGAAGCCACCCCGTTTTCAATTTGAAAACATTTTCAACGCCGTATAAAATGTATGTTGAAAAGATTGAAAACGTGAAAATGATGTTTTCACATTTTCAAAGAATTCAGAAAATATTTTTAGAAAATATTTTCAATGTGGCTAAGCCAAACGCATTTTCACTGCAATTTTCTATTTTCAATGAAAATGAAAATGGACAAGATGCAAACCAAACAGCACCTAAGATATCGGCTGCGAAGCTGCCAGAAGGGCCTTCATATCAAGAATACTTCGTCAACACCGAAGAGGATATGTTACTTCATTGTAAATCTCAACTGTTATCTTTTCTTCCTCGCACAATAAAACAAAGTTTCTGCTCATCCATCACAAATTGCCGAGTCAATTGATTTACGCACAAAAGAAAAAAAATTAAAGAAAAAACGCCTATTTTATTCATTCCAAAGCATATCGCTTCAGAAACTATGATGTCTGTTATCTGCTCCAGCATTGTTGAGAACGAATCCGGTTGCTGTTGTGCTCATAGTAATTGTCAACAACATCATGAGACGGTTCTATAAGTGCCTAAGCAGATACCTTTTTTCTCTTCTAGCTTTTTGTCATCATGTCGTTGGAAAAAATTAATCTCATCGCTTGGATACTGATAATTGGAGCATTGATAATAGCGTTTGCATTTTTCAGTTTCACCATGCTTGGATGGTGCAACCATACCAGTGTCATGCCACCCCTTCCAGCAACAGGCGTATCTTTCGATGAAAAGTACTCTGCCTGCTTAAGTTTAGAGTCACACTCAATTACATTCCAGTATAAGGCAGAATTAGGTGCTGCTGCTGAAGGGGCAAACCAGACTCATTGTGTTATCTGCTTGGCATCTTTTGAAGAAGAGGAGTGTGTGCGGAAGCTTCACAGTTGCAAACACGTATTCCACACATCTTGCATCGATAAGTGGTTTGGCTCTCATTCTGGATGCCCCTTGTGCCGCTGTCAGATTGACAAAGTGGCTTCTCCAAATGGGACGGGGCGTTCGGAAGAAAATAGTCAGATGATCTTCGTCAATGTTAACTCCTGAATTTGTGAATTACCTTATCGAAAAATACTTACATGGCACCTGGAGCAAAACTAGAACTTCCTTACCTTGGGCATTGCTACCCTACTCCTGACATAGCTTCCTTCCACAACTAGAACTTCCCTTCTTATTCCATACATTTATGTTCTGTTACTTAATGATGAGATTTGCAACTCATGCAACGAGCTTGTTTTTGTTGAGTTATTTGTTATACATGGATGTAAAGTGGTAAACAGGTCATGGATTAGTTTTGCTTAATATTTATGCAAAACTAATCACCGAAGTATTCAGCATCATAAAGGATTTCATTCCAATTGTATCATCAACACAAAATCAACCTTGATAATTTATAAGATAAATTATAAGTATGGGATTCACAATTTATACACACACACACACACACATCAAATCTCTTTGTGGTGCGTATTCATGAAATTCCATTCATAATATTTTGCATTACAAGGGTCGTAGCTTCAAATTTGATATTAAAACGAGACTAAAACATAGCCTAATTTCATATACAATCATTGCTTTCAACCTCCTTTGAAACGTCTTCCCCCTAAACCACACGGTGCTTTTTTGTTAGATTAACCTATCCTGTAGGCTTTAGATCATCATCTATTTGTCTTCTTTGCCTGTTGATTCAGCTTGACCGGCCTTACTTCTTTCGCCACTGGTGCAGTGAAGGAGGCTGTTGTGGGTGTATTTAGAAGCTTCTCGTTGAACAAATTAATAGAATATTTCAATCATTATTTTGTCATACCTTCCCCTGCAGCAAAGGGAGCAATAATAATCCTGTTGGTCTGCAATTCGCTCTTTTCTGATAGGAACAAGAATGATACAGTAAGAAACATCAAGAAACAAACTCAGAGTTGATATCAATCCTGATCTTGTGGAGAACCGGATTCGCACGCTTTTCTGTCTCCTACTCTTCATCACTTTCCAAAGCATGGTTGATTACATCTCCAATCTATATCACCTCAGAATAGCAACCACTTCCATCTTCTCGTTCTGCCTTTGAAACTCTTTGTATTATCCTCCGTAAGGAAGGTATGTTATCTGCCTATGCAATTAAGCCATTGCTTTATTTAACTCCACTCACAGCCTCCCCTACTTCTTTGGTTTAATTTAGCGTCTGAAATTGATCAGAGTCATTTTTAAAAAGCTATAAACAATGCAATCAATCCTACAGGCTAAAAAGTTAATTTTTGAAGGCTGTGATCGTGGGAGAATGATGTGGTCGATTGCTTGCGAGGGAAGGTGTTTGACGTGGGTAGTCATGATCTCAGCTTGAAGGTGCAATGTAGCACATACAGTTGCTTGATTAGAAAACAAAACCAGAAGTCGTAGTCAGAGCAGCTGTTTGTTTTGGATTATTGTTACAATGCATTACACGTAATAAGTACATCAAAATATGATAAAGATCATTTTAATCCTTGATTTTTTAATTGTGAATCATTTTAATTTATAATTTTTAAAATCAGTTAAATTAGACTTTTATTTTATTTTTATTTAATATTTTATTAATTAAATAATTATGTGTAATATTAAGTGATGTCTTGTCATATTATGTGTTAACTGAAGTATAATGAAATTTAAAATAATTTATTTTTATATTTAAAATTATATAAAATGAGTCATTTTATGACTTAAAAAGAAGATTAAAGTGACTCATATCATATAATTTTAAATACCAAAATAAGTTATTTTAAATTTAATTATATTCACAAGGTATGTCAAAGTATCACTTAACATTGATATTATTATTTAAATAATGAAATGTTAAATAAAAATGAATCAAAAAATTAATATAATTCATATTTTGTAATTTCATAAACTAATTTGACTCATTTTAAAAATTAGGGATTAAAATGACTCACTAATATAATATCAGATATTGAAATTAACATTAACTCATTAAATATCGCCAGTTAAAGTTCAAGGTGCTTATCGTGCACAAAAGATTGCCAGACAAACAAAAATTCTTTCTCCAAAATCAAGGCTGTTACTGTAACATCCTAATTTTTAACCCAATACTTTAGAATATATTTAGGTTAATCATTAGGCTGTTACTTCATAGTTCTCATTTTTACTTTGAAATACTTAGCGGAAAATACGGGTAATAATTTTTTTTTTGAAATAAAAAGTGAGAATGCTGACGCGATAAAATAAATCACGATAGTAAAAACAAATGTCTCACAACATCATAACATAAGGCACACCATGAATAACACTAAATATCATCTCATATATATATAACTTGCTCATTTATAAGTGTGGGACTTAGTTTAGTACAAGGAAAATACAGGAAAGGAAATACAACATAAACATAAACATGATCTACTCCCTTACCCGAGTGCACCTAATGGGATAACCTCTAAACAAAAGAAGGTTTATCCCCATCTAAGTGGTGTGTGTCTAACCTGTATCTCCATCTGGCCGATCAAGCCACCTTCATCGACGTCCGCCTTTGCTATAACGAGGCAAGTATCCGAAATCAAGCGAGCTCTCTGGGCGTAAAGAGACGAACGGGATCGAGTGACCTCACGCTGTGGCCGCATCTCCGTCAGCCGCAAGTCGTGGCCGAAGTCACGCAGATCCTCACCGCCTCCTTATCAATGGTGGAGAGGGGGTAGAGCTCTCGCCATACCGGATGAGTAGGCGGTCCTGACGCTTGCCCTAAAAGTAGGTCCGGCACGCACGGATGGTCTCGCATGGCTAAGGCGCAGGTGCATGCGAGCACTTCTTCGCTGCGCGCACGCTGGCCAAAAACCCGCTTCGCCGCCGCCATAGGGTGCACTGGGGAGAAGCGATGGGTGTGCACTGGATGAGCGGCCGGGCGAGCGCCCTATGAACATGAAGACCCGCACCGCATTACCTCAATGGTATGACCCGTGAGCTGGTCATAGTGCACCTCCCATGCTCGGGTGTCCACGAACACTACGAACGCCGCCATCTCAAGACGTGATTTAAAGAAAGAGATGTAGGAGTGAGAATCTTGCTAAAGAATCTCAAGAGGCCTCCTACTACCTAGGTGTCATCTACGCCCTCGTGAACCTTGAGTTTACTTATACAAAATGATCGGGCATGTATTAAGTTCATTTTAAACTTTAAAATATACTTCAGCCTAGGTCCATTCATTTTAGGATGATTCTAATGTCATGAATGCAACATAATAGAAGATGTATGCATAGCACTACCTAATGCACATACATAAAACATAACATCGAAAGCATCATCATACTTAGTGGCATAAAGTGGCAATAGTAACATTCATATGGGACAAACTTAGTGACATAATCATAATCAAGAAACATCTCTTCCTCATGGGCCACCCTAAAAGACAATCGAACTAGGGGTGCTCGCCTACCGTGTCACCTGCGTAACGTGTCACATATCTAGGTTATGAGCTCATACCTTAACTAGTCGCTACTAGTTACTTCTACCACTTAACGATAAGCGATCATAAATCATAATTCCCGAATTATCCGAGTACTGTTAGGGGCAAACCTCTTAGGTGCTCGTCAATAACCGGTGTCATCCTAGAACCCATCTTAGTACCTTAATTTTCAAAATCTCTTTAAGTCCTCAAATTTGCTCTGAATTAAGGCAAGACAAACTATTACACCTAATTTCTTCCAAATTTGCTTTATGCCACATAAACATATAACCTCATGAATTCCTCATATGAATAACATCATCATCATTTGCATACTACAAGCATCATCATAAAACATTCAAACGCTTACTCCACTTTGCAGCTTATGCTTTGACCCTTTACGTCTTAATCTTGAGATATAGTTCTCTAACATCCGCCGCTCATATTTTTATGCACCTAAGGACTCATAATTAATCATCATTCCTAATCCTCATGTTCATACTTAAATCTGAATAGCATAGGGCAAATTTCTCTAACTTAGTTTACTTGGTTCTAAAACTCACGCTTTAGACCCTTTTCTCGCCTCCGTCTTCGCCAAGGCGCCATAGAATTAAATCCAAATCAATTATGAGGCATTCCTATGCTTAAGGACTAATTATTAATCATGTTTATCATGTTGTAAGGGTGCTGACAGAATCCAGAAAATAAACGCTCTAAGAGTTCTAAACTTGCACTTTTACGGTTTTCTAGTTACTAGTTTCTATAGGTGCTAGAATTGATTCTAATCCAAATGATACCAAGTTTTTCATGTCTAAACAATCTAAATCTGATTATGTTCCCATTAAAACAGTTTGGAAAGAATCCTATAAACAAATGGGTTAAAACTATGTCAAATTCCAACTTTACTAGATTTCTAGTTAGCTAGTTTCTACCTATTATGCATAGGATCGCTTCTACATCATCATATGGTATTTTCACACATTCCAACACATCAAAACATCATCATACAACATCACACTCATCATATCAGAACCTAAAACATTTAACTTCAATAAGAGAGTTAAATTGACATTTCTAGGTACATAAGTTAACTAGTTTCTCTTGAATCAATTTAGAATTTCTAAAACTCTTTGCAAATCATTTTAATTCATCAAGAGGTTAAGAGTAAGCCTTAGGTCAATGACCAAAATATATTTCATCTCCTAAAAGGGAATAAAGTCATATCTCATGACAACATAACTTCAAAAGGTTTGTAAAGCTTTAAGGAAAACTTAGAACATAAACTATTGGTCCTTGTAGCTAGATGAAAACTCATTGCAAGTCCATCATCACTACTTACAAAAATATGCATTCAAAGGATGGTTTCACATTAAACTTTAACTTGGAATGAAATGGGCAAGTCTTTGAGCTCTAAGTTCTTAAGTTACGACATAAAATAAATGTGTTTTTCATTTTTAATCTTGCTTACAAAATAAAGTGATGACATAAATTAAATATGCAAGGCATAAACTTAAACGTACAAGCTTGAAAGTAAATATGCGAGGCATAAACTTAAACGCAAGCTTGAAAGTAAATATGCAAGGTTCAATTCTTTATTTTAGTGTTTTGGCTCAACAACAATCGACTTTAAGGCCGAAATAGATAGGCATTCGAGAGATTAATTAGGTGATAATGCAAGTTCGATTCTTTATTTTAGTGCTCTAGGCCCAACAACAATCTACTTTAAGGCCGAAATAGAAAGGCTTTGAGAATTAAATTAAGTGATTATGCAAGTTCCATTTTAATTTTTATGTTCTTAGGTGATAGCTTGGAAGTAAAGATGTATAGCAAGAATGTAAATGTAAATGCAAGCATAAAATAAATTATGCAAGTTCATTTTATCTTTTTAGAGCTCTTAACAAGACTTTAAAGGAACATAAACCTCAACCCAAACTCATCAAACCAAGATAAAGTAAAGTCTAGAGTTCTTAGAACTCAACATAACAATTTTAGAAACCAAAACATTTTGCTTGTAAAAGAAAAGGAAAGGGCCGAAATTTCAAGGAACAAAAGAACATTTTGAAACTCTAGAGTTCATGATCTTGATGATATATTAACACCAACATCATGAGACCTCATCATTGAGTCCTTAGAACCATTTTAAAACACCATCAAAACTAACGTTCTCAAGAGTTCAAGGAAGGAAAACTAGAAGCATTTGTGCTCAAGAACAAAGATCAAGCTCTAGAGTTTGTTTCAAGTGATGAACATCATCATGAAACTCTCATCATCAAGCTCTCATTTCTTTGAACCTCAAGGCCCATGGCTGAAAATGAGAAAGAACAAGGAAAAGAAAAGAAGTTTTAAAAAGAATCAAGAGAAACTATAAACATAAAGCTTAGAACAAGAACTTTAAAGAAAGGAATACTTGAAAGAAAATCCCTACTTGATGTGATGAACTTGAAGGTGGAAGAAGAAGATGAAGATGATGAAGAACTTTGAAGAACTTGAAGAACTTGAAGAACACTAGAACTTTGAGAGAAAAGAAAAGCTTTGAGTGCTCCTAAACTTAGCAAATGATTTAAAAGTGGTGCAAGCTCCTCAAGACATTGTATTTATAGAGAAATGAAACAAATGGAGGGGGTGAGGGCTGAAGGGGTTTTCGGCCATGAGGTGCATTTGGAGGCATCCATGAGTTCCATGAGGTGAGATAATGTGTTCTCGAGGCATTTGCGGCTATGCATTGCCTGGCTGCATATGGTTCAAGGTTGGCCGACACAAGCATTGGGTTCTTGAAAGTGAGAAAAATAATTAAACATGTGGTCAATGGGGCATGGCTGTTCGGCCATGTTGCAGCCAAGGGAGGAGAGTTTCGCATTTTAATTGTGGTTTAGAAGTTGTGTTTAAAGGTATCTTTGATTATGCTAAAGATTAGGAATTTGTAAGAAGGTGTTTAGGTAAGGAAAATTGATAATTAAGGTGGTCTAGACATACTAAGGAGTGGTCTTGCACCATTAGTGAGTTAAATCCTCAATTTAGAGTCTAAACAACTCTAGACACATTTCCTTGATTTAAGGAATTGAGAGAGAAAATACTATTCAAGATTCCAAGACTAGGAATCTTGAGTTCTAAAAAGGGATTTAAGTTTAATCTAAGCAATGTTAGGTTCTAATTAACTTTAATAAATTATTTTGACTCTAGATTAATTAGGGAAATTAATTAATCTTCGCTTAGAGCCTAATATTGCTAGGTTTGCTTAATTACGCTATTGCTCAAAACACTATTCTGAAAAAGAAATCGCACTTTGCAGACTAAACCGCCTCTATCACCGACTAATAGACTCCTAGACACATGAAAACATGTTTTTAAACATCCTAAAGTTTCGACTCAAACGGCAAGACCTTTACCCGCGTGAAACGCTATAGTGTATTTTTACTATTTCGACTTAAATCATGAAACGAAATTTTCGCTCCAAAGATTCAAAGGCCATTCAATCCCTTTCAAACATTGTCAATCTTCTGACGACTGAAGCGATATCTCGACTGGCCTGAACGACCTTAGATTTTCTTTGGCCATTTCGCATGCGTAAAAAAACTGAAATACATAGCCATGCCTAAACTAAGTTTGGCTTTTAGAAACGAGTAAAGGCTCATTTAGATAATTGAAATTTTACATTTGTTTCACTTTAATATGTGAAATTAAAAGATCAATAGTTTAGTCCCCAAAATTATAAATATGATTAAATTATCTTTTTTGGTGATTTAAGTTAATTTATATGAATAATATCCTAAAGACTAACTCCAATAAATTTTTACAACTTTAAGAATTAAATCATATATTTCTTAATTTTACAATTAAAATGAGGCACACATATCATTTCGAAAACTAAAATTAACATTCACACAAAACACTAATCCAACTACACTCTTCTGAATTTGAGTTTTTCCTGGATCAATACAACTCCACACCTAACACACCTATCCACGAACAATCCAAAAGTAAAACTTCCCCCATTGTTCTTATATATGTTCTGTAAATTATTTATTTCTTTTAGGAGCAATTTTTCACTCCACTATAAATGACGGTAAACGGGTAAACAATTCTTGGGTTAAATTTGCGTTACAATGTTCAGCAAAACCATACCTTGAGGTATTCCGTTTCTAGTGTGTACATACGAATCCATCGATTTATCACAAACGATTTCAAACAAAATGTTTTATTTATACAAAATCAACCTTTTGATATGTTTATACAAAATCACATAGCCATGCTATGTTGCATAGGTACCAAGTACATATACAGGTACGGAATTTGAAAATTTGCCAAAAACTAGGATACAAGTACGAAAAGATATATTATATAAAATTATAACAAATAAAATAATTACATCATAAAATAAATAACCTTTTATGATGCTCAAGTAAAAATATATAAAAAATACGAAATTTGAAAGGATAAAATAGCAGTTTAATTCGTTTAATTGCAAAATTTAATATTTTATAAGCATTAATTTACATTTAAGTAACATTTACTTATTGAAATTGTTAATTAATAAGTACCTAGAGCATCCAACAAGTACCGATACCAGGGGTAAGTACCGGTACTGGGGGTACGTACCAAGTACGATAGCCATTTTGGAGTACTCATGCTTCAGAGTATCCATGAAACACAAATTTTAATGTTTAGGATTACTCTTCACATATACAAGATAGCTTCATCACTTCACACCTGATAATAACATGAGATCAAAACACAGCCTAATTTCATATACAAATATTACTTTCATTTTGAAACATCTTCCCTAAAGCCTTGGAAACATCACATTTTTCTTAGGTTTTCTAACCTAGCCTGTAGATCATCATCTATTCCACTGTCTTCATTGCCTGCTGATTCAGCCTGAGCAACCCGGCTTTTCGCCATTGGTGCAGTGACTGAGGCTGATGCAGGCGCATTCAAAAGCTGCACGTTGAAGTTGAACAAAAGAAATACTATCATCATTATTACCGTCAAAGCAACCTCATCGAGGGAAACAGTAATTCTCTTCACTATAATTAGCACTTTTCTGATTCACAACAAAAATGGTACAGTAAGATAGAGCAACAACTTACCTCAGAGTTGATATCAATTCCGATCTCATCAAGAACCTGATTCACAAGCTCTTCGGTCTCTTCCTCCTCTTCATCACCTTCTAAGGCATCATCAATTGCATCTCCCATCACCTCAGACACCAATTCCATCTTCTCATTCTGCCTTTCAAACTCTTGCATTTTCCTTTGCAAGGAAGGTAAGTTCATCCGCCTATTCATTTGACCCATTGCTTTCGTAACTCCTTTCATAGCCTCCCCCATTGCTTGGGTGGATTTTAATGTCTGAAATTCATCTAACAAAGTCATTCTCAATGTCTATAATCAATGCAATCAATCTTACAGGATGAAAAATTTTCAAATAAATTGATGTGATTGCTTGTGATAAGAACTGGTACCGGCACAAGAAAACTAAAGAGAACAAGTATCTGAATATTGCTAGACTGGGGTTTCAGTGTGAAACTCGGTCAAGAGCAAATGCATTTGTGTACTTTCAATCTTTAAAGATAGAATGAAAAGATAACAATGAAAGAAAAGTCTTTGACATAGAGGAGCTCTTCAGCCTCTGAATTCTATGTCTTGATTTCTTAATGACTCTACTGCTACCTCCCCAATGTGTATAAATCGCCCCACTATAGCAAATCTCACATGATCCTCTAATTTTCTCTCTCCTACTCAGCATAACAAACTATCTTGTCCTCACTCCCCCTTTGGGCCCACTGGCAGCCCACTAATCCCATTCTCCCTCCTTGAATATACCTTACCAACTTAGGACATGTTTGTGAGTTTGAGTTTTGGAGGGAAAGGGAGGGGAGGGGAGGACTTATAACATAATTTTACACTACAAGATCTCCCCTCTCCTCCCTTCCCCTCCAAAATCTAAACTCGCTAACATATCTTTAGGATATGTCTGAGTTTGGATTTTGGAGGAAAAAAAAGGATAGGAAAGGATTTGTAGTATAAAATTTTAAAATCTTACATTATAAGTCTTTCCTTCCCCTCCCTTCCTCTCCAAGATCCTAACTACAATATCTTTAGGATATGTCTAAGTTTGGATTTTGGAGGGAAAAAGAGGGCAGGGAAGGGTTTGTAGTATAAAATTTTAAAATCTTACACTATAAGTCTTTCCTTCCCCTCCTTTCCTCTCCAAGATCCTAACTACAAAGATTCTCTTAGGGTCTCTATCAGTCTGCTTGCTTCGTTTTAGTATTTGATTATTTGGATTTGTGCTAGTTTGGTTGGGTGATATGATCTCAAAATGTCATGAAGCCATGATTGCTTGGGTTGTGATTCAGTCATGAAAAATGATTGGAGGCACAATCTAGTGAATTGAGAGGGGAGGCGCTATGTGACCTAAGGAGCAATTGCCACAGTTTGTAGGTGCAGTGGAAGCACAGAGAGGTGCTTGATCAGAAAACAACCCCAAAACTCATAGTCAGAGATGCTATGGTACAATCAGGGGAACTGATAACTGGATTAGGCTAGATCAAAAGTAGTGAATGAAACATATATGAAGTCTTATCTCTGGTATTAAATATGTAGTGCTCAAGTGAAGAATAAACAGTTGATGCAACATAAACGTTGAAAATCGGTTCATATTTATTTTCCATTGAACTAGACTATCTCAAAGGAATCTGCATCACAACGGAACAATGGCAATAAAAAAAAATTTAATGACATACCAAAAACATTCAAGTTATCTGCTACTTTTGGAGGAGCTCACTAAGCATGAAGTTCCAAGTTTTGTGGCTTACAAAAAACATTAAAGATTGCATAAAACCTGAATTCTTAAGGCCACACCCTGGAGCTGAGATTTAAGCTTGTAGAACTTTTCAATTTGATGGCGTGTTCTGATAAGATCCTTGGCCATCACTCTCACTGCCCCCTGACAAATTTAAGCCAAATCCCACAAAATGTTTGAACCAGATCAAAACAAAACAAGTCCACAATACAAACCAGAGCAAATAATCTCAATGCTTTAATAGCACCACACCACTTCATTAAATCACAACCCTCACACAGCACTGAACAAATGTGTACAAAAGAACAACTGATATAATAATATATGTGAGTACCTAAAAGAAACAAGGCATAATACCATTTGTCCTTGTTTGGCATTCCTCTTAATCTCCACAATCAACTTCTTTTCTTGAGCCTGCAAGCCTTGTCTTTCCCTTTCTATTTCTCTAATGGACTTGTCTAGCATCCTTTTATTTTCCCTCAACAGCTCTGCCAAAAATAACAAAAAAGTTACCCCTTAACAAACTACATCAATCAAACCCGAAAGACACAATTTTTCAACATTAAGAAGTCACACAAGCACCAACCCACTATTTATTTTTCCCAAACCTTTTCGATCAATACAATCACAGTGGCAATGCATTCATTCCGTTTGATAAAAGAATTGGCGAGCAACAAAGAAACCATCGACAGAGGAAGAAAAGAAATTACCAGCCGGAGTTTTTCTGTTGCCAAACAGAAAACTCATGTTGGCTCACGGCGTTTCGAACTCTCAGATCGTTGATTGAGCCTTCTCAGGGAGTATGTATTGTCACAGCACTCAACAGGACTTGTTTGTTGAATCGTTGGTAAGCGCGGTTTGTTATGTTTATCCCGTTGAATACAGCGGCGGCTGTTTGCTTTCCCTTAATTTTCATCAAGGGTAAGCCAGTTAGGGGATTTTTCGTATATATTTATATAAAATAAAAAATAGCATATTTTATATATATATATATATATATATATCATTCCATATAAATCGACTTAAATCAATTTCAGTGTTAAATATTCTGCTAAGTGTCAAAGTCATTCAAAAATCAATTTAACTCAATTTCTTTGGTTAACCAAATCAATTTAAACCGATTTGACACTGTTGTCATATTATTGGTAGCGATCTTGGCAGCTCATTTGTTCTTCGGTATCCAAAAAATTTGAGGGAAAAATTGAGTGACATTATGGAAGAGAGTTATGTTAATATTGTTGTCTATTATAATAGCAAGATTATAAACACAATATATTCTACAAAAAGAGACCGTGTAATCTACACACTAAATATTTATATAAAATTAATTACATTTAATTTATAATTGATATCACATTTATTCTATAAAAATTAAATTACATAAAATTCTATAATCTTAACCAACTAAACAATAATATATTAAACATATCCTATCATAAAAGAGACAAGCGTAGTCTATTCACTAAATATTTATATAACCTTTAGAAATCATACCTAAGCCGAAGGAATACTGAATGTTGCGGGAATCCTACTAAAAAACTGAAGGAAGAGAAAAGGTTGGAAAAATCTGAAAAGTTTTAAAGAAATAAATATCAATAAAAATATATTTGATTGATAATTGATAGAATAAATAAAAAGTAATCAATGATTTCATTCGAATTGAAATCATTCAAGAAGACAAATTTTTTCTATACAAAAGAATAGGCTGTGCCAAGATATAGCGGGTGAATTTAAAATTTTAATTTTTTGTTTGTTTCGGTACCACAGTATACTGTATCCTTTGTATTTTCAACAGTTATAATATGATACATTTTTAAAAACTTGGATTAGTACAATACATAACTTATTCTTAATCATAAATAATTAAGAGGTTCTTGTATTCTTTATCAAAGAAATCCCTTTTTTCCCTGCACAGCAACGTATGAAACATTTTTATTATTATAAATATTTCAATTGATGGTATTGTTTAAAAAAACTTCTAAAAAAATACTGCATTTGAAAGCTATAAAATATATGAAAGTTTGATTAATACTATATAAATTTAACATAATATATTCAATACTATAAATCATTTAATTTTATCTAAATATAAATAATGTACAAAAAAATTGATTCGAATTATATATAGAAATTAAAAACTCTTTCTAAAAAAGACAATTAGTGTTTACTGTCATAAATTTGAAAATAAAATATATTGATTTCTAATTCTGTGAAATAGCCAAGCCAGCTTGTCTACTTTCCTCGTCTACTTTTAACAACCAAATGGGAATGAATTGGTTTGGGTGGCTAATTAATGTGGGAAAAATATTCAAATTTCCGGATTGGATCACTTAATCGGAGTAATCAAATTCCTCTTGCATAAAGAAGAAAGTTTAGGAATAATTTATGTGTGTTTTAATTTGGGATTCTTTAATTATAATTTTTTTGATACACTGGCAAAGAAATTAATGATAATTTTTAGACAATACACCTATTTTGGTCCCTCTAAAATTTCAAGTCGAATAAATTGATCTTTGTAAAAATTAAAAAAACCACTCAAATTGATTCCTACAAAATTTAATATTTGGACAAATTAGTCCCTATAAAAATAAATCTCTCAAATTAGTCTCTATAAAAGTGAATTATTAGACAAATTAGTCCTCTTTAACCAACTTATCAGAGGGACTAATTTTATCAATTATTCAATTTTGAAGGAACCAAGTTATTTGATTTGAAATTTTACAGTACGAATTTGAGAGATTTATTTTCTAGGGACCAATTTATCTGACTATTTAATTTTACAGGGACCAATTTGAGAATTTTTTTTAAATAGTGACCAATTTGTTCAACTTTAAATTTTAGAGAAACCAAAATGGATGTATTGTCTAATATTTAATTCAAAATTTAAATTTTATAATCCAAAGATATTTTAAAAAATTACATGTGCTTCAATAAAAAGCTCAATGGTCAAGAATTTAAATCCAATATAGAATAATTGTGTTCTTACCTAGAAATATGGGTAAAGATGCAAGTAGCTCCAACGTTCGTGCAAGCGGGGGGTAGGATATCTGCGAAGATACTCCGACGCTTAAGTCATTAAATGAGAGAGGTGTAGAGTGGTAAAGAATAGTATGTAATTAGCTCGTGATACTTGGGGGTGTTAAGCCCTTTATATAGTATGAGGTGATCTCGTGATAAATCAAGAGATAATCTTCCCTGTATAAGGGAGGTATTCCTAGGATTAAGCAGGTATTAGATATATTCTGTGTGTACAGGAGATATAATACAATATATGAGATATGATGCAATAATGACAAGATATAATGAGAGATAGGGAGATCCTGTGTGGGATTTAGGAGGTATCTTCGACTAAATCTGGGTAAATCTGTAGGAGACCGGGCACCACGTGGCCGAGCTTTGGGGCCTATACCCGAGCTCTAGTGGTTTAGGCCGAGGTCTTCTGGCCCATATTTCTAGTCTAGTACATAGCCCCCGAGCTTGGTCGTAGGCCGAGTAGCTTGTGCCTAGGTGTTGTGGCTGCTTGATGTGCCTTGGGTGAGCTCCAATGGTCTGATTATGCAAGTATAGTTTTGTGACAGTTTGAGGGCGACTTAAGCAAGCAAATGTCCGAGCTTGTGTCGAGGTACATGGTGGTCATGTGGGTCGAGGACTTTGTGTTGAGCTCGAAGATTTTGTGTTGAGTTGTGAGTCTTTTCAGTTACAGTTATAGCAGTTGCGGGAGAACGTGCTATGACACGAGTCCTTTGGTGAGGGGTGAGCAATCATTTCTCATTAACGTAGGATCGTGCATTTGCATATCTTTCATCAGATAAAAGTGATGAGCCCCTTGCCGTTAAATACAAAGGATGCTTCAAATGCACGATTGATTGGAGGGAAATTATCTCGTTCGTTGAATGAGGTTGGTTTTTAAGCCAAGAGGAGAGAGAAGTTTCCTTGTTTTCATTTCTAGGAAACTTTTCACTTCACTCTCGCTTCTTTGGCGTTTCTTGTGTTGCAACTGAAAGCTTCAAGTCACCATTCAGGTCTCGATTTCTTCCATTTGCAATTGGTGAGTTTGGTTCTTCTTTCCTTCTCTTTTTTTCTATTCGATTGATTCTATTCTGAACCCTAGGGTAGGAGATTATACTGGTTAATGGTGCTTTTCGCGTCTTTTTCTTTTCTCTGAGTTTCGTTCGTTATTTTCCTTTGTTTATGTATTTATTGATGGCCAAAGGAAAGGGTCTTCCTACCTCTGGTAAGGGGAAGGAGGTGTGGATGAAGCTGAGTGTGATCCTTATGGATGGGTTAGTAGTGAGGTTAGAGAAGTAGCCTCGATTTTTACCGATAGTGAGTCTATGCGTAGGTTCAAGAGGGCATGTTTAGTGTCATCTTGTGGGGAAAAGAAGATAGAATATCTTCTGTGTGGTGCCGAGGACAGGGTATGTAAATATAGGGAAGGGGATGGCGAGGTTGATTTTGCTTACATGTATATAGATTTCTTTGAGAAATTAGATATTAGGTTCCTTTTACTAGGTTTGAAAAGGGTTGTTTGAATAAGGTCAATGTCACCCCTTCCCAGCTTCATCCTAACAGTTAGGCATTTGTCCAAGCATTTGAGAGCATGTTTGATGTGCTCTGTAATGCCCCAATTTTTTAAGGAATATTGACGTATAAGTTGGGCCGGATGTATAGACCTCCACACCTGTTAGCCAAGCTCTTCCTCTCTGGTCGAGCTCCTTTTCCTCTGATCGAGCTCATTCTCCCTCGGCCGAGCTCTGCTTTTTCTTAGCCGAGCTTCTTTTCAACAAGATCCTTCTCTAGCCGAGCTCCTTTGGCCGAGTTCTCTTCCTCGGTCGAGCTCTTCCTCTCCAGTCAAGCTCTTCTTCTCCAGTTGAGCTTTATTTCCTCTTATATGATCTTTATTTTTCTATCAACCGAGCTCACCCTCCTTCGGCTGAGCCCTGGTCTCTCTCAGCCGAGCTCTACTAGAAGATTCTCTTGGTCTAGCTCTTTTCCCTCCATGCCGAGCTCCGCTTGTCGACCAAGATCCTCCTCTTCTAGTCGAGCTCTGTTTCCCTCCTATGCCGAGCTCCGCTTATCGACCAAGATCCTTCTCCTCTGACCGAGCTCTGTTTTCTCCCAACTGAAATCCCTTTTCCATTAACTATAATTAGCTCCATTTGTTTTCGTTTTAGAAGAGAGGGTATCTTTGTAATTTACCCATGCAAGTATATTCTAATTTAGTCACTGACACACTCAAAAGAAAAGTCATACCAAAACCCATACCTAGCCATTCCATTTCACGTAATGATGCACGTAAATGAGATATTTTCCTCTCATTCTCCCATGTTGAAACTTCTTTATAAATACAGGAAACTTACTCAGCCACTTGCTCACTTCTTGTAATTTTAGTTTTCCCTCTTAAGAGTTCTTCTTCTTTCTCACTCTCTAGAAAAACTACCACATAACCTTTCACACTTTCCACTTCTACGATCAAGCTCTCCTCATTTCAAAAGATACCTTTGGTAGGGATTTTGTCTTTCTTCTCTTGAATTTATTTTTGGTCTGAATGATAAAGTAATGTGAGAAGTTTTCTTCTTTTATATCCTTTCCTTTTTCGGCCTCCATGATGAGTGTTTGATTGGGTTTATATTCTTTTCCTTTCCTTGACAAATCGATTTTGATCTTCCTTTTTATTTTTTATTATGGTTGTCATTAAAAATATTGGAGCCATGGCTTAATGATGATGGATCTTAGTGATGGTTGTAAAACCATTATGTGATAGACCATCTAAAGCCCAAAGTTTTGGTTCCAGTTTCGGTTTTAAAGAATAAGGAAGATAAATGATCTTGTTAATCTTTAAATTAGTTTTCTTAAGCTTGATGATGAATCCAAACAATGATAAGGTTCTTGGAACCATGATGGACTCTAAAGCTTATGTCCATTTTGTAAGATTGATCGGTATTTTAGAGTTATTACTCTAAATAGGAGTCTTGAGCTTGGAACTTAAAGAAATAATAAATGGAAATACATTCATGTTTATCTTCTATATCCTTACATTTCATATTTATATTTGAGCCTTGCATATCATGTTTATTTCCAAGTTATCACCTAAATATTGAAGATTAGCAAATGAAACTTGCATTTCATGTTTATATTTCTTGTTTAGCATATTTACGTTTCAAGCCATCACTTAAATCTTAAAGATTAAAAATGGGCTTGCATTCTCATGTTTATATTCAAGCTTTGCATATCATGTCTAATTCCTTTGCCATCACCTTATAATGTCAAAGATTAAAATAAGGCTTGCATTATCATGTTTATATTTATGTCATCACCTAAATATCTAAAGAAGGACAGTGTCTTTTCAAATATGTTTTGCTTATCAAAAACACAACACGGGTCGATGACCCCACACCTCGGCACTTTGGTCGAGCTATGTCATCACTTAATGTAACACAAGTTGATGACCCACACCTTGGCACTTTGGTCAAGCTGTGCCCTCACATGAAATGGTTCGGCACTTTGGTCGAGCTATGTCCTCACTTGAAATGACACGAGTCGATGACGCCACACCTCGACACTTTGGTTGAGTTGTGTTCTCGCTCGAAATGACACGGGTCGATGACCCCACACTTCGGCACCTTGGCCGAGCTATATTCCTACTTGGGATAACACGTGTCAATGACCTTACACTTCGGTCGAGCTCTGTTTCCTCTCGGTCGAGCTCCACTTTATATGGATTGATTACTTTACATGCCTATTTTTTTGAGTTAAATGACTAATGATCCATATGTGATTATGCATGCTTCTGTGCTTATTACTTGATGAGTTATGTTGTGGCATGATGATGCTTATTTGATTGAGATGCATGATTTATAAGTTTATGAGCATGATAAATAATGATTTATGATTGCATTGCATCTTCGAAAAGAACATGCCATGGATAAGAAATATAAAACTTGGGAAATGATTCTCTAGTTTGCATCAGAGCCGGTCATGGGATCGTTATAGGTGGCACGGGCCATGCCGTAACCTTGCAAACATGTTTTGCGGAGTTTGAGTTTCCCAAAAACAAAGTCGTGCAGTGCCTAAGGGGACAGAGGTCCTTATGTGCCAAACGGGGAAAGTAAAACCATGCGGTGCCAAAGGGGACAGAAGTCCTCAAGTGCCAAGTTGGGCTATTACAAAGGTTATGAAAGGTGATCCAAGTAAGTTGTATATTCATACTAAAAAAGGCAATGATGTGTTATGATTCTCGCCCTCCAATACCCTATGTAAATCTAGCAACAGCTAGTTAGGATGAGCTCATTCTAGGCGATCGATATGTTGGTTGGTTTTGGTAGTAATTGTAAAAATCGTCGAAGCTAGCATATTGGTTAGTTTTAGTGATGACGTAAGAGGGTGGAATTAATAAGAAAGAAATTTAAAAATCCATTCATGAGAAAGTAAATTACCATGGGTTTTCCTGCCTTCCCATGCATGTTACATGATTGTTTAACTCACTACATTGCCCTATCATGCATCCATTTACTTACCACTGCTTTAGTTCTCTAGATTACCTCATGCTTATGTGCTTAGCATTATCTTATGCCTGGACTTACACGTTATTAATTTATGTTGCGAGTAGGGCTATGTTATTTGCATGTGTTACTAATGCACTGAGGCATTGCCATGCATACATGAGATACTTGTTGCATTCATGTATTAAGATTCATGCTAAAAGATACGGGCCTCGGTTAATGGTATTTGGAACTTAATAAATGAATCTTATTTATGCTCACTATTTTCATAATTACACCCGAGGTTCTTGAGGACGATGATGATGACACGAGTGTGGAGAGGGAAGCCCTACTGAGATTCTTGTATAAGTTTCTCACTCCCTCTATCTTTCTTTTCCATCTTTGTCTTCAGACTAGATTAATGACAATGCCTGAGGACCACGTTGAGGTGCCGACGTAAGAGTTGCATGATGAAATGGCGCTGCAAAAGCGGGGAAATAGTCTTTTATTTTCATAATCTTGGGAGTTGTCTGACCTTCGTATGAGTTCATAACTTACTCACAAAGGGTTTAGCTACATCATAGTTATATTCAGTTTTTGAATCGTTGTATGCTTAACCTCTATAGGTGGGCTCAGTATATTTGATGTGGTACTATTGTTATAATATGTTTGAGGAATATCACTATATTATCACGAAAGTAAATAATATGATATGACGATGTGCTCAGTTCATGCTAAACTCTGTCCTGATCTATATGCGTGTATTAGAGTTTGCTATGTTCGAGCTCTTGTGCTTCTTTTTATTCATATGAGTGTTTGCTCTACATTTCATGCGAGACAAACGATATAGGTGTCCTCGACAATCCCGAACAACGCCATAGGAGGTCGGACACCTTGTGTCTGAGCTTTGAGACCGGTGGCCAAGGTCTGGTGAGGTTGGACACCACGTGTCCGAGCTTTGAGACCGATGCCGAGCTTGGGAGGTTTGGGCCGAGGTCATCTAGTCCGTATTTCTGATCCAGTACAGTAGGTTTATTTCACGCATAGCTCATGTTTTTGCCTTTATTTTCAAAAAAAAAAAATTTACCCATATTTTTGCTAAGTATTTTCTAAAGATTAGAAATTAAGAACTGGAATAAAGAGTAATAACTAATAATTAACTTAAATACGTTCTAGGAGTGTTGAGTTAAATATTAGGGTGTTACATGCTCGGGTAGGAGTCCAGTATTGGTGTGTTCTTTTTATTTTTTTCAAGTTAAGGGTGTAGGAAAAGGGAGTTAGATTTCCTTTAACAGCGTTCCAAGAAGGGAATTGTTGTCTTTGCTGACCTCTAACTTCAAGAGGTTTAAGGAGAAGTTTATTAAGGTTAGGTCGGTTGAGACTGAGTTCCCCTTTTTCTTGGATTCGAATGGCCTAGAGAGGTTTCCTCTGTGTTGGCAGCATAATCCTCGTTAGATTTTGAGAGTAGAGTATAGTTCTCTACTCGATGACAATCAGGTGGTGATTGACTTTCTAGAGGAATGTGTGAGTTCAAGCTCTCTGCTATCTTGTGCAGTTTTGTTGGAGTGGGGGTGTGATAACAAGGGAGTCCTCAAATACATAGGTATTATTTTATTTTTGCCTTTTAGCTTGATCTTGCCTGTGTGTTAATTTTTTTGTTTCTTTTGCAGGCGAGATGGCTCCCAAACTAGGTCTGAAGGAGTTGGCTACTTTCAAGTCCAGGAGTAACCCGGCTGCGAATGAGAGCTGAGCTATCCTGTTTCTCTTGGTGTTGGGTCAAGCTCGGGTCCTCTCACAGATCCCAACCCCCTGAGAGCTTGGAAGAAGACTAAGGTGGATGCTAGTCCTCAGCCGACCCTTAACCGATGCCTTCATTGTCTCCTACTGCTCTTATCAGGGCTATAGAGGTGAAGGATTTCCTTGATACTGCTAGCCAATCGAGCTTTTGGAGCAAGGAGTTCCCTCATCCTGAGTTTATTGATCAGTAGTTCACCCAACCTGAGGATGGAGAGTTGATGGAAAGGGCAGGTGTTCCTGGCCTGTGTCGCCATCTAAAGATTCAAGGTCTTCGCCAAGTGGCAATTGCTCTGTTCCTGGAAGGGCGTTACGGGGGTTCCATTTGGGAGCCTGAGACCAAAAGGGCACTTTCCTGGGATTTCAAGGTCGAGAAGGATGAAACTAAGGCCAAGTAGGCCAAAGAAAGGGGGGGTTGGCTGGAGGCCCGAAAGTTGTTTGAGGACAAGATAGACTCCCTTGTGGCCAAAGTCAAGGTAAATGCTGATGCGGCTGCTCTAAGGGTTCAAGAACTCGAGGCCTAGATGAAATTTTTTGAGGGTGAAAGCAAGAGGTTGGCTAAGGAGAATAATAAGTTGAAGGGTCTCCAAGTTGATCGAGCACTTGAATAGGTTCACTTCTTTTATACGGATCTGGACTTGGTTCAATGTGGTCCTTTTAAGGAATTCATTGATGGTGTGTTGGTCGATCATCTTGTTATTGGCAAAGCTGATAGGGGACCCCAGGGAGGAGGAGTTGCTGAGGAACGGGGTAGTGATGAGGTACAGATTGTGGAGCCTGTTGAGATTGACCCATTAGCTAATCTTTGAGCTCACTCCCTTTTTGATGGTTGGACATCGTATATGTAACTAAACATTTATGTTTTTATAGATCTATGATCTCCTTGTATTCATCTTTTGTGATTTCTGCGATGAGTTATCATTTATGAGATATATTTGGATGATGATGTGTTTGACCATGTAGTATAATATGATAGCTAGACTTTGATTATGCTATTTCTGACGCTTTTTCGCTGCATAGCTTATCCCTTCTCTACTTAGTTTGTATTCCGAGATTTTGTATGAAGTGTGGCGGCTTTTTAGTGTGCCTTCACGACTCGAATGTATCGAGGTTTACTGTGAGTATGGCGGCCCTTTTTAGTGTGCTTTCACGAATTAAATGTATCGAGGTTTACTACGAGTATGGTGGCTTTTTTAGTGCGTCTTCATGACTTGAATGTATCGAGGTTTACTGTGAGTGTGGCAATTTGTAGTATGACCGAGGCTTTATGTATGAGCATCTGTAGATGTGATATGAGGTGAATACTATGTTTAGAGGAAGAAGAGATTACAATTGTAACATTTTTGGCCACTGAAATGTTCGGCTCACATTCGATCATGCCTTGTTAAAACCTTTGTTGGTAAAACCTAGTGGGATAAAACCCAATAAAGGGAAAAGAGTGCACCCATCGAATGTGATTTGAGGCGTTTGGATTCTAACTATAATATTTCCTTAGGGATAGGGCATTCCATGTCCGTGGGAGATCTTGTCTTGAGAGCTCGGCAATTTTGTAAGCTCCTTGGCCTATGATTTGGGTGATTCGGAACAGTCCTTCCTAGCTCAGAGCTAACTTCTCTTCTCCTGGAGGCTTTCTTTGTTGTTCGAGTTTGCATATGACTAGGTCCCGACTTGGAAAGCTCTTGGGTCGAGTTTCTTGTTGTAAGCTTGGGCTACCCTTTGCTTAGTTGCTTGTTCTTTGATGTGAGCTAGCTCCCAGTCTTCCTCTATGATGTCTAACTCTACTCTTCATTTTTCTTCGCCTATTGTATCTGCAAATGCCAGTCAGTGAGCATTAAGTTAGGCGACCTCTACTGGGAGCATGGCTTCGCTGCCGAAGATGAGCTTGTATGGTGTTTCTTATGTTGTGGACTGAGCGATAGTATAATATCCCCAAAGGATCTCGGGGAGGTCTTTGGCCCAGAAGCCTTTGGCATTGTCGAGCTTTTTCTTTATGGCTGTGAGGATGACTTTGTTAGTAGCTTCTACTAGGCCATTGGTTTAGGGATACTCTATAGAGACGAAGGTGTGTTTGATTTGGAAATTGTCACAGAGTTCCTTCAATCTTCAGTCTGTGAATTCTGTGTCATTATTAGTGATCAGTTCTTTAGGAAGTCTGAACCTGCATATGATTCTTTTTCAAATGAATTTCTTTATTTTCTCTGCAGTGATGTTTGCCAGTGGTTTTGCTTCAATCCACTTAGTGAAGTAGTCTATAGCCACTACTAAGTATCTGAGCTGTCCTGGTGCTAGGGGAAAAAGACTGAGGAGGTCGATCCCCCATCGGTGAAAGGGCCAGCTGGCTTCAGAGAAGTATAATGGTTCTGGGTGTTTTTGGGAGACTTCAGAAAATCTTTGGCATTTGTCACATTTGTGTACGAAGTTGGTGCAGTCAGTTTTCACAGTGGTCTAAAAATATCCCGCTCGGAGTATTTTGGCAGCTAGAGCTCGTCCTCCAATGTGATTCCCACAGACTCCCTCGTGTACTTCGGCCATGACGTCGTTGACTTCATAAGTACCGAGGCATTTTAGGAAGGGCAGTGAGTATCACCTTCTAAACAGTAATCCTCCACAGATGGTATAGTAGCTCGCCTGTCTTCTAAATTTCCTCTCATCGGTTATTGAGCTTTGAATTTCTCCAGAGGTTAGGTAATTGAGGAGTGGAGTTCGCCAATCCTGGCCTCCCACTCCCACTTCTGTCTTGCAACTTTTGGATTGAAGGTAGCTCAGTTGCTAAAGCTTTATGTGGATCACAGATTTGTTATTCTGCAGCTTGCTAGTGCTGGCCAGCTTGGAGAAGACATCAGCTCTGGTGTTGTGCTCCCTGAGTATATGTATTACTTTGCATGAGTCGAAGTATTGCATCAAGTTTCTTACTAGTGCAAGATATTTTTCCAGGAGACGATCTCTGGTAGCGAAAATGCTAGTGACTTGGCTGATAACGAGCTGTGAATCAGCTTTGATGATGAGTCTTTGAGCTCCAACTTCTTGGGCAAGCTTGAGGCCCGCATGAGTGTCTCGTATTCTGCTTGGTTGTTGCTAGCATGAAACTAGAATTGGAGAGATTGTTCAATTACGACTCCTTCTCTATTTTCAAGGATGATCCCGACTCTGCTTCCTTTGCCGTTAGCCTCTCCATCTACATGTAGTGTCCAGGAGATAGATTCTTGTTTTGGAATGGAGGAAAGCTCAGCGAGGAAGTTAGCCAGGGCTTGAACGTTGATTGGTCCTCTAGGCTGATACTCTAGGCTATGTTCTGAGAGTTCGATTGACCATGAGATCATTCTCCCTGCTAGCTCTGGTTTGATCAAGATCTGCTTGATGGGTTATTCTATTCTGACGATGATGTGGTGGCTCTGAAAGTATGGTCTTAGCTTCCTCGCAGATATCACCATAGCAAAGGTGAGCTTTTCGATCTTCTGGTATCTCTGTTCGGGTCCTTGGAGTGTTTTCCTCACAAAGTAGACAGGTTGTTGCTCTTTATCTCGTTCAATCATAGAACCGAGCTTATTGCATGTTCAGTTACCGATAGATACAGGAAAAGGGTTTCCCCTAGGTGGAGTTTGGTGAGAACTGGTGATGTAGGGTGAAATACCTTAAGTTCAACGAAGGCTTTTTCATATTCTTCGGACAATTCGAATGACTTCTGCTTTCTTAGCATTTTGAAGAATAAGGCAGCTCTTTCCGCTAATTTTGATAAGAAGCGAGATAAGGCTACTAGCTGGCCTGTGAGCTGCTGTACTTCTTTGACTGAGTTGGGCTTTTCATCTCTAGTGTTGCTCGACACTTATCAGGGTTGGCTTCTATTCCTTGATTCGTGAGCATGAATTTGAGGAATTTCCCTCCATGAACTCCAAATGTACATTTTTCAGGATTCAGCCTCATGTTATATCTTTGTAATTGTCTGAATATTTCTTCAAGGTCAGCGATGTGATTTCCAGTTGTCAAGGTTTTTGCCACCATTTCATCAACATACATCTCGACGTTTCTGCCGATCTGTCCTTCAAAGATTTTATTCATTAGTCTCTGGTATGTGGCACCTGAATTCTTCAGACCAAAGGGCATGACTTTATAGCAAAAGTGAACATGCTCCGTTAGGAATGCGGTCTTGTCTTCGTCTTCTGGATACATCCTGATTTGGTTGTAACTAGAGTATGCACCCATAAAGCTCAAATATTGATAGCCAGATGCATTGTCGACGAGCTTGTAGATGCTGGACAGTGGGTAGGAGTCTTTCGGGCAAGTTGACATGCGCCACTTTCCTGAGGACTTTTTGACCATTACCACATTTGCAAGCCATGTGGTGTACCTGATTTGCCTGATGAAGTTGGCTTTGAGGAGCTTCTCGGTCTTTTCTGAAGATGCTTTTTGGCATTCAGCCCCACGAGTTCTCTTCTTTTGCATGATTGGTCGGGCTTTCAGATCAACCATAAGCTTGTGGCTGATTACGTCTAGGTTTATCCCCGGCATATCAGCTGGGGTCCAAGCAAAGAGGTCAGCGTTCCTTAGGAGTAAGGTAGTGGGTTATGCTGATAAGTTCTAAGGGAGGCCAGCTCCGATGAACATCACTTTACTAGCTTCATCACCAATTTGGACCGGTTGTAAGTCATCAGCCGATTGGGGACGATTCTGGATTTCCCCCTAGGATCAAGCTCAGAGATCAAAGGGTTTGACCAGTGTGACAAACAGTATGTATTTGTTTAGTTTTTGCCTTTTCTGCGGAATTTTTCTTCAGGCATTCATTGTAGCATGTTCTTGCTTCTTTCTGGTTGGCATGGACCACTCTGACCTTAGATTCGGAGACTGGGAACTTCATGGTTAGATAGGGTATTGAGACCACGACTTCTAGGGCATTGAGTAATAGTCACCCTAGGATTATGTGGTAAAGGCTATTGGCATCAATGACGAGATATTGGAGGTCGACAGCTTTTGTCAGTGGTTCCGTGCCAAACGTGGTCCTTAGCCACACATAGCTGAGTACTTTTACCCTGTTGCCTGTAAATCTGACTAGTTCTCCATTGTATGGGAGGAAGGAGCTTTCAGAGAACTGTATACATTTGAAAGTGGGGTAAAAGAGGATTTCGGCTAAACTCCCCTAATCCACTAGGACTTTCCTAACCAAAAAATTGCTGACAAGGATGGAAATTATAATAGGATCATGCAAATTTTGATCAATTCCCTTATAATCAGAGTCTGAGAAAGATATTAATGGGCTTTTAGCCTTTGGTCTTGATGGGTATGATGCCCCTTCAAGCGACATGATTGCTCGTAGTGATATTTTTCTTCCCGAGCTTGTCTCTCCTCCTTTTGCGAATCCTCCCGCAACGTGATCAATTACTCCTTAGATTTTGGTTTCCTCTAGAGAGAGTGAGATCATGTTCTTTCAGGCTTTTTATGCCTTAGTGGCGATTCGCTGCCTGATGAGAAAGGGTTGTGGTGTTTGTCTTTCCTTTCTTGACCTTGACCTCTTTTCTTTTCTTTCTCCTTGATGAATTGCTTCAGGTATCCTTGTCGGATGAAGCGCTTGATTTGGTATTTCAGATTTTTACATTCATGGGTCGTATATCCTGTGGTATTATGATATTAGCAAACTTTGTTCTACTCTGTGCCTTTTGGACCTAGTCGAAGTTCGCCCCTTGTTGGTTTCATGAGCTGGGCACTGAATATTTCTGTTAGGATTATGCTTGGTTGGGCGTTGAATGGCGTGTAAGTGGTGAATCTTGGCTCAGAGAAGTCTGACTTTCGTTTGTGTTTGGATTTGCCCTCTTTATGCCCTTGGGCCGAGCTATCTTTTTCTTGTCTTCGACTCTTTTTCGCAGCTCAGAGCTCGTTGGCATTGATGAATCCAAGGGCCCTTTCACGGAGTTCATGTATGGTTCCCGGCCTGTTGATTGCTAGGTTTTCTTTGAAGGGTCCAAAATGCAAGCCTATTTGGATTTGGTGGAGCTCGACGACGGGGTTAAGGTCTGGAATTTGTGATGCTTCCTCTTGGAATCGTGTCAGGTAAACTCTCAAGGACTCATTGGGCCCCTGTCTGACGTGATCTAAGGAGTTTGAGGTCTTGGTGTAGATTTTAGAGGATGCGAACTTGTTGGTGAAAACTCTTGCTAAGTCATCAAACCTGTGGATAGAGTTCGGGGGCAGGGTTGAGAACTAGAGCAGTGCTGATTTCTCCAGGAAGGATGGGAAAGTTCGGTAGAGGATTCAGTCGGTGGCTCCATTGATGAATATCATGGATCTGAACATTGTGATGAATGATTGGGGGTCTCCTGTTCCGTCATAGGGACGGAGTGAGGTTAGGAGTCTAAAGTTGAAAAGTAGGTCGGTGGCCCTGAGTTTCTCTGAGAATGGTCCGTGGTCTATGGTTTCAAGCTCATCATCAGACTCAACTTGATAGGTTGGGTATCGGGTTTTACTACTGTAAAAATCATAGCTGGCATGTTTGATATTCCCCGGATTAGTGGCTCCTTGTTTGGGGTTTTTTGAGTTTTCTACCTTTAAGGATTAGTTTTCTTCTTGCAGTTTACAGAGTTGCTCGACCAGTCTCCAGGTTTCTTCCAGCAATTGGTCAAGGTTAGGAAAGGGCTGGTTATTTGGGTGTGTGTTTTGAGTGGAAGCGTCAGCTATGGGTAATGGGGTTTGAGGTTGTGAGGGAGGCTTGTTTACCAGCCCCACGATGGGCGCCAATGTTCTTACCTGGAAATAGCGGTAAGGATGCAAGTAGCTCCAATGTCTGTGCAAGTAGGAGGTGGGGTACCTACGAAGACACTCTGATGCTTAAGTCAGTAAATGAGAGAGGCGTAGAGTGGTAAAGAATAACATATAATTAGCTTGTGATACTTTGGGGCATTGAGCCCCTTATATAGTATGAGGTGATCTCATGATAAATCAAGAGATAATCTTCCCTGTCTAAGGGAGATATTCCTGGGATTTAGCAGGTATTAGATATATTCTGTGTGTGCAAGAGATATGATACAATATATGAGATATGATGCAATAATGACAAGATATAATGAGAGATAGGGAGATCCTATGTGGGATGTAGGTGATATTTTCGACTAAATCTAGGATAAATCTGTAGGAAACTGGGTACCACGTGGCCGAGCTCTGGGACCTATGGCCGAGGTCTTTTGGCCCATATTTCTAATCTAGTACAAATTGTAATATTAATTTATTCAAAATGAATTAAATATAATTGAATTGTCTGAATTATTACTAGTATTATTATGGTATATCTGGGGCCTTTTTCTAAAAATTATTATCAACCAATGAAATTATTATTTTTAAACAATAAACTTAAATAATTATTTCTAAACCAAATTATTTAGGTCCCTTAAACAATGATGTTTCTAGAAAAAGAAATAGTGTTTGATGCTCAATCAATATGTAAACAGAATAATTAAATTTATTTTCCTAATTTGTAGTTTTTTTAAAAAAGTTTAATGGCATAAAGTTAAATCAAAATATTCCTTTTTATTTTATTTCTTTTGATTATTCCTTTTTTATTTCTCTAGTTATTAAAACTAAAATTAAATGTAATGTCACTTTTAAAAATTAAAAAGCTTAATTTTAGTCCCTTTTGAAATTTAAAAAATTAGGAAAAAAGAACCACTCAAAGTGTGACACTTGTCAAAACTTCATTGTTTAGCCCTCTAAATTCTTATTAGTAAAGAAATTATCATTAATATTATTATTATACAAATGGGTTTTTTTTTTCTAAAATGTATTATTAACTAATCAAATTATTATTTCTAAATAGTACTTAAGTAATTCTTTCTAAACCAAATCATCTAGGGCCCTTAAACAACTATCTTTTCAACAAAAACAAAAAGTATTTGACACTCAATGTTTAAACATAATAATTGAATTTATTTTCTTAATTTGTGGTTTTTTTAGAAAAGTTTAATGGACATAAAGTTAAATTCAAATGTACCTTTTTATTTTATTTCTTTCAATCATTTATTTCTCTATTTATTAAAATTAAAATTAAATGTAAAGTCACTTTTTAAAATTAAAAATTTTAAATTTAGTCCCTTTGAAATTTAAAAATTTAGGAAAAAAGAACCACTCAAATTGTGACACTTATCAAAGTCTCATTATTTAATCTGTTGAATTATTATTAGTATAGACAGATTAAGTATAGATTATTATCAGAATATATTTTTATAATGCAATTCTATAATTAAATATTGTTGATTATCAATGATATTCTAATAATATATAATAATTACAGTTTTATATTTTTTAAAAAAAGTCAATAATTAACTGAGGGGCTTAAATCATTCTTGTTATGACATCTAAAAAACTTTACCTCATAAGAGTCTAGAATATTAGTATTATAAATAAATTATAGATTACAATTTTACAATGGGCCTAGGTTTGAAAACTGGTTAACAAATATGTCATTATACAAACAATGATTTACATACTATATGATTAGTATCAATTTATATCACTCATTTTCATTTTATTCAACTAATCGTTTGATCCATGTGATGTACGGGGAGATAATAAAATAATTTATTGATCATTATAAAAATAAATGATAATTTATTTAAATATATCTTATAAAAAATTGAGTATATACATTGATCTTAAAAGTAAGTTAATAGTTAAATAATTAAATAGGTGGACAAAATATAATTGTATCATTCTATTTTATATCTTATATTGAATATCATATTTATAAGGTTCAAAAAACTCACTAGATGACCTATAACTAACAATAAATAGCCTATTTTATGCGAATTTTTCACATTTTGAAAGTTGAAATTGTTGAATAAAAAAGGAAAATAAATGAATAATTTTATTATATCACAAGCTATTTATAGGGATAATAATGAGTATCTTTGAGAAATGGGACATTTCTTATGCCTCTCATCGCTGTTTAGAATTTTGTCTTTCATCCCCATCCTCATCCGCCTTACGGGTTCCCATTTCCCATTTTCTGTGGGGATTTTAAATCCTTATGGTATTCATGGGTTTATTAACAAATTTAAAACTAAGAAAAACTTTACAAATATTTTACGCTTTGAAACATAAATATCCATCATAACAAATACTATTAATACAATATAATCCAAATTAAAATTAAAAATATATACATAATGCAAATACAATAAAAATAATTAAAAAAATAAAGGTGTGTTATTTCTGTCCCTATTCCGTTTAACAAACAGAGACTTAGCCCACATCGATCATTCCTATAAAAACAAAATATGTCCCAATTCCCTTTTTTATTGTGAATAATTCTCGTGTGTACCCACTTCAATTTTTTTTATCATCCCTAACCATTTATATCTTCTAGTAAATTAAAATATTTAATTTATAGAATATAAAATATATTTGATAATTAATAAAATAAATAAATAAATTCAATTTATATGATTTTAATTACACGTCCTTTGCTTGTACATCTTTTTAATAAATTAAAATATTAATTTAAAAATATATGTTATAATTAATGTGTAATAATTAGTAAAAATTATATAATTCTAATTTATATAATCTCAATTATTAGAGTAGTATATCAATTTTAATTTCAATAAAAAGTAATATAATTATTTAATATTTTAAAAATTAATAAATATTTAGTATCATTATCAAAGAAGTGTAAATTTTGGAACTATTTTTTTTTAAATATTTTAGTGTTGAAAAATTGAAGGTATTTTTTCAAAAAAATTAGTATGAAAAAATTATGAAATTGATAGATTGGAATGTTCAAGCTATAAAAAATTAAATAGGATATAGTGATACAGGTAGATAGATATATATTTTTTATTATAATTTTCAAAAGTTCTATATTTGAAGTTAGAAATTTTTTCCCCAATCCTATTCTTATTTAGAATTTTGCCTCCATTCTCATCCACATTTCTGTCACTGGTCCCCAATCCTAGTTTCATGTGGAGATTTGAACCTCTATTGATATTTACGAGTTGATTAAAAAAAATTTCAAAAAGGAAAAATTTTAAAAATACTTTGAACTTCAAAATATAAATATCTATAATAACAAATACTACTAATACAACATAATTATAATAGCTTTGTTATCATTAATACTATAATTATATACATATACATATATATAATTTTTATGGACAATATATTGAATTATATTTTTTCTTTATGTTATTTTTATTTTTTATATTACTTTTTTTAATGGTAGAGAGATATAAAGGTATGACTTGAACAAATAATTGATAATTAGAAGGTAAATTAAATTCAAAAACTTACTTTAAGAGTTAAGATTATGAAAATGATGGGGTATAATTTTTCTATGAATAACACATGGAACACTTTTTATATAATGAGTCTTAAATATTAGCATTATATCAATTATTATCATATTTGATAAAGAATAAATTTGGTAGAAATTGAATTTTGAATTATTATCATATCAAAATCAATCAATTAGCAATTTGTTAACCATTTGACATGCTCGTTTTCTTTATAAAAAAAATGCTAATTTTAAAGCTTATTTATTTTGAAAATATTTTTTTTATAATTTTTTATATTACTTTCATAATGTGAGACTATTAATGGTTTTTAATTTAATTATAGATCATAATTATAGTAACATTGGTTCTCACTACAAGAAAAGTGCAGGAAACAAACACATGTATCGATGGGTTTTTCGACGAGTAGCACTTTCATTGACGAGTGTACCGACAGATACAGGGGCATTGATTTTCAGATCGTCGATAAATATTACCGACGGTAGAAAAAAACCTATCGATTGTTTTTGAAGTGTTGACTGATGGATAATAAAATAATTAGCCATCGGTACAATTATATAAAAGACGTTACCATGGTCATCAGAGACATATTTATACTGATGGTTTATTTATTTTTACCGATGGATATTGAAATAAATAAAATAATTTTTTCAATTTGTTACCGATTGGTTTACCGATGGTGTTTTGATTTATGGAAAACAATTTATTTTAAAATTATTACTTATTACTGAAGATCAAACCAGTCGATAAAAAAATAATTTTGTTTTATAATTTCCCTATTTAATTATGAAGTGATTCATAATTTATCATCTATTTATTTATTTATATAATGACTCAATTATCAATTAAATTGATATTAAATAATAAAATCAATGAATTAAACTGATTAAATAAACTAGCAAATTATGACAATAAAATATATACAAATTACAATAAATGTAAAAAATCCAGAATAGAGAAAATAGAAGCTAAATAGAAACTAGCTGAACTCCTTGGTGTTGGCATTGTCAGTGGCGTCGGCAACATTATCATTGTCTAAACTATCGTCATCCATGTCATCCAACTGTGAGTGGCCCTCAAAGATAGAGGGGAGTGGAATATGGGGGAATGAGATCTGGGGGATCGCCAGAGTCAGAGGATTCCGAAGCCTGTATGTTTCGGAAGAAGGTCATCATATCTGCAGTGATCTTCTGCTGCATTTTCTAGAACTGAGCCTTCTCCTTTTTTGCTTTCTCTTACTGTTGCCACTCCAAGGATAGCTTAAGCTCTTGGATCTCTCTCAACACCTGCTTTACTGCTACTAGCCTTTCTTGCTGCTCCCGATGCTGTTGAAGGAGCTGTGCCTACTGGTGCAGCTCTTGGTTGAGGGCATACACACGTTCCCTCAGGGCATCATTCCCAATAGTTGACCCAGTGGTGGAGGATGGGGATATACTTTCAGGGTAATATGCCATCCCATATATGCGACCCTTGTAAAGGTCATCGATTACTTGGGCCCAAACATTCTCCTCGTTTAGAAGAGGAGGAAAGTCAGCATCAGACCTAGCCTTAGCCATCTGGGTCTAGTACTGGGTCTATGCCTGTTTCCAAAGGTCTGTAAACTCGCACTGCAAAGGAAAACAGATAAACTACATTGTAAGTAATAACTATGAGATAAATGAAAATAAAAATAAAAATTAAGTAAAGATATGTCTAAATTCAAACTTACATAAGTTACCTCGGAGCGAGGGTCTACCCATACCTCTCTAGACTCCCCTCTAGCTTACCCTTTCGGGTGTGGGTCTCCTGAAATAGATCGCCCTATGTCGGAAGGCAGCTTAACTCTCTTGCTTGCACAAATAAGCACAATAAAGTCATAAAAATATAGTATTTTCCACAATTCAAATATAGCAAATGTTATCATAAAATATAGAAAGATTAAAAAATTACCAAATGCTTCTGTGAGGCTCGGTTTGTCTTTCCCTTACCTGACCTATCCTTGAAAGTTGGGTCGCTGGCCTAGTGGCACTGCAGCTTAGTAAGAGTGGCGTCATTCAGCCACAAGCTGTTTATGTGTCCTTTATGAACATCATAAAACTATCCCATATTCGCTTGAAGGACCTAATTCTGCAAGCCCTCTTAACTGTAGGCTCATGCTCGGGCTGAATGTAAAAGGATTTCTGCACAAGCAATTTCATAGAACATAAGTGATTACATATAAGCATATAATTAAATAATATAAACATATTTCAACAAAAGAGAATAAATCATGGAATTACTTGTCACTCCTTCCACCATGACTGCTTGACTTCTGCTAGAATGTCAGCCCATGTAGGCCATGGATGGTTATACCGACTCTGTATAACTTCTTGATCCTTTAGTAAGCCGACTCAGACGGATGAAAACTATTACATAGATAAAATAATTAAAAAAATAAATCAAAATATTTTAAATATCATAAGCAATGTGAAATTAGAATGTAATAAAAACAATGTGACAACTTACCTGTATTTATTGTCCGACCTAATCTGTGGGAGCGGTCGACTATCAGGCCCAAGTGGCTGCCATCTAGCCTGAGGGGTCTCCTATCCGCATCCCTTGCATGTGACCCAATTGAGGAAGAATGAGTATGCTCAAATACGGGGCTGGGAGTTGGGGTAGTAGTAGGGCTAGGGGAGGGGTCGCTGATGTGAGTGGGTTGTGAATGTGAATATGAGGGAAGTGGGAGGGCTAACATACCTAGGAGTGGATATCAACCTAAAGGTGGGGTGCTAGTGGTAGGGACTGAGGTGGAAGTAGTAGAAAGGGAGTTAGTGGAGGTGGTGGAAGGAATGGTGGCGGAGGTGATGGGAGGGGGTGGCTGAGGTGGTGGGAAGGGCGGTGGCTGAAGGGGTGATAGGTAAACTGAACTTCCGAGGTCGGCCTCTGCCTTTACTAGCCATATTAAAACAATTAAAAAGTTCACAAAAAGAATTAATTAAATCAGAAAATTTTAAATAATTTCATAATACAAATTCAATTGCCATTTAAATTTTTAGTACAACTACTTTTAATCTTATTCTCTCAACAAATATTCTAAAAAAAATTTGATAGCATATATCCCTTTAAATTAGGAGTTTCCATCGTCAGATATTTATTTTAATTGGTTTTTAAAATATATTCAATTAGTCTTTAAGTTTTATTTAAATTATTATTTCTAAAAAAATTCAATTGAATTTTAAGTTTTTTTTTAACATAGTTACTTTTATTTAATGTATTATTACTACAAAAAAAAGGTTAACAAAATTTTGACAGCATCTGTTCTTAAATTAGGAGCTTCTGTCATCAAGTATTTATTTTACTTGGTCTTTAAAACATAATCAATTGGTTTGTAAGTTTTATTTAAATTATTATTTTAAAACACATTCAACTGGCTCTTAAGTTTTTTAAATATAGTTACTTTTATTGAATCTATTATTCCTACAAAAAATTTAACAAAATTTCGACAACATCTCCCCTTAAATTAGGAGCTTCATTTGTTACATATTTTAGTTAATACAACAATTATAAATGTTATTATAAAGATCAACAACAAAATAGAAATAGTGAAATAGTTAAATTTTAATAATTACATACAATTCACATAATCCTAAAAACCATTCTATTATGTATGTAACGCCCCAATTTTTACTGCTATGTGAAAATTATCAAAATGCCCTTAGGTGATTTTTATACGTAATTCGAGGTCAAATAAACCTCAATAAAGGAATATGACATTAGAGAAATATCATAGGAGACTTGATTAGCGATTCGTGCGAAAGTCGCAAACCTCGATTTTTCTGTACGTGTAAAATGACCAAAATGCCCTTGAGGTTATTTTTACCTAGAAATCAAGGATAACCAATCTAAATTATCTTTGAGAGGTTAATTTTATGACTGATGGGGATTATATGTGCCTTAGAGGTAAAAATCTCAATTCTCAATTTTTATCGTAAGTAAAATTACCGTTTTACCCCTGTAGTAATTTTACATGAAATTATATAATCTTTGAATTCGGTTTTCACCCAAAAGTTCAAAATGACTATTTCAAGTATGATTTGAGATTGTCCAGTATTTACAGAGATTTTTTACGTGAAATTACCTTTTTACCTCTAGTTATACCAAATAAGTTTACTTACGTAATTAAGGTAATGTTAAAGCTCCAATTGAACTCAAATTGATTTTGTTCATTAACCTTGAGTTTAAAATTAATTACCCAAGGTTAAAAATAATTACTGAGGTAATTAGAGTCTAAATTACCTGTCTAAATTACCTAAGGTAAAAATAAAAATTACCTTTCCTTAATTATGAAAGCTCATAAAATTAGTGATATTTGAGATCAAAGTTAAGATTTCAGTTTAGGTAAAATCTTGTACGTTTACATTTTCTTATCCTAAGTTTAGAACCTATGTTACAAAGTGATTTTTACTCATTTGAAATTAAACTCATTTACTAGTATGTGATTTCTCTTTTTACCTTGTCTTGATTTGTCCTAAACACTTAACCTTTTACCATTTTCACTAATCTATCAATTCCTAATCTTTTGTCCAAGTAAATACACATCTAATACATGATTTACCTCTTGTAAAACATAACAAATCTGATCATAAAAGGACCAGAAATCAGCGGCCATCACACTCTCAATGGTGGTCATATTTCATTTTTTATTTCAAAGATTATCGCACTACATCATTAGGCACCACCATGATACCAATACTTTATTGTTTTTCTTCAAGATACACCTCAAATACATGTCCTACCATGAATGAAAGAATAAAACTTGTCCCCCATTATTCCCTAAAGTAGCCGTGTCCTCCATGTTCTCATGTTGTACAAATTTTAAAATTCATTCAAGAATAATGCACACAAACACATCATAACATTACCATGTGTTCCTTTTAGTTGTCTTGCACATTTTGGATCAAAAATTTTGATCACATTTCAGCCTAGGAGCAGCAGCCATACACCCCCCATAATGACCCCATTTTATTTTATTATCAAAGAATTAAGCACTCAAACAACACCATGACCATACCATGTGATCTTTGAGTTGTTTTGCATTATTTTTGAGCAAGAATTCTGATCACATTTCAGCCCATATGCAGCGTAGATATAGCCTTCCTTGGCCTATAAATATGAGCTCTTCCATTGCCAAAATGCACACACAAACATTCCTAGCCTTAGTATTTTCTTACTTGATAGTTTTCTTACTCAAAGTTTGCTCAAAGTTCTCTAATTCTCCCAATACTTCAAGCTTTCTTCTTCTTCCTCATTCACATCCAAGAGACTCCATTCCCAACCCCTAATCAAGCTCTAAACCTCAAGCATACACATTCCAACCATAAATCAACTCCTAAACACATAACCTCTCCATTATCAAACACAAAAACATAAGAGAAATCCTCCCTCCATTTGCTCTAATCTTGGCCGAAGTTCAAAGGACATATCAAGGACATATTTTCTTCTTCTAAACTTCTCTAAAGATCAAGCATTACCTTTTGATAACAAGAAACAACTTGGTAGGGATTTTATTTCATGTTCTTTCTTTTGTTCTTCCTTTATATTTCAGTTTTTATGAATTGATATTGACCATGGCTTGATGATGAGGAATCATGGTGGTGGTTGTGAATTCATCATTTAAATGACCTCTAAAGCTCAAGGTTTAATTCTTGATATTAAAAGATTAACAAATGAATTACTAAGTTTTGGGTTTTAAGCTTAACAAGATATAAAAATGAACTAGCATCCATATTTATGTTTCAAGTTCTTACACATCATATTTATATTCCAAGTTATCACTTTAATTCTTGAAGATAATAATATGAACTTGCATACTCATATCTACATTTTAAGTTGTCACCTAAATCATAAAGATCTAAGAATGAATTTGCATCTTTATATTCATATTTCAAGCCATACATTTCATATTTATATTTCCAAGTTATGGCCTTATAATGATAATAATAAGGTTACAAGACAAGTTTATGATTCTAGTCATCACCTAAATCCTAAAGTTCAAGATTTACTTCTTTTATCTTAAATGGCAATTTCGACCATGGACACTTCTCATCTATTGATTTTTTGCCCTTATATAATTCTGATTTAAAGCTTGATATATTTTATTTTTAGTTATGACCTTGTTTTTAAGTTGTACAAAGAAATTTTGAAAGTCCTAGAAAACCGTAAAGGATTAGGAATATGATTTTTCTCATGATTTTAAATGCTAAAGTTTTATTATTCTGATCTAATCTTTTAGAACTAGAATGATTACTGATTTAGGATGTTTAAATGAGTTTAAATCACTAATAGTTATTGTAAAAATAGTTTTTAGTGTTTTAGGAAAAACTAGTAACTAAAAATGATCAAAATTGTGTTTTTATAAAGCTTTTAGAATACTAATTTTTCTGATTACTGTTCATACCTGTTCACCACTGTTCACTACTGTTTATAGCTGTTCACACACTTGAGGATCACTAATAATTGTTATAAAAATTGTTCTTAGCATTTTAGGAAAGTCTAGTAACTAGAAATGATTAAAATGGTGTTTTTATAAAGCTTTAAGGAGATTAATTTTCTGATTCTATTCAAGGGTTGTTCAAGGCTGTTCACATTATTCACATACTTTAGAATTACTTACATTTGTTGTAAGAATTGTTTTTGGTACCATAGATGCATAAAAGGGTAATTATAAATGTTAGTTTGGGCTGTTTTGCAAAATGCAAAAAGTTATGTTTTGAACTATCAACTATGTTATTTCAGCCAAATGTTTTAATTAGACCAACTAATGATGTTGGATGTGTCCATGTGTTCAAAATACCATATATAATGTTTAGAAAAAGTTTTATAATTTTCGGTTGCTATTAAGTGTCAAAAATTGTGTTACTTTGCACTTTGACCCCTAAAACATGTTAAATTTAGTCTATGGCCCTAAAAGGTTTTTATGATAAGTTTGAATGGTTACTAATAGTTATATGCCTCTTGAAATGTATTGGTTAATGTTAAAGGTCTTTAATTTATGAGTAGATGTTAAAAAAGGGTAATTACATTTTGACCCGTAACCTTTGAGAAATTGTGATTTAACCCTTTGAGGTTTAAACGTAAATATTGATAACATGATGAGATGAATGTGAATGATGTTTTGTGAAGGGTATGTTCATGTGCAGAAACTTATATGGCTTATGGATATATGAAATGAAATATGATGCATGTTTATGTGACTTAAATTATGGCATATTATAATTATGTTTGATTCATTTAGATGCACATGAAATGTTGAATTGATGAGTTATAATTATGATATTCATGTTTGCATCTTCATATGATATGCCAAGATTAAAGGTGACATAAGACACATGGAAATGATCCTCTAGACTCCCCGAATTAAAGGTTATGAGAGGTGATCTAAATAGGAAGTGATCCTTTGGACTCCCCGAATTAAAGGTTATGAAAGGTGATCCTAATGCCCCCTATCCCGTGCCTTAAGAGTCAGGAATTTAACTTATCAAAAGGGATAAGATTACGCTAGTGACGACTAGTGAGGTATGAACTCATAATCTAGAACTCTCGAGAAAAGAGAGAATTATAGGGCGGCCCCCAAGGAAAAGAGAATGAGGAAGTTTAAGTCACCTGTAAGAATGATGATCATGATGTTCTTTATATCATATGCATTGTTTTATGGATTTTATGATTTTATGTATATGATATTGACATGCATCCATGACTAATATGTTGCATTCATGACATTAAGATTCATGCTAAAAGATACGGGCCTCGGCTAATGATATTTAGAACTTAATAAATGAACCTTATATATATGTTCACCATTTTCATAATTAAACCCGAGGTTCCTGGGGACGATGACGATGACACTTGTGTCATAGTCGGGAAGCCCTACTGAGATTCTTGTATAAGTTTCTCATCCCTTTTCTTTTCCGTGTCATCTCCAGACATGAATGATGGTGTAGTTCGTGATTTGTCTTGAGAGTGGACGAGGAGCTACGAAGATAACTTCCTTTTGGATATTTGCCTTTAGAGTGATCGTATCTCAGTTATCAGTTTGTATACTATTGATGGATATATATTGATGTCCTTAAGATTACAAGACATCACTATTATGATACAGTTATTGATATATCATTATTATTTGAGTTATGTTATGTTATGATTGTATTATGTATTTACCTGTTATTCGTTTCTAACATCTCTCCTACATAGGCAAGGTAATGACGTTAGATATTTAGTATGCGCGGCTCACGATTTGGTATTTAAGTTCAAAAAAAAATTTACCCATATTTTCACTAAAGTATTTTAAAGAAGTTTTGAGTTAAAAACTGGAACAAAAGAGTAATGACTAATAAATAACTTAAATGCGTCCTAGGCGTGTTGAGTTAAATATTAGGGTGTTACAATGTATCCCCTTCTAACTCCACAACATGCATCATGCAATCTTTGCAAATACAAAGAATCCGACAGCAAACAATGCAAGTAAGTGGGAAAGGACCTCTATGCCCTTCCTCCCAGCCATGCAATCCCCATTTCTTACAAATCTATCCTAGAAAATATAAATCTTTATATATCCTACATACATATTAAACCATTAAATGATATAAATAACAAGGATTTAGTTACTAACCTCCATAGTAGTCAAAAAATTCAAAATGTGCAAAAGCTCTCAGCATTCAACCAAATTTAATCCTAAAAATCAAATATGAAAAATTTAAATTAAGGCAATTATATACATAGAAAACATTCAAAAAGATAAGGAAAAAGAATGCTAAACCGATCACAAAATCAACAATCTCCACTACCCTCAAACAGAACTACTAATTAACAAAAAAAATAACCATAATTACTCCTCAATGCAACAAAACACAACACTATGGGCACCCATAAACGAATGGAAAAAATAAACCAAATAAGAAAGCCAACCCCATTAAAATACTCATCAAGACCCTTAGATCACAATGGTGGTCTCAGCTTCTCGAACGGAGCTCCGGTGGTGGCGCAAAGTGGCAAAATTGGCAACGGCAATGGGATTTAGAGAGAGAGTGAAGAGAGAGAAAGAGGTTGACAAAATAGGGAAAAAAAGACTCACGGTTTCATAAATACACAGATTATCGACGGGTATATCGACGGATATATGTTTAATGAAATGGTGTGTTTCGGTCTCCAGTAATTATCAACGGATTTACTGATGGACACACTAAAATATCAAAGGATGCACGACAACTACTGAAATTTCAAATACCCATCGATAACGCCGTTGATAATATTTAATAATTAATAATTTTTAAAATAATACCTATCAGTTGAACAGTCAGTAATATTTAATAAAACCAATTTATAAATTTTTAGTAAACACCTGTCGGTTATATTTTAACTAAAAATTAAAAAAAATAATGTTAAATATCCCATTGGCTACCTAGTCGGTAATATTTGATAAAAATTATTTATAAATGTTTATTAATCACTCGTCGGTACATCTGTCAGTTATATATTAACCAAAAATAAAAAAACAATGTTAAATATCCCGTCGGTTACCCCGTTGGTAATATTTGATAAAAATAATTTATAAAACACTATTAAATACCCAATGGTAAACCCGTCGGACACTATAAGCGCCAACTGGCGCGAGATGGCGCCAACATTTACTAATGGTGTTCCAAAAACACGCTAACCCATCGGACGTTCCGTTGGTAACTACTGACCGATTCGTGACCGTCGGTAAAGTCCATCGGTATCCCACGTTTTTCTGGCAATCTTTCTTAGTGCAAGTTGTAATCTTTAGTGATTGTAATATTTGATTTTATTTCATATGAAAAATAATTAATAAGTAAATTATAAATTAAGTTTAAAAAATATTTAGACATAAAGATTGAGAAATATGGGGACTAAATCACTATATGAATGACACGTGAAACTTAAATCACGATATAAATGATACATGTAATAGTTTTCATGAAACGAGTATGAAATATTAGTATAGTAGATTACCTTCAGATATAATGTGAAATTATTAATAGTTCTTAATTAAATTGTATATCATAATTATATTGACATGGGTTCTCTCTAGTGCAAATTATAATTTTTAATAATTGTAATATTTAATTTTATTTAATGTGAAAAATAATTAATAAGTAAATTATAAATTAAGTTTAAGAAAACCTTTAGACATAAAGATTGAGAAAGATGGGGCCTAAATCACTATATAAATGACATGTAAAACCTAAATCATTATATGAATGACATATGTAATAGTTTATATGAAATGAGTCTGAAACATTAGTATACTAGATATGATTTTTTAGTTTTTTTATTCATAAAGAAAACATGAGAGGGGATGATTAGATTGTAGAAAGGATTTGTTCTGCTTGAATAAGCTTTCTTCATAAAGTTGTTAATATCTTTATTAAAGAGGTTTTCCTACTTAAACCCTTTGATGTGAAGAATCTAAGGCCACATTCATACTCACACAAGATCCCCTTTGTACAAAGTAGCATTTTCACAGATTTTTACTGCCACAACAGTATTCTTTGGTTGAGCACGTGGAGCTTTGTTATATATGATGTTTCGAATAAACATAAAGGTCTAAAAATCTAATTGACAAACATAGTGATTAAAATAATTTGTATAGTGTTTGGTAGATATCATGTGACAGAAAATATGAAGACACTGAGCACAAAAATGTGTTTGAAGAAAGGAATAAAGACAACAAACTCAAAATTGTGTCCATTTCAGGATAAAATTTGAGTCAATTTCCATCTATTTGAAAAAGAGACACTAGAGACATGTCCTGGGGCCAAATTTAATAAAAAAAATTTCAAGAATATATTTTTAAACATTGCATATTTCTTCTTTGTCATTTTCACTTTTAAATTTCATTAAATTATAATATAATCTTCTTTATCTTTTCATCAATCACCATATCTTGCATACCATTACCAAAACCAATTCTGTCTTCTTTCATCTCCATCTCTCCTGTCTTGCTGTCTCTATTCTTTCCATATATAAATGGACTTTCTCGATTGGATGCTTTTATTTCTATTTTGGAATTTGCATCTTTTCCACACAGTTGCTGCCATAGATTGATGGTATATTATTTTCGACAAACTGATGCTATTCAATCCCCAACATGCAGAGAAGCCAAAACAAAAGGAAATAAAATGCAAGTGCTATCCTATGAACAATAATTCTGCCAGCACCACAAGAGAGTAATAACAGAAAGAATATGCATCCCATAAACAAAGTTGCTGCAAAGAAACATCTATAGTTCCCACAAACATCCCCTTTGACACTGCCATCAAGGATGTAGTGGAAACTAAGAAGCACAGACACACCGACTTATGATGTCCTGTGTGTCGACACAAAGCTTGACACGACACGTGTTGACACGCCATTACATCGTATTCAATTAAAAATGATTTTTGAGCTCGGACCACGCACTGCAGATACAAACCGAACATTATCAGAATTACTGTGAATATGATTTGGACACGTCGTGGACACACCTAAGTTTGTTTCTTTATTTTTTTTCAAATTTTTAATAACGATATGAGCTCAAAATCAACTCTAGTTATTTAGCTAAACTTGTGCTATTGGATTATTTTATTTTGAAAATTCTTCAGTTGATTAGAAAAAAAGGAGAATTAGTTGGATAAAAAAATTATATAAACATAACAAAAAAAATTCTGACAAAAAATGGACCAAAAAAAATCATACAACAAAATAAAAATTTTATATATATATATGCCGTGTCTGTATCTTGTAATATTTTGAGTTTACATTGTGTATAATATCTATGTCCACGTATAGTCGTCCCATATTCGCAAATACGCTGTCTATCTTGCTATAGTGGAACGCTTAAAGATGGAGCACCTAATAGACTGCCAAAACGTGCCTAAAAACCAAGCCAAACACTTTGCAAACAAACACAACAACAATATAAAAAGCCTAACCAAACGCTGCTCCCAAAGACAGCAGCCGATGCACCTTCCTTGAAAATGCACTAGGTATGGCACCCCGCCACAACCATGCCACCTATCTTGATTGATTTTTCGCAACCTGCAAAGACCAAACATTGGAAGCTAATGGATTTAGTCTATGGACAAACACCAAGGAAAAATGATGGAGCAACTGAGACAGTCCCACAAACGAGTTCTGAACAAATCTTTGTTCCCAATACACCTTGTTATCTCTTTTAAACCTGTTGTGTTTTTTATTAATATTATCATACTTCAAAGTAGTTATTATTATTATTATTATAAAGTTAATAAATATGTTGATTTGAGTAAGTTTATATATTATCTTTTATTGATTTGACTAAGTCTATTAATCTTCTTTCTTTTTTTCGGTTTTCTTAAATATGAGCTATTAAAGCAAATGAAAATTAGAAATATTTTTAATGTTATGTTTTACTGTTACATGAAGGCGTTGCTAAAGACTAATTCTATTTACTCACTTATCAACCTTTATTAGTCATATGAGGATTAACTTTTATTGAAGAATTTTAATACATGAGGTAATGATAAGTAATAGTCCTGATTCTTTCAATAGTGAACATTGAGCAACGAAAAATAGTTTCTTAAGCGTGTGTGTATATATATATATATATATATATATATCAGAGTAGAAACACAAGTGCTCTTAGCGTGCATTCCCTTGACAAATTCCTATCAGAAGTAAGAATACTTCAGTATAAATAGATTAATATTTTTTCCTTGGGCAATCCAATAAAGTTGTTCCTGTGTAGTCTCACCAGTTTAAGTGTAAAGTTAGTGAGAAATAGTTATTGTGTCTAGAAGTATTACAAGACTATCCTGCATTTAAGTAATTGACTCGTGATGATGAAATACTCTTAAACTTAATGGCTAGCACGGCCAATAAACCCGATAAACTATTCTATTTTATTCTTAATGTTTTTATTTATTTTATTATTCAATGATTAGTTTATTTTAATTTATTTTATTTGTGATGTTATTTTAATTAAAATTTTTCCAACAACCAAGCTTCCAGAAGTCTAGAATTTGTTCTAATCTCCACCATAGAGGCATCAACATGTATTTATGACATTGAGAATAAAATCAATGGATACGTTTCGAGAAAGAACTTCAGACGCAGTGACATCATTGGCCGTGACAACATCAGACAAGCAGCAATGACAAATATTGTCATTGGAAAACTTAGCTCCCCTATCGCAAACACATCCCTTGTCGCATAATATCTCACAAACAGCCACCAGCGTAACTCTCGCGAGGTATTGTGATGCAAACCTGTCTTAATAATGGCTTGTCGCCCACTTATCTAGAGACCATAGCTGGACCAGTGCTAAAGAATCCTCTGAATTAAGCTTTATTGACAGCCTCTCGTTCAAACACTAATCTGTTTCAGCTTGGTCACATGCACCAAACAATGGCAAAGAATAATTTTAACCATCCCTTTTTATGACTCCCTTTTACTAGCAAATCGCACCAAAAAGTGAACATGTCTTTCATGCTGAAGGGTATCACCCACGATAAACCACCTCTATTTACAAAGAAGCTCCAAACTTCCCATGACAACTTACAGTATGGAAAAAAAAGAAAGATGAGAGATGGACTCAATTTCTGCATGACAAAGGACACACCTTACTGAATCTTCTATAGAACCCCGATCTTGCAAAGATAATCTTTAGTTTTCAATCTACCAATAATGACAAACCAAGCTAACAATTCCACTCTTGACAGAACTAGACCGCTCTATAAGTTGGTGTAGATATTTTGAGCTTTCACTTGGAATCCCAGTCCCACATTCAGTTGCTGAATGAATGATTTAACCGAGAATGATCCCAAATCCATTTATCTTGTGTACCTGCATATAAAAAAACTGCAAAATTAAAGAATCTAACCTATCTACAAAGTGCTCCTCTCTTCCAAAAATTGTCTCCTCCACTAGAGGTTTCACACCCACTCACGCCCACTCCAAAAACCACGGTTCGAGATCACACAATTTTATAGGGGTGAAAGAATGTAAAGACTAGGAAATTCATCTTTGAGGCACTTCTTATCAACCCAAGGGGTTTTCCCCAAACAAGGGAGCTGTTTGGAAAATGTTTTGCAGACTAATTTTTAGATTTTAGAAACAAAAAGGAAAAAAACTTGTTTGGTTGGTTATTCTTTTCAGATTGATTTTTTTAAAAAAAAACATATTTAGTATTTTAAAAGCAAAAATTAAAAAACAACTGAAAAATACTTTTGGAATTCTGTTTTTTAAAATAAAAAAAATGTGATGACACATCTCATTAATTACCATCCAAAACAGTTTTCAAAATAGTTTTCAATATATTGTTTTTAGGCCAAAGATTAGTTGGTCCTTCCCTAGTAGGGGACCAACATTACTCTATTATTCAATGCCCATTAGATTTAACATTAAGATATACTGATGGTGTATATTTAATAGAATAAATAAAAAATTTAATTTTAAAACCTAAATAAACTTTTAGATTCCAACTTTATCCCTCTTCTCATTGCTCTTTCTACTCCATCACGTCACCGCCTCTGCCACTGTGTGCTTCTACTCCATCAACGCATAGGCACTCGAGGTCCGCCATTGCTGTAGCACCACCCACATCCTTCTCACACCACTGTCCAATATCCCAGCACCATCGACTGCCACCTGTTTCTCACACCACCGTCCACTGTCACAACACCACCACTTGCCACCTCTCCATCCACTAGCACCACCAATCGATCACCACCTCTTTGTCCACACGCATCATTCCAAACAAAATTCATGATTTTGCGGCCAACTTCGAATCAAAGTTGGAAACTTGGTTCGATCGATGCAAAGAAAAGATCTCAAAAAATTTAAAAATTGCAGTGCACATTTTATATCAACAACCAAAACAAATCTTATCTTCGGGGATGTAACATGCTTAAGCTTAATCAACTCATAAATGTTTGAAAACAATAAGATATAAAGAAAAAGGCATTTTTTTTTTCAAGATTTGATTCATCATTTATAGTTCCTTTGATCTTAAAACCTCCATAACAGAAAAGAGAGACTATGAGTTCTCAATTTCAAAATGGTCTCCCAAACTAACTATTTAGTATAGAGGCATTATATATGACTAGCGACTCGATAGTCACTGCCCTTTTTATTGGTGTTAGTTTGTGAGAATAAAGACAGAAATATGGGGATAAATCAATTATGGTGTCAGAACTAAGCACTCAACCAGCCATATAAAATCATATATTTCCTTTTATATGCAGGAAAAGATGAAAAATTTTAGTTTGCCCTGATTAATCCCCTATGAAAGATGTTTTTAATTTTTATATTCCTTTTATTATATGGATTTACTCCAAAAGTGAAAGTTCCAGCTTTCTTTTTCTTTACCTCTTTTGTTTATTGTATTGTTGCAATGTCATGGGTTCTATTATGCTAAAAGAGGGCCAACATTGTTTAGAAATTTTCAGAACTATTGGGTGGAAGAGGACACTCGTAGTGAGGTGAAGAATGAGGTTAGAATGGTGGTGGAAACAGTAGGCTATTGGGGAGAAGCAGCGGCAAGGATTAGAGATGAAAATAAGAGATTGCAATAAGATTAAACAAGTAATTTAATAGTGTTTAGTGAGAGGACTAATTTTGATGCCAAATGGAGGATCAAGGAATCCGAAACCTTGTTTTCAAAATAGTTTTAAAAAACACAAAAACAAAAACAATTCCAAAAAACTCCCTGTTTCTGGATTTTTTTTTTTCTGTTACTCCCTTCTGTCCAACATAAGTGTCCATTTTTAAATTTTATTTGATTTAAAATAATGTCCATTTAGAAAATTTAGACAGTATTAATTTTTTTTCTGCCAATACCCCTAATAAATGAGAGAGAATAAATGTGAAGAGAGAATAAGTAAAAAGAGATGATATAACAGTAATTTTGTACAATATATTAAATTTATAAAAATAAAGATGCCTTCAATTATTTTCTTAATCCGTATGCCTAATTAAAATTGTACACTTATTATCGGAAGTATTATTTAACATATTATTTGAAAAAAAAACAAGGCAAGGTTATATTTAGTTTAAATGGCTTTATTTAGATTTTAACTAATTCAAAATTCTGTATGTATCTTCTTCTTTTTTTTTTTTTAAGAAGAATTCTGTATGCATCTTACGTAAAATCTTTTCTTACTTAAAAATCCAAAGTACGAGATATGATAATTGTTATTTACGGTCATTTACTAATCATATTTATGTGTGATTATTTCATTTGAATGTAAATAGCCATGGTTTCGGCGATATTGGGTACAGTATGTACGCTGGACGTTCAATTTTTGGCTTTGCTTTAAATTAGTGAAAATAGATGAGTAATTACCTTTAGTTTTCATTCTTAAAATCCGTCTTGAATTTGTGCTAACGATTGAAATATGACAGTACTGTATTATTTTACAATGGTGAAAAAATGGGATAACAAAGGCATGAAGGTAGTACGGCATTCACAAGATTGAAGCCTAGCTCCCGTCGGAAGACCTGCCTCTTGCTAGTGTAAAGCCTCCTTCTCATGAGCACCACATTCTCATTAGCATCAAAGACTCGGTTCTTGCCGAAAGACAGGGGTCTTGCTATCGTAAAGCCTTGTTCTCAAGAGAATTGAAGACTTCGGTCTTGCCGAAAGACTTGGCTCTTCTCGGAAGACCCGGCTCTAATAGGCTTAAAGCTTTGTTCTCACAAGCATCGAAGACCCTCTTTTCAAACTACAAGATTTTTGCGGAACACTGATGGATTTTAACATGTTACCGACAGATTTTATTATTATAGATGGGTACCAACCTCTCATAAAAGTACTGAAGGAAGAGTTACTCTAGAATTTGATGGTTGTGGCAGCTTGCACAGAGGAGCTTAAAACGCTCCTAATACTCATGAAGGGTCTCATCTGACTGTCAAATTCCAGATATCTCTTTTCTGATAGAAGCCACTTTAGAGATAGGAAAATACCTCTCCAAGAAAAGTCTCTTCATCTCCATCCAGCTATTTACAATCCCATATGGCAAATTAAAAAACCAGTTTTCTGCAGCACCCTCTAGGAAGAAGGGGAATGCTCTGAGTTTAACATCATCCACCTCCACTCCATTAGGCCTCATGCCAGAACACACAATGTGTAGCTTCTTCAAGTGCTGGTGGGGATCTTCTCCAGACAACCCATGGAACTTGGGTAGAGCATGAACCATGTACCCTTTAAGCTCAAAATCATTATCTAGCCTAGGGTATGTAACGGCCAAGGGCTGCTGGGTGAAATCAGAAGCAATGAACTCCCTAAGTGTCCTATTCCTATCTCCCATATCACCTGTATTACCTGAAATGTAACACACTAATATTTAATTTAACATGCCTAGGATGCATTCAAGTTAATTATTAGTTATTACTCTTTTGTTCTAGTTCTTAATTCTGATTTTAGAAAATACTTAGCGAAAATATGGGTAAAATTTTTTTTTTTTGAAATTAAAGATGAAAATGTGAGCCACGCATGCATGAAAGATAAACTATGTCATTTGTCTCGTAAATAACAAAAAAAAAAAGAACCCATCACATGATAAAATGGAACACAAGATAATGGACATAACAAACCATCATAACAAGAAGTTCACCATACACCAAGTTATATATAGTAGTAGCATTAGACACACCGTTATAGGTTAGGCCGATATAGTCATCCTTGTAGAAAATAAAGAAACTAAAATAGATAAATCAGAAATCCCCACTTACTTAAGTGCACCTAAAGTAGATAATCTCTAGAAGCAAAAGAAGGCTATCGTATATAAGATGTATGTGCATGCACTACCAGGTTTGCTATCGACTTCCACTGCTGCCTGTCCCAAGTGGGAGGAACATAACCAACCCATTGAGCCAGTTCGGCTGGAGTGGCCAAATGGTGAGCGGGTCAGGCATGAGCTCCACGATGGGGTCACATCGCAACTCTCGCTCCTCAGATCGGCTGGGTCATCGTAGCCTCATTGCCTCCACCTATCTCCATGGGTATGGTGAGGAAGAAACCCTCAGACGGTATCTGGGTGGCTGGATCCTCGAATGGATCAGTCTTGGAGTGGGCAGGAGGAGAGCGGGAAACATACTCCAGATAGTCTCGGACGGCTGAAGCAGCGTCAGGGACATGACAAATCTGCTTTCCACGGGGGAACGTGTGTTCAAAGAGAAGATCGTAGGTAAAAGGCGATGTAGGCAACAAACAAAAACTAGTGATTGGGTGAGCAAATGGGCGGTCTAAGAACATGAACAGGTGGACAGAACAGCGGCCCGCTAAATGGTATAACTGGTGTGTGGCATCAAAATGGAGCTCCTAGGTTGGCGCATCAACGAATATCACGAATGACGCCATCGTCCTCTGAAGACGCGATGGAAAGAAAGATAGAGGGAGTGAGAAACTTAGTAAAGAATCTCAGTAGGGTGTCCTCCTATCCTAGTGTCATCATCTACGTCCTCAGGAACCTCGAGTTTCATTATAAAATGATGAACATGCATAAAGTTCATTTATTAAGCTTTAAAACGCCAATTACCGAGGCTCGTTCATTTTAACATGAGTCTTAGATGTTATAAATGCATCATATCTCATCATGAAATGCATGTTACTACAAGGTACAACCTATTATATAGAGACATAAGTGATACACGGAGAACATGGTAAACATAGCATGAATTACTTTCATTTATGCTTTAGGTGACTTAATTAATTCTTTCCTCTTATTAGGCCCACCCTATTACTTTCTCCTCTTGAGAGTTTCTAGGTTATGAGCTCATACCTTATTAGTTGTCACTAGCATACTTTTATCCTCATGATAAATTAACAATCCACTTTTAAAGTACGAGATAGGGGGCAAGGATCACCTTTCATAACTTTTAATTCAGGGAGTCTAAAGGATCATCTCTCATAACCTTTAATTCGAGGAGTCTACAGGGTCATCTTCATGTGTTTTATGTCACCTTAACCTTAGCATATTATATTGAGATGTAAAACATGAGCATATTGTAACATCCTAATTTTTAACCCAATACTCTAGAACATATTTAGGTTAATCATTAGTCTGTTACTTCATAGTTCTCATTTAACTTTGAATTACTTAGCGGAAAATACGGGTAATTTTTTTTTGAAATAAAAGTGAGAGCCGCGTGATGCGATGAGCGGTAAACCATGTATGGTAAACAAATGTCTCACAACATCATAACATAAGGCACACCATGAGTAACACTGAAGATCATCTCATATATATATAATTTGCCCACTTATAAGTATGGGACTTAGTTTAGTACAAGGAAAGTACAGGAAAGGAAATACAATATAAACATAAACATGATCTACTCCCCTACCCGAGTGCACCTAATGGGATAACCTCTAAACAAAAGAATGTTTATCCCCATCTTAGTGGTGTGTGCTCTAATCGGGTACTCCATCGGTCGATCGTCACCTCATCTTGACGTCCGGAGTCTCGTGAAGCGAGGCAAGTATCCGGGAAACTCGTGGCAGCTCCTCGGCGTAAAGAGGCGGACGGGGATCGAGAAGTGACCCAGCGGTGTAGCCGCATCTCGATGGTCAAGGTCGTGCAAGTCGGAGCCGCAGTCACGGTATCTCATCGCCTCCTCACCAATGGTGGAGAGAGGCAGAGCTCGCTATACGGATGAGTAGGCGGGTCCCTGGACGGAGTCGGTCTCTCAGAAGTAGGTCCGGGCACGAATCGGGATAGTCTCGCATGGCTAAGGCGGCGGTGTGCATGCGAGCACTCTCGTGGCGCGCACGCCGCGACGCTCAAAAACCCGCTCATCGTCGCCGCCATAGGGTGCGGTCGGGAGAAGCGATGGGTGTGCACGGGATGAGCGGTTGGCGTCCTACGAACATGAAAACCCGCACCATGCACCGCTCAAAATGGTATGACCACGTGGGTAGGGTCATAGTGCACCTCCCATGTCGGGGTGTCCACGAACACTACGAACGCCGCCATCCTGAAGACGTGTGGAAGGAAGAGATAGAGGGAGTGAGAATCTTGCTAAAGAATCTCATTAGAGGGCCTCCTACTACCTAGGTGTCAAGCATTCACGTCCTCGGGAACCTTGGGTTTATTTATACAAAATGGTGAGCATGTATTAAGTTCATTTTAAACTTTAAAATATATTTTAGCCAAGGTCCATTCATTTTAGGATGATCTTAATGTCATGAATGCAACATAATAGAAAATGTATGCATGACACTACCTAATGCACATACATAAAACATAACATCGAGCATCATCATACTTGGTGGCATAAAGTGGCAGTAGTAACATTCATATGGGACAAAACTTAGTGACATAATCATAATCATGAAACTTCTCTTCCTCATGGGCCACCCTAAAGACAATCGAACTGGCGTGCTCGGCGAATCGGTGTCACCAGGCGTGTCATACATCTAGGTTATGAGCTCATACCTTAACTAGTCGTCACTAGTTCTTACTTACCACTTAACGATAGCGCTTTATCATAAATCATAAATCCCGACTATCCAGTGCACGGGTTGGGGCAAAACTCTTAGGGTGCTCGGCCCGAACCGGTGTCACCTAAGAGTGTAAATGGTACCGATGTCACATGAGTTCTATGGAGGCTCGGCCGAACGGTGTCATCCTAGAACCCATCTTAGTACCTTAATTTTCAAAATCTCTTTAAGTCCCCAAATTTGTCGGAAATTGACTGACAACGGTCATTACAATTTCCTTCCAAATTTGCTTTATGCCACATTAACATATAACCTCATGAATTCCTCATATGAATAACATCATCATCATTTGCATACTACATGCATCATCATAAAACATTCGAACGCTTACCCTTACGGTAGCTTATGCTTTGACCCTTACGGGTCTTAATCTTGAGATATAATTTTCTAACATCCGTCGCTCATATTTTTATGCACCTAAGGGCTCATAATTAATCATCATTCCTAATCCTCATGTTCATACTTAAATCTGAATAGCATAGGCTAAATCCTGTAACTTGTGTTCACGGGGTTCTAGAACTTACGTTTTAGACCCTTTCTTGGTTCCGTTTTCGCCTAAGGCGCTATGAATTAAATCTAAATCAATTATGAGGCATTCCTATGCTTAAGGACTAATTATTAATCATGTTTATCATGTTGTAAGGGTGCTGGACAGAATCCAGAAAATTAAATGTTCTAAGAGTTCTACATTTGCATTTTTACGATTTTTCTCGTTACTAGTTTCCGTGATAGGTGCTAGAATTCGATTCTAATCCAAATGATACCAAGTTTGTCATGTCTAAACAATCTAAATCTGATTACGTTCCCCATTAAAACAGTTTGGATTAGTTCCATAAACAAATGGGTCAAAACTATGTTAAATTCTAGCTTTACGGTATTTCTAGTTAGCTAGTTTCTTACCTATCATGCATAGGTTCGCTTCTACATCATCACATGATATTTTCACACATTCCAACACATCAAAACATCATCATACAGCATCACACTCATCACATCAGAACCGAAAACATTTAACTTAAATGAGAGAGTTAAATTGACATTTCTAGGTACATAAGTTAACTAGTTTCTCTCGGAATCGATCTAGAACTTCTAAAACTCTTTGCAAAACATTTTAATTCATCAAGAGGCTAAGTGAAGCCTTAGGTCACTGACCAAAACATATTCCATCCCCTAAAAGATAATAAAATCACAACTTGTGATAACGTAACCTTATAAAGATTTGTAAAGCTTTGAGGAAAACTTAAACATAGACTATTGGTCCTAGTAGCTAGATGAAAACTCATTGCGAGTCCATCATCACTACTTTGGTCGAAAATATGCATTCAAAGAATGGTTTCACATTAAACTTTAACTTGGAATGAAATGGGCAAGTCTTTGAGCTCTAGGTTCTTAAGTTTCGACATAAACTAAACGTGCTCATGCTTTTCATTTTTAATCTTGCTTACAAAGTAATGTGATGACTTAAATTTAAATATGCAAGGCATAAACTTAAACGTGCAAGCTTGAAAGTAAATATGCGAGGCATAAACTTAAACGTGCAAGCTTGAAAGTAAATATGTGAGGCATAAACTTAAACGTGCAAGCTTGAAAGTAAATATGCGAGGCATAAACTTAAACGTGTAAGCTTGAAGGTAAATATACATGGTTCAATTCTTTATTTTAGTGCTCTTGGCCCAACAACAATCGACTTTAAGGCCGAAATAGATAGGCATTCGAGAAATTAATTAGGTGGTAATGCAAGTTCAATTGTTTATTTTAGTGCTCTAGGCCCAACAACAATCGACTTTAAAGCCGAAATAGAAAGGCTTCGAGAATTAAATTAAGTGATGAGACAAGTTCCATTTTAATCTTTATGTTCTTAGGTGATAGCTAGAAAGTAAAGATGCATAGCAAGAACGTAAATATGAATGCAAGCATAAAATAAATTATGCAAGTTCATTTTATCTTTCTAAAGCTCTTAACAAGACTTTAAAGGAATTTAAACCATAACCCAAACTCATCCAAACAAGGTAAAGTCAAGCTTAGAGTTCTTTAAAACTTAACATAATATTTTTAGGAAATCAAACCATGAAGCTTAGAAAAATTTAAGGAAATGGCCGAAATCTTCAAGAAGAAAAGGAACATTTTAAAACTCTAGAGTTCATGATCTTGATGATATATTAACATCAACATCATGAGTCCTTATCATTGAGTTCATAGAGCCATTTTAAAACATCATCAAAGTTAAAGTTCTCAAGAGTTCAAGAAAGGAAAAACTAAAAACATTTTTTCTCAAGAACAAAGATCAAGCTCTAGAGTTTGTTTCAAGTGATGAACATCATCATGAAACTCTCATCATCAAGCTCTCATTCCTTCATTCCCAAAGGCCCATGGTCAAACATAAGGAAGAAGGAGAAGAAAAGAAGTTCTAAAAGGAACCTAGAGAAACTATGAACATCAAGCTTAAAACAAGAACTTTAAAGAAAAGAATACATGAAAGAAAATCCCTACTTGATGTGATGAACTTGAAGATGGAAGAAGAAGATGAAGAAGATGAAGAACTTGAAGAACTCCAAGAACTTGAAGAACACAAAAACTTTGAGAGAAAAAGAAAAGCTTTGAGTGTTCCTAAACTTAGCAAATGATCTAAAAGTGGTGCAAGCTCCTCAAGGCATTCTATTTATAGAGAAATGAAACAAATGGAGGGAGCTCATGGGGGAGAGTGGCTTTGGCCATGAGGTGCAGAATGGAGGCTTCCATGAGTTCCATGAGGTGAGATAATGTGTTCTTTGAGGTATGGTGAGGTATGGCTTAAGGTAGGGTGAGGTATGGTTCAAGGTATGGCCTCAGCATGGTTCTTTGAGTGAGAAAACAATTTAATATGTGGTCAAAGGGGGAGGATGTGGCCGAAATGCATCAGCCCATGGGGGAGGTTTCTTTGCATTTTAATTGTGGTTTAGAGTTGTGTTTAGGTGTATCTTTGATTATGCTTAAGATTAGGAATTTATAAGAAAGTGTTTAGGTAAGGTAAATGGGTAATTAAGGTGGTCTAGACATAATTAAGGAGTGGTCTTGCACCATTAGTGAGTTAAATCCTCAATTTAGAGTCTAAACAACTCTAGACACATTTCCTTCATTTAAGGAATTGGAGAGAGAAAACACTATTCAAGATTCCAAGACTAGGAGTCTTGAGTTCTAAAAAGAGATTTAATGTTTAATCTAAACAATTTTAGGTTCTAATTAACTTTAATAAATTATTTTGACTCTAGATTAATTAGGGAAATTAATTAATCTTCGTTTAGAGCCTAATATTGCTTAGGTTTGCTTAATTACGTCATTAAACTCAAAAACACTATTCTAGGGGCAAAATCGTAATTTTGCACTAAAACTGCCCGGGGCCACCAGGACTTGAACAGAGACCTCTAGACACATGAAAACATGTTTTTAAACCTCTGGGGAAAGTTAGGGCTCAAGCGCACCTTTACCGCGTAAGCGCTATAGGGGTATTATTTGGTCATTTTGACCAGCTGCGAGAAACGAGATTTTAAGCTTCCGGAAGCATTCAAAGGCCATTCAATCCCCCTCAAGCATTGAGTTGACCCTTCGAGGATGACCGAGTTGGTTACCCTCGAACTCGGGTCAGGAAATGACCTCAGGGGCATGTTGGTCATTTCCCTCGGACAAAAAAATCGGAGTGTTACACATGAGCCTACAGGCATGCATAATCTCTATCTCAAATAACCTTAGACATGTCATAATCTACCATAAACATGCTATGCATATAGGGTTCATATTCATCAAACTAGAAATCAACATATTCATAATCCAAGGATAAGCATGCAAATTCATTGAAGTCATGTTATACAAATAGGGGAACACTTAATCACACGTTTTAGGTTTTGGTAATCGATTACATGAGCCTTGTAATCGATTACATAGTTCAAATTTTCAAAACAGGAACGTTTAAAGCTCTAGTAATCGATTACAGGAGATTGTAGTTGATTACTGCTGTTGAAAATGCACTCCGGGCCCTTAAAAACATCTGAGTAATCTATTACATGGAAAGGTAATCGATTACTAGAGTCCAGAAACACATTCTGGGTTTCCTAGAACATAGTGTGATTGATTACATGAGATAGCAATCAATTACACAGGCCGAAAAATTATATTCAGCTATTGTAAAACACTCTGGTAATCGATTACCAGCAACCCAAAAAAACAAGAAAAACTTATGTTTTGTTTTCCTCAAACCATTCTTTCCTTCCAAAGCCTCTCTAAATGCTATTTCCAACATTTTCCCCTTCAAACAGATTTTTTTATCAATAGGCTCTCAATTCTCATCAAAGTTTTATTTATAAGACTTTAGCCATGTAAATCACTTCATCCTTTCTTGAAAACAAAACATACTTGTAAAGACAAATGTCCACGGAACCAAATTCCCATGTAAGTTGAAAGGGGTAAGTCTTGAGCTTTAGATATTAAGGTGATGACATAAACATAAACATGTTAATGCAAGCCTCATTTTAGTCTTTAACATTATAAGGTGATATCAATGGAAGTAAATATGATATGCAAAGCTTGAATATAAACATAAGAATACAGACTCATTTTTTCTATCTTTAAGATTTAGGTGATGGCTTGAAACATAAATATGCTAGACAAGACATATAAATATGAAATGCAAGTTCATTTTCTTATCTTCAAGATTTAGGCGATAACTTGGAAATAAACATGATATGCAAAGCTTAAATATAAATATGAAATGCAATCGCATTAAAATATAAACATGAATGCATTTCCGTTTTTTATTTCTTTAGGTTCCAAGCACAAGACTCCTATTTAGAGTTAAGAACTCTAAAACACGGATCATTCTTACAAAATGGACATAAACTTTAGAGTCTCTTAACACCATAGTTTCAAGAACCTTTATTTTGTTTGGACTTACCATCAAGCTCAAAGAAATGAAACATAAAGAATGTAACACCTTACTCATTATAGTTCTTTGAAAACCGAAAAACAAAGCTCAAGCTTTAGAGGGCACAAGTGTGATGATCTCATTTTCATCATCTAGAAACCCTCATCATCAAGCCAATATTTTGAACACAAAAAGGCTCCAAGGCCAAAAATGAAAGGAAGGAAAAAGAAGAAGCCTAAAATCGAAAATAGCAAGAGTAAAACTCATTCCTTGTCTCATTTTCAAACCAAAGAGAACATGAAAGAAGAAAGCATTTTCAACAAATCCAACATTCTAACCCACAAGATTCAAAGAAAAAGGATAAGGAATTTTGAAAACAACATCCTTACCAAAGGTGTTTTTCTTGTTGAAATGAGACGAGCTTGATCTTGGAAGTAAAAAGGTAAAGTGTTTTAGGAGAGGTTTATGGTGGTTATGTGATGGTTTGAGGTTAAGGAGTGGTGGTTCTTTGAAGGATGAGAAAGAAGAAGAAGAAGAAGAATAACTGTTAAGAGAGAAAGCTTGAATAAAGATTGCAAGAATGAGCAAATGGCATTATGAACTTCCTTGAATGTGTATTTATAGAAGAATTGCAATATGAGAGGATGAGAGGGGGAGAGGCCGTGGCTCATCAAGGGGAAAAAGGAGGGAAAAATATCTCATCTAAGTGTGTCATTTCATGAAGTGGTGTAGGAATGGCTAGGTATGGGTTTGGGTATAGTTCTTTGAGTGGTGTGAGTTGATTGAATCAAAATGTGATGGATTAAATGGAAGAGGAGGGGCACCGATTTCATTAAGGGAAATGAGGGAGGAAATATCTCATTTTAATATGGATTAGAAGTGTGTTTAGGAGTAGATTTGATTAGGCCTTGTATTAGAAGTTTGTAATTAAGTGTTTAGGCAAGAAAGTGAGTGATCAAGGCCATTCAAGACAAGCTTAAAGAGTGTTCTTGTTCTCTTAGTGGAGTCAAACCCCATTTAACAAGATTCTAAATCAGATCTTTGGTTTCCTAATTTAAGGAATTGGAAAAAGAAAATACTATTTTATTTGACATGACACAAAGTCTTGAATTAAGAAAGGAATTTTGAGTTTCCTTAAGCAATCTTAGGCCCTAATCTACCCTAATTAATTACTTTGACTCTAGATTAATCATTAGAATCAATTGATCTTTAATTAGAGCCTGATATTGCTTAGGTTTCTTTAATTGCATGATTAAGCTCATTAGGTGCTTAATCAAGGGTAAAATGGTAATTTTATAGAAAACTCCCCGGGACCTCCCGAGTTTATACAGACATTGACCATCTCTTGAAAATGACACTCCAAACTTCCTAGTGAAGTTTTGGCTTAGTTGGCAATTAATTCTGTATTAATTAGCCATAGGGGTATTTTGATAATTTTGCGCAGAAAAACTAGAAATCGAGATTTTCGTCTCTAACCATACACATACCACAAATAATCCCTTTCAAGCATTAAAATATTCTCTCGAGGTTTGCCTAGACTGATTTTCCTCAATTCCCAAGTAAAAATGACCTTAGGAGCATTTTGGTCATTTATACGAAGGGAAGAAAAATTCAAGGCATTACATGAAACACCAAACAGAGGATTAGAATGCTCAGATAGTTCCGCTTGTTAACACTTTGCCTGTTTAATTTTTCTCAAGGTTTTCTCAATTGCAGAATTAAGAGGTATTAAATTTCCAACAGATAGGGAACGCCTCATAAAAGGGAACATATATTTTTTTTTATAGAGTAAAATAAATTGAAGAAAATAAAAATAGTAAATAAATAAATAAAAATAAAATAAAATAAAATTGGAAAAAATAAAAAAATAAAGAAAAATAAACAACTAAATTTTAATGCTTCCCCGACAACGGTGCCAAAATTTGAAAGGAGGTTGTCCCCTACCTCCTCAAATTAGAAATTTATTTTAATGCTAAATTGCACCACAAATGTAGTAAAGGGTACAACCTAGGTTGTCTCTCAAGGAGGCTTCAATACTTAATTGGAAAGATTTAGGGGTTTTAAAAATTAAAGCAAACAATTTAAATTGAAAAATAATAGCAACAATAGAGAAGGCAGAGTGCAAGGTATTTCTAGAATTAAAAATTAATTATCATTGACCAAATATTACACTCATTGATGACTATTAGTAACAAATTACTAGCAATTTTATTAGTGATTAATCGACTTATAGAATTTGACCAATGCAAATAACAAATAAATGAGATCTCAATTTATTTAGAAATCACATTGATTTAATGAACCAATTGCTATAGCCTAACCGCCAATCGAAAAGTTAATTTTAATGTTCTCTCTCAAATATAAACCAATAGATCTACTAATTTATGCCCAAAAGGTTTTCCCAAATGACGATCGCGAATTTAGCTATTCCAATAAAGATTATAGCAATCACCACAATAATTAAAGGAATAGAAACTGCAGAATATTAAGAAAACCAATGATTCAATATAAACAAAAGGTCTCAAATGTTATTCCAATTCATCCGCAAATCCCTACACTAGTAAAGAAATCTACTCTTTCATCACTGGAGGATTACAACAATGAAGATAAAAAAACTTGAAAATAATAGCAATAATCCTTGCCACAATCTCAAAGACAGAGCACCTTCACCACTGGAACCTTTAGAGAGAGAAGAGAGAAGGAGAAGAGAGAGATATTGAGAGAGAATAATAGCAACTAAAGTGGCAACCTAAAAGTGAGTCAAAAGCTAGGGTAAAAGTTTATGACAATTCCTTAAATATTGCTCTCTAAAATAACCCAAACTGGGGCCCGAAAACACGTTAAATGAGTTGTTTTGTGTCATCGCACGAGCGCTGCGGCACTCAGTAGTGAGATATGTTGATGAACGTCATTTTTCAGGTGCTGTTGAGCACTACAGTGCTGAACAGAATTGAATCTACCCTCGGCACTAGAAATAGCAATTGTAGCTCTTTGAATAATCTTTCCAACGCTACCAAAATCACCTCAATCGAGCATCTGTAGCTGCAGATATTGTGAAAATACTAACTAGAGGTCAAGTTGAATAGCATCAGAATATCAGCAACTTTTAATTTTGCAACTCGATTTTCACCAAGATACTCTTAGAATTGGGTTTTGAGCTGAACATGACAGTTGTAGAGGACTTCTTGATCTTTACAAAACATTTTTGTTTGTCTTAATCCGATCTCTTATTCTTGACATTTGCACTCAATTCAAAGCTCTTGTATATAAAAACCATACTCAAAGAGACAGGTTAAACGCAACGGGCTCTAATCTAATAATTATCCTAAAACCAATGCAAAAGTCATCAATTCTACCAAAATCACACAATGAAGAATAAATCAAAATCCTTATTAATTGTGTCAACAACATATATAGTAAAACTCATATAAAAAGCCAAGGTTTAGAAGTAAGATAAGTGTCATAAATGCCCCTTATTAATAATAGACTGCTTATCAGAACTGAGTTCATTCATATATGTGATCATCGGACTTTATTTTTTCCTCTGCCGAATCTCACACAGATCTATTCCTAGCCAAGATACGTTTATCAACTCATAATATCTATAGGAAATTTCCTCTTTTTGCCTTCCCTTTTACCCAACATAAGTCTTATTTCTGTTTTACCCATATGTCAAAACATGTACAATTGAAATTCACGCATTCTCTTTTGTTACATAGATACACCACATACTTTTCTTTTCTCAGGTGCATGTATAAACCACATGTAGGCATTCAATCACAAGTGATTCGCATTCATGCCTCATAAACCAATCTTTAAAGTATATAGCATGCATTCATACTCATTATATTTGAGTTAAAAGTTATTATATTATCACTTCAAGACTTGGGTTCATTTTTAGCATATTGGCAGATTTTACACTTAAGTAGCAAAATTTATTTTGCATAACAAATAACCAATTCCAAGGCTACAAAAATTTTCCATGACACTTCAATGTGTCCTTAAGGTCTTGTAAAAATTTCACAGCAAAAATCATTCTTTGAATATGTTAACAAAATTCTATAAATTTGGTGGTTGGAGACTACCTAATCTCAGCTCAAAATCAGAATTCTTGATTTTTTTTCTACCCTAGTAAATGAACCCAGAAAATTTGAAATAAAAATTAAGTGAAACCTTAGGATGTGTCTAACACTCTGTAAAAATTTCAAAGGAAAATTCAATTGTTTACTATATTCATAAAATTAGCAAAATTCACAACTTCAGGTCTAGAAATTCAAGCAGCATAGGCATAGTTTCAGTTCTTATTTTTTTGAAGTAGTAAAAGTCTTTAACATGACCCAAGAAAAATCATGGAGTTTCCTTATCATGTTAGCTTCAAAAAAAAATATTTCTAGCTTATAAAAATATCCACAAATACATCAGAAAATTCATGACCAATCCCTGCCTATAACAAAACTGAAATTCTAGCAATGTAGTCTAATACTCCTTTTGACAAAAATGATTTTTCCACAACACCAAACTTCTCCACCTATGCAAATACATCAATATCTATGTATAAAATCACATTAGAACTAGAATTATCAATTTTAAACAATCAAAATCTGTAAGAAAATAGAATTACAACAAATAAGATTACAAAACCTTACTTTGGTGGCTAATGGATCTTTGCTGCAAAGGATATTCCAAGAAGGATCTTGCTCACTTCAAGACCTCCAAACCAACACCAAACCCTTCCCTAGATAGAGGAGTATGAGGTATCAAGGTGAGAATTTTGGAATTTCAATCGGTTAGATTGGTAGATCTTGATAAGGGGAATAAGTTTAGTGAAAGAAGTTTGTGGTTTTATCAAGTCTAGACTAGGATTTTGGTGTTTTGAATCAAGTTTTGATGTTTTTGAAGAAGCAACAATGGAGGGTGGCTATTTCTCTTTGCTAGCTAAGAATGAAGAATGAAAATTATGAGGTTTGGTAGGTTGAACATATCTTATATTAGGTTGCAAACATTTTTTAATTATAAATGCTAATTCTTTCTAAAAAGAAAACAAGATGAATGGTTAGGATTTGATCTTATAATTCAAGATTAAATCTTAGCCTTACACTTGGCTCTAAAAGATAATCATTATCCTTTTGTAAAGATTCAACTATCTTTCGGTGTGAGAAATCGTACACCGAAATTTTACTGAATCGGCAAAATACCATACCCAGGTAATCAAACATTACCTGAAAATTAATTTCAGGCATAAAATCCTCATTTCTAACTATTTCTAACATTAACCCCATCTTTTCTCAGTTCCAGACATCTCCTAGTTCTGAATCTAGGGTTTCGACTGTCCTAACAGGCCCACAGGGCCTGTAAGGTACTATTCACATTTTTTTAACACATCAATTGGATTGTCTCATTATTGTTAAAACTGTTAGATTTTTTAAATTCTCACTAATAAAGTTCAAATTAATTTTTATATAATTTTTTGGGTGTTACAAGAATTAAGTCACTTGTGAGGAAAAAAATTAAAGCAATTGTAAGTCACTTATGTTCTAAAAGGTTGCACCTCATCACAATTTATCAAGATGTACAAATGTGTGGCATTTGATTCATCTCTTAAGATCCATTATTCTTCACATTTGCTAGCAACACAACTAGATTGGTTGAATATAGACAGGGTTGGCTTAATTGAGCTTTCTCTCCATCATCATTCCAACCAACCCGAGTCCTCCTTGATTGAACATAAGGTTTGAAATAGTAGGAGCAAAAATTTGATGTCTCTTTTGAGAGGTATGCTTGACAAGTGGATCCCTCAACTTGAGCTTTATTTTTCACAGTTCTTTTGAACCCTCCTATTTCCCGCTTGAACGGATACATCCACCCGTATTATACTAGTTCACAGACACATCTTGAAATGCTAAGTGTATAGGCAAGTGCTCTATGGTGTCAAAGAAATCAGGGGGAAATATTCCTTTTAATTTGCACAAAATCACAAGGATGTTTTCTCTATCACCAACATATCGTCAACTCTAAGAGTAGGTTAACATAGGTATTTGAAGTACTCACTTAGCTCTATCAACGGCTTCCAAACATGGTTAGGTAGCTCCTTAAATGCAATAGGCAGAAGACACTCCATGAATACATGACAATCATGACTTTTCATCCTAAAAAAACCTTTCTTGTTGAACATTCACACAATGACCTAAGTTTGAAGCATAACCGCCAAACATTTTCAAATCTTGCACCCATTTACACACATGTTATCTCTATGTTAAGCTCAAGATGTAACTTGTCTTTATCTTTGACTATCGACCATTTGTAAGTTGTTGTAACCTCAATTCAGAATGCCTACAATACTTTTCCAAATCCAGCCTTACCTTGACATTATCTTTAGTTCAATCAGTGTGCATCACAGTATTTATGATATTGTCAAACACATCTTTTTCACATGCATGACATCTAGACAATGGCAAACTAAGTTTTCCTTTTAGTATGGCAACTCCCAAAATATACTTTGTTTAGTCTAATTATGTGTCACCCTATAACCAAGAAACCTGATGGATTTTCCTACTTTTGCTATTTTTAGGAGTTGTCTAACTCTGTCCCATACTCGGTGACCATATAATTGGATAAGAGGCTCCTTATTCTCAATAGTCGCTTTCCTATATTTGTTTGCAAGGTGCCTATATGGATGTTACATATCTAAAAATCTTCAAGGTAAATGCCTTCGTATCCTCCATACAAATTGGGCATGCTAATTTCCCTTAAGTCATCCATCTAGACAACATACTATAAGTAAGAAAATCATTAATTGTCCACATCAAAGCTACCTTCATATTAAAATTTTACTTCCTTGAATGTCATAACTTACTACACCCTCACACCACAACTCTTTCAATTCATCAATTAAAGGTTGAAGGTATTAGCTTTTCAATTTTCTATACCAGGAATTATACAAGTCAAGAACAAATATGGATTTTTCATACACATTTTGGGAGGAAGATTGAAAGGTGTAACCATAATAGGCCAACAAGAATATGGTTTATGAACTGATTGTTTGGAGTAAACCTATCAACACACAACCCTAACCTTACATTCCTAGGAGCAGATGCAATCTCTGGATACACTTGATCAAAATGTTACTAAGTCTTACCGTGAGATGGATGAGTCATTACACTTTCATTCTTTTTATCCTCACTATGCTATGTCATGTGAGGAGTTGAGCTCATAGATGCATACAACCTCTTTAGCCTAGGGATTAAGGGCAAACAATGCATCCTATTTTGCAGCACGTCTTTATGCTTACTACTTCTGCCACTTCTTCTTGGCTTAAACCTAGGTTCTCCATAGAATTTGCAGTATATAAATACAACATTTTCTTTGTAATAGAGCATGTATCCTTTTAAATAACAATCAATTTTTACTTTTTTTAAACCATGCTGGGAAACTAATCTTTTTGCTTAGTAAAAGTCTTTTGGGATGGGCTTAGGTTAGGGCCTAAATTCACTGATCAATGTAGCCAGTTAATTAAATGAGCTTTGACTTTGATTGCCTTCAAACTTAATGCTCAACATTCTTATTGCTAAGGATAACTCTGAGTATACACACCCATCCCATAAAGGCTTATTTGCAGCCTCTAACAGACTATAAAATCTTGCAGCCTCTAACAGACTATAAAATCTTGCAGCCTCTACATTAGGTTCTTGTTTAGCTTCAAAATCATGAAAAGTTCTAAATTTGGGACCGGTAGTATCACAAACCGTTTCTTGATAACGACCACTGTTTTCTTCCCAACTCATATTACCCACATATTCATCTCCTAATTGCATTGCACTTGAACTGCCTCTAACATAACCCATTCCAAATTGATTTTTCACATTAACTATGTCCCCATATTCAATCCATATCCAATAAACAAGTTTAGACCCAAATTTGTATAGATCATACTTAATTGAATCAATAGCTAAGAACTTCCTACACTTGCACTTAGAATGTGGACACCTAAATTTCTGGTCAGTAACAAATTGCTATGAATTACAAGTAACACTTATAAATTCCTCAACACTATCATAGAATTCGGGTTTTATTCTACCCCCAGCTTGGGTGCAACCTACCATACATCCATGAATGATTTTCAAGGAACACCTTGATCAAGGACTATATAAACCTAAAAATTGCAAACAACACTTTATGAACCTCTTTTATTTTACATTACAACTCTTTCTAATGTAAATTTTAACAGTCTCCCCTATAGTATGGACATTTCCTTACGTATATTATGGTTTAGGTCAAATAATAAAAATTATATTTTGAAAACTTTCGACAGACTTTTCCCTAATTTAAGACTATCCCATTAACATGACATGTCTTCAATAATCAATTAGTAAGCAATAATTTTACGGCAATTACCATAAGAATTAACTACACCACAAAATAATTAAATACAAACAATTACATTAGACTACAAAACAAATAATCAACGCATACATTACGCAATACAATCCTAAAACCGTTCTAGAGATGCATCCCTTTATAACTCCACAATATGCATATTCTGCAATCTTTGCAAACACAAATAATCCCAAAATAAATAATGCAAACAAGTCGAGAAAGGACCTTTATGCTCTTCCCCCCAGTAATGCAATCTCCAGTCCTACTATTTTATCCTTGAAATCATTAGTCTCTATCCTACATACATTATAATATTATCAATAATAAACATTTCATTACTAACCAATATACTCCTGCTAGTGTCAATAAACACAGCAATAATTGCTACAAGCACGTGCCCAATCCGAATCCTGAAAATAAAAAATTAACAAATAAATTACATTATATAGATAATCTTTTCAACTTACCAAAATCAACCTAAACATTAACAAATATAAAAACTAACCAAAATCAACATCCTGAACACCATTACTTCCTAAATACCAAAATAAAAAACATTAACAAAACATAAAAACTTACTAATGCAGTATGAAAGCGGCAACCAAAATGCTCCAATAATGCTCCAAATATGGTCCAAATCCTAAAAAAATGAATTTTCTACCAATTAGTAACATTAACAACTACAAACAATCACCAATTCAAAGCACAAGAATAAAACACCAAAAATAAAAAGACTAAACCGATTAAAAGGTAGAGCACAATACCAAGAACATAATGGCACAAATCGTTTGCAAAAAGGAGAATCCAATCACTGGTGGTGGCCAAAAATATGGCGGTGGCACCAGAGAGAGGGGGGAGATGAGAGAAAAGTGAACCAGTGAAGTGAGGAAGAAGAAGGAGGCCACGTGCTTTTGTTCTGTATTCCATTGTAACGCGGTTAATGAAACAATTCCTTTTATTAGCTGAGTTATAGATAGAAAATCCATTTGTAAAATCCATCTATAATGCGATTAATAAAACACATCATGTTTCGCATGTGGAAAACACGCTTTTAATTTCAAATTAAAGATGGATTTACTCATTTGTAGTTATTTTTTTCTATTTTTATTTTTTAAACATCTATCTGTAAATCCGTCTGTATTTTTTAGAACACAAAATTTTTTCCCTTATTTTCCATTTGTATCTATTACCCACCTGTGGCGGGTGTTTGCGACAACATTTACAGACAGATATGCTACCTCTTTAGAAAAAAAAAGATTCCTAATTTTTTCATTTTCCTTTCTGTAATACAGATGAAAAGCATCTGTCTATAAAATTCATTTGTGTACCACAAGTTTCCAGTAGTGAAGACCTAGGTCTTTTCAGAAGGCTTGACTCTTGCCAGAAGACCCAGCTCTTGCCAACATAAAGCCTTGTTCTCACAAGCATTGAAGGCTTAGCTCTTGCTGGCATAGAGTGTAACAGCCTAGGCTACATGGCGATGCAGATATTGTCCTCTTTGGCATTTGCCAATTTTGATCCCGGCTCTACTACCATTTGTAACAGCCTAGGCTACTCAACGATGCAGATATTGTCCTTTCTAGGCACTTGCCGATTGCAGCCGGGATCAACCGTCAAGGTTTTGTTCTTCTCCCTTTAAGAGGGAAAACACGTCTAAATGGGAAAGGTACCCATACCCTTTATAAGACATGCTTCCTTCCTCTCTCCAATCGATGTGGTACTAGCTACCCAACTAAGGTTGGTCTATTTTGTCTGGCATGAATAGTAACCTTGCAGGCCCCATGGGCCTATTGGGACAACTGAAACCCCAGATTTGGGACTAGAAGATGCTCAGAACTGAGAAAAGATAGGGTTAAGATTAGAAATAGTTAGAAATGAAGATTTTATATTTGTAATTAATTTTCAGGCAATATTTGATTATCCGGGTATGATATTTTACCCATTTGGTAAAATTTCAATGTGCAATTTTAACACCGAAAGATAGTTTGATCATTATAAATAGATAATGTATATCTATTTAATACAAATATAAGGCTAAGATTTAATCTTGAATTTTAAGATTAGATCCTAGCCATCCATTTTACTATATTTCTTTAAGAATTCTCCTTTTATATTATAATAACCAAGCTTTCCTTACAAGCTTCCTTAGAAGATAAATATAAAACCAACCTTCTCCATTAAGCCACCCTTATTTTGGCCAGCACAAGGAGAAGAACCAGCCTCCATTTCTTTCTCTCAAAACCACCATTAACAAGCTTCAAGCTTCCTAAATCCTAGCCTAAACTTGACAAGATCACAAACTCTCTTCACAAAACTTGTTCTGCTGATCATAACCTACAAATATAACCGATTGAAATCTCAATTCCTCATCAATCCTCACCTTGATAGCTCATTATTTCACTATCTAAGGAAGGCTTGGGGCTGATTTAGTGGCTTGAAGTGAGGACGAATCACTTGGAACATCCTTTAGAATGATAAAGCTCTAAAGTTTTCAAAGTAAGGCTTTTGAATCTCTTTTAATTCAAATATGTTTTCATGCCTTGCTCACTGATTTGGCTAATTTTTGTTGTTGTATTGGTTGATAATATATGGATATTGATGTATTAATTTTGGTTGAGTGTTTGGATGATGATAGAAAACCCATTTTGACAAAATAAATTTTGAATCATGTTACTGGAATTCTCGGATTTATACTGATAGGTTATTGTTCACGAATTTTCTGATGTACTTGTAGATGTTTGTATGAGCTAGAAAAATTATATGTTAAAGGCAACACCCTGAGGCAACTTCATGATTTTTCTTAGGTCATAAAATTGGCTTTTGCTATTTTCTAAAAATATGAAATCGAGATTGTTGTTGAGTCGTCTGGATAGCCAATTCTGAAACACTGAAATTTGCCAATTTTATTTCTATAACAAATGATTGATTTTTCTTTTGAAAGTTTTCAAGGATGTTGATGACATATTGAAGTCCAACCTTGAAATTTTGTATGATTTGATATGATCATTTGATAGGGTAATAAAATTGGGAACTATGGCTATTGGCTGTAAATATGAGGTTTCTGACCTCTGAATTGTCTAATTTTGTTAACATAGTTAGAGAACTCCTTTTGCTCTGAAAATCTCATAGATCCTTATGAACACATTTAAGTGTCATAGGTAATTTTTATAACCTCTAAATTGGTTGTTTGGTATGGAAATTAATTGTTCTACAAAGGTGTAAAATCTGCCAATGTGCTGGAATTTTGCCAATGCCTTGAATTAATGATATAATGGCATTTTGGTTCTGGTATAACATGAATATTTGATGTTAAATATTTGGCCATGTGACATGTGATATATAAATGCATGCTAGAGGAAGTAAAGATTGGCTTATAAGGCATGATTGAAATTGCATTGTGATTAAATGCCTACATGTGGCTTATCCATGCATTTGAGAAAAGAAAAGTATGTGATGCAATTATGTGAGAAAAGAGATTGCATGAACTTCAATCGTGCATGTTCTGACATGTAGAGAAAATAGAAACAAGAATTAAGTTAAATGAGGAGAAGGCAAAAAGAGGAACTTCCTAAGTTGAATAAGGGGAAGGTTAAAAAAGGAACTTCCCTAAAGATATTATGAGTCGGTAGAGGTATCGACTAGGAATAAAATTGTGTGTGATTCTGAAGAGGAAAAAAAATGAAGTCCGATAATCACGTATAGGAATGAGCTCAGTCCTAATAAGTAGTCTATTTCCTTTATGTCGTGTTATCCACTATAAATACCAATTAATTTAAACTAAGTCTTTCCTATGTCAATGAAAAGAGAAAAATGCACTGAATTAAGTTCTAGGGCCACAATAAGATCCATGAAAAAGTCCCTTTTAGTATGTAAAGGGCATGGAAAAGATTACCATATTTATCATATGTATATGCATATTTTATTAAATTATTTGTCTAGAATGAATTACTATGATCTTGAATGTTATGAAACATATATTCTGAGTGATTGATTGTTAAAAGCTACCCATTTTAGAGGGATGATTTTAGAACTTTAAAATGAATCTTTAATATCTATTTCATAATCACATTTTCTTGACAAATCGAAGTGGCTGGGGCGATGATGATGACATTATGATTGTGTAATTGGGGATTTGCCCTACTGAGAATTGCATAATTCTCATCTCTATGTGTTTTTGCATCCCATGTCGCCTCTAGGTTGATCCAGAGAACAATGGGGCTGCTACGTGAAAGAACTCGGGATTACAGTAGTTTAGTAGTTGATGTTTTTACTTTATTATACTTAGTTGGAATCATATGTATGTAAATGTAATAGAGAACGTATATGTATTAAAGTTCATAAAAGAGCTTCCTTTTGTACTTAACTATGTATTCAATAAATGTTGTGTTTCTTTGTTATATATTTTAATGGAATTATGCTTGGTTATTACACACGTTAATCGAGTTTACTATAGATATTAAAGAAAGGTCTGCTAATTAATAAGTAACAACTCTCGAGTACGATATCATGACTTATTGATGATATTGTACTTGGGAAGATGTTACATAGAGCATCATTCTCGCAAGCACCAAAAGCCTGGCTCTCGTGGCATAAAGCCTAGCTCCCATGAGCAAGACTCATAAGCATAAAGCCTTGTGCTTATGAAAAATGAAGACATTCTCACTAATGAAGACTCGAAAGACCTAACATTCTCTAAAGCTTGACAATCTTGACAATGGGGCTCAAAACCATATAGAAGGCAAAGCCCATAAACCTAAGATTAAGCCAACAAGCTACATTAATAGGCCCTACTAATATTTAGAAGCATTATAACCCCGTCAACATCTAATACCTCTTATCATTCAAGCATCGTAGCGATACTTTCATTGACAGTTAATATTGACATTAACTACTAAAGCTCAACATCAATATTGACAAATAGTTAGAGCTCAGATAATCTGACAATACATAAGTTTTGACTAACCTAGAAGCATTTGAGCCAGGCCAAAAGCTCGAGGCCTTGCTAAGAAGATAAGATAATTGGTTCTTCCACTTGACTTACATTAAGTCCTTTCGTTCTTGTCAAGCTTAGGATTAGAGGGTTGTGCACTGGCCGGAATAGCTAGCCTTGACTTATGAACTTCTTAGCCTTCTCACTCAACCTCAAGCTCGAAACTCGATGGCTTGTGTACTAACCAAGATGGCTGACCTTGACTTGTCAACTTCTTAACCTCCTCACTCGCACTCAAGCTCGAGGTTGAGGGGCTTGCGTACTAGTCAAAATGGCTGGCTTCAATTCTTGACCACTTGACCCTCTAAACTCTTGACCATATGTAATACCCTAGGTTTAATGTTCTGTAGGAGAGTTTAATGTAGTTTATGTGTCCCTAGGTAAATCAAAAACTGCCATAAGGCTCCACGAGACCCATTCATATTGTTGGGAGGCCCTACTTGAATTATTGTTCCAAGATGTGAGAAAAACAACTCTAGAAAGTGTTGCAGTGTTAAAATGAGTGTTGTAATGGTTGTGAGCAGTAAGGCAATGCAAAACAAAAGAATGTGGAGCTCAGGTGAACGTTGCAGCACTCAAGTTTTTATAACAACCTTTCATTTCAGGTTTCCAGACCTCATAACCAACCTCTGCCCCTAAAAATACGATACTCCATGCTCAAAGAAAAACTCCTACTCACGAGCTTCATTTTTTCCTTCATATTCTTCAATTTAACTTTTATCTTTGACTTCTAAGGCCTAGAGGTAAGAAATTTTACTAGTTTTACTCCCTTTTCTTTCAATCATTCATGTCCTTCGAGCTAAATCTTGTGTTCTTCATTGCTCTCATGGCATGGTGTTCTTCTATTATTGATAAGGTTAGATTAAAGTTATCTATAGATTAATCTAGAGTTTTATCGCTCCAATGACAGATATTGGAGTCATTTCTGCCCTTCAGGGTCTTGCTAGTATTGATTATGTATATTCTACCTTTTTTGGTAAGTGGCTTCACATCTATAATCTCTATGTTCGTCATTAAAGTTATTTTGATTAAAATATGAAATAGTGCATCATTTTAGAGTTTATCGCAAGAATAGTTGAGATTTCTACTGACTATGAAATTGTTGTCTCCTAATGGCATGAACTTTATTTTGATGAAAACTCATAGAACCATGATTTGAACATCTTGCATGTGGTGAATATGCTTGTGTTCAAGGAGGATTTTATTGTCAATTATGTGGTTTAGCAAAGTTTATGAAAGTTGTCAAGTGCATTCTATGGTTTATGATTTTGTTGTGTTTCTACGAGATTGCCAAAAACTTTTAGATATCAAACTGAGCTATTATAAATAGATATGGAATAATAAGGGAGTTAGCTCTTGAATTCCTATAGTATTGAAATTTTAGAGTTGATAGTAGTATTTTCTGAAATGTGACTTAGAAACCTAGTTAAAAGGATTTCAAAGTATGAATCTTCATGTGATTCATGACAGTTGATAGCTACATACTCTGTTAGCCTCTGAAATCCTAGTGTTTGCGAAGAGTGATCTCTTGAACATGATTTCGAGGTCACAATTATACTAAGGTTAGACTGTTAGAGTTTCATAGATTCAAAACTCTTAGAGAATTAAAAGGATTTTAATAGTTTTCAAGATTTAATTGAGTTCGCCTTATTTAGTTAGATGGTAACTGTAGAGAAGCAACCGGTAAGTTAATAGCTGGAAAAATTATCATTAACTTTAGTACCAAGTTGTTCCCAAGGGACAATCTCATAGAACAGACATAAAGCCTAGCTAGGTGTCTAATTCGGGTTTCCAAGGAACCCACAGAGCTTAGAATATCTTACTATGCAAATAACTAGACCAAACATTATTGTTTCTCTAGGAGTTATTATACCATGAGTTACATAGACTTAAAGGAAATACTTGAAAAATGTTTTATGAGCTTATGAGATGCAAAAGTGTTTTTCCTAGTTAGTTATGTAATAGTATGTTAAATAATTTTCTTGGTTGTATGTATGTCATATTATGTATATCCCTTAGTGCCCCATGAAATGGCATTTTAGGTGAGGATTTACTCATTGAGTTTTGGTAGTAAAACTCACCCCTCTCTTCCTTCTTCTATTTATAGATATAGAAATGGTTAAAGGTCCTTCCCAGCCATCCCCATCCTAGCAGCACTAGAGTTTTAGTAGTGAGCTTCACTTGGGTGAAGTGTTTGTTGTTTGTTTCTAGAAATGCTCCGGTATTATTATAGGTAGGATCTCAGACTGTAGAGTTTTATACCTTATGCATATTATGATGTTATCTTGACTTGTATCTATAAAATTTTACCTTTCATAGCTATTTTGTATAAACAGACTTTATATATTTTATTGTTATCTTAACTTCAGACATTAGAGATGGATTATGAGATTATGATTTTGATTATATAACTTAATAGCGGGTGATTTATATGTAGAAAATGAACTATGCTTTGAATGAATTATAAATAACTGTACATATAAAGTAACACAGGTCACGAGGCTTAGGTGGGAATGAGACTTCTCACGTGCCGGTCACATATCCAAATCGGGTAACCATATCCTAAAGGCCCCACACAAGATGCTCGGTCTAATACCCACATGTGAATTATCATTCCCTATATCACGTCCGCTATTTGGCCATTAATCCCATGATCCATTCTCAATCACAATCCGCTTCATTTAGGTCCCCCTTGCATATATACCCATTTTAGATGGGGGGAAGGACAACTTATTCTCTAACCTAACACTAGCTTACTTCCATCCTAAGCTAGACAGTAACAACATATAAATGTTATATGTACATACTAGAGTCTTCATCCTTTCTTTCTATCTACCTTTTTGTTTTCAAACTTTTGATTATCTCTTCTTGATTCACTTGCCACTCTTTTTTTTTCGCAAATTCTTTATTTCTCTCCTCATAAAATACCACTCTCATACTCTTTCATATGCTCCTATTCTGAAGCCCTTAGAATTCATTTGGATAATGCTAGCATTTTATGAAGATTTTGGCTTTATCGTCAACAACAAATAATCGACAATTCTCACTTTACTTCACATATCTCAATTTGGAGACAATTCAGAGAGTGGAAGCGGCTCATTTTGTGGATTCTCATGTTTCATAATTTTTTCTAAGTAACGTCGATAAGTTTTGTCTATCTTGTCAACTGACCAATATTTTTGGTTATGTCAATATGTAATAGAGTGTAAAAGGAAGAATAAAGAAAGAAGTAGAGTGATAAGTATAATATTAAAGAACTAAAGAAAAGAACAAGCTAATAGAGTAATAAAGAGAGGTAAGAGAAGAAGCAAAATCAATAACTTTGAAAGAACATCAAAAGTACACTTAGAGAATATTAGTGAAATAAATAGAATTATAAAAGAAAGGAACAAAATTAGATGAAGACAAGTTCAGAGGACTTTACTTGATCTCTAATACATTCTTGGACATCATTGAGACTATGGAGATTGGCGGGTTTACAAGTGTTTTCCAAAATAGAACTCTTTTTTACATTGTGACTTATTGTTATATTTATAGACTAACTCTTACTGTCAGATCTTGCCAGTGTCCTCGATGGTTTCTTGATCCAATGCTCCAGAACCATTCAATTTGAATTTGTTAATAATTGTTCCTACCTTTGCATCAGAAGTGCCTTTTTGGCTTGTAACTTGGTAACCGATACATATTCCTTCAAGTTCCACATTTGCTTGATGCTCCTACCCTGTCAGCACACTCTATCAAACTTGTGTGCCGCACCATGCCCCTCTATGATGCGCCCAGGCTCATGCACACTTAGGAAGGGAAGGACCACCTCTACCACTTGGCCATTTTTGCTTTTGATATATAATATCCCATATTTTATATATATATATATATATATATATATATATATATATATATATATATATATATATATATATATATATATATATATACTTTGTTGCATTTTATATTTTGATTCAATAAAATTTGGTTGAATTAGTGACCCATTGGTTGAACCAATGACCCAATAACCCAGTACCTTGACCGAGTCAATGACTGGGTTGAGTCTGATAATTATGCTTCTAAGAAATTTTACCTCTAACATGATGCCCCTAAAATTTATTCTCTGTAGGAGAAAAGATAATAAACTTTAGTTGTTTACAAAGAGCAAAATTCTTTCTCTTGAATTTAAATTCAATTTATAAAACCTCGCTTCTTCCTCCTTCTATTACAAAGCAAAAGGAAATTTAAATTCAATCTGTTTGCTCTTGGCTTCTTCAATGGAGGTTGTCGCCTACCTCCTCAAATTAGAAAATTAATTTAATGCTAATTTGCACCAAAAATATAGTAGAGAGCACAATCTAGGTCGTCTCTCAAGGAGGTTTCAACACTTAGTTGTGAAAATTCAAGGTTTGGAAGAATGAGAGTTTAAACAATTAAAATTAAAAGTTAATAATAACGAGATAATAGTAACAGTGAGGGAAGCACTGGTGCAAGGTATTCCTAAGATTAGAAATCAATTATCATTGACCAAATATTAAACCTATTGGCGACTATTAGGAATAAATTACTAGCAATTCTACTAGTAATCGATCGACTTCTAGAATTTGACCAATGCAAATAATTAATAAACGAGATCTCAATTTATTTAGAAATCACATTAATTTAATGAGTCAATTGATATAGCGTAACCGCTAATCGGCTAGTTAATTCCAATGTTCTCCCTCAAACATAAACTAATTGATTTATCAATTTATGTCCAAAGGTTTTCCTTAAATGACGATCGCCAATTTGGTTATTCCAATAAAAATTATAGCAATCACTAAAATAATTAAATGAATAGAAACTGCAGAATATTAAAAAATCAATGCATTCAATATAAACAAAGGGTCTCAAATGTCATCCCAATCCATCCAGAAACCCCTATACTAGTAAATAAATCTACTCCTCCATCTTTAAAAGATTACAACAATGAAGATAATAGAAAACCTTAAAATAATAGCAGTAATCCTTGCCACAATCTCCAAGACAAAGCACTTTCATCAATGGAACCCTTAGAAAGAAGAAAGAAGAAGAGAGAATACAGAAATCTAGAGAGAGAATAATAGCAGCTAAAGTGGCGACCTAAAAGCGGGTCCAAAACTAAGGTAAAAGTCTCTAACAATCCCTTAAATACTGCTCTAGAAAAAAAGGCCAAAGTGGGCCTAAAAACAGATTAATGAGCTGTTCTGCCGTCATCGTACGAGAGCTGCAGTGCTCCATGACTGCTGCAGCACTCACCAAAATGGTGAGGCCAAGAAATTAATGGCTGTCTCTCTACTAAGCATTGCAGCGCTTACCGGAATGTGAGCCTCCATGCTTTTTCTTCCTTTCCAGCTCCAAGCTACTTCCCAAGAGTTTTAAGCCTTGTTTTTGACATTTTGCACTTGATCCAAAACACCTATGCACAAAGCCACATTCAAAGAGACAAGTTAAACGTAACAGGATATAATTACAATTTATCTTAAAATTAATGCAAAAGCCATAAAATTCTATCAAAATCACACAATGAAGAATAAATCAAAATTTTAATTAATTCTTTCAATAACTCAATAAAATTCATGCAAAGAGCTAAAGTTTGATAGCAAGATAAGAAGTATAAATACCCCTTATCAATTATCGGAGAGGGCTGACTAGACCACATCATTTAAATTGTACACAGCCTTCTCCGAGAAACCATCGTATTTGTTACATGACCTTTATATGACCTATCCTATTTACCTTGGCTTCGTTGACCTTCTCCTTACTTACTCACTGCATGCTTTCTCATTCTGTAAACCCATTTTTCAAAATCACCATTGTTCAAGATCGTGCGTTCTCCAATGGCACCTAAAACAATGAAGACTTCCAAAGCTGCTCAATAAAAAGACGCTCATGAAGGAGGTTCTCATTATGTTCCAGATCCTGAAGTGGATGTGTCCGAGACATGGAACAAATAGTTACTTATCCCTTTCTCTACTGAAAATATCAACTTTGTTGGTCTTGTTATGTCTCTTGAGAAAGCCACCATCATCCAACACTCCTTTACCAGCCAAGATAGACATTGGATCCTCAGTTTTTCTATCCTATTTACGTTGGGTGTCAAGAGAAGGTAGAATTTTTAGGAATGACCTAAAAAATATTTCCAAGTATATCATTTGGTTGAATAGGGTTGAGAAAGTAAAAGAGGGAATATTGGAAATCTATGGGTTTATTTAATTCGATTCAATTGAGTAGACAAAATTTCAAAGTTCATGCTGGGGTTAATTGGGGCCTCTATCTATTTCCCACAACTTTCACACTCCTTATAAGATGATAAGGCCTACCTTTTCGACATTGCAACCATGATCGGATTACCCCTACAGGAGTTGACATTCTTCCCACTATGTCGATAGCTAAAGGCAAGAAATACCTAGTCGACATTCCCTTAAATTTCAATTTCCCAAATTTAAATTCTATGAGTAAGTGTTGCTTTTGTTGCAATTGAACTAAGTTCATTGTGTTTGCTTACAAATTATTGTCTTTCCATGCAGATTATCAAACTATGTTCCAAAGGAAAAAAAGAGATTCCAAAGGGAATAAAATAAACATGACTATACTCTAGCAGTCTTATCAGGTTAGTATTTTGTCAACAGTAGTATTCTATCAACGTTTTATTCCCCATTAATTAATTTGGATTTTTGTGTTTAAGCTTTCTTGGATTGGTATTTTCAATAATACATTTGTGGTAAGATATTCAGATTGAATGTTATCCATGTAAATGGGAAATCTATGTCCTTTCAATATATCAGTGGGAAAGCTATGTCATTGTAATTTGGTACTCCTTTTTCCTTATTGTGAAAAGGAAGCTATATTAAGGTGAAAATATGAAATTAATCACTAACTGAGTTTGAGACACTAAATCTCATCTAATTTGTGTTTGAGGTCATAGAATTCTCATTTTGATATTTCATAATTTCTTTTGTTACAATATTCTTATTTGCGCAAGCGGGTATGCTTGATTTTTTTTTCCTTTGGTTTAATTTTGTGCTTTCTGCATTATCTTATTTCTTTTTTGTTTTCATTTATTGTGTTTATAATTGGCGTGATATTTGTGAAATCAATAGTATTCTAGCTTTCTTGATGTAAAGGCTGGTCTCTATAGACTTATGTTCTTCCCACTAGAAAGGCATGGATTGTCACTCCACTGTTACTCAAGTAATGTTTAATTAAATAAACCATATAGATTCTAGGGTTTCCATAAGCTATTAATTTTACAATTGTTTACTTATTTCAGCACTAGGGAGTAGTGTTTGGGAATTTGCATTCATATGATTAAAGAGTGGAAATAATGGTTTTGAAGCTCTTGCTTTGTGCTGAATTTGTTGTTATTTGTGTTACATTATGTTGTAATGATGATGGAGTGATAGTTGTGATCTTGATTTGCATGTGTGAGAGGTTAACTATATATTGTCCATGATTGATATTTTTATTTTGGGGTTGTGAATCTACTCTGCCTCCTGTTTTTTGTGGCCTGTATGATGGTTGCTGTTATATTCGCCAATGATTTCTAGATTGTTGTATCTCTTTACCCATAATGATATATTCGCCAATGATTTCTAGACTGATGTATCACTTTTTGTTGAGGTTTTGTTGGCTTTTTTTTCAACTGTTTTTACTGTAGAGCGAAGTTGAGGGATGGTTTGCCTTCTCTATTTATAATTGGGTTTGTTCTATTTATTAGTCATTAATGAATAATGGTAAGATTTGCATCTTTTTTTCGCTTCCTCTATTTCTTTTCTCTTCTTTCTCTATTTCTCTTTCTATATTAGTCCTTTGTTAGTGATTTTTCTTTTTATTTTCTTGAGTACTGTACTTCTATTATGTTCAACAGTAGCGGCAAGCCATTAGTTACCTATAGCTCTATACTGCTATTATGCTTTTTACGTGATGTATTCATTGTATATATATCTTGAAATGTTTCTATTGCATTGAAGAAAACTTCACAATTAGGATTGGATTTTGAATTCTTCTATTGGCAGTGATTAGCACCATTGGTCTCCTATTCTATGGGAAGCTACTTGAACTAGTATGGGGTCCAAGGAAATTTATAAAATTCATCATTTTTATTACTTTATACAACATCTTTGTAGTTATCCTCCAGGCTTGGAACTTTTATGCTACCTTGATCCAACTCTTGATATTTAAAACTTCTTCTAACCTGTTTATTAAGATTTTCTTTAATAGCAAGTACCTAACATCTTTTTCTTCTTTAACATATGAGTTATGAATTATAGCTGTTTTGAGAATTTATGTTAGGAGGGGGTGATTTTTGGATTAAGTTTGTTTAATATAGGATGTTTTGTTAGTTTGGTTTTGACGTTGAAGCAAAAGACCCAACCTGATTTTTTAAGTAGATTGCTGTGTGATCTAGGTGGTTTATTACCTTGATTGCTTCAATGGGTTAAGATTAAAGTTGAGTGGTGAGCAATTGGGTAAAAAACAGGCATAGTTGAATGGAGTTTATCAGTCTATAACTTGAATTTTACACTATGGCAATGGAGGGAAAAACTTTAGTCTGTAGAAATTTTCATTCAGAATGGCTCAAATGTGGGTATTCCCTATTAGGTGCAGGGGCAATAAAAGTATTCTTTATTTTTTATTGTTGGGTTTTGAATTTTTTAGTATCGATACCTGTGGTAGCTAGATGCTCTGTTTTTTTTTGTTTTGGTGGTAGAATAATTTAATGCATTTAATTATCAATTTAATAGTTTATGTGTATGGATGGAATGATACCATGTAAAAGTCTAAACAATTATTAACACTTCAGTGACAAGAAATAATTGAGTTTTAGATGCACAATATAATATAACACATAGTCGATGCAATACCATGTTCTTCTATTTTGCATTCCTAAAACTCCTTTTACATTGGAAAACTTCTATAATGTTTTTTAATTACAGATTAGTATAGATAGATATTGTGCGAGACATCATATAAAACAAAACAAATTGAAGAGCACACCAAACTTTATACAAGATTGATATGGCAATAAATGACAACAATATAGAATCAAAACCACATCCCACATTTATACTCATGTTAGAGAAATAGTGAGGTGCTATGAAAGTAAGAGAATATATTTGCTCTATTTCATTTAATAAACAACACATTAATTTTGTGGGTCATTATTGTCTCGTATTTTCCCTACATATTTAATGCAATAATTGATGTATTATTTATTAAATAGAACAAAACAAATGCATTATCTTGGTCTCAGAGCACTAAATAATTTCTCAGCTGGCTTAATATGATTTCCTCCAATTTCGCTCTTAACTAGCACAATCATCTGTAACATCCTAATTTTTAACCCAATACTCTAGAACATACTTAGGTTAATCATTAGTCTGTTACTCCATAGTTCTCAATTTTACTTAGAAATACTTAGCGGAAAATATGGGTAAATTGTTTTGAAATACAAAGTGAGAGCTGCGTGATGCGATGTAACAAGTAACAGGCAAAACATACATCTCATAACGTCATAGCATAAGGACATAAAGACACATCATGGGAAACACTGAATATCATCTCATATAGATATATAACTTGCCCACTTATAAGCGTGGGACTTAATTTAATACAAGGGAATACATGAAAGAAAATACAACATGAGCATAAACATAAACTACTCCCCTACCCGAGTACATCTAATGGGATAACCTCTAAACAAAAGAAGGTTTATCTCCATCTAAGTGGTGTGTGCTCTAACCCGAGCCATCCACAGCCTCCTACTGCCTACTATCCCTCGAGCGTGTGCGTGGCTGAGAAGCGAGCAAGCTCCTCCGGCGTGAATAGGCGGGACGGGGCTCGGAAGTGACCTCCACGGCGTGGCCTCATCTCCGGTCATCGTGCAAGCCTCAGCTGAGTCACGGAAGGCTCGCTACCCTCCCCAAGGTCCATGGGTATGGTGGGGGAAGATCCCTCGGAGGGTACTTGGGTTGCCGATCTCGAGAAGGATCCGTCTCAAAAAGAGCGATGGGCAGCAGGGCACATCTTGAGGGTAGTCTCGAGGCGCGGGCGTGGGCGGTGGGGTACGGCCAAACCTTTCCTCCTGGCGTGCGCGCTCGAACACCAAGTCATCGCCAAAAAGGTGAGATGGGGAGAAACGATGGGAATGTACAGGGGGGGAGTGAAGGTCGACCCATGAACATGAATACTCTAACCGTGCATCGACCCACAAAATGGAATGACCCGTGGTCCGGGTCATGGTGCATCTCCCATGTTGGCGTGTCCACGAACACTACGAACGTCGCCATCTGAAGACGTGACGGAAAGAAAGAGATAGAGGGAGTGAGAATCTTGCTAAAGAATCTCAGTAGGGCCTCCTACTACCAAGGTGTCATCATCTACGTCCTCAGGAACCTTGGGTTTAGTTATACAAAATGACTGAACATGCATTAAGTTCATTTTAAACTTTAAAATATACTTTAGCCAAGGTCCATTCATTTTAGGATGATCTTAATGTCATGAATGCAACATAATGGAAGATATATGCATGGCACTACCTAATGCACATACATAAAACATAACATCAAGCATCATCATACTTAGTGGCATAAAGTGGCAATAGTAATGTTCATATGGGACAAACTTAGTGACATAATCATCATCATAAAACATCTCTTCCTCATGGGCCACCCTAAAAGACAATCGAACTGGGGGTGCTCGGCCGAACCGGTGTCACCCAGAACGTGTCACATCTCTAGGTTATGAGCTCATACCTTAACTAGTCATCACTAGTTCTTACTTACCACTTAACGATAAGCGTATCATAAATCATAAATCCCGACTATATGAGTACGGGTTAGGGGACAATTCTCTTAGGGGTGCTCGGCCGAACTGGTTTCACCTAAAAGTATAAATTGGTACCGATGTCACATGAGTTCTATGGAGGTGCTCGGCCGACAGGGTGGTCATCCACAGAACCCATCTTAGTACCTTAATTTTCAAAAATCTCTTTAAGTCCCCAAATTTGTATCGAGAAGTCAGCACGATGGCATTCGCGAATTTCTTCCAAATTTGCTTTATGCCACATAAACATATATCCTCATGAATTCCTCATATGAATAACATCATCATCATTTACATAACATATGCATCATCATAGAACATTCAAACGCTTACCCTTACGGTAGTTTATGCTTTGACCCTTACGGGTCTTAATCTTGAGATATAGTTCTCTAACATCCGTCGTTCATATGTTATGCACCTAAGGGCTCATAATAAATCATTACTTCTAATCCTCATGTTCATACTCAAATCTGAAAAGCATAGGGCAGAATTCCTAACTTGTGATTACGGGGTTCTAGAACTTATGTTTTAGACCCTTTCTTAGTTCCGTCTTCTATAAAGTAGCTATGAATTAAATCTAAATCAATTATGAGGCATTCCTATATTTAAGGACTAATTATTAATCACGTTTATCATGTTGTAAGGGTGCTGGACAGAATCCAGAAAAAATAAATGTTCTAAGAGTTCTACATTTGCATTTTTACTGTTTTCTAGTTACTAGTTTCCCTATAAGTGCTAAAATTCAATTCTAATCCAAATGTTACCAAGTTTTTCATGTCTAAACAATCCTAATCTGATTATGCTCCCATTAAAATAGTTTGGATAAGTTCCATAAACAAATGGGTCAAAACTATGTTAAATTCTAGCTTTACGGTATTTCTAGTTAGCTAATTTCTTACCTATTATGCATAGAATCATTTCTACATCATCATATGATATTTTCACACATTCTAACACATCAAAACATCATCATACAACATCACACTCATCATATCAGAACCGAAAACATTTAGCTTCAGTAAAGGATTTAAATTGACATTTCTAGGTACATAAGTTAACTAGTTTATCTTGGAATCAATTTAGAATTTCTAAAACTCTTTGCAAATCATTTTAATTCATCAAAAGGCTAAGAGAAGCCTTAGGTCAATGACCAAAATATATTTCATCTTCTAAAAGGGAATAAAGTCATATCTCATGATAACATAACCTTGAAAAGATTTGTAAAGCTTTAAGAAGAACTTAGAACATAGACTATTGGTCCTTGTAGCTAGATGAAAACTCATTACAAGTCCATCATCACTACTTGGCCGAAAACATGCATTCAAAGAATGCATTCTCATCAAACTTTAACTTGAAATGAAATGGGCAAGTCTTTGAGCTCTAGGTTCTTAAGTTATGACATGAAATAAACATGTTCATGCTTTTCATTTTTAATCTTGCTTACAAAATAAAGTGATGACTTAAATTAAATATGCAAGGCATAAACTTAAACGTGCAAGCTTGAAAGTAAATATGCGAGGCATAAACTTAAACGTGCAAGATTGAAAGTAAAGATGCGAGGTTCAATTCTTTATTTTAGTGCTCTTGGCCCAACAACAATCGACTTTTATGCCGAAATAGATAGGCATTCGAGAAATTAATTAGGTGATAATGCGAGTTCAATTCTTTATTTTAGTGCTCTTGGCCCAACAACAATCGACTTTAAGGCCGAAATAGAAAGATTTTGAGAATTAAATTGAGTGATGATGCAGTCCCATTTTAATCTTTATGTTCTTAGGTGATAGCTTGAAAGTAAAGGTGCATAGCAAGAATGTAAATATGAGTGCAAGCAGAAGATAAATTATGCAAGTTCATTTTATCTCTCTAGAGCTCTTAACAAGACTTTAAAGGAACTTAAACCTCAACCCAAACTCATTAAACCAAGATAAAGTAAAGTCTAGAGTTCTTAGAACTCAACATAACATTTTTAGAAAATCAAAACATTTTGCATGTAAAAGAAAAGGAAATGGCCGAAATTTCAAGGAACAAAAAAGAACATTTTGAAACTCTAGAGTCCATGATCTTGATGATATATTAACACCAACATCATGAGACCTCATCATTAAGTCCTTAGAACCATTTTAAAACATCATCAAGGTTAAAGATTCCAAAAGTTAAAGAAAGGAAGAACTAGAAGTATTTTACTCAAGAACAAAGATCAAGCTCTAGAGTTTGTTTCAAGTGATGAACATCATCATAAAACTCTCATCATCAAGCTCTCATTTCTTGGAACTTCAAGGCCCATGGCCGAAAATGAGAAAGAAAAAGGAGAAGAAAAGAAGTTCTAAAAGAATCAAGAGAAACTATAAACATAAAGCTTAGAACAAGAACTTTAAGGAAAGGAATACTTGAAAGAAAATCCCTACTTGATGTGATGAACTTGAAGATGGAAGAAGAAGATGAAGATGATGAAGAAGATGGAGAGCTCCAAGAACTTGAAGAACACAAGAGCTTTGAGAGAAAAAGAAAAGCTTTGAGTGTTCCTAAACTTAGCAAATGATCTAAAAGTGGTGCAAGCTCCTCAAGGCATTCTATTTATAGAGAAATGAAGCAAATGGAGGGTGTGAATGGGCTGATGAGTTTCGGCCATTGTGTGCAGAATTGGAGGGCATCCATGAGTTCCATGAGGTGAGATAATGTGGTCTTGAGGCATGGTGAGGTATGGCTCAAAGTATGGTGAGTATGGTTCGAGTATGGCCTCAAGCATGGTTTTTAGTGAAACAATTCAACATGTGTGGTAAAAGGAGAGAGATGGCCGAATATGCATCAGTCATGGGGGGAGGATTTCTTACATTTTAATTGTAGTTTAGAGTTGTGTTTAGGTGTATCTTTGATTATGCTTAAGATTAGGAATTTGTAAGAAAGTGTTTAGGTAAGGAAAATGGATAATTAGGGTGGTCTAGACATAATTAAGGAGTGGTCTTGCACCATTAGTGAGTTAGATCCTCAATTTAGAGTCTAAACAACTCTAGACACACTTCCTTGATTTAAGGAATTGGAGAGAAAAAACACTATTCAAGATTCCAAGACTTGGAATCTTGAGTTCTAAAAAGGGATTTAAGTTTAATCTAAGCAATTTTAGGTTCTAATTAACTTTAATAGATTATTTTGACTCTAGATTAATTAGGAAAATTAATTAATCTTCGTTTAAAGCCTAATATTGCTTAGGTTTGCTGAATTACGTCATTAAGCTCAAAAACACTCTTCTAGGGGCAAAATCGTAATTTTACACTAAAACTGGCCGGGACCATCGGGACTTGAACAGAGACCTCTAGACACATGAAAACGTGTTTTTAAACCTATGGGGAAAGTTTCGGGCTCAAACGGCACTTCTACCCGCGTAAAAACGCTATAGGGGTATTTTGGTCATTTTGACCCGAAACTGCGGAAAATGAGATTTTCGCTTCCGGAAGCATTCAAAGGCCATTCAATCCCCTTCAAACATTGAGTTGACCCTTCGAGGACGACCGAGTTGGTTACCCTCGAATTCGGATCAGGAAATAACCTCAGGGGCATTTTGGTCATTCCCCTCAGACAGAAAAAATCGGGGTGTTACATCATCCATTCATCTAGGTATGGTATTGGTTACCAAGGAGAATTTAATCACAGATTTTTCAAACAATTGGAATACCAAATGCACCCAAGGAAGTCGTTATTATTCAATTAGTTTCAACAAGTGGTACCTTTGGAAGGAATTCATTTTTAATAAATGTAAAGAGGCTACATGTGGTTAATTTACTTTATGAGTATGTTAGGAATAAGTGTGTATGTCCAAGATCCAATTTGTTGTGATATAATGATTTATTGTTGATGTATTATGATAGACATAGAATCTAATCATGTTTTTATCATATTTAGATTACTTGATATGATGTTGTCCTTGATTAAAATTAAAAATTTCTAATTTTGATAGAGATCATGATAATGAAAGAGAAGTTTTGAAAATAATTTTAATCCATGTTGCTCTTAATTATATGATCACTAAAAATAAGGATATTAGTAATCCGGATAGATTAATATGTGTGTGTGTGTGTGAGAAAGAGAGAGACAGTATTCATAAGGATAAAAATTGGTAGATCTCATTTATTAAATCACATATATAGATGATAAAATTGGATATTATCATTGAACCAACTCATTGAAGAATTCCTAATGGTTAATATATAGGATATTCTCAAGAAGAACATGGTGTAAATATTTCCCTTAACTCGAGGTTATCATAGTAATCAACAAGTCATTTATTATACTTTGATACCTGACACTTAATGCCTTACAACAATAGTTGAAAGGATATTGGGTAGGATCAAATGCTTGTAGGATTAATGGTAAGTCAAGAATCTATCAACTTTTGGTAATGAGTTTGAGGTCTATAATTTTAGTAATTATTTTTTACCACGCCCAAGGCAATTGAATGAAAGAAGAAATGAGTTTCTTGAGTCATTCATTAATTAATTTTGATTAACTTAAATGGTTACTAATTAGAGTTTGACATTTATATCATACTTTAAGGTTAACCCAGAGTTGGAATGATAGAAGTAAATGTTACGTTATTCTTATGGTTCTTAAAAAGTAAAAGGATGTTATTAATTCATACTATATGGGCATTATGGAATGTTGCTAGAAACCAACCTTAATTAGTAAATTGGTTTGACGAATTTGCTATCGGCTTACTATTGAATCTATGGGGTCACACACTAATGAGTGATCTAATCTTTGCCAAAGAATTATTTAATTTATTGTTTGAAAATTAAATTAGAGAATTTAATTTTGTCAAGTAAATAAATTTTAATTCAAATAGAATGTTATTATATTCTCTACAAGCACTACAAATATAATTAATATGTGAGTAAATTGAGGAAACTTGATATCAACTATGAGGGGAATTTCTGAAAAAATGGGTCAAGCATTTTCATTTGATTCCGATCAATTTTAAATTAAATGCAATCAATTTGAATTTAGATAGAATCCTATTAGATAGGATGACTTGCTCATTGATTGGATTTTGTTCCAAAATAACAGCACATGATTATGTTTAATTTTAGAAATATATTGAATGTATATTATATTTAATATATATATATATATATATAGAGAGAGAGAGAGAGAGAGAAGAAAAATAAGTTCTCTCTGGAACATGACTGTATGAGGATGTTTTGAACATTTTTCAGAGTCCATTCCAAATATGTCATCAGTTTAAAAGTTCCATTGGTTAGAGTTGATCACAAAGCTTAGACTTAGTGTGGACACGAATAAAGTCTTCATATTATTGAAGAAAAAATCAAAATTTGTGAGACACAAGTGCACTTCAAGAGATATTTATGCTACACTTATATTATTTGAATAAATTTTAGATACAAAATTGATCATCATGGATTACTTCTGTTTGCCTCTGATGCGTGCATGTGTTATGAACACTGTGTAATCCTTCCATGGTATCAGATCTCTGGGTTTCATATTGTAACGTGACGGGAAGAAAAACTTTAATATGGGGGCAGTTTGGTCATTTGAAACTTAGTAAAAAAAAAAGGAAGAGGGGGAGGTAGATTAAAACCACCGAACCCCCTTCCCCCCCTCAAACTCTCAGCGTCTCTCTCTCTTCTCTTCTCTGCTTTTGTTTTTCTTCTTCTTATTATTCTTCTTCATTTTCATTTTCTTCTTCCACTTTCAACCAATAAATCAAATAGTTGTTAACTTTTGTCATCAAAACTTAATACCCTCTAGCTTCCAAAATTTAAGGTAAGTCTCTAATCTCAATCTCATCCATTTTTTTTTTTGTTACTCTAGGATATATCTTACAAACTAGTGAGCTCTCAAAATGATGGATGGGTATATGTTTAGTATTTTAAGTGTAAATCTAATGATTTAGAAGTTCTAATTTTAATAGGTTATAGTGGGTAGTATTAAGACTTGATTTTTTTCTCTAATCCTTAGGAACCTTAGGTTCCATAAATTGGGGGTTTTGTTCAATGGGCTCTCTAATTGATAAATTATTTTGAAATAAATTATTTAAACTTGTCAAAATATTTATATTTGCTAGATTCTGTTGACGTGGAGCGAGCTACTCCTCCTGAGTCGTGAGAGGCCCAGTTGATCCCTTTGTACTGTGAGTGGCTATTTACATAGTGGCGATGTTTTAAATTATTTTTATGGGAGAAACTAATTTATTAGATTTGATAAAAATTTCATGTTATGCTGCTTGGATAAATTGGATAGTTTGATTAGTTGATTTTCTCAAATACGATAGTTATTAATAAGACTTGATGATTGGTTGACTCGATGATTTGGTTGAAATTATTACTAGCTCTCTTTGTTGATTTTATAATGCTATGATTTTGCTATATGTTGTTTCAGTGGGTGTTGAAAAAGTTATGATATTTGACACTTGCAAAGTTAGATTAATATGAAGATTGAATTTTAGATTTATAAATTGTGTTTAATAAAAATTTATTTAAAGAAAAAAGCCATAATGGGTTCTAAGATGAAATCTCCGCTTGCCATAACGAAGAGAATTAATGGCAATACTGCTAGCTATAGCGAAAAGATATAATAACACTACCACTCGCCATAGCGAAGAGATATAATGGCAATACCGCTCGCCATAGCGAAGAGATATAATGGCATTACCGCTCACTGTAGCGGAGAGATGTAACGGCCTATGTGCACATAGTTTCTCTTAGTGAGATAAGAATTTGAAAGAACATTATTTGAGGATTAATAAATCTTGTGATTTACGGGTTAAGATTACTCCCCAAATAAGATTTATGCTTCATATATAACCCTCATGAGTATTTGAGTATTTGATGATGAAGTAAATTTTATATGAGAATAAGGAATTTGAGAAAAGTGAGAAAATGTGTTTAGTATTTTTTTTTTTGGAGACTTTACTAAGAAATAAAATTTTGAAGAGTATTTATTTTCAAACTATGGAAGAAATATAAAAGTATGACCTATTATATTGTTATTATTGGTTTTTGGAAATGTGTATAATTTATAGCCTATCTTGTTTTCTATTACATGCTGTGCATTGATCGGTTTCTCCTTCTCCTCCACTTTGTTTATAGTCCTCATTGGGTCTGTTTGACTCACTCCTCCCTTTTTCCTTCAGATTTTCAGGTCGCTGAGTAGCAGGCCCCTAAGATTGCTGTTTGCCCAGGATATTCTTTTTGGTAGGCCTCTGTTGCCAATTGAGGCTGTTTTTGTTATTGACTCCAATATTTTGCAACTATAGGACATAGGTCGTGTATTTTGATTATGAGTGAGCAAGAGTTTAAGCCTAATTATTTTGTATATCTGGAATTATTGGAATATTCTGGCTGTTAATTCTGGATTATGAAATTACATTATGTAGTAGATAAATTTTATATATAGATTGTCCAATTTTTAGGGGAGGTGCTGTCGAATTTTCGGTAGCTAAAGTATTTGAGTTTGAAATTTATTTTAGTGAGATCACATCTTTAGGCTTGCCAGGCTAGGTGAGTTCATCTGGCATGTATGCCGGTCATGATCTAAGATTGGGTCGTGACACGTGTGAATTAAATTTCATGAATTGACAAGATTGATGCTTGTTTACACTGTTTGTGACCCATACGATATCTTACACATAAGAGGATATGCCCCTCATTTAGTTGGCTTTGTTGAAATAGATTATTCATTTGACATTTAAATAAAGTTTGCTACACCTACGCGATTGTACGTGGTTATGAATGATGCCTTTGAATGCTATGCTCATACAAAGAGGTTTATAACATGACTTTCGCAAATGATTCTTGAAGTCCATGATACATGTGACTTTCCCAAATGGCATTTTTTACCGAACTTAAATGATATGACTAGTTGATGCAAGTTACGTAACTTTGGACCAATTAAATTGAGTTTTGGAGTTAATTACATTCCTATTTTTCCTTGTAGTTGAACTTGTATTGTTTTGTACAATGATTAATTTAATGAACAAGCTTTTATGTGATATATTGATTGGTTCATGAAATTTTATTTGTCTATTACCTATCTATGTTGTGAACATGCTACGGTGTGTACTGAGTTTGTGAACCTCTAAATTTTAAAAAATGAACTTTTGAAGGTCTTGATTATAACTAACTGCCTGATAACTACGAGGGTTATTAATCAAATATAAAATTACATAAAGGAATCAATTTATACTTGTACCTAGACTACGTGGGGTATAAAATTTAATTCATTTATACTAATAGGAATGACCTGACAACCAGAGGACTATGTAGTATTAAAACTGTATTTCATGCAACTAAAAATATCAATTTGCGATATGTATGAGAAATGACTTGACAATCAAGGTGCTCATTCATTACTTTTTATCCTTCTAAGAAAGTAGATATTATTCTTACTATTGTGATAGTGATTTATTAATGAGAATTATTATGTCTGAAATATGTTCTTATATAATTGTATTTTCTTATTTTAGATTTATGAAAGAATATCTACTTCACTGTGCTCTATACAGGAATCCAGCAATTGAATGGACCCAATTATGATGATTAGTATCGTAACTTACGAATTGTTCTTATGCATGAAAGGCTTAGTGAGACCATTGATAAGCCTACTCCACAAACCTCAATAGAAGATATTGATGATGATGAAGCAACCAAGGCTTATGAGAAATGCTTGGAAGATTGTCTTCCTGGTAAATGCATAATTTTAGTGTCTACGATTTCTGAACTTCAAAGGCAACATCAGGATATGGATCCGCATACCATTATTGAACATCTTAAGAAGATGTATGGTGCTCAAAGTAGGACAACAAGATTTCAGATGCCCAATACTTTGCCCAAATCTGTAATGATTGCTGACTCTCAAGTTGGACCCATATTCTTAAGATGATTGATCTGATTGAACAACTTGAGAAATTGGACTGCTCACTTGGTAAAGAGCTCTCTCAAGATTTAATCTTGCAGTTGTTCCCTAAATCATTTTCACGATTCATTACAAAATGAGTTGTGATTTGCATGAGATGCTTAATATGCTGATTAATTATGAGAATAAATTTGCATCTGAGAAGAATAAGAGAATAGTCATGTTGGTTGGTGATGTATGTAAAACACATGTACCTAGTGCTTGTTTTGATATCACTTTTAGTGATTTATTTAGTGAAATTGGTCACTTTCATATGGAATTTGAACTTTTGTGAAATATTTGGAACTACTTTTAATTTGGTGAGTTTTAGGTGAATTTGATGGTTTAAAAGCATATTCTTAACCAATTTTGCAAGAGATACTTTTGGAGCTTAATAGTAGAGTTTTGAAGTCAATTTGAGAAGATTTCTAGATAACACCACAGTAGAAAATTCATACCTCTCTCTTAGGGATCAAAATTTGGCAAATAAAGATGTTTTAGAAAGCTCAAGATGTGCTCTACAACTTTTATGTTCACCTCGAAACTCAGTTCTAATATTTGCTTTGTGAAAATCCAATTGCAAGGTTGAATGACACTGTTTTTTCGATGCTATCCAGCCTGGCCTCTATCTTGTATTTTGTCAATTTATTGAGCTCAAGAAATCCAACTGTAGTAATTCTTGTGGCGTTGGAAATCTAATTCAATTATCTATAACTTTGTATCCAATAGTCAAAGGCTAGTTCCAACTATAGGGATTGATATAGAGCTCACAAAGTAATGATCTAGATTTTCTCCTGAGCCAGAGTGTGATTTGGCCCAATTTTAGATCCAATAGAGCGCGAAATTAAATGTTTTTGGTCCAACCTATGTCATTAGGGATTAAGAAACCCTAAAAAAATGAGAGCTATACATCATCTTAAGGATGAAAGATGGGTCTTTTGGTAGCCTTGGGGTCTTTTGGCCTCTTGGCCTCTTTTGGCCTCTTGGCCTCTTTTGGCCAATTTGGAAGATATCAAGTAGGAGTTATGGTTTTGGCAACTATATCAAGAAGAAAGGGGCACTGGATTGGGATTTATTCTTCTTCTTTTTTATCTTTAATTTATGTTTGGCATATACATTTTATCTGGGATCTATATTTTTTAAATATGTTAGTTGTCTAAATATCTTATACTAGTGTGATGATGTAACTTATGTTGTGATATGACTATTTGTGATTTTCGGATCTTTATGAATTATTTCTTATTCAATTAAGCTTCTATTATCTATATTTAATGCTATTTATGGATTCGTGACTCATTGATTGATTATAGATTTATGTATCGTAAAGGAATCTACGTACATAATTGAGACCATGAAATGGAAACGTTAATACTAAAAGATTATGTTGTGAACAGTGATAATGATTCATCTGATGAGGAGATTATCAATTTTACTTTATTTGCAGATTGTGAATCAGTAAGCTTTGAAGAAGCTTCCACTTATTAGAATTGGAGAAAAGCAATTGACAAAGAAATTTTTGCAATTAAGAAAAATGATACCTTGGTGCTAATAGGTTTGCTTGCAGCTAAGAAGCTAATAGAAGTGAAATGGGTATACAAGACAAAGTATAAGCCGAATGGTGAGATTAATCGGTTCAAAGCAAGATTAGTTATAAAGGGATACAAGCAAAAACCTGATGTTGATTACATTGAGGTATTTGCCCCTTTTGCCAGACTAGATACAATTTTGATAATTATTTCACTTTTCAATCAAAATAAGTGGAAGATATATCAAATGGATGTCAAGTCTACTTTTTTGAATGGAACTTTTGAGGAAGAAGTATATGTTGAGCAATCTATAGGTTATGTAATCCCTAAAGAAGAGGATAAAGTCTACAAATTAAAGAAGGCATTGTATAGTTTGAAACCGATACCAAGAGCTTGACATAAGAAGATTGACTCTTATTTCATTGAGAATGGTTTTCAAAGATGCCTATTTGAACATAATTTGTATACTAAATATGTTGAGGTTGGTGATATGCTCATTGTATGCTTTTATGTTGATGATATGATTTTCACTGGAAATAATTTGAAGCTGATTGTAGAATTTAGAGAGGCCATGGTGAAACATTTTGAAATCACAGATCTGGGTCAAATGTCTTACTTTCTAGGCATTTAAGATGTTCAGCAAGATCATATGACATTTTTGTTTCTCAAAAGAAAAATGCTAATAGTATTTTGAAGAAGTTTCAAATAGAGAATTTAAAGCTAGTCTCCACTCCAGTTGAAGAAAAGCTAAAATTGATTAGGGAAGATTAAGGAAAAGTTGTGGCTCCTACCTATTGCAAAAGCTTGATTGGAAGTTTGAGGTATTTGACAGCAACCAAGCTAGACATAGTATTTGGAGTTGGATTACTAAGCAAGTTCATAGAGGAGTCGCACACATGTCATTTGCAAATAACTAAAAGAGTTCTTTGCTATATCAAAAGTACCATAACTGATGGAATTTTCTATGGTTATACTAATTATGCAAGACATGTTGGATATACAGATAGTGATTGGGCAAGAGACATAGAAACAATGAAAAGTATTTTAGGATATGGTTTTCATCTTAGGTCTGGTGTGGTATCTTGGTCTTCAAAGAAACAACAAGTTATTACACTCTCCACAACTGAAGCAGAATATATTACAGCAACTATCTATGCTACACAGGCAATATGGCTGAGAAGAATTCTTAAAGCATTGATGTAGAAACAAAGCACTCCTAGAAGAATATTTTGTAACAACAAGTATGCCATTGTACTTTGCAAAAATCTTGTGTTTCATGGGAGATTCAAGCATATTGATATTCGATTCCACAAGATTCAAGAATTGATGGCTGAGAAAGAAGTGTTGATTGATTATTATCATACTGAAAAACAAGTTGTAGATATTTTCACAAAGTCATTAAAGATTGAGTTATTATACAAGTTGAAGAAAATGCTTGGAATAATTAACTTTACATATTTGGTTTAAGGGAGACAATGTTAGATAAAAATTAAACCAAGTATGCCACATGAAAAAATTGATTTGACATTTAATGTAGCATTTAATAGCCACCTACATAAAGTCAATTTGGTATTTGTTTGTTTTTTTTATTTTCCATGGTTGTAGCCTATAAAGGCATGCATCTGTTGCAGCGTATTTGTGATCAAGGTTGTTGTGTATATTTGTGATCTAAGGTTTTGATCAAGGTTAGTAAAAAAGATCATGAAGATTATGTGTGTAGTTATAACACTAGTGAATTGAATAAAGTTTTGTAGTATTCCTCTTCTTCTTTAAACTTCTCTTGCCATACTATTTGTACGTGATTGTGTGTTTCTGATATCACCCTGTTTTGGGCTGATGATTTTCAGAGTAAACACTGAACACTAACCACAAATTTTGATATGTGGCACTATTACAAAATCGAACATGAAGGTGGGAATCATGATGGTAAAAGTAGTGGTGGTGATGGCATATGAGACTGAGTGTGGAGAGGGAAAAATGTGGGCTTTAGATAGGGATGGGAACAGACCAGACCAAACCAGACTTTCTTCTTAAGCGGCCAAGCCTGTATTACAATCAATTGGTTTGAGCCTAACCTATGGCCTGTTATAAACTATTGTTTAAGCCTTAGCCAGTTCTACGCATAAGCCTGGCTTGGCCTGAAGCCTGTTATAAAGTTTGGAATACTAGAAATTTCAAACATGCCACTGACCAAGATATTCAACAGTTTAAATATAGGCCTCTATTCAAAATCAAGCCTAGGCCTTGAAATAAGCCAAACACAAAATGAAGAACAACAACAAACAAACAAACAAAAATCCAGCACATATCGAACTAACCAAATAAACAAAAATCAAGGATGAAGAACAAGAAAACCAAATCTATGATTTCATTCTAGCATTGAAGAACTAACCAGACAAAAATCAGAAGTTGATTGAAACACGCCATCTTTGTTACCACCATGGGACGCAGTCTCATTTAGAAACAAACATTAGCATCTAGTGACAAGGCACTGCGGTGTTCGACAGGGCAAACATGTTCATGCGATGGGTGTAGGTGTCGTGTGGTGGGCGTTTGTGGCGGCATCGTGCGGTGGGCGTTTGTGGCATCGTCTTGCAGTGGTTGCATTGCACAGTGGGGTCATCGCACAGTGGTGGCATCGTCTCACAGTGGCCGCATCGCGTGGTGGATGGTGGAGGCGCCTCGCGTTGGAGCCGTCGTGCGGTGGACTTTGAGAGAAGAGCTATTGTAGCGGCGTTGCAGACTTGGTATTGGGGCTTCTATTGCAAAGTGTTTAACTTGGTGTGAGTATGTGGTGTAAGTATGGTAGTAGTTGTGTATCCTCTTTTTGAATTTGTATTTTACTTAACTAAGGAGAATGCCAAGTAAATGAAATACACACAATAAAATCTAAAACATTCAACTAGTTAAACAAAATGAACATGTGGTTTGATGGTAAGGTGATTTCCTAATTGAAGTGGCTAACAGGTTCGACTCCCTTTACATAATACTTTTGAAAGTGTACAATATACATAACTTCAACAAGCCTTGGCCTAGTCTGTTAAGGTAAACGGGCTTCTAAATAGGCTTGAGCTTGACTTTAATTTTTAAGAGGCCAGGCCAAACACAGACTGCTACATGTGCCCGACAAGCTCACTCCACCGCCTCCCACCCCTAGCTTTGGAGGGAAAAGGGAGACTGTGAATGAAAGAGGGTGAAGATGAGGGCATTTTTGATGACACATCTAAAAAATGGGTAAATTATGGGAGGTTAGTGTAGGCTGAACAATTAGAGGAGAATTGAGTTGAATTTTAACAAATCTCTAGAAAGATAAATATAATTTATCCTTTGATTTATCTTTGAATGATTGATGTCACAATTTTATTTTTAAAAACTTATATAACGTTAAAAAAATTCACAAAGATTAATGTGATATTATATTTTGGGATTGAAATCCATGTTTACTGTATTAAAAAAGAGTCCATGTTTACTCTCTTACTATAGAGACAAAACTACAGAGAGACATATATTATATAGTATGTGATTAGTTGGCTAGATGCTATTGATATTTCTCGATGATGAGCCAGAGTTCGATTGTGGGGCAAGATACTATTGATAGGCATTTGCCGCCCATTAATGGCCCATTTTAGAATGGCCCCGTGATAGCGGAAGAAATTTCTTGCTCTTGCCCTGTGCTTGTTTGACAATATGATAGCTGCAAATAAAAAAACATTAAACGTCACAGTGCACTTGTTTTCTACCAGTACTTTATTCCAGTTTGTTACCAGTAACTGTCTTCCTCTGTAAATATAATTTCATTTTGATGGGTTTCCACTCCAGCCAGGTACCGTTTATGGTAGATTACGTCATGGATGACATAGCTGGAGTGTAGCTTCTTAACATACGGATTGGAAGAGCCCTCTAACATTATAATTATACATTGAGTTGTTTTATCCCTAGGTCTGATATATAAAATATTATGTCAATTCATATTTTATTTTTTATTAGATAGAATGTAGATTTTATTTAAGTTTGATCTATATCTCATCTAATAGTAAATAAAATATGAGTCGATACGGCGTCTTATATTTTATGGGTATAAATAATATTTTTCTTAGACGGTGATTACTCCCTAGGTGTGTTGGTTAATGGTTATGATGAGTTGCCATGTGTTGGTCGCTGAGCATGACACGTTATGGTTTAATGAGGGGATGTTATACACCCATCAGTAGATAAGGTGGAAAGCAAAGAAACGAATGAAATGATAAGATTATAGAAAAATTGCTCGTTGTATATATTAAGCAAAGCACAAGAAAATTCGTAGAAGCATCCATGTTTTATTAGCGATTTTAAGGGTCGTTGTTATGAGTATTCTTCCCGAACATTCGTAAACACCATTATCGTTTATCTATTTTGTTGATGATGCTGCCAATATGAGCTAGAGTCCAAATCTGGTTTTTGCCAGTGTCTTCCTGTCAAAGCATCAAGGTTGTATAGATCGTCACATTCGATTTTTCCGTTTGCTAATTCGCGCTTATTGAAGTTATAGGTTAAGTTCTTGAAGCTGTTTGTTCTTTTTATTTCTCTCTTTTTTTTTTCTTTCTTTTTTTTTTTTTTTACTTTTTCTTTCCAGGCTCCTGCTATCTGATATTCAAGGCCAAGCGTGTAGAGTGTAGAGACAATTAAGACGGTCAGAGAGCACTTATTTCTTTCTGATGATGTCTTCTTCCGGAGCTTCTCATATAAAATATGTTGTATTTGTCGGTCTCTTACTCATTTCAAAAATTAGAGGCATGATGGCGAATACGATGTCAGACAACGCGTCTTCCTATCCAGTGGAAATTTTTACTGATGCTTCTTCTCCCTATCCAGTTGAAACTTTTACCTTCACTGCTCCTCGGATAAAATATGATGTCTTTGTTAGCTTTAGGGGCACAGACATCCGCCAAGGTTTCTTGAGCCATTTGATTGAGGCATTATCTCAAAAGCAAATTTTTGCCTTTGTAGATGATAAACTTGAGAGTGGAGATGAAATATCACAAGCACTTCTGAGAGCAATTGAAAGTTCACTGATTTCATTGATCATATTTTCACAAGACTATGCTTCTTCGTCCTGGTGTTTGGAAGAACTTGTAAAAATAGTTGAGTGCAGGGAAAAAGATGGACAGACTGTAATACCTGTTTTCTACGAAATAGATCCATCAGAAGTACGGCATCAAAAGGGAACTGTTGCAAATGCATTTGCTGAACATGAGAAAAAGTATGATAAGATCAAGGTGCAAATCTGGCGAAGTGCTTTGAAAGATTCTGCTAATTTGTCTGGATTTCATTCTTCAAACTTTAGGTATGTTTTTTCTAGCTAATCTACGTACATATTTTCAAGCTATTTTTATTCTTTTGTAGCTTTTAAGTTTAAGGTTTAATTATTTTGAAAGTAATTATAGTTTTAGCCAATTTTCATTTAAATTCCTATAATTTAAAAATTTATAATTAAGTTTCTATGCTTTACCAACATTATATTTACAATTTGTGATGCAGTCTTTAATATAAATTTTTTTAATTAAGTCCTTATAGTTTTGTAAGATATAGTTAAGGACTTGATTAAAAAATTTAATACAATATAAAAACTTAATTGAAAATTTTTATATAGTATATAAATTTAATTATAAATTTTTAAATTACAAAAACTTGATAGAAATTTTTTGTATGGTATGAAGAATTGATTATAAACTTTTAAACTTTAAAAACCTAATTAAAAATTAAATAAAATTACATTAACCTCTAGAATTATTAAATCTTAAGTAAAACTCTTCTCAAACTATAGCTTCAAAATTTGGACTTACATGATAAATAAAAGTGTTTGGAGTTGCAGTCTACCTACAATATGACTAATTAATTACTAGCTAATTAGGGTAAGACTTAAATTCTTTTAAGTTATGTAATAATATATATATATATATATATCTGTCAAGTGATACTTTTTGGTCCAATGAAATTACTAGTTAAATGATATCCATATGATAGAAGTAACGGAAAAATCCAACAACCCTCCTCCAAGTTTACATTATTTGCGCTATAGTCTTGCTAGTTTAAAACGTATAAATTTGTTCTAGTATTTTTCAATTTGTGCGAATCACTACATGTTTTTTAATAAATGTTTAGTTTTCGGATTGAAAAAGATACGTGAGACACATGTGCCAACTAAAAACCTCCCCATCACAAGCATGTGTGAAGTCAATAGTAGAAAATAACATTTTAATTACATGCCTCTTTTCATCCAAAAACTTAGCTTTTTCTAACAAAAAATAGTGATATATATGCATGTTTTTAAAGTAATAGGACTAAAGTGCACATCACATAAAATAACATTTTAATTACATGCCTCTTTTCATCCAAAAACTTAACTTTTTCTAACAAAAAATAGTGATATATATGCATGTTTTTATAGTAATAGGACTAAAGTGCACATCAAATAAAATTGAAGTGATAAATATGCACATATCAAAAAATATGAAGATCAATTTATACACTATTAAAGTAATAAGACTAAAGTACACATCAAATAAAGTTGAAGGAAGTATTTTTTGACTCTTCCCTAAAATTAAACAACATTCTAATTTTAAAATGACACATAAATTTAATCTGTTTTTTAAAAGATTTCTTGATAGTAAGTCCCATTTTATAATAATAATAATAATAACAACAACAACAACAGCAAATAACAATAATGTCAACCAATTTCATGTATTCTTTTGTTTTCTTTGTTATACAGGAATGATGCTGAACTTGTTCAACAAATTGTCAAATTTATATTAATGAGGTTGAATGATATTCACCGAGTTACATTAAAAGGACTTGTTCGAATTGGCAAACCAATTGCACAGTTAGAATCATTGTTGCGCAAAGAATCAAAAGATGTTCGTGTTATCGGAATTTGGGGCTTGGGCGGTGTTGGTAAGACGACCATTGCTGAAGAAGTATACAACAGAATGTGTTCAGAATATGAAGGTTGTTGTTTTATGGGCAACATAAGGGAAGAATCAAGTAGACATGGAATAGTTTCTTTGAAGAAGAAACTTTTTTCTACACTACTAGATGAACAAGATCTAAGAATTGACATATCAAATGGATTGCCCGGTTATGTTGAGAAAAGACTTGGCCGAATGAAGGTTCTTATTGTTCTTGATGATGTTAATGATTCCAATCAACTAGATATTTTAATAGGAGCTCGTGATTGGTTTGGATCAAGTAGTAGAATCATTGTAACAACTAGAGATAAGCAAGTGCTTGCCGGAGAAGTTGATGATATATATGAGGTTGAGGCACTAGACTGTGACGAATCTCTTCAACTTTTCATTATGAATGCCTTTAAACAAAACCATAGTTTTGACATGGAGTATTGTAAGTTGTCGAGGAGGGTGGTCCGTTATGCCAAAGGCATCCCATTGGTTCTTAAAGTTTTGGCTCAGCTTCTTCGTGGAAAAGAGAAGTATATATGGGAAAGTCAATTAGAGAAATTGAAAAGGATGCCTAGTAAAAAAGTTTATGATATGATGCGGCTGAGTTATGATGATCTTGATCGTGAAGAACAGAATATATTTTTAGATATTGCTTGTATATTTCATGGATTGAATCTGAAGTTGGACTACATAAGACTTTTATTGAAAGACGATCGGGATTACTCGGTGGCTGCTGGGATTGAAAGGCTGAAAGATAAAGCTCTCATAACTATTTCTGAACACAATATTGTATCTATGCATGACATTATTCAAGAAATGGCTTTGGAGATTGTTCGTGGGGACTCTATTGAATACCCCAAAAACCAACAGCGATTGTTGGATCCTGATGACATTTATCAAGTGTTGGAAAACAAGAAGGTGAAATTATGTGAAATATATCTTTCCTTATGCTTGAATTATTTATGGTAAATGATGCTTTCAACGCTGTTTGAATTTTTTACTTCTTTGTTGACAGGGGAGTGAGGCCATTAGAAGCATAGCCTTTAATCTTTCAGCAATTAAGGACCTTCAGTTAAGCCCTCAAATATTTGCTAAGATGAGAAAACTACAATATTTGTACTTTCACAGCAAAGTATCTGAAGAAGGCATGTATCATCCTCGAGATCAAGAGTCTTTTCCAAATAAAGGCTTGTATCTGCCTCAAGGACTTGAGTCTTTGCCTAATGAACTAAGATATCTTAGTTGGATGCATTACCCTCTGGAGTCCTTGCCAACCAACTTCTCTGCAGAAAAACTAGTTATATTGGATTTACCGTACAACCGACTGGAAAAGCTTTGGGATGGAGTGCAGGTAAATAGTGTATACTAGTATTATGCTTGGGATTTCACTGGTCAATTTTGTTTTATTTATTTGATGTTTTTATTTATCTTTATTTTTAAAGAAAAATATATTTTATTTTGTTTATTATGAAAATAAAATAAATTTGGCAACGAAAAATTCAATTGTTAGTTAGGTATAATGGATAAATTTAATAGATGTCTCATGTGGTATAGTTTTGTTTCAATTCAAATTCAAGGAAAAGAAAATATTTAGGTAGCACAAAGAGTTACGTAATGACTTTATGTTGATTGGCCTACATAGTCAAGAATTTCTGAACAAGATTATCCACTTTAATTAACTCGTTTTTGATTCCATACTTTGTCGATGTTCTAATTGCTGCAGAATCTGGAAAATTTAAAGGTCGTTAAATTACGGAATTCCTTACGCCTAACCAGGCTGCCAGACTTTTCAAAGGCCAGAAATCTCGAAGTTCTGGATCTTCGACAGTCTCAGAGTTTGGCTTGGGTGCATACATCTGTTTTTGGTCTCGAAAAGCTCGAGACATTGGATCTAGGAGGGTGCTTTTCCCTTAGGCAGCTTCGAAGCAATATCCGTTTGAGCTCTCTTCGTTACCTCTCCCTCTCTGGCTGTGTCAGACTAAAGGACTTTTCAGTTACCTCAGAGAATCTGGAAGTGTTGAACTTGGACCTCACAGGTATCAAAGGCCTGCCCTCATCTATTGAACGCCAAAGCAAACTTGAAATTCTGCGTCTAGCATTATCTGATATTAGTTGCTTGCCTCAAACCATCAAGAATCTCACCAGGCTAAGGTATCTTGACATAAGAAATTGCTGGGCTCTTGGGACTCTACCAGAGCTTCCCTCGTCACTCGAAGGACTAGATGCCTCTGACTGCTCATCACTTGAGACTGTTTTGTTCCCTTCAACTGCTAAGCAGCAACTTAATGAAAACCGGAAAAGCATTATGTTCTGGAATTGCTTGAAATTGGATCAATATTCTCTAGAGGCTATTGGATTGAATGCACAAATCAACATCATGAAACAAGCATACCAACATTTGTCAGCATTAGCACAAGATTACTATAAAAATAACGATACTTCTGCCACATATGTGTATCCGGGAAGCTCAGTTCCAAAGTGGCTGGTGCATAGAGCAAGCCTTGATTATGTTAATATTGACATCTCTGCTGCAGCTCCATATTCATCTCTGTTTGGCTTCATATTTTGTTTTATTATTCCACCAGTCCCATCAGATGGCTTTACTTTGATGTTTAGCATTAGTGTTGGTGAAGGTGAAGGTGACAGTATCAATGTGTACATGGGTAGACCATATGAAAAAATTGAGTCCGATCATGTGTGCCTCATGTACAGCCAACGACTTACTCGCTTCCTAAATAGCAGACGCACTGTCGAAAATCAACAGAGGCTTAAAATCAAGGTTACAGCAGCATCACTAATGGGGAAATCGGAGCATGTGCCAGTCACATTAAAAGGGTTTGGGATCAGTCCAATACGCGCCTCGGAATATCACAAGTTTGTTCAACAAATGCAATTGGGTGAGACGAGTCCGAAATTCCAGATATCACATTTTCCTCAGACGACAAAGGCTGGCTCACTTGCTATGATTGGAAGTATTTCAGGTGAAAGTTTTTGCTTGAAAGATCAGAAAAAGTTGCTCGACTTCTTCATTCAACGAATTAACGAAGATGATGGTTGTTGGAAATTTAATCATCATGTTTTCACCAAGTATTCACACATGCACATTGTTTATGAATAGGTGCATTTTGTATTTTGGGTCAGTATATTCTGTGTACTAATAAATAGTCTTGTGTAAGAATTTGCAAATTAGTCGATAATATCGAATCAAAGTGAGTTTTACTAGAGTATAAAAGCTAAATCTTCTCTCTATCATCTCTTATTCAAACAACACAAAAAAGTGTGTTTTTATGGTGCCCCTATTAAAAAGCATGTAAATAAACTTTTCAAGGTTCTAAATACATAAAGATGATTTTATAAAGGGTAAACACAAAATCTAGTCCGTGAGAAAAATTACCTCGGACAATGTAATCTCCCAAGTAAAAAAACGAAAAAAAAATCTCCTATGGTATCTTAAAATTTGAAATATAAGATAAATTATAGTTCCTATATAAAGCCTATCCAGTAGATTTTAATGGAATGATAGACATAGCCCATTAACTAAATGACGTGGAAAGTTGTCCTACATTTTGGAAACTGTAATGCAAAGTTACGTTTTTTGTTTTTTTTTTTGGGGGAAGGGGGGGCCTCCAATGTATGAACGGTGGTTCCCCTAGATGATTCTTCCTCTGCTTGTGGCCGGTGTGGATGAAAATTTTTTGTGCCTAAATGGTGTCTCCTTCCTTATCCCCCTGTTCATTTATTGACAATTATGATGTAGCAAATAGGTATTTTATATTTGATAATACATAGATTTTCAAATATGTTTTGATTCTTATTTTTTTACTTATCAACAAATGATTGGGGAAATAAAGAATGAGACACCATTTAGGGATAAAAGATTTCCATCCGACTAGTGCATTGAGGGTGGGTAATAGCTAGCAAAGAGACTCCAACGCTCAAGTAAATGTGTATGTGATAGAAAGAGAATGAATAATCAGAAATGAATAGCTTATGTAGAGAGAACTTTCTCTCTTTTATTTATACCCCTTGAATACGTCAAAAGTCGGAGATTCCAAGGCTGAGCTAGAATGTACTATTATATGAAATACCTGTTAGAGGTGTCCTTCTAGCATCTGGACCATGTCCCGCATTGATGATGCATTCATCATGCGCTTATCTTGACTTGTGGTGGGGACTCTTCGTCTTCTTTGAGGGGGGTCCTTAGATAAAACCTAGGACTATTGTTCTTCACATCCCTAGTATGTCAATGAGTCTTCCTTAGTTGGATTTTTTCCGACAACCTCCAGGAAGCCATCTTGGCTACCTCGATAACTAGTGGTTACAAGTCCTCGATTCGGCTAGGGAAGTTTGACCCACTATGTTGTTAGCTCTAGAACCTTTTAAAAAGCATTAATGCAAAATATTTTGAGTGATAACAAAACCAATTTAAAGAAAATATTTTGAAGAGCAACTAATATTTTCCTTGAGTTTTCTTGAGATAGTAAACAGGTTCTTCCGTTTCCATAACACGTTTCTTGAAGCCAAAAAAATTTCACTTTACATGTGCAAACATGATTTATCTCATTTAAAGAGATAGAACTCAATGTAAGTGAGATTTGTATCATCAATTGAGCATATACATGCTTAACGGACTGAAGAAAATCATTGTATACAAGAAAAACAAAGGAACGAATTCAAAAAGTAGGACGTGACTTTAGAAAGTACACTTCAAGTGAAGAATTCAAACCAACTCTGAAGCAAATGTGTTCTACAACCTTCAATCATCATGATCGCTATCAGTTCATCAACTACTACCTTTGATTGAAGACTAGAAGATCATATATACATATATCAAGGAACTGATACTGCATTTTAGAAAGTTCACTTCATAGTGAAACGGTGTACTTTACAGGAGAAGGAGGGAAATTTGAATTTCAAATTTAAAGTCAAATCTAGTTACAGACTAGCACATAATCTCTTCTGCCAACTTGGTTAACCACTCTAGCTTCTAGAAGGAAAATTTTAGAGACCTCATTCAGAAAATAAAAAATTGCTCCTGAAGGTAACATCAGAAAACTCTATTTCACAATGGCTTATGCAATAGCTCTAACAGACAATGAGATATTTCTCTTGACTATTTCTCTAAGACACAAACAGATGATCAACACGTGTCACTTGGATAACTGATCAGGGGCAACGATAAAAAATGAAGACCATCTATAAATAGAGATACTGTGGCTACAAAGAAAGAGATCCTGATGCTGCATCAGAGTTGAAACACTATGAAATTTTCTCCTCATCTCTTGTAAAGTTTATTACATCTTCTAAATAGTTTCCTTGTCTGAAAAGAAATATTCTTTCTACGTTCATAGTAGATCATATGTTCTTCTAAAGAAGAATCTTAGAAAAAAGTCATTCAAGTTTTTCCCAGATCTGTTATTGTACATTTTACGAAAACTTCAATATAGGTTAGTTTGAGTGGCAAACCCCAAACACAAACCTTTGTATTCTCGATCTAGTAATGATCGATGTGAGTTAGTTTGGAAAGACTAGTCAAAGACTACTTACAACACGATAGAGTGCAGGTAAATAGTGCATACTAGTATTATGCTTGGGATTTCACTGGTCTATTTTGTTTTATTTATTTGATATTTTTATTTATTTTTATTTTTAAAGAAAAATATATTTTATTTTGTTTATCATGAAAATAAAATAAATTTGGCAACGAAAAATTCAATTGTTAGTTAGTTATAATAGATAAATTTAATAGATGTCTCATGGGGTATAGTTTTGTTTCAATTCAAATTCAAGGAAAATAAAATATTTAGGTTGCACAAAGAGTTACGTAATGACTTTATGTTGATTGGCCTACATAGTCAAGAATTTCTGAACAAGATTATCCACTTTAATTAACTCCTATTTGATTCCATAGTTTGTTGATGTTCTAATTGTTGCAGAATCTGGAAAATCTAAAGGTCGTTAAATTGCGGAATTCCTTACGCCTAACCAGGCTGCCAGACTTTTCAAAGGCCAGAAATCTCGAAGTTCTGGATCTTCGACAGTCTCACAGTTTGGCTTGTGTGCATACATCTGTTTTTGGTCTCGAAAAGCTTGAGACATTGGATCTAGGAGGTTGCTATTCCCTTAGGTAGCTCCGATGCAATATCCGTTTGAGCTCTCTCCGTTATTTCTCCCTCTCTGGGTGTTTCAGACTACACGACTTTTCAGTTACCGTAGAGAATCTGGAAGTGTTGAACTTGGACCTCACAGGTATCAAAGGCCTGCCCTCATCTATTGAACGCCAAAGCAAACTTGAAATTCTGTGTCAGACTAAAGGACTTTTCAGTTACCTCAGAGAATTTGGAAGTGTTGAACTTGGACCTCACAGGCATCAAACGCCTGCCTTCATCTATTGAACACCAAAGCAAACTTGAAATTCTGCGTCTAGCATTATCTGATATTAGTTGCTTGCCTCAAACCATCAAGAATCTCACTAGGCTAAGGTATCTTGACATAAGAAATTGCTGGGCCCTTGGGACTCTACCAGAGCTTCCCTTGTCACTCGAAGGACTAGATGCCTCTGACTGCTCATCACTTGAGACTGTTTTGTTCCCTTCAACTGCTAAGCTGCAACTTAATGAAAACCGGAAAAGCATTATGTTCTGGAACTGCTTGAAATTGGATCAATATTCTCTAGGGGCTATTAGATTGAATGCACAAATCAACATCATGAAACAAGCATACCAACATTTGTCAGCATTAGCACAAGATTACTATAAAAATAACGAAACTTCTGCCACATATGTGTATCCGGGAAGCTCAGTTCCAAAGTGGCTGGTGCATAGAGCAAGCCTTGATTATGTTAATATTGACATCTCTGCTGCAGCTCCATATTCATCTCTGTTTGGCTTCATATTTTGTTTTATTATTCCACCGGTCCCATCAGATGGCTTTTCTTTGGTGTTTAGCATTAGTGTTGGTGAAGGTGAAGGTGACAGTGTCAATGGGCACATGGGTAGACCATATGAAAAAATTGAGTCCGATCATGTGTGCCTCATGTACAGCCAACGACTTACTCGCTTCCTAAATAGCAGATGCACTGTCGAAAATCAACAAAGGCTTAAAATCAAGGTTACAGCAGCATCACAAATGGGGCAATCGGAGCATGTGCTAGTCACATTAAAAGGGTTTGGGATCAGTCCAATACGCGCCCCGGAATATCACAATTTTGTTCAACAAATGCAATTAGGTGAGACGAGTCTGAAATTCCAAATATCACATTTTCATCATTAGACAACAAACGCTGGCTCTCTTGCTATGATTGGAAGTATTTCAGGTGAAAGATTTTGCTTGAAAGATCAAAAAACGTTGCTCGACTTCTTCATTCAACAAATTAACTTCAATGAAGGTTGTTGGAAAATTAATCATGTTTTCACCAAGGAGTTGTGTTCTTTGTACTTGTAGAGTCTAGGACACCATACCGACTTACATCCTAGCCAACATTGGATGAGATGTCAACCACATACAAATAAGGTCTACATTCCATGGATGAGTTGTGATTTGGAATGATATCCCACATCCCATGAGTACAAATAATATTTTTGTTTTGGCAAGTAATACCATATGCACATTGTTTATGAATAGGTGCATTTTGTATTTTGGGTTAGTATATTCTGTGTACTAATAAATAGTCTTGTATAAGAATATTAAAGTTAGTTGACAATATCAAATGAAAGTGAGTTTTGTTAGAGTATAAAAGCTAAATCTTCTCTCTATCATCTCTTATTCAAATGGCATAAAAAAGTATGTTTTTTGGTATCCCACGACACCCCCATTAAAAAGCATATCAATCAAATTTTATACATAAAGACGATTTTATAAAGAGTAAACGCATAATCTAGTCCTTCATAAAAATTACCTTGGACAATTTAATCTCCCAAGTAAAAAATAAAATAAAAATCCTATGGTATCTTAAAAGTCGAAATAGAGGATAAATTATAGTTCCTATACATGTAAAGTCTATCCATTAAATTTTAGTGGAATGATAGACATAGCCCATTAACCAAATGATGTGGAAAATTATGCTACATTTTGGAAACTATAATGCAAAGTTACGTGTATGTTGGCGAAGGGGGTTCTCCCATGTATGAACGGTGGTTCTCTTGGATGATTTTTCCCCTAATTGCGGTGGTCAGTAGTGCAGATGAAAATTTTCTGTCGCCAAATGGTGTCCCATTTCCTGTCCCCCTAGTCATTTATTGACAATTAACATGTGGCAAATATGTATTTTATATTTGGTAATACATAAATTTTCAAATATATTTTGATTTTTATTTTTTCACTTGTCAACAAATGATTGAGGAAATAAAGAAGGAGACACTATATGGGGATAGAAGATTTACATGCAATCAGTATGCTAGGGGTGGGTAACTGCAAAGGGACTCCAACACTGAGGTAAATGTGTATGCGATAGAAAAAGAATGAATGATCAGAAATGAATATCTTACCTAGAGAGAAATTTCTCTTTTTTATTTATACCCCTTGAATATGTTTAAATTCGGAGATTTTAGGGCTAAGCTGAAATGTACGATTGTATGAAATACCATTAGAAGTGTCCTTCTAGAATCTGCACCATGTCCTGCGTTGATGATGCACTAATCATGTGCTTATCCTGACCTTTGGTAAGATCCTTTCGTCTTCTTTGAGGGTGTCCTCAGATAGAACCTAATTGTTGTTCTTTATATCCCTGGTATGTCACCGAGTACTCCTTAGCTTGGTGTTTTTTGGAAACTTCCAAGAAAGCCATCTTGGCAACCTCAATGACCAGTCATTTAGGGTCCTCAAGTTGGGACGGGAAAGCCAAGGATGTTCAACCTGCTATGTGACATTCAAGATCTGAGGCATCGGATCATAACAGTTGCCCTTAAGTCAGCTGCCGGATATTCCCATTGGCAGTTGAGTACTTTGTGTCCTCATCTCCAAGTGGATTTCGAGTTATGGTTGAATCCGAAGGTCGTGTTTTCTATGTCAAATTTCATGGTGGTCATGTTGTGCCTTTCTAAGCGGTATGCTTTCTCTGAGGCAGAATTGTACTCATCCGGGGGACACATTGCGCTTTCACAGGGATGGATTGCATTCTTCATAGGGACGAATCGTGCTTGTCCTAAGGATGAATCGCATTTGTCCTTGGGATTAATTGCATTTTTCCCGGGATGCTTGGTTTTCCTTGTCATTTGGGTTTCATAACTCATCACTTGATGCAAGGTTTCCTTCTCCATTAGCAATGCGACACGTGCAGTTAGGCACATTTTTTGAGGCATTGTAGGGGTGACAGTAGCATTTCCCTTCATATGGTTTCTGTAGCACCCTAACTTTCAACACAATATTTAACACCCTAAAAATTATTTAAAAATTAATTTGATCTTTACTAGTCGTAATTCCAAAAATCTGATAGTTTTAATAATGACGAGGACAGTCCAAGGGATTTGTAAAAAAAAATATATAAATAGTGTTTTGCGGGCCCCACAGGGCTCCGGGACAGCCAAAACCCCTGATACGGGACCCGAAGGTGCCCGAAATTGGGAAAACATGGGAATAAGATTAGAAACAGATAGAAATAAAGATTTTATACCTGGAATTAATTTTCGGGCAACATTTAATTACCCGAGTATGGTGTTTTACCCATTCAATAAAATTTCAATGTGCGATTTTTAACACCGAAAGATAACTTAATCTTTAAGATTTAATAATGGTTATCTATTAAGACCAAGTGGATGGCCAAGATTTAATCTTGTCTAACAAGATTAAATCCTAGCCATCCATCATATTTTTCTTTTTGAAAGAATTAAACATGACATAATATCTAATGTTTACTCTATAATAAATAAGTCAACCAACCTTATCACTCTAATTCTTCATTCTCGGCTAGAACCTTAAACCAGCCATCCTCCATTTCTTCTTCACAAAACCATGAACACTTGAAATAAAACCTTCATTTTTCTAGCCTAGACTTGATAAAACTCTAAACTCCCTTCACAAAACTTGTTCTACTCCTCAATACCTACAATTCTAACCGATTGGAATTTCAATTCCTCATCAATCCTCACCTTGGTATCTCATACACCACTGATTAAGGAAGGGCTTGGTGCTGATTTGGTGGCCTTGAAGTGAGCAAGATCACTCTTGGAACATCCTTTGGAGTCAAGATCCCTAAAGCCACCAAAGTAGGGTTTTCTTTGGTCTTTTCTTTCCAATTTTATGCTGGACTTTTCTGATTGTGTTTAGTCCGAAATCTCTATACATATTGGTTGATAATATGCAGATATTGATGTTTTAATTTTGGTGGAGTGTTTGGTGTTGTGGAAAAATTATTTTTATCATAAGAGATTTTGAATTGGTTTGCTGGATTTTCGGATTTTAACAGGGCAGCTTTTGTTCATGAATTTTCTGACCTAGTTAGAGGCTTTAGATTGAGCTAAAAATTTTATATGATGTAGTTGATATGTTAAGGCATCTTCAGTAAAACTTTTGATGTATTTTCGTCACTTTTACTATGTTAAAAAAATCATGAACTGAAGTTGTAACTGTGCTGCCTGAGATGTTGACTCGGAAGCTGTGAATTTTGCTAATTTGTTACCATATCAAATGATTGATTCTTCCTTTGAAAGTTTTACAGGGAGTTTATAACATATTTAAGTGTAACCATGATTTTTATTTTGAATTGATTCAATCATTTGCTAGGGTTAAAAATTATGAAATTCTGGTTTTGAGCTGAGGCTGAGTGGTTTCTGACCACAAAGATTGTCTAATTTTGTTAAACAAGTTAGAGAAGGATTTTCCTTTTGAAATTTTTACAGGGCCTTGTAGACACATTGACGTGTTTTGGAGAATTTTTATAGCCCTTGCAATGGGTGTTTGATGGACAGAATAAATTGTACTCCTTTGGCATGAATTCTGCCAACCTACTGTATTTGTGCTGAAATGAATTTAAGTATTGAGTTGGTGATATAATGTCTCTTGATTTAAGTATGATGAGTATGAATGCATGCTAGACAATTTAAAGATTGATTTATTAGGAAAAAACAAGAATTACTTGTGATTGAAAGCCTACATGTAGCTTATGCATGCATTCGAGAAAAGAAAGTACATGATGCAATTATATGAGAAAAGTGAATGTATAAATTTCACTCGTGCATGTTCTGACATATGGAGAAAACAAAAACAAGACTTATGTGAAATGAGGGGAAGGCAAAAAGAGGAACTTCCCTAGAGATAAAAGGGGAGGCAAAAAGAGGAACTTCCTTAGAGATAAAGGGGAAGGCAAAGAGATGAACTTCCCTAGAGATAATGAGTCGGTAGACGTATCGGCTAGGAATAGATCTGTGTGAGAATTGGAGAAAGTAAATCCAATGATCATGTATAAGAATGAGCTCAGTCCCGATAAGCAGTCTATTTTCCTTATGTGGTGTGAACCACTATAAATACCATATGGTATATACTGTTCACCGTGGAGTTATCCATAGTAAATACCCATTGGGTATACACTAAGTCTTTCCTATATTGATAAAAAGAGAAAAATACATCGAGTTGAGTTCTATGACCACAAGTAAACCAGGTCACTTTGAGATAAGTTCATTATATTTAGCATATGCATACTCATATCATATTTAATTTCTTGATTAGGATTATTAATTATATGTTTGAGCATTATGATATGTGTGCATTAAGTGATTGATCATTACAAACAACCCACTTCAGAAATATGATTTGGAACTTTAAAAATGAATCACTATTATGTAATGTTTTATCACCTTTTCTTAATAAACCGAAATGACTGGGCTAATGACGATGACATTATGGTTGAGTTTTTGGGGAGTTACCCTACTGAGAATTGTATAATTCTCACCCCTATGTGTTTTGTGTTCCCGTGTCGTTTCCAGGTTGATTCAGAGAATAACGCGGCTACTACGTGAAAGAAACTCGGGATTGTAGTAGTTTAATAGTTGATATTTTTCTTATATGGTATATAGTTGTAGGTATAGGTGTAAATAAATGTAATAGAGATTGTATATATATTCAAGCTCCAAGTAGAGCTTCCTTATGTAATAGACTTGTATCTTTGTTAAATATTTTAATCTAATTATGCTAGTTATTACACGATCTTATCGCACTTGCTATAGTTATTTAAGAAAGGTCCGCTAATTTACAAGTAACAACTCTCGAATTCGATGTCATGACTTAAGGATGACATTGTACTTGGGAGGATGTTACACAATATGCCTAGGACGTATAATGGTTAATCGTTAGTTATTACTCCTTCATCTTAAAACTTAGTTTTAAACTTTGAAAATAAGTCTATGGAAAATATGACCCTTTTTTTTAAGACTAAATTATGAGTCGTTTGCGTATAAGTTATAGCGTATACTTATTCATTACACAATATACATGCAATTCACATTAGAGCATGACATAACTAAGAAAATCATCATATCATCACATTGACTTCAAATATCATATCAAATAATAATAATAATATTAATGTGGAAATATCCCATGAGTATAATGCCACGTCAAAATACTGAGCCCACCTATAGGGGTTGAGCATACAATAAATCAAAAAGTTAGGCATAACAATGATGAAACTAAAACCCCTCACAGGTACACAACTACTAGAAACTAAGATGTGAGCATGTACGAAAACAAGATAACTTCTAAGTGCCATACATGGGAAGGCCTTTATCTCCGCTTCTACTGTGCCACTTTGACCTCGACCATCGTACAACTCCTACGCCGGCATCTCAAGGACTTCCACAAACATTGCCATCAACCTTGTCTGAAGACGAAGACGGAAGGAAAGAGAGGGAGTGAAAAACTTATATAAGAATCTCAGTAAGGTTTCCATCTCTACACACGTGTCATCATCATTGTCCCCAGGAGCCTCGGGTTTCATTATGAAAGCAATGAATATAATTAAGATTTATTTATTAAGTTCTAAATATCATTAACCGAGGCCCATATCTTTTAGCGTGAGTCTTAATGTTATGAATGCACCATACCACATTATGAATGTATGTCAATACCTTATGTAACATTCCAAGTTTGCAAAGACATAATATCGATGCATATGGAACATATCTACCTATGCATGTAACTCTCCTCTTTTTCTTTCTTAGGTGACGTAGCATTCAAATTACGCAATTGAAAGACAAGTAAAAGAATGCATAATATGACAAACATGATGAATCATGCATGGGAAGGCAAGAAAACCTATGATACTTTACTTTCTCATATTTGAACTCTGATGTTCCTTTCTTAATAACCACCTTCTTATGTAACCATTCTAATCCAACCATCATACCTTCCCCGACAATTTTAAACGCAGCACCAAAGCTCTATCACACCGATTGCCTAGGATGAGCTCAACCTAACTAGCCTTTGCTAGATTTAATATGGGGTAATAGAGGGGGAAACACATTACTTCCTTGCCTTAACTTAACTTTCTTATTATGAGCATGCAACTTCCTTATCGGATCACCTTTAATTCTTGTCATGTTGTCTAGAAATGTAACCATGAAACATATAATCATAACTTATCATTTAATATTTCATACTCATAGCATAGGATCATCTTATTGAATCATCTCTCATAGCCTTTAATTCAGGGAGTCTAGAGGGTCAGTATTGACTTGCCTCTCATAACCTTTAATTAGAGGAGTCCAGAGGGCCATTGTTGGCTCGCCTCTCATAACCTTTAAGTAGAAGAGTCTAGAGGGTCAGTATTGGCTTACCTCTCATTAGCTCACCTCTTGTAAAACTTTATTAGAGGATCACTTCCATATATTTTGTCACCTTAACCTTGGCATGTTCTTTAGAGATGCAATACAAATCATTCAACATATCATGCTCATAAACTTCAGAAGTCATGCATCTCAATCATTCAAGCATAACTATAACATGTCACAACTTATTCATATAGTTGATCACATAAGCATGCATCACATCCTTTGCATATATCTATAAGCATGTCATTCATCAATATCTTATAACAATAAACATGCTCCTACCCAGTATGTTCGAATCAAGGACTGGTCTCAGCTAATGCACATGCTATGCTCAATAGGATATATACATCATACTTAGAGAATCATCATTTACATAATTCATAAATCAAGCATGTATAGTCATTAATTCATATCATTTGCATAGAAACATACTTATTTGCACATTTCATATTCTGGTAATCGATTACATGAGCTGATAATCAATTACACAATTTAAATTTTGAAAACAGATATGTTCAAGCTGCTGGTAATCAATTACATAGGCTCTGTAATCGATTACCAGTGTTAAATTTCAAAATTGGTATGATTGGCTTGCTGGTAATTGATTACATAGGCTGTGTAATCGATTATTAGTGTTAAAAACACATTTTGGGCCTTTAAGAACATCCTTGTAATTGATTACATGGTATGGTAATCGATTACTAGAGTCAAAAATTTATTTATGGGCAATGAAAAACATGCTTGTAATCGATTGTAGGGTATGGTAATTGATTACCATAAACCACAGAAGTTGAAAAACTCAACTTTTGACACCCTTCATGTTGTTCTTTCATTCTAAAACCAATTTAAACATCATTCCAACATTTTCTTTGAAATCATACTCACATTTTTCTAATCAAAATGAACTCTTTGCTAATGGATTTTCTAATCACATAGAATACATTTTTACTCCTCTTGGGTCCTTAAATCCTTCAATAGCTCTTTGTGCAACATAGAAACAAGATTGAAGCCCTAAAGTAAAATAAAACCAACTTCAAAAACTTTATCCTCTTAAGGCCGAAATATATGTATAGAATAAAAGGTATCCATGATCAAAATTTCCATTTATGATGAAAGAGGCAAGTTTTGAGCTCTAGGGATTTAAGTGATGACAAGAATCATAAATATGCTATGCAACCTTATGTTAATCCTTATTATTAGGTGATGACTTGGAAATATAAATATGAGATGCAAGTTTGTTTTTAAATCTTTAAGGTTAAGTGATGACTTAAAATATAAACATGGAAATACAAGTCCATTTCTTTTGTCTTCAAGATTTAAGGTGATGACTTGAAAATAAACATGATATGCAAGGGATTGAAATATAAACACAATGCAAGTCCATTTTGTATCTTACTATTGCTCATTTCAAGACTTTAAAGAATAAAACTCTCAACCCAAGTCAATCTTATAAAATGGAAGTGAGCTTTAGAGTCCATCTACACCATGATTTCAAGAACCTCATTTCTTCGACTCATCATCAAGCTCCAAAGAAAACCAACAACCAAAACATTTTCCTTATTTGCTTTGAAAACCAAAGATCAAACCTTGAGCTCTAGAGGTCAAACAAATTATGGTAACACAACCAACATCTAAACCCTCAGTATCAAGCTATGGTCTTGAACACCCAATCCATCATCAAAACCAAAAAACCAAGAAAAGAAAAGAGGAAGAACCCATCCATTTATTCAAACAACAAATCCAAAAATGAAGCAAGAAAAAGAGAAAGAACTCAAAATAAAAATCCCTACCAAGTGTGTTTTCCTTTTTATGTAAGAGAAAGCCTTGATCTTGTGCAAGAAATGAGAAGAACAAATTTTCTCTTGGAGCAAGAACAAATTCTGCCAAGGGAGAAGAAAAGGGAAGAAAGATTTTTCTTAAGCTTTTGTGTTTAGAATTGGAAAGGTTGTGTATCTTGGGGATGGCCTATGGTGATGATGTAGTGATTTGAGGTGGAAAGGTAGTGGAGGATGGTGGTTTTTGGTGGTAGAAGAGGAAGAAAAATAATTCTTGAGAAGAGGATTTTTGACCAATCTTTGGGAGCAAGACACAACCAAAAAAGTAAATGGTGGAATGAGAGTATTTGTGTGTTAAAAAAAAATAAGGGTGCATGAAGGGGAAAGAGCCGCAGTTATGTAGGGCTTTTGAGGGGAGATATTTTCATTTTCATGTGGGTTTAGGCTTGGGTTAGGGGTAGATGTGATTAGGCCAAGGTTTAGGAAGTGATAATTAAGTGTATAGGTTGGTAATCATGTGTTGAGGGGCTTCAAGACATGATTAAAGAGTGGTCATACATACTTATTTGGATTAAAATGAATTAATTTGAAATTTAAATTCCAACATGATTCCTTAAATTAGGGAATTTGAGAGAGAAAATACTATTGCTCATGACATGACATAATGTCTTAGATTAAGGAAGGGATTTTGAACTTCCTTAAGCAATCTTAGGCCTTAATTAACCTCAATTAATTATTTTGACTCAAGATTAATAATTAAAATTAATTAATCTTTAATTAGAGCCTAATATTGCCTATGTTTTCTTAATTACACAATTAAGCTCATATAGCACAAACCGGGGGCAAAAGGGTCATTTCACACAAAACTTTCCAGGACCACCGAGACTTTTCCAGATATCATGCAACATTTCGATTTCGAACTCCCGGGTGATGATCGGGTTCAGTCATTACTTAGTCCCGCGTTAAATTATCTCAAGGGTACTTTGGTAATTTCGCACACGGGAAAAACCAGGAATTGGGGTTTCACCCTAACATCATTCATAACATATATAATTCCCCTTTAGATATTAAACTAACCCCTTAAGGGTAGCCTGGACCGGCCGCCCTCGACTTCTAGGCAAAAATGACCTCAGGGACATTTTGGTTATTTGTGTACAGGAGAAATTGGGGATTGTGATTTTCGCACAGATTGCTATCTAAACCTCATATATCCTCATCCTAACATTACAATACCCTATTGAGGATGGCATGAACTGGTCGTCCTAAACCCTCATGCAAAAAAAAATTCTAGGGGCATTTTGGTCATTTTACACATGGAAAAAATTGGGGCATTACAATTTTGCCCCTAAGTCCCTCTATTGAAACCTCTTCCTCCTCCCATTTCCTACTTTTTGCTCCCTACTCTTTGCATAAACACTCTTTGACATCTCCTACTTTCGTCGCTTTCTTCGTTGAGCATCACTATGCTCTACTGCCGCCGTTACTCCTCGCCATCCTCTGCTTTGTTGCTTCCTATTACTTTACTATTCCAGTGAGTGTCATGCCTTCCCTTGTACATTTTTATCCCGTATGGGGTTTAGGGGATTCTTCTTCTTCTCTTCTCCTATTTCATGGGCCGAGAAGGGTTTTTTCTTTAGTGTGCCTCTGACACTAAATACAATGGTCCCCAAGGGCATCACTGCCCCCTTGCAGGTTTAGGAACCACCCTAGGCTAGTTTAATTTTCCCACTTAACTTTTCAAATTCATGTCCCTTGACTTACGTATTTCCGTGATAATTTCCTTTAATTCCCCCACTATTGGCAACATTCATATTCTTCATCTAACTACAAGGCTTGGGACTTGACATTAGAGAAGTCTGCCATTGTTTCATTTTTGGTTTCCACTTGGGGGAAGCATCCCAACCATGTTTGTCTAAGGATTGGGGACATTAAGTCATATATTGGTTGAGATTTCATTATTTTGATGCATGTTTCTTTTTATGCATCCTTTATTGTACTTGTCTCTTTTTCCTAATTCTATGTATTTTGTTTTGCAAATATGGCTTCCAAGAAGAATCTGGCTCTTTCTTTGCTCCCTTAACAAGGTTATGGCTTCTTTTTATATCCTAGTTATCGATAAGGAGCCAAGGTCCAAAGCAAAGTTCTCGAGCTACTCCTTTTCAGCAGCTGAGGGGAAAAAGAAGAGAAAAATGCTAGAGGAGCGTTGTTTTCCAACTCCCTCTTCAGCTTAAGGCTCTTATAGAGCTTGAGGGTACTCTTTCCTCACGCTTATGAGGTGGCTTTCCTGCTCTGTACCACTTTGCCCTCAATTTTTGTTTCAAGGAGTTTATGGCTAGAATATACAATGTCGCCTTCTACCACCATGTCAGATAGAGGGACCTGCCTGAATATCATTCCCCACTTCAGGAGGATTTGGTGAAGGTGGCTGGCTTCCTTCACTGTTATGAGGAACCCTTGTCTAAGGTTCTCATCCTTAGGAATCAGGTTGATTCTTTGGATACTAAGAAGGTTAGCCTCCAGGAGAATGTGCTACATGTGGAGAACGAGGCCTTAATCCTTAGGGGGAAGGTGAAGGCTTTTGAGGAAAAGAAGAAGGTTAGGACAAAGATGTCTTTGTAGGTAAGAAAATACACGAGAAAGGAGGGTTGGATTGTATTTTATTTTTTCTTCCTCTTTTTTTTTCCCTGAAAACTCAATCAAAGTACTATCAAGCTATGAGCTTGAAGTGCAGTGGAAACTGTATGTAGAAAAACACACGAAAAGGGGGGTTGAATTGTGTTTTTTTTTAAACGTTTTCTCTTTTCACTGAAGATCTAAAAAACTATATAAAAAGGCTATTAAGATAAACTTGTAGCGCAGCGAAGAATAACGTTAAGCACCTTCAGAAGGTGAACTTTCTGAACTTGAGTAAATAAGGAAAGAAGTAAGTAACTTTTTCAAGAACTTGAAACTGAAATACAAACAGATATGGAAATAAAAAAGGAAGATAAAGAGAATAGAAGAACCAACACAACGAGTTTTATACTGATTCAGCCAACCTGCTTACATCTAGTTCTCAACAACTATTGAGTTTCACTACCTCTTCCTCCAACCAGAGAAAGAATAAAGATAGTCTTTTTAGTAGCATTCTTAAGCTATGTTCAGTGACTAGTAGAGACCCCTACTGTCACACACCAAGTAGTTATTCAACAGCCTCTTCAAACTAAAAATGTGAGTTGTAAATAACATTTTTACAATCACGTTGCAAGTAGTCTTTTATAAGCTTCTTCAAGTTATCTCATACTGATCACTATCGAATCAAGGATACACAGATTAAATGTTTGGGTTGCCACTCAAACTAATCTACACTCAAGATTTCTTTGGATATACAATGAAGAGAACTTGAAGAATCTTGAATAACTTCTTTCTATATTTTCTTTCTTAGAAGAACGTATGATCAATGAAGCGTAGAAGAAAATTTAATATATAAGGAAATGTTTTTCAAATAGAAAAAAAATGAAGAAAAGGTTTTGCAGCGATTCAACTCAATTTTTTCAACGTTCAGTCTTGCTATTGAGGAGCTCAACATCTCTTATTTATAGAATTCTCCTTTTTGAGACTGTTGCCTTCAAATAGGCCTTCCAGAGACACGTGTTGATAATCTATTTGTGTCTTGGAAAGAAAGTCTAAAAGAGTAGCCTTTCTGCTTTGTCGGATCAGCCTACCGAAGTTGTTGTGAGAGAGATGAGATTTCTGAAGTTATTTAGAAAACTTCCTCTTACTTTCTAGACCATGGTTTCTAACCTTTTTCTTCTAGAATATTTTGACAGTTGACTTCACTGGCAGAAGAGATGACTAACTAGTTCTGACATTAGGATATGACTTTTCCAGAACCAATTTCAAATTTGAAATTCAAATATTTCCCCTCGCTTTTCTTTTTCACTGAGAGTGAGCTTTCTGATCTTTGGTATCATTTCCTGGATAAAGAATGAATCTTCATGACTCCCAACATTTGTTCGTTGATACACTAAACATTTACGAGAGAGATGTTTGATTAAACATAGATCACTATAACTTCATATGATATGTGATTTCTTCCTTTGAAGCATTTCTAGAGTCTGATGCTATTTTCTGAAGTTCTTTGCTTTGGTTTCTTGTTCTTGATATAATATACTTTCAACCGTGAGGCATGTATGACTTCTTTAAACAATATAATATTCATTTTCATTTAATCACAATCTCTTTTAATGAGATAAAATATGTTTGCACATGTGAAGTGAAATTATTTTCGTTTTAAGTGCATATAATGCAAATGAGAGAGCCTGTAAAGCTTTGTCAAGAAACTTAAGGAGAATATTAGGCATTCTTTAGAGTATTTTCTTAAAATTGGTTTTGTTGTCATTCAAAACAAGTAAGCGTAGAAGGGTTCTGGAGCTAACAATCTCGCCCTTTTTGATGATGACAAACCAATTTGAAGAAAATCTTTTGAAGAGATATTTGAAAGAAATATTATAGAAATGTAAACATGATATACATGTCCTTCCAAAATATTAGAAAGAGAGATTTTCAGGAAGTTCATTTTTTTAAGGTATGATATGAATCATATAAAAACTTTTTGCCCATAAGTGATAATTAATCAAGATTGCTGCTGTTTCGTTTTAAGCATAAGACAAGCTAACGTACTTTCTAATCATTGTGAGAGCAAAAGTTAAAGAGAAATACGTTTAAGTTATGGATAAATAACTAGCTTGATCATTTGTCAAAGGAAAGAACTTTCTGAAAATCCTCATGCTTGAAACTTTAACAAGTAAAACTTGTGACATTTTATCTTAGCTAGATCCATTTTCAGCACATCTTTGACCAACTATACTTTTCAAGAAGGTGTATGAATTGAAAAATGATTGAGCATAGCATGGATAAACAAAGGTGCAGATATAAGCAATGGAAGCGATATATGAAAACATAGATGTAAGAAGAAATGCAGTATGCTAAAAAATTCTAAGTATGCTCCTCTTTAGTCCAAACTCCCCCTTTTGTCATCAACCAAAGGAGAGGAATGTGCTGGAGACCAGTAACACCATTACTAGCCCTGACGCCTTACTTCCCGAAGTATTTCTAGGAGCAATGCTTCATGCTTGTAAGACGCAATTTTCAAATCATTGAGACAATTGCTGATGAGGCATTATTTTTGCAGTATCAGTTGAACTTCTGAGTAGTTAGTCTATGCTATAGGTGGTGGCTGGCTTGATGTAGGGTCAGTACCCTGAGCTAAAGGACCAGGTAAATATGAGACAATCGATTATTCATCCTCTAAAGGGGTAGCAGTAGTAGCAGAGTTACTTTGTGAAGATGTGTCGATAGAGGATTCTTGTTTAGAGTCTGAGGTCATGCTAAGATCACTAGGAGCACCTCCATATTTGATGATTATCTCAGGCCTTTTGCTATCATCCAAACTGTCTTCAAGAATGATAATTTTCCTTTTTGCTTTTTGGTTTTCAGCTTCTTGGGCTGCCTTTTCAACAGTTACATCTCTTATCCTCAAACTCTGCCTTCTCACAGTTAGAACTGTTAAAGAGGCCCATGGCCTTGGGGCTAGCCTCAGTCCCTATGATTCAGCCCCATGAAGAAGTTGCCTACAATATACGTGGGCTATATTGGTCCTAACCCCCATAGGCCCCTTAAATGTATGGGCTAGGGTGGGTTAACTCATGGGCTAGCCCTCATCTATTGTGTTTGCATTGTAAGGGAAGAAGTTACAGTGTTGTGAGATGGCCGTGAAAGTTACCCATTTATGGTGACTTTTTTAGAACTTTGTTACTCTCTTTTCTGTTGGGTTGCTGTTTGCGAGGAAAGGTGGAAAACTGAGTTCTGATTTGTGAACTGAAAACAAATCTCTTCTCTCCTCTTTTTGTCATTGTAACCCTTGTTATCGACAATATCTCACTCCCTTATCACCAATACAATAAAAAAAAACAAGGAAAAATAGCTTTTTATTCATGAATTATAAAATATACAAAAAAAAAGTACCATAAAAAATAAAAAATTATTATTCTAATATCTAGAAATTTGTATCCAATTGGAATACTAGCTTTGTTATAATTGGATATGATGATAGTCCACTATCTCTATTTATCTATCATATCTAATAATAATAAAATGACTGTCTTATATTTGTGAGCGTTATGTTTTGAGAGGATTAGTTACTGTTTCTAGCAATAAATACCCTAGGTTTACCTTAAAAAGTAAATGTCTCACTTGGACATATTTTTAAGTGTTGAGATAATATATATATATATGAGCTCGGTTAAGGGTGTGCTTAGATAAGATTTTTGTTAATAAAGCAACTTTCCAAAAAATTAATTTTTCTTATATTTGAATGATTTTTGAAAATAATTATATTATAAAAAATTATTTTATGTTTAGCACAACGATGCCTTCTCAGTATTTATAGTTTTAAACCTTTAATTTTATACCCCTAGCATGTAATGTAATATATTTAATGAATCTATAAATTGGAATTATTGCATAAAATTTGCAGTTTATATAAGTCCCCAGATAACTACTTTTAAATAAAATAAGTAAAAACTAAACATAAAATAAATTAAAAGATTTAAAAAAAATCAAAATATGAAATCTTTTTATCCATTAGCCTATATGGGCTATGGTTAAATTATAGGTGGATTAGAGTTCACCCATAGGTGGGCCAACCCATGGACCAACTCATTTAAAAGTATTGATGAATTTTTAAATTTTTATAAGTGGGTTAGCCCATGGGTTGGCTTTAGCCTACAAGGCCCATGTGGGGTTTTGGCCTTGTGGGCTTTCTGGCCCTGTGGTTGTTTTGGCCCTAACCCATACAGGCTAAGGCCAAATAAGGATGGCTTGGCCCATTTGACACCTCTACTCACAGTAGAGGAAGCAGTATCGGTTGGTCTTCTTAGGGTTCTGAAAAAGTTGAAGGTGTACTCTATACCCTCCATATACTCGTACCACTCATTTGCAAGAGGGTAATGCAGATGCTCGAAGATTTTGGTCAACAAGATCCCATAAGGAATGATAACATTTTTTCATTTTTCAGGGGAAATAGTACTCAGCATATGATCAAAAATTAATCAAGGCAAGTTTGCTTTTCTCTTTGTTAACAAACCAAAAAGTAACATACAGTCCATCCCAATCAAGAAATAGGTGCTACCTAAACATGGAAGCAAGGAGAACTGAATGATTGTAAAAGCTTGCCTTGCCTCTGGTATTAACATAGCTGTCATGATCTCGTTTGGATGATATCGAGTAATGCCAGTGAGACATTTAGAAACCTCTTCTACTGAAACACCAAGGGTTATGAACCAATATGCTTCAAAGGAGCATCTGATACCTTCATCAGGGGCATTGATGATGTTTGAGATATCAAAGATACTCAGTTCTATATCAACTCCTTTGATGTATAAAGTCAGCACAGAGTTAGTTACCTGAACCAGCTAGGAGTAAAAGGCCGTGACTATACCAGAGAAGACTCGGTCGGAGAAGTCAAGAAATCCTTCCATCCATGAAAAGAGATGACTTCCAAAAGTATGAGAACTTGGGCCATCAGAGTCTGGGTTAACCTTTTCCTGGGGCTATAGGACGTTGCGAGAAGTTTTCTTCATAATAATCTTGATGGATTAATTCATTAAATATCTGAAGTGTTCCTAAAGAAGCAATGCATCCTGAAGAATGCTTCCCTTCGGCCATGATGGAGATGTGATAAACAGAGGTTTAATCTTTGAAGTAAAGAAGGGTTATGAGAGATTGAGGTTTGTAAGAGATGAAAAGGTTTGAGACTTAGGTTTTGGATGAAGGATAGATAATAAAAGAAATGATAACATATGAGATGTGGGGTTTATTTATGTGATGTGATATAATTGATGGAAAGTGAGGTGATGTGGGAGAGAGAAAGGCTTAAAAGAGAGGGAGTTATCCTGCCTTATCATCTTTCTTCTAGAGAAAAAGGTTTCAGATCCTTGAATCTAATTTCTAATAGTCCCTCCTTTTTTTCTGAACATTACTTCTCACTTTCTGACCTCAGAAGTAAACACATCTTCTCATCCTGAAACCTTTTCTTCTTTCTGATCTTATTTTCTGAACTCCTAAGAGATATATCCGACCTTGTACATAGAGATCTTTCCTTTTAGGGCTTTAGTCTTGAGATACGAAGAGAAGATGGGAGAACCCAGATATGGTTTGTGTATGGAAAGCTTATACAGTTTTGAAAATGATTAAATTCAAAAGCTTTTTTAATGCACAAAAGAGATCTTTAGCCAATGGCTTTGTGAATATATCTGACACTTGGTCCTCGTCAGTATTTACAAACATTAACTCAATATCACTTTTTTGAACATGATCACGAATAAAATGATGTTTGATGTCAATATACATAGATCTAGAGTGCTGAATAGGGTTCTTTACAAGATTTATAGCACTTATATTATCACAGAAGATAGGAATTTTGGAGTACCTCAAGTGATAATCATTTAGCTGATTTCTTATCCATAGCATCCGAGAGTAGCATTTTGCAACAGCTATATATTCGGCTTCAGCAGTAGAGAGAGCAATCGTGTTTTGCTTTTTGCATGACCATGTGATCAAGCTTTCTCTAAAGAAGTAGTAGCAATCGCTAGTGCTTTTCTTTTCAACTCTATTTCCAGCATAATCAACATCACAGTATCCTACAATATCACAAGAAGAACCTTGCTTGTACGACAAGCTAAGAAGAGTAGTACCTAATAGATATCAAAGAATTCTTTTGATAGTAATTAAGTGTGATTGTTTCGGATTAGATTGAAATCTTGTACAAATTCCCACACTTAACTGTATGTCTAGTCTACTAGCTGTAAGTATAACACCCTAATACTTAACTCAACACGCCTAGGACGTATTTAGATTAATTATTAGTTGTTATTCTTTTGTCTCAGCTCTTGATCTTAGTTTATTTAAAATACTTAACGAAAATTTGGGTAAAATTTTTCTTTTGAAAATTAAACCAAAAATGTGAGTCGCGTGTCTTAAGGAGCTACGTCGTATGATTACGCATACCAGCCAAAAGGAATTAAAAGTATCATAAGTAAGTACAAATCAGATCATAACACAACATCATGTATTGACAATAATAGGTAATCCGTAATACATCACATAACATAGGTACTAATGTAGCAATAGGCCCACCATTAATGGTTAGGGCGATACAGTCATCCATAAGAACATGAAAAGGAAACTACAAAAGGTACGAGTAGCCATGATTCTTTTATACCTATTTCGCCTAAACAGATAACCCCCAAAGAAACAAAAAGAGGCTATCGTCTATGTGATACGCGCAAAGGCCTTTGATGAGATCCATGGTCGCCTCCTACTGCTGCTCATGAATGAAATCATTGTCCTTTGAAGATGTGATGGAAGAAAGAAAGAGGGGATGAGAATCTTATAAAAGAACCTCGGGTTTCTTTATAAAGTGGTGAGCATGTATAAGGTTAAATTTATTAAGTTCCAAAATTTATTATCCGAGGCCCGTTCATTTTAGAATGCGTCTTAATGCATAGACGCAACATGATGTGTCATTCCAATGTTCCAAACAATTCATCACAACATACAGGATGCATTCTATACTAGCATGATCGTCCTCTCGACGAATTTAGAAGTGATGTAGGTTTTTATCTATTTTATCTGGGGGCCGCCCTATAATTTCTCCATTCTCGGAGATTCTAGGTTATGAACTCATACCTCACTAGTCGTCACTAACTTATACTTATCCTCTAGATAAGCAAATTCCCGGCTCCATCTCAGAGTACGGGATAGAGGGCATGGAAATACTTATCCTCTCGACAAGTACGCTTATCCTCTCGATAATAAATTCCACGGGATCACCTTATGCCGAGCTCGGCTTGTTTACGAAAGGATCATTTCCGAGTATTTCAAGTCACCTTTAATCATGACATGTTCAATGGAGATGCAATGCAATCACAACTTGTTAATCAATATGCCATGCTCATAAGTCTTTTTAAATTATGCATCTCGATCAATGAGTATAATCATAACATGTCATGCAATTTGTCACACAAGCATGCTTCACATCCATTGTATATATTGATATATATATATATATATTCATCAACTATAAATCATCATGTTCATAATCCAAGAACAAGCATGCAAGGTCACCAAATCATGTTATTTGAATGGAGAAACATTTATTCACATAATTCAGGTTCTGAGAATCGATTACATCACACGAATTTTCAAAACAGGAAAGTTTGAGGCTCTGGTAATTGATTGCATGAGCCTTGTAATTGATTACCACCATTAAAAATGCATTTTGGGTTTCAAGAACATATGAGTAATCGATTACATGAAAGAGTAATCGATTACTAGGGTCAATAACACATTCTGGGTTTTCCAGGACATCGTGTAATCGATTACATGAAGTGGTAATCGATTACACAGGCTAAAAATTTGCATCTGAGTATGAAAAACTCCTCTGGTAATCGATTACATTACCCTGGTAATCGATTACCCGTGACCCAAAAATAAGAAAACTCAAGTCTTGACATCCATTTATCATTCCAAAACACTTTTTGAACATATAGCCAACATTTCCTTAGGATTAAACTCCCATTTCACTTCTTTTGAGTTCTTTGATCTTTCAAAACTCCTTTACACATTATGAAATTCAAGATTCATCATCAACAAGGTTATTTCTCTAGTTTTAATGCCCAAGACTCCTATTTAGAGTTCCCACTCTAAAACACCGATCAACTTTAAGGTTGAAAGGGATAAGCCTTGGACTTTGGAGAATCTAAGTGATGCAAGCTCATTATTACCCTTTAAGACTTGTTTGACAATTTAGAAAATAAAACATGATGGTATTTCCATTTCTCTGGTTTTAATGCCCAAGACTCCTATTTAGAGTAACCACTCTAAAACACCAATCAATTTTAAGGTTGAAAGGGGTAAGTCTTAAACTTTTGGAAAATCATTTAGTAATAACATAATCCAATATCAAAATCCTCATTATCAAGCTATGGCTTTGAACATTCAAAAAAGGAAAACATTTCAAAGGAACCACAAACATTTCATCCATATCTCATTCCTTGAAACCAAAATAAAGAGAAACAAAACCTTGGGCTTTTGGGGTCAAGCAAATGATGGTAATGCAACCAACATCAAAGATCCCCATCATCAAGCCATGGTCTTTAAGTACTTCACAAAAATAAAACAAGAATAAATGGAAAAGAACAAGAAGCTCAAAATCAAAAGAAAAGAAGAATAAAGAAAAGAACTCAACATAAAATCCCTACCAAGGTTGTTTCTCTTATAGAAAGGGCTTGATCAGGGGTGGAGTTATAATGGTTTGGAGTTGATAGGTGGTGGTAAATGGTGGTTTCTTTGAGAACAAAGGAAGAAGAAAAGCTTAGAGAGCTTGAGAGAATTCTTGAACTCAAGTTTGCAAGAAATAAGCAAATGGTGTTTGTGACTTGCCTTAGGGTTGTATTTATAGAGAAATTTCAACAAAGGGTTGCCCGGGCCATCTAGAGGGACTTGGGGTCCAAGTTTCATTTTTAATGTAGGTTAGGATGTGTATTAGGGGTAGATTTAATTAGGAAAAAGGTTACGAATGAGTAATTAGGTGTCTAGGTGGATGATCATGCATTTAGGCATTTCAAGACTATGGTTAAAGAGTGGTCATAAACATTAAGTTCATTTAATTTGAATTAAACTCAATAAATTTGAATTTCAAATGCCAACATGTTTCCTTAAATCATGAGATTGTACACTATTCACTTTTTGACTTGAAGACCATTTGATTCTAGAAAGGGATTTAGTTTTCTCTAAGCAATCTTAAGCTCTAATCAACTTCAATTAATTATTTTGACTCAAGATTAATTATTAAAATTAATTAATCTTTAATTAGAGCCTACTATTACTTAGGTTTTGTTAATCATGCAACTAAGCTCATTATGCCCTTAATTAGGGGCAAAATGGTAATTTTACAAAAAGCTCCTCGGGATCCCTCGGGTTTACAGAGATGTCATATAGTTCTTGGAAACAACATTTCAAACCTCTGGGTAATATCCAGGTTCAGTCGGCAAACAGTCCTATGCTAAATTACTACAAGGGTACTATAGTAATTTCACATATGGGACAAACCAAAGATTGAGGTTTTCACCTCTAACACAAACCAGAACACATCTAATCCCTAGCCTGGACCGGCTGTCATTGATTCCCGAGCAAAAATGACCTTAGGGGCATTTTGGTCATTCACACACCGGGAAAAATCGGGACGTTACAGTAAGATACAGTAGTGAACCAATCATTCCATGATAATTACTTTATGATACTTTCTCACCATTTTCAGCAGCATCTATGATTTAAGATGGATGCATGGGGGTACTTATAGGTTTGGCTTGATCGATATTAAACCTTTTTAAAAGCTCTTTTGTGTACTTTTCTTGGTGGATCCGGATGTCTTCTTTTTGTTGTTTTATTTGTAACCCCAGAAACAACTTGAGTTCACCCATCATACTTATCTCAAATTCACTCTGCATTAATTTTGAAAACTTTTCACAAAGAGAATGAGCAGAAGCTTTGAATATAATATTGTCAACATATATTTGAACTATTAGAAAGTTATTATCCTGATCAAGAGTAAAAAAGTAGTGTCAACATTACCTCTCTTGAAACCATTCTTAAGTAAAAAGGTACTCAGTCTATCATACACGGGGCTTGTTTCAAACTATAGAGAACCTTTGTCAACTTAAAGACATGGTTGGGAAGGCTTCACTTTCGAATCCAGGTGGTTGCTTCACATATACTTCTTCGGAGAGAAACCTATTCAAAAATGCAGACTTGACATCCATTTGATAGAGAGTGAAGCCTTTGTAGGCTATAAACACAAGCAGCATTCTGATGGTTTCCAGCCGAGCCACTAGTGCAAAAGTTTCATCATAGTCAATTCCTTCTTATTGCTTATAACATTGTGCTATTAGCCTTGATTTGTTTCTGACAACTTGCCTACTTCATCCAGTTTGTTCTTGAACACCCACTTTGTGCCGATGATGGTTTTGCCTTTTGGTATTTCAACAAGAGTCCAAACTTTGCTTTTCTTGAATTGATCTAATTCTTTTTCCATGGCTTCCATGCAACTTTGATCATTTAAATCTTCTTCAATGCTCTCAGGCTTAATGGTGGAGATGAAAGCACAATTTGATACATTTTTAAGGGAAGATCTGGTTCTTACTCCCTTAGAGATATCTCCAGGAACCCTGCTTTGGGAAACTGCCTTCAAATCAGAAACTCCTTTGTAGTTTCTTTGACCTTGAGATTCTTTAGCTTCTCCTTTATCTTCATATTGCTCTTCTTGATAGTCAAGAATATCGCTTTCAGATATTTTGGGAGACTTGAGCAAGTTTTCTGAGATGCTTGCGTTCTGGAGCTTACTTTCTGATGTCTTATCCTTCATCATCTTGCAGTCATAAGTCCCTTTGAGATGCATCTTATCAAAACTTTCTTCTAGGTCTTCAAGATCATTAGCAAGATCTTTTCTAAGCTCTTTGAACTCAACATGAATGGTCTCTTCAACACATGATGTTCTCTCATCATATACCCTTTAAGCTTTAGATACAGAGGAATAACCTAGGAAGATACTATCATCAGATTTTGGATCAAACTTTGCGAGTTTGTCCTAGTGTTAAGAATAAGGCAAGATGAGCCGAAAATATGAAAATATGATATGTTGTGTTTTCTATCCTTCCATAGCTCATAAGGAGTTTTCTTAAGAATTGGCCTAAGAAAGATTCTGTTTTGAACATAACAGGAGGTGTTAACAGCTTCTGTCCAAAAACCTTTTGATAAATCACTTTCTAACAGCATAGTTCTGGCAATTTCTTGCAAACTTCTATTTTTCCTTTCAGCTATCTCATTTTGTTGAGGAGTTCTAGGTGCAAAAAACTCATGAAGAATGTCATGTTTTTCACAAAACTCATTAAAATCTTGATTTTCAAATTCTCCTCTATAATCAGATCTGATAAAGCTAATTTGAGAATCTTTTTCAATACAAACGCACTTGAATTTTTCAAAGACCTTGTCCTTAGAAGCTAGAAATATAACCCATGTAAACCTGGAATAATCATCCACTATAACAAGGCAATATCATTTTCCAGCTAGACTAGTAGTCTCGGTAGAAACAAAAAGATCTATATGTGAAAGCTCAAGTGGTTTAGTAGATGAAACCACATGCTTGCTATGGAAAGAAACTTTGGTTTGCTTGCCTTTTTCACATAAATCACCAGTTGAGTCTTTATCAAATGTGATCTTCGGAAGGCCTTTAATAAGCACTTTTTGAGAAAGTTTAGAAATAAGCTTCATATGAGCATGCCTAAGTTTCTTATGCCATAACCACTTATTATCTGTGAAAAATGTGAGACATTTTACATTTTGATCTTTTAAATCATCCAAGGATAACACATAAGTGTTATCATGCCTCTTTCCAGATAAATAACTTGTTCTGATGTGGGGCTTACTACTTTACAGGAAAGAGCATCAAATATAACATTGAACCTTTGGTGAGAGGTTTCATTAACTAACAGAACATCAGAAATTAACTGACTGATGCTTAGTGAGATGAAAGCATAGTTCTGATAAAATAACTGACTAATGCTTAGTAAAATGTGAGCCAGTCCATTAACTAATAGAACATCAGAAATTTGGTGAGAGTCATCCTTACCAATATCTCTTATGCCTGTGACTTTGGTTTTACCTCCATTTACACATCTGACAGATCCTGAATTTTTAGGTCGCAGGTTTCTGAACCATCTTCTTGACCCAGACATGTGCCCTGAGCAGCCACTGTCCATGTACCATTTATTTTCAGGTTCTACATATGTCCTTAGGCATACCTGCAATGAATACATTTTTTATTTTAGGTACCCATATTTGGATGGGTCCTCAGGAGTTAGTTTGAAATGAGGATTGTCCAACCTTTCTGGCACACTTTCTTTTCATAAAGCATTTGTCAGGTGGATGTCCCCTCTTAAAAGAGAGTGCAGGGAAATCTTTTCTTTTCTTTCTTGATGAGAGTTGACTTTCCTTTCTCTTCAAACTTTTCTTCATAGCCCAAACCTATCTTTTGAAAATATGGTCGTTGACTTCCAAGCATTAGATCAAGATTTTTTGATCCATTTACCATTTTTTCAAGATCATATTTAGAAGCTTTGAAGTTCTTCCCAGCTCAAAAAGTACTTTCTGAGTATTTTCATTCTTGTTTGCAATTTCAGATTCTAAAGCAATGAGTTTTATATTTAAAGAATTGTTTTCCTATTTCACAACATCCTTCTCAAACCTTAGATTCTTAACTTCTGACTTGACCATTTTAAGTTCTAAATGGTTTTTTTGTGTTCCTTTTTCAGACTAAGATAGTGTGAAGAAAGAGCTTGAGAGTCTTTAAGAAATTCTTCATAAAAAGATAATAGTTCATCATAAGAAAGATCTAAATCAGTGTTGTTTACCTCTTAATCACTGTCTGATGAATATCCGAGCATGAAGCACAGATTGGCAATGTCCATATCCTCCTGATCTTCCGATTTCTTCCTATCTTCTTCTGACTCACTCCATGTAACCAACATTCTTTTCCTTTTTGGCATGAACATTTTCTGTAGGCTTTTCAACTTGGAACAGTCTAGTCTAAGATGACCTTTCTCCCTACATTGATAGCAGATAGCATCTACAAATTTTGGCTCGCCTTTCTTGTCCTTTCAGAAGTTGATTTCTCTTATTTTCTTTGATTTTCCTCTCCAGACTTTGGACATTTTTTTAACAAGCATGGAAAACTCATTTCCATTTTCCTCATCAGATTCATTATTAGACTCATCTTTCTCATCAAAAGCTTCAGCAACTTTCATTGCTTTATCTTTATATTTTTTTGATGAGATGTCTTCAGCGCCATGGACTTGCTCTTCTTACTAGATTCACCATGTATTTCAGAGAGCACCATTTCATGAGTCTTAAGAGACCCAATAAGTGCATCCAGGCCAAGGGTCTGAAGATCTTTTGCTTTAGTGATAGCTATGACTTTGGGCAGGCATTTTGTAGGAAGGCTTCTTAGGATTTTTCTAACCATTTTTGAGTTAGAATATATTTTTCCAAGACCCTTAAGTTGGTTTACAATGTGCATAAACCTTGTGGTTATTTCATTAATATTTTCTTGGTCTGTCATCTTGAATAGTTCATATGATGAACTAGCATGCTGATCTTGGTTTCCTTTACTTGATCAGTTCCTTCCTAAAGCATGTGAAGTCTATCCCATATTTCTTTAGCCGTGTCACAAGTAATGATTTTATCGTATTCAGCCTTGCTTAGTGCACACGTGAGTAGGTATTTTGCCTTTGAATTCAGTTGAACTCTTGCTTTCTATTGATCTATCCACCTACTTCTTGGGATATCTCTGGATACTAAGGGTAGATCATCAGTTCCTAGAGTTTCCTCCCTTGGAACATAGTCTCCATCTTGTATGATTTCCCATAAGTCAAAACTTGTATATTTTATGAATAACTCCATTTTATCCCTCCAATAAGTATAATCTCTACCATTAAAGAATGATGGTCTGTTGATAGAGTGACCTTCAGCAATATGAATGTTTTAGGCCATGTGTTCCTCAGATCATCACCTTTACAGTCATTAGATTGCTCAACCCCTTCGAGGCCAAGCTTTGATGCCACTTGTAGGTAGAAAAACATACGAAAAGAGAGGGTTGAATTGTATTTTTTTAACTTTTTCTCCCTTCATTGAAAATCTGAAAAACTGTATAAAAAGGCTATCAAGATGAACTTGTAGTGCAGTGAAGAATAAAGTTAAGCACTTTTAGAAAGTGAACTTTTTGAACTTGAGTAAATAAGGAAAGAAGTAAGTAAACCTTTTCTAGAACATGAAACTGAGACACAAATAGATATGGAAATAAAAAAGAAGATAAAGAGAAGAGAATAACCAACACAAAGAGTTTTATACTGGTTCGGCTAACTTGCCTACATCCAATTCTCAACAACCATTGAGTTTCACTACCTCTTCCTCCAACCAGAGAAAGAATAAAGATAGTCTTTTCAGTAGCTTTCTCAAGCTTTGTCTAATGACAGTAGACACCCCTACTATCACACACCAAATAGTTATTCAATGGCCTATTTAAGCTGAAACTGTGAACTGTAAATAACACTTTTATAGTCACATTACAAGTTGTCTTTATAAGCCTCTTCAAGCTATCTCATATTGATCACTATTGGATCAAGGATACATAGATTAAATCTTTGGGTTGCCATTCAAACTAATCTACACTCAAGATTTCTTTGGATATACAATGAAGAAAACTTGAAGAATCTTAAATGGCTTCTTTCTATATTTTCTTTTGTAGAAGAACATACGATCTATGAAGCGTAGGAAGAAGATTTAATGGACAAAGAAATATTTTCCAAACAGAAAAAAATGAAGGAAAATTTTTGCAGCGATTTAGCTCAATTTTTTCAAACATTCAATCTTGCTATTGAGGAGCTCAGCATCTCTTATTTATAAAGTTCTTCTCCTTGAGACCGTTGCCTTCAAATAGACCTTCCAGGGACACGTGTTGATAATCTATTTGTGTCTTGGAAAGAAAGTCTAAAAGAGTAGCCTTTCTGCTTTATCAGATCAATCTACAGAAGCCGTTGTGAGAGAGATGAGGTTTTTGATGTTCTTCAGAAAACTTCCTCTTACTTTTGAACCATGGTTTCTGAACTCTTTCTTCTAAAATATTCTGACAGTTGTCTTCACAAGTAGAAGAGATGACTAATCGGTTCTGACATTGGAATATGACTTTTCCAGAACTAATTTCAAATGTGAAATTTAAATATTTTCCTTCCTTTTTCTTTTTCACTGAGAATGAGCTTTTTAATCTTTGGTATCATTTCCTTGATCAAGAATGAATCTTCATGACTTCCAGCATTTGTTCGTTGATGCACCAAACGTTTACAAGAGAGATGTTTGATTAAACACAGATCACTATGACTTCATATTATATGTGATTTCTTCATTTGAAGCGTGCTTTCTGAAGTCTGATTCTACTTTCTGAAGTTCCTTGCTTTGGTTTTTGTTCTTGATATAATATACTTCAACCATGAAGCATATATGACTTCTTTAAATGATATAAAATTCACTTTCATTTAATCACAATCTCTTTTAAAGAGATAAAACATGTTTGTACATGTGAAGTGAAATTATTTCATTTGAAGTGCATATAATGCAAACGAGAAAGCCTGAAAAGCTTTATCAAGAAACTCAAGGAGAATATTAGACATTCTTCAAAGTATTTTCTTAAAATTGGCTTTATTGTCATTCAAAACAAGTAAGCATAGAAGGGTTCTGGAGCTAACAGAAACGTTAGTAAGATCAGAAAGTGAGCTTTCTAAATTGAAAATAAATAAGCATGTAAAGATTAACTTTCCAGATTTGATGCAGTAAGTAAGACAAATATAGAAATAAAGTGAAACATGAAGGAGAAGAGAGATACTGCACAAGAGTTTTTATATTAGTTCTACCAATCTGCTTACATCCAATTTTTAACAACCGTTGAGTTTCACTAAGCAGTTCTTTAACTTGAGAAATAACAAAGATAGTCTTTGCAGTAGCCATCCCAAGCTATTTCCTGTGACCAGTAGACAACCTCTACTACCACAAACCAAGTAGTTATTCACTAGCCTCTTTAAGCTGAATCGAGTAGCTTTTCACCAGCCTCTTCAAACTAAACTGTGGCCAGTAAAGTACGTTTACTAGCATGTTACAAGTAGTCTTTAACCAGTCTTTTTAAGCTGCCTCACACTGATCATTACTGGATCGACGTTACAAGGTTTGTGTTTGGGTTTGCAACTCAAACTAACCTACACTTAGCAATTTATAGAGAAAGAACTAAGATTAGCTTGAATGACTCTTTTCTAGATATTCTTTGTAACATCCTAAATTTTAACCCAATACTCCTAGAACGTATTTAGGTTAATCATTAGTCTATTACTCTTTTAGTCTCATTCTTTAAACCTTTCTTCAAAATACTTAGCAAAAATTATAGGTAATTTTTTTTTTTGAAATATAAATGCAAAGTGAGAGCTGCGTAACATGACGAACGACGAGACACATAGAAAAATAAAACACAAGATTAAATAAACATCTGACAGGACATAAGGCATGTAATCGCACATCATGATAGAACTAACTGATCACTCATGAAGAGCAGGACTTAGTTGGTACAACATAGAAACAAATACATCTGAAATGAAATTACAATGGAAAGGAAAATACAATAGAAAGCGAAAAAGAAAACTCCCCCATCACAAAAGTAGGCTATCCTAATCTAATCAGAAGCTCGGGCATCAAAATACATCTGCAGTTTCCTACTGCTGACCTCTCTAGAAAGGAGGAACGTACCCAATCCACTGAGCTATTTCCGCTGGGGTGGTTATGCACTGCATCAGTCGGGCATGGGCTTCTCGGTGGGGAGTCATCCTCACTCGTCTCCCACGCATCGGCTGTGTGACGGTGGCCTCACTACCCTCTCCAAGGTCTATCGGCATAGTGGGGGAGGACCCCTCAGAAGGCACCTGGATGGTGGAGTCCTCGGAAAGGTCTATCTCCGAGAATGATGATAGGGAGCGAGGCACGTTACTGCGGGAAATCCTGGATAGCATATGCGGTCGGTGGGGTGCGACGAATCCACTCCTCATGAGGGCATGCGTGCTCGAACACAAGGTCGTCACCAAATGGTGAGGCATGGGAGATACGGTGGGTATGTACAGGATGAGCGAAGGGTCGTCCGACAAACATAAAGACACGAACAGCATATCAACCCTCAAAATGATATGATCCATGCTCTGGATCATAGTGCACCCTCCATGTTGGAGTATCCATGAAGACCACGAATGTCACCATCTAAAGACGTGACGGAAATAAGAGATAGAGAAAGTGAGAATCTTGCTAAAGAATCTCAGTAGGGCAACCTCCTATCTAGGTGACATCATCTACGTCCTCAGGAACCTTGGGTTTCTTTGAAAAAGGTGAACATGCATATACTTCATTTATTAGGTTTTAAACTTAATTCATCCAAGGTTCGTTCCTTTTAGGATGAATCTTAATGTTATGGATGCAGCATAATAAAGCATGAATGCATGAAGATGCATCAGGCAGAAATCAATTAAACAATCATAGAGAAATCAACATCATGCAGGTGGCATAAAGTGGATATTCTTCTCATGTAAAAGCATTTCTATTTCTGTAACTGTGTGACATTCAAAGCATCATACTGCAACATAGGGATCACCCTAAAAATCTTTTCTAGGTTATGAGCTCATACCTTAACTAGTCGTCACTAGTTCTTACTTATCCTCTGATAAGTGTAATCACAATAATAATAATCATAACAAAATGCGTCGCACCGGTATCAAGTACACAACGAATATTGTCTTTTTTGGAACGTTACATATCGCCGTCCCCCTCAAGGATTTGTTTCTGGGGCATTACATATCGCATCCCCCAGAACGCATTTTTACAGTACTATGTCACATTCAAAAACTCATATATTCTTTTGAAAACTTTCTAAGTTCTCAAATTTGTCAGAAATTCGGTAGCATAATGGCAGCACACCGAATATCCTCCAAATTTGCTTTATGCCACATTCATATATATATATATACATAGTCATTCACAATCATATGTGTTATAAGCATCATAAACATTATACGCATCATAACATCATAATTCTTTCATAAGGCATCATAGCATGAGTATTAACATATCAACATTATTTACTCTAATAGGAGATCACATGCTCAAGTTATTCTCATAATAAAACATGTATTCACATTAAACACTAAAGCTCGTTATGCTCTTAAACCCATGGTGTCTTATGCTTTGACCCTTACGAAGCGAAAACTCAAGATATAATTATTCTAACATTCGTTATTAACCTTTTATGCACCTATGGGTTCAAAACTAATTATCCTCATTAATTTTTATGTTTAGTGTAACACCTTAACATTCAACCCAACACTACTAGCATGTACTGAGACTAAATATTAGTTGCTACTTCTTGATTTAGTTTTATTATCTTTGAAATTACTTACTGAAAATACGAGCCAATTTTTTTTGTAACAAAACCTTGATAAAGTATGAGCCGCATATAATGTACTTCAAATGATATCGTAGAGTGCGGAAATATAAACACATAAAAGGCTCCATCCACAGCATCATGAATACATATACTGAAATACCTCATGCATTAATACTTAAGATGCCCACCAATAACGGCGGGACAGTTCGATACATAAAGTGCAATACAACTGAAAAGAAGGAAATACATGGAAACATAAATGATACATGCAAGAGAATACCCATACCCAAGTGCATCTGAAATGAATAACCTCAACACAAAAGAAGGTTTATCCTATCTACGTGACGCGTGTGCACTAAGGACTACCCTCTAAACCATACAGCTACAGTTACGGGTAAGGTGGGACACAGTCGATCCACGGGCGAAGCGCGGCAGGAGTGGGCACTCGGACACGTCCTCCGTGATGGGGTCGCATCTCGAGCATCCGAACCCTCCGTGGCTGGGTAACCGTCTCCTTGCTGCCTGCTAGCATACGTGGGGGAGTGGGGGCAGAGTCCTCCTCATACATGGGGGCGGGTGGCTCCTCCGAATGCTGCGAGTGGGGTACATATTCGAGTACGGAGCCCGAGCATGCGGTGTAAGTCCAAAGGATCCTCTCATTGCGTGTGCGAGCACGCTCAAAAATCATGTCGTTGCCATAGGGCGACATCGGGGAGAAGAGGTAGCTATCTACAGGATGGACGAATGGCCGTCCGGGAAACATAAAGACGCGAACTGTGTAGCGGCCTTCAAAATGGTACGATCCGTGCTCCGGATCGTAGTGGTACTCCCATGTGGGTGTCTCAACATAGAGTACTGTGAACACCATATTTTGTTCGATTTTTTTTTTATTTTCAAAAATAAAAATTTTCTACTTTATTTCATTTTATATTTTTTATTCTATTTCATTTTATTTTGTTTTTTTTACCGGCTTTTATTTTATTTTATTATTATTTTGTTTTTGTTTTTGTTTTTTGTTGTTTTGTTTTGTTTTGTTTGTATTTTTTTAGCTCATTCCTAAAAAAAAATTAATTAAATTACCAGCCCAGTCCATTTTAGTTTGCTACAACCCATTTTTTTTTCAGCCCACGTTCTCCGATCTTCAAACTTAAAACCAAAAAATTTAAAAATTAAAAAATGAAAAGAAAAAGAAAGCTGAGACAGGATGATTGCAGTGGAGTTGAAGATAATGAAAACAAATTAAAAAGCTGAAGGAGCCATGCCTATCATCATCATAAAAAAACACCAATGATAACATTCCCCAATACTCCAATTCAATTTGTTCCCTCAATTATTCCCTTTCATTGCTGAGGCATGGGATTGATTCACAATGGTGCTTAAATAAGGACTCAAATTTACAAAGCGAGGGGGGAGTTCGAGAGATTAAAAAATTTTTTTTCAGACACATCCATTCAAACACTCTCATACATTGATTGATCTTCAGAGATCAAAATCTTTCAAAAGCACAGAGAAGGTAGCCAACATAAAATTCCAAATCAGAAACCGGCAGCATATCAGCTAAAATTCGAGCAAAACCAACAAGTACAAGGAAGAATCAACCACAATTCAGCAGTCACAAAAGAGTCACAACAGAGTCAGGTACATATCATCATCAACATCATCAGAAATCAACAAAAAAAGAAATAAAAAAAAGAAGAAACAAGGGGGGAGGCTGTGGCCACTCCTCACCGCCGCGGCCTCCCCATTGTCTCAACCTCCTTCCCCATCTTCCATCTCCACCTCCAGCCACCACTACCATTCTCCTTCTCCATCATCATTACCACACTAAAGGAATCAAACCATGACCCTTCATCATATCACAAACCCATAAACCAAACAACACTTCAAAACCAAAATAAACCCAAGATCATCAAAAATAAAACTCAGAAAATAAACCAAAAAAATAGAGAAGCCGCAGTTCCCCTCTACCACCGCGGCGATTCTTTCTTCTTCTCTCTCAATCTCTCACCGTCTCTCTCGTCCATCCTCTCACTCTCAGTGTTTCTCTCTCCACATAAAAGAGAAAAGGAATTGCTTGTTTTTTTAAAATGTCTTTAGGGTGCATGTGATACTGAGAGTGAAGAAGGATATGTGTGTGTGTGAGTGACTGTGAGTGGACCGCGCGCGTGTGTGTGTGAGTGACTGTGAGTGGGCCGCGTGTGTGTGTGTGTGTTAACTTGTGTGGGCCGCGCGTGTGTGTGTGTGCGTGTTAGATTAGGATTTTTTTTAAGTTATGGATTTAATTGGTTTCGGGCTGTTTCTTTGTTTGGGATTTTTTTTTTAGACTTTTTGTTTTTTGTTAGTTCTTGGTTCAGATTTGTTTGATTGGGCTAGTAACTTTTTTTTTTTTCTGCTTTTGGGGTTTATGCTTTGGGTTAAAAAAAAGAAAGTGAATCAAGATAAATAATTGGGCCTTTTTTTATTATTCCATTTTTTTGGTTTTTTTTTCTTTTTCCTTTTCTTTTCCCGTTTTTTTTCTCATTTTTTTTGAAAGTGATAAATTTTTTTTAAAAAAACAGTAATTCAAATTTTTTTTTATATGTATGTTCAAATTAATTGTATTTGTTACATGTGTGTGAATCAATTTTGTCGGTTTTCATTAAAATTAGTGCTTGTTTAAATGTTTTCCTTCCATAATAAAAATCAATTTCCCTAAAAAAAAAATTCAAATTAAAATCAACCAACGCACTTTTTCTTTTTTATAATAAAATCCATCAACACACACTTATTTTCTATAAAACGACGTGACTTTGAGTTCCTCATTGCACTAGAGGATACGTCAGCGTAGCCAACAACTATCAAGTCAAAATTAATTTTTCATTAAGTTATGTTCTCTTTTAATTTAATTTTCTTTTCTTTTATTTTATTTCCTTTTTTTAATTATAACTATTGGGGAAAAGTAAATATTATTAAAATTATAATTAATTTGCATAATGAGCTCTAGGGTGACCGTATTTATACGGATGCATTAGGGGTGCAGTGGGATTAAGTTTCCACCCTTCCCTAATCATAATCAGACTCCCAAACGTTTGATTTCTTTTTTTAAAAAAAAGACCAGTTTGCAAATTAAAAGGTTTTCCAATTTTAACCAAAATTAAAATTGGTGGTGACTCCCATTTTTACAAGTTTATTTTTGACATCGGTCGTCATTTCCCCAGTCGCGGCGCTCTCCGGGCACATTGTGACAAGTACGAACGTCGCCATCCGAATCTAGAGACGTAACGGAAAGAAGGAGATAGAGGGAGTGAGATTTCTTACTAAAGAAACTCAGTAGGGTTTTTCCTTATATCTAAGTGTCATCATATACGTCTCCAGGGACCTCAGTTTCTTAGTAAAAACATGGGCATATAATGGTTCAATTATGAAGTTTGAAAATGTTAACTTCTGAGGCCCGTTCCTTTTAATTATGAAAACCTCTTGGTTACATAGTCTATAAATCATGAAACTTAACTCATAAATCTTGGTTCTTCTATCATGGATCATGGCACATAAACTCATAATTCATGATGCATAAAATCATAGTTCTTAGAGCATGGTACATGGTAACTTATCTTGGTTACTTTAGGTGACATTAGAACCTCATCATTTTCTTCCTGGGGCCACCCTAACTGATCTTCCTTTGGAGAAACTTCTAGGTTATGAGCTCATACCACACTAGTCGTCACTAGCACATGGACTTATCCCTTTTGATAAGTTAAAGTTCCCGACTAAAAGTACGGGTCTAGGGGGCTAGAATCACCTTATCCCCACCCTTGGTTTGGTGGTTCAAGGATCATTTTCACATAGTTTAAGTCAAGTTAAGTCTTAGCATGTTTTATTGAGATGCCACATAGTTTTATGCATATCACATATCCTTTATTACAACATAGGCATCTCTAAGTTCTCAAAGAACAATCACATGCAATAATAAAACTAATATTTAGGAATAATAGTTCACATAGCATCATATAAGTCATGAGGTAAACACCAATTCATCATTCATAGGGTAATGCTTAAACCTTTCCCTTAAGAGGGGAAACCCTCAATCGGGTAATCTCAAACTTCTAAATTATTTCTGTATACCTCTAAGGGATTGATTAACCTCATTACCATAATTTATTAAGTCCTAAAACCTAATTAATCATGGCTGGACAGCATTGGCAGTAAACTAAGTTAGATGAATTACAGTGTTCTAAAAGATGCATTTTAGACCCTTTCTCACATCCAAATTTTTCTATGATGCAACAATTAATACCTAAGCCAATTATGAGTCACTCTGACTGATCTAGACATCATGTAATGTGATTCTATGGATGTTAATAATGCTGGACAGAATTCATATTTTCTGTACTTATGGGGTTCTAGAATTCACATTTCAAGCAATTCAAGTAACTAAGCATGCTCCAAAATGTCTAGAACAATTATCATATACTTGGCAAGGTATTTAAACATATTTAGACCACCCAAAACATGATTTAAGGTTCTGGAAATGAACATGGCAGAACCGAAAATGGTTAGTCATTAAATCATGTATAAACTTCTTTTTCAATGTACATAGGTAGCTAGTTTTTCTTGGAACAATCTTAGGACTTCAAAAAAATCTTAGAAATCAATTTATCTTGTCAAGAACTCTTATAAAATACATGGGGCAACAACTCTTTAATTTTTCTCATGGTTGAAATCCTAAATGTAAGAACATACTCAAAACACTTTTAAATGTCAATTATGTTTAGGAAAAACTTAAAACATGAACTATAGGCTTTTGTAACTAATGAAAACTTATCCTAGAGCATTCATCATCACATGGCCGAATGTATTTCAAGGCTATACCCCCTTGATTTAACTTTTCTCAAGATGGAATGGGCAAGTCTTTGAGCTCTAGTAATTTTAGGTGAGAGCATAAAAGTAAACGTGCTATGCATTCCATTTTTATAGTCTGTTAGAAAGTAAGGTGATAGCTCAAAATAAATATGAGATGCACCTTCATTTTTAGTCTTTGAGTTTAGTGATGACTTGAAAAATAACATGAAATGCAAAGCTTGGAATTTAAACATGCATTATGCAAGTTCATTCCTTATCTTGGGGTTTAGTGATAGCATAGAAAATAGACGTGCTATGCAAAGCATAAAGTAAACGTGAATGCAAGTTATTTTTATATCTTGTCTAGAGCTCTTGCAAGACTTTAAAAAAGAACAAAGTTCCAACCCAAACCTCATCCTCACAAGAAAAGAGAACTACTAGTGCTAGAACACTCAAAATAAGTCACAACCTTAAAAATCTTGAAGATGGCCGAATCTTCATCATGAAGAATGAACCATTTTTAAACTCTAGGGACCAAGATCTTGATGATCTATGACATCAACATCCTAAGTCCTCATCATTGAGTACAAGGCTTCCTTCAAAACCAACATTAAAACAAAGTTTATGCTAGAGAAGAAAGCAAAACCAAAACCATGCTTGGTTTAAGATCAAAGTTTCAAGCTTTAAAGTTTGTTCATGTGACAAGCATCAACATGAAACCTCTCATCATCAAGCTTTCATTTTTCCAAGCTTTAGAAACCTTCATGGCCGAAAATATGAAAGGAAAATGGAAGTCCAAGAAGTGTTCAAGAGAAACATAAGCTCCTCCTTTACTTATCCTTGAAAAAGGATGAAACTTTCCTTGTGAAAAATTCAAGCTTTAGGGGATGTTGAGTGACAAACACCATCATAACACCTTCATCATCAAGCTTTCATTTTTCCAAGGGCCAAAGGCCTTCATGGCCGAAACATAAAGGAGAGAAAGGAAGTTCCAAATGTTCAAGAGAAACATAACCTCATTCTTGACTAAACTTGTAAAAGATGAAACTTTTCTTTAAGAAAAACTCAAGCTTTAGAGGTCTCATGTGAGATGAACTCCTAGTCACCTCTAGAGAGCACTCATCATCAAGCTATCATGTTCAAGGCCTTGAGGTCGAAAATCAAAGGAAAAGAAAAGGAAGAAACCGAAAATAAAGAAGCAACATGGAGGTTCCACCTTTCGTCATTTCCCAACAAGATTCAACATAGAAATCAAAGACATATTTAGAAAGGTTCCCTACCTTGTGTTTTCAAAAAAAAAGAGAGGAAGAACTTGAGCTTGAAGAACTCTTGGAAGCTTGAAAGAAAAAGAAGAGAGCTTCAGACTTTTAGAGATTTTACAAGAAGTGAGCAAATGAATGAAGTTGTGTGGTGTTGTGTATTTATAGGCAAATGAATCATGAAGGAGTGGAGGGAAAGAAGTTGGTCGAAACTTCTTGAAGAAGAAGGAGGGAAGAAAAATCTCTTGTGTTTCATTCATGGTGTCATAGATTATAGGTCTTAGGGTGGCCTTTGAAGGATAACTTGATTGACTACATAATTTATCATTCTTTTGAATTTTGGGGGGGAAAAGTGGCTGAAAATTATAAGGCCATGGGAGGGAAGATTTCATTTAATTTAATCATGTACTAATGGAGTGTTTAGAAGTAAACAAGGTTAGGTTACTAATTAAAGTTGTGTGCCTAAGTGTTTAGGTGAACTAAGTAGGTGATTAGGACCATTAATACCTTGGATTAAGGGTGATCTTGTAGGATTAATAGAGTCAAACTCCTATGACTATTGATTAAAGTGTGGCAACTTTTTCTTGGGAAAGGAAGTGTTCTTGAGAATGGAAGTGTGAATAGTGAAAACACTATTCATAGTTGCTTTTTCTTTAAAGAAAGAAAAGAATTAGAATTGAGTTGTAAATTTCCTTAAGCAATTTTAGGTTCTAATCAACCTTAAATAATTATTTTAGCTCTAGATTAATTAAGGTAATTAATTAACCTTTCATTAGAGCCTAATATTGCTTAGGTTTGAGTTAAGTAACTCATTAGACATAAAATGCACTAAGCGGGGGTAAAATCGTAATTTTTACCAAAAGTTGCCCGGGACCTCTGGGACTTAAACCAACATAGTTCATGCCTTAAAACATCATTTTTGATCTCCAGGACGAGTCCGGGTCGGAGTCAAAACTTAAAACTGCCTTAAATCAAGTTAGGGGTATTTTAGTCATTTATACACAGAAACCTCAGAAATGAGATTTCTCTACCTTATTAACATTCATAAACATATAATCCCCTTCATATATCACATATTTCTTGAGCTTGCCCACGTTTTTCTAGTTTCAATCTTCTGATATGTTTTTGTTATTAAACTGCCATGTAAGTCAGTGTTTATAACTGAAAATCTAACTGAACCAAAGCCTACTAAATGCCTTTTTCCTTTTTACCCTCATTTGGTTAGGAATAATGGAAATTCCAAATCATCAAAGATGGATGTATAATAGGCTTCTTCCAAATCGTGGTGAATATGTGGATGAATTCTTTGATGGTTTGGTTGAATTTATAGATTTTGCTTGTCAGGAACCAAGCTATTTGAGTGAGGGAGTCATTAGGTGTCCTTGTTTGATGTGCAAAAATGAGCGACACCAAAAGCCTGATGTAGTGAATGTTCATTTCTTGAGGAAAGGATTTACACCTAGATACTAGTATTGGACATCACATGGAGAGGAAGCACCTTGAATTAATGTAGACTTAGGTATGGACTCAACCCATGGAAGGGAAGCACATGATGATCAAACAACTGAGGTCTATGAACATGTGAATAGATATCAAGGCATGGTTCTTGATGCTGCAAGCTTACAAAATAGGTAGCAAGCAGGTGAAGCAAATATGGAGAAGCCTCCAAATATGGATGCTGCAAAGTTCTATGATATGCTTGAGTTAGCTCAAAAACCATTGTGGCATCGATGCGAGACACATTCTGTGTTGTCTATGGCTGTTAGGATGATCAGTCTAAAATCTGATTACAACATGCCCAATGGATGTTTTGATGCCATGGCACAACTTACGAAGGAATCATGTCCTTCCTCAAACAAGATTCCTTCTAATTTTTACAGGGCTAAGAAATTAGTGGCAGGTTTAGACCTTACTAGCCAACAAATTGATTGTTGCATTAATGGGTGTATGTTATATTATAAGCATGATAGCGAGTTGACAGAACGTAAGTTTCGTCATGAACCTCGTTATAGAGAATGTCGAGGACACAAGGAGAATTGCAAAGATGTTACACGTAAAAAGATGCATTATTTGCCTCTTGTCCAACGACTTCAATGCTTGTATGCTTCGAAGACCACTGCGAGGCAGATGAGGTGGCATCATGAAAATCATAAGGAAGATGGTGTGTTGTGTTATCCATCAGACGGAGAAGCATGGAAATATTTTGATTATACATATCCCAACTTTGCTGCTGAACCTCGAAATGTTCGACTTGGTTTGTGCTCTGATAGGTTTACTCCTTTTAGTCAATCTTTAATACCTTACTCTTGCTGGCCGATTATTGTCACACCTTATAATCTTCCTCCGGACATGTGTATGACTTCCCCTTTCATGTTTTTGACAATGATCATCTTAGGGTCGCACAATCCAAAGAGTAAGATTGATGTGTATCTACAACCACTCAAAGTTGAGTTACAACAATTATGGAATGATGGTGTATTGACATATGATGCTGATAGAAAGAAGAATTTTGTGATGAGAGCATCATTAATGTGGATGATTAGCGACTTCCCTGTATATGGTATGTTATCAGGATGGAGTACTGCTGGAAAATTAGCATGCCCAATTTGCATAGAGCAATCAAAGGCATTCACATTGAGGAATAGAAGGAAAAATTCTTCGTTTGACTGTCATCATCAATTTTTATGTCGTGATCATATGCTTAGAAGGAATGTAAATGCTTTCAAGAAAGGAAGGCAAGAGCATTCAAACCCTCTTCCTAGGATGACTGGGAACTAACTCTGGGAAATAGTTAGTGTCTTTCTTAAGATAATTGACATTAGTCAGCAAGTCCGCTTTGATGGATATGGAAAAACCCATAATTGGACAAAGAGGAGCATATTTTGGGATTTGCCCTACTGGAAATCCAACCTAATTCGACACAACCTTGATGTCATGCATATTGAAAAGAATGCCTTTGACAATGTGTTCCATACTGTTATGGACAACAGAGATAAAACTAAGGATAATGTAAAAGCGAGATTGGACTTAGTGGAATATTATCGTCGGTCAGAATTGCATTTGCAACCACTTGCTAATGGGAAATGGAAAAAACCTAAAGCCAAATTTTGTTTTACCCGAGCCCAAAAGGATGACAAATGTGAATGGGTTAAAAAATTTAAAAATACCAGATGGCTATGCTTCCAACTTAGCTAGATGTGTGGATGTAAAAGAGGCAAAATTGTTTAGGATGAAAAGCCATGACTATCATGTCTTTATGCAACGTCTTCTTCCAGTGGCTTTTGCTACTCTCCTAGATGGCATATTGAACCCCATTATTGAATTGAGTCAATTCTTTAGAGATTTGTGTACAACAATATTATGGGAAGATCATTTACTTAGTATGGAAGCTAACATCCCAATCATATTATGTAAACTTGAGCGCATATTTCCACCTTCATTCTTTGACTCTATGGAGCACCTGCCAATTCATTTACCCTATGAAGCAAGGATAGGTGGCCCCATTCAGTACCGATGGATGTACCTATTTGAAAGGTATAGAATGGATCACTTTAACTTGTCAAATTTATTCATGTGATTTTTGCTGTTAATTATGAGCTCTTTTTATTTTAGGTTCCTGAACAAGATTAAAAAAATGGTTAAAAACAAAGCTTCTGTGGAGGGATCTATCTGTCAAGCTTATTTGGCACAAGAAATAGCCTACTTTAGTTCCCATTACTTTGAATCCCATGTTCTGTGTAGCAGAAATAGAGTCCCATATAATGATGATGGTATTGATAGTGATGAGAGACAACTAACTCTATTAATCTTTAATTCTCCAGGGCGTACTGCTAGCAAATGGACAACCCGATGGCTAAGTGATAGAGAAATGAAAGCTTCCCAATTGCATGTGTTGTTAAATTGTGAGGAGGTCAAAGAATATATTAAGTAAGTAATATATAGTTATATTTAAGACCCTAGAAATATTTTATTTAATTACAATCTTATGATATCAATTGCTATGGTGCAGTTTGTATGAGCATCACTTGAGAAGTCTATATGGTAATGTTAGTGATGCTATCATTAATAAGCAAATTGAGGCCGATTTTCCATGATGGTTTCATGATTACGTAAGTGTCTATATTAGATGTTTGAACTTTGATAACCAATTTTCACGGTGTATCACGCTCATTGTTTTATAGGTGATAAAAAACCTAGAACTCATGTCACATAATCCCTATTTGCATTATTTGGCCTTAGGACCATTGAGAAATACAAAGTCTTGGCCTGTAATGTTCATCAATGGCTTCAAATTCCACACAACGATGTGGGGTACAGGTAAAAAAAGATACAATAGTGGAGTGTATGTCAGTGGTACAAGCCAAGACTCAACTTGCAATGATTATTATGGTGTTCTTAAAGAGATTCTTGAATTGGAGTGGCCAAGACAACCACTTAAGAATTTAATCTTATTCAATTGTGAGTGGTTTGACAATTCTCAATGTAATATGAGAGTGCATAAGAATGAGATTGTTGAGGTACACAAGAGTAGAAGATACCTAAAATATGACCCTTTCATATTTGTTGAAATGGCAATACAAGTATATTATTGCCCTCATCCTGAAAGAGTTATTGGAAAAAGGGATTGGTGGGTAGTAATTAAAACCAAACCAAGGGGAGCTATTGATAACAAACAAGCATTAGAAGTTGCTTACCAGTCAAATCAATCAAATTTTAATCCAGCGATAGATAATGAAGGCTTGGTTGATCAACTACAAGATGATGAACATAATGGTGAAGAAGTTAATTTACGTGAATTGCAACAAGTTAATTTTATCCAAGAAGAATAAGAAGAAGAGGAAGAAGAAGACGAAGAAGAGGAAGAGGAAGAGGGAGATGATAATGATAGTGATGATGAAGAAGAATAATTATATTGTTATATTTCAAACTGATTTTCTTTTTGTTATTATTGATTTTATGACTGCTTGCTTTTATAACTTAGTATACTAAGAGAATATACTATTACTTTGCTATTATTTTCATTGTCCAATTTATACATTACTTATTGATTAATTACTTATATCATAATTATGTGATATTCCTGTGTGTTTGTTATCTATCACAGCTTGTTTGTTGTAGATGTCTGATCAAGGTGATAAGAAAGTTTTGAAAACAAAAAAATCGGGGAAGAAAAGGAAGATTCCAAAACTTCTAACACCACCACCTAACCTTCAAGCTCCACAAAGTGGTCTCTCTCTAATAATTCCAGGTGCTGCACTTTTATCTCAAGTTCAATCAAATACTCAACCTCATCCCCAACAATCCCCACTAAATCCTTAACTCGAATCTCAGCAATCCCTACCAAATCAACAATCTCAGTAAAATGAATCAAATATTCAACTTCCTTTGCCACAATCTGAGCCAAATTCTCATTTGTTGTCCTCACAATCAGGTGACAATCGAACACCCGGTACTTCATGTAGTGGAGTTGGCTTTGATAATGGTGAGAACAAGATTTTGATATAGCCTGATGGGGATGGGTAAGTAATGATTTTATAAGCATAATTATGAAAATTATCATGCTTGAACATAGTGTTGCACTAACTTATGATTTGCTTATTTGTAGGTTTTGGCCTCATAAGGAAGTCATTGCAGGCATTGCATCATGCATCAAAAGTAAGTTTGAGGAAGGCAAACCAAGGTGGAAAGCATTTCTCGATGATACAAGAGAGATGTGGTTTAAACTATTTGAGGTGACCATGTTGATACTATTTCAATATCTTAGTTTACTAGTTAACATTATTTTGTTGTTATTATTAGAAAAATAACTTTGATTTTTGGTAGGGAAAATTTAAGTGGGATCCTAAATTTAATGTGGAAATTAAAAGTAATTTTGAGAAGAGAGGGTCGAGTATGCTGTCACAACTTCTACAAAAAGCCCAGAAAGGTGGTATTAGACCTTCATGGATTGGAGAGACTGCTTGGGCAGATTTGGTTCAATATTGGAAGTCTGGAGATTTCAAAGCAAAATCTGAACAAAATAAGAAGAACTGTAACTCCAATGCAGGTGCATCACTATATACCGGAGGGTGTATACCCCATTGAGTTCTTTACAAGAGAATGGTATTGATAGAGTTTATTTAACATTCCATTGTTTTAATTTTATTATTCCATTTTTATTATTAATACATGTAAACCTTTTCTTTTTGAGTTGTAGAAAGCTGAAAATGGAGGAAAAGACCCATCATTTTCTGAATTTTATTTCTGGATGCACAAGACAAAGAAGAATAAAGAATGGGTCCACCCAAAAGCTCAAAATGCTTATATGAGCTAAAGTTGATTCTATTTTTGCTACTTATATATTTAGAAATGAGAATGATTGTGAAAGTGTATCTATGTTATAGTAGTTTTCTTCTTGTTGTTTGTGACATGTTAGAATTAAGGTCCGTCTATTGATCCCTACAAAGGTCTCAATGGATTAGACATTAGTAAATATTATCAAAGCACTTAACTTGTTGAGATCGTGTCATATATAGGATTCACCATAAACTCAAGAGTGTATATATATATATATATATATATATATATATATATATATATATATATATATATATATATATATATATATTGTCTTTAATATCATATCATAAAATCATCTCAAACCATCTCTGGTAGAGGCATGCACGTGAATGATTTTATATAAGAGCATGCATTTGCACCATACTTAACTAATCATTATTATTCTATCATTGATCTCACTTTCAATACGATAGTTGTCTTAAGTTCCACTAATAATTTTCATTTTCACTAACATTTCAATATGATAATTGCTATGTTAAGTTATGAATAAGATATACACTTCCTTTTTTTCACAAAAGTATTTATTAATGTCTCTTATTTTTTTTTTTTTGGTCTGGATAATTTCTCTTAGTTTAATAATGATAGATGTACATCTCAATCAATGAGTACAATCCAATTGAGGGTTTCTTGTATGGTTCTTAAACAATTTGACAAATCTACTTAGCTGGTTTATGTTTTGAGATTTCCTATTTTGATTTCTTAGACTCAAATGTCAAATCATTGGCTCTTGTTAAGTTATGTTTCTACAAATTTGTCTTTTCATTATTTGGCTTTCCATTTATGCTAAATTGTTGATGATCATTATCCCTTTATGGTAGCAACTTATAGTTTTACTTGTATGAATTATTGATTTTCCAGACACTAATATCTTTAAAAGTGAGTATATTATATGCTCAAATCAACAAAATGATTGGCTTTTTTTTTATTTTATACATTTACTATAATAGAGCAAGCTACTATTATTTGTTATTTGTATTTGACTCTAAGCTTGAATGATTTTTGTTTATAATAGGAGAGCTTTGAAAAGAAAAAAATGAATTATCATCACAAACTAAGACTAATTCTAGAGAAGCTGTTGCACAGTCGCAATCTGTGGCATCTGATTTTGCAAATTTGGATAGACTCTGTGGGAGGAAAGAAAAAAGGAAGAGTATCTGGGCTTGGTTCTTTGGGCAAGTCAACGAAAACTATTATTCCAGGAACTTCACTAACAATGACCATATCAGAACATATTGAGGAAGAGATAAGAAGTGAAGTTCATTCATTCAATACTTCCTTACAAGCTCAATTGGAACAAGAAAGGCGGGAGAAAGAAGACATGAAGAATGAGTTATATGAAACAAGAAATATATTGAATTTATTAATGAAGAAATTAGGCTATGAAGCAAGTTCTTCTTAGTCAAAACCTATAACCCATAATCAAAATAATTCAAGTGATAAAAAGGATTCAAGTGATAGAGAGGATTCAAGTGATGAAGATGATTCAAGTGATGGAGAGAATGAGGATAGTACATTATCTGAATACTCTAATGCATAGCTCCCCTTTATTATAACTATTATGATGACAGATGACTTATAATTTTTTATTTAATTTGAGTAATGCATTACATTAAAGTTATTATATTATGACAAAATTTATGTTTCATTATATATATATTGACAAGTATGGGAAAGAAATAAATTTAACAAACAATTATTAAATTTGTTCAATTTGATTGCAAATTTAATTCCTATGAAAGTTATATTAGAAATGCTTAGTTGCAAAATTTGTTGTGAATTTAATTAAATTTTGGTTCATATTTCTTATAAAATTTGTTATAAAATTTATTATTTCCAATTTTGCTGTGAAACTTACATGCAAAATTACTTGCAAAATCCAGTCTTGAAAGGTGTATTACTTGCAAAATTTACTGTGAAATATACATGCAAAATTACTTGCAAAATCAAATTTGTTGTGAACATTACCTGCGCAATTACATGCGAATTCAGATTTTGGAAGACTGTGACAACTTGTGGATTTTGTTGCGAATTAAATTACATGCGGATTTTGTTAGGTCAATTAGATGCGAATTTTGATAGGAATATTATCTGCACAATTACTTGCGACATTGAATTGGGATTACCTATAAGTTTTGCTGTGGATTTAGTTACCTACAGCTTTTGTTGCGAAAATTACTTGTGAATTTTGTTGCGACAATTTAATTTGAGGATTTTCCTGCGCAAACTATATGTGAATTTTCCTATGAATATTACTTGCGGATTTTGTTGGGCCAATTAGATGCAGATTTTAATAGGAATATTACCTATACAATTACTTGCAAAATTGAATTGGGATTACCTACAACTTTTGCTGTGGATTTAGTTACCTACAACTTTTGTTGCGAAAATTACTTGTGAATTTTTCGATGATAATTTAATTTGAGGATTTTCCTATGTAAACTAGATGCGAATTTTTTTACAAATATTTATTGCGAACACAATTCGTAGCAAAATATGCAACAAAATTCTTTCCACCCACACACTTTGCCACGAAAATTAGTTGTGGATTTTTCATATTTCTTGTGAAATAATTCGTAGCTAATTATTTGCGGATTTAAAATCCGTAGCAACTAATTATCAAGGAGCATATTACCTGTGGATTTGTTTTTCCAACAAAATCCGCATGAAACCTGCTTACCTGCGAATTTTAAGTAGAAATCCGTAGCAAAATCCTCATGTAACAGGTAAGTTTTTTAGTAGTGCAAGACTAGTAGCTAAAAAGGATCAAAAATGTGGTTTCTAGAGCTTTCAAAAACTAAAATTATAGATTCTGTTCCAGCATGCATTTAATTGGTAAAAATGTGTTTTGACATGTATATGTGGGTTGAAATCCATAATAAATGATTTAGAAATTAATTCTAGCATCTAAGGAAAAGTCAATAATGAGAAAAGGACAAAAGCGTAACTTCTAGAACACCGAAATTGCTCAATTTTCAATTCTGTCCAAATCTGTCCAGCATGGTGTGATGATGTTCTTGAGGTCAATAATTAGTGGAAGTCATTGGAATTAATCCCTTAGATGCATAAAGAAATAAATACATAAGCTAAGTTATCCGATTTTAAGGTTTTACTGTTTAAGGGCTAATGAACGTGCTTATTTCATGAGATGATTGGTTCATGATATATTGTGAAATATATGTGATGATGATGTTGCATATTTGGCTACCAATTTATATTATTTCTCATGGCATATTATGATTACCTTTGGAATATTTGAGATGTATATACTATGAAAGCATGTGATATTATATGTTATGTTTGTGTTTTTGCATCTCAATATAACATGCTAAGTTTAGGATGACATAAAACACATGGAAATGATCCTCTAGACTCCCCGAATTAAAGGTTATGAGAGGTGATCTAAGTAAGATTGCATATTCATAAGAAAGGCAAGGAAGTAATGTGTTTTTCCCCCTCTATTACCCCATGTTAAATCTAGTGATGGCTAGCTAGGTTGAGCACATCCTAGGCGATCGTTATGTTGGTTGGCTTTGGTGATGATTGTAAAAATCGCTGAGGAACTTATGTTGGTTGGTTTTGGTGATGACGTAAGAGGGTGGAATTGATAATAAAGGAACTTGAGTGTTCATTCATGAGAAAGTAAAATTACCATGGGTTCTCCTGCCTTCCCTTGCATGTTACATAATGTATAACTCATCATATTACCATATCATGCATCCATTTACTTGTCACTGTTTTAGTTCTTTAGCCTTATCTTATGCTTGAACTTACACATTGTTGATTTATGCATTGCCATGCATACATGAGATACCTGTTGCATTCATGCATTAAGATTCATGCTAAAACATATGGACCTCGGTTAATGGTATTTGAAAACTTAACAAATGAATCTTATTTATGCCCATTATTTCTATAATTAAACCCGAGGTTCCTAAGGACGATGATGATGACACGTGTGTAGAGAGGGAATCCCTATTGAGATTCTTGTATAAGTTTCTCACTCCCTTTATCTTTCTTTTCCATCTTCGTCTTCAAACAAGGTTGACGATGACATTCGTGGACCGCCCTGAGGTGATAGTATAGAAGTAGCTTGATGGTCGAGAATAGAGTGGTGCAGCGGAAGTGGGGACATAGTCTTTCACAACCTTAGGAGTTATCTCGCCTTTATATAAGCTAGTAACTTAGTCACGAAGAGCTTATTTACATCATAGTTATGTTTAGTTTTTGAATTATTGTATGCTCAACCTCTATAGGTGGGCTCAATATATTTGATGTGGTATTATTGTGGAATATTCCTATATCATCAATACTATTAATATTGTTTGACTTGATATTTGAAGTTAATGTTATATGATGATGTGCTCAGCTTATGCTAGATTCTATTGTGAGCTATATATGTGTTATATGATGAATAATTATATGTTATAATGTATATGCAAACGGCTCATAGTTTGGTTTTTCAAAAAAAAAAGGGTCGTATTTTCCATAGGCTTATTTTCAAAGCCCCAAATTAAGTAAAATTCTGAGACGAAAGAGTAACAACTAACGATTAACCACTATGCATCCTAGGCCTATTGTGTTGAAAGTTAGGGTGTTACATTTGAGCACTAGATTAATTAGGTGATGGCATAAACTTCAACGTGCAAATGCAAGCTTCATTTTTATCTTGGCATTATAGGGTGATGGCAAGGGAAATATAAATATGATATGCAAAGCTTAAATATAAATATGAAAATGCAAGCTCTGGTTTTAATCTTTAAGTTTAAGTGATAGCTTGAAAAGTAAATATGCTAGGCAAGAAATATAAATATGAATGCAAGTCTAATTCTTTATTTTAGTGCTCTAGGCCCCTTAGAGTATTCACTCTAAATCAACAATTAACTTTAAGGTTGAAATAGGTAGGCTTCGACTTTAATTATTTACGTGATGACATAAATGTAAATATGCTAACATAAGGCTTAAATATAAATATGCAATGCAAGGACTTGAAATATAAATGTAAATGCAATCCATTTATTATTTCTTTGAGTTCTAGGCTCAAGACTCCCATTTAACTCTTTAAAACCACATAACATATTTATTTGCTAAAAATTCTTAGAAGTGAAACCTTGAGCTTTAGAGGTCAAACAAATGATGATTTTACAATCAACATCCAAGATCCTCATCATCAAGCTATGGTTTTTCCAATGACATGGCCATTATGGCCGAAGAAGAGAAGAAAGAAAAAGGAAAGCAAAAATCCAAAAAACAGAAGGAGAAGGAAAGAATCAACACTTCAACATTCCAATCCAAGAAAGATTAAAAAAAAATGAATGAGAATTTGGAAATAACTCCCCTACCAAAGGTATTTTTCTTTGAAAAGATAAAAGCTTGGCCTTGGAAATGAGATGAGAAGGACAAATCTTCCTTGGTGCTTTAATGGTGGTTTCGACCAAGAAAGACAAAGAAGAAGGAATATGTGTCTTTAGTTTGAACTTGGAAGCGGAGAGGTTATGTGTTTAAGGGAATATCTATGGTGGTTGTGTGGTGGTTTGGGGGTTGAGAAGTGGTGGAGTGTGGTGGCTCTTGGAAAATTGGAGAAGAAGAAAAAGAAGAACTCTTGAGCATAAAGAAAGAAAGCTTGAGGTTGCAAGTTTGAGCAAGTGTTCTTGCAAGTTTCCTTGGATGCCTATTTATAGAAAAAATGAAACACATGGGGGTGAAATAGAGAACAGTGGCTGGCGGCCTCTTTGAGATAAAAATATCTCTTTTCATGGCATGGCTTTGGGCATGGCTAGCTATGGCCTTAAGCATGGTCCTAAGTATGGTTCTTTGAGTGTTTGAATTTCAGCATGTGATGGATTAATAGAAAAGGGTGTGGCCGGTTCCTATGGGAGGTTTAAGGAGGAAATTGTGTTATTTCATTTATGTTATGACTTGGTTTAGGGAATGGGTTTGATTAGACAATTGATTAGGAAGTGTAATTAGGCGTGTTGGTGAGAAAGTGCAGGATTAAGGCTACAAAAGACAAGGTTTAAGAAGTCTTCTTGGTCAATTAGTGCAAATCTACCTTTATTAGGGAGGAATCTCATCATGTGACCATTTCCATAATTTAAGGAATTGAATAGACAAAATACTATTTCAAATTGACATGACACTAATTCTTGAATTAAGAAAAGGATTTTGAGTTTCTCTAAACAATTTTAGACCCTAATTAGCCTCAATTAATTCTTTTAACTCTAGATTAATTTTTAAAATAAATTAATCTTTTATTAGAGCTTAATATTGATTAGGTTTTGTTAATTATGTAATTAAACTTGTTATGCCCTTAATTAGGGGCAAAATGGTGATTTTTCACAAAAACTCCCCGAGACCACCCAGGCTTAACCAAACATTAAACAATCCTTAAAAACGGCATTTCCAACCTCCAGGCAAGGTCCGGGTGCAGTCGGGAATTAATTCTGTGTCAATTAGATATAGGGGCATTTTGGTAATTTTGTGCGCAGGAACTCAAAAATGATATTCTTCTGCTCTATTAAGATATATAACATATGTAATCACACATAATCCCCGTTCAATATTAAAATAGCCCTTTAAGGATGGTTGGGGCCGGTTATCCTCTCTTTCCCAGTAAAAATAGCCTCAGGGACATTTTGGTCATTTGTACACGAGAAAAATCGGAGCATTACAATTTACTCCTTATTGTGTAAATTTGATAGATTTATTGGCTTTTGCATTTAGTTTGAAATAATTTGTAATTACACCATTTTGTGTTTGACTTGTCTCTTTGAGTATGGTTTTGAGCACAGCAGCTTTGGATCAAGTGCAAAATGTCAAGAATAAAACTGGGAACTCTTTGGAAGAAGCTTGGAGTAAAAAGGAAAAAAAAAGGTGGAAATTCACTCTCAGGTGAGTGCTGCAGTGCTCATTTAGTGTTGAAGCGCTCGTGGCAGAGCAATAACATTAATTTTTGGGATTCAACATTCTGTTGAGAGCTGCGGTGCTCTTTGAGCACTGTAGTGCTAGTGTAATGACAGGATTGTAGTTCACTTCTCTACTTTTGTGGCCCTAATTTGTGCTATTTTAGAAAGCAGTGTATAAAGGATTGAAACAAATATTTAACCTAGTTTTCGGGACTCACTTTTAGGCTGCCACTTTTAGTTACTATTATTCTCTCTCTATATTTTCTTTCTATACCTTCTTCTTCTCTATTCTTCTCTCTTTTAGGGATTCCATTAGTGAAGGTGCTTTGTGTTGGAGATTGTGGCAAGGATTATTTCTATTATTTTCAAGTTCCCTTTTATCTTCATTGTTGTAATCCTCCAACGATGGAGAAGTAGATTTCTTTACTAGTGTAAGGGTTTCTGGATGGATTGGAATGATGTTTGAGACCTTTTTCGACATTAAATGCATTGGTTTTCTTAATATTCTACAGTTTCTATTCCTATAATAATTGTGGTGATTGCTATAATCTTTATTGGGATAACTAAATTGGCAATCATCGTTTAGGGAAACCCTTTGGGCATAAATTAATAGATCTATTGGTTTATGTTTGAAGAAGAATATTAGAATTAACTTTCCAATCGACGGTTAGACTATAGCAATTGGTTCATTAAATTAATGTGATTTCTAAATTAATTGAGATCTTCTTTATTAATTATCTGCATTGATCAAATTCTAGAGGTCGATCAATCAGTAGTAGAATTGCCAGTAATTTATTACTAATAGCCACCAATGGATTTAACATTTGGTTAATGATAATTAATTTCCAATCCTAAGAATACTTTATACTAGTGTCTTTCTTCACTATTGCTATTATCCCGCTATTAACTCTTAATTTTAATTGTTTTAATTCTCATTCTTCAAAACCCCAATTTTCACAACTAAGTATTAAAGCCTCCTTGAAAAAAGACCTAGCTTATGCCATTCGCTACATTTTCTAATCAGGTAAATGATTTAATATCCCCTCCTGATTTTTATGTGCTTGAAATGGAAAATGACAATAATGCTAGCCAGCATACATTAATCTTGAGTATACCATTTTTTAAAATAGCTAGAACCATGATTGATGTTGATGCTGGCACATTACCCATGGAGTATGGGCACGTGAAGGTCTAATTTTGTTTATTTGAGGCAATAAAGTACCCCCATGAGGAACACTCTGTGTTTGGCATTAATGTCATTGACTCTTTAGTTGATTATGCTTGTGGAAATATGCTCTGTAAAGGTCTAGATGCCATTTCCCTACTTTTTCTTCTTCCATAGGATATGATGTGTCGATTGTTTTAGAATGTCCTAAGTTTTTAGATACAGGTACTCCACACAACGAGCATTCATCAGTTTGCCAAGTGCTTCATAACTCACCCATATTGGGAAAGAAACCCTGTAAAAGGCAATAGAGTTTATTGCATGAGCCCCGGGCAAAACTGATGGCTGGAAAGCTGAAGTCTAAATGGAAGGGACCATTCTTAGTCACCGTGTGCACCCTGATGGTGCAATTGAGTTGGAAAATGCCAAGATGACTCAATGTGATGTTGAAAGGCACCGGCTGATGCACCTCCATGCGGTCCTCACAAATCTAAGGGCTCATATGGCTTATCTTTGGGTTGAATCTGCAAACCCTCTATGAGGGTCCTGATCGTCCAACTTAGGGACATTAAAGCAAAGTGCTGGGTAGGAGACAACCCACTGTGAGGTTTTTTTTTACTCTTCCCTTTTACTTTTTTGCATTTTATTTATTTTCATTTTAGTTTTGAGTCTTGCATCATATTTATTTTTATTTGCATTTGACACCATCCCTTTGGTATCTTAGAGGTTACATGCATTAGCTCACACCACATGCACCTTATTGACTTGCTTGGCATTGACTTTATTTTGTGTTGCATGCTTAGTCGATTTATTATGTTAATTGCATTGAGTACATGCACTTTTACATGTGAGATTTTGAGCCTCTTTGATTGGACCATCATGTGTCATTCTTGTTTGTTCTTGTATGTTTCCATCTTTGGATTTGTATTCTAGAACCTGCTTAGGGTCTTGCTTGAAAATATGTTTCCATGTGCATGCTTGAATACGATTGAGAAATTTTTCTTGTTTATAGCCACTTGCCCATATAGTTACCCTTTGCATTTTACCATTGTTTAGCTCCCTTGAGCCTTATTGCTCATTCTTTTGTTTTAGCACATCCTTAGCCAAAAATGAAAAACAAAGAAAGTTTCCCAACCTCTTAGGGTTAGGAGAGCATTGTCCACTTCTTACATGTACTTAAGCATAAGTGTGGGGGCTAGCATGAGGACATGCCCTAATTTAAGTATAGGGGAGGAACAATGTGTATAAAAATAAATTCAGCAAGTGGCACATAGAGAAAAAAAAAAGAAAGAAACAAGGATGAAAAGGTTGATTGAAAAAAAATATTTCTGACAAAAAAAAAGTTGAATATGTGCCACATTGCAAAAGAAAAGCCTGTAATTGTGTTAGGTTAAACAAAGTGTACCCTTAGACACTTATGCTCTTGGCATATGGATTTGCTCTCCTTTGACTTGAAGTTTAACCCTATTGGCCTATATTTTTATCCACCTTCGCCCAAGCCTTCACCCATGCCCCATTTCAACCAAAGGTGAGTCCTCTTGATTCAGTATGCATATGTGTATGACAAAATAGAGAATGAGACCCATGACAAGCTTATGATGATGCATTTTCATTTGAGGTAATTGAGTGTGCATCATAGGATGAAAAACATGAGTGAATGAGTGGCAAACACTAACCTTGAGAGGATTTTTGTACTTGATCCATGCATCATATGTGAATTCTACTATGCTTGCTATGTACTTGTTCATGTCTTGCTTGTTGTAATTCTCTTAATTATTAGTGTGAAAGCTTACTATTATGCATCTAGGTTCATCGGATTGGTGTATTGTCATTTATTTTCATGCAACATGTATTCTAGGATAGGAGTATAGTGAAGTCCTTCTATACTACTTCTTATCCATACGTTGATTTGATCTTAGTTTCATATGAGGACATGTGAAAGCTTAAGTGTAGGGGAAGGGCATCTATGCCAATTCTCTTGCTACCAAATCTTAGATTTTTGCATGAGTTTCATTGAGTTATTAGTATGATTAATTAGGATTTTGATTTATTCTTCATTGTGTAAATTTAGTAGATTTATTGGCTTTGACATTGATTTTAGAATAATTTGTAATTACATCCTGTTGCGTTTGACTTATCTCTTTGAGTCTGGTTTTCAGCACAGGAGCTTTGGATCAAGTGTAAAATGTCAAGAATAAGGCTAGGAACTCTTTGGAAGAAGCCTAGAGTAAAAAGGAAAAAAAAAGCATGGAAGTTCACTCTCAGGTGACTCGACAGAGCAATAACCATCAATTTTTGGGACTCAACATTCTGTTAAGCGCTATAGTGCTAGTGCGATGACAAAGTTGCAGTTCACTTAGCTGATTTTGGGCCCCACTATGGGCTATTTTAGATAGTAGTATATAAGGATTGACACAGATATTTGACCTAGTTTTTGGGACTCACTTTTAGTTGCTATTATTCTCTCTCTACATCTCTCTCCATCTTCTCTCTACATCTTTTTCTTCTCTATTCTTTTCTTTCTTAGGGATTCCATTAGTAAAGGAATTTTGTCTTGGAGACTGTGATAAGGATTATTATTTTGATTAAATACGAGGCTTACAAGTCCAAAAGAAAACTAAGTAGGACCACTTATAAAACTAGTGATCCGAGAATGAGCAGAGTCATAAAGAAACTGAACAAAATAAAGGGAGGAAGGGAAGGGAAGGGAAGAACAGAGTGCCCTTTATAGCAAGAGTATGACCAAAATTAGCTAAGCAATCAACACACCCATGAGCTTCCCTATAGGTGTGGGTCACACGGATCTCCCAATTAGAATTGAGGAGCGAGTGAGCTTGATTAACCAGGGGGCCATAGAGATGATGAGTATCAACACCCTGATAAAGGAAATTAACAGCCAAAAGGGAGTCCATTTCAAGTATGTAGATCTGAAAGCCAAGATTTTTAGCGAGATTGAGACCAATAACAGCACCCCAGAGTTCAGCTGAAGTAATAGAGCAAGTCCCAGCCGGGAGCTGAAACCATAAACAAAATTGCCATTATGGTCTCTAATAATTCCTCTGTACACTGCTCCACCGGTAGATTGATAAAAAGGTGCCATCTACACTAATTTTAATATAGCCCTTAAGAGGGGGCTCCTAGCAAATATATAGTATAGTCCAGGAAGGGAGGTGAGTGTGGGACTTAGCAAGAGAAAACATGTGGTAGGAGATGTTTTTGGTCAAAGGGAAGATGTGGAAGAGCACATCTTTCCTCTGGGGAGCTTTGTTCTAAAAAATAAACTTATTACGAGTTTGCCAAAGAATGTTACATCTAGTTGCAAAAAGGAGGGGCCACTCAACACCTTTGTACCGAGATATGCTCGACACATTTTCTGAGATGCAGGAATCCAAGGAACCAGAGAAAAAGGAGTGATGAAAAGATCTATCTATGATGCTCTTCCATACTCCTTCAGCTACAAAGCAATCACGAAGAGCATGGAGCACCGTCTCTTCTGCAGAACCACAAATCAGGCAAGATGGCTGGGATGTCATATTCCTTTTCCACCTCGCAAAATTGGTAACGAGGGCATTATTGAAAACCAGCCAGAGAAAAGCACGCAAACGTTTAGGGGCATTTAATTTCCAAATCAAAGAGAAGGTACGGGGAGTCCTGGACTTCAGCTAGGGAAAGGGCTTCGTAAGCCAACTTCATTAAGAAGGAACCAGAGGTAGTAGGGTGCCAAGCCAAAGAATCAGGGCTTCTATTCAAAGTAGGCCTAGCCAAGGATGCAAATGGGCCCAAGAAGTCTAAAGGGAAGTATTGAGCAATGAGGTCCCAAGCCCAATTCCCTTGAAAATAGATAGTCACAAACATAATTTTGAGTTTGAATCAGGGATAAATCCCTAAGGACAAAATCTTCTAAACACTGAATACTAGAGATCCAGTGCGCGTGCCAAAAGTTTATGGTAGTGCCATTTCCTACTCTCTAAATCAAATTATTATGCACCATGGGCCAAAACTTTACAATACCTTGCCAAGCATTAGAGCTAGAAGAACGACGAGCAATTCTAGGGAGCAGATTAGTACCACATTTATACTTGGAGCATAATACTCTGACCCAAAAAGCATCGCATCTATCAATAAGACCTTAATCCAATTTCATAAGGAAGGAAGCATTCATATCTTTGGCGCATCTAAAACCCAAACCCCCAATTTTTCGGGAGTATATATCTTCTCCCAACTGACCAAGTAATGCGCCTAGTAGTATCAGTACTGCCCCAAATAAAGTTGCAGCTAATCTATCAATTTCTGAACAAACCATTATAGGAATCTTGATAGTTTACATAATATAGGAAGGAATATAAGCCAAGGCAGATTGGGCTAAAGTAATTTGGCCTGCTAGTGAAAGGGTTTTAATGCTCTAGCCATTGAGCCTATGGTGCATGCAATCAATAATAAAACCAAAATCATTCTTGGAGCACTGTTTATGGAAAAGAAGGACCCCCAAATACTTTCCCAGGTTATTCATAAGCTTAAAACCAAAGGCCTCACTGATTTCTTTTTTCCGATGGAAATGGACATTCTGAGAAAAGATAATGCAAGATTTACTGCTACTTACCTTCTGCCCAAAAGCAATGCAAAACAAATCCAAAGTTTGCTTGATGATCTCTATTTGATTTAAGGAAGCTTCAGCAAGAAGGATCAGGTCATCAACAAAGCACAGATAAGAGAGAGTAGAACCATACCTAGATAAAAGAACAGGCTTCCAAAGTCCAGATTCAGTTGCTGCCAAGATCAAGTGGGAGAGACGCTCCATACATAACGCAAATAGATAGGGGGATAAGGGGTCACCCTTGCAAATGCCTCTACAGGGGAAGAAAGGAGAGCTTGCTTCACCATTCCAGATGACTTGCATTGTAAGAGAAGATATACAATGCCAAATGATATAAATCAGGTTGTCTGGAAAACCATTATGTCGCAAAGTATCAATAATAAAATCCTAACGGAGTCTGTCATAAGCCTTCTCAAAGTCAATCTTGATTGCCATAAAGCCAATTGAGCCCTTTTTATGTCTCATGGAGTGCACTGCTTCTTGAGCAATGATAATATTATCTGCACTAAGGCAACCAGGGACGAAGCTACACTGAGTATGACTTACCAATTTATTCATCACGGTTTTGACCCGAAGAGAGATAATCTTTGTAATAATCTTGTAAATAACATTACAAAGACCTATGGGCCAGAACTAAGCATGATTCTCCGGAGAATCCACTTTAGGAATAAGAGAGATGAAAGTTTGATTCACTTAATGAATTAATTTTAGTTGATTAAAGGCCTGTTTTATCCACGTTTGGAGAGATGAACTAACCAAAGCCCAGTTATTCTAGTAGAACATTACAGGAAGCCCATCTAGACTAGGAGCTTTCCAACCCCCCATAGACAATAAGGTAGATTTGATTTCTTCATTAGAGACCTCATGATGGAAAAATGCATACTTTTCTACAGATAAGCGAGAAAAGGCCCCAGAAATTAGGAGCTCCTCATAAGTAGAATCGTCTTGATAGAGATTAGAAAAGAAAAAGACCCTCATATCCTTAAGAGAGTTCAGGTCTTCAATCCAAACACCATCATCATTCTTCAGGGCAGAAATTTTATTTCTACGTCGTCTTCTAGTAGCTTTTCCATGAAAGTACTAAGTATTTCGATCTCCCAGAGAGAACCATTTGTAGCAGGACATTTGTTTCCAATAAACTTTTTCCTGAATTAGAAGCTAGGAATAATCTTCCTTGAGCTCCTTATAAAGCTTATCTAGAAAAGGATTAGGTTAGAAGGAAAGTTTTCAAGAAATGCCTTCAAGTCTAAGAAGAATGTGAGCTTTATGACAATGTATGAGTCTGAAAATGTCTCTGTTCCAAACCTGAATATCAGTCATAAAGGTAAAGATATTACATAATATATCTACATTAGCTTGCCAAGTCTTTTTAAGAAAATCCAGGAAACCATCATGCAGTTGCTAGGGGGCAAGAAAATGAAAGATATGAGAGCCCCGAGGTTGAAGAGTCCAATCACTGAAAAAAAAAAACAGATTGGGATGTGATCAAATTTTAAACGAGGAAGATGTTGAATATAGGCTTCCTCGAAATGACAAACCCAATCAAAATTTGCTAAACAGCGATCTAGGCATCTTCGGATATGTTAACGCTGCCAGATGAAAGGTCAACCTAAGAAACCGAGGTCCTCAAGACCCAGGTTAAGCAAACAATCAATGAAATGATTAGTATCACAAGCTACTTTTGAAGATCCCCCTAAGTCAGTCAGAGAAAGGGTGGAGTTAAAATCTCCTCCAATGCACCAAGGACCAGCCAAGTTTGCACCAATAGACTCTAAGGAGTTCCAAAGATCACACCTAAACCTGGAATGGGGTCTGCCATATATGGCTGTTAGAAACCAAGAAAGATCTGAACCATACTAAACTTTAAGGTGAACCAGCTAACGATGCGAATTTAAAATCTCAATCATCCAAGCATCTGAGTTCCATAAAACCTAAATACCACTAGAGAAACCTTCCCCATCTTGAATATCAAAGCCATCAAAACCAAACCTTCCTATAATCTTACGAGCTTTGGGACCCGAGACATGGTTTTTGAATAAGATCATGAGACGATCTCTATAATAAAGTGATAAATCTTTAAGCAAAGCTGCAAAACCTTTACCACAAGCTCCCCTATAGTTCCAAAATATAACATTCATTAAGAACTGCTAAGGGGAGTTGGGGCTGAAAAGTCCCATAGGGTACCTCTGCATCAGCATTAACATGGGGAATATACTCATCCTCAAGCAATTGGGTTATGGGATCGCCCTTATCGATTAACAAATTTCCAACACCATGATCGTGGGGGTTCCGAGACCCTCCATTGAGATCAACCCCTCTCCAAATTTGATGCACAAATTCCATATCTTCCTCAGAAGAATCATGGACCATGACACTAGGGGGAAAATTAACACTTTTACCTTGTTGATATTGCTGCCAGCAATCCCAGGTTTATTGATTAATCCACCGAAAATAATCTGCATGTTTATCGATCTAAACTTCTTTGCCCTTAGCTTTCATTCCATGATACTCATACAAGTTAGATGAAATCATGTGGGATGAAGAAGGAGTAGCTTCCTTATGATACTGGCTCTTAAGCATTACCTAGTTATTCTTGTTACCTTGATGGACCGAGGTATTCTAATTGTTTCTAGCATTTATGGGCTTTTTCTTTTCTTTGTATAACTGGCCTATGGAAAAGGGTCGTTCTTGTGAAGCAGGCCCATAATGGGGAACATAAATTGGCTTAACTATATTAGTGGGCCCCATAGAATTATTGTCCTCTTGATCTTCATGGACCAGAATATGGAAACGTGAACCTCTAAAGATCTCGCCTTCTTCTTCATTTGGTATACTGCTGACTGATTAGATTTATGATCAAATCTACGTCGTTGGGGCTTCTTAGCCAGCATCCATGGCCTAAAAGGTTTCAGGAACTCAGCTAGAGGCATTTTATTTGAGAGAGCGGGATCACGATTTCTTGAACTGCAAGATCAACCTGATTATGGGAATCTTTCAAGATTTTAGGAACAATAGAATCTTCATTCCGATATTCTTGCATCACCTCTGTCACCGCTGTACCTTGCTTGGAGAAGGAACCAAAATGATGGCAGCTGCCATGTTCTCGGGGCACTAATCAACACGATAATCGTAACGACCACATTTGAAGCAGACCAAATGAAGGCCTTCATATTCAACCCGAAGGTCTAAGCCCAAGGTCGAGAGATTTGGAACTCGAGGATGACGTAAGTCTAACTCCACACAAATATGTGCAAATTTTACCCGAGAGTGGATAGATGTTAAGCCATCAATCTTAAGCATGGTGCCTAATTCACCCCCTGCCCTCTAGAGAAAGTTTTTATCATAAAGCTAAATTAGGAGGTCCGGTATACGAACCCACACTGCCATCTTTTGGACTACCTTCCACTTAGGTTGGAAAAGAGGTCTCTAACGTTGAACCATTAGATAGTGATCTGCAACGAGCCAGGGACCTTCAAATAAAGCATTCGTGTAATCTCCTTGGTCTGAAAACCAAACAACATAGAAATCTTCATTCATGTCCATCACTTTAATATCACCTTTCCGTGCCCAGGATTTTTTAATACAGTGATCCATGGGTCACAGCCCCAAGCTTTTTCCCAAAAGTTTGACAATAAGAGTAAGCTTCCACGGTTTGCACCAGTCATGCAACTCCTCCATAGAAACTAGAACGTTGGGTTTCAGGTTGAAAGGTTTATCATTCAAGGGACCCAGGTCTACCTCCATGTCATCCTAGAGGTAGTCATCAATAACAGCCTGTGCAATTATCTCTAGGTCTAAAGTATCTATATTACCTTTAGCTACCACCTTTACCTTCAGATTCTCTTTTATCTTCTTTGTTATAATCCTCCAAAGATTGAAGAGTAGATTTCTTTACTAGTGTCACGGTTTCCGGATGGATTGGGATGATGTTTGAGACTTCTTTTGATATTAAATACATTGGTTTTCTTAATATTCTGTAGTTTCTCTTCCTATTTTTGTGGTGATTGCTATAATCTTTATTGGGTAACTAAATTGGCAATCATTATTTAGGGAAACCCTTTGGACATAAATTGATAGATCTATTGATTTATGTTTGAGGGAGAACATTAGAATTAACTTTCCAATTGGCGATTAGGCTATAGCAATTGGTTCATTAAATTAATATGATTTCTGAATAAATTAAGATCTCGTTTATTGAGATCTCGTTTATTAGTTATTTACATTGATCAAATTCTAAAGGTCGATCGATCACTAGTAAAATTGCCAGTAATTTATTACTAATAGCCACTAGTGGGTTTAATATTTGGTCAATGATAATTAATTTTCAATCCTATGAATACCTTGCGCTAGTGTCTTTTTTCGTTGTTGCTATTATCTCGTTCTTATTAACTCTTGAATTGTTTTAATTCTCATTCTTCAAAACTCCAATTTTCATAACTAAGTATTGAATCCTCCTTGAGAAACGACCTAGGTTGTGCCATTTGCTACATTTTTTGTGAAACTTAGCATTAAAATAAATTTCTAATTTAAGGAGGTAGGTGACAACCTTCGTCAACACCTTAGTTGATTTGATGTTTCTTGAGATGATTGATTTGATGTTATCCTAGGCATGGATTGGTCTCTTGTCATGCCAATGTTGATTGTCATTCCAAGGTAGTGGGGTTCGACGTTCCAAATGGTCTATCTTTCATGTTTAAAAAGGATAGTTATCTCACACAGCTAGTCTAATCTCATCCGTGAGTGTTTTGCACTTGATGAATAAAGGCAATCAAGCCTTCCTTGCAGTGGTTGGAGATGTTGAGGCCATAGTGCCTGGCATTGACCAAGTCCACATGGTTAGAGAGTTCCCAGACAAACTACCAAGAATTCCCCCCGAGAGGCAAGTAGAACTTAACGTAGACTTGGCCCTAAGAGTTTAACCCATATCCATCCCTCCATACTACATGGCCCCTGTCGAACTGCGAGAGTTAAGGGATCAGTTGCAAGATATGCTAGAGAAAGGTTTCATCCATCCGAGCACATCCCCGTGGGGAGCTTCAGTGTTTTTCGTGAAAAAGAAAGATGGTTAGATGCGACTGTGTGTGGACTACTAGCAACTTAATAAACTCATTGTGCATAATAAGTACCCGCTACCAAGGATTGATGACTTGTTTGATTAGCTTCAAGGAGCTTGTTTCTCTAAAATTGATCTCCGCTCTAGGTATCATCAGTTGAGAATCAAAAATGAAGATATTCCTAAGACTGCCTTCTGTACCCTCTATGGGAATTATGAATTCTTAGTGATATCCTTTGGCTTGACGAATGCTCCAATTGCTTTATGGATTTGATGAACCGTGTGTTTAAACCCTTCTTGGATCACTTTGTGATCATTTTTATCGACGATACTTGGTATATTCCAAGAATATGGAGGAGCATAAATGCCATCTAAGGATTGTACTACAAACTTAGCGGGATCATAAGCTTTATGCCAAGTTCTCCAAATATGAATTTTGGCTTGATCAAGTGGCTTTTCTTGGTCACATCGTATCTAAGGATGGATTATGGTGGATCCAAAAATGATTAAAACTATCCAGCAATGGCCGCAACCTACTTCAATTATCGAGATTCATAGCTTTCTAGGATTGGTAGGCTACTACTGTCGGTTTGTTAAGGACTTCTCAAAAATTTCTATGCCATTGACTAAGTTGACTCAAAAGAATATGAAGTTTCAGTGGTCATATGCATGCGAGGAAAGCTTTTAAACACTCAAAGCTTGCCTAACCTCAGCACCTGTGCTTGTCCTACCTTCTGGTTTTGGAGGTTTCTCAATTTACTATGATGCCTCGCGGATAGGACTTAGCTGTGTTTTGATGTAGCATGGTTGAATCATTGCTTGTGCTTCATGGAAGTTGAAGAAGCATGCACAAAACTATCCCACTCATGATCTGGAAATGGCAGCAGTAATCTTTTCTTTGAAGATTTGGAGGCATTATCTTTATAGCAAGACATGTGAAAGTTACACTGACCATAAGAGTCTAAAGTACATATTCCAGCACCGGGACTTGAACCTGAGGCAACGAAGGTGGGTGGAGTTACTTAAGGATTATGATTGCACCATCTTGTACCATCTTGGTAAGGCTAACATTGTGGCAGATGCCTTGAGCAGAAAGTTTATAGGTAGTTTGGCTCATATCGCTCCTGTAAAGAGACTATTAGTAGAGGAAGTTCACACGCTTGAAGCTAGTGGTGTTCAATTTGACTTGGGGAAGTCTGGGATATTCTTGGCTCATGTAAAAGCACAATCATCCCACATGGAGCAAATTAAAATGCTTCAGAACGAAGATCCCAGATTGCTTAAACTGCAAAATGATGTCAAAAGTGGGGCAACTTCTAAGTTTATGATAGATCAAGAAGGAATGCTTTGATTTGGTAAACGGCTATGCGTACCCCGATGTTTGAAATCTTAGAAAGACCATTCTGAAAGAAGCTCACAATTCTCGATACTCTATATATCTTGACTCAGCTAAGATGTATCAAGATTTGTGGCAGTTGTTTTGGTGGGAAGCCATGAAAAGGGATGTCGGTGACTTTGTGTCTCGTTATTTGGTGTGTCAACAAGTTAAGGCTGAACATCAGAGACTCACGGGATTGCTTCAACAACTAGAAATACCTAAATGGAAGTGGGAATAGATCACTATGAATTTTGTATCAGAGTTATCCCACACTATCAAGGGGTTTGACTCTGCGTGAATCATATAGTGGACTGTATGACCAAAATTAACTCACTTTCTTCCAATGAAAACCACCTATCAGGCTCATCAGTATGCTCAGTTGTATATTGATGAGATTGTCAGAATCTATGGAATTTTGATTTCCATTATATCTTATCATGGGGGTCAGTTTATCACTCATTTTCAAGCCTGGACCATTGAAAATGCCAGACTGAGGTTTCAGTGTGAAACTCAATCAAGAACAAATGCATTTCTTTACTTTCTATGTTAAAAGATGAAAGGAAAAGATAGCAATGAAAGAAAAGTCCTAGACATAGAGGAGCTCTTAATCCTCTGAATTCTATCTCTCGATTTCGGAGTGAATCTACTACTACCTCCCCAATGTGTATAAATCACACCACTACAGAAAATCCCACACTCGACACCACATGATTATCTAATGATTCTCTCCTACGTTTTCAATCCCACCCCTCTATCCCATACAACTCTTCGTTTTAAAATTCCCAAGCCATTATAATCACGGCTACTACCGATTGTCGTCTTTATATTGGTTCGACGTGCGCTGTAAGCTTCTCATTACGTCCCTGCGTTCTCTTTGCATTGAGTTGCATAACCTCACCTCCCTTTCTCATGGAAATGTGGGTTGGCGACTATTATCATCTGCCTGTTCTTCCATGCTGTGTGCCCTTAATTAGAATACTTTTGCCTTTAAATTATTCTAATTCCATAGGCCTCTTCGATCCAACATCAGAACCATATTAGCTGACTCCTTCGACGAGCATATTTAAGTGTACAGTCCATGATTTTTGTCGTATAACAAATCCTCACCAGCAGTTCTGACTAGCGCATCGAGGCAAACAATTGTTTCTAACATATGCACCGTCAAACATGCAATTATATTTGTTTCTGGAGAACATACTGGGTTCTTAGTTTTAACCATTTCAGCGAGAACAGCAAAATCCTTTTCTGTGTCTCCAATGACGCTATTCAAATACTAGCTACCTCGTCAAATTAAATATTTTAATTTCTATACATGGTTTCTTAAGGTTTAACGACACACCTGTTGAATCTTGGCAAAATATGAACCATTTCTTGTTGTCAAATTACATTCGACCCCAACGGTTACCAAATATTCTTTAAGATTTTGTAAACACTGCTTAGAAAATGTTTGTACAAACTGGAGTTTCTTTGCAAATAGTTTCTTTTGGTTTGACCTAATGTTTTTTCATCCTCTTATTTTCAAACTCATTCTCAATCATGTCCCATCCCCTGATACATAAGAATTGCCTTTATGCTAACGCATTAGTTATCATAAATATCGTTTATAATTATCTTGTGTATTTAGAATGTGATACCACTTTGAACGAGATGATAGAGAGAAGATTTAGTCTCCATTCGCTAAAAATATCCACTTTTATTTTATACCATTGACTCATCACTTGAATTTTTTTTTCTTCACTTACATGAAAAATTGTAATATAATTACGTGAAAAATTGTAATATAACTATATAAGACTATATATAAATACTCAGAATATACTAACTCAAAATATTAAATAAACATATTAATGACAAGCATGGCAAATATGGCAACATGAATGATTAGTGAATACATGATGATTAAATTTCCAACAAACATCAGAGTAGTTAATTGGTTGAGAGAAGTCGAGCCATGGTTCCTGATCTTGGAAGCACAAACTTTGAGACGAAGTATTTCCAATCATGCCAAGTGAACTAGCCCTTGTTGTACAACGAAAATGTGATATTTGGGATTTTGGACTCCTATCACCCAATTCCAGTTGTTGAATAATGCTATGATATTCCGAGGCGCTCATTGGACTGACCCCAAACCCTTTTAACTTCACAGGCACATACTTTGAGTTTCCTGTTTCTGATTCTGCTGTTACCTTGATTTTCAGCCTTTGCTGATTTTCTATAGTCCTTTTGCTATATTGTAAGCGAGTATTCAATTGGTCATAAGTCAGAAACACGTGATCAGTCAAAAAATTTTCATATGGCCTGGCCAAGTTCCTTTCGACAATAATGTTTCCTTCACCTTCACCAATACTCATGCGAAACCTCAAGGTGGCACCTTCCAACGGGACTCGTGGAACAATGAAACAAAATATGAAGCCCAAAAGAGGGGAATGTGGAGCTGTAGCAGAAGATATATCAATATTTACATAATTACGTTTTGTTCTATACACCAACCACTCTGGAACTTGGCTTCCCGGATACACATATACAGCATGAGTGCCATCATCTTTATAGTAATCATGTGCTGATGCTGATAAATGATTGTATGCAATTTTCATGAGGTTGATTTGTGCATCCAACCCAATAGCCCCAAGAGAATGTTGATCCAAGTACAAGCAATTCCAGAACACAATGAATTTCTTGTTCTCCTTAAGCCGGTGTGCAGCCGACAAAGGGAACATTAATACTGTCTTGAGTGATCTGCAGCCAGAGGCATCTAGCTTTACAAGGGATGGGGGAAGCTCTGGTAAAATCCTAAGATTCCAGCAGTAACTTATGTCTAAATACCTCAGCTTCGTGAGATTCTTGATGGATTCAGGCAAACTCTCGATGTCAGATAATGATAGACGCAGATTTTCAAGTTTACTTTGACGTCCAATAGATGAGGGCAGTCGTTTGATACCTGTGAGGTCCAAGTTCAACACTTTCAGATTCTCTGAGGTAACGGAGAAGTCCTTCAGTTGTAAACAGCCAGACGTCACCGTAGACCATTCATGCCAGAATTAAACGACGCTTAATGCGCAATAAGACGGCGGCACCAAAATAAATCCGATAGAATTAAATCTACTAATCTGGTAGCAAATGGTAATAAATACCAGGTGAATAAGTAATCCACAAATGGATCACGATCACTATTCACGGTGTCACTATTCACACCTGGACAAAGACTCAAAGAATTGAAGTATCACTATTCTGGTGAATAGTAAATTTGAAAGTTATTATTCAACTCATGACCCACGCCACTATTCACACCACCAAAAAATAGATCAGAATACGCACACCGAATTTTTAACGCAAACCCCCAAATACCTGGGATGAAAAACCACGGACAAACTCCGGTTAATATTCCACTATATTCGTGATAATTACAATATCCTTTCCACACTCTCCAACCCAAGAGCAGAAATATAGTGTTTCCAGAGAACCACTCCTATTCAAATACTACACTTTTGCGACAAGAGTAATAAAGATGATACCCAAAAATATTCCCTGTGTATATACCACACCCTACACTCTCTCAGGATTTACTCACACTCTCTATCTTCCTTCACTCTAAAAATAACACAAGCTCTGGTATTTTCTCTCTTATACGCACTTGTATCTCCACGCATCATCCATCCTGCTCGCTCTCGCCTATTTATAGAGGGAGTTTAACGCCGCGTACGTGAATTAATTCTATCGCTCACGCTGAAAATTCTCCTTCACAAGCTTTACGCTGCGAACAAGTGGATTTCACTGCTCACGCGCTGAAAATCTTATGTAAGACTGACATCATCATGTGTGAACAAAGGATTTCACTGCTCACGCTGGAAAAATCTCTCCTATCGCCTTGAAATTTTTCTACCGACCTCACAATTCTCCCTCCAAATGATGAAGAATCTAATGAAGAATCATCTAGTGATCCATGCCTAATCAACTCGCTACAAAGTTGAAGCTTATCTCAGGCTACAACTTTCTTCATGCATTAAACTTGCATTCCTCAAGCATTTAATGGTGCTAACACTAGAGCATCATCCACAAGCCTCGTCACCAGCTAAATATGCTCTCTTCACTTCAGTACCGAGCATTCGGACACGCCGCTCGACTCACTCCGCCAGGAAGACTTTCGATACAAGGACCTATCACATGGATCCAACAAACACCATGTTATCCATACTTGAACTAAACCAAATTGATCCAAAACATCACTTCCTTTCCGCCTTTCTCCAAATCATCATGGAGAAACGCAGTTGTTCGTGGTCTAACCGCCAAGCTCCAAATCCAAGCTAGCCGTCAATCCGAGAATAACTCGAATAGAACTCATTTTGACAACTGGAGAGAAAATCTCATCAAAATCTATCCTTCGCTTTTGACTAAAGCCTTTTACAACCAAGCGAGCCTTATACTTCACTAGCTGGTTGCCATCTTTCTTCAGCTTGAATACCCATTTATTCTTTAAGGCTTTCTTGCCTTTAGGGAGTTTTACCAACTCATAAGTATCGTTCTTCTACAAGGAATCCATCTCTTCTTGCATGGCTTTGATCCACTGAACTTTTATCCTTATGAGTCTGAACTTCTTCAAAACTCTCTGGCTCTCATCGCTGAGTAGGACATACTCGACCTGGGATACTTGCTGGATGGATATCGCACTCTGTTAGATCTTCTAAGCTGTGGCGTATGAGCTTGCTCCCCATGCTCAACACCTCCTCCATCTCCAGCATCATCAACAGCTGACCCATCATCAACCCCATGGTCTTGAACCTCTCCCCCTTCTGTGGCATTTTCTTTAGGAAGAGAGACTGGTGTAAAATTAACCTTATCACCAGATTCAATAGTTTTCTCTGGAATAGAAGAATCCGACATAGCTTCTTGCTCATGAAATACTATGCCTCTACTTTATAATCCTTTTCGCTTTTTTGGATCCCATAACCTGTAGCCAAATTCCTCATCTCCATAGCCCATGAATATGCAAGGAATGACTTTATCATCAAGCTTCTGTCTCTGCTCCTTACTTACGTGAGCAAAGGCTTTGCATCCAAACACCTTCAAATGAGAGTAGCTAACATCATGTCCGGAGCATACTCTCTCACGAATGTCAAGCCCAAAGGAACAACTGAGATCTGTTAATCAGGTAGCACGTTGTTTGGAACAGCCTTCACCCCGTGAACGGCTTAGGCAATTTTAGCCATTCTCAACATACATCCGACTTTCTCCATAATGGTTCTGGCTGATTCTTTCGCCACACCATTATGTTGTGGGGTGCCAGGAACCGCCTTCTCATGCCCCGATGCCATGTTCAGAGCAATAATTCTTGAATTCATGGAAATGTACTCTCCCCATTGTCAATGCCGAAGACACTTCAAAGATTTCCCGCTCTCCACCATGGCATGGAACCTCTTGAAGTATTGAAACACCTGGTTCTTCCTCTTTAGGAAATAAACCCACACTTTTCGTGAAGCATCATCAATGAACGTTACAAAATATCTCGCTACCACCCAGTCTCCACTCCATGGGACCGCATACATCGAGTAAACCATATCTAAAGTATTCTTTTTCAACTTCAATCTTTTGTCGAAAAGACACTCTATGATACTTGCCAAATAAACAATGATCACAAGGGATTTAACTTTCTACCTTTGGCATAAGGAATGAGGGATTTCTAGCCAAAATCAGTAATCCTTTTTCACTCATGTGAGCCAGTCTTCTATGCCACAAATTTGGCTAAGCATCGTCCTCGATCGTGCATTTAATCCTCCAATCTGCTTCACTTGAGTCTTGTACAATGTGTTGTACAACGCCCTCTAGCAACCACCATTGAACCTTTAGAAAGCTTCCATTTGCTATCACCAAAGTTACTGTGGTATCCTGGCCAGATCCAGAGCATGCACGAGATCGATTCAGCGTGAATCCCATGTCGCACGTTCTTCAATGTCAATGTACATCGTATATTTGTTTGAATGCACACATCACCAATGCCAACAATATCAACTACTAGTGTTTCCTATCCTTACTTTACCAAAGTCTCCTGCTTTGTACACAAGATAAGAATTCCTTGTTGGGAGTGGCATGATAAGAAGTCACGTAGTCAACGACCCATTCAACACATGAATCTGCAACGACACTCTTCATCTACAAAGAGAAACACCACTTCCCCATTTGTCACAGGGGTTGTAGTATTTTCATCATCAGCCGCGTCCTAACTTCTCCGATAGTTCTTGCCTCTGTCTTTCCAAGCCTTACAATTTCTTTTGATGTGCCCTTTTTCACCGCAATGGTAACATTTGAACTTTCTTCTTGATCGATCACATCGATCCTTTGGTTTTCGACCGCCTCCGCTCTTGCTTACTCCCCTGCTTCTCTGTGGATAAGGGCCTGAGAATTGTCTATTCTCACCAAGTCTTTTCTTCTAGTTTCTTCATTGAACATACTGTCTTTGACTTGGACTAAAGACAGCTTCACCCAAGCAGAGTTGCTTAGTGACACCACCGTCTCCAGCCTATCTCAACGAATCCTCAAAAGTAATAGTGCTTGTAACTCATCATCTAGCACTAATTGCATGGTACTTAACTGATTCACCATATCTTGAAAATCACTCAAGTGTTCAGCAACAGACCTTCCATCTCTGTACTTGAGATTCACAAGCTTCCCGGGACGAAGCCTTTATTCTCGTGCGCTCTTCCTCTCATGAGATCTTGTAAAGTCTTCCACAGTATGGGCATTCGCTCTCATGGCTATATGGTGGAATACGCTGATATCCACCACCGCTCTAATTAATCCAATGGCCTTTCTAAAGGCATCTTTTTCCAATCTTCTGCTTTCATTTCTGCGCTTTGCATCTCCCTTCTATAGGATCATACAAATCCTTATGTAAAAGTATATCCTCCATTTTGGCTTCCAAATGGAGTAATTTGTCGGCTTACTTGATCATGGTACCATATTCTCCTCCATTTAATTTACACAAGACAATCCTGGCTCAACTTGCGCTCGATACCACTTGTCGCCGTAGACTGATTCACAAACAGAATTAAATGACGCTTAATGTGCACGAAATCAAAATAAACTGATAGAATTAAATCTACCAATCGCAAGCAGTCACAAATGGGGTCAAATACCTCGCGTGAATAACTACGCTGGGACCGGCCGATCACTATTCACGGTGGGCCCCACTTGTCACTATTCACACCTGACAAAGATCAAGCAATGCAAATCAGATTATTCTCGTGAATAGTAAATCTTGAGTTATTATTCACACCGCATGGGACCCACGCTACTATTCACACCACCAAAAAATAGTATCAGTTAAATATGCACACCGAATTTTTAACGTGGAAACCCCAAATACCTGGGATGAAAAACCACGGACAAACTCCGGTTAATATTCCACTATATTCAGGATAATTACACAATATCCTTTCCACATTCTCCAACCCAAGAGGTAAATATAGTGTTCTGAGAACCCCTCCTATTCAAATACTACACTTTTGCAAGACTAGAAGTAAAAGATGATATACCCAAAAATATTCTTGTATATACCCACACCCTACACTCTCTGATTTACTCACACTCTCTATCTTCCTCTCACTTAAAAATAACATGAAGCTCTGTATTTTTCTCTCTTATGCAGCCTTGTATCTCATTCGCCGCCTTTGTCCATCTGAGTCGCTTCCGCTCTATTTATAGAGGAGTTTAACGCCAAGACGATTAATTTCGCTCACGCCGCTGAAAATTCTCGCTTCACGACTTTACGCTGAAACGTGGCGACATCATGTGTGAACAGTGATTTCAAGTGGATGGAGAGATCATCATGTGTGAACAGTGATTTCAAGTGGATGAACAGTAATTAATTTACTGTTCACGCGTTGAAAAATCTCTCCCGGCTGCTTCAAATTTTTCGGCTGGACCCCACACCAGAGAGAGAAAGATAATGGAGAGAGCTCAAGTGGATATAGCTTGGAAGCTCGCAAAGGTTATAGCACCCTCCCAGATCCAATATCTGAAGCTTTTGGAGACAAGATATGGATGGATGCAAACTAGCCAACCTCTTAGACTCACGAAGATCCAGAACTTCGAGATTTCTGGCCTTTGAAAAGTCTGGCAGGATCCTCAAGTATGTGGACTTTCGTAAACTGACAACCTTTAAATTTTCCAGATTCTGCAACAATTCGAACACCAACAAACTACGAAATCAAACAAGAGCTAATTAAAGTGGATAATCTTGTTCAGAAATTCTACGTAACTCTTTGTGCTACCTATATATTCTCTATTCCCTGAATTTGTATTGAAATAGAAGTATATAACATGAGACATATATACGTACTATTTACCTGCACTCCATCCCAAAGTTTTTCCACTCGGTTGTACGTTAAGTCCAATACAACTAGTTTCTCTGCAGAAAAGTTGGTTGGCAAGGACTCTAGAGGGTAATGAGTCCAACGAAGATACCTTAGTTCATCAGGCAAAGACACAAGTCCTTGAGGAAGATATAAGCCTTTATTTGGAAACGACTCAAGTTTTGGAGGATGCATGACGTGTGGAGATAGTATGCTATAGAAGTTCAGGAATCGTAGTTTTCTCATCTTCGTAAATACTTGAGAGCTTAACTGAAGGTCGTTAATTGCTGAAAGATTGAAGGCTATGCTTCTAGTGGCCTCACTTCCCTGTCAGCAAATAAGTAAAAAAGCTTAAACAGCATTAAAAGCCTCGTTTCCCACAAAAAATTCAAGTGTACTATAAAATATACTTCACATGATATAGGAAACACACACCTTGTTTTCCAGTAACTGATCAATTACATTAGGATCCCAAAATCGGCGTTGGTTGCTGGGGTCCTCACGAACTATCTCCAAAGCCGTTTCTTGAATAATGTCGTGCATAGAAACAATATTGTCTCGAGAAATAGTTATCAGAGCTTTATCTTTCAACGTTTCAATCCCAGCAGTCACTGAGTAATCATCTTTCAATAAAAGTCTTATGTAGTCCAACTTCAGATTCAATCCATGGAAAAAACAAGCAATATCTAAAAATATATTCTGCTCTTCACGATCAAGACCATCATAACTCAACCGCATTACATCATGAACTTCTTTACGAGGCATCTTTTCTAGTTTCTCTAAATGAATTTCCCATATTTCCTTGTCTTTTCCACGAAGAATGCCAGCCAAAACTTCAAGAACTAATGGAATGCCTTTGGCATAATTGACCACCCTCCTTACCAGCTCAAAATACTCCTTGTCAAAATTATGGTTTTGCTTAGAAAAGGCATTCATATTGAAAAGCTGAACAGAGTCAACAAAGTCCAATGGCTCAACCTCACATATATCATTAACTTCTCCGGCAAACACTTGCTTATCTCTAGTTGTTACAATGATTCTACTGCCTGATCCAAACCAATCACAAGCTCCTATTAAACTTTTTAGTTGTTTAGAATCATTAACATCATCAAGAACAATAAGAACCTTCATACGACCAAGCCTTCTCTCAACCTAACTGGGCAATCCATTTGGTATGTCAGTTTTTGGATCTTGTTCGCCTAGTAGATCAGAAACAAGTTTCTTCTTCAAAAAATTTATTCCATGTCTACCTGATTCTTCCCTTATGCTGGCCAAAAAACAACCACCATCATATTCAGGAAGCATTTCGCTGTATACTTCTCCGGCAATGGTTGTCTTACCAATACCGCCCAAGCCCCAAATTCCAATAATACGGATTTCTTCTGATTTGTTGCGTAACAATGATTTTAAATAGCTGATTGGTTTGCCAATTCCAACAAGTCCTTTTGATTTAACTAAGTGCATATCATTCAACTTCACTAACATTGATTTGACAATTTCATGAATAAGCTCAGTGTCATTCCTATATGACAAAGAAAACAAATTAAAAAAATATATGAAATTGGACCCTGTAAATTTTTAAATCATCCGAATTGCTCCTCAAACTTTAACTCATGTCTCAATGGATCCTTCTACAAAAGAATTTGATAAATTACTAATAATTATAACAAATGATAAAATTTTTCCATTCATTAATATAAACTATTAATTAATTAGAAAGATTTTAAAATCCATTGTCATAATTTGCAAAAGGGTATACGTTTGAATGGGAAATAAATTAGTCAATGGTCTAAATTTATTGTAAAATAAATGGTTAAAATGTTTTTATATGTTATTATTATTATTATTATTAGAGAAATTTTTAGCTACTTTGAGGGCAAAACAAAATGTTTTCTTTATTTCATTCATTAATTGACATATAAATTATTGTATTAATTAAAAATATTAAAAAATGAGAGACTGACCCATAAAAACTATATTCTAATTAATAAATAGAACAAAATAAATATTTTATCTTATTTTCAGAGCACTTAAGATTTTTTTTTTATCATTAATGTATCAACAAATTTAAAACGAAAATGGTCTATTGATATATTAGTCAAGGTTTAGGGACTAGTTGAGAAGTTTTTAAAGTTTGTGGTGATGATTTGTAAAAGGTAAAATTTTGGGGTGGCTTTATACTATTTTCCCTTATTTTAAAAAGGCATTTGTTGTGAAATCTTTTTAAAAATGAATCAATTTCATGTATCATTTGAAAATTAGAATGTAATTAAATTTTATTACATGTATAAAATTTAACTAGTAAGTTCCTTGGACCGAAAAAGAATCACTTGAGAGAAATTTTTTTTATTACATCACTTGAAAGATTTTAAATCTTTCTTTAATTAGCTAGTACTTAATTGGTCACACTGTAGGTTGCCACTCCAAACACTTTCATTTATCACGTCAAAGTTTAAATTTTGAAGCTGTAATGTGGAAAGAGTTTTACTTAACTGCTACAAAAGCGTAAAAATACCTTGAAATATGCATGTAGCTATATAATATGCATACACCTAATCGAGCAACAAAAGGTTGAAAATTTGCATGTAGCTATATGATAAATAATTAGTGAGAAAAAAGAAAAACTTACCTGAAGTTTGAAGAATAAAATCCAGACAAATTCGCAGAATCTTTCAAAGCTTTTCTCCAGATTTGCACCCTCATCTCACCATACTTTTTCTCATGTTCAGCAAATGCATTTGCAAAATTTCCCCTTTGATGTCGTACATCTGATGGATCTATTTCATAGAAAATAGGTATTACAGTTTGTCCAATTTTGTCTCTGCACTCAACTATTTTCACAAGTTCTTCCAAACACCAATGCGAAGAAGCATAGTCTTGCGAGAAAATGATCAATGATATCCATGACCTTTCAATTGCTTCAAGAAGTGCTTGTGATATTTCATCTCCTCTCTCAAGTTTATCATCTACGAAGACTAAAATTTGCTTTTGATCTAATGCCGTGATCAAATGGCTTAGGAAACCTTGGCGAATGTCTGTGCCCCTAAAGCTAACAAAGACATCATATTTCATTTGAGGAGCAGCTTTGTCGTTTGGCATCATCTTCGTCTCCATGCCCTTAAATTTTGAAATAAGTACGAGACCAATGAATACAAAATATTTTATATGAGAAGCTCGGGAAGAAGACGCCATTGGAAAGAAACTAGTGCACTTTGACCGTCTTAATTTGTCTCCTTGGCGGTGAATATCAAATAGCTGGACCATGGAAGGAAAAAGAAAAAAAAAAGAAGAATTAAAAGGATCAAACAGCTTCAAGAACTTATAACTTCAACAAGCGCTAATTGGCTAAAGGAAACTGAAATTAACAATATATACAACCTTGAGATTCTTTGATTGTTGGAGGACACTGGCAAAAACCAGATTTGGACTCTAACTCATACTGGCAGCATCATCAACAAAATAGATAAACGATAATGGCGTTTATGAGCCTTAAAGTCGCTAATATAACATGTTACATGTACACTCCTAGGAATTTTCTTGTGCTTTAAATATATGTAAGCAAGCAATTTTACTATTATCTTATCATTTCATTCTTCTTTTCTCTATCTTCCACAGTTCCACCTTATCTACTGATGGAGATCACTATATAAAGCCACTAAACGTGAGAGAGAAAAAATTATTGTAGATTAAAATACGGAACGATAAGGAAGTCTCGAACAACTATATGTTACAGACCTGGAGTGATCTCACCAAATAAATCGGTGCAACAATTCATCATACATTCAGAAAGAAACGAAACAAACTAAGGTAGAATTACGTTTTGCTAATAATGTAAGAGACTCTCCCAAGAAATTTCGTGTGTTAAGAAGCTATGAGTAGGGAAAGAGACTCCAGCTATATCATCTATGAGGTAAGCATACCACAAACAACACGTGGCAGGAGTGGACACCAATCAAACCGAAATTCTATCCACACAGGAAGACAGTTACAGGTAACAAACGGGAATAAATGAGTGGAAGAAAACAGGTGCAGTGTGATGTTTAATGTAATAATAATGTTATTTCCACGTCAGAAGTGTGTATCTGCTTTAAACATTCAATTTGAACACTCCGCTTATTATCATTATCATTATCATTATTGATTGAGATTGTAGCCTTACTTAGGTCCACTCATTCATCTTTCTCCTTGACTTTGATGGTTATCAAATAGACACTCATCGCTTATCCATACCCAAATATCAATATCGGTAGTAATGTATTCCCTCAATTTCAAAATATCTATCTACTTTTAAACAACTTCACTATTAACATTATATTTTTATCTTCTATTTATTTATTCTTCTTTTTTCTTTTTCTGTGCATTTAAAATTTAAATTCAACCCTAACTGACTCCAAAATCTCTGTACTCTGCTTTCTATATAATAACCAATTATCCTCGTCAAAGAGGACACGCATGGTAACACAAAGGGTAACATATGAATCACAGAAGAAAAGTCCTTTCGATCTTAAAATTTAGAAAGAGTGCAGTGTTGATCCCTATCTGATCACGATCAGCCTTCCACTGACACCATCATAACCCTGCCATCGTCATCATCCATACAACCCACAGCCTAAGCCAAACATCACTGCATAGAACCCCATACTACTGTGAAATCCCAGAATCACAACCATCCCCAATATTACAGTACTAATCAATCTACCATCACCACCATCAACCTTGCACGCCCTCTGTCATCACCGTGTTTAGCCACCACTGCGAACCACACCACGCAGCAACCCTTCCGCGACCTAGCGAGAGTCGCTGCGAAGATTTACCCCATGACTCGTGGACTCCATCATTCGTACTAGGAAAATTTTTCAATCTTTTTATTACTGGATCATATAAAGTGCATACATGCCACAATAAATAGGAGCCTTGCACTAATTTTTCATATTTCGAAATTTTAAAACATAATAATAAATGTAAAGAAATAGTGGAATAAAATTAATATTACGGGTAGTCGGCCACACGATACACATATTAAAAGCGCACTATAAATTACATTATATATATATATAGGTGGTTGAGTTATACAATAGTACGTACTACCAAGAACCAGACAGAAGCAAATCTGTATCATGCATAAATAACTCTACCCTAGCCCTCGCAATGACCTCTTAGTATCGCTTAGGGTCTATCAAAATACAACTAACTACGGGTAGATAATCCTAACTCCCTCGATCAGAGGCTTATCAAAAGATAAGATGAAAGAGCTAAGAATAGTTAGTTAAGATAAGGGAATCTAAGTCATCCTACGCCTATGTACAAGCTAGATACACCATAGTCAATCAAACAAGAGGAATGCGGTGCCTATTAGGCACCTCGGCTAGATATCCTTGCCAGCTCCTACTACCTTCTGAGGAAGTAGAAGAACCAAAAATAGTCTCCTCCTAAGGATCCAACTCAATGACAATGACAAGTTGCGATGGCTATGTGGCATAGCACTATAAAAAAACAATGATTACCGGCACTAATTTGATGAAATCGGCCGTTAAATCTAGTAGTGACCAATTTAGCGACTGAGAATAGAAGTTGCTAAAACCATGGTCGCTAAAATATCAACAACCGATAAAATCGGTCACTAAATCTTGTGACCGATTTTCCCATCCATTCAACCAATTTCGGTTGGTGGGTTGATATGCTATTAGCGATCGATAAATCTGTCACAAAATGTTGTGACCAATTTAGTGACCAATTTTCCCATTCATACAACCAATTTTGGTCAATGCTAAATCAATCACTAACTTTGTAATTGATTTTGTGCTTTTTAGTGACCGATAAATCAGCCACTAATATGTGATCTCTAAAAAAAGAAAAACTTAAATTTTTATATCTCACTTTTAATATTTAAATATATATCATCAAATAAGAAATTATATATCTATACATAAATAAACAAACTTGAAAATTGCCAATATACTTAAACAAGTGGTTAATATCATACAACCAAAAAAAGTTTGATCTAAATATTGCAAATTTTACAATAACATGAAGCCCTATAATCTAAAATAAAAATAGAAATATATATTAAAAACACTTTGGACAATAAATTTTCAACATAGTCATAACTAATTCTTTCTTCCATGAGTCTTCAACAACTTCCATGAGTCTTGAACTATATACCTCCTTTGAATTTTTAACGGTTTGTATGGAGTCTTCAACAATTTCTATGGAGTCTTCCACTTCCTCAATAATTGAGTCTTCAACCCTCTCGATTGAATCTCTAGCAAAGAAAAAAGATTAAACTTCATAATTTCATTCAAGGAAGACATAAGTTTAGATGTACAAAGCAAACCTACAAAGAAACTGTGGTTAGATACAACTTAATATCCTAATATAACAAGTACTCCAAGATGAATTGATGTAATTTATTTAAATTGGTTTTAATAATCATTTACTTTTTAAGCTAAAATTAAATTAAATTTAAGTATTGTTATTTTATTTTCAGATATATGATTTTCTAAGTTCAAACAGTCAATTAAATTATCAAATCTAACATGTTTTTGCATGAATTAAACCAATCCCTTAACATATTCATTCATGTCTTCAATGGTGGATTCTGGAACTCTTAATTTGCAACCTATAACATACCCACTTCTTCCTTCATAGTTTTGTTCTTCTAATTCCAACAATTGGATTCCTTGAGCCTATACAGCAATGCTTTCCCCAGACAAATAATAACCAATCATCAAAACTAAAATCTACTTCATTTAAATGAAGGATATACGAAAATTCACAATGAAGGACACCAATTGCAATTCAACTATGAAATTCAGTAAAGCATTATAAACTTAAGGGAACCGACAAATCGCAAAATCATGCAGGGAAACTTGCTAGAAGAATCAAAACTCTTGAATCTTTAATTACACTTGTCAGTATATATTTATAAATGGAAAAGGAGAAAGATCATGAATGGCCCAAAGAATCTAGAAGCCTTGATCAATAAAGAATGAAACAATATCGCTACGCTGCCCTCAATAATCAATACCATAAATGAAATAAAAAACAAATTCAGTTGAATTTGTCTAAATGGCAAAAGTCACAAGCCTAGCACTTACACCTATAACATATGACTCCACATGGATATATTCAACGCATGGCATGGGAATTGCAATGCTCCACTATTGGTAGATTTAAAACAGGAACAAAAAAAGAAGGTTCTTTATTACTAATTTGTTGTTGTTTAGAAAAAGCAAAAGCATTTGCTACACAGACAAGGGATTCTTCATCAAGCACAATTCATGTTAAAACATCCTTACACTAACACAACATGAGAGTGTAATTTCACAATACCAAAAACACAAAAGAAAAAAAAAAGTATATCTGGATATGAGAGTGTAATTTCAGACAGACCTTGCAATCTTCCTAGATTAATACTATTGTCAAAGAATTTCTTGCCACATTTACAAAAAGCTAAACAGCAAAATCATACTTATGTCCAATTCATTCATGAAGGGCCATTATTAAAATTTTAATCCATTAAAAATCCAATTCCCTTTTGATAGTTTCACCAATGAATTGTGTCCATTTGCAAGAACGCTCATATTGGTCAAACAAATGATGAAAATTTGTCAAGATTATCAATATGTACAGTTCCTATTAGCTCCAGAACCTTGTTAAATTGAGCTAATTTGTTTTGAATGACAACAAAGCTAATTTAAAGAAAATACTTTGAAGAACGACTAATGGTTATCTTGAGTTTCTTGTAAGATCATAACAGGATTCCATTCGTTTAGCAAGAACAAGGCTTACTCCATGTCTAAACATGTTTATCTCATGATAAGAGATATGATCTAAAATGGAAGTGAATATATCCTTATTCAAGCTAAAGATAGCTAACGTTTGAAGAAGAATCAATGATCCAAGAAACCAAGTTTTTGAGACTTCAGAAAATAGCATTGAACTTCAAAAAGTACACCTAAAAGAAAATATATTAATCAATTTTGAAGTCCAAGAAATTCTACCATCTTCGATCCTCACATTCGTAAAGATTAAATCATCAACAAACAGTGATTGAAGACATGAGACTCATATCTCCACAAGAAAAGATTATTGCACTTTAGAAAGCTTACACTCAGTAAAATAGCGCAATCTACAAGGAAATGGAGGGAAATTTGAATTTCAAATTTGAGTTTGAATTTGAAAAAGTTAAATCCCGATGTCAGAATTGGCTAATCATCTCTATTGCCTTTGAAGTCAACTATCCAAAAGTTCTAAAAGAAGAAGTTCAAAAATCATAGTTCAAAAGGTAAGAGCAATTTTCTGAAGAGCATCAGAGACCTCTATTCTTCAACAGCTTTTGTAAATTGATCTGACAGATAAACAGGTTACTCTTCTAGATTATCGTTCCAAGACACAATAGAAGATCAATATGTGTCCCTGGAAGATCTGATCAAAAGCAACTGTCACAAAGAAGACCTCTATAAATAGAGATGTTGTGCTTTCAAAGAACATGACCTAACACAGAGAAAAAGAGCTGAAGATCTTCTTTCTACATCCTTCATTGATCATACTTTCTTCTAAGGAAAAATATCTAGAAAGAAGTCATTTGAGTATTTCCAAGATCATTCATTATAAATCCAAAGAAATCTTGAGTATAGGTTAGTTTGAGTGGCAACCCAAACATATAACCTTTGTATCCTTAATCAAGTAGTGATCAGTGTGAGATAGCTTGAAGAGGCTTGTCAAATACTACTTGTAATGTGATAGTAAAAGTGTTTTGTTGGTCATGGTTTTTTAGCTTAGAAAGGTTAGCATAAGACTACTCTATTCAGCTTGAAGTTGGTGAATAACTACTTGATTTCTGACAGTAGGAGTTATCTAGTGGTCACTGAACATAACTTAGGAAGGCTACTATAAAGACTATTACTGTAAAGACTATCTTTGTTCTTTCTCAAGTTGAAGAAAGAGTTAGTGAAACTCAACGGTTGTTGAGAACTAGATGTAAGCAGGTTTGGCCGAACTAGTATAAATTCTCCTGTGTTGTATCTTCTTTTGCCTTCATCTCTTACTTTATTTCCATATCTGTTCTTGTATCAGTGTCTATTTTAAAAGATTATCTTACATTTTTCTGTTATTTGTTTAGTTCAGAAAGTTAACTTTCTGAAGTATCTAATGCTATTTTCCACTGCGTGATAGCTTTTGATAAAGTTTTTCAGACCTTTACTAATGAAAGAAAAGGCAAAACACGATTCAACCCCCATTCTCGTGTGCTTTTCTACCTACTATTCCTATCTAGATAAATCCACTCAACTGAAACTAGTTACTAATTCAAAAGACGAATTGGAACCAAACAGAAAAATACCAAATCGAGATTGATTACCTGGAACCAAACCAAAGATAGAGAGAAAGAGAGAAGAGCAAACCAATGACTAGGCAAGCTAAGCTAAGCAGAATGAAGGGTTTTTGGTCAACTCGCAGCCTACAATGTTACGCCTTGCAACGTTTGGTGGCTCGTGAATGCACAGCTCGAACTATTAACGATGGCAACAACGAACTGGAAGACTCGACAGTAGCTCGCGGTGGCTGACTGGGTTCAATGATGATAGGGCAACATGCCAAGTGGGGAAACGAAACATTGATATAGCCACAACAATCTTACAAACCATCATGAACACCACTTCAGAACAATATGCCAGAATCGTAAACACAAACAATAAGCCAAAGCCAAACACAAACATTTTTCTTGTCCCCCCACTAAAATTCTACCGAATCAACTTTCTAAAAGATTAATTTATTATGTAAAACCAAAGTTGTTCCAACTATTCTTAAGAACCAACCAAGTAAAGAAACAACACTTCAGTACTAAGATTATATCATTCTAGTGTAATATGACACTAAAATTACATCTACTATTTTCCTAAGGGAAGGATACATATAACCCCAAATTATGTGATTATAGAGGACAATTGAACAAAACACACAAATAATAAACAATGCATGATTAATTTTCATCTTCAAGTTAGCCTCATAAGTAGTTTTTCATTTGGAAAGAAACAAATTCGTTCACAAACTACAAAGGCAGGTGAACTTGAAAACTAACACAAAAGATATAGGACGTTGAAGACTAACACTGAGTCACTGATCAAGATTGGAATTCAATTCTTGGTTTTCTTTTGACTTATTACCCTTCACTTTCCACTACTATTGCAATTGAAGCCCTTTGTCTGTCTTCTTGAAATCATGTTATCAGATTCTTTTAATACATAGAGCATTCCATATTACAGATTACAAACAAAAAGAAAATAAAAAAAATGACATAAGAAAAAAAAACCAGAACAAAAGAAATGGAAGAGAAGGTGAACCAATGGTGGTGGTTGGAGAAGTGGCTATGCGAGGGTGGCTGCATCGGAGGGGGCTGGGTTACGATTGAATAGCAGGGTGCGAGTGAAGCGACAACGACGTGAACCCAGGGTGGTGGTTAGGGGATAGATTGGTAATGTCGAAGGAGGGGTGTCGGAGGGTAAATCTATGGTGTCGAAAGGCAGATCTGTAGCATCAGAAAGCAGATCGATGCATCATGAGCAGAGGGATGGCAGTGCGAGTAGAGCAGCAGCGTCATGGGCAAACCAGAGTGAGCGGAGCACGAAGTGGCTAGACCAAAGTGAGTTCACCACGAAGTGCGAGCGAACCATGGACCATGAGCACTGAGCAGAGCGAGCGGATGAAGAGGAGGCAAGGGGGAGGAGCAGTTGGACTGCCGTGGCAGACCAACGAAGAGCAGCGTGGTGGACCAGCATACAGCGGAGCAGTGAACCAATGAAGTAGCGACACGGTAGAGGTCTCGCAAGTAGTGGCTCGCGGTGAAGGGTTCACGGTGGAGGTGGCTTGCGGTGAGGGGCTGAGGGGGTGCTAAGGTAGTGAAGGGAAACGGCGGCCTTGAAGGACTGAAGTGAGAGAGAGTGATCAAGTGAGTGAATGAGATTAGGAGTAAGATTTTTTTTAAAAAAAATAATAAATATTTGTGGCCGATTTTTATGAAAGTGAGGTTTTCTTTATAAATAAATATCGGTCACTAATTGAAATATCAGTAACCGATTTAATGACTGATTTTTGTGAAAGCAAAGGTTTTTAGTATAAATAAATATCAGTTACTAAATCGGTCTCTAAATCAGTCATTAATTGATATATTAATAACCAATTTAGTGACCGACTTTTATGAAAGCAAGGTTTTCTTTATAAATAAATATTAGTCACTAATTGAAATATTAGGGATGGATTTAGTGACCGATTTTTGTAAAAGCGAAGGTTTCTAGTATAAATAAATATTGATCATTAATTGATATATTAGTGATCGATTTAGTGACCAATTTTTATAAAAGCAAGGTTATCCATATAAAAAAAAAATCAGTCACTAAATCGGTCACTGATTGAAACATTTGTGATCGATTTAGTGACAGATTTTTATGAAAGCAAGGTTTTCTAATATAAATAAAAATTGATCGCTAATTTGATTTAGTGACCGATTTTTTCCACCCTTTTCATGTTCCTTTATGACTCAATTCGGTCACTGATTCATCATTTTAGTGACCAATTTATTTCGATCACAAAATTGGTCATTATTTGATATATTTCTAGTAGTAAGTGGCCATGGGGCATATTGAGCTACTAGTGTGATAGTTGATGAATGAGTCATGTATAGTGGAATAGTAGGAAAGTGGGACTCTAAATCAAAATAAGGACTCATAACTATAGTACGGAATGGGTAAGCAAATAGTTTATAATTATGAGTATGAGATTGAGCGACCAGGTACACTCAGTCTAACTCCTAGTCGTAATGGCACTGCCAATTAGGCATCTCGAGAAAGCACACGATTGAGGCCATCTATGCGAAAATATATCATATAGCAAAAATGAGAATCAAAGATTCCTAGTAGGAAAAACACTAGCTTGATACTCAATCACATCTGACTTAGTGTTAAGTAGTAGTTAATGTGATTGTTTTTGTAATAATTAGTTTCTTTGTTCTTTTATTGATTTGACATAGTCTTATGAGTAAATTTATGCTTGAAAGTAGAACTAGTAGGATTTCTTATATACTTCTCATCTGATATATTACCAACAATGTAGCACTTTGTGTTACAGCCTTATGTAGATCATTGATATAGTTCGCAAATCATATAGCAAGCTTATTCTCAATACATCACTTTCATCACAATTTGAATCCATGAGTTACAATCAAGTAATTATTGTTACATAAAGCATATTCATGTATCATTTTCTTTAAGTTTTCTTTCTTCATATGAACCTTCAATAAGATTTCAAAAATCTTATGATTAGTATTTAGAGTATCTTTTCAATAGTTCTATTTATAATACTTTTGTTATGAGATTTCTTTGAAATCTCCTAAATTCTTATGAGATTTTTCTTTTCAAAATCCCATATAATTCCTTACTTGATAATTCTTATAATTTTCAAGGAATTAAACCAAGTGTCTTACTTGGACTTAAATGCTTTTTTCTTCTATAGATCAAAATCTCACTCTTGAGTATGGAACTTTACTAGCACATTTCAAATGTACTATTCTTTAAGAATTTGTAAAATTATTTCTAATTATTTTATTGTAAAATTACTATGTGTCTAGTTCTTTTCAAAGAATCACAATTACTTTTTTTTTGTTAATTATAGTAGTTTTTTTCAACTTAGTTAACATAATCCCAAACCTTAGATTATCACACCTCTCTCTCTCCCTCTCTCTCTCTCTCTATTCATCATGGCCATAAGGCCCCTTTAATTCTAGTTTCATTATGTATTATTCTTACTTGCATTTATATGATTTAGAATCCTTAAAATTTCCATCCAAGAGTTCCTTTACTTACTTAGGGTTTCTATGCTACCCTACCAGGCTTCTAATATGGACTTTGTGAACCAAAATATACCATTTCTCTTCTCCTGTACATGGCTTAAATGACTTTTCCAATTTCACAAAAAATTCTATTTCATTTACTTAGTTATATTTCTTACAATAATTCAAATAATTCACAAGGCCTTTTATTTATGGTTTCTTTAACACCAGCAAAGCTTATATGTATACATCTAGGAATTAAATTTCAAGCTTCATAAACATAATTTTAAACATATCTCAAAACTTTCAGATCAATAAGAATAGCTAAATAATCAATAAGCTTAAGACATAGAATTTTCCTTAATTGGAGTCACAAAACTCACTTTCTAGCCTCTATATATACTACTGGTTGAATAGGTTTGAAAAGGAAAAAGAAGGTTTTGGCTTAAATTTGACGTAGAGAAAGTGTTGTTGGAATAGTTTAAGTGTTGAACTAAGAGTAGTCTTTATGGTTTTGGTGATTTGATGAAGTTTTTGGAATAAAAATTGAAGATGGTAAAAGAGAGAAAAAAGGAATCGTGCATACTGTTGCGGGAAAAGAAGAAATGTAATTTCTTCAAATTGTTTTTGATTTATATAATAAAACTTTTACTTGGAGAGAAAGTAATGAGTGGATAAGTATTGATATTTTCAAATCAATTTGCCTCATATCTGCATTATAAATATTTATATTTATTTGATTGATTTGAGTGAAATTTATGTGAGGTTTGATAATATCCTTTAATCTGCTCAATTTCGATGTACCAATTTTTATACCTTTCCGGTATCGGATTAAAATATAAATAACTTTACTAGGTTAAAAATATCTATTTAATCTTATCTTTACTTTTATCTACGTCCTTATATCATTTACAAGGTCTCAACCTAAATACCTAGTTAAAATATTATTATTTAAATTTTTAATTATTTAGTTAATTTTTCTTTTTAACGAAATTTTAATATTGTTAATGAGATCATAACTATGTCTATCAAAAATTTTAAAACCCTTATAGTTAGTTCACATTTAATCATTTTATCATAAAGAATACTTTCCAACAGCGATTCATTACATATATTGTCCAATATTCTTTAAAACAATGTAAAGTTCGCGTGTATCGCACTGTAAAACTAATAAGAATACACTAAAAGAGAATGAAAATAATTATTTAAGGAATAAATATTTATTTTAAAAAAATACCAAACAAAAAGATATTATATTTTAAAATAAAATAACTCTTCTATTATCAAATATTTCATATATTTGTGAAGATTTTTGGTGATTGCAAACTTGACATAAACCGTCATCAGTTTATCCTAGAAAATTTTTTATTGTTCAAATTATGAAAAATATACTTATTTAGATAATATATTACTGAAAAAAGTTAATGATATTTGTGAAAATACATTAGTAAAAGAAAGTTAAAATGCCATTAGAATTCATTTATTGGTAAGAGGTTTGAATAATATGTTTTAGATCCTTGGTTTAAAGATCATCACGATTAATGTTGTTATTTCTCCTACCTATATGCATGTGGACTCCTTGCCAAGGGGGGCTCTTGACTATGGTTGCGTATTGCAAATCCGAGATACTCTGCGTAAAACAAGTGAACTGGCCACTTGCACGAACCCTGTACATTCCAAGATGATAGGCGCTAGGCTGCATGGGCTGTCACTAGGCCACATGCTTATTTTCTTATGTGCAGAGGGTGTTGCCCTTATTAGTCACGGTTAGACTTGGAAAGGCCGAAGTCAAGACTACTCATAGCAGCTTGGAGAGGCTAGTGAAAGGCTACTCACAACGTGTTAAGAGTGCTACCCTTGTTAGTCACAAGTTGGCTTGGAGAAGTCAGAGTCAAAAATACTTATGGAAGCTTGGGAAGGCTAATATAAAGACTATCCACTCTTTCTCAGGTTGAGAAAGTTGTTATTAGTGGAATCTCAACGGTTATTGAGTACTGGATGTAGGTACTTGGTTGACCCAATATAAAATTCTTGTGTATCATCCTTTTCTCTAGTCTCTTTTATACTCAGCCGTTGCACTTTATTGTTTATGAATAGCCTGCTCTTTCACTCACGTCTTCTTTATCATCTTTCTTAATAGGTTAATAATATGCTTCAGAAATCTACTTTCTAAAATGAATAACTTTTTTTCCGTTGCACTTCAAGTGTTACACTTGATAGTATCTGTTTAAAGTATTTCAAAAAATACAAAATGAAGCATATGCATGATTCAACCCCCCTTCTCATACACATTTGCACCTAGATTTCTTTCAAAAATGAAAATAAGATAGATGGCTAGGATTTGATCTTGCTAGTCAAGATTAAATCTTACCATCCACTTGGTTTAAATGGATAAACATTATCCAATTCTTAAAGATTAAGCCATGTTTCAGTGTAAATATCGCACACCGAAATTTTACCAAATACGTGAAACACCATCCTTGGGAAATTAGATTATTACCCAAAATTAATCTTGGGCCTATTACTCCATCCTAATCATTATTCTATCTTCCTTTGGTTCCAAGGATCTCTCAATCCCAATTCCAGGGTTACTATTGTGTCTACGTGCCCATAAAGTTACTATTCATACCCCGGCCTGAAATTTTTTTCTACTCATCCGTTGGGTTGTTGTCACCATCACTACGTCTATCAGAATATTGAAACTCTCATTAATAAAGTTTCAATTAATTTCTAAATAACTCCAAGGTATTACAACTTTCACCTAACTTTGATCACTCAAAGCATCTTTAATGCATTATGGCTCGATGGTGGAAATGAAAGCATAGTTAGACTTACTTTTGAGGGAGGATCTAGTTCTTACACCCTTAGAAATGTCTCCAAGAACTTGATTTTGAGAAAATATTCTTAAATTATAAATCCTTGGTAGTTTTTGTTGTTAGCTCCAGAACCCTGTCAAAATGAGCTGATTTGTTTTGAATGACAACAAAACCAATTCAAAGAAAATGATTTGAAGAACGACTGATGTTTCTCTTGAGTTTCTTGAAAAAATATAACAGGTTTCTATCGTTTAGAAAAAGCAAAGCTTACTCAAATGAGAATATATTTTACTATGCATGTGTAAGCATGTTTATCTCATGTTACGAGATTTGAAATGAAATGGAAGTGAAATTATTTCCTTATCCAAGCAATTGATAGCAAACGATCAAAAGAAGTTTTCAACAATACAAGAAACCAAGTCCTAAGACTTCAGAAAGTAGCACGGGACATCAGAATGCTCGTTCAAGATGAGGAAATTAGAATATGTTCGTGAGCAACATGTTGCTTGACCTCCAATCATCTTAATTGCAAAGATATCATCATCAAAGAGATTAGATTGAAGACCAGAAGATTGAAGAATCATCAAGGAATCTATCATGCACGTTAGAAAGCTCACATTTGTGTGGAGCATTGAACGCTATAGGAAAATGGAGGGAAATTTGAATTTTGAAATTCAAATTTCAATTTATAGTCTAATCCACTTGTCAAACTGGTACATCATCTCTTTGCCAAATTGATCAAACATTCGGGCTTGATGAAGGAAGAGTTTAGAAACCATGCATCAGAAAGTATAAAAGTAGTTTCGAAAGGGAGATCAGAAAACTCAACTTTATAATGGCCTCCGCAACCGATGTGACAAATTTGTCAACCTCTCTTCTAGCTTACTCTTCCAAGACACAACTGATGATCAACATATGTCACTTGGAGATCTGATGAAAAGTAATGGTCATGTGAGAAGACTGCTATATATAGAGAAATGCCATGCTAAAAAACTGTAAGAAAGACGCGCACTTAAAAGAGAGAAAACTCTATTTAAATCTCTCCTCCTCCTGTAAGGTTCATTATCCTTATGTAACCAAATTCCTTACATGTAAAAAAATCTTCTTTCCATGTCTCTGTAATGTTAACTGTTCTTCTTAGGAAGAAATATGGAAAGAAGCCGCTCTTGTTTCCCAAGTCTATTTTCAATGTATAATCTTCAAGGAAACTTGAGTGTAGGTTAGTTTGAGTGGCAACCCAAACACTAAACCTTAGTATCCTTGATCTATTAGTGATCAGTGTGAGATATAGCTTAGAAAGGCTACTAGAAAACTACTTGCAATGCGACAGTAAGATGTTTTTGCTTATCACGATTTAGCTTGGAGAGGCTAGTCAAAGACTACTTACAGTTTGGAGAGGTTAGGGAAAGACTACTTGCAGCTTGAAGAGGTTGGGGCAAGACTATTCAGGTCAGCTTGGAGAGGCTGAGGAAATGCTACTTGCAGCTTGGAAAAGCTAGGATAAGACTACTCAGGCCAGCTTAGAGAGGCTGAGGAAAGACTACTTGCAGCTTGGAGAGGCTGGGGCAAGACTACTCGGTTCAACTTGTAGAGGCAGGTAAAGAACTACTCAATCTGTGACATCAGGTGATTTCTGAGGGTTGCAAATGAGAGTATGGGAAAGCTAATATAAAAATTGTTCGTTTGTTCCTTCTCAAGTTGAGAAAGTTGTTTAGTTGAACCTCAATAGTTGTTAAGTATTAGATATAGGCAGTTTGGCCGAACCAGTATAAAATCTTTGTCTCTCATCTTTTTTCTCTCTGATCTTTTTTATATTTTTTCTGTTGCACTTTACTGTTACATCATACACTGAAATAATATAGTTGCTATTTTGTTATTTGTTTTATGTTAAACGTTTATCAGCTTCAAAAATCTTCTATTTGAAATCACTAACTATATTTCCGCTGCACTACAAGTTTTATACTTGATAGTATTTATTTTCAAATGTTTCAAAAAAGTGGAAAAGAAGCAATGTACGATTCAACCCTTATTCTCGTGCACATTTCCACCTATACTTGTACCCATGTTGTTCTTCAATTTCTCTATCCTCTTCAGATTGTTCATCTTCATGTTTAGAAATGTCACTTTTTGAGGGTATTAGAGTTCTGAGTAAGCTTTATGAGTTGGCTACATTCTAGATCTTACCTTTTAAAGATTGTACTTTCTTCTACTTGCTTTTAGAGGTTTCTTTGAGATTCAATTTCTCAAAGTCATCTTCTGAGTCTATTAGATCATCAGCAAAGTATTTCTTGAGTTCTTTAAACTTGATGTGGACAGTCTCTTTAACACAAAGTGTTCTTTTATTGTATACCCTGTAAGCTTTAGAAACTGACGAGTATCCTAAGAAAATTCCATCATTATATTTAGGATCAAACTTTGTGAACTTGTGCTTGGTGTTAAGAATAAAACAAGGTGAGCAAAAGATATGGAAATATGAAATGTTGGGTTGCTTTCTTTTCCATAGCTCATAAGGTGTTTGCTTGATGATTAGCCAAAGATATCTTATTCTTTATTTTCTTCAATGAGATTGTTTTACCTTGCTCATCCATCTCACTCTCATATCACAATCCTATTTTCTGAAAGTAGGATCTTTGACCATCAAGCGGTAGCTCAAAAGTCTTGGAGTAATTAATCATCTTTTCTAAGTCTGATTTGAGAAGCTTTGATTTTCTCTCAAGTTCAGAAATTACTTTTTGAGCTTTTTGATCTTTCTTTGTCAATAACTATCACAACGTCTTAAAGGGCACCGCGATGGGAATGGCAACCAATTTTAAAAAAGAGTTGTTACTAATTTTAATTCTGGCTAAAATTGAAAAATCTAATTGAACAAAACTAGTATTTTAAAAGAGATATGAGATTCGGAAGTCTAATTATGATTAGAGAAGAATGGAAACTTAATCTCACTGTACCCCTAATACATCCGTATAAATATGATTGCCTTAAAGCTCATTATACAAGTTTATTATAACTTTAAAATATTTATTTTTCCCCAAAAACATGACAACTATATATTTACAAAAAGAAATAAAAGAAAAAATAGAACAAAAATTAAAGACTTAATTTTACCCAAAAAAAAAAGATTTTGACTTGATAGTTATTGGCTATGCCGACATATTTTATGATGCAATAAGAAACTTAAAGTCATGTTGTTCTTGTAGAAAATGATTATGTGTTGATTTATTTTAATTACAAAAAAGAAATTAAAAAAGTGTGTTGATTGATTTTATTTGTAAAAAAGACTTTTAACTGACGAATTATTTAAAAGAAATCCATTTTTGCACAGGACTTAAGTTAACACTAAGCTACTCAATAAATCCTTACAATTCAATGATACATGAATGAGGCATTCACCTCTCAATTATGACCATTGGTTGTTATGCGGATAAAAAGAATAAGCTGACCTTATATATTGTTCAAATAGGCCAAAAACAACATAAACAAAATAAAATAGGATGGGATGGGCTAGGGGCCTAAACTAAAAAGAAGAAAGGATTGGGCTAACAAAATAGAAGAAACAAAATAATGAAATGAAATTAAATTAAATTAAATTAAAAAACAAAAGGTATCTAAACAAAATGTGGTATTCACAATAACTTCAACTTCTAAGACTTTGAGTTTTGTATTTAAAAACTTGTTTTGTCTTTTTATTTCTTCCTTCTCAAGCCTTTTAAGTTCTCAACATTTGTTTTAACCTTTTCAAATTCTAAAATAGTTTTCTGATGACTTTTTTTTAGGTTTAGATAGGGTTTAGCACTTAGATTTCCTAGAACCTTACAAAGGCCTGTTATGTTTTTATTAGTTTAAACAAATAAAAGCGCATGAGTGATGCATTTATGTTTGTTAAGCATATGGTTTCACACATGTGCATGCTCCTTCTAATATGCCTTTTGGAAGAAAGAGTATAGTAGCTTCCCATGATATTAAAAGTTCATGTTTAGCAAGATTTGGTTTTCTAAGTGCTATCATGTTGTTATGTTTTATGAGCTTGACATGTGGTTTGAAGACTTTGTTAGAATCTTTGAAAGAAGTTTTATGAATACTTGAGGCTCTTGGCCAAAGTTTTACAAATTTTAGATGAAAGGATTTTCTTAAAGAAGTTTTGTTAACCTTGCATTACCATGATTAGTTTGTTTTATGAAAAAGAAAAAAAGAGAATTTAGAAACATGTTTTACTTGAATGAGATCTAAGATATTCGGGTACAAGCTTCTTATACAGTTTGTTTTATGCCCATAGCGAATAACTTAAGTCATAATGAAATGTTTTCAAAAAGTTGTGTAACATGAAACAAAATCCTGTGTGTTTGTATGATAGTATTCTTGAGTTGGCACTGCACGTACAGGATTAGAAGGTTAAGGGCAAGAAAAGTTAGTTCATGATGTTTATGATGCATTTCATTTATGCTTGCTAAGAGTATAGACACATGGTTGCTTTTTGCAATTCTCTATTAGCATGAATAGAGTAGTTTGATTTCTATACATGACAAAAACACACATAGAGAGTGAGAAAGTTCAGGAACTGAGGACTAGGAGTCCCTATAATAGTAGTTGGTGTCAGACACAAGAGAAAGAGAACTAGAGTAAGGATGCAAGAGACATTTAGCCCTCATCTTCAAGAGCTCACACGCGCATGAGGCAGCAAAACATAGATGTCCATCTATGACTTGCACTGTGGAAAGGGCTGCCTTTGTAAGTGAAGCCGCCTAGTGTAAGTGTCATGGTAGGAGCCGTTGTTGCTCGGTGGGAAAAGGTTGCCCTTGGAGGTAGAGCCACCCAGGTGTGACAATTGGCATCCTCAGCTATAGTGACAGAAAAGTATTAGCTAGTATAGTCATAATATTATGTTAGAGTGTTCTGGGTATTCAGGTCTATCCTTGACACCCCATGTGGGTTAAGCATTTCATCTTATTGATCTTCTAGATGTGCAAGTTCAGATTTGGAGACTAAATATCTTTTAAGGGGGGAGTATATTATACCTTGTATACACATGTCTCTAGCTTAGCTAGCAGCCTTGGAGTACCCCCCAGAAACCCTAGGTATGGTGGAAAACCATGTAGAAATTGAAATCTGCAAAATTATGTAGAATAGTATCATTGCAATGACAATCCATCGCTGAAGGGAGCAGGGGGAGCGAGATCATCATCCTTACTTCATACAGCCTCGCTGCAGCGAGGACTCTCGATGTCAGCATTATAGAAAATGATTCAATTTTGAAAAGTGAAACCTCAACCCCGTTAAAACCCTCATTCTCGGGTTTTCACTTTAGAAAATGAAACCCTTCCCATCCAAACACTCTCCCAACCCTTTCTCTCCCCACTACACCAAAACAAGCATTTTGCGACAGGTCATTCATGTTTTACAGCAGTTTTAACCGCCACTATTAACCATTTGTGGCGATTCTCAAGCTTCGCCAGCCATCTTGCGGCAGTTTTGAGCAATCGCTGGAACGACCGCTACAAGTTATCTTGCGACAATTTCAACGACGGTTAAACCATCACAAATCACTTTATTAAAAAATCGTGTTAAAACTTTGGCGGTGGTTTGTTAACGCCACCACTTACTGCCGCTATTTTTCATCCATATTTTGCAGCGGTTTCAACCTCCACCAATTTTATTGTGATGAACTTGCTATAGTTATCGCGATGGTTTATGTAACCGCGCTAGTGAACATTACGTCAAACCACTATCATGGCAGTTTAAAACTGCTACAACTTATTTTTTTATTTTTTGAACTGTTACTACTAAATCAATGCATATCTTTTTTTTTTAGTTTTATTCTCAGTAATATTTTCAAACTATCTCTATTTGTGTAATCCTTTTTGAATCCATTTATTTATAACTAAAAATGAAATCCATTAATGTACCTTAAAAATATTCAATCAAATTAGTCCAAATATATAATTCAAAAGATATTAAGTACAAACCAATGCATAAAATGCAAGTTTATCTTGCTAAGGTACTAAGTAAACACAAATCCTTAACATAAAAAAATTTTAACATCAGTAGACTTGTAATCTAAAGAAAAAAGACTAAGGATTAGGTGATAATAGTGGTCTTTCATTTTGAGGTTCATAACTAGCCTCCGAAGAGCACCATGCATCCAATGGTGAGCCTATGTCAGTTGCCTGAAATTAGAGAAAAGCTCAATATTGAACCCATGATCCATGATTCACAAGATTCAACTTTACAAATACCGAAAATAATAACAAAATGTCCACAAATGAGACATGCAAATATCATATGAATTAGAAAACAAATATAAATAATCATGTCAAATGGTCTTCACGAATTAAGTGAGAATGCAAATAGAATTTGATTCACCCTCTTATTCAACCAATGATTATGGTATAGAATTCATCTCATGCTCATAAGAAACACATTAAAGTTTACATCTTTATGTTTTTCCAAAGGATACAAGGACTATATGACCAACACAAGTCAAAAGGCTACACCGCATCACTAAACTACTAACCCACTACTATCGAATACATAAATTATAGTCCTACACAATGCTACAAAACTAATGCATTTTAGCTTTATGAGCAATTTAGACCAGATGGATTGCAGAAAATAACGATACAACATGAAAAAAATGTACAAATCACTTATTTAAAATTACCATTCATTTAGAATTTTTGGTATTAGCCATGCCTTTGAATTAAAATTACCATTCATTTAGAACTTTTGATTCATACCTTTGGATGCACCACAAGAAAACAAGTATACACATACGCTATCAGTTCTCTGGTAGTCACTGTTGTCAAGTCCATTCCCTCGTGAGTCTTAGGATCAGTCTCAACGTAATCCTGAACATACATGAAAAACTTGCGTGCTCGACCTTTTTCAAATATACCCATCAGTGGGGACTTCAAGGCCTCTACATCAGTTGCAAGGATCTTGTGAACCTATATTAATACATAAAAACATAATTAAAATCCAACCCAAAACCCAAAAAAAAAAAAAAGAATCAGTATGATCGCTGATTGAAAAACACAAAACATACCTTCCCTTTATTAAAGACAAAGCTCCCATCCACAGCTTTAAAATAGAGATACTTTGTGACATCAATGTGTATGAGAACCCACACTAAAGTTCCATTTGCCGTCATAAACTAGCGCCCCCATAAGATGAAAAAAAATGAAAACAGTGGACCATACACCATAGTCCATAGTTTATCCGTTGCATCACAGAATTAGCCATACCGTACCACATTGCATGGATTAAAATAATGTACATTTTAAACTCGGTTTGAGTAACACCCATAAGTCATTAATTATATACTATTACCACTCCACGTTGAAGTACAAAGTAGACAATAATCTTAATTTGTTCATCTTTGCTCGAGTTAAATCCTTACACTTCACCTTTAGCCAGCATAAGGTAGCCTGCAAGTGACTCGTGAAAGCGTCAAGAAAGTGACAACTCAAATCCACAGATACATATGGAAGTTATATACATGAAACTCCAGCAAAAAGAAGGCCTACCTTTTTCTTACTAGCAAGTTTACAGAAAGAAAGTTTCCAACCCCTTCCATATACTTCGTACACTATTTAGGGCATAGATTAATTTTGATGCACGTTTTATGAGAGCTATAAAAGTATAAAATAAACTTTCACGCTTACAATGTAATACTAGAATGTATAATTGAATTCAACAGGTTATAATAATTACTTAGCGAACTCACTCACCCCAACTTGAGTGATGTGTCTGAAGCATTGTCATAGTCCTGGGGAGGTCCAATGGAGTTGCAAACAATTGTGAGAGACTTTGAAGACTGACCTTCCTTGGCAACTATGATCTCTGACTCGGCACCACCGTGCCTTCTTCCATTAGTTATCTCCGCCACCTTATATATATATATATATATATATATATATATATAGGTATCTAGTGTTACTTTTGATGATACAAGTTTCTTCTGATTGTTTCTATTATTGTCAATTTATTTCTGTCTTTAAGTTTTGTTATTTAGCTTTCTGAGCAAGTTATAACTGTAAGTCTGGATCAGAGTCAAGTGTAGCAATGAAAGCTATGTATACGTTGGTCAGCCCAGATAGTGGTCCCGGCAGTAAGGCCAAGAGGTGAGGCAGTGAGTCCATTGGTCAGCTAGGGTGGTCCCGTAACATAAAACTCTGGTAAGATTCATGGCTAGACTTCTTAGAACGTTAAATAACTTAAACTTAGTAAGAAATAATGAAATAGTAGTCATAACAAATAACGAAGAAGCTTCATCTAGTAGTAGTAATAATAATAATCCCTCATCTGAATTACAAATAGCTAGAATAGAAGAAAGGTTACATAATTGGTCTATACCAATAATAAGAAAAAATGAAATATATAAAAGTCAACATTTTTTGCAACAACGAGATGAAGAAATACATATGTTAGAATATAGTTACCCAGGAACTAGTAATAATAATATCATAAATATTTTACAAGACGAAAAGCTTAAAGAACATAAAGAAAAAGGCTTTAATTTTATACATATTGGATTAATACAAGTAGCAGCAAAACCAAACTTTAAAATAGGCGTAAATACTCCTATATTAATAATATTAAGAGATATAAGGTTTAAAAAGTTTGAAGATTCATTAATAGCCACTTTAGAAAGTAATTGTCATGATGGACCAATTTTCTTTAACTGTTATCCAAACTTTGCGATGAATATAAATAATGATTATACCCCAGAAGCTATAAAATTATATGTAAAAACCCGTGATGATATAATAGATGAGAAATATGATCTACTCCAGATAATATATAGAATATATTATAAGATTATGAAAATAGATTATAATTTCAGAGCTTTAAAACAATCCCCTAAAGATGAAACTATATTAGTGCAAACTAACTTAAGAAAAACAACTGTACAAGTCCCTAAAAAACTTAAACATTCAGAAGTTATAAAGAATATTCCGGAAGAATGGTTATTAGAAGATATTGTTGAGCCAAACAAAATAGAAAGCACTCAAGTAAGAGAAATAATTCAAGAAGGAAATAATATCAGACTTAGGATGAACAGATCACGGTCAATATGAATAAGAGAACCTCAGATAATTAGACCAGAAACTTCGAGAAATTCGATAGATAACTCAACTATTAATATTGATCTAATAGGAATAAATAATAATAGAGCTAGAGTTGTCACCTCAGTTTATGAAGATACTCAATATTCTCCAACAGCTTCACAAATATTAAACACCTTAACTATAAAAGAACCCTTTGAGATAGATAAAGCATGGATAAGAGAAGATTTTGAAGCAGAATATAATAAGGATATTAGAGAATGGTTTTTTGGAACTTTTAGCAAATCAGAAACAGAAGATATTAGAAAAACATTTTATGATTATTTAGAAGAACATGAAATTAATCTATATTTCTTTGATTGATTAATAAATATTTATAAGAATGATAAAATAAAAGAATTCTGTCCTTTAGTAAAAATAACAACAGCTTGGGAAACAATTAATGGAGAAATAATAGAATCAGAATATCCTCCAAGAGAAAATGTAAAGATAAAACTATCAGAAAATACTAAAGTAGAAATGGCAAAATATAAAGATATTACCACTGAAACAGGAAACATAGAAAAGAAGGATATAAGGAAAATCCATCAACAATTAAATTATACCAATACAGTATTAAACATAATGGGTAATCAATTAAAAAGAATTGAAGAAAAGGCTGAACAAAGTAGTTCTAGTACTAATATAATGAAAAATAATATAATTCCAAGACCAATAGAAACTCCGATATATAAGATAGAAAGTAAATCAAGAATATTATTAAAACCTAAAAGATTAGAATCTGATATAGAAGAGATAAAAGAGAAGTTAAAAAACTTAAATCTTAAAAAAGAAATAAATACCAGAAACCCCAGTTCTTTTTGAATTTTTAGAACCTCCTAGAACTAAAGAATTAAATATGTTACAAAAAGCCTCCATATCAACAGAAGAGTTAATAGAACAAAAGCATAAACAAATTAATCTATTAAATAAGGAAATTTATTATAAAAAGGTAGAAGAACAAATTGAAAATCCTAAAATATAAAATATGATAAAAGAATTTGAAAAAAAAATAGAAAAAGAAATTTGCAATACCAATCCAATGGCTTTTCACCATAGGAAAATTCATGAAATACCTTTACCATATGAGGAAGGATTTAAAGAATCAGATATACCAACAAAAGCTAGACCTATACAAATGAATAAAGAATATTTAAAATATTGTAAAAAAGAAATACAAGAGTATTTAGAAAAAGGATTAATAAGACCGTCCAAATCACCCTAGAGTTGTTCAGGATTCTATGTTATGAAAGCATCAGAAATAGAAAAAAGAGCCTCTTCCTCCACTATCTCTCCAAGTACTTCAAAGATAAATGATAGCAAAAAAGAAGCACAGTTTCTAGCACAAAAAAGACAACTAATGGCGGCCTTAGCAGCAGCCACGTTAGAAGAAGAAATTCAAGAACAAATCAAAGCCATGTCAGCCAAACCAGAAGAAGACGAAGAAGTCAGTTCAAGCCCGGGTCATTATTTTGAAGACACTGAAGACCAGTACAATCTTTAAAAAAGCTTCAAGATAAGAATCTCTAAAAGTAAGTGTCGGCAGCATCTCCTAACAGTAAAAGCAGATGGCTCCAAGTCTATAATCATTTCTAGCTTTGGAGTAAAGCAAAAGCAAGCCGCAGAAGTCAAAAGACCTATAAGATAGTTTTATCTTAAAGCTAAAGTAATCATAATTGTAAAAGTACCATTATTGGTGTAATAGTGACCGTGTTAGGTGAAATAGGATGTAGAATCCTTCTATAAAAGCCAATCCTCATATCAGTTGAAGATCATTGGAAAAAATCATCAAGCAAAACCATAGAAAAGTCTCTGAGCCTTAAGTGTGAGTGATAGTTTACACTACCCTCATTTCAAAACAACTTTTGTATCTTCTTTGTACCAGTCTTGAAAAGCATTCAATAAAGATTTAAAGGTTATCAGCATATTTTCTTGTAAGTTTTATTCGTACTTTATGACTCTTCCTTATGCTTGTAAGATCAAGAAAATTATCAACATTTTGAAAGCTGATTTAAAAGTCGTTTCAGATCGCATAACTCAAGAAGAAGAAAAAGAAGATAAAAATTTAAACCTTTTACACGAGTTATATTTTGAATTATCTAGCATTTTACAGCTTTTAAATACTCTTGATCCCTTTTTAGAAGTTTTAAGCAGAGGATAAAATGGTTTCAGCTCATGTTTGTAGATATGCTTTATTTCTTGTCAGAAAAAATCAAAAGAAGGTTTTAGATACTATAAAGCTATTTGAAGAAGAACCTTTTCCAGGAAATCAAGCTTTATTAGATCGATTATATAATATGTATCTATTTCTAGATAACAAAGAAACAGAAATCAAGAAAAAGATCATTGCTTTAAGCCGTTGCTAAATGTTTTCAGCCTACTGTTTAAGATTGAAATTAAGAAGATTAAATCAATATTGGTTTAGAGTTTTACAAGAGATATTTGAACTAGAAAAATTACCATATACTTTTGAAACTAGCATAAGAATTAATAATCTGTATTTTGAGCTCTCAGCCATTGAGTATAAGATCAACAAAATTAAAGAAAAATTACAAGTATTAGCTGTCTAATTCCCCATGTCTTTCATTCTCTCCGTAACGATCCGAGCACACGAGTGGTATCAGAGCCTAAATCGCGGGAGAGGTATAGGTATCTGGTGTTACTTTTGATGATACAAGTTTTTTTTTATTGTTTCTATTACTGTCAATTTATTTCTGTCTTTAAGTTCTGTTATTTAGCTTTCTGAGCAAGTTATAGCTGTAAGTCTGGATCAGAGTCAAGTGTAGCAGTGAGAGCTGTGTATACGTTGGTCAGCCTAGATAGTGGTCCCGACAGTAAGGCCCAGAGGTGAGGCAGTGAGTCCATTAGTCAGCTAGGGTGGTCCCGTAACATAAAACTCTGTAAGATTCATGGCTAGACTCTGATCTAGACTTACAGCTATAACTTGCTCAGAAAGCTAAATAACAGAACTTTAAGACAGAAATAAATTGACAGTAGTACAAACAATCAGAAGAAACTCGTATCATCAAAAGCAACAGCAGATACCTATACCTCTCCCGCGATTTAGGCTCTGATACCACTCGTGTGCTCGGATCGTTACAGAGAGAATGAAAGACGGGGAATTAGGTAGCTAATACTTATAATTTTTCTTTAATTTTGTTGATCTTATACTCAATGGCTGAGAGCTCAAAATACAGATTATTAATTCTTATGCTAGTTTCAAAAGTATATTGTAATTTTTCTAGTTCAAATATCTCTTGTAAAACTCTAAACCAATATTGATTTAATCTTCTTAATTTCAATCTTAAACAGTAGGCTGAAAACATTTAGCAACGGCTTAAAACAATGATCTTTTTCTTGATTTCTGTTTCTTTGTTATCTAGAAATAGATACATATTATATAATCGATCTAATAAAGCTTGATTTCCTGGAAAAGGTTCTTCTTCAAATAGCTTTATAGTATCTAAAACCTTCTTTTGATTTTTTCTGACAAGAAACAAAGCATATCTACAAACATGAGCTGAAACCATTTTATCCTCTGCTTAAAACTTCTAAAAAGGGATCAGGAGTATTTAAAAGTTGTAAGATTGCAGATAATTCAAAATATAATGCGTGTGGTAAATTTAAATCCTTATTTTCCTTTTCTTCTTCTTGAGTTATACGATCTGAAACTACTTTTAAATCAGCTTTCAAAACGTTGATAATTTTCTTAATCTTACAAGCATAAGGAAGAGTCATAAAGTACGAATAAAACTTACAAGAAAATATGCTGATAAACTTCAAATCTTTATTGAATGCTTTTCAAGACTGGTACAAAGAAGATACAAAAGTTGTTTTGAAATGAGGGTAGTGTAAACTATCACTCACACTTAAGGCTCAGAGACTTTTCTATGGTTTTGCTTGATGATTCTTTCCGATGATCTTCAACTGATATGAGGATTGGCTTTTATAGAAGGATTCTACATCCTATTTCACCTAACACGGTCACTATTATACCAATAATGGTACTTTTACAATTATGATCACTTTAGCTTTAAGATAAAGCTATCTTATAGGCTTTTTGACTTCTGCGTTACTTCGAAGCTTGAAATGATTATAGACTTGGAGCCATCTGCTTTTACTGTTAGAAGATGCTGCCGACACTTACTTTTAGAGATTCTTATCTTGAAACTTTTTTAAAGGTTGTACTGATCTTCTGTGTCTTCAAAGTAATGGCCCAGACTTGAACTGACTTCTTCGTCTTCTTCTAGTTTGGCTGACATGGCTTTAATTTGTTCTTGAATTTCTTCTTCTGACGTGGCTGCTGCTAAGGCTGCCATTAGTTGTCTTTTTTGTGCTAGAAACTGTGCTTCTTTTTTGCTATCACTTATCTTCGAGGTGCTTGGAAAGATAGTGGAGGAAGAGGCTCTTTTTTCATGAGATATGGCTATCCATGCGTCAATAGCCTTTTTACTGATTAAATTGAGGTCAAATGTTCCCCACCATCGCACTTTAATAATTTTTACAAGATACTGAATGCCGCTGTCTTCTTCCATTTTAGCTGAATTATAATCCCATTGCATAATCCAAGTTATCTCTTGACATGCGATGAATGAGATCATCTTCATTTCTGGTATAAATGAGGTCTGGGCTTTCCAATATTCGTAACTCATCGCTGCTTCTTTTGGAAATATGGCTAGAATTGGATCGAAATCCAAAAACCATCTGAGAAACCATTTAGGGAATTGTAAAGAGATTCCCTTCTTAAACCAAAAGAACCATGAATGAGAATTTGGAGAAAAAATCCAATACATGATTCCAGGCTTCCATATAATCAAAATAATTATAATGTTGGGGTTCAAATTCTCTGGTAAACTCTCTAGGCTAGTAAAGAGATTGGTTCCAATCTTTTAAGGTTAAGATCTTAATAATCTTTAGCTTGGAATGGGATATTTTGCTGGGATCTTTCTTATCAACTACATGGGTTATTTCAACTGAATCGGTATCCACTAGAATATATTCATAAAACTTTTGGGTTTTTTGAAGGTGAACTGGTGGATAGTGGAAAGGTTTAGGGAATATATGTTTATACATGGTTTTCCTATCTAATGTAAACCACTCTCTTTCAATGGCTATTACCGGTAGTGAATTTGGTTTTTCAATATAAGGGTAGTCTTTATATGTGGGCTTGGTAAGGAATAATTGAGAAGGGGTAACTGGTTGAGGGGTCGAGTATTTTTGAGAGCATATATCAATAGAGTGTTTATCAATATTGCTTTTACTGCTTGATATCATTGAGCTTTTAATAACCTGTGACATAGTCAAAGGTTTTGATGATGAAGCTGGTACAGATTCTTTTTTATGGTTCTGTGGGAGACCATAATTATCTCTCGTGTTGGGACTCTGGCTCATTCTAGGCAAAGCCCTGCAAGAATTCTCTTGTGAGAAAATCTGGAAGAGCATTCTTATCTCCTTTTATGTGTATTATTTCAAAATCAAAACAAGACAAAATAGCTTGCCATCTTGCAAAGATATGTTTTGAAACAAGATTTTTAACATTATTTTGTAAAACATGAGGGGCTGTCTTGCAATCAGTTCGTACTAAAAACTTTTTATTAAATAAATCATCTTGAAATTTTGTAACACATAGTACTATAGATAAAATCTCTTTTTTAATTGTTGAGTATTTCTGCTGAGCTGGATGCCAAATACCTGGATGCCAAATACCTGAATGATATTTGACGACTTGTTCTTTTGTTGACTCTGGAAGAATTTGCTTAAGAATTCCACCATAACCTAGATCAGAGGCATCTGTTTCAACTATCAAGGCTGCTGAAGGATTTGGTATTCCTAAACAAGGAAGACTCTTGACAATGCTCTTAACCTTTATGACAACTTGACTCCTTTCGTCATCCCATGGAGGAGGACTTTTCCTAAGACACTTGTATAATGGGGCACAAATAGTTCTGATATTAGGAATAAAATCTGCTACATAATTTAGACATCCTAAGAATCTTTGTAATTGTTTTTTATCTTTTATTTCATTTGGAAATTTATCTGTAAACTCTATTGATCTTTTAATTGGTATAAAAGTTCCTTGATATATTTCATATCCTAAGAATTTCACTTTAATTTGGAATATCTTCATTTTCTTAGCTGATATAACTAATCCATTTTCTTTTATTATTTGAATAAACTTATTTAAATGTTCTTTGTGCTAATTGATTCCTTTAGAAAATATCAATACATCATCTAAGTAAAAAATAGAAAATTCCATATATGGATTCAAAATATTATTCATTATTTCTTGAAACTCACTTGGGGCATTCTTAAGTCCTTGGGGCATTACATTCCATTCATAATGACCAAAAGGCACTACAAAAGCTGTTTTGTACCTATCTTCTTCTTTTACAGAGATCTGATAATATCCAGATTTCATATCAAATTTTGAAAAGATATTAGCTTTATATAATCTCTTAATTAAATCTTGCTTATTCAGTAAAGGATACCTTATCCATCTTAAAACTTTATTTAAAGGCTTATAATTGATTACCAATCTAGGGGCTCCTCTTTCTATTTCTAATGCCTTCATAACATAAAATCCTAAACAATTTGATTTGGACGGTCTTATTAATTCTTTTTCTAAATATTCTTGTATTTCTTTTTTACAATATTTTAAATATTCTTCATTCATTTGTATGGGTCTAGCTTTTGTTGGTATATCTGATTCTTTAAATCCTTCCTCATATGGTAAGGATATTTCATGAATTTTCCTATGATGAAATGCCATTGGATTAGTATCACAAATTTCTTTTTCTATTCTTTTTTCAAATTCTTTTATCATATTTTGTATTTTAGGATTTTCTATCTGTTCTTCTACCTTTTATAATAAATCTCTCTATTTAATAGATTAATCTGTTTATGCTTTTGTTCTATTAATTCTTCTATTGATATAGAGGCTTTTTGTAACATATTTAATTCTTTAGTTCTAGGGGGTTCTAAAAATTCAAAAAGAACTGGGGTTTCTGGTATAACATCAGTTTGTACTCCTTTTTCAGTTGTCCAGAATGGATATAATAAACATATAAAAGGGGTTCCTAGTATTATAGTATTGATAATATTTTTTACTAATACAAAGGATGTTTTAAAACAAACTTTGTTTTTACAGATCTTGGCATTGGAAAGCTTATATTGAATTTTTAATCCTGTTCCGCTAGCTTCTGCTACTTTTTCAGTTGATTTTTCATAATACTTAGTTGGTATTACTCCTTCTTGTATTGCATTTATATCGGCTCCTGAATCTACTAAAGCTACTAACTCAAATCTTTCATTTTTAACAACTAAGGTAATCTTTGTCCACCACTTATGCATTGTTATTAAACTTAATATATTAATAAAGGGAGTAGAACTTTCTTCTGCTTCTGGTTCCTTTACAATTACAGCTGTTGATTTCTGAGTATGAATCATTTTTTCTCCTTCTAATTTCAGTAACCTATATTCCAAAGTAATATTTTGTTCTTTTATTTCTGAAATTTCTTGCTTAAGATTTTTAATTTCATTTTGTAAATCTTTTACAGTTATACTTTCTTTAGGCATTTTAAATCTATTATAAACATCTTTCATTTCTATGGGTTGTATTTCTTTTCTTTGGTTTTCTTCTTTAGAGATTAATGAATTTAATTGTTATAGAAATTCTTCTTTTAAGGGTGAATCTTCTAATTTATCTATTATAGATATTAAGGTAGATGTTTAATCACTAGTTAAAACATTTAATATTTTTTCTATACAATTTTCACAATTACATAGTCCTGGTCCTAAACAATAATTTTTGTTTTCATCATCTATTTCTGATTCTTCTGAAGATTTATTATCTAGTTGGAGTATTTCATTATCTTCAGCATCTTCTTCACTTATATATTCTTCTTCAGATTCTGGCTCGGATTCAGAATTAATAAATATTCTTAGTAATATTTGTCTTAATTCTTCATTAGTTAATTCATTTATTTTTTGTTGTACTCTACAATTCTTAGCATAGTGTCCTAGCTTTCCACACTTTCAGCACACATTTTCTTTTTTAATATTCTTCTGGTATTTTTTTCTTATTTTTATTATAGGGCTTATTATAATAAACTGATGGAGTTTGTTGTGTATTTTTCTTTTGATAATTTTTCCTAAAATTATTAGATCTTGTATATTTAGATACGTATTTATGTAATTTCTTAACTTGTTTTTTATGCTGTTTACTAGGAGCTCTTATAGGATCTAATCCATACTGATAACAGAACGTTCCTAGTTCTCTTTTATTAGTTATTTTTTCTTTTTTAATCTTATTTTGTAATTTCATATCAGTACATATTTCTATTCCTATTTCTATCACAATATTATGTATTTGACCAAAGGTTAGGGCTTCATATGGGATTTGATTTCCAAAATGATATTGTAACTTCTGTATAACTTTTTCTGCAAATAAACTAGGTAAAGCTGCTACAAATCTCTCTTTCCAAAATGCATTATTAGCGTCTCCTCTCATCATTACTTTAGACATGAATATATCCTTATACCATCTATAATCAGACATTGTTGGACATCTTAAATTTAGTAATTGAGTTCCTACTTGTTCTCTAAAAACACTAGGATCTCTTATAAAATTTTTAATTATAGAGGCTAGTAAAGTTGTTGTCACATCTAAGACTGTTTCTGCACCTTTTTGCTTTACGCTATTTAATATTACTTCTTTATCTGTTTGAGTTAGGAAATTATCCTACCAACCTTTTAATTGTCCTGTAAATCCATGTATTATTACTATAGCTGCTTCCTTATCTGATAAGCCATTTGATTTTAATGCCGTGGCAAACATAGCCATCTGACACGTTGCATCTAAAACTGCTTGTTCACTCATTCCATCTATATTCCATTCTTCTATGTTCCCGCTTGAATATGTATTTTGATATTGCATACCTGTTTCTTCATATCCTATATCAGCTGGTGTGGGTCTAGGGTAATAATTCCTAGTCTTTGGCTGAGCTCGTCCACTATGGGCTGTTAGTCGCATTACTTCTAAAGCATTTATTTCCTTTTTAAGATTTAGATTCTTTAATTTTTCTTTTATCTCTTCTATATCAGATTCTAATCTTTTAGGTTTTAATAATATTCCTGATTTACTTTCTATCTTATATATAGGAGTTTCTATTGGTCTAGGTATTATATTATTTTTCATTAGGCTAGTACTAGAACTACTTTGTTCAGCTTCTTCTTCAATTCTTTTTAGTTGATTACCCATTATGTTTAATACTGTATTAGTATAATTTAGTTGTTGATGAATTTTTCTTATATCTTTCTTTTCTATATTTCCTGTTTCAATGGTAATATCTTTATATTTTGCCATTTCTATTCTAGTATTTTCTGATAATTTTATTTTTACACTTTCTTTTGAAGGATATTCTAATTCTATTATTTCTCCATTAATTATTTCCCAAGCTGTTGTTATTTTTACTAAGGGACAAAATTCTTTTATTTTTTCATTCTTATAGATATTTATTAACCAATCAAAGAAATATAAATTAATCTCATGTTCTTCTAAATAATTATAAAATATTTTCCTAATATCTTCTGTTTCTGATTTACTAAAAGTTTCAAAAAACCATTCCCTAATATCCTTATTATATTCTGCTTCAAAATCTTCTCTTATCCATGATTTATCTATCTCAAAGGGTTCTTTTATAGTTAGAGTATTTAATATTTGTGAAGCTGTTGGAGAATATTGAGTATCTTCATAGACTGGGATTGCAACTCTAGCTCTATTATTATTTATTCCTACTAAATCAATATTAATGGTTGAATTATCTATCGAGTTTCTAGAAGTTTCTGGTCTAATTATCTGAGGTTCTCTTATTCTTACCGACTGTGACCTATTCATTCTAAGTCTGATATTGTTTCCTTCTTGAATTATTTCTCTAACTTGAGTATTTTCTATTTTATTTGGTTCAGCAATATCTTCTAATAACCATTCTTCTGGAATATTCTTTATAACTTCTGAATGTTTAAGCTTTTTAGGAACTTGTACAGTTGTTTTTCTTAAATTAGCTAGCACTAATATAGTTTCATCTTTAGGGGATTGTTTTAAAGCTCTGAAATTATAATCTATTTTTGTAATCTTATAATATATTCTATATATTATCTGAAGTGGATCATATTTTTCATCTATTATATCATCAGGGGTTTTTACATATAATTTTATAGCTTCTGGAGTATAATCATTATTTATATTCATTGCAAAGTTTGGATAACAGTTAAAGAAGACTGGTCCATCATGGCAATTACTTTCCAAAGTGGCTATTAACGAATCTTCAAACTTTTTAAACCTTATATCTCTTAAAATTATTAATATAGGAGTATTTACACCTATCTTAAAGTTTGGTTTTTCTGCTACTTGTATCAATCCAATATGTATAAAATTAAAGCCTTTTTCTTTATGTTCTCTAAGCTTTTCATCTTCTAAAATATTTATAATATTATTATTACTAGTTCCTGGATAACTATATTCTAACATATGTATTTCTTCATCTCGTTGTTGCCAAAAATGTTGACTTTTATATATTTCATTCTTTCTAATTACTAGTATAGACCAATTATGTAACCTTTCTTCTATTCTAGCTATTTGTAATTCAGATGAGGAATTATTATTATTACTACTACTAGATGAAACTTCTTCATTATTTGTTCTGACTACTATCTCATTATTTCTTCCTAAGTTTAAGTTATTTAACGTTCCAAGAAGTCTAGCCATGAATCTTACCAAAGTTTTATGTTATGAGACCACCCTAGCTGACCAACAGTCTCACTGCCTCACCTCTGGTCCTTACTGTCGGGACCACTATCTAGGCTGACCAACGTATACACAGCTCTCTCTTCTGACTGACTCTGATCCAGACTTACAGCTATAATTTGCTCAAAAAGCTAAATAACAGAACTTTAAGACAGAAATAAATTGACAGTAATAGAAACAATCAGAAGAAACTCGTATCAATATATATATATATGCAGCATATAATAATATATATATATATATATAAACAAGTTTTTTAATTAGTTAATTAGCAAATGCAGAAAGCGGATTCAGAGACAAAATGCATACAAGGGAAAATAAAAAATTAAAAATACAAGAGAACAGAAATTAAAAATAAAATCGTACAGAAATTAAAAACCCCCCATAAGGAATGAATGGATGAACCTTAGGGATCATATCAACATTGTAGTCCCTGCTAGAACCAAAATGTGGAGGAGGCTTTTGTCCTTTCCCCTGAACCTCTTCCAAAGCTGAACAATACACACACACAAATCATATCTCACTTGACAATCAAAGTTCAAAAACAACAAATATCTTTTACCTTACCTACAATAAGAATAAAAAAATAATAATACTAATAGTAAGAATAAAGAAATGAATGAAGGACCTGATTGAGACCGAGGGAAGTGGACTCTCCACCATAATAGTCATTCCTGTCCATGTGAAGAACCTGAACCAACAAAGACGTCAACGAATCAGAACATAGGGACGCCGATTTGAATCGAGGAAGTTGGATCTCAGCAAATATATATATATAGAAAAAGAAAAAGGAGAATCGACGAACGATACCTTGAGGCCATCGACGAAGAGAAGACCACTGAGGATGCATTCCTTGAGGCTTAAAACCTTTACAATCCAATTTGTTCATATTTCTTAATCATCTAATCTCAACTCAAATTAATGAGCTGGTGTGAATAAACACTCAGTGACACTACCTTCTTTTCTTCCTTCAGTCTTCAGATTCCCCAATTTGAGAGATACAGGGATCAAATGCGAGTTCCAAGAGATGCTTCTGGGTGGAACTGCATTGGATGCTACTGGAGTCCCATTCCCGACGAGACCCTTTCCCATCGAGTATCAAGAAGATTCAAATCAAATCAAATCAAAAAATAAGAAAGAAGACGAAAAAAAAAGAGAAGAGAGAGGGGGGATACCTGCGAACGATGGCCAGACAATAGTGGAATCTCGGCGACGGCACGGCACCAAACACGCCGATGGAATAGCACCGCGAGACGGCGAGGCGCCCGAAAGCTCCAGGGGCTTCCTGGAATCTGGCGGAGAACGAGGGCTCAGAACGGTGAACGGTGTTTAGGTGTATAGAGAGTCTGAGGACGTGATGGTCTCTATTGTTTTGGTGAGTGGAGAGTGTGAGGGTCTCTTGGGTTCACCTCAGAAGGGAGATTTTCATCTTCTTCCTTTCATTTCATTAGTTGCTTAAATTTTTATTTTCATTTTAAAAAATAAAGTAATGCTATTCAAACACTTAAAAAGTAAATGTTTATTGGGATACCTATATAATAATCATTAAATAATCCATTATATCACATCCAATAATTATTAAGTGGGTGTCCTAATAGACACTCACTTTTAAGTGTTTAAATAGCATTACTCTAAAAAATAAGGGTGAAAATAAAGAATTATAATTTACATTTAACTATTATGTTTAGAAAATAAAAAAGAAATCCAACTAGTCAACGAAAAAACTATATTTTTAAAATGATAACTATTAAGATTTTATAAATTTATAAGTAATCAAATTAATAGATAGAAAAATTAATTATTTAATCATTTAAGTATTTTATTAGTTTATTAAATATTAACCATTAATAATATATATTAGTAAATTTTTTATATATATGATAGTTTAATTAATATTTTTAAGTAGAGAAAGATGAAATTAAATGCTTTATTTATTTTAAATATAAAAATGAAATTAGTTTAAATTATATTGATTATATTTTCAGAATATTGTGTGGAGAACAGATTAAAAAAAGAGAAAGGAAGATATATAATATTGTAGCGTTGCTAAGAGGAATATTCATGACTGGTCGAGAGGTCGCGGAGAAGACTGCTCACGCTGATTGTGAGTTTGCAGAGAAGACTGCTCATGCTGGTTGTGGCATCATTGAGGGACTTCACTATGAATGTTTCTCCATTAATTACATAATGACGAGAATGCAGCAAGCGAATAGGGCACTAGAGCTTCACTCAAATTTATTAAAGAATATTTTTGCAATATTTTAAAAAAGCTAAAATAAAAAGTTGTAATTTAAATTTAACTCTTACTATCAAAAATAAAATCCTAATTTATCTTATTTTGGATTAAAAAGAAGAAGAAATTCATGTCCTTGTTTGAATTTAAAAACAAACCTTTTATAACATGTGATTCATAACTTATCTTAATCTATTCGTTTAGAAAATGAAATTAAAATTGATGAATCTCATTTCTATCGATCAAATCATTTTCCAATTATTTCTAAAATAAAAAATTTCTTAATTATTTTTTTATTTTTTAATCAAATCTTCTTTAGATTTTTTCATTTAGTGTCAATCAAATCTTTTAAAACAAAATTATCTCTAATTGTAGCAAGGTCTAAGACACTGTGATAACATATTTATAGAAAATTTAATCATTTAAATAGCAAAAAATAAAAGTAAAAGATACTGCTCAATATAAGCATGATGCTAGTAATAATAATAGAAATATAATATTTAATTTTTTATATATTTATACAAAATTGAAGTTATTATAATTGATCTAGTGGTGAAGTGTTTAGGTTGTATGCATGGTTCCTACATTTAAACATCATCGTAATCAATATAATTTACACATAAAAACAAACTTTGCAATTTGCGGTGATTTTGCAACTGTCGCTATCAGGTAATTTTAACTAAAACCGTCGCCTTAACTACCGCAATAAATAATTTCTCGATGGCGGTTTTACATTTGCAACCGCCGCTATCAAGTAATTTTAACTAAAACTGCCGCCATAACCGCCACAATAAACAATTCCCTTGTGACAGTTCTGTAAAACCGCCGCAATATGTTGACATAAATTGTGACTGCTGTGTAAACCGCCGCTATACTACAATAATTCAGTGGCAGTGAGCATGAAACCACCGCTATATGCAATTAATTGGCAATGGTTGCAAAACCGCCACGAAGTACTTATTTTGCAGCGATTTTTATGAACTGCTGCAGATCAACCGCCGCGAAATGGCCTTTTTAGTGTAGTGCCCAATCTCATCCTAATCTTTCTCCTTCAAGATCAAAGGTAAGAGTTTTATGGGTTTTTGTTATTTCCTTCCTCCCCATTACATATTCTATGATTTGGATTGTTGTTGTTCTCCATTATTATCAAGTGGCGGTGCTCCCCTAATATTGTTAGATTTGATCTGGAGCTAACTATAGAGTATTAGGTATTAATCTAGAATTTTATGGCTTTAATGACATATATTGATGTCATCGCTACTTCTCATAGAGCCCAGTTCATGTTGACACCATTTCTTCTTCCCTTCCAAGTGAGTGGGTTCAATCCTACGATCTCTATATTAATCATTAGAATTATTTTCATAAAAAAATTGGCATAAATGTATGATTTTAGAGAATATTTCAAAGAGTTTAGAAATTATTATTGATCTATCAATTTTATGAAAATTTTAGATTTCGAAATAGCATGAATAATATGTTTAGATAACCATGGGACCATAATCAATATATCGTATGCCATGAAAATGCTTTACGTGCACAAGAAAGGATTTATACGAAAAATATATATCATAGCAAGTTGACTATTTTATCAAACGTGCTTTTATGAGGTTATGATATTATGTTTTCAAGACGTTTGATTTCAAAATATGTTCTTAGAATACCATTTCAGATATTTTGGAGAATATTGCACAAAGAGTATGATTTAGCTTTTTGAATATATATGCTATCATGATCTCAGAGGTTTTAAGATTTTGAGCCTAATGGTTGAAGTATGATATTAGAGTTGTTTAGTTTATGAAAAATATATGTTAGCGTGAGATATGATTTAAAAATGTGGTCAAAAGGATTTTGGAGAACAGATCTTCTTATGATTCATAGCAGTTGGCGGCTACATACTCTATAGGCCTTGAAATCACAATGTCTGCAAGTGGGTGACCCCTTGGACATTATTTCATAGCGACATTTATGCTAAGGTCTGACGATCAGAGTTATATGAATCTAGAGCTCTCATAATATTAAGAAAGAGTTTTGATGAAATTAAGAAATATGGAATTTCAGTATTGTTGATTTTATTCCTTTTCAGTTGAGTTATATATGATGAGGTTAATTAAACCAGAGTGATTCATGTTTAAAAGTCGTTAACCTTAGTACATCTAACTGCTAAGGAGGTGGTGTATCAAGCAGTCAAGGAGACAATCTTATGAGATGTTAACCTTAGTATACCTAGCTGCCAAGGAGGCAGTATACCAAGTGGCCATGGAGGCAATCTCATAAGACTTTAACCTTGGCATACTTGGTTACCAGGAAAGCGGTATGTCAAGTGGCTATGGAGGCAGGCTTTTTATAGATCAGAGAAAACATGACCTAGTTAAATGCCCACAACTTGTCTTCCAAGGACGCAGATCGCTAGGGACCATATAAGATTACAGACAGAAGCTCATGTTTTCCAAGGACTAAGCACTACTTTTGAGTTGATAAGAACAATTATACTATATATATATATATAAGTATATATATGTATGGTTGCTTTAGAGCTTGTTTTATTGTTATTATTATTATTATTATTATTATTTCATGCTGCTTGTTGTTGTTGTCCTATGAACGGGGTTACGGGTGAAAATTCACTCATTGACTTTTAGATGAAACTCACCTATCTCCTTTCTCCCATTACAGATTTAGTAGCTACTATGGGTCCTTCTTAGCCACCCCCCAGCAGTAGAGATATCTGTTGGTGAACTTCACTTCGGAGTAAAGTGCCTTTTTTGGTTATGTTATAGAGTGCATCAACGTCATTGCAAGCAGGGTCCCAAAGATGTTTTGCATTTTGTTTTACCATGATTCAGATTATATTATATTTGCATGATTAAAGCTCTCATGGTTTTAAATCTGTATAGAGAGCAACTCAGTATATGCTATACTATGACCATAGATTCAGAGTTGATTATGAAATTATTTATGATGATTTAGATTTCAAAGAGAAAATGATTTATGTTAGAGATGAAATTATGTTTAAAAATGGATTTTATAATTTAAACTATGCATATAGAGAGATTCAGAAGTCATAAGACTTACGTGAGGATGAGATTTCTTATGTGCCGGTCATGTTCTCAAGCCGGGTCTTAACAATTCTATTGGTATATTTTTTATTTGAGAAACTTAGTAAGTTTTTTATTCAAAATAGATAGCTTCAAGAAAGATCATTTTCTAAAGACCTATGTTATAAGCAAAATTTTATGAAGTTTTAGGAAGAAAGATTCTTCAAGTTTCTAAACTATGAGGGCACCTTTCATTGATCTCCAAAAGATTGATCAAAATTTGGTTTGTCATTATCAAAAAGGGGGGAGATTGTTATATCTAAAACCCTTGAAAATGCTCTCAAAGGTTAAGTTTTGAGAGACAATAAGGCAAATTTCGATATAATATTTTGAAAAGAGGATTAATGATTTACGTGAGTTTCTTAAGTATAAAACGTGAACTTTCTCATGACATTAATAACAAATTTCTTGAGATATAAATCATAATATCATGATTTAACATGATAGAAAACTCATTCAAAGAGTTTAATTCTTTTAAAGTATGAAAAATAACTCAAAAGGTAAGTTACAATGTCCAAGAAACATTGGAAAGTAAATCGAGGCATTAGAAAGTAAGTTGAAGCATTAGAAAGTAATCGAATGCATCAGAAGGTGACATGATAGCATCAAAAGGTGATTATTCATGATCATATCAAGCACATCTCTACTAAACATGATTGTGTTTACTAAATGAAGAATCCAACACTCTTTGAAGACTTGCGTGTACTTTAGAAAGAGACTCAACATGAGCTAGGAGAGCTCAGAAAATGAAGTCTCCATGCTCAAGATGAGGAACATAACTTGGACACAAGAAACCAAGTCTTACTCTCATAAGAGTAACCATTCTGCAAGAAACAATTTCGAGGATGATGGTTTCAAAATGTCAAAGGTTGAGAAAGTTGAAGAACTATAAAGGATTTCTTCAAAAAGTAAAAATTAGTTGCAAAAACTGCATCCAGCAAGAACATGACATGTTCAAAAACTACTCCTATGTTTATAAAGATTTATCCTTTCCTTGAGAAGTTTCTAAAAGCCATGAGAAAGATGGTTCTTCAACATTTTGAGACAAAACAACATATACCAATGCATGCTGACACAAAAGCTGCTATCGCTACCACCTGTTAGCAGTAGAAATTGTTGAAGAAATGAGGTTACTATGAAATATCGCTTTTATAGTCAACTATGTGTCTAAATGGGAAAAATGCTTTCAAATCCGTGGCCAAGATTATATAAAGGATGCATTTCAAATAGAGAAGGTTGTTGAACTTAGATGAACACATAAGAAATCTCTTTCAAGCAAAATCCTTCTCAACTCTTCACTTTCTGAAGTCCATAGAAACTTATCTTAAGTTTCTCTAGAAAAATCTTCTTACAACCTTCAATCCTTAGAAGCTTATTCTCTATTTGAGAATTAGAATCTGTAACAAGTCACTTACGACTTACATTGTAATATTCTCAAATCGTTGAGCATTGAGTGAACCAAAACACAAAACCAAAACCATACTCATTTGTAAACTTAAACCATTAGTGCTCATTTAACTTGGGGAGGTTACATAAAGACTATTATTGAGTGAGAATCGAGTTGTGATTACTCACTAAAATAGCTTGGAAAGGCTAGACAAATACTATCCTGTAAGAGCTTCTAGAGCCTAGGTCAAGAGTACTAATGGATTGTGGACCAGAGGGTTTGAAACTAGATGTAGGCATTTGTAGGCCAAACTAGTATAATCTACTATGCATCTCTCTCTCCATCTCCTTCTGACACTTGTTTTAATTTATATCTAACTCTGATTTGCTTGAATCTTGGTTAATTAGTTTCTAACTTCATAAGGATTAACTTTCTAAACAAACTAACATTGGTTTCGCTCAATATATTGAAGTCCAAAGACTTGAGAAGGGCTGTTTGAAGTTTTAGAAAGTAGAGAAAGTCAAATGAAAAAGAAGAAGCATAATTCACCCTCCCCTTTTTTGTGTACATTTCTCAACTACAAGTTCCACATGCTTATGATGTAAGTGTACATGGATGTCCTAATCGTGGAGACTTTTGGGGTCTCTTTCGCAGTGAGAGTTGAAGGCCTTAGCCTTTGTTTTTCGTTTTTGCTCAATCAGGAAAAAAGAAAAATATAAAAGTATCATTCTTTTCATATTCAAACATATGTTAATAATATAATTATAAATATTTTGACTCATATTATCCAATATTCATTAAAACCATGTGAAGTTCCCATGCATCGCACCGTAAAATTAATAAGAATAAAATAAAAGATAATCAAAATAATTATTAAAGGAATAATTTTTTAAAAAAAATTACCAAAAAAAAGATATTATATTTTGGAATAAAGTAACTCTTCTGTTATCAAATATTTCATATGTTTATCGAGGTTTTTGGTGATTCCAAACTCAACAAAAACCATCATCAGTTCATCCTAGTAAAAAATTTCAAAGTTCAAATTATGCAAACTATAATTATTCAGACAATATATTAGTAAAAAAGTTAATGATATTATGAAAATATATTAGTAAAAGAAAGTTAAAATGCCATTAGAGTTAATCTAGTGGTAATAGGTTTGAGTAATATGCATTAAGTCACGGGTTCAAATATCATCGCGATTAATGTTTTGCCCAATCTTCTATCTCATGATTGGACCATTGTTATTGCTCATATCTATGGAGAAGTAAATGTGTTCGAAGTCCTTGCCAGGATGATGGCTCATGACTATGGTTGCGGATTGCTCATCTTGGATACTCTGTGTGGCTTTCTTTCTCTCAGCTTATTTTATGATTCGTGTGGTTCTAGCATTGATAGACGCATTGTGCTTTGTATGTTTTTTGCGTTGTTAACCCACGTTGATCATAAAAAAAGAGCACGACTGAAAGTTGAAACAATAAGACGCACCAAAATAACTTGAACTTAGTTCAATTATAAGCCATGTTGATCATAAAACATAGCAAGATTGAAAGTTGAAACAATGAAATCCACCGAAATAACTTGAACTTAGTTCAATTATCAATAAGAGCGGCAAACCAGGTTGATTCCGTTAAGGGTGGTTTTTTTCTCATTTAGACATTATTTCCCTTCATTTTTTTGGGTCTAGGATTTGATATAATAAATTGCTAATCACATACTTTATCACTGTTAGATGTCATGAGTGAGTGAAATAAATAGGGACTACACATTATATTCAATAATAATAAAACATGTGACATATATTTATTGTATAATTTTATTATACTTCAACATTATTCGGTGTGGACCCTTTTCTTCTATGTACTAGAAAAAGAAAAGGTCATGTATGGTTGTCTTTTTTAGCATGCTTTTTTGGGCTCAAGGTCCAACCAAGGCGGTGCGGTGCCCCTCCACCACCCGCATCCATCATAATCTTCGGATTCTCCAACGGCGACGGCTGCGGCAGTGACAACAGTGGGTTGATACACATGCCTGCCCTTTTCAACGCGTTCTGGCCAGCATCTCTCTCACTCGCAAAGAACCTTGAGCAGCACCAAACCAAGAGCTGTCCATCACTCTGAGCTTGACGGCCGTGCCACCTGCTACTTTCGGTCACTAACCGACCACCTGCTACATTCTCTGTGGCATTCCGGTTTTGTCCTTCGTTTTGTTTTGCCGGCCATGAGCAAACACAAGTCATGGCTCTTGCAACCGAGGTTGTCCCGCAACCTCTTTTTTTTTTCTTTTTCTACCTCTGTTACGTTTCTCAACTTCTGAACCTGATAACTTTTGTTTTTATTTATTTATTTATTTTTTGCAGGGTGCAACAAATTCTGTTGAGGCGGTTGCCTTCAGTTTCTTCACTAATGAAGAGTTAAGGAGGAGCAGCCAAGTGAAGATTACGAACCCTATTTTGCTTGATGGCCTGGAGAGGCCTGTTCCTGTTGGATTGTATGATCCTACTTTGGGCCCACTCGACGATAAGTCCATGTATTTCCCTTCCCTTGCATGAAACTTTATTTTCTACTTCTTACCATTAATTATGAGTATGAGAATCAATCCACTTTTTGCCTGCAATAGTTTATAGCCAATTTCTTTTGAAGTCTTAACTGGTATCTCTAATACCAGAGTTTCCTGACTATTTAATTTTTGATTTTAATGTTTATGTTGCAGGGAATTTTTTTAACTTTATTGCTGCTGTTGTTAATAGTTTCATGTTTTAAAGTAGTGCTGCTAGAACTTTTGACACTGTGGCTGCTATTATGAAAAATTTCATAGTTTGTGTTGGTGTTGCAAATGGTTTTAACTTAGCTTTAATTATGGTAGGGAGAGTTGTCTTCATGGAATTGTTGAAATTCCACGAACCTAGGTTTAAGGTTTAGAGATGTGATGGGTGATTGATATATATCTCTTTTTCTTGATGCAGTTGCAAATCATGTGGTCAATCATCTGAAAAATGTCCTGGTCATTTTGGTCATATAGAGCTCGTTTCTCCTGTCTACAACCCTTTGATGTTCAAATTTCTTGGCAATATTGTTCAAAGAACTTGTTTCAATTGCTTTCATTTTTAGGCTACTAAAGATGAGGTAAATATACACTGGTGTTGTAATATTAGAAAACTATCATAAATGGTAATCTTATGTGTTCTTTCCTTTTGCTGTTGCTTTTGTAAGATATTTATGCATTTGTTGGTCATTATTCACATGGTCTTTTGTTGATTCAAGGTGGAGAAGCGTACGTCCCAATTGGAGCTTATTATGAAAGGGGATGTTATCAGGGCAAAAGAATTGGATTCAATTGAGCAAGATGAATCCATGTATCCAGGTGATGGTGGTGACGAAAGCCAGTGTTGTAGTTCTGAACAACTGGGAGAAAATTGGACCTCCCTCCACTTCAGCGAGGCAATGTCTGTTTTGAGGAAGTTTCTGATGCGGAAATATAGCAAATGTCAAAATTGTGGATCCATCAATCCTAGAATCAGTAAACCAACCTTTGGGTGGTCTCATGCGGTAAGTTCTTTGTTTCTTGCTGCTTAAAATTATTTTCATAAATTAAAATAGTGCAAAGATTTATATGATATTTCCTGCCTATGCTAGCACTTCTTGGTTTGCTTTGAGTTGCTTACACTTTTCATTCTCTGTCTTTTATTATTATTATTATTGTTCTTCTTCTCTTGTATGTCTAGTTGTCTTCATTTTCTCTGGGGTAGGGCTGGGTTGGCTGTGTGACTTAAAATGTCACTGTTATGGGCAATAAGACTTTAGGAAAATAAATTTGGTTGAAGTTGAACAAGAACTGACAGATGGACACTCATGATGCTTTATCGTACCCTTGTATGATTTGATTACTTGGTGCCTGTATACTTGACCTTTTATTCTCAACATTATATACATTTGGGCTAAACGTTTTTTCTTTTTTTGAAATTTTGGAGAGTATATGTTATATTTCTCAGCTGGCATTTTTAATTCTTTTATTACTCGTTTTGTCTCTTTCTTTGTTTGATTGGGTTACCTATTTATGATTACTTTATTTCTTTCTCTCAGTATTCAGTACATTTTGGCTATCCATTAATTTCTTTGGAGATCACTCTTGTATTATTTTAGTTATATGGTAAAGAGATGCTTTATCATCCTGTTATTTAGGTTAAATCTCGACTGATTGTTCGAAGCTGTGCATATTTGTTAGTCTGTTCTTTATGCATTGTATTGGTCATGTTTGCAGTTGTGTGTAGTGTACACCATTCATACTTTTCCTTGTTGTTTTTGTTTGTTGCTGACAGTTCCAAATATGAAAAGAAAAAAGCAACAAATTTTACCGGTGAGGTTTTTATTTTTGAGAAATGCAGCTGATGATTCGGTGAAGTTTGAAAGCTTAATACTTTAGTGTTCCTATATATTCATACTCTTCCTTGTTTTCGTTTGTTGCTGACAGTTCCAAATATGGAAAGAAAAAAGTAACAAATTTTCACAGTGAGTTTTTTCTTTATGAGAAATGCAGCTGATGACTTGGCGAAGTTTGAAACCTTAATACTTTAGTGTTCCTATATAGTGAATATTGCATTTTTAAAATGAAGTATTTATGCTCCATTACTCAGGACACAATATCATGACCATAGGTCCATGTTTGTAGGTGTTTATTATAGCTTTACTAATTCATGTTTTTCTTTTCTTTTCCTTTCCCTTCTCCTTTTTTGGTTTTCGGTTGATGGCTCTAGGGTGCTCTATCAGCTAATCAAGCTAAAGCGAATGTCATTAAAGGTGTTGTTGCATTCTTGGCAAGTGACTCTATAAATGATGATATTTCTTTAGGGAATGGGGATACTACAGATGAAGAGGATATCATCTCTACTGAGACCAGGAAAATTGTTGCAAAAAAACATAATTTGTCTTACGAGCTCGCTAAGCAAATTAAACTTTCTGGGTCTGTGTTACCATCACAGGTTAGGTTCTTGCAAATATTGGCTTAATTATTGTTATTTATAACCTTTATAATCTCCAAGGTAATATGTTGGCTTCAGTTTGTCACTGATATGTTTAATATGTAATATAATATAATGGATATAATAGATGCTGTTAATTTATGGATCATTTCATTTAGTTCTATTCACATTACAGGTTAAAAGTATGTTAAAGCTTTTGTGGAAACACGAGGCTCGACTCTGTTCTTATATTAGTGATATTCAAGATCAAGGTTTTGGAAAGAAAGCAGGTCATTCAATTTTCTTTCTAGAGAATATTTTTGTTCCACCAATCAAATTCCGTCCCCCAACAAAAGGAGGTGATATGGTAAGTATGACTAAGAAAACTACTGACAAGGATATATAGATTTTTGCTTGGAAGTTATCTAACATTGTTGTGGGAATATACTTGAAGATGTGATCTTTGATATGAAACAGTCGTTTCATGAAGAATAAAAATGCATGAGATGAGCTATTATGGACAATTCTTATTTAGGACATTCTTGTTTATTCATGTGTTTCTTTTACTTTCGTCTTGTGAGGATAACTTGTCTTCTTTCTATTCTCTTTCTACTTCAAATGCTTAAGGTTATAGATTTTGAAAAGTGTGTGTGTAATTACTAGTTTGGAGGATTTGTACTTTGGTCCTTTTAAGATTATTAGGTTTTCAGTCACCCCATACTTTGGAACAGTTCGATGTGAGGATTTATGCCCTAAATTTTGTTAGTTTTGTTCATCTTGGAATTGAAATGATTATTTTAGAAGTAATAATCTATGGATAGGGCAATGTCATTTAAATTTGTTAGGATGACACCAAACTTTTTCTTTTATTGCTTTCTCTCTTTTTTAATATTCCAGTAGAGCAAAGGCTTTGTTATCGCATTTAATGTCTAGGAAAGGATATTATATTTTCCAAATGAAGTCATAAAGTTGCTAATGTTCCTTGTCATTTTCTTCTTCTTATTATTTATGTTCCTAGTTATCTTATATAGTACAGGTCTTTGTGAAAAATCTAGTGTGACATCCTCTGTTCTTTCTTTCTTCTATAGTATAGGTCTTCTTCTTCTTCTTGCAGTGTAGGCCTTTTTAAGAAACCACTGTTGCATCCTGTTCTTGTTGTTGTTGTTATTGTTCTTGTAGACATAGCTCTTTGACATCATCCTCCTCCTCTTCCTCCTCATACTCTTCTTCTTCTTCTTCTTCTTCTTCTTCTTAGTGTAGTGTAGGTCTTCTATGAAACCAAAAAAAAAAAAAAAAAATTGGCATCCTTATCCCACTGACCAACCAACATCAATGAATCAGTAAATGATTGTGCATCTTGTAAGTTACTTAGTCTTTTCTTTTTTACCCGAAGGTGTCAGTCTTCTGCATTCTGACAATGGAGAATTCCTTCAACTTTAATCTTAACTGGAACATCTACCAGAAACAATGGTATCTCCAATTATAGCCCCTTTGGGTGTAAAATATCATTTCTCACCATCCCCATAGTATATGAGACAAATGTATGGTTTCGATTAGGGTCATGTTCTATGGTTACGATTCTACTGTATGCTTGCCTAGCCAACATTTAGATCTAGCTTTCCTAGCCATTATCCTACTGCAATAATTTTTGTAAGAAGAATGCCCATGTTGTGGCAATTCCATCCAAAAGGTGTTCTTTCTGATCTCTATGCATTTCACTGCTCCACTGGAAATTCCCTCCACCCCTATTGTACTCTAGCTTAGGCTCTTCTATCTAATAGACTAATCTTGTCCTTTCTGGTATATGGAGGCCTTAACTACAAGTTTCAGTATCTTGTGCTTTTTCTTGAAAAGCTCGTTTCCTTTCCCTTCTACTTAAGTTACCATAATAACAGATAAGATTAGGGTGAGCAAAGTGAAGAAGAGCATGTTGAGGTGGATGTGCACATATAAGTTAAGAGTAGCACATGTTGAATAGATGATGACAGAAAAGGACAAGATTGACTAGTTTTGGCTTCTGTTGGGTGTGTCCTAAAACCATGGATCAATTCCTATTGACTATTTTTGTTGGTTTTGGGAGGAGAAAGGAGGCCAAATCCTTATGGCAGTGTATTGTCTTTGTAGTTATTTGATGTATTTGGTTAGAGCATAACTTATACTTTTAACAGCAACATGCAGGCAAGCAGGTTTTGTAGGATAAGATTAGACGCCTTGCATCTACTTGGTGTAAGGCATGGACATTTTTAGAGGAGTTTCTATCTCTGAAATGATAGAAGATTAGAAAATTTTGATCTTTGATGTTTCTTTTTCCTTTTTTTTTTTCTTTTTGGCCTAGAGGATGTCTTGTCCTCTTTACTCTCCATACAAATTTCTTCTTTTTTCAGGTGAGAGGATCAATGGAGGCTTCAATTTCAATAGTGATTCAAATAAATGATAGTCCTGTTAAAATGGGTAGAGGAAGACCTAGAATATTTTAGGATAAACTTTCTTAAAAGATTCTAAATGAGTTTTTTGATTTTTGATAGAGTTCAATGGCACTAATTGATCTATGTAGTTAACCTTCAATGGGATAAGGCTTGCATATTGTAAACATTTAGAGTATAGCTTCTAGCCTTCTAGTCATTGTATTGTGAATACTTGACTATTCTGATCCCATAGTGTCGTCAGGATCGTACTCGTACACGTAGGAGCGTAGATCCTGTGCTCTTGGAGACATTCCCCATGCTCACTCCTGTCTTTGGCTTGGACTTTATTAGAGTAGGTTGGAAAGTCTTGCAAGGCTATGGGACTGGTTGGAGCGGCCAATCCCAACGACCTTAATGTTGTGGAACCTGACTGAACCTTTTCTCTCTATCTCTGAAGCGGTGCTTTTGTCACTGCTGCTTTGTCATTGGTCACCATCTTTGTCTTGGTCTTAGGTGGTTGGGTGTTGTGGGTTTATTAGTGCTGCTGCCATTTGTGGGTGTATTCCTTGTTGGTTGGGTCAAGTGAGCTATGGTTACCATGCTACATCGGATGATTTGTGGGTGTCATGTCTTTTTTTTTATATATTTTGTCAGTTTTAGTTGGTAAGTTAAGTGTGGGTTAGTGTGTGGTGAGTATTTAGTTTTGAAGATTGTAAATTGATTTTTGTTCTGACATTTTTTTAATTCCTATGTTATTATTTTGGCTTTTTAATTTTCTTATTATTTGAATTTTTATTTGGGTAGTTAACTTGTTGTTTTTAATATTTTAATTTTAAATAATGTCAAAAACTTGTGGGTTGTTATGGATTTTATGCTTTGAGTTATGAATTATGGCATATGGACCCAATGTAGTTACATAATATTCAAATTTGAAGTTGTCAATTGTGACCTTCTTATTACTAGTAGGAAATTGCAACAGGCACTGATGATGAAGTCTTTATTATGCTTACAGGTTTGGGGCTGCACCTTAGTGCATTAAAAATGAAATCAAGCTACTTATCTGTTTGTGATCAGTTGAATGCTTCCTATAAAGATCCCTATAACAGGGACAAAGTCATATTACGAAATGAGTATTTTAGTGATCTATGGAAGAAGGTTCATACATGTTCCAGTATCATAACTGCAGCTAGTAATTTTGTTCAAACTAGTTGCACAATTCCGCAAACAATCTAGCAAGCAAGAAGTTGAAGGATGCATTGAAGCAAGATAAGCAGCAGAAATGCCCCTTATCAAACTTCCCAACACTTAAGCTTTTACATGTCCTCATGTGAAATTAGGATCCTCATAAGGCAATGCTTGCAAGCATACTTTGTTAAACTTAACCCAATCATAGGCATTTGAATTGCAATAAAGCGCACTTTCAACCGAACATTTTCATAATTTTTTTTATCAACCTTGCTTCATTTTTTATTTTATTTTTTCAATGTTCAACTTGTTTAATTTTTTGATACACATTGTCCCTCTCGCACATTTAAATTGGGGAGTTCCTCATGCTCTCCCCCACACTTATGCTCGGACACATATTGAACGAATAAAGTTTAAGCACACTTATGCTCGTGAAAATTTTCAGGATGAGAAAGAAAAGAGAACATGAATTTCGCGTTCCTTTCTCCTTCTCCTTCTTTGTTAATTCTCTTCTTCCCTCCTTATACTCTGACTAATTCATCATCTCATAATCACTACATTGTTGCTCTCTATTTCATCATAATATCCAATAATAATTTGGCAGCAGTCATCCATGTGGACATTTTGTCTACTGAAACTCTTGAAAAGTTCATGAACAAGAAAGAATTAATCTATGTTGTTCCTCCAGCAATTCATGACCTATACCCAGTATTGTATAGCCCGCAGTTTGTCACAATTTTCTTGTGCACAATCTTGCATCACTTCTCTGGAAAAATGGATAGAATAAAAGGAAAAGCACAAATGATGCTATTTGAAAACCTTTCTCAACACTCGTATCCAGCATGAAGTGGAATACTTCATAGACATGGTAGCATCAAGGGGAAAGAACATTCTGAAACATTATAATAAGCTGCATAATGAACTTCAAGGAAATCATGGTTTCATTGCAGTGATCTTAATCGATTACTGCTTCTTACTTGTACTCATTCTTTGATACCATGAATATGACAAATGGGAAGAACAAGGTCTTCTAATGTTGAAACCATATATCGGAGATGGTGTTATATTTGATGTCAAATTGTTGGATAACAAGATTTTTTTTTCCTTGAACAAATATATAATGCTGCAATTGCAAACCCAACTATTTCTTTTATTAGTCTATGTTGTAATTACTTTGAGGTAGACCATCAAGATTGGAAGAATAAAAAATCTCTCCATTTTTTAGATCTCTAAAGGCATTTGATCCTATTGCTAATTGATCACTAAGGAAAAATTGCCGCAACATATTTAGCTTGAGTTGATTTCCAAATTAATCAAGAAAAAAAATATTTCTAGACATAAATTCTGAGAATGGTTTATTATTCCTACCTGACTTTAGTGTAGTTACATAAACTTCAATTTCGATTATGGATTCGGTTATTGAACATGATCATGTTTGAAATATATCTAATTAGATGTAGAACTGATAAGGCTGAATAATCGATTGGTTTCCGAGTAAATCCGAACTACACGAAATTTGACATTCATTTAAATTGTGATAGTGATTTAAGGATTATTGAGAAAAACTATACGATTATATAGTTGATTCGGATTAACAGAGTAGCATTCAAGTTTTAACTCTTTTGCACCGTGATGAATTTTGCTAATGATCGTGATGTGTGGGATTGATTCTTTGATCAATTGCATTTCATTTTGTTTCTGTCGTACATTACTATAATTTTTGCATTCTAAAAATCACAATTCCCCTATGTTGTTATAGCTTGTGTGTCCTTAGGAAGAATGACCTGAGTTAACTTATACTACAAATAAGAGGACTAAGACTATTTTGATAGTGGACGTAGCAGTGCATTTCACAATGACAATTATTTCTTTTCTAATTAAAATACATTAGTCTTTCTTAGCCTTGATCACAAGGAAGTGAAAATCGGATCGGACGGGCCGGTTTGATCGGGAACTGGTCACCTGGCCAGTTCGGCTAAGTCGAAAAAATCGGAGGGAGTCAAAACCGGTCAAAATCGGGAAAATCGGCCTGGTCTAACCGGGCTTTTTTTTTGCAAAACTTAATTTTTTTTATTCTAAAACTTAAATATTGATATCCTATGGCAGTCAAAGAGCAAAAACCAAAAAAAAAATTGGAACCAAAAAGGACATTAACAAAAATTATTGGGTTGTTGTTCTTCTTTCTCCATTATTCGTAAACTGCTCACCATAAATCTTACTAGTTACTAACAAGTATTGTTTTCAAATGCTTTGTGATCATGTTGTGAGGTTGAGACTAGAGAAATTTTATATAGATTATGTTTATTTTTATAGACCTATGAATATTTTTTATTGATTATGTTAATATTAATGATTTAATATATTTATATTCCAATTAATCATATATATATATATATATATTTATATATTTTTATTATATTCTGGTTAGACTCCTGTTGAACCGGTTGGACCTCTAACCTTTGAACCAGTATCTTGACCGGTTCGATACCCGATTCGATTTTCTCTTCATTGCTTGATCAAGAGATTTAGGAAAATAATAACAACCCGTATTTTAACCAGTTCGATAGCTGGTTCGATTCTCTCTTCCTGGTTAAATATGTTGTTGCAATTTTTTCATGGTGATCATTTGGCAATACAATCGAATGCCGTAAGTGATCCAAAAAATGGAGAGATTTCTTATTTTCCCAATCTTGATGGTCCAACTCAAAGTAATAACAACAAAAATCAATAAAAGAGATTGTTGGGTTTGCAATTACGGCATTATATATTTGTTCAAGGAAAAAAGGGGAATCTAGTTATCCAACAATTTGTGATCAAATCTAACACCATCTCTCATATATGGCTTCAACATTAGAGGGTCTTGTTCTTCCTATTTGTCATATTCATGGTGTTAAAGAAAAAGTTCAAGTAAGAAGCAGCTATCAACTAAGATCATTGCAATGAAACAACGATTTACCAGAAGTTCATTATATGGCTTGTTATAATGTTTCAGAATGCTTTTTCGCTTTGATGCTACCATGTCTATGAAAAATTCCACTCCATTCTAGGTGCGAGTATTGAGAAAAGGCTTCAAATATCACCATTTCTGCTTTTCCTTCTATTATATCGATTTTTCAGAGATATGGTGCTAGATTGTTGGTTGTTCACATGACCGATTGTGAGAAATTGTGGGACATACACTGCAGTGTATTGGTCATGAATTGCTGGAGGAACAACATAGATTCATTCTTTCGCATTCATGAACTTTTCAAAAGTTTCAATTCACATAAGGTCTACATGGATGACTGCTGCCAAATTATTGTTGGAAATTATAGTGAGACAGAGAGCAATAATGCAGTGATTATAAGATGATGAATTAGTCAAAGTAGAAAGAGGTAAGAATAGAATTAATGAAGAAAGAGAAGGGAGAAAAGAGCGCGAAATTCGCATTTTCTCATCTTTCTCCTCCTAAAAATTTTCACGACCATAAGTGTGCTTAAAAATTTGTGCAATTCTTATATGTGTTTGAACATAAGTGTGGAGGAGAGCATGAGGAACTCCCCAATTTAAATGTGGGGGAGAGACAATGTGTATCAAAAAAATTCGACAAGTGGAACACCAAAATAATAATAGAAAAAAAGAAGCAAGGTTGATTGAAAAAATTAAGAAAATGTTTGGTTGAAAATGTGCGATATTACAATTCAAAGGCCTGTGATAAGGTTAAGTTTAACAAAGTATACCCATAAGTTCTGACCTTGAGAGAATTTTTAAACTCAGTTCATGCACCAACCTTGTGTGTTGTATTCATGTTCAAACCTTGCTTGTTGAGATCCATTTGATTGTTGGTGTGAAAACCTACTGTTATGGCTCTAGGTTCATCGGTTTAGCATGTTATTATTTAATTGCATGCATTTTGTATTTTTATAGTTTGCATGCATTTTGCATTTTTAGAGTTAGTAGTGTTATGTGTCTAGTATAGTCCTTGCATACTACTTCTCATCCATGTCTTGTCTTGACCCTAATTTCACATAAGGACATGTAAAAGCTTAAGTGTAGGGGAGTTTGATAAGGGGCATTTCTCCTACATATCTTGCTTCGACGCATGCTTCAACATCTTGCTTGCTAGATGGTTTGCAGAATTGTGCAACTACTTTGAACAAGGTTACTTGTTGCAGTTATGATATGAGAACTTGTGTGAACCTTCTTCCGTGGATCACTGAAATACTCATTTCATAATATGACTTTGTTCCTATTACAAGGATCTTTATAGAAAGCATTCAACTGATTGCAAACAGATAAGTAGCTTGATTTCATTTTTAATGCACTAAGATGTAGCCCTAAACCTTTAAGCATAATAAATATTTCATCATAAGTGCCTGTTGCAATGTGATTGAGAAATTTTTAGGCATCTACTATGGTTTCATACTTCATCATGAGTGCCTGTTGCAATGTGATTGAGAAAATTTTAGACATCTATTATGGTTTCATACTTGACCTTATTGGTTTCTATATGTGTTTAATTGTGATAATTTAGTTGAGTTTTACATTATTGGGCCTCGTTGAATTTAATTTTAAAACTTGGTTATTTTCGAATTTTACACTTACTATCACCTTTTCATTTTCCAATATCAATTCGGGCTCTACAAATATCGGATTTGGATGATCTTAGTGTGTTTTGAAAGCTAAGATTGAGATTTATAATTTTGTGTTTCATAGGTTTCATCAAATTCAATCTAATTAAAAGATTAAATGGGCTTTCAAGTTGTGGAGCTAGTGCTTAAACTGGTCCAAGACCTTCTTTCGCATAATTGGGCGTATCTCACTAATTTTCGATCCAAATATATGTCTCTGGAAAGCTTATCCAAAGAGGATGATCTTATCTTAGGAAAATTTTGGAAATCAGGATTATCTGGATAGATAAAGTTAAAGATAAATGGGAATTCGGGTAGGGACACTTGATTGCCAATAAGTTTTCAGCTTCTCTACAAATTTTTTAAAAAAAATGGTTTGAAGATTTGCAATTTTTTTTTTCATTTTCCTTTCAACCCAAGGTGTTCATGTAGAGAGCTTGCCACTAGAGATGTCCATGGAAGGCTAAACTCTTGGAAGGCTAAACTCATGGAAGGCTAAACTCTTTTCAATCCTCGATATCACAGATAATTGGTTTGAATTCAGAGTTCCTGTTGTGTAAATCTCATCTTTGTATGTATGTTTTCCTTTTCTAAACATCAGTTTCGATTATGGATTCGGTCGGTTATTGAATGTAATCATGTTTGAATTATATCTAATTAGAAATAAAACTGAATTCGTTATTGAAATTGAAGTAAGGCTGAATAACTGATCGGTTATTTGGGTTAATCCGAACTGCATGTAATTCGACGTTCATTTAAATTGTGATGATAATTTAAGGATTGTTAAGTGAAAATTTATGATTATATAGTTGATTCGGGTTAATAGAGTAGCATTCAAATTTTAACTCTTTTGAACCGTGATGAATTCTACCAATGATCGTGACGTGTGGGATTGATTCTTTGATCAATTGCATTTCATTCTTTCTATCCTACCTTACTATAAGTTTTGCATTCTGAAAATCACAATTCCCCTCCATTGCTATTTAGCATTTGCAGTTTGATAACATAGCTTGTGTGTCCTTTAGAAGAATGACCTTAGTTAACTTATACTACAAATAAGAGGACTTAGACTATTTTGATAATGGACGCAGCAGTGCATATCACAATGACAATTATTTCTTTTCTGATTAAAATACATCGGTCTCTGTTAGCCTTGATCAAGAGATTTAGGAATATGCCCCAGTTATGTAGATTGCAAATTTTTAGTGTGATTGTTCAAAAATAAGTAGATTCCTCCATAGTGCCTTTGTTGAGTCTTCTACACTAAAGTCACATTGGAATAATACATCATTCTCAAAGTTTGTGTCTAGAAATATTTTTTTTTCTTGATTAATTTGGAAATCAATTCTGGTTGCATCTGACTTACTTGTAGAGCAAATAAAAAAGGCTAAATATGTTGTGGCAATTTTTCTATAGTGATCACTTGGCAATAAGATCATATGCCTTAAGAGATCCAAAAAATGGAGAAATTTCTTATTTTTTTCAATCTTGATGGTCCAACTCAAAGTAATAACAAAAGACCAATAAAAGAGATTGATGGGTTTGCAATTGTAGTGTTATATATTTGTTCAAGGGAAAAAAAAAGGGGAATCTAATTATCCAATAAATTGAGATCAAATCTTACACCATCTCCCTTGTATGGTTTCAATATTAGAGGGTTTTGTTCCTCCTATTTGTCATACTCATGGTGTCAAAGAAAGAGTCCAAGTAAGAAGCAGCTATTGACTAAGATCATTGCAATGAAACCATTATTTACCTAAAGTTTATTATATGGGTTATTATAATGTTTTAGGATGCTCTTTCGCTTTGATGCTATCATGTCTATGAAATATTCCATTCTATTCTGGGTACGAGTGTTGAGAAAGGCCTTCAAATATCACAATTTGTGCTTTTCCTTCTATTCTATTGGTTTTTGAGAGATATGGTGCGAGATTGTTGGTTGTGCACATGTCCAATTGTGACAAATTGTAGGCTATACACTATGGTGTATTGGTCATGAATTGCTGGAGGAACAGCACAGATTCATTATCTCTTGTTTATGAACTTTTCAAGAGTTTCAATTCACAGAAGGTCCACATGGATGATTGCTGCCAAATTATTGCTGGAAATTATGGTGAGACAGAGAGTAATAATGTAGTGATTATGAGATGATGAATTAGTCAGAGTAGAAGGAGGGAAGAAGAGAATTAATGAAGAAGGAGAAGGAAGAAAAGAGCGTGAAATTCATGTTCTCTCATCTTTCTCCTCCCGAAAATTTTTGCGATCATAAGTGTGCTTTAATATTCGTGCAATTCTTATATGTGTTTGAGTATAAGTGTGGAGGAGAGCATGAGGAACTCCCTAATTTAAATATGGGGAGGGACAATGTGTACCAAACAATTCAACAAGTGGAACACCAAAAAAATTAAAAAAAAAAGAAGCAAGGTTGATTAAAAAAAATTTGAAAATGTTTGGTTGAAAATGTGCTACATTACAATTCAAAGGCATATGATTAGGTTAAGTTTAACAAAGTATATCCACAAGCTCTGACCTTGGGAGAATTTTTGAACTCAGTTCATGCACTGACCTTGCGTGTTGTGTTCATGTTCATTTGTCCTTGTTGAGATCCATTTGATTGTTTGTGTGAAAACCTACTGTTGTGGCTCTACGTTCATCAATTTAGTTTGTTCTTATTTAATTGCATGCATTTTGCATTTTTAGACTTTTCATGCATTTTGCATTTTTAGAGTTAGTAATGTTAGGTGTCTAGTATAGTCCTTGCATAACATAACATGTGTGTCCTTAGGAAGAATGACCTGAGTTAACTTATACTACAAATAAGGGGACTTAGACTATTTTGATAGTGGATGCGGCAGTGTATATCCCAGTGACAATTGTTTCTTTTCTGATTAAAATACATAGATCTCTTTTAGCCTTGATCAAGAGATTTAGGAATATGTCCCAATTACGTAGGTTGCAGATTTTTACTGTGATTGTTCAAAAATAAATAGATTCCTCCATTGTGCCTTTGTTGAGTCTTATACACTAAAGTCACATAGGAATAATACACCATTCTCAAAGTTTATGTCTAGAAATATGTTTTCTTGATTAATTTGGAAATCAACTCCGAATGCATCTGACTTATTTGCAAAGCAAATAAAAATGGCTAAATATGTTGTGGTAATTTTTCCATGGTGATCACTTGGCAATAAGATCGAACGCCTTAATAGATCCAAAAACTTGAGAGCAGAGTAGTCAATCCCGTATCGCGGCGCGTAGCGGCTGACCCAAAAACGCTATAGTAGTATAGCGGATAGCGGGATGGCTGCTATTTCATAAAAATATGTGCAAATATCGTGCATTTTACACATATGTAAATAACACATATAAATATTTAAATAAAAAAATCCACAATTAAGCTAAATCATCTAATAATTTGAACTTTAAAGGGATGTCATATTCATATCATACTCTAAAATCATCATCATGTTAGTGCATAAATAAGAGTCATAAGGCCAATCAAAAAATATTTATAGTCAAAGCTAGTTCCCATTCCCAAAAGGCCAAAATTAAGGGTATAAGGCCAAGTAAAAAATGAAAGAATATAACACTATTTCCAAAAAACCAAAACTACTTAAGTTTCTAGGACTATAAAAGGTAAAAACTAAAAACATTCTTCCCTATCAATGAGTGAGACAATGATCAGTCATCATTATCATCATAATCATCCCCCACAACCAAATTCTCTTCATCCCTTTCCCTTCCACTAGAATTAGACTTAAAAATCTCTTCATATTGACCCTCATTCTCATTTGACTCTATTTCCTCTTCATCATCAAAATATTCCCCTTCTTGATCTTGCATAGGCTCTTTCCCTTTCTTTCTTGATGACTTAGAGGTCTTTGCAGCAATAGTAGGAGTAGGCTTCTTCAATCTTGTAGCAAGCCTAGTGTTTTGGAGAGGCTCACTAGCACCTACTGCAATAGAAATATCACCCCATGTCAAACCATCATCATCATCAAACACCAATTCATCCTCATCAACTTCCTTGTCCATTTGTCCAACCAACCATTCATTACATTCATTAACATCACGTAGGACAATTGGATCAATCACATCTCTACAATCAAAGCGCTCTTTGAGATTTTGATTGTACTTGACATACACCAAGTCTTGCAACTTTTGATGCTCAAGCTTGCTTCGTTTCTTTGAATGAATCTGTTACATCACAAATTCACGTTACATCACAAATTCACAATTCAATTTAAACTTCAAAGTTAGTTCTAAGACACTAAATGAAACTTTGTGTAGGAGAATAATGTGATAACTAATAGTATTTGCTTACGTGCTCAAAAGTGCTCCAATTTCGCTCACATCTCGATTAACTACAACTTAAACTTAGCACTTTGATAGCAAATTTTTGTAATGCAGGAGAGGATGATCCATAATTCCTCCACCATTTAGCTGTGATTCAAAGCCAATTAATTAACATTGCTATTTGCTATGTTTATCAATAATTAATAATGAAATACCGAATACATGTATATCTTAAAGGCTTAAACTCTTACCCGGAGCCAGTGTTTTCCTATGTTTTATTGCAAACATTGGTCCAAACATTCGTTTAGCCCTCTTGTAATAAGGTAACTCCAATACAATCTTGTCAGTTTCCTCTTCATCTCTAACCAATCTCTCAATACATTTGTAGAGTCACTGCATCACTTTTTCATCAAACTCCATACTTCTGTTGCTATAATAAAACTCAAGCTTTAGAAAATGGCCAGCTGCATGTAATGGATGATGAAGTTGTGACTCCCATCTTTTATCAATAATAGCAAAAACATCCTTATCCAACACTTCATTTTCTTTGAAAACTTGTTGAATAGTTTCCTTGACCCAATCCATTGCTTCATAGATATATCCAATGACAGGCTTTTTCTCATTATCAACAAGCCTAAGGACATTGACAAGGGCCCCATAACCATAATACAATATTGCACATCATTCCAAAATGAAGCTAGCAATACAGTATCACTTGCCCTCTTTACTTTTACTTCTTTGGCTGACTTGGACTTCAACCACTCCTCTGAAGTGAACATCCTCCTAAGATTGTGCTTTTGTTTGAACAACCTTTGCAAGGTGAGAAAGGTTGTAGCAAACCTTGTCACTCCATGCCTAACCAATTCCATCTTGTTAGTAAACTTTCTCATAATGTTCAAGGCCAATGTGTGGTTGTAGATGACGCCCACAAGATTTATTCCTCTTGAAATTGTCTTCTTAACTCGAGGAAGTTTTCCAATGTCTTCCAATATTAAGTCCACACAATGTGCAGCACATGGAATCCAAAAGAGATTCTTCCTCTTAGCTTCAAGTAGTTTGCCTAAGAAGAATAAAATTAAATACAACTAGATAAGTGGCCAATAATCAAAGCAAGTAAAAAAGGGCAATTAGACTAAGTTAGCAATTCTCACCAGCCAAGACATAATTACTTCCATTGTCAGATATCACCTAAACAATATTTTGTTCTCCAATCTCTTCCACAAACTTATCCAACAATTCAAACACTTTTTCCCCCATCTTCATGTAAATAGAGGCATCAACACTTCTCACAAACATTGTCCCTTTTTGGATAATTCATGATGAAGTTGATTACGGTCCTATTCTTCCTATACGTCCAAGCATCCAATATGTTGGTGCATCCAAATTGCACCCATTGTTCTTTATGGCTCTTCAACATGTCATCTATAAATTCCAACTCCTTTTTAAGGAGTGAAACTTTTAACTCATGATAACTTGGAGCCTTAAGATGTGGACCATAGCTTCCAACAGCTTCAAGCATCATCTTTAAGCTTTTTGATCTTGCAACATTAAATGGAATCCCATTTCTATAAAAAAAAAAAAAAAAAGAGCAATGTATTGGATGGTTCTTTCCCTTACCTCTTTATCACAAGCATCATTGAGGCTTGTTTGCTTATGAATCTTTCCAAGTTTCGTTTGTGTTTCACGATTTTTTAGAAGAAGCAAATCCATGGGGCCTTTCACATTATATCCTTTCTTGGGTGCCCTAAGAGAAGACTCAGTTGTTAATGAAGGCTTTTTTCCACTTCTAATTTGATGAATTTCTCATACTTCCTCTTGCTCATCCTCATCTTTTTGCATCTCAGCTAAATATGCTTCCTTCAAAGCATTTTTCTTCTCCAAAACTTCTTTAAGAAGTTGTTTTACTTCTGGGGGAACCTTTCTACAAGAATCAACATTCCCCTTCACACACATTTGGTGTCTTTCAGCTCTAGTAATTCCTCCTGTAGCCACTTTTCCACAAAAATCACAAGTGACACTCTTTTTATTATTAATATCTTTTAAACTATTTTATTTCCATGCAATATCAATATTGTCACTAGTAAGTTTCACTAAACCATGTGAAGAAGGAGTAGCTCCTTGTGATGGTGCTGCCATGACTAGAAATTTGAAGTCTGAAACAAACAGAAATATAAAATAAAACAGGGGAATGACAAGAGAATAGGATAATGAGGAAAAAAAGAAAGGAAATATAAGGGTTGAAGCAGTAAATGGTGAGCAGTAATGGTTGAAGCCTTGAAACAGAGAGAAAAAATGAAAAAAAGGGAGAGAATCTGCTACAAGAAGGACATGGAGAAAAGGAAATAAAGAAAAAAAAGTTGGCTTGGGAAAGAAAGAAAACAGGGGAAGTAAGAGTCACCTGCTGCAATAGAGAGAAGCTACCGCCGCCGAAAGCAGGGAGGTCGCCGGCTGCCGCTGAAGGTCGTCGGTCGGTTGGAGGCTGGAGCAGAGCGTGGTAGGGGAAGAAAGTGAAGAGCAACAGTAGAAAGCTTAGAGAAGAAGGAACAGCTGTGTTTTTTGACTTTTGAAGTTTGAACTTAGGGAAAAATAGGGTTTACTTTTACCAGGCAAAGATATTTTCACCCCCTTAGTAAATGGCCCTAGAAGAAATGGGCTAAAACCCATGGATGGCTGCCAGAAATGAGCCAAAACCAACAGATGGCTGCCCTAAAACATAGTACCCATGATTATAGCCACGACGCCCCGCGATTCTCGACCGCGACTCCTGCGATGGCCGTTCGCATTGCGACCAGCTCGCCGTAGCGGCAGACCGCGCGCGATGCGCTGCAATGGCACAATAGCGCCTCTATCGCGTGCTATTAATAACAGAGCTTGAGAGATTTCTTATTTTTCCAATCTTGATGGTCTAACTCAATATAATAACAATAAAGACTAATAAAAGAGATTGCTAGGTTTGCAATTACAACATTATGTATTTGTTCAAGGAAAAAAAAGGAATCTAATTATCCAACAATTTGAGATCAAATCTAACACCATCTCCCATATATGGTTTCAACATTAGAAGGTCTTGTTCTTCCCATTTGTCATATTCATGGTGTCAAAGAAAGAGTGTAGCGCCTGGTGACGAAGTCGGGGAGTTATCACGGGTGCAAGAAGGCACGGACAATGAGCGACTCTTGGTAGACTTCTGAGCAGAGGGGTACATAAATGAAGCGATTACACATCCGAATGAGAGAGATCCTGAGACTATGTAGGTATGAAACTATACAGTTAAGGAAGGCTTATGTTAATTTATTTGTATTACCTATACCAACAAAATCCATCTTCTTTTTAGTAGCCCATCACTTAAGAACTCCACAGTTAAGCATGCTTAACTTGGAGCAATTTTGGGATGGGTGACCTGTTGGGAAGTTTTCCCAGGAAGCATGTGAGTGAGGAAAAAGTACGCTGAAAAGACCCGTGTTGGTTTGTGGGAATAGTCATTAATCCATAAAGTAGTAGGGGATGTTACAAATGGTATCAGAGCCTATACCTTTTCCAATACGGTGTGGTTTGGGGATGAACCAAGCAGAAGCTGGTGGGCATGTAACGCCCGGTGATAAATTCGGGGAGTGATCGTCGATGCAAGAAGGCACAGACAATAAATGGCTCATGGCAGGCTTCTAAGCAGAGGGGTACACGAATAAACCGATTACATACCCGAATAAGAGGGATCCTAAGACTTTGTAGGTATGGGACTGTACAGTTAATGAGGACTTATATGAATTGATTTGTACTACCTATACCAATAAGATGCATCTTCTTTTCAGTAGCCCCTATCACTAAAGTACTCCACAGTTAAGCATGCTTAACTTGGAGCAATTTTGGGATGGGTGACCTCTTAGGAAGTTTTCTTGGGGAGCATGTAAGTAAGGAAAAAGTACGCTGAAAAGACCTGTGTTGGTATGTGGGAACAATCGTCAATCCATAGAGCAGCAGGGGATGTTACAAATAGTCTAAGCGAGAAACAGCTATCGACTAAGATCATTATAATGAAACCATGATTTACCTGAAGTTCATTATATGACTTATTATAATGTTTCAGAATGTTCTTTCGCTTTGGTGCTACCATGTCTATGAAACATTCCACTCCATTCTGGGTGCGAGTGTTGAGAAGGCATTCAAATATCACCATTTGTGCTTTTCCTTCTATTCTATTGGTTTTTCAGAGATGTGGCACAAGATTGTTGGTTGTAGACATGACCGATTATAACAAACTGTGGGCTATACACTGCAAGGTATTGATCATGAATTGCTAGAGGGACAACATAGATTCATTCTTTCTTGTTCATGAACTTTTCAAGAGTTTCAATTCACAAAAGGTTGGCATGGATGACTGCTGGCAAATTATTGTTGGAAATTATGGTGAGACAGAGAGCAATAATGCAGTGATTATACGATGATGAATTAGTTAGAGTAGAATGAGGGAAGAAGAGAATTAACGAAGAAGGAGAAGGAAGAAAAAAGCACGAAATTCGAGTTCTCTCATCTTTTTCCTCCTGAAAATTTTCACGATCATAAGTGTGCTTAAACATTCGTGCAATTCTTATATGTATCTGAGCATAAGTGTGGAGGAGAGCATGAGAAACTCCAAAATTAAACGTGGGGGAGGGACAATATGTAACAAAAAATTCAACAAGTAGAACACCAAAAAAAAAAAAAAAGAGAAGCAAGGTAGATTAAAAAAATTATGAAAATGTTTGGTTGGAAGTGTACGACATTACAATTCAAAAGCCTATGATTGGGTTAAGTTTAACAAAGTATGCCCACAAGCTCTGACCTTGGAAGAATTTTTAAACTCAATTCATGCACCAACCTTGTGTGTTGTGTTCATGTTCATGCCTTGCTTGTTGAGATCCATTTGATTGTTGATGTGAAAACCTACTATTGTGGCTCTAGGTTCATTTGTTTAATGTGTTATTTAATTGCATGCATTTTGCATTTTTAGAGTTAGTAGTGTTATATGTCTAGTATAGTCCTAGTATACTGCTTCTCATGTATTTCTTGTCTTGATCCTAATTTCACATAAGGACATGTAAAAGCTTAAATGTGGGGAAGTTTGATAAGAGGTATTTCTGCCGCTTATCTTGCTTCAATGCATGCTTCAACTTCTTACTTGCTAGATTGTTTGTGGAATTGTGCAACTAGTTTGAACAAGATTACTTGCTGCAGTTATGATACTGGAACATGTGTGAACCTTCTTCCATGGATCATTGAAATACTCATTTCATAATATGGCTTTGTTCCTGCTTCAGGGATCTTTATAGAATGAATTCATTGATCGCAAACAGATAAGTAGCTTGATTTCATTTTTAATTCACTAAGATGTAGCCCTAAACCTTTAAGCATAATAACTTCATTATCAGTGCCTATTGCAATGTGATAAAGAAATTTTTAGGCATCTATTATGGTTTCATACTTGGCCTAATTGGTTTCTTTATGTGTTTAAATTTGGTGGTTTAGTTGAGTTTTGCATTACTATTCGTTTGACCTGTGCCATGTACGGGGAGATAATAAAAAATAGTTTGTTGATTGTTATAAAAAATTAATGATAATTTACTTACATATATCTTATAGAAAATTGAGTATATAAATTTATTTTAAAAGTAAGTTAATAGTTAAATAATTAAATAAGTGGATAAAATATAAATGTGTCATTCTATTTAATATCTTATATTGATTATTATGTTTATAAGGTTGAAAATATCTTGATAAATGACCTATAATTAATAATAAAGAGTATATTTTATGAAAATTTTGCACATTTCAAAAGTTGAAGTTGTTGAATAAAGAAAGAGAATAAATAAATAATTTTATTATATCATGAGTCATTTATAGGGATGACAATAAGTATCTATGAGAAATGGGACATGTCACACGCCTCCCGTCATCGTTTAGAATTCTGTCTCTCATCTCCATCTTCATCCTCCTTATAGGTTCCCATTTTCCATTTCTCGTGGGGATTTTGAATTTGTATGGTATGCAAGAATTTATTAACAAATTTCAAAAAGAAAAAATTTTTAAAAATATTTTACAATTTGAAACATAAATATCCATAATAACAAATACTATTAATGCAACATAATCCAAATTAAAATTAAAAATATATATATAATGCACATATAAAAAAATAATTAAAAAATAAAAATATATTATTCATGTCTTTATCCCGTTTAATAAATAGGGATTTAACCCTCATAGATCATCCATATGAAGGCAAAATATATATGCTAATTCCTTTCCCCATGGGGCAATTTCCGTATGTACTCATTTTCAATTTTTTTATCATTCATAGCCGTTTATATCTTTTTAGTAAATTAAAATATTTAATCTAAAAATATAAAAATATATTTTTAATAAAAATAATACATAAATTTAATTTATATAATTTCAATTATACCTCCTTTCCTTGTACATTCTTTTAATAAATTAAAATATCAATTTTAAAATATATGTTATAATTAATGTGTAATAATTACTAAAAAATTATTTTTATAATTTTGATAATCAGAAGGTAAATTAAATTCAAAAACTTATTTTAAATGTTAAGATTATGAAAAGGGTGGGGTTTAATTTTTCTATAAATAACACATGGAAGACTTTTTGTGTAATGAGTTTTAAATATTAGTATTCTAATGTGTCTTAAGTATTTAATCAAGAATAAATTTGGTATAAATGAAATTTGAATTATTATCATATGAAAATCAATTAATTAGCAATTCATTAATAATTTGACCTACTCGTTTTCCTTTTAAAAAAATATGTTAATTTTAAAGCTTATTTGTTTTGAAAATATTTTCTCTATAATTTTTTTATATTACTTTCATAATGTGAGGCTATTAATGGTTCTTAATTTAATTATAGATTATAATTTTATTAACATGAGTTCTTTCTTAGTACAAATTATACTATTTAATGATTATAATATCTAATTTAATTTCATATGGAAAATAATTAATAAGCAAATTATAAATTAAGTTTAAAAAAATCTTTAGACATAAAGATTGAGAAAAGTGAGGTCTAAATCACTGTATAAATGACATGTGTAATAGTTTTCATAAAATGAGTCTGAAATATTAGTATAGTAGATTTATACAATCAATAAATTTTATATGGAATCTTGATCATTAATAACTTCTACTTATAAATAAGATTCTGATAAATCTTTATTATTTTTTTCTTTTTAAAATCTTCTCCATTTTTAAAATTTTTTTAAACACTAACTTTTTTTTTTCAAAATTCATTTAAATCTTTTAAAATATAAAAGTATCAAGATTATTTATAAGAGCTCAGAAGTTATTGAAGGTATAATTTTATGGTCATTCCAGGTGATCCTAGGATTTTATTTTTTACCTATGTACATATATAATTTTTTTTATTGAATTGACATATTCTTAGTCTTCAAATCATTAAAATAGTCTATATATATAATTAAATAATTTCATGACTAATGAAATACAAAAATATTTTGCCTTTAAGTAATTAAATTCATCACGATCTTATTGTTAATAAAAAAGATAAATGATATAATCTAGTATTCAAAAGAAAATCACTCCTCACATCAAAATATAAAAATTTATATGTGAAATTAATACTAAAATTATGAAATTAATTTATCAATATAATTCATGATTTCAACATCGCAATAATTAAAGATATTTAATTAATATAATATAATACTATTATTAAAAACAGATGATTATCAATAATATGCTAATAATATATTATAATTGTGGTTTTATTTTTTTCAAAAAATTAATAAATAACTTTTTAAAAGATGTTGGCCTTAAAATATTCTTATTATGACATGTGTAAAACTTTTCCTTAAATGACTCTGAAATATTAGTATTATAGATTGAACCTCATTGGATTTAATTATTAAAACTTGGTTATTTTTAGATTTTACACTTACTATGAGTTTTTCATCTTCAACAGATCATTTTGGGCTCTACAAAAATCAGATTTGGATGATCTTGGTGTCTTCTGAATGCTAAGATCGAGATCTATAATTTTGGTTTTCATAGGCTTTATAAAATTCAGTCCAATTCAAGGCTTAAATGGGCTTCCAAGTTGCAGAGCTAGTGCTTAAGCGGGTCCAAGACCTTCCCTCACATAATTGGGCATATCTCTCTCATTTTTGGTCCAAATAAGTCATATAATATGTCTCTGGAAAGCTTATCTAGAAAGGATGATCTTATCCAGATAAGGTGTCAAAAATTAGGATTATTTGGATAGATAAATTTAAAGATAAGTGGGAATTTGAGTAGGAACACATGATTGCTAATAAGTTTTCAGTTTTTCTGCAAATTAAAAAAAAAAAGCCAGTCTGAAGATTTGTAATTTTGTTTCATTTTCCTTTCAACCTAAGGTGCTTATACAGAGAGCTTACCAATGGAAATGTCCATGGAAGGCTAAACTCCTTTTAATCCTTGACATCACAGATAACTGGTTTGAATTCAGAGTTCCTGTTGTATAAATCTCATCTTTGTATATATGCTTTCCTTTTCTAAACTTCAGTTTCAATTATAGATTCGGTTATTGAACATGATCATGTATGAATTATATTTGATTAGATATAGAGCTGAATTCGTTATTGAAATCAAAGTAAGGCTGAATAACCGATCGTTATTCGGGTTAATCCGAACTGCACTTAATTCGACATTCATTTAAATCGCGATGGTGATTTAAGAATTGTTAAGTTAAAACTATATGATTATATAGTTGATTCAGATTAACAAAGTAGTATTCAAATTTTAACTTTTTTGAACCGTGATGAATTTTGCCAATGATTGTGATATCTAGGATTGATTCTTTGATTAATTGTATTTCATTCTATTTCTGTCCTACATTATTATAATTTTTTCATTCTAAAAATCACAATTTCCCTCTGTTGTTATTTAGCATTTGCAATTTGCTAACATAGCTTGTGTGTCATTAGGAAGAATGATCTGAGTTAACTTATACTGCAAATAAGGAGACTTAAACTACTTTGATAATGGACGCAACAGTGCATATCACAATGACAATTATTTCTTTTCTGATTAAAATACATAGGTCTCTCTTAGCCTTGATCAAGAGATTTAGGAATATGTCCCAGTTACATAGGTTGCAGATTTTTAGTGTGATTGTTCAAAAATAAGTAGATTTCCTCTTGAGTTCCTATATCTTTCAAAACTCTGTTGCACATCATAGAAGCAAGATTCAAGTATCAAAATAAACAAAGCCAACCTTAAAATCCCCAACAATATAAGGTATTCAAGATCAAAATTCTCATTTAAGATGAAAGAGGCAAATCTTGAGCTTTAGAGATTTTAGGTGACGACTAGAATTATAAACATGCTATGCAAGTCTAATTTTAATCTTTGTCATTATATGGTGAGTATGTGTAAGACTTGGAATTTAAATATTCATATGCAAGTTCATTTTAAGTCTTCAAGACTTAGGTGGTAACTTGAAACATAAACATGCAAGACTAGAAATATAAATATGAAATGCAAGTTCATTTTCTTATCTTCATGTTTTAAGGTGATAACTTGGAATATAAACATGATATGCAAGGCTTGGAATTTAAACATAAAATACAAGAACCTAGAAAATAAACATGAATGCATTTCATTTTTATGTCTCTTTAAGCTCCAAACTCAGGACTCCTTTTTAAAGAGTGAAACTCTTTTAACCCCAATCAATCTTATAAAATGAAAATGAGTTTTAGAGTCCATCAACACCATGGTTCTAAGAACCTCATTTCTTGGACTCACCTTCAAGCTCAAACAAAAATAACCAAAGAACACCAACAAAATTTTTTTCTCAATTTCTTTGAAAAATCAAAGTTTAATTCTTGAGCTCTAGAGGTCAAACAAATAATGATAACACAACCAACATCTAAAACCCTTATCATCAAGCCATGGCCTTGAGAATCCAACCAACAATAAAAATTGAAAATCAAGAAAAGAAAAAGAGGAAGAACTTGTTCATTGATCCAATATCAAAACTAAAAACAAAGCAAAGAAGAAGATGAAGGACTCAAAACAAAAATCCCTACCAAAGTTATTTTCCTTTTTGTGCAAGAGAAAGCCTTGATCTTATGCAAGAAAATGAAAAAAAAAAAATCTTTTCTTGGAGCAACAATGGATTTTGGTCAAGGAGAAAGAAAAGGGGAAGGAAGATCTTTCTTGAGGATTGATGATTAGGAATGGGAATGTTGTGTGTAACACCCTAATATTTAACTCAACACGCCTAAGACGCATTTAAGTTAATTATTAGTCATTACTCTTTTGTTCCAGTTTTTAACTCAAACTTCTTTAAAATACTTTAGTAAAAATATGGGTAAAATTTTTTTTTGAACTTAAATAACAAATCGTGAGTCACAAGATACTAAATACCTAACGTCATTACCTTACCTGCGTAAGAGAGATGTTAGAAGCACGAATATCAGTAAATACAGAGAATCACAACCATAACATAACATAACTCAAATAATGATGACATATCAATAATCAGATCATAATAGTGATGTCTTGTAATCTTAAGGACATCAATATATATCCACAATAATATACAAACTGATAATCAGATACAATTACTCTAAGGGAAAAATATCCAAAAAGGAAGTTATCTCCGTAAGCTCCTCGTCCACTCTCAAGACAAATCACGAACTACACCTTCATTCATTAATATACGACACGGAGGAAAAGAAAGGGATGAGAAACTTATACAAGAATCTCAGTAGGGCTTCCGACTATAACACAAGTGTCATCGCTATCGTCCCGAGAATCTCGGGTTTAATTATGAAAATGGTGAACATATATATAAGGTTCATTTATTAAGTTCTAAATATCATTAGTCGAGACCTCAGTATCTTTTAGCATGAATCTTAATGTCATGAATGCAACATATTAATCATGGATGCATGTCAATATCATATACATAGTATCATAAAATTCATAAAACAATGCATATGATATAAAGAACATCATGATCATCATTCTTACAAGTGACTTAAACTTCTTTTTTTCTCTTTTCCTTGGGGGCCGCCCTATAATTCTCTCTTTTCTCGAGAGTCTAGGTTATGAGCTCATACCTCACTAGTCGTCACTAGCGTATTCTTATCCCTTTTGATAAGATGAATTTCCGACTCTTAAGGTAATGCGGGATAGGGGGGTATTAGGATCACCTTTCATAACCTTTAATTCTGTGAGTCTAAAGGATCATTTCCTATTTGAATCACCTCTCATAACCTTTAATTAGAAGTCTAGAGGATCATTTCCATGTGTCTTATGTCACCTTTAACCTTGGCATGTTATATAGAGATGTAAATATGAATAAATAACTCATCATTTCAACATTTCATGCTCATAAACTTCATGGAATCATGCATCTCAATTTATCAAGCATAATTATAACATACCATAACTTAAACTACATAAACATGCATCATACTTCATTGCATATATCCATAAGCCACATACGTTTCAACACATGAATATAGCCTTCACAAGATATCAACCGCATTCATGCCATCAAATTTATCAACATTTACGCTTAAGCCCAAGGGGTCAAATCACAATTTCTCAAAGGTTACTGAGGTCAAAATGCAAATACCTTTGTAACACCTTCTCACAAACTAGAGATCTTTAACATTAACCAATACTTTTAATAGACATATAACTATTAGAAACCGTTATAAACTCATCGTAAAAACCTTTTAAGGCCATAAACCAAATTTCAATACATTTTAGGGTCAAAGTGCAAAATCGCTTGTTTTTAATATTTTCTGACTATCAAATTTCTAAAACTTTATATAAACTTCATAAATGGTATTTTGGACTCATGGACACATTCAACATCATTAGTAGCTTTAAATAAAATCATTTGGCTGAAATAACATAGTTGATAGTTCAAAACACAACTTTCGCATTTTTGCAAAGCCCAAACTAACACTTGTAACTACCCTTTTATGCATCTATGGTACCAAAAATAATTTTTACAATAACTATTAGCGATTTAAACTCATCTAAACATCCTAAATCAGTAACCTTTTCAGTTCTAAAGGATTAGATCAGAATACTACAATTTTAGCATTTAAAATCATGAGAAAAACCGTATTCTTAATCCTTTATAATTTCTAGGTCTTTCAAAATTTCTTTGTACAAATTTAAAGACAAGATCATACCTAAAAATAAAGTATATCAAGATTTAAATCAGAATTATATAAGTGCCAAAAATAAATAGATGAGAAGTGTCCATGATCAAAGTTGTCATTTAAAATAAAACAAGTAAATCTTGAACTTTAGGATTTAAATGATAACTAGAATCATAAACTTGTCTTATAACCTTATTATTATCATTATAAGGTGATAACTTGGAAAGATAAATATGAAATGCAAGGCTTGAAATATAAATATAAAGATACAAATTCATTCTTAGGTATTTATGATTTAGGTGACAACTTGAAAGTAAATATGAATATGCAAGTTTATAATATTATCTTCAAGAATTAAAGTGATAACTTGGAATATAAATATGATTATGAAAAGCTTGAAATATAAATATGATATGCAAGAACTTATAACATAAGTATGGATGCAAGTTCATTTTTATGTCTTATTAAGCTTAAAACTCAAGACTTAGTAACTCCTTTAGAAATCTTTGTCATCAAGAATTAAATCTTGGGCTTTAGAGGACATTTAAATGATGGATTACAACCACCACCATGATTCCTCATCATCAAGCCATGGTCATTATCAAATCATAAAAATCAAAAATATAAAGGAAGAACAAAAGAAAGTACATGAAATAAAATCCCTACCAAGTTGTTTCTTTGTTAATTAGAGTAAGAGCTTGATCTTGTATGAGATATCAATGACAAAAATCTGATCTTAGTGATGGTATATATTTGGCCAAGTGAAGATGAAATGGTGGGAGGATTTTTGTTGTGTTCTTGTGTTTGGATATGGGAAGTTTTAGGTGCTTAGGGGTTGGTTTACTGTATGTATGTGTTTGTTTGAGCTTAGGAACTTGGATGGATATCAAGAATGGAGTCTCTTGGAGGTGGAGAAGGAAGAAGAAGAGAGCTTTGTATTTAGAGAGAGAAGAGAGGATTTTTGGCTAATTTTTGTGAGCAAGACTACAACCAAAATACAAATGGTAAGAATGAATGTTTGTGTGTGATTTAGGCTTGGAAAACACATATTTATAGGGATTTTGGGGGGTGAGGCAGCTGCATTAATGGCTATAATGGGGAGTATTTTTTTCAATTTTTGTGAGTGGTAGGACATATATTTGATGGGTATTTAATTTGTAATGGTTTAGAAATGATAAATTAGTGTAAGTGGCTTAACCATCAAGAGTTTAAAAATTCCTCAAGACAAAATTAAATGGCCAACACTTATAGTGGAAATTTTAGTGCTAATAATCTGAAGTAATAAAATAAAAATAAATCTAAAATATATTTTATTTTTGAGAAAAAGAAATTGTTAGTGGAAAAGAAATTGATAAACTAAAGTAAGTGCTTAATAATCAAATATTTAAGGTGCTCCACTACAAAATTAAATGGCCAACATATGTAGTGGAATTTTTAGTGCAAATAATCTGAAGTAATAAAAAAATAAATAAATATAAAATATATTTTATTTTTAAGAAAAAGAAATTTAATACACTAATTTCCTATTATGTGTCTTAAGAACCCCTTTTTAATTAAGAAAGAAAAACAATCTTTTCTAAAATAATCTTATGCTTTAAAATTACCTCAAATAATTATTTTGACTCAAGATAAATAAATAAAATTAATTTATCTTTAATTAGAACCTAATATTGCCTATATTTATTTGATTACGTAAATAAGTTCATTTATTGTTAATTAGGGGCAAAATGGTAATTTCGTAAAATTTCCTAAACCACCGAACATTTTCAAATATCAAATTACACATGTAATAAACATTTTGAACTCCGAGGCGATGACTAGGTTAAATTACGATCTCGTGTTAAATTACCACAGGGCTATTTTGGTAATTTCACTTGCGGTAAAAATTTGAAGTTGATATTTTCACATCTACAATATCCATAACACACATAATCCCCTTCAAGCATAAAACTAACCCCTTGAGGATAGCGACTTGGGTGGCCGCCCTTGATTTCAGGGCAAAAATGACCTTAGGGGCATTTTGGTCATTTGCACCTGTGAAAAATTGAAAATGTGATTTTTGCACATATTGCTATTTAATCACCATATAATGTTATTCTAATATCAAAATATCCTATTGAAGATGGCACAGATAATTTTACTCAAATTCTCCTGTGTAGAACGACTCCAGGGGTATTTTGGTCATTTTGCATAGCAATAAAAATCGAGGCGTTACATTGTGTATCTTGGGGATGATCTATGGTGGTGAGTGGTGGTTTAAGGTGGAAAGGAGGTTGAGAGTGGAATTTTTTCTTGAAGATGGAAGAGGAGGAAGAGAGCTCTTGAGATGAGAGAGAATAGAGAGTTTTTTGGTCAATCTTCTTGAGCAAGGCAACAACAAAAAAGTAGATAGTGAAAATAGAGTTTTTGGTGTTAAAAAAACTTAAATATGAGAGTAAAAGAGAGGAGGGAAACTACGGCCTTCTTAGCCTTGTAGGAGGGAAAAATTTTCATTTCATTTGTGTTAGGACATGGTTTAGGGATGAATTTGATTAGGCAATAGATTATGAATTGGTAATTAAGTGTTTTGGGCTAGAAACCAAGTGTTTAAGGCTTTTCAAGACATGATTAAGGAGTAGTCTTGCACACTTAGTGGAGTTAAGCTTCATTAGTTTGAAATTCAAACTCCAACATGATTCCTTAATTTAGGGAAATTGAGATAGAAAACACTACTGCTCATGACATGACATAATGTCTTAGATTAAGGAAGGGATTTAGAATTTTCCTAAGCAATCTTAAGTCCTAATTAACCTCGATTAATTATTTTGACTCAAGATTAATAATTAAAAAGTAATTAATTATTAATTAGAGCCTAATACTACCCATATTTCCTTAATCACACAGTTAAGCTCATTTAGCACAAATCGGGGGCAAAAGGATCATTTTACACAAAACTCCCCAGGATCGTTTGGACTTTTCCAGATATCATGCAATATGTATAAATAACATTTTGAATTCCCGGATGATGACCAGGTCCAGTCATTACTAAATTCTGCGTTAAATTACTTCAAGGGTACTTTGGTAATCTCACGTATGGGAAAAATCAGGAATTGAGGTTCTTATCTCTAACATCATTCACAACACATTTAGTCCCCTTTAAACATCAAACTAATCCCCTTGGGAATAGTGTGGACCAGCTGTCCTTGACTCCCGGGCAGAAATGACCTCATGAGCACTTTGATCATTCGTACATAGGGAAAAATCAGGGTGTTATAAATAAAACTTATTCTTTGGGAGGGTGATTGACCACCATTGGCCAATCTAAAAGAGATCAAAATAGATTTAATTGAAGCAGAAAAGTTTGCAGGGCAAAACAATAAAAAGTTTACAAATTTGGAAAAACAAACGGCAAACCATGAATTGGTTCAATTTTGGTCTACTTAAAACAAACCTGTTCCTAAAATCAACCACAGCTTTTATGTCAAGATTCACTAATATTTTTAATGCTTAGTAACTACTCTAGATTTGTATGGTGCCTAAATTATAACAAAATTATCATTATGAGTATGATCTAGAAGTCCACTCCATACAAATAAGATTATCTCAATGACAGGACATATGCAAACCTTGAAACATCTTAGCTCTAAAAAACTGAAGAACTACTATGACTGGTTTGGCAGTAGAAACTTCATCATGAGGTAGAATTTGATCCACCAAATTTCCAAAAAAAGGTACATTTTATTCAATTATTTCTGAAAAGAAAAATAGAATAATTAAATCAGTATTATCACAAAAGATGAATTATACCTATCAAATACATATGATGTATTAATTTAGTTAAACTCACTCCAAATCTTCAATCCAGAATACCATTTGCTTACTATCATTGCCATTATCACGTCTTTAATATCTTTTGGTTCATCCTTGCTAACAATCTCCCCTATGACATCTTAAATTGAAGAAAAACATATAAATAAACAGAGAAATGATGATTTGATTTATACATAAATCAATTATTAGTGCTAGCAACATTTATAAAATACTACCAAACAGTTGATTTTGGTCAACTTCATCACTTAGAAGAAGATTAGAAATAGACTGAAACTTGAAATGATTAACACCAAAGCCGAAGTCCTCAATAGGCAAGACAACTGTTCTTATAAAAAATGTGAGTTTGAACTTATGGGGAGCTGTCTTCACAACCATGTTGTTATTACTGACTATAAAATTTCTTATTGAAATGAACTGATCCTCAGCAATCAGATGCTTGCAATTTTTAACAATCAATCTAGGGACGGAAGCATGAATTCGTGCACCCTGAAAACATTAAGGACATGAGATCTACATGTAATAGAGGAACAACTTTAAAAAATGAAGAACAACTTATATAGGATACATACCTTCCCATCTTGCAATACCATTTCAACGCTATAAACTTCTTCAGGATTATCCCTAGATAGGACTTCCCATAGACGAACAATATAAACCTTAAGATTCCATCCAAACTTTGAAGCATTAACATCAGCTACAGAATCAATCTTTAGGGCCATTAATCCAGCAAACAATGAAAATCAAGATAGAGAGGTATATAAAACAGTAAATAAGCTAGAATGATATATGAAGTTCAATGCAACATATATAAGATTTTTCCTACAAACCACCAATATATAGACAATCAAAACTGCCAATTATAGGGGAAAGATAAGAGAATACATTTTGAATTGAAACTATACATTTAATCCATTAACACGGAAATCACCTTAACCATATCTGCTGCCAAAATTCCATCCACTAACAACTTGATAGGAATGAATGAGGTTGAATGGTAAACATAAACATATGGTGCAACTTCATTAAGCACACTAAAAAATATGAGATACATTAATTTTCTTTGTAGTAGACTGACCATACATGAGAACGTGATGTTGTCATGGCATGGAGTAGACACTTGGCAAAAAAATTTGAGCGGCAAAGTGCAGCGTAAAAGGGTTTGGTCTTGTAATTGAGACTACATGACTTTTAAGTATAATAAGATTTTATGATTCGTGTGGGTCTAGTATTGATAGATGCATTGGGCTTTAGTTAATCATAAAAAATGAGCACGACTGAAAGTTGAAACAATAAAATGCACCAAAATAACTTGAACTGAGTTCTATTATAAGCAACGTTAATCATTAAAAAATAGCAAGATTGAAAGTTGAAACAATAAAATCTGCTAAAGTAACTTGAACTTAGTTCGATTATCAATAGGAGCAGCAAACCAGGTCGATTCCGTTAGGGGTGGTTTTTTTCTCATCTAGACCCCTTTTTCCCTTATTTTTTTGAGTCACACACTAGAGTAATGTTTAATGTATGATAAAATTACACAAGGAATATATACTATATACTTTATTACTATTAGATGTGATAAGTGAATGAAATGAATAAAAATTATATATCATTTCTAATAATAATAAGACATGTGATATATATTTATTATAAAATTTTATTATAATACCGCCTTTTTCTTTTCTGTCCGAGATCAAAAAAAGGTAGTGTATGGTTTTCTTCTTTTTTAGCATTTTTTTTTTGGGCTCAATGTCCAACCAACCGACCCAAGCAAGTTTCGCTGACTGCTTGCAACCCTAAGGGTGCCTAACCTATATAGTCAACCCGACCCATCGTCAATTTTCTCTCCTGCTTCTTCTCTCCGAATATAAAACCAAGACGGTGCGGTGCCCCTCCACCACCCGCATCTATCATAATCTTCGGATTCTCCAACGGCGGCGGCGGCGACAACAGCGGGTTGATACGCACGCCCGCCCTTTTCAACCCGTTCTGGCCAGCGTCTCTCTCACTCGCAAGGAACCTTGAGCAGCACCAAACCAAGAGCTGTCCATCACTCTGAGCTTGACGGCCGTGCCATCTGCTACTCCCGGTCACTAAGCGACCACCTGCGGCATTCTCTGCAACATTCCGGTTTTGTCCTTCGTTTTCTTTTGACAGCCACGAGCAAACACAAGTCATGGCTCTTGCAACAGAGGTTATACCGCAACCTCTTTTTTTTCTTTTCTACTACCTCTGTTACGTTTCTCAACGTCTGAACATGATAACTTTTGTTTTTATTTATTTATTTATTTATTTTTCGCAGGGTGCAACAAATTCTGTTGAGGCGGTTGCCTTCAGTTTCTTCACTGATGAGGAGTTAAGGAGGAGCAGCCACGTGAAGATTACGAACCCTATTTTGCTTGATGGCCTGGAGAGGCCTGTTCCTGCTGGATTGTATGATCCTGCTTTGGGCCCACTCGACGATAAGTCCATGTATTTCCCTTCCCTTGCATGAAACTTTATTTTCTACTTCTTACCATTAATTATGAGTATGAGAATCAATCCACTTTTTGCCTGCAATAGTTTATAGCCAATTTCTTTTGAAGTCTTAACTGGGATCTCTAATACCAGAGTTTCCTGACTTGTTAATTTCATTTTTTCTTTATGTTAATGTTGCAGGGAATTTTTAACTTTATTGCTGCTGTTGTTAATAGCTTCATGTTTTATAGTAATGTTGCTAGAACTTATTACATTGTGGCTGCTATTATGAAAAATTTCATAGTTTGTGTTGGTGTTGCAAATAGTTTTAACTTCTTGGCTTTAATTATGGTAGGGAGGGTTGTCTCCATGGAATTGTTGAAATTCCATGAACCTGGGTTTAGGGTTTAGAGATGTTATGGGTGATTGATATATATCTCTTTTTCTTGATGCAGTTGCAAATCATGTGGTCAATCATCTAAAAATTGCCCTGGTCATTTTGGTCATATAGAGCTCGTTTCTCCTGTCTACAACCCTTTGATGTTCAGATTTCTTGGCAATATTGTTCAAAGAACTTGTTTCAATTGCTTTCATTTTCAGGCTACCAGAGATGAGGTAAATGTACACTGGTGTTGTAATATTAGAAAACTATCATGAATGGTAATCTTATGTGTTCTTTCCTTTTGCTGTTGCTTTTGTAAGATATTTATGCATTTGTTGGTTATTATTCACATGGTCTTTTGTTGATTCAAGGTGGAGAAGCGTACGTCCCAATTGGAGCTTATTATGAAAGGGGATGTTATCAGGGCAAAAAAATTGGATTCAATTGAGCAAGATGAATCCATGTATCCAGGTGATGGTGGTGACGAAAGCCAGTGTTGTAGTTCTGAACAACTGGGAGAAAATTGGACCTCCCTCCACTTCAGCGAGGCAATGTCTGTTTTGAGGAAGTTTCTGATGCGGAAATATAGCAAATGTCAAAATTGTGGATCCATCAATCCTAGAATCAGTAAACCAACCTTTGGGTGGTTTCATGCGGTAAGTTCTTTGTTTTTTGCTGCATAAAATTATTTTCATAAATTAAAATAGTGCAAAGATTTCCATGATATTTCCTGCCTATGCTAGTACTTCTTGGTTTGCATAGCTTGCTTTGAGTTGCTTACACTTTTCATTCTCTGTCTCTTTTTATTATTATTATTGTTCTTCTTCTCTTGTATGTCTAGTTGTCTACATTTTCTCTGGGGTAGGGATGGGTTGACTGTGTGACTTAAAATTTCACTGTTTTGGGCAAGAAGACTTTAGGAAAATAAATTTGGTTGAAGTTGAACAAGAACCAACAGATGGACACTCATGATGCTTTATCGTACCCTTGTATGATTTGATTACATGTGCCTGTGTACTTGAACTTTTATTCTCAACATTATATACATTTGGGCTAACTTTTTCCCTTTCAAAATTTTGGAGACTGCATGTTATATTTCTCAGCTGGCATTTTTAATTCTTTTGTTACTCGTTTTGTCTCTTTTCTTTGTTCTATTGGATTACCTGTTTCTGATTACTTTATTTCTTTCTCTCAGTATTCAGTACATTTTGGCTATCCATTAATTTCTTTGGAGATCACTCTTGTATCATTTTGAGTTATATGGTAAAGAGATGCTTTATCATCCCTTTTTTTAGGTTAAACCCCGACTGATTGTTTGAAGCTGTGCATGTTTTGTTGGTCTGTTTTTATGCATTGTATTGGTCATGTTTGCAGTTGTGTGTAGTGTACATGTTAGGTCTCATAATATTTTAAGGGGCTGCTGATGTATGTTAGCTGTTGGTAAGGGATTTTGTGACTAATTGTGGGCAATGGGTAAGGAGTTTTGTAACAAACTCTGCCACCTAGGCAGAGAGAGAATATCCTAATTGGTTAGGGGAGAGCCTATATAGGCAAGGGGAGAGATCTGAGAGGGGCATCTGAGAATTAGAATTAGGCTTGGGAGAGTTTCAGAGTCTTTCTAATACTCTGAGCTATTTTATGTTTTTAGTTTGTTCTCAATACACACATAATATTCACTCATATGGCTTGGTATCTATCAAATGGTATCAGTGCTCCTGGTCTTGGGAGCCCTGTGCCTAAAACCATGCGAGCTGCCGCTGCCATGAAGTCAGAGTCGGAGAAGACGTTGCCGAAGAAGATGAAGACAGAGCAGAATCTTAAGGAAATTAAATATCAAGGAAGAGGCAAGTACCACCGGCGTCGTCGCCTATCTGTATGGGAGGGTGATGAAGATTGGTGGTGGAGGAGGAGAAGGAGATCCTCCATGGAAGATTGGCCTCTTGATGTTCGTGCATTTTTTCAAAGCATGTAGATGGTGGAGACGAAAGAAGACGGTGTAGAACAAGCATCTCTTAGTGAACTTGAGGAAGTGAAGATTGATCACCCTTTTCCACCCTTGGATTCGATTGCGATGGAGGTGGTTGAGTAGGAGGAGGAGAGGGTCACGCGAGGGAGTCTCGCACATGAGCAACAAAAGGGAGAAGAGTTCGCTATCGTCTGCAATCTCTGGGTCCTGCAAATATCGGCCGAGCTATTGCAGCTGGAGTTGCCGGAGCCGTCAAAACCACATGCACCGCCACAGTCGCCACCCCAGCCTCCAAAACCCACGTCACAAAAGGAGATGGAGAAGTCGCGATCTGCAACTAAGATCGGGCTTCCGACCAGGCTAACCGAGATTTCGCCGTCGGAGTCAGCAGATTTGGTGGCGACGGAGCCCAGCGAGAAAGCTACAGAAGTTTCAAGAATGACGGCCAAGCTTCCATTGCTGGAGAAGCGAGATGCCAAACCGAGCATAATGGCGAGCACACGAATTGACACAAGCGGCGACATGAGTGAGAAGAAGAAGGGAGAAGAGCACGCAACAGTGGACGAGTTTCAGGTTTTGACCCAACCCCCACCGCCGAAACCTCTTGATTGGGACTTGTGTGCGGCGACTGGTGAGTTGCCGGTGGGGGCGAACCAATCGGAGATTGGGAAGCAAGAAACGGTAGCGCCATTCCCTTCCATCAGAAGCATCGCAAATGAACAAGGGGGAGATAGGGTGAAAGTGACATTTTGGCATGGGAGCTCATTTTTTACCCTAATGGGTCAAGCCTAATCAGAAAGCAGAGCTAGGCCCAATCAGAAAGCAGAGAAGGTTGGAGTTCTGCCAAAAGAAGACATCTTCTAGAGTTAATTTCTCAAGCCCAAACCTAGGCGCTCCTGGATGCAGAATTGGACAATGGATAAAAGACAGCGGCCTTGTGTCTTTGATCTAATGGGCTAGGGCTTGATATGTGGAGAAGCCCTGGTTGTCTTTAAGGGCCATAGAAAAACACTTGGGCTTGCACAAAATGGGCATCCTAATGTGGGAATTACTAAGCTAATAGCTTCAACGTGTGATCCCTACCTAGAGTTCAAGGGTAAAGCTGCCAAGAGCAGCCAGCGGAGGGAGGAGAGGCATGAGACCAAAAACCACGTGGAAAAGAGTGGTGTCCAGGGGAAACTACTTAAGAATTGGTGCAAATGGTTTTGTTTTGGAACATTGTTGCTTGTTGAGGAGAAGTTGCTACTCTCGAATTTAGGAAAAGATATCCTTCTTGTCCTGGAATGCTTAACATCTATAAATGATTCATTGGGTTTCGGATTTTCCCAAGCCACTGAACCTGTTCGTAGAAGATACATAATGAGAAGGAGTTTATTGCAAGCTCTCTTGATTTGCATCATGGACTAGTAGTAGGCGGATTTAGCAGAAGAATAGAGAATTTGGTTTCACAATGTTTTCTAAGGCACCTACTTCTTCATTACTGTACGGATGATTTATTCCCTGAAATGCATCATGTTTCGAAGCAACATGGTTTCCTATTTCCAACACAGGGATTACCTTCATCACAAGAGAGTGCATTCTTTTCCAAGATATGGGACCCAGGAGGAAGCCCTTTATTTTTCAGCACTATTGTTTTCCTTCATATACATCACCTTGAGGACGAGGTAATTTTTTAGGGGGGGAGTATTGTTAGGTCTCATAATATTTTAAGGGGCTGCTGATGTATGTTAGCTATTGGTAAGGGATTTTGTAACTACTTGTGGGCAATGGGGAAGGGGTTTTGTAACGAATTCTGCCACCTAGGCAGAGAGAGAATATCCTAATTGGTTCGGGGAGAGCCTATATAGGCAAGGGGAAGGATCTGAAAAGGGCATCTGGGAATTGGAATTAGGCTTGGGAGAGTTTCAGAGTCTCTCTAATACTCTGAGCTATTTTATGTTTTCAGTTTGTTCTCAATACACACATAATATTCACTCATATGGCTTGGTACCTATCTGTACACCATTCATACTCTTCCTTGTTGTTTTTGTTTAATTTTAACAGTGAGGTTTTTGTTTTTGAGAAATGCGGATGATGACTTGGCAAAGTTTGAAACCTTAATACTTTAGTGTTCCTATATATTCATACTCTTCCTTGTTGTTTTCGTTTGTTGCTGACAGTTCCAAATATGAAAAGAGAAAAGTAACAAATTTTGACAGTGAGTTTTTTCTTTTTGAGAAATGCAGCTGATGACTTGGTGAAGTTTGAAACCTTAATACTTAAGTGTTCTTGTATAGTGAATATTGCATTTTTAAAATGAAGTATTTATGCTCCATTACTCAGGACACAATGTCATGACCATAGGTCCATGTTTGTAGGTGTTTATTATAGCTTTACTAATTCATGTTTTTCTTTTCTTTTCCTTTCCCTTCTCCTTTTTGGGTTTCCGGTTGATGGCTCTAGGGTGCTCTATCAGCTAATCAAGCTAGAGCGAATGTCATTAAAGGTGATGTTGCATTCTTGGCAAGTGACTCTATAAATGATGATATTTCTTTAGGAAATGGGGATACTACAGATGAAGAGGATATCATCTCTTTTGAGACCAAGAAAAGTGCTGCAAAAAAGCATAATTTGTCTTACGAGCTCGCTGAGCAAATTAAACTTTCTGGGTCTGTGTTACCATCACAGGTTAGGTTCATGCAAATATTGGCTTAATTATTGTTATTTATAACCTTTCTAATCTTCAGGGTAATAATGTGTTGGCTTCAGTTTGTCACTGATATGTTTAATATATAATATAATATAATATAATAGATGCTGTTAATTTTATGATCATTTCATTTAGTTCTATTCAAATTACAGGTTAAAAGTATGTTAAAGCTTTTGTGGAAACACGAGGCTCGACTTTGTTCTTATATTAGTGATATTCAAGATCAGGGTTTTGGAAAGAAAGCAGGTCACTCAATGTTCTTTCTAGAGAATATTTTTGTTCCACCAATCAAATTCCGTCCCCCAACAAAAGGAGGTGATATGGTAAGTATGACTAAGAGAACTGCTGAGAAGGATATATAGATTTTTTCTTGGAAGCTATCTAGATTGTTGTGGGAATATACTTGAAGATGTGATCTTTGATATGAAATAGTCGTTTCATGAAGAATAAAAATGCATGAGATGAACTATTGTGGACAATTCTTATGTAGGACGTTCTTGTTTATTTATGTGTTTCTTTTGCTTTCTTCTTGTGAGGATACCTTGTCCTCTTTCTATTCTCTTTCTACTTCAAATGTTTAGGGTTATAGATTTTGAAGGAGTGTGTGCAATTATTAATTTGGAGGATTTGTACTTTGGTCCTTTTAAGATTATTCGGTTTTCAATCACCCCATACTTTGGAACACCTTGATGTGTGGATTTATGCCCTAAATTTTGTTAGTTTGGTTCATCTTGGAATTGAAATGATTATTTTAGAAGTAATCATCTATGGATAGGGCAGTGCCATTTAAATTTGTTAGGATGACACTAAACTTTTTCTTTTATTTCTTTCTTTCTTTTTTGATATTCCAGTAGAGCAAAGGCTTTGTTGTTGCGTTTAATGTCTAGGAAAGGATATTATATTTCCCAAATGAAGTCATAAAGTTGCTACTTGCTAATGTTCCTTGTCATTTTCTTCTTCTTATTACTTATGTTCCTAGTTATCTTATATAGTACAGGTTTTTTGTGAAAAATCCAGTGTGACATCCTCTGTTCTTTCTTTCTTCTATAGTATAGGCCTTCATCTTCTTCTTGTAGTGTAGGTCTTTGTTAAGAAACCACTGTTGCATCCTGTTCTTGTTGTTGTTGTTGTTCTTGTAGACATAGCTCTTTGACATCCTCCTCCTCCTCCTCCTCATACTCTTCTTCTTCTTCTTGTTGTAGTGTAGGTCTACTGTGAACCAAAAAAAAAAAAAAAACTTTGGCATCCTTATCCCACAGACCAACCAACTTCAATGAATCAGTAAGTGATTGTGCATCTTGGAAGTTACTTATTCTTTTCTTTTTTACCTGAAGGTGTCAGTCTCCTGTGTCCTGACAATGGAGAATTCCTTCAACTTGAATCTTAACTGAAACATTTATCAGAAACAATGGTATCTCCAATTATAGCCCCTTTGGGTGTAAAATATGTCTTTTTTCATCATCCCTATAGTGTATGAGACAAATGTATGGATTCGATTAGGGTCATGTTCTATGGTTATGATTCTACCATATGCTTGCCTAGCCAACATTTAGATTTGGCTCTCCTAGCCATTATCCTACTGCAATAATTCTTGCTAAGAAGAATGCCCATGTTGTGGCAATTCCATCCAAAAGGTGTTCTTTTTGATCTCTATGCATTTCACCACTCCATCGGAAATTCGCTTTGCCCCTATTGTACTCTAGCTTAGGCTCTTCTATCTAATAGACTAATCTTGTCCTTTTCTGGTATATGGAGGCCTCAACTACAAGTTTCAGTATCTTGTGCTTTGTCTTCAAAAACTCATTTTCTTTCGCCTCCACTTAAGTTACCATAATAACAGATAAGATTAGGATGAGCATAGTGAATATGAGCATGTTGAGGTGGATGTACACATGTAAGATAAGATTAGGATGAGCATAGTGAATATGAGCATGTTGAGGTGGATGTACACATGTAAGTTAAGAGTAGGAGGGGATGTATAGGCAAAAATTGGAGTAGCACTTGTTGAACAGATGATGACAGAAAAGGACTTGACTAGTTTTGGCGAATGTTGGGTGTGTCCTAAAACCATGGATCAATTTCTATTGTCTAGTTTTGTTGGTTTTGGGAGGAGAAAGGAGGCCAAATCCTTATGGCAGTTATTGTGTTTGTAGTTATTTGATGTATTTGGTTAAAGCATAACTTACACTTTTAACAGCAGCATTTAGGCAAGCGGGTTTTGTGGGATAAGATTAGACGCCTTGCATCTACTTGGTGTAAGGCATGGACCTTTTTAGAGGGGTTTCTATCTCTGTTATGATAAAAGATTATAAAATTTTGATCTTTGATGTTTCTTTTCCCTTTTTTTTTTTGCCTAGAGGATATCTTGTCCTCTTCACTCTCCATACAAATTTCTTCTTTTGTCGAAAAAAGAGACGATTACAAAAACTCACGTGGGATGGTTTGTCATGTGAGAAGATCAATGGAGGCTTCAATTTGAAAAGTGATTCAAATGGATGATAGTCCTATTATAATGGGTAAAGGAAGACCTAGAACATTTTAGGATAAACTTTCTTAAAAGATTCTAAATGGGTTTTGGTTTTTGATAGAGTTCAATGGCACTGATTGATCTATGTAGTTAACCTTCAGTAAGATAAGGCTTGCATATTTTAAACATTCAGAGTATAGCTTCTAGCCTTCTAGTCATTGTATTATGAATACTTGACTATTCTGATCCCATGGTGTTGTCAGGATCGTACTCGTACACGCAGGAGTGCACGATCCTATGCTCTTAGAGGCATTCCTCATGCTCACTCCTGTCTCTGGCTTGGACTTCATTAGAGCGATCTGGAGACTCTTGCAAGGCTGTGGGAGTGGTTGGAGTGGCCAATCCCAACGAGCTTAAAGTTGTGGAACCCGATTGAACTAGAAACATCCAAAAAGCTCCCCCCTGTCCGATCTCTCTTCACTCTCCATCTCTCTCATGCCTGAACCCTTTCTCTCTATCTCTGAAGCGGTGCTTTTGTCATTGGTCGCCATCTCTGTCTTGGTCTTAGGTGGTTGGGTGTTGTGGATTTATTGGTGCTGCTGCCATTTGTGGGTGTATTCCTTGTTGGTTGGGTCAAGTGAGCTATGTTTACCATGCTACATCGGTTTTCTGTGGGTGTCATGTCTTCTTTCATATTTTGTGAGTTTTAGTTGGTAAGCTAAGTGTGGGTCAGCGTGTGGTATGAGTATTTAGTTTTGAAGATTGTAAATTGATTTTTGTTCTGACATTTTAATTCCTATGTTATTATTTTGGCTTGTTAATTTTCTTATTATTTAAATTTTTATTTGGGTAGTTGACTTGTTATTTTTAATATTTTAATTTTAAGTGATGTCAAAAACTTGTGGGTTGTTACGGATTTTATTCTTTGAGTTATGAATTATGGCATATGGACCCAATGTAGTTGCATAATATTCAAATTTGAAGTTGTGAATTGTGACTTTCTTATTACTAGTAGGAAATTATGTTCCGTGCCATGCTATGCTTTACGTTCTTGTATCCCCCTTCCATTCCTACGTAGGAACTTGAACTTGACAACCTTGTTTGATCCTACATGCACTCTCATTACTTGGCCAATGGCTTTTGTAGGTAATGGAGCATCCTCAAACTGTTTTGTTGAGTAAGGTTTTACAGTCCAACATATCATTAGGAGATGCCCATCTAAATAAATTAGATTCCTCGAAGGTTCTAAGCAGGTGGATGGAACTTCAGCAATCTGTAAATGTGCTCTTTGACAATAAAACTTCTGGTGAGAGTTTCTTCTGGTTTTTCTTTTTTATACTGTTGGAATGGTAACATGTGGAGCTGTGCATAGTTGGATAACATACATATTTTATAAAGTTTTTGATGTGATAAAATGCTTGCTGAGGCATCTATTTTTTCTCTTTTGATGAAAGAACAAATATTATTATAAGAGGAACAAAGAACTAAATTAGCACAATATGCAGAAATTCTTCATTTGTCAGTCCTGAATACAAGGTCAGGCAGTATGTGGATCACTTCCTAAGTATGTTAATGTGTATTCTAGATATCTTGCCATCTGTAGTTATAGAGTTATCTTTACTCCTTGCCTGGTCTAGGGCAAAGAGATGCAGCTACTGGAATTTGTCAGTTGCTGGAGAAGAAAGAAGGGCTCTTCCGCCAGAAAATGATGGGAAAGAGGGTTAATTTTGCATGCCGGTCCGTCATATCGCCAGATCCTTATTTAGCAGTGAATGAAATTGGGATCCCCCCATATTTTGCTCTAAGATTAACATATCCTGAGGTGAGGGTTGTCACTATGTATTAGTCAATGTGCATGTCTCTGTTATGAATTTCTGGTGTTTATTCAGTTTAACAATCTGCATATGCCATACATTCTGCACATTTTACATATGGATCTAATAGAAGCAAGTATTTTGGTATTGTATCTTTATTTACTTAATTGTCTGCCCATGTTATTTAAATCTGATGATCTTGTACATGTAAACCTCCTTTTACCTGATGCAGCTTATATAATATGAAGAAGACTACAAATTTAATTGAAAAGTAGGCCTTTTGCGCTTGCTGGATTTTTTTTTTTTTTAAAATAAAGGAAGAATTTTATTGATAAGAAGCGAAGAATAATACAAACAAGAGATCCTCATTACAGAAAACAGGAACTAACAGAAGAGAAAAACAATCAGAAGAGCCAAGTTTTCCAATCTTGCAACACATCTGAGAGGGAAACTTCTCTGAAAAAGATCATGTGCTTTGTACCAAATAAAAGCCAATCGCTTAATCATATCCCACAAGACTCATTTGTCTGAATATATGGTGTTAAAGATGCAAGACTCAATCCAAATACACCAGCACAAAGATGTGGCTTCCTTCCTGCTCCCAAAACCAGAAAAACTAGTCAATAGGAACTGAGCCAAAGTTCTAGGAGTTACTCAACACTCAGCATTGATGCCAAACAAAGCATTCCATAAATGATCATCCAAAGAACAGTGCAAAAGAAGATCTGGAGTTGATTATAATAAGGGAAACTATCCTTACGTGGCCTTTGAACCTGCAACATGTTGTTATTGTTAATTCTATTAACTACTGGTGTCCGAATAAAGGATTTATTTTTTGAAGAAGCTTTGGTCTTCCGAATGAGTTTATCAAGACCAAAATAGTTTCTATTCAAAGAATGAATTATGAATTGAAATTAAGATTTATGAGAAAAATACATCGAAGGGATTAAGAGACCAAAACCTTTTATTTGGAGGAGGAAACAAAAGGACAGAATCAAGTAGACCCAAAAAGATTACTATTTCTGAAGACTCCTTATAATTTAAAGCTTGAACTGGATAATAAGTTGCATTCTGCAGCTAAATTTAGGCTTCCTTGCCAGTAACAGAGCATTAGGAACATAGAATGAGAAATTGCTCCATAGTGAAGTGAAATGTTAAGAGTTTATTAAGGACACCAAACAATGTATAGGGCATTATGTTGTAACATGTTGATAAACTGTTGATAAGATTGGTGCTTTGCAGTGATCTAGGTGTATATTCAATTGTGCATGTAGTAGGATATTACTGGTTTTGCAAAAAACATCTTTTGACCTGTAAATATCTCATTTTGTTTTCTGTCCTTAATATCTTACAGAGAGTGACTCCTTGGAATGTATCAATGTTAAGGGATGCTGTCCTTAATGGTCCCGAAAACCATCCAGGTGCCACACACTATGGTGATAAAGTATCAATAGTCAAGCTTCCTCCAAAAGGGAAGTTGCTTTCTTTGACATCAAGAAAATTACAATCCTCAAGGGGGGTTATTATGCATCATGGGAAGATATATGATCATGAATTTGAAGGAAAAGTTGTGTATCGCCACTTGAAAGACGGTGACGTTGTGCTTGTCAATCGACAGGTACTGCATTATCTTGTAGTGTGTTATATCAACATTTTTATCATGTTACTACCTTGTATTCCTTTGATAGAAATTTTTTACTATTATACAAGAAAAGAAGAAAAATCTAACAATTGCATTAGGATGCTGGATGTATGGCAATCAGATATACTCATTCGCTATTCAAATATGCCTGGGCAATGTGGTTCTCTAGTTTTTTTTTTTAGTTGTTATTATCTTTTTCCACGTTAGCTTTGATTGTTCTGATTCCATACCTTGGTATTGTATTCCACAACTAACATATAATATAGGTTTCTGAAGATTATATTGAGCATAAGTGTGATCTAAACATGACCATGCTTTAATTGAACTTTGTATTCTGTTGCAGCCTACACTTCATAAACCTAGTATAATGGCTCATGTAGTTCGTGTTCTGAAGGGGGAGAAAACAGTACGCATGCACTATGCAAACTGCAGGTGATATGTAATTTTAGTTTCATTCAGCTTGGTGTTATTGTGGTATAAATTATGTATTACTGCGTTTGACTATATTTGACAGCTTACTTGATAAGGTGTAGAGTTTTACTTTCGATGTAGTCATTCACTCTTCTTATTTTTTCTTTTTTCCCCTCATGATTTCAGTACTTACAATGCTGATTTCGATGGTGATGAGATTAATGTTCACTTTCCACAAGATGAAATTTCACGTGCTGAAGCTTATAATATTGTAAATGCCAACAACCAATATGTGAAGCCTACAAGTGGTGATCCAATCAGAGCCTTGATTCAGGTATTTGCGTAAATAATTTTGAAAAGGGGGCTTAGTGAATGAAGATTGCACCATTTCGGTGTCTAGGCAGAGTTCTATGCATGTAGTCTAACTTGGTAACCACTAGGCCATAAGAAAGCAACCTTAACACTGAGCCTCAACCTCTATTTGGATAAATAATTAATGGTCATTATTTACTGAAGAAGCTTTTAGTTTTGGTGATTTCCTGAAGGATTTTTTTCCTCTTCTTTTGAATAAATTTCCAGGATCATATTGTTAGTGCTGCTCTTCTTACAAAAAAGGATACCTTTTTAAGCTGTGAACAGTTCAATCAACTTCTCTACAGTTCTGGTGTATCCATGGCTGGCCTGGGTTCTTTCCATCGGAAACCTGGGCAGAAAGTTTTCATGTCAACTTCTGAGAGTGAAATGTTTCTGTTTCCTCCAGCAATATGGAAACCAGAGCCCCTGTGGACTGGAAAACAGGTTTGCTATATCTTCTAGAGTTTTCAAGATTTATCGCAATATAGGTGACATAAGAAATTTTTTTTTTTTTTTGAAATTGAGTTTTAGGGGGGGAAAGGAAAAAAGGATGGAACCAACTAGTGATAATATGAAGTGTTTATTTATTTATTTATTTTTTGGTGTGCGATGTACTGTGATTCAAAAGACAAAGCGGTAATCCCAATTTATAATAATACTAGATTCCTAATCCTAATTGAATATCGGAACAAATTATGAAAGATATGTAGAAATTATTCCGAAGATGTTATCTAAGATATTCTATGGTACTTTAAGATATGAAAGAGATAGGGCTTGATAATTTCTTGATCTCTAACACTCTTCCCTAAGCTAAAGCCAAAGCTAAAACTGAAGCTAAAGTTTTAAGCTTCTTTTAACTAAAACCTTAACAGTTAGAAACAAGGCAACACAGAGATGCTAGAGGTGTCAGACTGAAAAGATAACTCAGCAAGAGGGGGCTTCCATGTTCATCAGTGTGAAGAGCATGTTGGAATGTTGCACGGCCAAGTAAGAGTAGACTTTGTTGGAATGATCATTAGGCAAGTAATAGAAGACATCAACATTTGAAGCCTCAACAACAATGACAAATTTGGAGATTCAAAAACCTTAAATTGAAACTAATGTTAGTTTTTATCTCAGCCACGGAGAATGTATCATTGGCGTGACCCAGTAACAAGACGCAGAATTTACCATTGGTATGATTCATGATTGGAGGCTCATCCCAATTCATCACTGCGTAACTCATTGGGTTGTAAACTGGCAGAGTGCTTGGGGCTACCAATCAATATAAGAAGTCATTGTCATTTGCCGAAATTATCTTTGGCGGGGAAGAGAATGCCGTGAGAATCACCTTCTAGCTTTCTCCTCCTTTGTGCTATTCCAGCATTGGAGAAAAGCCAAACGATAGCCAAAATGATGAAAAATCAGAAGTAACTACTGCAAGGAATGTAAAGAAACAGCCCAAACGTATTAACCAGATGGAGAAAAGGTGAACACTTCATAGAATTGTTGTCCAAGCAAGTCAAGTGATCAGTGGCTAGAAGATTAAATCTGACTGGAGATGAACTGGGAAGATGGCTTGAAGCAACAATGGCTAGGGGTGGCTTGCGTGCTCAGACGCATAAAAGACAAAATTTGGGTAGTTTCTAGCAAGTAGCATGGGGTGGCAGCTGTAGTATGCTGGAGAGGATGGTGGTAGTGGTGGGGGTGCAAAAACCCACTGGAGAGAAGAGTGATACTGGCAATTGTGAACAAAAGATGGAACAAGTCATGCATTGCCTGAATTAAATGTAGGATGAAAGGGGGTATACTTGGCAGTGCAATAGTGATGGGACTTGTTAGAGAGGATGATATTGCACACTTGCTCAGATACCATGTTGAGATTATGAGTTTTAGGGAGGGAAAGGGAAAGGGGAGAATACACCGGTGAATAATATGAAATTGATGAATTTGATGTGATGCACTGTGGTTTAGAAGACAGTGTAGAAATCCCTATTTGTAATATCACTAAACTTGTAATCCTAATTAAACAAGAAAACAAGTCATTAAGTATAAGGAAATGTAGAAATATTTCCTAGAGATCATCTAAGATACTCTATGATATTTTAAGATACACAGATATTATTGGATATTTTTCTGAATTCTAACAGTTTCCATCTTAATAAGCTTGCAGAAACCTTTTCATTTTCTCTTTTTTCCCCCTTGCAGATTCTTATTTCATAGCATCTTGAAGTCATCATGTGTTAAACCCTGTTTCTTATTCATTATTTTCTTTGTATTAGGTGCCATAATGTTTGTAAGGAAATTTGGTTTCTTCTGTTTCCCTAGGTTATCAGTGCATTACTATACTATATCACCAGAGGTTCGCCACCATTTACAGTTGAGAAGAATGCGAAAATACCAGCTAATTTTTTCAAGACTCGAAACAAAGAAGCGAAAAGAAAAACTGGAGGTACAACAAGAAAGAAAGATGAGCCCGATGAGGATAAATTGTTGGTATATAGAAATGATTTGGTGCGTGGTGTAGTTGATAAAGCTCAATTTGGTGACTATGGTATGGTACATACAGTACAAGAGCTTTATGGCTCTAATGTTGCTGGCAATCTTCTTTCAGCACTAAGTCGTTTATTTACAACCTTTTTACAGGTTAGCCACTAGTAAGTGAGTTTTGAAGTTTGGGTTTATTTAATAGAATTTATCTAGCCCACAAGATTTTGTTATCTCTTTTTTGTCATTCAGATGCATGGGTTCACATGTGGAGTGGATGATCTTCTGTTAACAGAGGGAAAGGATGGTGAAAGGATCAATCAACTCAAAAGCTGCGAGGAAATCGGTGACATTGTTCATCGTGAATTCATTGGAGTCATGGATGGTGATAATATAGGTACTCTACGTGCAATTTTTGCAAACCATTTGATTATAAAATAACGTACTATTTCCAGATGTAATGAAGTTTGTTCACTACTTATAATTTGGTGAATTGCTGGTTTTCTGTGTACATTTTTTTTTAACCCAAGTTTTATGCTATCTGATTTATTAAATTACCTGATTTTGTGTTGTGAGAGTAGAATACCCAGTAAATTGTGGTAGTAACTCTACTATCCTAAGGTAGTGATGCTCCTCCGACTCATGTAGCTTCTGATTTTGCTCTACTTTTCTCCACATTCCTGCATGAATTGTTCTTGCCATTACTTCTTCAGCATAGTAGAACATTTCTATTTGAAAGTAAATGAATTGAACCGGGTTAGACATATGCTTTTAACATGATATTCAGTTCAGGATAAAACAAAATAAGTTCCTTTGGAGATTTTTACTGGAGACCATGATTTTGATAATAATACACTGATACAAAGGGAGGTTTTAATCATAAGAAAGGGGTAAGGGAAGGGAAAGGTCTAGAACGAGTGATAGAATTGATGGATCCAAAAAGTTGTTGCTGATAGGATTAAATGGGAAATGGAAATTAAAATTGAGTCATTTGGCTCATCTACTTTTATGTATTTTTCCCCCTTATAATTTCCTATGAAGGCTTCTTTTTTAATTTTAATTTTTTATTTTTTTGTTCTTGACTTGATTTACTAAAATAATCTGCAATGCCAAATAGATTTGGAGAATGCTCCTTTCTCCGTGAACAACATGGGGACATTTATGCATGTAGTGTGGCGTATATCTGTTGCCTCTTTATGGGATTCTTTCGTTGGAGTATGTTCTTCTTTCTTCTCTGTCTTTTTTTTTTGGAGAGGGGAGGGGGGTACAGGACATATTCTTCCTTTATTCTCCCCTTTTGGAATCAAGGAGGTTTGAACTGACAGCAAAGTATTTTGGTAAAAGATTTTATTTCCATCTTTGACACGGAATTGGGTCTTGGAATTAACTTATGAGCATGGAACGATGCTTACAATCTTTAAATTTGAAACTTCCTACAAATTGCATTGGTTTTACCTGTTGTTTCATTTATTCTTGGGACTTACACTTATTTGAAAGTCTAAATTAGAGTTCTTTGAATAAGTTGTCCTTTTGGGTCTCCTTAATTCTTTTCATTTGCCTTCTAGCCTCGATTGAAGGTTTTGGTCTCTTCATCCGTTTGGGGTGTTGACTTGCAAATATTACTCTCATTTTTGACTCATTCCTTGAATATAGTTGCCAAGATTAGTGGGTGGCTGTTGGTGTTTTAGCATGTGCTTATTGTGGCGTTGGAAACATGTGTACTTTTGATATCAGGAACAACCACCGAAGTAGGGGTGTACAAAGGATGAGTTGAGCGGGTTGGATTAAACCTGAACCCGACCCGATAATAACTAGGATAGTGGCTGGGTCAATTTGGGTCAGGGTTGAACATCATACATAGTAAAGTTATAAAATTTTACAAATATGAAACAAAATTTAAGAAATATTTTGTTATATATTTCAAAACAAACCATGTCAATATAAAAATAATATTATGTAAAATCTATTAATTTAACTATAACATATTGTAATTTGTCACTAATTATTATAAAAAAATGTCTCAAAGAATTATTTGACTTCGGATCGGGTCAGGCCAACTCAAAGTATGACCCGAACTGCCCGAAAAATGCACCAGGTCAATTTTCTAGCCCCGAAAAATGCACCGGGTCAATTTTCTAGCCCCGAACTTGTTCTAATAAGTTTCGGGTTGGGCTGGGTTGGTAGACCGGGTTGGGTTGGCGGACCAGGCTCGAGTATAATATTGGAACATCGTATCAAAGCAGTACAATCCTTCATGGCTTGTCCTATGAGTTCCCAAGTAAAATATTGGAACATCATTGTTGAGTATGCTTTGAGAATCTCATGCCATCAAAATCGTGTATTTTCCTCTCCTCCACTTATTTCTTTCTCCATTCTTGTTCTTGGTCATGAATAATTCCGACCACTACCATGTCACTTTCATGTAGCCTTTTCTCCTCCAAGCTATTGCTTCTACTGCAGCCAACAACTTTTCTGGTGATCGTTCATTTACTGGCAACATTCCAACAAGCCTTAGTTTTAATTTCAAGGTTTCTTTTTGGGAAAAATTGCATTTTATCCCCTGAAATACATGTCATGTGCATTTTAGATTCTAAACTTTAAAAATGTGTAGTTTGACCTCTTGAACATTGTTGAATGTGCAAATTTACCATTCTGTTAATTTTCCATCAATTGTTAATACAAATGTCACAAATTTAAGAAATTTTAGGGTATTGGGTTGCATGTTTAAGAAAGTTTAGGAGATCAATTGCACATGTTTCAAAATTCGGGGGGTGTAGAACGCTTGCTTTGGCTAAAATGCACATTTGTGAATATTCTAGAGGGTTGATTTGTACCTTTTTGAAGTTTATGACCTAAAATGCATATGATCTATAGTTTAAAGAGTAAAGTGTAATTTTTGCTTTCTTTAATGAATCTCCAACATTTTCTTTTTCCTGGTCGTGAGTTCCATAATCCGTGTGTTGTTGTTCTAGTCTGTTATTGCAATTTTAGGAAATTTCTATTGTTGGTCATTGCGAAATCTCTTCTTCCCAATCAAGCAATAGTCCATGAAACTCTTCAAGCTAATGGTCACCCCAGCTGTCTTCTTGTGTTCTTATGGAGTTCATTTCCTATTTTTCTTGTCTTCTAGTGTTCTTTTTCAACAAGCATAAAGTTTAGAAAACTTATGGTTCAGAGGGACTGTCAAGAACAGTGTATGGTGTTGGTGTTTTAGCATGTGCTTAATGTGGCATTGGAAATATAGTCGTAGGAAATAGTAGCATTAATTATCAATCCTTGAAACTATGTCTGTATGTACTCCATGATGACTATATAGTTTTGGGTATCTATGCCTAAGTACTTAAGCACGGTCCTATTAAATCTAAGCAATTCAACCACATAATGTTCCGCACTTCTTCTCCCCTTATATTTTCCTACTAATCTAACAGTAGCCTCTTTCCTATTCTTTGAATATAACCTTTTTTCACCCAGATAAACCTATTTGGAAATCCAAAACTCCCTATATGGTTAAGTTCTTTATTTGGACAGTACTTTATTTGACCTCTCCAACAGTTGTCAATTTATGGAATACTTGCTGGGTATCTTTGGTGAGGGTGGGGCATGCCCTGTAACCTCAAAGTAGTTCCTGTTGACAAGTTTTGTTGGAGTTGGGGAAAGGAAGGAAACCAAATCTTTGTGGCAGTGTGCAGTATATGCTATTGTTTGATTAGAGCGTTATTCTCACACCTTTAATGACATTTTCAGACAAGCAAGTTTTAAGTTTAGGCTTTTGGCCTCTGTTTGGTGTAAAACACGTGACCTTGTTAGAGAAACTCCCTTCTCAAGTATGTGTTGAGATTTGGGAGCTATGCTTCGTTCATAGTTTTTCCTCTTGTTTGTTTTGGTTCTTATAAAAAGGATTTCTTGTCCCCCTATATTTTTGCGTGTTTCTTCTCTCCATATCAGTAAAATTCCTTTTATAAAGAAAAAAAAGGTTGGTGTAAGTATATGCTCGAGACAATCTGAACATATGCTCATAAACTTGCTGAATCTATGATATACAGCTTTTAATAGATATTTTGGTTTAAGCATATTTTTAACCAAATAAATTTTGGTATGCATTTCTCCTGCATTGCCATATCACAAGGCATACTACCAATTCATAGTTTACCTTTCCAGGGGTACTTGTCATTTACATGCTACAATTTAGTTCTTCCTGTGTAAATTTGTGATGTGTTGGCATATTTTGCATTTCAGATCCAATCACATTGCAGTTGAATATTGAGAAAAAAATACGCAGTAATGGAGAAGCAGCCTTAACATACTTAGATAGGAAGATGACAAGCAATCTTAACTCCAGAACAAGTTCAGGGATATTAAAAGAGCTATTGTCTGAAGGAATATTGAAACCTTCTGGAAAAAATTGGATTTCTCTTATGACTACATCTGGAGCTAAGGGTAGTATGGTAAGTATATTATTTAATAATTTGTTCACGTCACTCCGCTACCTTCGTTGTTAGCATATTAGGATACAGAACAATATAAATACTCTGTGTGCTGTGCAGTTCGGAAAACAATGATTGCTCAAATTTGTCTAGTATTGCAGACTTTTTAAGTCCTAAATTTTATGACAAGGACCAGTGTAGAATCCATTAATGGAATAACTCAAAAGAAGGCTGAAGAAAACCTGGTCCTCAATCTGAAACAAGTTAGGTGGGAAACCCATGAAGCTTTACTATTTCAGAAACAAAAAACATATTTGGACATGCTGTACATCACTACTAGTGCAGTGTCTTTCCCCTCGACTCTGGGTAACCCACTAACCCCATGATAAAATCCATGGAGAAATCACTCCACACATGGATTGGAATGGGCTGTGGCTGATGCAGGTTTGCCAGGGATAGAGTCTCCGTACTTATTTCCCTTGCACAAACCACATTCCGAAACAAATTTCTAGATATCCCTCTTTTGAGTTTTTCTGATACTCAACCTCAGGTAACTGCCCAAAATTCCTTATCCCTTTACATACCCCTTATTGCTTCACTGACCTTGTTGATGGTTCTTGCACCTGAACCACTTGTCCAGTTGGATTCAATATTGGACCTTGAACTCACCCATGTCAATAAGACACTCCTGAATTCAATAGAATACCCCACTCCATTGAACAAATTCATGTTATTGGAAGACTTGTAAGATCCCATTTTTCCACTTTCCATTCCCCCTTTCACTAGAACCCAATTTTCTCATCTATCAATTGTGCTACATCCATCAAATATGCTAAAGGCCCTATCGAATGCAATTTGAGTTCTACTATCACTTCTTCTGAGCCCTTCAAGCAAATCACCTTCATATACTATGGCTCAGTGATTTGCAAAGGAGCCATGTACACAAGGTAGCTAGGATCGCGCTAGATATCGTGAGATCACACGATCCAATGATTTCACCACCCTTTCCCAATTTCAATCCCAGCTCCGGTTCACCCTTTTCATCGCGTTGTGGGATCACCAAGTAAGATCGTAGGATCGCTGGAATTAGTCGATCTCTGTGCTCTGGATGATTCCACAGTTGAGCTAAGTCAAACGCCCAAATGCGGCCCAAACCCGACGGATTCCACCATTGACCCGGCCCATTCTCAACCTACCCTAAGAAAGTAACAGGTATGTGTCCTCTCTCACTCTACTTGTCCCGGTCTCACTCCCCCTCTCACTCTTCGATCTCTCTGTCCCTCCGCTGCCTCGCGCTGCCGCTTCAGCCTCCATCTTTAGTCTTTGATCTTTGCTTCTGCTTCCTTGGGAGGCTGGGCCTGTAGATCTCTTTTTGCTACTCTACCTTTGTTCTCTCTTCTCACTGTTTGCTTGACTGCTTCTGCTTCTCAGCTTCTGCTTCAAGCTCGTTGTGCCTTTTCCTTGGTGAGCTCTCTCCTTCCTCACTCTCGATTTGTCCCTCCTTCACTCTCGATCTCTCTCCAATCCGGTCTCCATCCTCATACTTCAAGGCTCAAGCTTTTTTCAGTTTTGTTGGTTGCGTCCCATCTTTTTGTAGAAGGTGGTGCATTTCTTCCATGGCCCAGCCCCATTCAGTCCGTGACAGAGAGGGGAAGAAGAAGGAAGCAAATGAAAGAAGGAGAAGAAAAGGGTAATTGAACCATGGGCTGCAGCTGGTAAAATATCCGGAGCAAAGAGAGATCGAGGATGGAAAAAGAAAGAGAGATGGAGAAAAAATACACAGTTACAGCTGGGAAATCTTCGACCTCCTCTCCTTTGCACTTAGTACTAGGCAGAAGGTTCTAGGACAAAAGACAAGTCCCAACATTTAATCAAAGCTTGTTTGGGCTGGTTATTGGGCTTCTGTCCGTGTTTGGTTATTGGGCTTTTGTACATGTTTGAAAAATCGGTGAGCCTTTAAGGCCTTAGAGACAATTTGAACCCCCCCAAAGAGATGAAAAAAATTTGTTTGGGCTGGGTATTTATATTCATGTTTCAGTTTGCTATATATATATATATATATATATATATGTATATAAATTTAATAAATCATTTTTGGTAGGATCTTACAATCCGTGTTACGATCTCACATTTTATGTTTTTGCATTCCCCTTCTGATCCTACGTAGGATATCGATTTTAGCAACCTTGCATGTACACCTCATGCTACTCAGTGGACAATTCCCACTTGTTTCAGCATTCAGCCCCAGCAATCTCATGGATTATGCACCATGGCGAGTTGGAAATGATGAATGATGGCTTTTTGGAACAATGACCAAGAAACATTGGTGGTGCAAGATTTCCCAACACTAGAACCACAACAAACATTGGTGGTGCAAGATTTCCCACCAGTAGAACCACAACAATGCTTTCCCTTCCATCGCCACCATCACCTCTTGCATTTGGTTATATTCTCACACCCAGTCAACCGATAAAACCTCTCAATTTCGGTGGATATGGTTATCTCCATTGAGGTGGGGACTGTAATTCTCTCAAGACTATTTGTGTTGCATCTTCTCTAGCTGTTGTGGAATTTCTAGCACGACCGCTTCATGCTCCTTGTACGAGGGAGCTCACATACCAATTCATAGTAATGGACCTGAATTAGGGAAAGAACATTGAATGATTCAAGAACAAAAGAGAAAGTATTTTGATTGTTTCCTACTACGTCAGTGTAACCTACGTGAAGAAAGAATGTTTACAACTGTTAATGGTTATTCTTGAGGAGATCCCTGTCTTCCCACAATATGTATATTACTTCCTTTCTGCCCAACACTTCATTCTTCCCCACTATGTACAGACTTCTCCCCCTTAATGTCACCAATTTTTATTTACTAACTAGTAAGTAACGTTTACAATCACTTCAATAAATTGCAATCAGCTAACTGTATATATCTCGCAATATAAACCCTTTTTTGTCAACAGTGTGCTATCATAAGATTAGGTGTTTGGCTTCTGTTTACTATTTAGTGGAATTCACATTCTCTATTGAACGGGACCTGACGGATATTTGTAGACAATGGGCTGCTTTGCTCTAATTGATGCTTTCTTTTTTAGTTGTTTTGCATTTTGCTTTTACGTAAAGGAGATTTTCTTATCCTCCAAACTCATTGTAATTTCTTATTTATGTTTTAACGATATTTTTAAATTAGAAAAAATGCAAGTAAGATGTAGTTGTGTGCTTAGAGCAAGAGGAATTACTTGCTATTAGGGAGCCATTTTAACTTGGATGGTCTAGATGCATGAAAAAAAATGCGAGTAGAATAATACTTTTTCTTCTGGTGTTAACCAATTTACGCAATTCGACTCGTTTTGCAACAGTTTTTGACAGGATTTTATAAGAACCATAAAGTTGACGTTATTGTGGCATTTGGTTTTCCTTTTTCTGATGTAGAACTAAATGTTCTGGTTTAGTTCTGATTTTATATTTTCTAATTGATACAAGTCTTGCTTATATTTTTTAATGCATTTAGCCAGCTAGTGACGTTAAGTTGATTCACATTGCTTTTAAACAGGTCAATTTCCAGCAGATATCTTCTCATCTAGGCCAGCAAGAGTTGGAAGGCAAGCGAGTTCCACGCATGGTTTCTGGAAAGACCTTACCATGCTTTACTCCCTGGGATTGTTCTCCAAGGGCAGGAGGATTCATTATTGATCGTTTTCTTACAGCTCTTCGTCCACAAGAATATTACTTTCACTGCATGGCGGGTCGTGAAGGGTGAAAAAACAGCTCCTGGATTAACATAATAGCAGTTCATTCTAAATATTTTGTTGTTAAATGATGTATTGTCATTGGTGTTGTGCATGCTATTCCATTTGTGCATCATTTCTTATCAACAAGTGAAAGATATAATATCACCAATAATATAGAAGCTAACATGTGTTACAAATAGAGAACCAATCTCATTATTATTGTTTTAACTAAGATAAATGTCCAAATATACACACACAGAATTACTTTACCTGATAAAAAAGAAATAGCTAATAAATAAATAAGAAACGAAGTTTGAATTTCTCTCCTTTGAACTAGGATGACATTGCTGACATGTAATGGTCAAATTACATGATTACTTGTGAATGCTTGGGTTGCTGAGTTATGTCTTGATTGATTGATCGTTTTGAAGGGGTGGAAACATATTAATAGAGGATCCACTGAGAAGTGTGGTTCAAATAAAAGATAGTTTGGTTAAAAGCGAAAAGGCCTGAGAAAATCTTTGGAGAAGCCACTAATAGAATATAGATTGATCAAATAAAATCCTTTTGTTGAATGACTTCACTAAAGATTTGTTTCTTCATGAGCCTAAATGGGCCACTTGATACACGTAGTGACCGTACATTGCTGGGATGTAGGTTTGGTTGTTGATTGTCCCTGTTTATTTGTTTCATTTATGTTTGCTTTTCTCAAGTGTTAGTGATAGAACACCTCTCACTAAGAAAGTCGCATTAGGAGGATTTTTTTTTTATTATTATTTTTTGGGGTGGGGGAGGCTGAAGACTTAAGCAGGAGCCAATTTGTAAATACTTCAGATAATGACAGTTAGAGGTTAGTCGGAGAACTAGATAGTGACATGAATAAAAGAGAGGAACGAGGGAAGCCAATTAGTTGGTTGAGTTGTGAGAAGTATCTAGACAAAAGAAGTGAAGTCTCTTGGATATCTCACCCACGATTGTTGGGTTACAGAGGTTCCACCCTCCCGTCCAATGCATTTCTGTTTGTAAAAAATGCTAAATAAATAGCCATAATATTTTTGCTTGACTTTTTGACAGAATCAGTAGTCCTTAACACTTCATGTCATGCAATTACCACCATTAAATCTATGTGAATTTTCCATTATTTTCTGGCTGAATTTTTTCTGCTGTGTGGCACTATTATTTGTGATTGTTACTTTTTGTCTTGTTTTTAGGCTATTTCTTTCGCCTGTTCTGACTTGCTCAATTTAGTTTATGGAAACATTTTGCAATTTTCACATTGAAGGCTTAATATTTTCTTAGTTATGATATGGTTTACTCTTTCATAAATCCTAACAAATGACATGTTTGCTTTTCAGGCTAGTTGATACTGCAGTCAAAACATCTCGGAGTGGTTACCTGCAAAGATGTCTAATGAAAAACCTTGAGTGTCTTAAAGTTTGTTATGATCACACTGTCCGTGATGCTGATGGTTCAATTATTCAGTTTCACTATGGAGAAGATGGAGTAGATGTCCATCAAACCAGCTTTATCACCAAATTTGAAGCATTGTCAACTGTATGACTATGTTTATTACTTAAATTCTTTTCTTTTTCTAAAACAATTGCGTATGCAACTTTGTACTTGATGTTTATATATTTGTATATTGTTAATTTCAGAATAAAGACTTGGTTTACAGCAACTGTTGCCGTCGGCTTGACAGATCAAGTCCTTATATTAACAAGTTGCCTGATGCTCTTAAAGTAAAGGCAGAAAACTTTATTCATAATTTCTCTTTAAAACAGAGAAATCATGGTTCAATGAAACAATCAGATTTCATGAAGTTGATGGAGCACAAGTATCTGTCATGTCTTGCCCAACCAGGAGAGCCAGTTGGTGTGTTAGCTTCCCAATCTGTTGGAGAACCGGCAACCCAAATGACGTAAGTCTTATGGCTTTCTAGGAAGCAGTTAGGACCTTAGAGGGAACAGATAGTGAAGGAATAAATAAACAACCATATAAAATTATAAGAGATGAATCTAACATTGATACCTGTGTTTACGTTTTGATTTTTGACAAAAAGCTTGAATGAATCAGTTAAGGGAAGCAGTGATGACGGGTCATACTTGTTATTAATGTTTGAGGAAAATGGTTGAATTCTAATTAGAGTACAATACGCTTTACCTATAGAAAAGGATTTCTCTCATTAATTCATTCTGTACAGGACAGAATTAATATAAGCTTATGATACAATCAGAATCAAATCCTATTCCTAAAAGCAAGAGGGAAATATTCTCTTCTTAAATATAATTAGCTATACAATCTCTACAAATAAGGAAAGAACATTATTATCCTAATTAGGAAATTTATTATCCTGATTAGGGAATATATAGCTCTTATGACAGAATATTTACTGCCATAATATTCAGGATATGGCTGGGATCCTTTCAACACTCCCCCTCAAGCTGGGTGTAAATATCTACCATTCCTAGATTGGATCTAAGAGTCTCATAAATAGGCTTGGAGAGGCCCTTAGTTAGGATATCAGCTGTTTCTTTAGTTGAGGGAATATATTCTAGAATTGCACTCCCATTTTCTATCTTCTCCTTTATAAAATGGCAGTCAATCTCTACATGCTTGGTCCTGTCATGATGAATAGGATTCTTACCAATGCGGATTGCAGCTTTGTTGTCACAAAAGATTTTCATGTGATCATTTGCGGCAAATCCTAGTTCTCGAAGCATTCTTTGGAGCCCTATCCCTTAACAAATGCCATTGGACAAGGCTCTAAATTCTGCCTCAGCACTGCTTCTAGTAACTACTTGCTGCTTCTTACTTCTCCATGTGACCAGGTTGCCCCGCACAAAGGAGCAATATCCCGTTGTGGATTTTCTGTCAATTATTGATCTAGCTCAATCGGCATCAGTAAACACTTCAACATTCCTGTTTTGGTTCTTCCCAAAGTGCAATCCTTTTCCTAGTGATCCTTTCAAGTATTGGAGGGTGAGGTTGACAGCTTTCATGTGGCTCTCAGTTGGGTTATTCATGAAGTGGCTTACCATACTTACAGCAGAACTGATATTGGGCCTAGTGTGAGTAAGATAGATCAGCTTTCCCACTAGTCTTTGGTACCTGCCCTTATCAATTGGAGGGCTGTCTTCTTCTCCACTTTTCCTTGTTGGATCCATTGGAGTATCCACTGGTTTACATCCTAGCATACCCGTCTCTCTTAGGAGATTCAGTGTATACTTCCTTTGGGACATTGAAATCCCATTTTGTGACCATGCAACTTCTATTCTTTGGCTAGGAGTCTCTTTGGCTGATCTGTTTCTTCTTGATCATTTCCTGTGATGACAATGTCATCAATATAGACAATGAATAAAGCTGTCTTGCCTTCAAGAAAATGCTTGACAAACATGGTGCGATCCGTTTGACACTGTATGAAGCCATTTCCCTTTACCACCTTGGTTAACCTCTCAAACCAAGCTCGGGGTGATTGTTTGAGACCATATAGAGATTTGTGTAGTCTACATACCTTGCCAGCCGTCTCTGGTGTCTCAAGACCTGGGAATATGTTCATGTTTACCTCCTCTTCTAACTCGCCATTTAGAAAGACATTTTTTATATCAAGTTGGTGTAGGGGTCAATCAAGATTAGTTGCAAGAGATAAGATGACACGAACTGAGTGTAGTTTCACCACTGGGGCAAACGTTTCTTCATAATCTATGCCATAGGATTGCGTGAACCCATTTGCCACTAGTCGTGCCTTGTATCTATTAATTCTCCCATCTGAATTGTGCTTTATAGAAAAAATCCATTTACACCCAACCGGTTTTTTACCTTTTGGTATGAAAGAGAGTTCCCAAGTCCCATTCTTCCTTAGAGCTTGGACTTCTTCTTTTACAGCTGCTTCCCACTTTGGAGGTTGAAAGGCTTCTTGAATACCTTTTGGGGTTTAAGTGCTGTCAAGTGCTGTCACAGAAGCTCTATAATGTGGTGATAATTTGTTATATGAAACAAATTTTGCAATGGGGTGAAGAGTGCATGATCTCACACTTTTCCTTACAGCAATTGATAAATCAAGATCAGTAGGTTCATTAAGAGAAGTACCAAGAGAGTTTGGATTAGGAGGTGTGATACCTTGATGAGTTTCCATGGGCTCTGGTATTCGGTTGGAATCTTGGATTTGCTGTGGAAGTATGGGGGCTTCTGCCTCCTGTCGTCCTCCTTGAGTATACCAAGGGTGGCTTCTCCACTTGTGCAGTAAGGTGTATGTCCTTCTTGTTTGGGATGGTTGCTGTTTTGGTTCAAGGTTTTCTGGAGTGAAGTTCTACAATTTTCAGTTGTTGGTTCTGATTTAGAAGGTGTTGGAGTGATGTTTTGTAGGTCTGGTCTATTGTTTTGGCTGCTGGTCTGGTGTCCTTCTTCAACCGAGACTGTACTGTCACATTCCCAGATCTTTTGTCATTTTTCTAGCTAAAAGTAAGTTGCACTCAAGTGTAGGGACATGAAGCACATCTTGTAGGATGATATCCTGTGAGATATTCACTAGGACTTCACCCACAACTTTTGCATCAGTTCCATCAGCGATGCGAACTGAGTTGTTGTCATGACATGGGAAATACTTGCTGAAATTAGTAACATTCCCTGTCATGTGGTCTGAAGCTCTTGAGTCCACAATCTAGCAGGTTGATTTTCTTCCTCTGCTGACAGATAAAGCAAATAAATGTTTACCTTTCTGTGCTATGGTAGTAAGACCACTTGAGGTCTCTGGTTTCAGGGTTTGTTGGAGAATTTTCTGCAGCATCTCCATTTGTTCTTTGCTGAAGGGACTCCTTTCAGATTCTGCAATTTCCGAACTGCTGTCAGTTATATGAAATGAGTCAGAATAACCTTGGCTTTCGTTACCTTCTGTCACTTTTCTGTTGTGAAATTTGGAATCTGATGGTTTTCCCTTGAGAAACCAACATGTGTCCTTTGTGTGGCCAATCTTCTTGCAATGTTCACATACAGGCTTAGGTTTTTTCTACTGAGACTGGATTCTTGGCCCTTTTACAGCAAGGGTTGAGATTTCTGTCGCATGCCCAGAATTTTGGTCTCCTAACATTATCTTCCTTCGGCTCTCTTCTCTTCTAACTTCAGAGAACACTTCTCGGATCTTGGGCAGAGGCTTGGTGCCCAATATCCTACCACGAACTTCATCAAGGTCGCGATTCAGACCAAGGAGGAACTTGAATATACGATCCTTTTCAACCAGTGACTTGTACAGCTTGCTGTCTGCTGGACACTTCCAGTCATTCTTGACATATATGTCCAACTGCTGCCAATATTGGGTTAATGTATTGAAATACTCAGTAACAGTTGAGTTACCTTGTTTCAAATCATGGAGGAGGCTCTTAATCTCGAAAATGGCAGAAGTGTTGTCCACATTTGAGTATGTTTCCTCCACTGCAGTCCAAATCTCCTGTGCAGTGTTGAAGTACATGAAGTCTTCTCCGATTTCATTGGTCATAGTATTTAACAACCATGACATCACAAGGCTATTTTCGAGCTTCCACTTTTTCAGTTTGGCTTCCTTCTTTTTTAGTGGTTTCTTAGCATCACCATTGATATATTCTTCCCTTGCCTTGGAGGAAGATTTGGACCGATTTGGCCTATTGGGTGTAGTTCTGGCCATTTAATTTATGACTAGTAATAGGAACAGAGGTACCTTCCACTGGGCTGGCTTGGGCTGCGCCGCCAGCCTCTACCTTAGGTCCTTCCTCTAGTTTTTCACTCCTTTCTGCCATGGAAACACGAGGGTATCACTGATGGTATAGATCGCGCTTTGATACCATGTAGAAAAGGATTTCTCTCATTAATTCATTCTGTACGGCACAGAATTAATATAGGCTTATGATACAATCAGAATCAAATCCTATTCCTAAAAACAAGAGGGAAATATTCTCCTCTTAAATATAATTAGCTATACAATCTCTACAAATAAGGAAAGAACATTATTATCCTAATTAGGGAATATTTACTGCCATAATATTCAGGATATGACTAGGATCCTTTCAACATTACCCCCTTGGACTTTAGTAATTTCACAAACACAGAAAGCCCTAGACTAATCCCCTTTGCATCCATTGCATCAAACTGAATTTGTTGAATATATAACCTATATCTGACTGATGAGCTTCGAATATGATAATTTGTATTCTTTACTCCAACAATAGAGTGTAGCCTGTTGACGTGACTAAGTTCTATCTTTCATGGTTGCTAAAGTCTTACCCCAAGAAGCTAAGGGAATGATTGTATGTTAAGCACAGGCATGGGATAGTTTTGTGCTTAAACTAGAGCGTTACCTGGTACTGTAACTTCAATCACTCCGCATTGTTAAACGTTATTGCTCTCCATCCACATTGTTAAGGGAGAAACTCTTTCTGGGATCATGATCATAGACTATAGTAATAACCATCTAAGTCATCGTTGCGACTCATTTTAACTTGCAGAACCTTCATTCATAGACAGTATTTTCCTTATGGAATATTTGGCCTCTTCTTGATGAGCTTTCTTGTTGCTATTCTGTAGTTGTATTCATAAAAAGTAAGTAAATTGGTGAGCTTTCTGGTTAGCTTTCTTGTTTCTATCCTCAAATATTCTTTAGTTGTATTCATAAAAAGAAAATCATATTTCACCTCTTCTTGATGAACTTTCTTGTTGCTATTCTTTAGGGAATATTTGGCCTCTTCTGGAACTAGTGTTTTGCTGCTATGAAGTTCTCAATAATAAGAAACTAAGACTTCACAATTGTTTATGTGAAATGTGTGCCTTATCTAGGAGCTAGTGGGATTAGAATTGTATTTCTGTTAATTTAGCTGTTCTCTTAAAAATTCATTGGTAAACAGTATGGCTGATTGCTTGTTATTTTTGCCTTGTTTCTGCTTTTGTTCCCCTTCAGTTTGAATACTTTCCACCTTGCTGGTCGAGGTGAAATGAATGTGACGCTTGGAATTCCACGTCTGCAAGAGATCTTGATGGCCGCCTCACAAGATATCAAGACTCCATTTATGACTTGCCCCTTGAGAGCTGATAAATCTATGTGAGATGCTAACATTGTTTGTTGTTCCCTAGCCTCTTTCTTTTTAATTTTGTTTCTGAAAACTAGTTGCCTTTTCTGCATACAGACAAAGGTATAGATGTCTGACACAGTTGTTATTTGCAGGGAGGATGCCATTTCTCTTGCCGATAAGTTGAGGATAATTACTGTAGCTGACATAATCAAAAGTATGCAAGTGTCTGTTGTACCAGTAGCTGTTTATGATGGTCAGATTTGCAGTATATATAAACTTGTGATGAAGCTATATAAACCTAGACACTATCCGAAGTACACTGATATAACTCTTGAAGACTGGGAGGACACTCTGAGAGTTGTCTTTGTGAGGGAGTTGGAGGATGCCATTGAGAATCACATGGCGTTGCTCTCTAAAATTAGTGGCATTAAAAATTTCAAGACAGATCCACAATCAAATACCTCAAATACCTCAGAAGATGTTAACAGCAATGCATCAGAATCTGTCAAGAAGGATCACAATGGTGATGATGACGACGATGATGGTGGTGGCGTTGAAGACACCGAAGGGGCTGAGGATCTTGGTGCAGATGCACAAAAAAGAAAACAGCAAGTTATTGATGAGGTTGATTACGAGGATGGTCTTGAAGAGGAAGCACATGATGGTGAGCTATCAGAGGAATTTGAAGAAGGTGATGACGGTGGGAGTGATAATGAGGATGATAAGAATGTCACACTCGATGCGGATGATACTCAAGGACTTGAAAAGCAGTCAGAGCCCAATAAGGATGTGAAACTTGATGCAAATAGTTCTGAAGAATCTGAAGAAAACTCCAAGCCCATGTCTATAGATGAAAAAGACAATTTGAAATCGGAAGAGAAAAAATCCGGACCAAAAAGAAAGAAATACGACAGGGCATTTTTTGTGAAAGCAGAAGGGATGCATTTTGAGATCCACTTCAGATTTACTGGTGAACCTCACATTTTATTGGCTCAGGTACTTTCAACTGCTACTCATTTTTTGTTTAATATGCAGCACAATTTTCATGGCTGGCCTCTATTGTCAATGTTTAGTTTGTATTATTTACATTAGATCGAATGTTCAACACTATGAAGAGTCCTTTTCTGTGTTCTGGGAGATTATTCCTAATCTAGAAGACCTGCACTGTCAGGCCCGTTGTCTTGGCTATGTGGATGATATGTGTATTCAGGAGCTTGGGTGATATCAGTAAGATACCAGGAAGTCTAGAAAATGGAAATAAAGTGGAAAGAAGTACGCGTAAAGAAAAGAAATGTAACCTCCTTCAGCATTCGAGAGGCTCAAGTTTTCCCCACATCCCAATCCCAATATTTGCCTGTCTCCCTCCCTCACTTCTCACCCCCCTGCATATAATATGCCCCCTTCTAACAGAATCACCCAAGATCTCCGCTCTCTTTCCCTCTCCCTGCCAGCTCATCATCCTGTTATGCACATGAGGACTCACGCACACCTATTTCCTTCTAGAATATACAAATTTTACCCTTAGGTTCCTATTAGTGGCAGATGTTAGTGTTGTCTAATTTATCTTAGCAATGGATCAGCCTAATGAATGACTTAATATTTCGATGTGCTAAGTGAAGTACATTCTGAGAATTTAGTGTTCATGTCCTTAAAATTAGGAAATGTTAAGAATGTGCTATTTGTCATGGTATTTTTATAGAAAAGACACGTCATAATTGGTAGTTTTTGTTCTTTAATCTCTTCCTTCTTTTTTTTTTCCAATTTTATACTATGTATATGCTCACTGTTTTCCTTTTTCCTTTTCTCCTTTCAATTTCATCAGTGAAAAAAAAAAAATGAATTTGCCCAGTCGTGCATGGTTGAGCTTTGACGCACCAATATTGCAAAGACTGTAAAGCATGTTGAGAGATGATTGCTGACAAGAAATATTAAAAACTGAGTTCTAAGGAAATTATCAGTGAAACTGAGTCTAGAAATAAATATGATAGTTGTTGGGTACATGTCATTCTTCTACTTTGCTCCTTGCTCCAACATAATAAAGCTCACTGTTTTCAAAATAACCTAATCCAGGTTGCTCAGAGAACAGCCAAGAAGGTTTGCATCCAGAAGTCTGGAAAGGTTGGCCAATGTAAGGCGGTTACTTGCAAAGAAAGTGGAGTAATCTACTACGGCAAAGATTCCAGTAGAAGGGATGAGATTCCGTCTGCAGTGAAAGAAAAAATACCAGCACTTCAGACGTCTGGTGTCCATTTTGATACATTCTGGGGCTTGCAAGATGATCTTGATGTAAGGTATGTTTATTCAAACAATGTCCATGCAATGCTCAATGCTTACGGGGTCGAAGCAGCAAGAGAGACCATCATTAGGGAAGTTCAAAATGTTTTCAAGTCTTACGGGATATCGGTAAACATCCGGCACTTGACACTTATTGCTGACTTCATGACATTCTCCGGTGGCTATCGACCGATGAGCAGATTGGGGAGCATAGCAGATTCTACATCCCCTTTCATCAAAATGTGCTTTGAGACAGCCTCCAAATTCATTGTTGAAGCAGCTTCTCATGGACAGGTGGACAACTTGGAGACTCCATCTTCTAGAATTTGTCTTGGCTTGCCAGTGAAGATGGGAACTGGGTGCCATGACTTGATACAGAAGCTAAATGCATGATGTAGCTGGCCAACACATGCCTAGAGTTCCTGGAAAATTTTGACACCTTGTATAACGTTTGACATGATTCAATTTCAAATTTCTATAATCTGCTTTGCAGATTTTGGACAGTGATTGTAGGTCCTTAAGGTGAATTTGTGCAACTCCTCCTCTCAATTATTTTTGGAAAGGAAGCCATGTAGATCCCCTTGTCGTTTTAGGACTGCCTCGACTTTTCTTGAGACAAAAAACATGCTAGATACAAAATTGATGGATGTACTAAGCCATCATTTTGGAGTAAATTCCTAAATTGGTCTAACAATTCTCATGGGCCAAGTTGGTAGCTAGCAAAAACAAATTACGCCAGTGGTTTTTGACGTTGCCAATTTTGTGAATAAATTAGTCCCTTGGCAAAAAATAAATTACTTTTTTTTTATGTTTTCGTATTTCATTTTTCTATTTCTTGAATTTTATAAAGAAAATATTAAAATCTACAGTGTGTGTTTGATTAGCCTATTTCATATTTTCATTTTTAATGAAAACAGGAAATACATGTGAAAATATTTCCTAAAACATGCTTGTTCACATTTTCAGTCTTTTCTGTTGTACTTGGTGGAATTAATTTTATATAAAAAATGATGGCATTTGGTAAATATGAGCAACTTTTCTTTTTATATTTGGAAGACACGTTCAAAACTCCGCTAACACAATTGTTTCTCTTTTTTATTAACATTTTCTTCATGTGGATGCCCAATTGCAAAAGTGGAATTAGAGATCACCTACGAACCCCGCATTCACATTATTGCTGTACCACCAAATGTCCAAATCGATTGTGAAAAGTTGGAAATTGTTTTGCTTTATGATTTTTTTATATTTCAAATAATTCTTTTTTGTTGCATATACATGATTATTATATCTTTTATTTTATTATGACTACAATTTATCTAAAAATCATATATATATATATATATATCTTAAAAACAAAAAAGCACATAAATTAATACAATAATAAGTAAAGAGTAATGTTATATGTACAATAAGATTAGATAATAAATATACATTACACACCTTATTACCACTAGATGTGATGAGTGAGTGGAATGAGTGGAGATTACTCATCACATCTAATGGTGATAAGGTATATTATGTACATTTGTTGTATAATTTTATTATATAAATAACATTATTCATAAATAAATTATAATAATGGTAAAAAGTTATGCAAGTGAACTAGATTACTCCTATTAAAAAGTAATAAAAATAATAATGCTTCTTTGAAATAAAAAAAAAGATAGAAGTTTTCAAAAAATAAAACCCTTGATTAATGGAGCGAAAGTAGAAGAATCAATGCAAATCTAATATATATCTCTTTTATTATTCAATGACAAATTAAATATATTTTTATTATTTTTATTTTTTGAAAACAGAATTACTTTTTATAAACCAAGCGCATTTTCTAATTTCGACAATTGAAAATAGAAAATGAAAACATGAAGTATTTTCACAAACCAAATGCACGCAGTTTTCATTTTCAATTTTCTGTATTTCATTCATAAAATCCTAAAAACTAAAAAAAATGAAAGCTTTTTGGAACCCAATTTGGATCGTAACTGGCATATGAGAAACCAAGTCCACATGGAAGCCTCATGGACAATGTGACTTGCTATAGATGTAAAATAAGCATAACATTTCAAAACATAGTTTAATTCAATGAATAGAAAACTGAACCGGACCGGCCGGCTCGACCGGTTTGACCGAAAACTGGTCACCTGGCCGGTCCGATTAAGTTGAAAAAATCGAAAGAAATCAAAATCGGGGAAAATCAAGAAAATCAATGAACTGGACAGGTCTAACCGATATTTTTTTCAAAACTTATTTTATTTTGGTTCTAAAACTTAAATATTAGTATTTTATGGCAGTCATAGAGAAAAAAAAAAAGAATCAAAGGACACTAATAAAAATTGTTGGGTTGTTATTCTCTTATCTTCGTCATTCAAAGACTGCTCACCATAAAGTTTACTGGTTACTAACAAATATTATTTTCAAATGCTTTGTGACCGTGTTGTGAGGCTGAGACTAGATAAATTTTATATGGATTATATTTATTTTTATAAACCTATGAATATTTTTTTGTTGATTATGTTAATGTTAATGATTTAGCATATTTATTTATATTCTAATTAATCATATGTATATATTTATATATATTTTTATTATATTCCGATTGAATCCCGATTGACGCGGTTGGACCTCTAAACCTCTGAACTAGTACCTTGATCGGTTCGATACCCGATCTGTTTTTTTTTTCCTTGGTTTAATTACATTCATCATCAACTTTTCTAAATAATCCATAATAGATAAATTTGTAAAAGCTGAGTGCTCTAACATACAACATAGCCATAAAATCACCTAGTCAAATCTAGTTCAGGCTTCGACAAATAATAAATACATAAGCTGGTCCAATCCACAGACATAATCGAAATCCATAAATCACTCAATACTTGAAAATCGATAATTTCTAAGATTGATATTTTCTAAGATAATGCACATAGCATATTTCAACTTCCAAATTCATGTATAGCCATAAGCTTATTGGAATTAGGAGCATGTGAATACTATCCACTTGACCAGAATGACATCAACACTAGCATGGAATAACAAACAACTCATTAGACAACCAAGAACATGACAAAACATAGAGAAAGATGAAAACACTTACCGAAGGAAGCTAGATGATGAAGAAAGCTTGGGTTTTGAGTGAGAGAGGAGGGAGAGAACCTTGGGGCAGCTGTGTTTTGTATTTTAGGGGTTTAGGACCAATTAGGGTGTGTAGATATAGTGTAGGTGGTGTTTAAAACTAGACAATGTCATTTTTGGGAGTTTCTGTTGTAGGGGGCTCAGTACAGTGAGGATCCCCTCCTTATAACGAGGAGATAAAATTAAAACCATACTTGGAGCTGCACATACACTCAATACAGCGAGCAAAGTCTCATTACAACGAGTGCTTCTACATAACAAATGTGGTTTTGGTACATTTTGTGGCGTTTTCAGCAATGAAGTTGGTTCAGGGGCATCTTAAGGCTATATTAGACTTAATTAGGGACACATGAACTCAAGTCATCACAGTGAATTCTTATCCTATATGAATGCTTTGTTTGTTAGTCAACTATCGAATTTGGGATGTCTTTTCCTTTCTCTGTTATACAAGAGTCCAAATGGGATAGTGACGCATCAACAGAAGGGAGAAGATGGCTCTCTAATTTTCACAATTGTGGGGTTCCCAATGTTTTTCTAGATTTTTTTTTTTGAGAACTCCATCCTTAAGGCTCAAAACCCTACTGTGTGCGGAGAAATTTTCACCCAAATCCTTTCTTTTACTTATTATGTAATTAACTTTTTAAGAAGAATGAGGGTTAGAATCCTCCCACAATATTTCCCTTATCAAGACAAGAGCTTTGGTCCAATTTGGCTTCATAACATGTCGATGTATGTCCAAGAGAGACTTGGAGCAGTTTCCAGAAGATGGAGGAGTATCTTAATGGCTAGAGACTTGCTGAATAGGGTTTTGTAATATCCTCCTAACAATTATGCATTACTTGAGTGTTAACACAGTAACTAGAAGAGCATCACTTTTGATAATATTTATATTAGTCGAGAGAAATGAAAAGAAAGTAAATTAAACTCATATATTACAAGTTACAGTATTGACACAGACCATATATAGTTTGCAAAAACTTATAAATATATACACACACACACACACACACACACACACACACATATAGATAAATTAGTCCACTAGTACGACTATTTAGGAACTAAGTTCAAAATTACATCAAGTGTCCCGCCTAACCTGCTCAATCTTAAGGCCTAACAAAATAACATATACACATAAACAGGCCTCAAAACATCTAGCAAAACAGTCTGTAGGCTCGTGGGGTCCTAAAACTAGGCTACAACTAGTTACATGAAAAAGAGTTCCTGAATGTATGCTATCCTCCTAGTGAAAGCCATTTGCCATCGGTATGATGGCATCATCCCTAGCGAGGGCATCAAAACCTATGGATGGATCAGAATCTGAAGAGGAAAAGGAGGATGGAGCATCTCTCGAAAAGGGTGTTGGCAGTGCAGGCGGGGGTACGAAGACAACCAGGTGTGCTAGGTAGAGGGGCACACCATCATATGGAAAAACTAGGTCAAAATTGGCCATCAACACAAAAGATCTGAACAAGCAACTACACAGCACAGAAGGGAAAACTTGGGAGTAACCTACTACAAACAGGGAATCTAGTATAGGATCGTAGTGCCACTCCCATTGTGGCTAATCAAGGTAGAATATCATTGGTGACATTTGCTGGATCTGAATACAATACATAATGATTACAAACATAGGGATGAGGATATTATATAATTCTTAGTAGGACACTCCTTTAAACATAAACAATAATTTAGTTCATACAAGAAACTCTATGTAAAATCATATACAAAAATAATAATAAGCATGTGATTCTTCGTGAAATTGTAAAACTTAATTCAGTGCATTTTTCTTTTTTCATCAACATAGGGAAGACTTAGATTATACCAACTAGTAACCGTGATTGACACCATACATAGGAAATAGACTGGTTATCAGGACTGAGCTCACTTCTATACGTGATCATCAGACTTCATTTTTTTCCTCTCCGAATCATACAATTCCATTCCTAGTCGTACATCTATCGACTCATAATATCACCAGGGAAGTTTCTCTTTTTGCCTTTCCCTCATTTAACATAAGTCTTTTTTTGTTTTACCCATATGTCAGAACATGCACAATTGAAGTTCATGCATTCTCTTTTGTCACATATATGTATAACTTACTTTTATTTTCCTAAATGCATGGATTAATTATAGACAATCAATCACAAGTGATTCTCATTCGTTTCTCATAAACCAATCTCTAAAGTTCATAACATGCATTCATACGCATCATACTTCAATCAAAATTTATTATATCATCATTTCAAGACTTTGGTTCATTTCCAGCATATTGGTAGATTTTGCACTTGTGTAGCAAAATGTGGTTTGCATATCAAACAATCAATTCAGAGGCTACAAAAATTACCTGTGACACTTTAATATGTCCTCAAGGTCCTATAAAAATTTTAGCTTCTTGAGAAAACAACAATGGTGGCTGGTTCTTCTTCTCCTTTGGCCGAAATGATGAAGTAGAGTAATGAGGTTGTCTGGTCTTGTATTTATCTTAGGTTAGGTTCTGGGCATTTATTTAATATAAAGGCTAATTTCTTTCTCAAAAAGCAATAAGATGGATGGCTAGGATTCAATCTTGTTAACCAAGATGAATCTTAGCCATCCACTTAGTTTAAATGGATAAACACTATCCAAATCTTAAAAGATTAGGTCATTTTTCAGTATAAAAATCACACACTGAAATTTTACCGAGCGGGTGAAACACCGTACCTAGGCAATCAAAATAATACTCGAATCTAATCTTGGGTCTAATACTCTATCTCCATCCTTATCCCATATTCCCCTGTTCCCAGGGGTCTCCTGGTCCTAATTCCAGGGTTGCTACTGCGTTTACAGGCTCATAAAGTTACTATTCACACTTAGGCCCAAATTTTTTTTTCTTCTACTTGTCTATTGGATTGTCCTCATCATCACTGCATTTGTCAGAATATTGAAATTTTTATTAATAAAGCTCCAACTAATTCCTAGATAACTCTAGGGTGTTATAGGTTCGGCTTACTTCAAGAAACAACAAGATTTCTTCAAAAGCCCTTACAAACCTCACTGTGTAGCTTAGCAGTTTAGGCTTGTCCTTAGAATCCTAACCCCTTTTAAGTTCTTTAGAAGGGACTACATGTACAAAAATGAGTTGGAATCATAGTTTGAATCCTTTGAGGCGTGATTTGATGAGTTCGGATTCCAAAGATTCTCCTTTTTCCTTGCCAGAATTTGAATATTAGTGGGGTAAAGTGATGTAAAATCCCAATGAAATAAAGATCCTGAAACCCCTAACACAATGGTTTGGAACCCCAAGGATATAAAGATCTTGAAACCTCAACCTACATTAATCCAAAATCCCAAGGATATAAAGATGCTAAAATCCAAAACACAAAATTGATATAGAATAAGCAATAGAATAAAAACCCTCCTTACTAAATGCCTAAAAACCCATTCTTAGAAACATAGATAGTTTGAATAAGATTGACGTCCCTACTAAACCGTAAGATACATCTGTTAGCTCCAAAATTCTTTAGAAAGATTTATAACTTGTATTTTAAGCACATTATTAAAAATCGAACCGTATTGGCCGATTCAGACCGAAAACCGGCGAACCGGCCATCTGACTGGTCTATTTCATCATTTGGACTGATTCTGTAACTTGATCAACGCAGGTCAAAATCAGGGCGAATCGGTGACTGAACCAATCGGGCTAACCTCTCGAACCACCATACATAAATTTTGATGAATAAATTCAAAACATTCATGTATAGGCTCGAACCTTGTCCCAAAGGGAATAAGGTGTGTGTACTTGCCACTTGTGCTAGCTTGATTCTTACTATATTATGTGCTAGAAATTGTATATATCATATACCTAATATTATTGTCTATCAACAAATCAACAAATCTAGAACTTTTTCCCTAGGGATCGAACTTAGTGTCAACAGGTAAGAGATTCGAAACTTCAATGATGTGAAAAATGGTTCAGAAAGAGAACTAAAATATGTTAGAGTCACAAGAAAGAAGTATCAATCATCAGAAACTAGGCCATATCTTCAGAAAGTGCATCACACATTCAAAAAATGCTAAGACATCAAATTTTCTCGAGCACGTCGTGATCACAGTCTTCAATGTTAATGAGAATCAACTTTGAAGACATCTTAAATGATAAGAAGATCAATACAAATATTTGAAACTGCGGACCTATAATTAGAAAGCACGTGTTATTCAAAAATTGTGCTGAGTTAAAAAAGAAACGAGGGAAATTTCAACAAGGGAAATTTAGAAATACTATGCTTAAAAATAATCCACTTCGACTAAGAGGACGTTTTCAACTTTAAAACTTGAATGCTTATGGCATGCTCACTTTTAATAAATAAACTCAAAGTGGTGGAAATGTTATCAATTACACTTAGTTTTCTACTGAGAAAAAAATATGCTTTTCTCACTCCTATTATTTCTACTGCATTTCTAGATAGGGATGATATCATTGATTGTTTACCTGGAAATGACCGTTTTTGACACTCATTATGCCCTAATACGAATTGCTTGGTGGTTATTGCGAAGGCCACTATTAGAGATTATGTTTTCTTTGGCAGAACTTTTGGTGTTTTAATTTTGTTAGGATTTCAACCCATCCAACCTTTATAATTATATTTTCATTTGAGAGGCACACAAAGGCATGATACATGAGTATGAGCCTCTTGATGGTGAGAAGGAGGACTCATCTTTTAAAGATGGCTATGACCTAGTGGAGAATTGGGAATTGGCTTCCATTGTGTCTCACATCTTCTTTTCCTTGTGCCACTAGTGCATGTTAGGTTTAGCGAGGTTGACTACCTTATTTTTTTTTCATATATCCAAACTATATTTAAAGTGCATTTTGAATGAAGTCTTTATATTCAAGTGAAGTTTTTTGCATTATTCGCTTGCTATCTTAATTACTTAACATTATGGTTCACGTGTTAGTTTTCAGGAAAAAAAAATTATTCACTATTTTCATCTAAGATAATTTCTATAAGAAAACTAAGCAAATGCGTAAGTGACATAAAAGATAATAGCTGCATTGTAGATTAAGCATAATGTGGATATTATTAGGGTGTTACAGAAAGAATGAAAGAAAGCAAAAGATTGTGAAGCAGACAAAAAGCAAGAAGAATTTAGGGTTGGTGCAAAAATTGGTAAAGGTAAATTGATAATCCTTATTAGTTGAAGTATTTATAATCAATAAAATAGCCATTGCAATGGATAGGATATTTGTTAGACAATTAACAAGGAATGGGTTACTGAAATAGGTTGATTCCACGATTATGGGTGATATAGATTGTCGCTACCCACAACAAATTAAAAATTAAGTGAATGCAAAATTCCACAAAAAATATAGTTTAGAGTGCAACTCAGGTCATGTCTCACGAAAGTATTTCTAGTCAATTAGGAAATTAGGGGATTGTTGAAGCATAGTATTAAAACCTAGACTGGATCAGTCGGTTTAAACTGAAAACCAGTGAATTGGTCAACGATGGTCAAACTCAGAGTGAACCGGCCGGGTCGCCACCGAACCCGACCCACGAATCGCCAACGAATCGGTTGCTGTGAAGATATCTGAAATTCTCCAAAAATGGAAGTCGAACCCGCATACACATGAAGGAGGGAAGCAAGCACCTTTACCACTTGGCTGGTTGCTTCTTTGTTAATATATGTGATTGTTTTTATATATAAAATATATTTAATTGTATTAAAATTTTGTAAAATCATTCAAATTTCCAAAGCTAGGATTCGAACCAATGTATGCGTGCTAAAAGATGGGCGCCTTTACCACTAGGCTGTTGCTTCGTTTGTTAACATATGTGATTGTTTTTATATATAACATATATTAAATGTATTCAAGTTTTATAAAATTGTAACATTCTCCCAAGTATAACGTCATCCTTAAGTCATGACATTAGAGTCGACAATAATTACTTATAAATTAGCGAACCTTTCTTAAATATTTATAGCAAGTTCGATTGAAGCGGGAAATAACTAAATCGTAGTTCTATTAACATATATGACTAAGAAACAAACATTTATTGATTATAAGGTCGAATACAAAAGGAAGCTCTTCTATGAGCTTCAATACACATATGGTCTCTATTGTATATATAGACATAAACATATGACTAAGTATAATCGCTACAAGCTTCAGTCTTAAAATACTGCAAATTCGATTTTCTTTGATAAAGCAGCCTCCTTGTTCTTGGAATCAACCAGGAGATAACACGGGAACACAAACATATAGGGGTGAGAATTCTAAAATTCTCAGTAGGGTATTCCCAAAACATATACTAAAATCCTTGTCATTGTTATCGTCCTAGCCACTTCAGTTTATTAGAAAAAGAGTGATCATGCATTTTATAATAATGGTTCAATCTTAGAGTTCCAAATTGTACTTCCAAAGTGGGTAGCTTTTAATGATCAATCACTTAATTCAAATTATTATGCATATACATATGACAAATGCCGAAATCTTTAATGAAATCCTCTTTACATATTCTGGGTATATCAAAGGGGATTCCCTAGTTTTTCTGTGGCTATAGAACTTTAATGCATTTTTCTCTTTTCCAACGGGTATCTGCCATGGACAACTCCACAATAGATATTTTATACCAAATGGTATTTATAGCGGATCACACCACACAAAGGAAATAGATTACTTATCAGGACTTAGTTTATATCATGCTGCAAAACTCAATTCAGTGCATTTTTCTTTTTCATCGATATAGGAAAGATTTAGTTTATATCTAATGAGTATTTGCTATGGATAACTCCGCAATAGATATTTTATACAAAATGGTATTTACAGCGAATCACACCATACAAAGGAAATAGACTACTTATCAGGACTGAGTTCAATCCTATACGTGGTCATCGAACTTCATTTTTTCCTTTTCCGAATCACACACCGATCTATTCCTAGCTGATACATCTACCGACTCATAATATCTCGGGGGAAGTTTCTTTTTTTGCCTTCCCCTCAATTTAACTTAAGTCTTATTTTTGTTTTTTCCATATGTCAGAACATGCACACTAGCGAAGTTCCTATTCTTGCCTTCACCTAATTCAAAGCGAAGTTCCTATTCTTGCCTTTGCCTAATTCAACTTAAGTTTTGTTCTGTTTTTTCCATATGTCAGTACATGCACGATTAAAGTTCATATATTCTCTTTTGCCACATATACATATCATTCACTTTTCTTTTCCAAATGCATACATAAGGCACATATACACATTCATTCATAATACGATTCCAATCATATCTCAAACCATTACTTAAAGTCACTAGCATGCATTCTTATATATCATACTTGAACCCAATGTCATTATTTTATCAATTTAAAGCATCAATTCATTTTCAGCATAATGGCATATTTCACTTATCCATAGCACAAATTATTCTGCATTTCAAACCATCAAATCCAAAGCTATAAAAATTCTCAAGGACACTTCAATGTCTCCAAGGTCCTCTGAAAATTTCAAAGTAAAGAGAATTCTCTAAATATGATAACAAAATTCAATAAATTTAGTGGTTAGAGACCACTTATACTCAGCTCAGAACCAGAATCTTATAATTTTTAACCCTAGCAAATGATTGAATAAATTCAGAATAAAAATCATGGTTGCACTTTGAGATGTTTTCAACACCCTATAAAAATTTCAAAGGACAATTCAATCATTTTCTGTAGTAACAAAATTAGACAAATTCACAGCTTCAATTTCAGAAATTCGGGCAGCACATATATAGTCTCAGTACATGATTATTTTTTTCAGATAGTTAAAGTCTTTATCATGATCCACAAAAATTCTCAGAGTTGCCTTAGGATGTTAGCTTCAACATGTAATTTTTATAGCTCATGAAAATACCCACAATTTACTCAGAAAATTCATGATCAGTGGCTGTCCATACAGAAACTGAAAATCTAGCAGCATAGTTCAAAATCTCTTTCCACAAAAATAATTTTTCACAACATTAAACAACTCCAAAAAAATTAACACATCACTATCAATATATTATCAACCAATTCAACTAAAAATATTCAATGAAGTCAGTAAGAAAATCATAAAAACAGAGTTGAAGTAACAGAGGTTTAAAATGCCTACGTTGTTGGCCTTAGGGATCTTGGCTCCAAAGGTGATATAAGAATGATTTCCTTCACTTCAAAGCCTCTAAACTGACACCAAAACCTTCCCTAAGCAAGGTGAGGATTGGTGAGGGATTGTAATTTCAATTGCTTAGTTTGGTAGGTATTGATGAGTAGAACAAGTTTGGTGAAGGGAGTTTGTGGTTTTAACAAATTTAAGTAATGAGTTTGGAATCAAGTTTTCAAGGTTTATGTGAAGAAGAAAATGGAGTTTCTATAGTTTTCATATGTTGGCTGAACTTAGGGAGAAGAAATAATGAGGTTAGGTGGTTTATGTTTATCTTATACTTTGTTTAAATTATTATTTTAATATAAAACCTAATTTCTTTATAAAAAGAAACTAATATGGATGGCTAGGATTTGATTTTGTTATTCAAGATGGAATCTTAGCCATTCATTTGATTTAAATGGGTAAACATTCTCCTTTTGTAAATGTCAAACTAGTTTTCGGCGTTAGAAATTGCACACTGAAATTTTATCAAACATGTAAAATACAGTACCCGGGTAATCAAACATTGCTTGAAAATTAATTCTAGATATAAAATCTTCATTTCCAACCTTAACCCTACATTTTCTCAATTTCGGGTATTTTCGAGTCCCGATTCTAAGGTTTCAGCTGTCCCGACAAGCCTGAAGGGCCCACAGGTTACTATTCATACCTGACCCAATTTTTTTTACACATCTGTTGGGCTGTTTTCATCATTACTAAAACTGTCAGATTTTTGAAATTATGATTAATAAAACTCAAATTAATTTTTAAATTTTTAGGGTGTTACAAATTCATCCAAATCCCTAAAGCTAGGATTCGAACCCAAGCTCTTGATTAGTGAAGGAAGGATATTACCACCAAGCTAGCTCACTATTTTGTTAACATGCATCATTATTTATGTATATAATAGATACTCAATTGTATCAATTTTTCTTATATATTAATTTAATAATATCCGGTTCAACTAGTGACCTAGTACCTTGGCCGAGTCGATTGTCGAGCCGAGTCTGAAAACTATGGTTGAAAGTATCGAGAGAATAAAAATTAGTGAAGAAAATTCTGTGAGAAGTGTCACCTGCATAAGGAGTTCCTCATATTAAGAATTCTTCAATCATTGGTTCAAAGGATTAATTTATGGTGGTTATTACTTTCACTAATTATGTTCTCGCATAACAATGATGTAATTCTATTTGGTAGTCACACGACCACATTTCGACAAAGGATTTGGCTTACACATGCACTAGTAATCCATAGTCATGATTCTATGAGCCTATGCTAGTTTAATTACCAACTACAACAACCTAATCTCATAACAGAGTTGATTCCAATCACTTACCCAGTAGATGTAATTTAATCAATTAATCAAATACCCCAATAGAATCCTAATTATGCATAAACATGAATGAATACACATTCAGGTAGCTCTCAAAAACATAATTGCAATAACTCACAATCAATATCAAAGAGAGATAGGCAAGAGGGAAAGAAAACCAAGCACAAATAGTATTAAAAATTGGGACCTCAAGTATAATTCTCAATTCTCGATTATCCTTGTACAAGGTAAAGAAAATTACTCCTCCATAAATGGAGAATCACAATCAATGTAATGGAAAGTACGATCATAATACCAAATGGTGGCCAAAACAATGATTGGAATCCCCTAAAACCTAGACAGTGTACACAGAGATGTAGAGAGAGAACGTAAAGAGAGTTTGATGGCAAACCTAAAAGTAATAGTCAAAAGATGTCTCTAATGTTTAACCTATCATTATTTATACTGTAGCATACAAACATAAGAAACAGGGTCCACCAGGTAAAAATATGACACTTTCTAATGCAGTCTATATGACTACGACCACTATAAAGGTCCTTGGCTTTCCTACTCAAGTCGCTCTGTCAATTGACTACAATAGCGGTCTTGCCCTTTTCTCACTGAAATGCCTCCCCCTGTTGATCGCTATAGTGGTCCTGACTGTCCTGAAGTGAGGTTAAAATTTATACTAAACTCATTTCTGGTCTAGTGCACCAACCTAGAAAGTTTCTATTACCAAACAACATTCACAAAAATAGATTAAGAGCATAGGCAACTTCAAATTACAATTATTCATAAAAAACGATGCTGGTAGTTATGAACTTATCCAATGATGTTTAATGAGGACTATACACCATATGAGAATCAATGAAACACAAATAGGAAGCAAAAGGTTCAGCATTAGAAGGGGAAATAGGTGCATAAATGCAATCCATTAATGGGTTAATTTTGTTAAGTAATGGCTAGTTTAATCTAGATCGATTACATTCACTACTAGACTATCGTTCGATACCGATGGGCATTATCGATGAATACCCATCGGTACTTATCGATGGGGCAACTGATGAGTAGACATGTTTTTGTAAATTAGATTTTCATCATAAAAATAAATGACATCCGTTGGTAAACCCGTCAAAAGTGCTTGGTGCCATCATGAGCCATGTAGCGTGCACAAATTTTGAAGGGTATATCAATGAGTCTATAGAAGGAGTGGATATTGATTCCATGCCTATCGAAAGTTAACCCATCAGTATACAATAATGCGCCACATGGCGCGAATGGTGTATTGATGAATCGACAAGCATATTTGTTTTGTTTTTTTTTATTTTTTAAAATTTAACTTAGTAATGGGTATACGACTGGTTTATTTTTTTATTTTTTAGTTTTTAGTTTTCAATTACAATAATCAATGGATATAACAACGAGTTTAATTAAATTAATTTAATTTTTATTGTTATTAGTTATCGACAGGTGTTGATTAAATTTTATGTTTTTAAATCACAGTAACGACGAGTATACCAATAGGTTTTAATTAAATTAAATTAAATTTTAGATTTTTATTATTCATTACTGATGAGTATACTGATGAGTTTTTGAATTTTGGGATGTTGACACCCGTTTCTTGGGATTTCCTATACTTGTCAATAAACCCGTTAGTAATTAGTGCAACGTAAAGTGCATTGTTTTATTTAATGGTTACCCAAGGGTTTACCTGTTGGTAAGTTGCGCATAAGTCGAAACAGGATGCCTCTTCTTCTTCATTTTTGTAACTTCTCTCTTTTCCTTCTCTTCCCGCCACTACCACTCTTCCTCACTACCATTTACTGCCATTGGAGCTTCATTCGCGAAACCAAAGCCACCATTGCAATCTAGGTATGTTGGTGAGCATTTTAATCTGTTTTTTTTAATTTAGTTTAGTTTTTCTATTTGTTTTTGTTGACCAAGGTGTTATTTTTTAATGCATTGAAGAGTAATTTTTTTTGCTATTTTGTTAATGTAGGAATTCTATTGAAGGGATCACTGATAGTGTTGACTATAGGAGCTCTAATTTTTTTGATTTCTTCTATTTTTATTGTGTATTTTCTTTTTCAATTTTTATTATTGTGCAAAATTAAATATTTTTTCATTTTGGATTTTCAAGATTGGATTTTGGTTGCATGCTAGGAGTTTGTTATTCTTTTGTTTGTGCAATGCTATATAGGTTAGTATTGAAATCCTTTTATTTATATGCTTTAATATGTATATACAATAGGGACTTATGATTTCTATGATAGAATTGTAGGAAATAGGGATCGCATGACTGGGGGAAGGGTGTAGAGGTCCTTCCTCAATTTGTTTGCATTATTTGTTATGGAGATTGCTTGTATTTGTGGAGATTGCAGGAAATGCATATTGTTAAATTATAAAGGGATATGCTCTAGAATGGTTTTTAGGATTATATAAATTGTATGTAATTGTTAAGTTATGATTATTTAAATATGTTTGTTATGTTGTTGTCATTTAATAATATCTCTGATTGTTTGAATGCATTGGTTAATTGAAGACAAAAGCTCCTAATTTAAGTGGAGATGTAGTTGAAATTTTGTGAACTTTTTGTTAGGCAAATAAAACTAAAAGTAATTGAAAATAATTGAATTAAAAACATTTAAAGACAAATTGATTGTTTTTATAAGTAGTAATGTGGTGTCTTTAAAAAATTATAAGGTTTAAGGTTACTCCTACGCATAATGTTTCCTTTAAAACCTAAAAGGTGATGGAGAGGATATAAGATATGTGGGTTGACCTTTGCTCTAAGATGACATACATAAATCTAAATTCAAACCCCTTAGTATTTAATTTTTATTAGTTCTTCATTTATGCCATAATCATTGCTTACAATCTATTTTATCTTTTTTTCTCCTCTATAGCTTGAATATACAGAGTTGTAGGAGCAAGCATAGATCCAGTACTAGACACAAGTGGCAGAGGTTGGGCCTAATATTAGCATCCCTCCTGCAAATGAGGAGGATATTTGGGCTCAGGTGATTTTTAGCCCTCACATGAATCACATGTATAGGATAGGATACTACCCTAATAGTAGGTCTCTATCCTCCACCACTAGTCAGTTGTTGGGGATGATGCCTTGCAGGAGCTTTGAATGTTCTAAATTAGGAGCTGCAGCTGCATGCACAGCTTCTCCAACAGCTCTAGGAACAGGCAACGGGCTGAGTAGCAGTCGAGAAGGAGCTTAGAGAGATCTGACAACTAAAGATGTTGATGGAACAACAGCAGCAATAGAAGGCCAAGAAAGGAAAAAGTAAATTCAAGAAGATGCAAAAGAAGATTATGGCTGATTTGATAAGGTTTTTCAACAATATGAAGGCCTCAAGGTTCTCTCACAAGAATCTACCCTAGATGCCATTCTCATCCATTATTGAGGGCTCCTCGTCTAATAATGGCAATGACTTTGACGGGTTAGCTGACAACGATGATGATGAGGATGACTTCAGTTAGTCTTTTTCTAGCTATTTTTATTACATTTTTGATATATTTTATATTTATCACTCTTTGTATTTGTTTGATTCTGATACTTTGTTTTTTTACTCTATTACTTTGTTTATTTAATTTCCATTTTATTTCTTCCTTATTTCATATCATTTTAATTGATAATTAATTTAGTATATAAATAAAAAAAGTAAATGAATAAATGCCAAATAAGTAGATATTTTATATAAATTGTTTACATACGGCAATGTGATTTGTCACCAAAAAAAAAATACCGATGACTATACTAGTAAAAAATAAATGTGTTTTTTAAATAAAAAATAAATATTAAATACCCTTGGTAAAAAAAAAATCCTGTCAGCAATAAATAAATAAAATAATTTTTAATTTTTAAAACCCATTGGTAAAAATAAAAAATCCTGAATATTACTTTCTTGATGATCACATTAATGCGTTTTACCAACTAGTTTTTTTATTACTACTCTTTAGTTATTACCGAAGGGTAAAATGACATGTTGGTAATGTTCTCCTAACCAACAAAAAATCGACAACCTGTGTCCATCAGTAAGTACTAAAAATTGAACCCATCTGTATCTCATGTAAATCTTGTAGCGATTACTTTAGCCAATTTGCTCAGTTATCTCGGCTAATATAATACAAGGGGGACAATATGTTGGCACTGGAACTATTATTAGAATCAGCTAAGATTCAATTATTGATTCTTAAATGGTTTGGATCTTGTGATTGAAAAAGAAAGCTTAGTCGAGGGAGAATAAGCTGATGAAGACCCATAATTACTAAAGCATTTCAAGCAAAGACCGGGACTAGCAAATCAACAAGATCTCATGTGAGAATTGTTGAAGTAGGAAACTAGTTTAAACAGACGACAATTAAATTATCAAGGGATTCTACATGGGGAGAACTCTATAAATACCCCAAGATCTACTGTCTTGACCGAGTCAACAAATTACTTATTTTCATTTTATCTTTTAGTCATAGCCTTACCTTTAGGCTTAGTTTCTCTACAACACTAGGATGCTCCTTAGCAACTCTTGGCAGTTACCTTTGTAATTTGACAATGTCTTTTGTAAACCTTTCTCTAGTGTATTAATCAAGGTTCTTAAAATTTGATCAGACATTAAACTAGACAAGCAACTGGTTCAGAGGTTAATTAGTTCTATTGCTTTAACCAGAGGATCAACCAATATGTAACCGTGTATGTGTGTGTGTGTGTGTAGATATGATTAATTTTAAGCTATAAAAATTATTACACAATATAAATAAAAAGTGAAATAAAATTTTTTCATGATAAAAATAGTTTTAAGGGACAATTGCTTTTTACCCCCCTAAACTTTAATTTGATCATTTGCAGTTTACACCCTGACATTTCAAAACATGCATCATTATACCTTAAACTTTTCAAACAATGTAAAACATGCCTTGGCATAATGTTGGCAATTGATGAATGTATGATTTATGTGTACTCAACCCTCTGATATTTCTAATTTGTACAACTTAACACATTGTTTGTGAATTCTCATGTGTGCACTTAACCCACTAATCTTTTTATTGTGTATAGCACGACAACTCACTATAACATAAAGTTTTGCACTGTTTGAAAAATGACAAACACTTCTTTTGCACATAGTTTTCCTTTTATACTAGGTAGTTTTGCATGCAATTTGTGTAAAATGCTCATTATTTTTCTAGGAAGTTGCAATTGAACCTCCATACACACATTGCTTGAATATGGCTCTAATTTATTAGCTTTATGCGTATCACCAATGAGTTTTCTTACTTTTGCAAAGAGATTTGTGGATTGTAGGGGACCATTTTTCAGGGTGCAATGTGGAGTTGGAACTTAGGGGCATACTTTGAAGAAGAGTCAAAAGGAAGACTTGGAGTCAAGGAGAGGAGCTTGCCACTGAACAGTATCACTGTAGGAGGTTTGGTCATTCCAACGAGCTTAGGATTTCCTCTTTAGAAGCCAACACAGCTTTGCTATGGCGAGCTTTAGTCACTATAGCAAGCCTGCGTAGAGAAGCAGCCACTGAAGATTGAAGGCTAGTTGATGTAGCGAGTTTTTGTCACTGTATCAAACTCTACGACCTGAGATAGAGATTTGAATATTGCATTTTTTACACATGTAAGCCCTTTTTTTAGCAATTTTAAGGATAATATAATACATATAGGCTCTAATTTTGAAACACTCTTTTCCATTTGATGAATGAAACCTAGGTTTAGCTATAGGGAGCTCTGTCTTCTCTCTTCCTTCTTATTTCTTGAAGAACACTCACTTTACATAATTTTAGTTAATTTCCTTTGCTTTCTTTCTAAGTTCTTTTAGCTTTTATTGTTGTTTTGCCTTGTAACCTTCTTCATGGAGGAGTTATTTTCTTGCTAGCCCAAGGGATTCAAGAGCTAGGGTTTATGTTTTGAAACATTTAGGTTTTCAATGATATGCTTGGTGTGATTCTCTCTCTCCTCTTGTTTTCTCCTTCCCTTATCTTGCCTATTGAACTGATATGTATGTTAATTGAAGTGCTTTTATTTTGCATGTTATTCATGATTAGTAAAGCATGCATGATTAAACTAGCTAGTTGAATGCAATCTAATTATTTGATTGGAAAGTGTTTAGTAATTGACTAAGAGGGAAGAGTTGATCCTTAATTTAGGATTAAGCTATGGTAATTGGTGCTTAAGCTAGCTCATGCAATTAGGTATTGTGATTGCAATTAACTAAGAGTATGTGTTAGTTTATTCCCTTGAAGTTGATTATTAATTACTAGGAGAATTACTTGTTGATTATATGATTGCATAATTGGCAACATAGCTTCCTACCAAGTGTTTGTCTTCTTACATGTGTTAATGATAAATATTCCCTAGCTTGAGAATCCCTTTGGCTAAACCTTTTGTCATTGTCTTTTTTCCTAAATTTCAATTTCAATTCTTGCATGCAACAACCCTCTCTCCCCCCGTAAAACTCTAATTAATTAGCACTACTTCCTTATGAGGTGATCTGGGTTGCATAGCACTATTTTAGTGTTCTAGTATAGCTCAGTTTGGGAATTCATTTTTCCATTTGAATTTGATTTTGATAATGGCTCTCTACCAAAAAGTCCAAGTTATTTTGCACTATTTAGAAAGTTCAGGGTGTCACGATGAACATTTTAAAAAGTGAGCGTGTAAATTGAATCTGACCTAAAGTTCAAAGGGTAAAAAGCATTTAATCCTAGTTTTAATTTAAATTTGGTTCTAATGAAAAATTTAATAAAATATATGCATATATTAACATATCACACACACAAGTGTATGTGTGTGTAATATATACGCATAAAATATATACTATTTGTTTCATTTAGTTTTTTTTTCATTAATCAATATAGTTATACTTTTTAAATTTTTAAGTGTAAAGGGTAACTATTTTGCTATTGTTTTTCCTGAAAATACAATTTTAATAAACTATATTGTTTATTTAGTATCCACCTCCCCTTCTATTTTTTTCACTTTATTTATATTTTTTACAATTTAATTTTATTTCTTGATAGCATATTCATCAAATTTTTCACGATGCATCAAACTTTACTTTGCATGCACTTATGAGGGCAAGGCATTAGTCAAAACCACTGTCTTTGTGAAGTCTCACATTGATTGCAGGTGCGATTGGGCTGACTTTTGAAAAGAGTGCCATTTTTTACTTAACTTTTTTTATGAGAGCTTTTATTTTTAGAAAAAAACTATTAAATGTTTAGGTAGAGAACTAATAAGTGTTTTCCATTATTAAAAGTACTTATAAATTGATTTGTTTAATAAAAAAGAAAAGCATTTTTATTTTCTTAAATTACATGAAAAGACAATAATAAAAATCCAACACTAGTGGATTTCATGTTAAAGTAGTTCCTTTGACTTCCCAAAACTCTTGAGGTGCTTTATGGTCTTCTTAACTAGATCTTATCCTAAACCATTTTGATTCTCAATGGGCTCTGCCCATGAGTTAAAATAACTCTTTCGCAAATCCCACCTATTTTTTCAATTGTTTTTTTGTCATATAGTTATGATCATTTTTTATATTAAACTTTCTAATATGCCATCAAACACAAGAACCAAGCATATACCCCTATGATAAAAAGTCGTGTTGGGTGTTGGTAGGTGGTGTGTTGTTCAACCACAAGCCATCCAAGTATCCCTTGAAAAGTGTGAGAAGGAAGTCTTAAGGGTTTTTTAAGGGATAAGCTTGTAATTAGAAATATAAGAAATGATAGTTTTGGAATGTAATTTTATTATAAACAACTTTTACGTCTGCTTTTTTTTTTAAGGATGGTATGACATTAGCTTTAAAAAAAGTGATAAAATTGCCACTACAAGAAAAGTGTGGGATTTTGACGTGATTATTGACAAGTTTTCTGACAGGTTATAATTATATTGATGGGTTTATCGATAGGTACAGGCCATAGGTTTCTTGGCTGTCAATGGAATATTACCAACGGGTTATAACACGTGTCGATAATTTTCAACGAGTTTACTGATGGGTACTAAAAGTAAAAATTAGTCGGTACAATTAGATTAAAAGCGTCACAGATGGCATCGGGTAATTAATATTACCGACAAATATTTCTAATACTACCGATGAACTATTTAAAATAATAATAATTTTTTATTAATAATCATCGATAGGTTCACCAATAGTTTACTGTATTTTTTAAATTATTTAATTTTAAACTATAATTATTTACCGATGAATGTACCTATCCGTAAAATTTTAATAATTTTTTTTGGCTGATGTCGTTGCATTTTTATAAGTCACCTATATAAATTATGGATCATATTTAATAATTTTTTTATATAATAATTCAATTACCAATTGAAGTGATGTTAAGTGAAAAAATAATAAAATAATAGTAAAATAAACAAACTGATACAATAACTAAACAAAGTAAATATATACAAAGTGCAATAAATAAACAAAGTATAGTAATAAAATATCAAAAAAATATACAAAGTGTGATAAATGAATAAAATATCAAAAATAAAAAGCTAGCTAAACTCCTTCTGGTCGTCAATGTCGTCGGCGCCATTATCATCATCAGACCCAATGAAGTTGTTTGCGGCATCGAAGGGATGGGAGCCCTCAAAAATGGAGGGGAGAGGCATTTGGGGGAGCATCTTGCTAGAGCCAAAGGATCCCAAAGCATGCATATCCCTGAAGAAGGCCATAACATTAGCAGTGATCTTCTGCTGTATCTTCTTGAACTTAACTTTTTCTTTCTTGGCCTTCTCCTACTACTGATGTTCCACGGGCAGCCTAAGCTGTCGGATCTCCCTGAGCACCTGCTCTACTACTGCTCGACTTGCTACTCTTGCTGCTACTGGATGAGCTGTGTAACGCCCGGGGATCGCGAAGTCGGGGAGTGATCGCCGGTGCAAAGAGGCACGGACAAGGAGCGGCTCCTGGCAAACTTCGAAAGCGGAGGGGTACATGAATGAACGAACCGACACACCGAATGAGAGGATCCTAAGACTGTATAGGTATGGGACTATACTCTGAGAGGCTATATGAATTGATTTGTACTACCTATACCAACAAGATGCATCTTCTTTTCGGTAGCCCAAATCGAAAAAAACTCCGATTAAGCGTGCTTGACTTGGAGCAATTTTGGGATGGGTGACCTCCTGGAAGTTTTCCTAGGAAGCGTGCAGTGAGGACAAAGCATCTTTGAAAAAGACCCGTGTTGGTTTGTGGGGACATCATCAATCCATGAAGCGGCGGGGATGTTACAAATGGTATCGAGCCTGCACCTCTCCCGATGACGTGTGGTTCGAGGACCTAACCAGCGAAGGCCGGTGGGCATGTAACGCCCGGATCGCGTCGGGAGTGATCGCCGGTGCAAAGAGGCACGGACAAGGAGCGGCTCTGGCAAACCAGCGGAGGGGTACATGAATGAACCGATTACACACCGAATGAGAGGATCCTAAGATCAGTATAGGTATGGGACTATCTGATTAAGGAGAACTTATATGAATTGATTTGTACTACCTATACCAACAAGATGCATCTTCTTTTCGGTAGCCCAAATCAAAAACTCCTGATTAAGCGTGCTTGACTTGGAGCAATTTTGGGATGGGTGACCTCCTGGGAAGTTTTCCTAGGAAGCGTGCGAGTGAGGACAAAGCATGCTGAAAAGACCCGTGTTGGTTTGTGGGGACAATCATCAATCCATGAAGCAGCAGGGGATGTTACAAGCTGTGCCTGCTACTGCAGCTCCTGGTTTAAAGCATGCACACGCTTTCTCAGGGCATCATCCCTAATAGCAGACTCGGTGGTAGAGGATGGGGATCTATTGTCAAGGTAGTACCTTATCTCATATATGCGACCCTTGTATGGCCATCGACCACCTAGGCCCAACCATCCTCCTTGTTTGGTGGAGGAGGGAAATCAGCATCGGGCCTAGAGTCAGCCACCTAGGTCTGGTACTGGGTTTGGCATGCTCCTATAGGTCTGTGAACTCATGCTATAAAAAAAAAAGATAAAACACATTGTAAGCAATAATTATGACATAAATGAAAAAAGTAATAAAAATTAAGTAAAAAGATGTCTGAATTGAAACTTACATAAGTGGCCTTAAAGCGAGGATATACCCATACCTCTCCTAACTTTTCTCACGCCATACTCTTTCAGGTGTGGGTCTCCTGAAAGAGCTTTCCCTAGGTCAAAGGGCGGTTTAGCTCCTTTGACTGCACATATATGCACAAGAAAGTCATAAAAGTATGGTATTTGTCACAATTCAAATGTAGTAAACTAACATTTAAAGACTTAAAGACTTACCAGACGCTTTCGAGTAGCCTTGTAAGTGGTTGAACCACTGGTATACGATGATCCGCCTTTTTAGGAGGCCCGATTTGTCTTCCCTTTGTCCAACCTATCCTTGAAGGTCAGGTCAAAGGCCCAATAGCGGTGCAACTCGCTATGGGTGGCATCACTCAACCACTAGCGGTTCATATGCCCCTTGCGGATAATGTGAAACATGTTTCACAAGCGCTTGGAGGACCTAATCCTCCAAGCCTTCTTAACAGCAGGCTTATGGTCGGGATGAATATAAAATATCTTTTGCATGCACAAAAATCATAACGTGTGAGTAATCATAACTATATAATTAAATAATATCAACATATATAATTTAACAAAGGTGAATAAATCATAGAATTACCTTCCATTCCCACCACCACCACAGCTCCTTGACATATGGAGGGATGTCAGTCCAGGTGGGCCACGGATGGTTATACAACACATGTATAACCTCTGTGCTCCTGTGGTGACCCTTAGCAAATGGATCAAAAGTGTTACAAACAATGAAAACATTTTAAATATCATATGCAATGGAAAATTAGAATGTAATTGAAAACTTGTACAATAACTTACCTATCTTTATCGTCAGGCCTAATATGCCGGAGTGGTCTACCGTTAGGCCCAAATGGCTTACCATCTGGCCTGAGGTGGCCTCCCATTGGAGTCTCGAGTCTGTGACCCATCAGAGAACGCAAGAGTCTGGTGAGATGCGCTGCTAAGAGTTACGGCAGTGGTAGGGCTAGGGGAGGGGTCACTGCTATGAATAGGAACAAGGGGGAAGTAAGGGCTAACATACCTAGGAGTGGGCAACATCTTAAAGGGAAAGGTGATGATGGGAGGAACAGAGGTGGAGGTGGCGGGAGGGGTAATGGTGGAGTTAGCGGGAAGGGCGATGGTTGAGGGGGTGGTGGGTAAGCCGACCTTCCAAGGTTGGCCTCTGCCTCTACAAGCCATACTAAAACACTGAAAAAGGCCAAACATAAATTATATCAGGAAATTTCAAATAATTTCATAATAGTATTGCATATAATATTGAACACCTTAGATAATTTGAAAGTTCAGGGTTTTTTCATCATCACTTTGTTGTTGATCATTATCTGAAGCATCACCGCTACTATCACTTAGTTCATCTTTGTGATTCCTCATCGGGTGGTTACTTATATATTCAGTTATGTTAACTTCTCTAGTTGTCAATGGAAGAGGATTTTCAGGATTGTTTGCATCAATTACTGCCCCTTGAAGATGGTGGATCGTTCACTTGATAAGCATCTTCAATAGTATCTTCTTCTATTTGAATCCTACTTCTTGGTTTTGTTTTGTTTACAACCTTCCAGTGTAACCTACTTTTCCCAAGATAAGACATATAATAGACTTCCTAGCATTTTGGGCTACAATAAACGTATCATAACCTCCATATTTTCTGGTTTCATTTGATTTTAATGATTTTGTAATGGTTGTGTTGTGTCCCAGTGAGTCGCGTTGGATCATACCATTTATATTTGAATAGCACACAATTTTTCGTTGGCTCACCAATGTACTCAAACTAAAGATTTCCTTAACTACCTCTCCATGCTCGATCCAAATCCAATAGTCAGACATACATTCTTACTTGTACAAATAAACCCTTATCGTATCATCATCTAAATACTTCCTATATTTGCATTAATTATATGGACACCTAACTTTTACCTCATTAATGAACTGTTGTGTTTGACATGCTATCCTTATAAATTCTTCAACATTGCTATAACATTCTGGTTTAATCCCCCTCTATATAGATGCAATCTATCATATATTCATGATCGGTTTGAAGATAATATTACGCTTGTGATAAACTCTAGACCCTATAATTTTTTAAAGACGTCAAATTATTACTTTCAAATACAAATTCAATTGCTATTTAAATTTGTAGTACAACTACTTTTAATCATATTTTCTTAATGAAAATTCTGACAAAATCTCGACAGCATCTCTGCTTAAATTAGGAGCTTTTGTCTTCTTATATTTCAGTACAATCATAGACAAAGAAATTTACAGAGCGCTCTTGTTTGAGACATGAATATTTGTTATTTTTTAAATATAAAGGCCACTCATTTTAAAATTAGAGTGTATAACCAGAGTGATTTAGAAATAGATTATTCAAGATTTAGTGAAGACGCCACTAAAGATTATGAAGTTGACAATGAAAAACCTATCCAAACAAACACTAGGTATCACAATGGAAGCTATTTGCTTTCTTATAAATACAAGAGAGACATGTAGGTGTCAAGGTTTAATACGTGAAAATCAAAGCCCAATTGCACTTTTTGACATTTGCAAGGCATAAAGTGGACCACACGGTTGTGTTGTGAATTAGTTGTGAACCACCAATCCATAAAATCAACACGGTCCAATTCACTGGATTTAGCGGTTTTTGACCAATTTTACTGATTTTTGATCAGTTTTAAAATTAGCATTTTTTTTAACTGAAGAGGACTTAATTGGTTGCTAGTTTTCCTAGTTTATAACTAGTTGAACTGACTGGTCCGGTCTAATTTTAAGAACTACAATATCATTAGGCTTGTCTAATTGCATCATATTCTCATTTTTTGTGTTTTGAATTACTTCTTGTAGCCATTAGATTGACCTTGATCAAAGACTTCTCATTAAGCAATTTACGAAAAAATCTATACTTATTCAAAATCAATAAGCACATATAACACATATGAATAACAGTTAATTAATTCAACAATACTGAATTGTTCATGATAACAACTAAATAATAATATAATTACAACGCAAGTCTATATAATATCTGTACAACTATTCAATTCTCTGATAAAAGTTGATTTATATATATCTCTTACTAATATATATATAATAAACATGTTCCAAATTTTTCAAAACATAAACAAACACAAACTGATCAGCATTTACCAACAACATAAGTCTCGTGTGATGTCAGAAAACAATGATTTTTATGTTAAATAAACAAACTGTAAGCTTTTCTTGAATTTTCTGAGTTCACATAATGTCATACTCATATGGTGTAATAATTTTGAAAATACTTCTAAAGGATAAAATATAATCATGAGCAATTACACACCCACTGTGTATTGACGGGCTGGAGCGTGTTGCCACAACAGAATCCTGAAGAACCAGAACGACATTCCTAACTGACATAGAATGACATTAGGTGAAAGGAAAAACCTTCCTACATCAACTCAAAGAACAACTAATTCTATGGTTTATAATAGAAAAGTAATCCTTAACAAGACCTCTAACGTTAGTTAGGCGGAGAGAAATTAAAACGGTGTTTCTTGTCCTTACTCTCAGAACTAGAGCTTTCTGATTCTTAGCAACGGCTTTCTCACTAGCTAACGGGGAGAAGTGAGGAGGAAGGAGGCAAATAATATGAGAACTTGAGAATTTTCGTGTTTCTAGAGAGAGAGAGAGTGTGTGATGAGGCTTTTTTTTTTTCCGGACTTCAAAGTGGAAACCTAACAATTGAGATATGTTCTTTTCTTTTTCCATTTGCTTTCTCTTTCACATTTGTCAAATATAACAGCGGATGCAAGTAGGTTATATAAAGAACAAAATAAAATTGTTCAATTCAGATTGTTAGTATAAATAACTATAATTCTGTATGATTGGTTTACACCACCACGTGAAACCTTAATTAGCTAATACACGATGCTACATGAGAATTTACTTATTCTTGACAAGTAACAAAGTCTCTTTTGTCTTTAATATGAAAGATAAAGTCCATGTACGATCTTGAAAGGCACAGTCCATATCCCGAGTGAAACTTGAACTTTCAATGGCATCCTCCGTAGAAAAGTGACAGATCAATCTTTTAAGCCAACGTGGGGCAACAATAATTATTCTTCAATGGTTGGACGAGGAACACGTCATTTGAAAGATATGAACTGCATGCAATTCTATATCCAAGGAAAATGATTGATATTGCTCTACTGAACTGGAAAACTAGTAGAATAAAGTCTCTGCACATTCTAACTTTCAACAGTTTCAAGATTTCGTTTTCTGATGTCTGAAGTTTACTCAACTGCACAATAATAGCCATGTACGTAGGTTATCGATTTAGAAAGAAGTAATTAGTCTTGTCTTTTGGAAGACCCATGTTACATGATTAGTTATGCCATCATTATCATCAGAAACTATGCATACATAAATTGCAGAATTGATTTAATTAATGCTTCCCTTCTAATCTTCACATGTTTAGTGCTATTCAAATAATGAGTGACTTCCAGATATAATATACTCCAAATGCATAGATATAGCCCGGAAAATTAATGATAAATTGACTATAAATTGAAAATTAAAACATCATTGTTTTCATTATAGATTGGATACAGATACACTATCCCTGTATCATTTTCTAGAAATGTAATCATACGCGGAAGCATTTAATATAAACCACCTTAACTTCGAGCTAATAAAATCAATCTTTTTCTCTCACAAGAATGGAGCACGAAATGATTGAGCATTGATGTACACTCTAGAGATTCTAAATATTATAAACTTTAGAAGACCCCAATAAGGCCGGATATAAAAAAGAATCAAATAAACACATTTCCCGACATATTACGAATGTCAAAAAAAAAAAAGATATAAAAAAATGAGCTCCATCGGAATAGACAGGTAAACAAATAAAAGAGATATTGCTCTTAATTTTATGTGATATAATCAGGTGAGTTTTACTGAAAATCTTTTATTTTTAAATTTATTATGGACTCATATTATTAGTTATTAAATTAAATTATTTAATAAAAATTATGATTATTTAATAACTAATAATAAAATATTTATAATAAATTTAAAAATTTGGGATCTATCCTAATATAGATATAACCATATTACAGGTCAACATTTTTCAACAATGACTAGACGGGCATGTACTCACATCACCCGCCTTAGGGTTTTAAATCAATTCATTTCTTGAATTTGTTTGACCCAACATAGCTCAGAAGAAAACATGAAGCAAGGCAAATAATTGATCAGGGAATAGTTACCCTAAATACTTTAGTAGGCAATGAGAATCTCCTATACTCCTATAGACCGTCTTCCACACAAGTCTCTGTCTCTCCAAAGAGAAAAATTAAAGCTGCCAACAATTAAGTGTTTCAAGACAAGCAATCTTCTTGGGATCACCAAAATTTTGTTCACTTTCTCTTTTTTCCCATTTTCCGTATAGACACAGTGACACACACATCCAAATCCACAATCCCCTTGTTATTTTCCTTTTACTTTCTTTTACTAAAGCCATTGCCTTCACCTCTTTAAAACCACTGCTGCGACTTTCACTTTACCAATATCACCACCATTCCAAATCCAATAGAATCAAAACCCCACAGTACCCTCCCTCCGCATCAACCATCAAAGTCAAAATAAGGCATGCACTTGCGGCATCAAACTGGGTGATGAGAAGTTTTTGCATACTTACAATTCGAATATTTTATTCTTATATACTCATAAAAAAAATGATTTACAAATTTTATTTATGATATATTAATAGCTTGTTTAGTTTAACATTTTATCACTTGAAAATAAAATTTTTGGCTTCCCAATGCACTTCTTCTCAAAAAAAATAAAATACCCTTTGGTCAATCTTCAATTTGATGACCATTGCTGACCATAAAACAAGCAAGTCCTTGCTTATTTGTAGATCCCATCAACTTGAGTATAAATATAAAGTGCTGGAATTGTACTCACTTAAGAAATTTTCGTTGGTGATAGCCACACATGGACTCGCATACAGGTGTCCTAGCCTAAGCAGTGAACTTCTTGCTATGCAATAGGGGGGCAACCCTAATCAAAGCCAAAGGTCCCTCCACACTACCCGTTCATCCTTGAAATGAATATGAACATCTAAGATTAATGTGGTTTATGCAGATGGTGTTTAGTATGACCACACACTTTTTCCATTTACGTTTTAATTCTTAAAAATAGATGAAAATTACAATCGTTTTCTGTAAATTGATTGTTGAAAGAAGCACACAATGGAGTGAGGGCTTCACTTCAAATTATGGGCTTTTCACTTTAATGTCTAAAATTAAAAAATTACTCCCTCTATTACTTTTTATCAACCATTTTGGCATAAAAATTCATTTCATATTGATTATAGTTTTAGGGTGTATTTGATTTAATAAAACAGTTTTCAGTTTTTCTATTTTCAGGATTTTATAAAAAAAAAAATAAAAACTAAAAATAAAAAATTAATAACTAGATTTTAGAGTAGATCCTTCATAAAATCTAAAAAATATGAAAACTGGAAATAAAAATTAAAAATTATTTATGAAATCAAACACAACTTAGCATTCCAAAATGAAAATTAATTATTTTACACTAATTTTACCCCTAATTTCATTATCTTTCACTGTTCATTGCTATCTCATTGTCTGACTAATTATGTGGATCGTATGGTATCCAATTTCTCTTTCTACACTCCAATTTATATAGCTTTCACTCTTGATAGACACGGTATGTATATGTGATTAACTAGTGGAGTGTGATAAATGCATAAATTAGTGAGAATAAATTAGATCAGTGAATAAAAGGAAAATTTAAATCTACTTTCAAAAAAATAAGAGCATTTATGTGTTTTCTAATATCTGTATACCTAAACTTGAATGAAAAATAATAAATAATCAAGGAAGTATACTGTAAGTCATTTTTAAATAATGCACAAGAATTAGGGTAATTATTTAATAATTTCATTGATCTTCTAGAAATATGAAAATGAAAGACAAAAATATTATTTTATCACTCATTAATAATTATGCATCTTCACTCATTCTCTTTCCAATTTCACATTTTTCTCTTAGGAGTCAAATGAGTATAAAATAATTAATAATATATTGAAATGTACAAGTAAATTATACTTTAAAAGGGGGGAAAATAAAAAATGACTTTCATTATAAAATGAAGGGAGTAATAGTTTAAATTTTAAAATTGTAAAAAGTGATTTAAATTAGTCTTATGGGTAATTTAAATTAGTCCATGAGAATTTCCCTCTAAAATTAAAGTTGAATGAATTATTCATCAATTTCATAATTTTAGAGAATAAAATTAAACTTGTATATAAGATATGAGAAACACAAACAAAGCTATATGCATTTGAGAATTTTTTTTTTTTAATATACACCTATTATAGACATTTCATCCAATATTATCATTATTTTTTTTTTGATAAACACCAATATTAAATAGTTTATAAGCTATGAGGCCCACAATAAAAATGTACCAATTCCGAAATTTCTCTACGCATTATAATGAATTATAAAAGGGACAATGTGTATGGACATGGATGAGCGACATATATACATTGATATTTCTGTATTGTGGGTTGCTTTGATGATTTACTTTGCTTTGCTTTGCTTTAATACATGGAGGATGGGGATCAGTGAAGGTGAGAACACACGTGTGAATGCGCGACAGCGCAGGGACATGTAGGGCCACTTCATCACGTGTGGGTGCAAAGGGAGGAAAAGCAGCAAAAAGAAGTTGAAGGGTGCTATATGTGTGATTTGACCTAGCTATGTGATGGCCTTCAAGTTCTGAATCCTATTTGTATGTATGGCATGCAGGCTCTGGGGGCTTGCTGCGCCATGGTCCCACAGTTTCTGCTTCGCCAATTTCCCCATCACCCTCATATTAATTGGAGAAGTGAAGGATATGTCAATATTCAAGAAGAAAAGAGGAGAAACCAGCAAGAACACATATCCACAACTAATTGAAAGGACACGAGAGAGTTACTAACTTTCGTTTATTATAAAGCGTAACTTCAAATTCTTCTACATTTCAACGAGTAACCAAATGTGAGAACCAGATGGATATGGGAAATGTTTTGAGAATCAGTTGATCATGTAATTAATTAACAGCGATACTATTATGGCTGTGTTTGGTAGTATTCTCCATATGGCTGCTGACAATCTCACATATGACATCATACGAAAACATAAATTGATTCCCTCTTTTGATAAGCTTAAAAACTGGGATGTTTTTGTGCTTGGCTTTTAGGAAGTTAGAGGTACTTTTGAAAGCACATAATGGAATACTTTTCAGAGCTGACTTCTACTTTATGAAAATTAGAAGACTACTATGACTTTAATTTAATTAATGAAAATAAATGAATAAAGTATATCCTTTTTAATATCCATATCTATTATTGTTATTTTGGATTTTGGAGTATATTTATCGATCAAACAATATTATTGTTACTTCTACTTATGGTGAATAATTTTTAGAGCAAATTACATTGATCTCCCCTAAAATTTAGTGATATTACAATGACCTCCCCTCTAGTTTGCTATATTACAATGACCTTCCTTTTGTCAAATGTATCTTAACAGCGTTAGTAATAAACGTGAATTGTCCACAATATCCTCGTCCATCAGCCCATCGACACACACACACACACTCTCATCTCCCAATCCCTCTCACTCACATCAACAAAAACACACCAGCACCAGCCCTCCATCGCAAGTGATACTGAAACCCAACCCAAATCGCAACTTCCACTTGTAGCGGCGATTGGACAGGACACAACCGGTAAGACCTCCACTTGTAGTCGAGACCGGATAGGCGGCGTTGTGAGACCATAATCGGGGAGACAAAGACCGGTGGAGCCCGATTGGCGATGGAGCATGCGAAGGAAGGCCAGAACTGAGGCGACCAAGATAGGCGAAGGAAGGCTAGACCTGAGGCGACCAAGATCGGCAAAGAAAGGCTAGATCGAAGCTTGACTAGATTGGAGAAGATGTGCAACCATGATTGGCAGCATTGAACCTTCGAGGTCGCGTGGGCTTCTCACGCCAACTATGCAGCAGCATCAGGCAAAGGAAAGGTCAATGATGGAATGGCGATGGGAGTCCAAGCCCTCGCAAATCCATAGCGAAATGGGCTTGAAAATCATGGTCGTCCGCGATGAAGAAAAGGGAGCCGCGGGTTGAGATATGGAGGTCGGTGGTGCGGTTTGCGGTAGTCCCGGCGGCGAGGATGAAGGTTCGTCAACGATAGATGGAGGGAGGAGGGTGGTTTCGTGATGATGATGATGATGTGAGGTCGCGATGGTGGTGGGAGAACCGTCGCGGCCTCCTCCCCCTTTTCCTTCTCTTTTGTATTTTTATTTTTTTTATTTTTCCATGAAGATGATAGCACTATTCCTGTTGTTACCTTATTCTTTTCTTTTTGCTACTAGTGGGTTGTATTACTAGGATTTGTTGTTAGTTTCTTTGCAGGTTTTCTCTGTGTTTCACTTCTAATTTGTTGGCCTGTTGATGTATCAGTGTGTAATTTTTTTATTTTTGGTGTTTGAATATTTCTTCTTGCTGATTGATTGCAATTTTTTTTTTGCTGATGGTATTACTGATGATTTTTCTAGTGGTTGGTGGCGGAGGGCCAGCACGGCTTCTCCCTCTTCTATTTTTTTTTTATTTTTCTAAGTTTAGTTGATTATTTTTTATCTTGGGTTTGTTCTATTGTTTGGTTTTGTTTTTGTTTCTGGCTTGACTTTGATTGGGTTCCAGATAGTGATTATAGCTTTGATGGAGGATTATGATTGTGAGTTAAAGGATTGTGGTGTCTGAATCAAGAGGAGGTGATGGTGATATCTTAGCAATGGTGATGGGCTCAATGTGGTGGTGATTGGAGGTGGCGGATGTTGTTAGTGGTGTGTTTTAGGTGAAGGCTGCAGGTTATTTGAATCATTTTACATGTTAAATTCTTTTAATTAATTACAACTTTGCCATTAAAAGTCATCTACAGGGCACATGAATTAACTTCTGTTTGAACAGTTGACGGAATGTTAATTCCAGGAGTGGTTAGTGTAAAAGTTAATAAACTTCAGAGGAGGTCATTGTAAGGTTTGCAAACTAGAGAGAAAGTCATTGTAATCTCACTAAACCTCAAGGAAGGTCAGTGTAATTTGCTCTAATTTTTATATTATTTTATCAAATAATATTATTATAATTTTTTAAAAGTAACTTTTTGAGAGCCCAAATACTTAGCAACACTCAAAAAGTCACAGTCATACTGTACCAAGCTAAGCCTAAGACTCATTTGAAAAACTTACTAGAATAACCGGTAACAATCGGTTTTAGTGTGTTTGATTCGGTGTTTGTACAATTAATTTTAGATAGAATTAATTATGTCATAATTAATTTTAAAATAAAGTGCTGTATGTTTGATAATTTTTTAAAAATGATTTTGAAATAAAATGAGATATTTCCAGTTGTTCTGGAACCAATTCTAATTAAAAGTAAAAATTGATTTTCATCTTTAATAACTACATTAGATAAAAATTTACTAGAATCAATTTTAACCCAAAGTGAATTCCAAACACGCTATTTGGACAAAGAAAATTTCTTTGCATGCATGAATACATGCCGGGTGCAAACATATGTTGTATTTTAACATATTCTTAATACATGCATGGCTGGCATATCATACATACATAATATCTACATGCATGGGTAGTGTAAATGGATCCCGGAAACTTCGCTTCTCGTTATGAATTCCTTGAATATATATCTTCTTATCAATAAAGAAAAGTTGTACAGATGCTGATTGAATCTCATAATTTTATTCTATACCAGAGTGGAAAAAAGAGGAGGAATATTTTTCTTTCTTTGTTGCTTTTAATTGATGACAAGAAGGATCATTATTTGATTTGTGGATCCTTATCCAACTTTGTTTGCCATCTCATATTCGCTGAAATAATAACTGAGACCTTTGAATGAAGAACAGACAAATTTATTTCAATGGAACGAAAAACATTAACCAAGCTAGAGAAACGTTAATTTATCAAATAATAAAGGGAATGAAAAGTGGTAAAGAATTTGATTAAATCACTCTTTTCCCGTTTATTATTTTGAGAACTAATTTGTTTCAATATGATGCCGACATCTAACTTACCAATATATTAATATATAAATAATTTGTGTTCTCTCTCTCTCTCTCTGTGTGTGTTTTTTTTTTAATATTTGAAAGTTCAGGTTGGGAAAACACCCCAAGCCAACATTACAAAATGTTTTGGTCACGATATCATTAATGGTCGATGGGAATATCGAAATTGAAATTGTAATATAGAATTTTAATTGCAATTCCAATTCTTTTAGATTTAGAATTAGAATTGATTCAAAATTTAAAATTTTATGTTTAGGTTTACTAAAGAATTGTAATATGATTATTAAAAATAATTGAGAAAGAGAAATAATTATATAGGCTTAATTAGTAGAAAGATATTTAATAGTTTTGGAATTAACAATACATAAAAGAGTCTATTTTAATTATTTTTTAATTTTACAGAATTAGATACTCCAAATATAAAAATTGAAATTGATCATGCAACTCCAATTTCATAGTAAATTCCAAATGACAAACGTAACCTAATTGGTTACAAAAATATTTATACATCACTCAATAATAAAAGAACCCATAATAAAAGAACCCAAAATGAAACTTAAATTATAACAATATAAACATAAAACCGATAAGTCAACTTAACCTGTGGCTTAATTTGTGCTAGCTTATTCCTAAAGTAGCACACCTATACATGCACGTCAAAGTTTTGCTTTCTTACGGGATAACGCATAACATATTTTGATGAGAAAGAAAATAAATTAAAAAGAAGAATACATGAAAAAAAACAAAGTTGACAGCCCAAACTATGAATAACTGCTAATAATTCGGAAGATTAGCTGACACTTAGAGATGGCAGATCTGTCTCTAGCCAAGCGTCCGATTAACCTAGTCTCTTACGTAAGATAATAATACAAAACAGATGTTAATGTGGTTGACCCTATATGCGCCCCTCTGCTTAGACAAGACCAAGCCAAGTGATCAATCCACTTGTGGTGTAGATTCGAACCTTAACCATAGTTGGTCCTACTTTCAATAGCCACCTAAACTCGTCAAGTCTTATACCATTCCTTTTTATGCTCAAGTGGCTTCTGCATGGTGGGTGAGTGACATGCCCAGCATAGGAATGCTCACACGTACGTGCACTCATACCACTGATGACAGCAAAAATCTATCTGGTGGATATAGAATGGTTATGTGCCCAAACGTTTAATGGACAAATGTTAGTTCACACATTAATCTAATCGTAGGTGGATACCAATTAATAAAGACGAGAGATATGGTACAAAAGTGGGACATGTATGAACAGTGATGGTGATCAATTTCCACTATTCTTATTTTTATTTTTTATCTCATTCAAAAGTGATAAATTGAATATTTCAACATTTATTTTTAAATATTCAGATAACAATTCTCTATTCAATATTATCTTGCTAGAAATTCGAAAGTAAACCATGCATGCAACAACATAACTAGTGTAGTTTTCACTTGTCACCTTCAGAAAAATCACATTGACGTTTTCTTCAAAAAGAAATTAAAAAATAGACAAATACTTATATACTGATATATAAATATAGTTCACAGAATATAATGAATGCATTTGGTTGTGGTTTTGAAGGGCTAGAAGTAATTTTTTTAGGGGAGGAAAGTACTTATATAAATTTGTAGTGTCGATTGTTTGTAATTATTAAAAGAAGTGGAAGTATAAAAAAAATAGTTTTGCTACTTTTATATAAAAGTAGATAGTAGCATGCTTCTTCGAGATTCGAAAGCCATTAAAAAGAGAAAGTGTGGCATAATAAATTTATTAATTATGCCTTCAAAAATATATTTCATATTTTTTTTAGATGACAAAGATATCATTGTCTTCCTTTTAAAATTAAAAACTATACAAATGTAAGATAGTCATAATAATAATAATAATAATAATAATAATACTTTATATGCTCTTTATCTATAAATCTAAGATACCTTAATTAAAATAACTTATAATTAACTTTATTTTTTATTTGTATAATTAATTAAATAGTTTTAAATTAAAACTAAAGAATTAATATAGATTAACTATTAATTTTTTAAAATATTTGTTAATGTGTAAAAATAATTTTTTATCTAATTGAGATTTGAATTTTCATGTACTCAATTGTAATTTTATAAGGAAGAAATACTTCTATATTTGTCATCCAAATAATTGAACAATTTCTTATTATCAAAAAATGTACACTTAAAATTACATCTAAACATAAATCTAATTTCTACTTTTATTTCTAAAGAAGTACTTCTTTCAAAAGTTTAACCAAACAACCCATATATGTAGATTGATAACTACAAATGAAAAAAGTGTTAGAAATTTCAGTGTAATTATAGTGAATTTTGTAGGTAGAAAAGCACACAAGAAAGAGGAGTTGAATCGTGTTCTTCTTCTTTTTTTTCCTTAATGGACTTCTGAAAAACTTTTATTAAAACCATCAAGTTATGAACTTAAAATACAGTTGAAAACAGTGTTAGTAACTTCAGAAAGTAAATTTTCTGAACTGAATATGTAATAGTTAAACGAAGGAAAATTTTGCAAAGCAGGCACTGATAATAAAATAGATATAGAAATAAAATAAGAGATGAAGGAAAAGAATGATACAGCTTAAAGGGTTTTATATTGGTTCGATCAATCTGCCTATATCCAATTCTCAACAATGGTTAAGTTTCACTAAAATTTTCTCTAACTAGAGAAAGAACAAAGATAGTCTTTACAGTAGCCTTCCCAAGCTATTTCCAATGACCAATAGACAACCCCTACTGTCGCGGACCAAATAGTTATTTATCAGCCTCTTCAAGCTGAACCGAGTAGTCTTTGACCAGCCTCTCCAAGCTAAATCGTGACCAGTAAACCAATTGTTGCTGTCTTATTGCAAGTAGTCTTTGACTAGCCTCTCCAAGCTACCTCACTCCAATCACTATTGGATCAAGGATATAAAGGTTTGTGTTTGGGTTTGCAACTTAAACTAATCTACACTTAATCTTTCTTAAGATTTACAGAAAAGGACATGAAAAAATTGAATGACTTTTTTCTAGTTATTCTTCCTTAGAGGAACGTATGAACAATAAAGAATATAGAAAGAAGATTTTGTGAATAAAGAAAAGATTACAAGCAGTAATGATCTTTACAATAAGATGAAGGGAAAACTTTGTAGCGTTTCAACTCTTTTATCAGCATTTAGTCATCTGTCTTTAAGACCATAACATCTCTATTTATAGAGTTCTTCCTTGTGGCCGTTGCCTTTGATCAAATCTTCCAGGGACACGAGTTGATCTTTTATTTACGTCTTGGAAAGATAGTCTAGAAGTGTAGTCTATTTGTCTATCAAAGCAGTTTGCAGAAGCCATTGTGGAGTTGAGGTTTCTGACAACCTTCAGAAACTACTTTTACTTTCTGAACCATGGTTTCTGAACTTTTTCTCTAAAACTTGGAATAGATGACTTCAAAGGCAAAATAGATGATTAGCTGGTTTTGATACCAGGATTTGACTTTTTCAAATTCAAATTTTCCCTCATTTTTCTTGTAGAGTTCACTGTTTTACTGTGTGTAAGCTTTTTGAAGTGTGGTAACATTTTCTTGACCAAATTTGAGTCTTCTTGTCTACAATTATTGTTTGTTGATGATCTAAACTTTACGCATGTGAAGATTGAAGATAGTAGAACACTTTGGCTTCATAGATTGTTTGACATCTTCATTTTAGGTGTATTTTTTGAAATCTAGTGCTACTTTTTGAAGTCTCAAAAGTTTGGTTTCTTGTATTGTTGATTCTTCTTCAATCGTTAGCCATATTAAGCTTGAATAAGGATATAATTTTCACTTTCTTTTCAGTTCATATCTCTTAACATGAGATAAATACGTTTATACGTGTAGAGTGAAATTTATCCTCATTTGAGTAAGCCTTGCTCTTGCTAAATGATAGAACCTATTTTTAATTCTTCAAGAAATTAAACTCAAGACAACCATTAGTTGTTCTTCAAAGCATTTTCTTTGAATTGGCTTTGTTGTCATTTAACACTTTTTGAAGAGATACTGGAACTAACAAATTTCAGGGACCTCTAATGACAATTTTGTGAAACAAAGGGTACCAAGTGTAATAGCACCAAACCTCATGATAATTACAAGTGTAATTACTGGCAAATTCTCCCTCAATTTTATTGTTCACGCTATATTGGTAGAGTTTCTCTCAAAAATCCATCAGTAAGAGTAACATCATTTAGTGCACATCATCCTCTTTCTCAGTCTGTAAAAGCTAGCTCCCCTCTCTCCATCGAAGCTTGTTGCTACTATTAAATCATTGGAGACCGCTGTTGAATTCCTCATTCAGTGCAAAATATTTTAATCGGTTTAATTTTTTATTTGATCTTTTTTATTTTTGTGCATTTTTGTGCTCTTTTTTTTTGTAAGATTATGTTGCCGTCGTCGCCTTCTCTACCTTTGTTGTGTAAGTGTTGCCTTGACATAAGTAGTTATTTTTCCTAATTTTTTTCTCTTTAGTTATTTGTTTGTTTGTATTTCTAGTATGATGAGAATTGAATTTTCTATTTACTTGTAGTTTTTTATCCATTGTTGGAGCATTTTTGGATTGGTGTGTTTATTGGAGTATTTTGTTTTTTGTGCTACTTAGAGATTAGTATTTTTTACTTACCTTATATTAGAGACTTGACATTTGTAAGCTATAATCATAAGGTTGGAAATTGCATGTAGTAGGGAAGGTTCAACATTCTTTCCCATTGTTTGTTGTGGAGTTTGATTATGTTTGCAGAGAATGCATGATATGCATATTGTGGAGTTAGGGGGCGGGTATGCTTTAGAATGGTTTTAGGATCTTATGAATTGTTTGTTTAATGAATTATTTAGTTCACGTGATTGGATTTTTGGGTGTATATTGAAATGAATTTGTGAGGTGTCCGAGTTTAGGGGGAGACTTTGCCAAAATTTTGTTAGTTAAAAGAGGACACTCCTAATTTCAAGGGAGACTATGTTTAATTAAAATTTTTAGAGATTCCTAACACTTTCAAAGAGACTATGTTGAATTAAAATTCAATAGAATAAAATATTTATGAGACTCTCAATTTGAGGGAAAATTCTATCACACAAATATTTTAATTAAAAAAATTGTAGTTTCTAATAGTTTTAATGAATTTCTTAGATTATGTTTTCATTCAAGAACCATGTTCACCACAAAGACTATATGGATATATAATAGGATGCACCACCATCGAAGGGGGATTAAACATGAATTTTACGCTGGAGTTATAGAAAGATAGGCATTTATGTGCTAATCATAAACGGAGCAAATATTTTGATATCGACACCATTAGCTATCACTTGTACAAGGATGGTTCTATGGAAAATAATTGGGTTTGGATAAGAATGGGGAAGTTGCCACACAAGATTTTGAATATATTGGTGTTAATAATAACGATGCTGGAGGTAGTTCAAGTAGGGTTCATCTAGAGGAGTATGACACGAGAAATGTAAATTAGGAGGATAACTCTAAATGACATGAGGAAATAATTTATGATGTGATTGATTGGTCCTCAATTTCATATTTAATATGAACCTTCCATTGAGGTTCATGTATAATCTTGAGTCCGAGAGATTTTTCTCTCCAGTAGAGGCTGCAATGGCACCTTTATGGGAAAAGTGTGCTTATAGTTGTCTCTAGTAGTTAGGATGTTAATTGTAAAGTCAGAAGGGAACCAAATTCAAAGTTCATTTGACCAATAGACAACATTAATTAGTGAAATTAGTCCACAATCTAGTTCTATTTGAAAGGATTTTTATCAAACCAAGAAATTAGTTTCAAAACATGGGCTGAGATTTGAAAAGATTGATTACTATTTGAAGGGGTGTACATTGTACTACAAAGATAATGCTGTAGGTGAAGATATGCATGAGAAAGGGGGGTTGAATCATGCATAGAGCCTTTTTTCGCTTTTTCTGAAACTTCTGAAAATAATTACTATTAAGTGTGAAAGCTTGAAGCACAACGGAAACATGGTCAGTAGTTTTAGAAAGTAGATTTCTGAATCGTATTAAATATAGCACTTATAAATAACATAAAAAGAGAAAGAAAGATAAGACCGAGAGTGAGAGAAAGAAACAACAAAGATAAATAAAAAAGATTAGAGTAAGAGAGCTTGGACACAAGGAATTTTATACTAGTTTGGCCAACCTGCCTACATCCAGTACTCAACAACTATTGAGGTTCCACTATAACAATAATTTTCTCAACCCGAGAAAGTAAAAATAGATAGTCTTTACATTAGCCTTCCCAAGCTATCATCCAAGGATTTCAGAAATCACTTGTAGCCAAGGATTTTGAGTAGTTTTGTACTAGCCTCTCTAAGCTAACATGAGTAGTCTTGACTTTGGCCTTCTAAGCCAACCCATGACTGACAGGCAATAACTCTTTCAGCACGTTGTTAGTAGTCTTTTCCCAGCTTCTCCAAACTACAAGTAGTCTTGATATTGGCCTCTCCAAGCCTAACCAAGTAGTCTTGACTCTGGCCTCTCCAAGCCCAACCGTGATTAATAGGCAATTCCTTCAGCACGTTGCAAGTAGTCTTTCCCTCCCTTTCCAAGCTACAAGCAGTCTGTTCTCGGCTTCTCCAAGCCATAAGTAGTCTTTCTCCAGCCTCTCCAAGCTGCAAGTAGTTTTTGACTAGCCTCTCGAAGCTAAACTATGATAAGCAAGAACGTCTTGCTATGGCGTTGCAAGTAGTTCTGCAATAGCCTCTCCAAGTTATCTCACACTGATCACAACGGATCAAGGATAGAAAGGTTAAGTGTTTGAGCTGCCACTCAAACTAACCTATACTCAAGTTTCCTTAACATATACAAGAAAAGTTCCTGGGAAAACTTGAATGACTTCCTTCATCTACTTCTTACATAGGAAGAGCTTAAATCTAGCTAAGGATGTAGAAGAAAGATTTAATTTACACTTCAAGGATAAAACTGATTATATGATAAAGATTGAATATTCTAGGAAGTGGGAAGAGATTTTTATAGAGTTTCCTCTCTTGAATCTTCAAATATATCAATGTTCTTCAAGCTTAGCATCTCCTTATATAATGGTTTTTCTTTATGATTGTTGCCATAGATAAGTTCTTCAAGTGACACATGCTGAGCATCAGATGTATCTTGAAAAGAACAAATAGAAGAGAGGTTGACAAAACTGTCACATCAATTCTAAAAGCTGTTGTAAATATAAGATTTCTGATTTTCTATCAGAAACTACTTTTCTATTTTCTGAGTAAGCTTTCTGAACTCCTCCTTCATGAAGCTAGGGTAGTTGATCATCAAGGTAGAAGATATGACGTCGTACTAGTTTAAAACTAGGTTTGATTTGATAATTTGAATTTCAAATTTCAAATTTCCCTCCCCTTCGTATAGCATTCTTTGCACCACTTACAGGTAAGCTTTCTGATATGCGGAATTGGTTCCTTGAAAAGTTGTTTCACTTTCAGATCTTCAATCAAATCTTCTTTATGATGCTTTCTTTGCGATTGTGATGATCGAAGATTAAGTAACACGTTGCATATGGACATATTTTGATATCTTCAACTTGAGAATACTTTCTGATGTCTCGTGTTACTTTCTGAAGTCTGTTTCCTTGGTTTCTTGTAGCATTGTAGCTTACCTCTTATCGTTAGCTATAAAAGGCTTGGATAAGGATATAATTTCATTTCTATTTTATAACAAATCTTTTAACATGTTTAGACATGTATAGTGAAATATATATTCTTATTTGAGTAAGCCTTGCTCTTGCTAAACGATATATACCTATTATAATCTTACAAGAAAATCAATAGAGACATCAGTCGTTCTTCAAAGTATTTTCTTTGAATTGGTTTTGTTGTCATTCAAAACATATAAGTGCAAAGGTTCTGGAGCTAACAATTTCTGCTTTTTTAATGTTGATAAACTAATTTGAAGAAAATCTTTTGAAGAGATAATTGAAAAAAATATTGCAAAAAAGTAAACATGATATGCATATTCTTTCAATATATCAGAAAGAGAGATTTTCAGAAAGTTCTTTTTCTTAAGGCATGATATGAAACATATAAAACCTTTTAAGCCTTAAGTGACACTTAATCAAGACTGCTATTGTTTCGTTTTAAGTATAAGACCAACTTAACGTGCTTTCTGAGCATTGTAAGAGTGGACGTTTAAACAAAAAGATGTTTAAGCTATAGATAAACAACTAGCTTAATCATTTGTCAAAAGAAAGGAACTTTTTGAAGATCTTTATGCATGAAAACTTAACAAGTAAAACTTATGATATTTTATCCTTACTAAATCTATTTTCAGAAAGACTTAAACCAAGAGAAACTTTGAAAGGAATGATCAGAGTATTCAAATTTTAGAAAAGTCAACCGATGCTTATGTAGTTTCTGATGCTCAGAGAAACCATAAGAGGGATGAGATCAACATATTGCTATGCAGGGTTTTTAAGGCTCATATACGGATCAATCCCTGAATCATCAAGAAGGAGCTTTTGAACTGAGCTACAAAACTTTCCATAAGAAACAGATTATAAAAATGATGTTTTCAAAAGTAGAAGATGTATGATTCTTTTTAAAACATGTTTTGTGAAAGCAAGAGCACATTACTTTATGAGAGATTTCTGAAGGTTGCTCACTAATCTTGTTCTTCTTAACACATTTAAGCTCAGGTTTTTGAAGACAAATTAGAAACTATATACATCCAGACTTTGATCAAGTTAAGCACAAAACTTTAGAAAACCATCTCTTAAGAGAGTAGGGATAAAGAAAAACGATTAAGCTCATCATATGCATCAATACTCAGCTTATAAAATAATATTAAAGCAATAACCATATTGTGCTCCTAAAGATACTTGGCCAAGACTAATCACAAAAAAAAAAATGTAAGCCAATATCCAGTGTATATGATCAAGCATGACAAAGCATATGCATTCAAGATAAGAAGCAAACATATGACAGAGATATATGTGATTAGTTGAGCTTAGATAGAGCATTGATATGAATCAGAGCTTAAGATAGAAACAAAACATGAAGCATGATAAATATGTATGCACTAAAAACACATGAACTAAAGAAAAATATAAACAAGGCACAAAAGAACTAAAGGAGATCATGATTAAGGAAACTTTTATAAACATAAAACATGTGTCGAAGATATACAAAAAGATTGCTAAAAAAATTTCTCTGGGCTCCCCTTCAGTATATAATCCCCCTGAGTATCTTAGCATCGCTTTCATTTCAGCATGGCTCCCCCTGAATTCTTGAGATACAAATTTTCTTCAATGTAAATTTCTCCCCCTTTTGGCATCATCAAAAAGGAGGTGTACAAGGAAATGTACGTTGCATCCATTGAAACATCCAGAGTCGAAGATCTTCCATCTGTCTCAGTTGAGCACCATGTACAGCTAAGGTTGCTTCAAATCTATCCTGTCTAGAAGAAATCTCTCTCAGATTCCATAGCATAACCTGATAGATTGTTGAAGTTTTAGTTAGGTAACGAGGTGGTAGATTGATAGGAGCAGGAGTAGCTCTGGTAGAGGATTCTAGAATATCTTGGGTTATAGTGTCCCCTGATCTTGGTGATTTGCCCCTAATGTCATTTTGTATCGTAGAAAGAGGTGAGGATGGTTGTCCACGAACTTTCAGAAGTGGCAGAGACCGAAGCAGAGACTGTGGGAACAGGGATAGGCTCAGCATCATCATCATTTAACATGTGGACAATGGAAGGATCAGGAAGATCTTGTGCCGGAGCAGATAAGTCAGGAACATTTTGGCCTAGTGTAGTGGCATCAGCTTCTTAAACAGGAGTAGCTGGACTCTCAAGAAATCCATTCCCTTCTTCTTCAACTAGAAGGATATGAATGGAAGAGAGAGGCAAAGATTCAAGTGGTACAAGAGCAAAACAGGTTGCAAGGTTTTCCTTATCTAGCTCTTCAATAATAGGCTCCATTTGATGCTCTTCAAGTGTAGGTCTAGAACTTGTCATGACACTTAGTCTGGCTTTTTCACTGCTCAGGAGATTTTCTTCTTCTTCAGAAGATGATGTTGCAACTTGTTCTTTATTAGCTTCCTCTTCTTCTTCTTCAATATCACTCAGTGTGGTTACATAATATCCTTCCTCCAGAAATTTTTTGACTTCCTCCCATAGAACAGTGGCCAGTAATACACTTTTGTGTATTTTCTTGCATCTTAGCTCAATCTCTTTTCTGCTGATAACTTTTTCATGTTTGTTTATTGCTCTTGATGCCAGAGTGCCTTCCTCTTCTCTTTTTTTTGTTCTCCTCTCATAGTGTCGGATTGAGGGAATATCCTCTTCATCTGATTCACTATCAGGAAGAATAAGTTTTCTTTTCCTTTTAGCCTTATCTTGGTTGGATTGAGACTTTTGAGAAGCCTTTTGAGCTTGTCCTCTTCTTATTCTGGGGCTTTCCTTTGTGGGCTCAGATATTTGGAGGATTAACCTCTTTCTCGAAGTTCTGAAAGATGAGGGTGTGAAGATGGTTTCTTCCATCAACTCATATCTTTCATTGTCAAGAGGAAAGTCCAACTTTTAAAGCATCTTTGTCAGAAGCATGCCATACAGAACACTCACAGTCCTTCGAGTTTCCTTTGTTGCAGTACTCATCATATAATCAAGAATGAGCATAGGCAGGTTCACTTTTCTCTTTGCCATTAGGCAATAAAGAAGCATGCAATCCATTCCCACTAGAGTATCTATGCTACCAATATGTGGAAGAATGGAAAACTGAACTACTGTGTATACTTTCCTCGCCCTAGCACTTAACATAGCTGTGGCAATCTCACTAGACTTGTGAATAATGAAGTTAGTAAGATACCTGGACATGACTCCTTCATTTACACTAAGAGATTTTGCCCAATTGAGTGAAGACTTGCAGACGATTCCCTCGCAAGATACTTTGATAATCTTAGCAAGACCTGAAGCAATGATCTTGATAGAGCAATCTCTAATCATTCCCTTGACTTGTGAAGGTGATGGTCTCTCTAGATGAGAGTAAAAAGCATTAACTAGCCGAGGAAAGATGAGTTCATTTATTTCCAAAAAATCTTCCCATTTTTGAAATGCAAAGACTTCATTGAGAACGTTGACTTCTTCTCATAGGTCTTTACACAGAGACTTTCCAGGTGCCATTTTTTGTTCATGAAGAATCTCTCAAAACGGTCTTGCATGCCAGCATCTTCAAACATGTAAAAGGGTTTTCCTTTGCCATAGAGTACGATAGAGATAGTAGGGTTGAAAGAAAGACATAAGAAGGGTCAAAGAAGAGGGAAAGAACACGGTTCAAAGGTGGAGATGAACAGTTACAGAGGTAGGAAAGAGGCTTTGAAGAAAGATTGTTGTAAAGCAAATGAAGAAAAGTTGAGGTTACAAAGACATGTATATCTATATGAAATAGTCAGGTGTATAGGTTTGGAGGTTAAGGAGAAAAATGAGTGACATGCCTAAGAAGATAACGGTTAAGAACAAAGTGAGACGTGGAGGTTTAAAGATGTAACGTCCCGATTTTTCCTGTGTATAAATGACCAAAATGCCCCTGAAGCTATTTTTACCAGGAGAATGAGGATAATCGGCCCCGACCATCCTCAAAGGGCTATTTTAGTATTGAACGGGGATTATGTGTGATTACATATGTTATATGTGTTAATAAAGCAGAAGAATCTTATTTTTGAATTCCTGCGCGCAAAATTACCAGAACGCCCCTGTGTCCAATTGACATAGAATTAATTCCCGACTGGACTCGGACCTTGCCCAAAAGTTGGAAATGTTGTTTTTAAGGGATGTCTAACATCTGTTTAAGCCTGGGGGATCCCAAGAAGTTTTTATAAAAAATTACCGTTTTGCCCCTAATTAAGGACATAACGAGTTTAACTACATAATTAACAAAACCTAAGTAATATTAGGCTCTAATTAAAGATTAATTTATTTTAATAATTAATCTAGAATCAAAATAATTAATCAAGATTAATTAGAGCCTAAGGTTGCTTAAAGAAACTCAAAACCCTTTTCTTAATTCAAGAATTAGTGTCATGTCAATTTGGAATAGTATTTTCTCTATTCAATTCTTTAAATCATGGGAATGGTCATGTGATGAGATTCCTTGCTAATAAAGGTGGTTTTGCACTAATTGTACAAGAATACTCTTTAATCTTGTCTTGAGCCACCTTAATTGCTCACTTTCTCACCTAAACACTTAATTACAACTCCTAATCAATGACCTAACCAAATCAACTTCTAAACACACTCATAAACTAACATTAAAATGAGATTTTCTCCTCCCCATTTCTCCTTAATATGGTCGGCCACTCCCCCTCCATTTTCATCCATCACATATTGAAATTCAATTAAAATACACTTGAAGAACCATACTATGAACCATACCTTGAGCCATGCTTAGCTATACCTTAAACCATGCCTACACCATACCATGAAAAGAGATATTTTCTCTTCCTTTCCCTCCCAAAGGCTGCCGACCACTCTTCCCCCTTATGCCCCCATGTGTTTCATTTTTCTATAAATTGATGCCAAAGGAATGCTTGCAAGAACCTTTGAGCATTCTTGCAACCTCAAGCTTTCTTCCTTTGATCTCCAAGAATCCTTCTCTTCTTCTTCTTCTTCTTTATTCTTCCAAGAGCCACCACTCCTCAACCCAAACCACCACACAACCACCATAGATCTTCCTCTCAACACTTAACCTTTCTATTTCCAAGATCAAAAATCAAAGACAAACCTTTCTTCCTTCTTTTCTTTCCTTGGCCGAAATCACTTTGATGCTCCAAGGAAGATTTGTTCTTCTCATCTCATTTCCAAGACCAAGCTCTTTTCTTTGCAAGAAAAATACCTTTGGTAGGGAGTTGTTTTGAAGTTTGGCATTCTTTTCTTTTGTATTACTCTTGGGTTGAGATGTTATAATGTTGGTTTTCTCCTTCTTCTTCTCATTTTTGGTTCCTTACTTTCCTTTTTCTTTCTCTTCATTTTCGGCCTTGATGGCCTTGTTCTTGAAAAACCATGGTTTAATGATGAAGATCTTGGATGTTGGTTGCAAAACCATCATTTACTTGACCTCTAAAGCTTGAAGGTTCCACTTTTAAGAGTTTTTGCAAATAAAGATGTCACTTGGTTTTCTTTGATAAGTTTTACTTGAGCAAAAATAAAATGATATGGTTATGTTGTCACCTAATTAACCTAAGTTCAAGACTTACCCCTTTCAACCTTAAAGTTGATTAGTGTTCTAGAGTAATTACTCTAGATAGGAGTCTTGAGCATAAAACTAAAAAAGAATAATTGGACATTCTTTCACTTTGCAACCCTTGGAGTTGATCGCTGTTTTAGAGTTATCATTCTAAATAGGGGTCTTGAGCCTAGAACCTAAAGAAATAATAAAAGGAAATATATTCATGTTTATGTTTCAAGTCCTTGCATTTCATATTTACATTCAAGCCTTGCACTTCATATTTATTTCCAAGTTGTCACCTAAAGCTTGAAGATAAGAAATGAACTTGCATTCCATGTTTATATTTCTTGTCTAGCATGTATATATTTCAAGCCATCACCTAAACTTAAAGATTAAAAATGAACCTGCATTCTCATATTTAATTTCGAGCATTGCATATAATATTTATATTTCCATTGCCATCACCTTATTATACCAAGATTAAAATGAAACTTGCATTTGCATATTTAAGTTTATGCCATCACCTAAATAATCTAGTGCTCAAGACTTACCTTTTTCAACTTACATGGGATTTTGGTCCATGAAATATCTATCTTTATAAATGCTATTTGGTTCTATAAAATAAGGAATAATACATTATTGTCTTAGAAAATGAAGTTTGTGTCTTACAACTTTTCCTCAAAATATAAGCTTGTTCTTAAAGTGTTAAAGCTTAGTTCACATAATCAAAAATCGCTTGGGCTCTCGGCCTTTGCTACTAAAATAAGGATATTATTTGTGTTTCTACAAGGGTGAAGTTAATTATAAGTGTATCTCTTGATCTAGAATTAACTTAAAAAGATTAGTGACTAGAAATGCCTATTTTGTTTTCTTGCATGCTCATAGGAAATTAAATTTTAGTTTCTATTGAAAACTTTCCAGATTTGATGTATGTTGTATGGAATATGTTTAACATGAGAAAATTGTCATTAATAGGCGTGGTAATTAATTTTAGTAATTAAGGAAGGGCTAGTAACTAGAAAGAACCCAAAATGTGAATTCTAGAACTCCTTAAGACAAATAACATGTATTCTGCCTAGCAGGTGATATTCAAGTAAAAAAGATGTTTAACACTTAGTAAATATATAGGAAATACTCATAATTGGTTTAGGAATTAATTCTAGCATCGTAGGAAATCTCGGTAATGAGAAAGGGTCAAGAAAGTAACTTCTAGAATACCGAAATGGTTCATTTTCTTTTCTGTTTCAAATCTATCCAGATGTGTTTAGAGATGTTCTTAAGGCTAATAATTAGTGAGAATCATTAGAATTGATCCCCTAGATGTGTAAAAGAATAAATGCAAAAGATAGGTCTACGTGATTTAGAGGTTTTACCAACTAAGAAGTTAAAAAGAATGCTTGTTGTATGAGATGTTAAGATTGATGTATTGGTTATGTTTGCATGAAGCATAGATTGTTATGGCATGTTATGATTACACGTGAAATGTTTAAGATGCATATGTTGAAGTAATATGAAAGCATGTGACAATTATGTGAAATGTTTGTATTCTTGCATCTTGATATAACATGCTAATGTTAAGGTGACATAAAACATATGAAAATGGTCCTCTAGACTCCCCAAATTAAAGGTTATGAGAGGTGATCCAATGAGGAAATGATCCTTTGGACTCCCTGAATTAAAGGTTATGAAAGGTGATCCTAGCCCTCTATCCCGTACTTAAAGGTCAGGGTTAACTTATCTTAAGGATAAGAGTATGCTAATGATGACTAGTGAGGTATGAGTTCATAACCTAGAACTCTCAAAAGGCAAAAGAAATAGGGTGGTCCCAAATGTGAAAAAGAAAATAGCTGAAGTCACCCAAAAGATAAATTGTAGAGATTCATGTTATGCTCATCATGTTTCAAGAGCATCATTATGTTTGTATATAATATGTGCACCTTGCATTGACATGCATTTCATGATGAGCTGTGATGCATTCATAACATTTAAGAAGCATATTAAAATGAACGGGTCTCAGCAAATGACATTTTAGAACTTAAAAATTGAACCTTATGTATGCTCACTATTTTATAATAAAAGCCGAGGTTTCTGAGGATGTAGATGATGACACCAGGATAGGAGGATACCATACTGAGATTCTTTAGAAAGTTTCTCACTCCCTTTATCTTTTTTTTCCATCGCATCTTTAGAGGTTGATGGCGACGTTCGTGATCTACATTGACGTGCCTACTTGGGGATGCACTATGACGCTGCCCATCGGTCATATCACTTCGTGGGTCATTGTGTCGTTCGCCTTTTTGTATACATGGACCGCCCCTTTGCACACCCAGTTTCCAGCTTCTGATAGTCTCCTGCTTCCCTATTTGGTGACGACCCTGTCTTCGAGTGTATGCGCCCTCGTGAGGAGCGGACTCGCTGCACTTCACCGACCCTCTCCGTCATCCACAACTTCTTGAAGTATGTGCCCCATCCCCCCATGGACCATTCAGAGATAGGCCCTTTCGAGGACTCCACTACTCAGGTACCCTCCAAGGGTTTTTCTCCTATCGTGTCTATGGATTTTGGCGAGGGCAGTGAGGCCGCAGTTACATAGTCGATACATGGAGGACGAGTGAGGATCACTCCTCATCGAGGAGCCTATGCCTGACCTGTGCACCGCCTGGCCACTCCGGCCAAGCTGGCACAGTGGGTTGGATATGTCCCTCCTCCTTGGGGTGGGCAGCAGTAGGAGCTGGTAGCTATCGTTTGGTGTTCGAGCATATGACTGGCATATGATAGCCCCCTTTTTGTTTTAGGGTTTATCTACTTTAGATGCACTAGGGTAGGCGAGGGTTTATGGTTAATGTACTTTATGTTTTTATGTATTTCAGATGACTGTACCTAATGCTACTATCTAACATGATGTATGGTTGAACCTTTTATTTATATATATATGATGATTGTTATGTTATGATTTGTGATTTTACTTATGATGTGGATGTTTCCTTAATACTGTTTTCCGAAATCAAACGATGAAGTATTCACCTTATGTGCGGCTCATGTTTTCATCTTTTATTTCAAAAAAAATTTTACCTGCATTTTCACTAAGTATTTTCTAAAAGTTAACAACAAGAACTGGAACAAAAGAGCAACGTCTAATAATTAACTTGAATAGTTCTAGGCGTGTTAGGTTAAATATTAGGGTGTTACAAAAGAGATGTGACATGATTGAAGGCGAAGCGATGTGGAGAAAGAAACTCTGACATAGTGGGTGAAAAATCCCACCTTTTCATCTTTCTTTCAGGCAAAAAAAGTTTTTTGACTCTTAATCTCACTTTCTGAAGGCATTACTTTCTGAGCCCTCAAGGTTTACTTTCTGATCTATTGAAAGGTCTTCAAAACTCATCCTAGATTTTTCTTCTTGTTGTGAGCTCAATGCTCCTATATAATCATCATTCATTGATCCTTAAGAGCTTTTTTCTGACCAAACAACGTTTTTCTAAACACTTCTTCTTTCTGATTGATCCGTTTTCAACCTAGGCAGTCTGATTCCTTTATGATCTTGCAAACTGGTACACCATACCTCACAGAGAACTGTGGCCTTGCAAACTAACTTCTGAAGTACTTGTTAATAGACTTGATCTTGCATACTGAGTTTCTGACATTCTTACAAACTGATAAGTATAGTCTTTAGGAGGTTGTGTACATTGAAGATTATTGATGCTTTGCTTGATCTTCATATGGAAATAGTATAGAGAGACCACCCTGAGAGTATTATGCATAGATGCTTATGCATATGTGAAAGCTTAAAAACTTTTCAACATAAGAAAACAACAACAAATCCTCAGTTGTAGATAATGCGAATACATCTAGATACAAGATCTTTAGTAGACACATCTATTGACTAAGTATCCTCATTTTTAAATAAGTAGAAATATTTTACAAGCAAGCTTAGATAAAAAGGCTGATTGGATACTTGTAAGGATAAATAGCATAACAAGTTTCAGGTGATAGGAAAGCAGCTTACTTCATGAGATGATCTTGTAGCTGATTCGTTATCCGCAGTATCTGGGTTAAAGAATCTTAGTATGCATGTGCTTTTTTCACTTAGTCCTTTTCTCTTGTATAGATATGCTAGCTCTGATGATATCAGATCCAACCAGATGATTCTAGAGCTTCCTCTTAAGAGTAGGTGATGATGTCTTGAACATGATGAGTAGACTTTGCCTTTCTCTTGAGCTTGGATAGCACATTTAGCATAACTTCCACCAAACTTTGATAGCTCAAAGCTTTCTTAACAAATATAGATATCTGGTGGTGATGAAAGCATGGTTTATAAATATCCAAGGAATGACTTGGTTTTCATATCCTTGGGAATACTCTCAGAACTTTGACGTTAGAAAATTATCTATAAAACATAACTTTCATGGAGTTACTATACAAATAGGTCTTCCAGCTTCTATGTCATCTTCAAACTGCTCATGTTGTATGTTAGAAAAATTACTTTCTGATCATCATGTATGGTTTGAGCCAAACTTTCAAAAAGACTGAGGTTCTGGAGCTCACTTTCAAAAGCTTTTGACTTTCATTTGCTGGCTTTTTTGGAGTTTCCTTGAGATAAGAAATCTCAGGACATTCTTCATGATAAACAAGATTATCAGCAAAGTCTTCCTTAAGCTTTTTCTTCATCATCATCATCATGAGAGATTCTTGAAAAGATTACCTCTTAGGAACTATGATAACACTTAGAGTCAGAGCCTGATATCTAGACAGATCATCATCAGAGTGCTTCCTTTAAAGTTTCAGGAAGAGAGATATACTAGAAATACCTGCAGGAAAGAAGTATTACTTTTGGTACCCAGACTTCCATGGGTCCTTATCAGTTAGTTTTAGATAAAGAGATTTTTCCAACCTTTTTAAAGGAAATCCTTTTTAGGATTTATTTGTCATAAAGGTATCTCTTTAAACATATTGAAAAACAGAAATACAAGAAAATTCATATAAATCAGATGATGTTGCATAGATTTAGTTTCACCTATATGTATCTGTCTAGTGTCTAGAAATGAGAGATGTTGACCATCTTTCACAAAAAACATAGTTTTTGAATTGTGTCAAATAAAATAGGTAAGATCTTTCGATGCCATGAAGTCCTCTCAAGGATTCAGAAGAAATTTTTGACATGTTCATACGATTTCTTGGAGGCTTCAGAAGCATATAACTTGAGAAGACTAAACTCACTTAGAGTATTTCTTTCTTTCAGCTTTCCAGCTTTAGACTAAACTTTCTGAAGTGTTCATGGTAGCTCTACGAGTTCTTTTATGGATTGAGATATATAGATGAATAGGTTTGAAATCTTTCTAGCAACTCATCTCATAAGCAGAATTAACGAAGATAAGATACAAAAATTTTTACCTCGTGAGTTACTTATGATGTTCTTCAGCTGTGAAGCACAAAATGGTAGCAAGTTTTAGCACAACAAGTCCTTCTAACCAAGACCATCTAGATGACTAGCACATTCTTCTTTTTTGCTCAGGGACATGTTAATAAAGAGCTGAACCAATACATGATGTGTGACAGTGCTGTTATAAGCATATGTTCTTTCTCAAGATAATCTTTGTGCTGATCTGTCATGAAAGAGATTGATGTCCTTTTGATATAGTCATTACAGACTTTATTCATAAATCACAGATAGAGAATTTATCTTTAAGAACAATTTCAGATAACAATATCAGATCTTTCTACTTCATAGAGAAGCTTTTGCAATATTCATCGCTTCAACAAGGTAAGACATCTAAAATGTTACAAATAGGGTCAAAGATATCTTGATACAAGCTAAGATCTTTCAACATCATGTACTAATCGTCTCATATAGCCTTTCTCATGTATTTACCTATTCATAGATAGAATGTACGGGTTAAGCTTAAGGCATATATGGACAGGGACTTGACTTGATAGGGAAGCTAGACATCTTCTTTGAAAGATTCTTGTTAACAAGTCTCTTTTGAATCCCTTTTATCAAATGAATAAGTTGTACCATGACTGGAATCTTGCCAGAGAAGGATAATCAAAAAACAGATCTATCTTGCAAAGATAAAGTACACCATTCTGTCCCTCAGATCTTTGTCCTCTGCAATCATTGGATTGCTCAACCCCTCAGAAGCCAGGCTCTGATACCATTTGTAGGTGAAGATGTGCACGAGAAAAAGGGGGTTGAATTGTGCAGAGAGCCTTTTTTTGCTTTTTCTGAAACTTCTGAAAATAATTATTATCAAGTATGAAAACTTGAAGTGCAGTGGAAACATAGTCAATAATTTTAGAAAGTAGATTTCTGAACTTTATTAAATACAACATTTATAAATAACATAAAAGAGAAAGAAAGATAAGACCGAGAGTGAGAGAAAGAAACAACAAAGATAAATAAAAGAGATTAGAATTAAAGAGATTGGACATAAGGAATTTTATACTGGTTCGGCCAACCTGCCTACATCCAGTACTCAACAACTATTGAGGTTCCACTATAACAACAACTTTGTCAACCTGAGAAAGTAAAGATAGGTAGTCTTTACATTAGCCTTTCCAACCTATCATCCAAGGATTTCAGAAATCACTTGTAGCCAAGGATTTTGAGTAGTTTTGTACTAGCCTTTCCAAGCTAATTCAAGACTGATAGGCAACTCCTTCAGCACGTTGTTAGTAGTCTTTTCCGAGCCTCTCCAAGCTGTAAGTAGTCTTGACACTGGCCTCTCCAAGCCCAGCCGAGTAGTCTTGACACTGGCCCCTCCAATCCCAACCGTGACTGACAAGCAACTCCTTTAGCACATTACAAGTAGTCTTTCCCCGGCTTCTCCAAGCTGCAAGTAGTCTGTTCTCGGCCTCTCCAAGCTGCAAGTAATCTTTCCCCAGCCTCTCCAAGCTGCAAGTAGTCTTTGACTAGCCTCTCCAAGCTAAATCGTGATAAGCAAGAACATCTTGTTATCACGTTGCAAGTAGTTTTGCAGTAGCCTCTCTAAGCTATCTCACACTGATTACTAACGGATCAAGGATACAAAGGTTAAGTGTTTGGATTGCCACTCAAACTAACTTATACTCAAGTTTCCTTAACATATACAAGAAAAGTTCCTAGGAAAACTTGAAAGACTTCCTTCATCTACTTCTTACATAGGAAAAGATTAAATTTAGCTAAAAATGTAGAAGGAGGATTTAATTTACACTTTAAAGATCAAACTAATTACATGATAAAGATTGAATATCCCAGAAAGTAGGAAGAGATTCTTGCAGGGTTTCCTCTCTTGAATATTCAAATCTCTCAACGTTCTTCAAGTTTAGTATCTCCCTATATAATGGTTTTTCTTTATGACCATTGCCAATGATTAGTTCTTCAAGTGACACATTGAACATCATATATGTCTTGAAAAGAATGGCTAGAAGAGAGGTTGACAGAATTGTCACATTAGTTCCAGAAGCTGTTGTAAATAAAAGCTTTCTCATCTTCCATCAAAAACTACTTTTCTACTTTCTGAACTCTTCCTTTATGAATCTAGGGTAGTTGATCATCGAGGCAGAAAAGGTGATATACCAGTTTAAAACTGGGTTTGACTTGATAATTTGAATTTCAAATTTCAAATTTCCCTCCCTTTCCTGTAGCATTCTTTACTCCACTCATAAGTAAGCTTTCTGATATGCGCAATTAGTTCCTTGAAGAGTTGTTTCACTTTCAAATCTTCAATCAAATCTTCTTTATAATGCTTTCTTTGCGATTGTGATGATTGAAGATTAAGTAACACGTTGTAGATGGACATATTTTGATATCTTCAACTTGATAATACTTTCTGATATACCATGCTACTTTCTGAAGTCTATTTCCTTGGTTTCTTGTGGTGTTGCAGCCTACCTCTGATCGTTAGCTATAAAAGACTTGGATAAGGATATAATTTCACTTCTATTTCATAACAAATCTTGTAACATGTTTACATATGCATAGTGAAATATATATTCTCATTTGAGTAAGTCTTGCTATTGCTAAACGATAGATACCTATTATAATCTTACAAGAAGCTCAATAAAGACATCAGTCGTTCTTCAAATTATTTTCTTAGAATTGGTTTTGTTGTCATTCAAAACACATAAGCGCAAAGGTTCTGGAGCTAACAGATGCAACCCTAACCTACTACAAGTTTCGCGAAATCACTAGCCTTAAAACCAAAAGATTTTGAATTTTGAAGTGATAAGAATTTTTATTCAAATATGGCAGATAGAGGCACATGCAAAGGGAATAGTGCCTTATATACATCCATCTTTCCTAGTCAAACCTCTACTATTACTATTTAGATCTCCACCTCTACTCTAACCTCCCTTTCCATTACACCCCTACCAGTCCGCTAGCCTGGTGAGTCACATTTCCAGCAAAAGGTTATCATGATTCCCACTCCTAGGCACATGACCCATATGCTGCCAGTACAACCAACACCCACTCTTGTGTGCACCCAGGCTAAACTAATAGGGAGCACTCAAGACTAGAGTAGTTAGTAACTCCTCAATTGGCTTCTCAAATGGGTCATCATCTTAGCCCTATATGTAGCTTAGATGCGATCGAAACGCTTGGGAAGTAATTTAAATTTTTAACTCATTCATGGTATTGTAATAATTTGAACGAATTATTGATATATATATATATATATATATATATACACACACACACACACACATACACATATATTTTGTACTTTCTATTATGTAACTGGCTTCCAGTTTCAATTAGTCTCCACAAGGTGATAAAGACCATAAGTAAGATGTACTACAAACCGATTAAGAGCTTTAAGATGACAAATGAGAAAAAGCACTATTGGTATCTATAGTGGAAGCTAAAATGAAATAAGTTATTATAAATTAGGTGATTTTCCTTTGTAATCTATTTTACCCTAACTATTTTATATTTTGATTTGCATGAAAATTTCATTATCGACTCGAGGAATGAGGACTACATATTCAATGCTTCAAGACTCGGGTAGCAAAGAGGTTGCAAGACATATACTTAGAGATCCACGAGGGGCGAGATGCATGGGACTCATGGGGCCAGCTGAGACCAACCTGGACTTTTTGCAACGATATAAGCCTCTTAACATTTCTAGGACAAGTCTATGAAGGCCAAGGCAAGAAAGCCTCACAGAAGGTGGATCAGTCCACTATGGTGGTTCTAACACCACAAAGTCTATTTGCTTACGTATTGTAAGTCATTATTGCAATTACTTATCGATTCTTCTTGTAAAATGTATTTTTTTTATGTATATTAATGTCTTCCCATTATTTCAAACATAGGCCAAGCTCTTAAAGTGGCCATCCCTACACAAGGTGATCTCTTCAAGGAAACTCACAAGTGTAAGGGGGATAAGTTGATGTAGGTTGATGCCAACTCCAACTAAACTTACATAAGTTCAAAACACAAATTATTTATATATTTCATTTATTTCTTACATGGTATAATTTTAAGTAATTTCATATTGTTGTTTATGGGCATGTAGCACCTCAAAGAGGCCAGTAAACTAACCGAACAGAGCGCCAAGGGTGATAACCCAATGACTACCCATCGATTCATGAAAACTAAGTGTGGCAAAAGGTAGTTGACGGTCTTTACAAGAATCACATATATGGCATGGGACATTCTTTGCAGATAGTGCATCTTCTAACTCTGTCATTGGGCCATCTCTCGCCAATGGGGCCAGGTCCGTAGGTGATGATCAAGTCTGCAAGTGAGTTCATTTGTTAAATGTGAAGTTTCATGCCTAGGCACACTGGATGTAAGAGAAAGAGTAGATGCATGAGTACCAGATGGAGGAGGTACAAAAATGATAGGCTTACCTAGAAAAAAGGATATTGATAGCTAAGGAGGATGGAAAGTGCTAAGAAAAGGAGAAATTATTGAAGAAAGAGTTGAAAAAGGAGATGAAGAGAAAGATGATGACCTACTAAAAGATGATGATGAACTCGTCGACTTTTCCTGATGACCTACTAAAAGATGATGATGACCTATGATGATGATGAACTCGTCGACTTTTCCTGATGTTAGTGTTGTTTTTTGTTTCTTTGTAGATTTTGTTATATTATTTGTACATTTTTATGGCATTTGCACTTATTTTTATTTGTAGTTTTTATAATATTTACTTTATAATTTACTTGTTAATATCTTTTTTAATTTGAGTTATTATTAAATTTATTTATATGTTGATAACTAATTAAAATTAGAAACAGTTATCTTTTATTTTTTTTAAAAAAAAATCAAGCTTTATTAGTAGATATCGCCACAGGATAGGTATTAACAAAATTGTTGAGGGATCAGACCCGTGAAACTATTGTTTTGCCATTATATTTTTCAATTTATTGCCAAGGTAACTATCCACAAGTAATATTAAAAAATTCTATCTCTATTTTTTTGATGAAAAATGGACAAATGTTTTAGTTTCTAACTAAAGGAAATTTGCTAAAAATACCTTGGAAATACCCTCGATAATTTACCGACAGATTTATATTCCCTTGGTAATAGTACCGAGGATTTTTTGCCGATGTGTCTTTTCCCTTCATAAATTTTCCTGGTAATTAATTTTTCTATCGGTAATAAAAAAAAAATCACCAAGAATCTGACGATAATAGGCTTGTTTCTTATAGTGCCAAGACTAATATTGGTGAGAAGTTTCAACATGTTAAGATATTGTTCCAGTACACAATGTTAACATTTCAAGGGGCATGACAGATCAATTTTCCTAAACTAATGAGTAACCTTCCTTGTCCCATTGACAACTATGTTGACCAGACTGACCACATAAGCATGCATGGGAAAGCATAAGGCTCACACACCCTGTGCCATAAACCAAGTGACAATTACTTCCTTCTCCTTTTGTGAGTTAGAAGTGAACTACCTAAATATCTACCCTTCCTATCTGTTACCTTTTCCTCTTAAAACTAATGCTTTTGAAGTTAGCTTCATAAATATATTTTATCTATTATATCAACTTTAAATCCACCAATATTCTTCTCCATGGAAATCGCAACATTCATCTTTAAATTCACCCCAACATTTATCCCTAACTGGTTGCTTTTTGCAAGTTAGATCACAGTCTCATGCAAGACGTGATAACTGTTTGGGTCTTTGCTTGTGGGATAGATCTCTTCTTTATTTTTGACAATTTGGCTTTATCTTTTTGTCTACTTTAAAGTTCTTGGTATTTTGTTTGGTGTGGCTTAATACTCTCAGAATGGATCCTTGGTGAGTATGATTTTTTGTGCATATTTTATTTTGCTGGCAATTTAGCCCTTAAGTGTGCATAAATACTTGTCATTTGCATGGATTAATGAATTGAACTCCAAAAGTTTCTAATGATAAAATCATGTAATTATGATTTTTATTGGGAATTTGTGTTTTCATTGATCTTCTATGCTTTATTCACTTATTTATGGTGTTTTTAATTTGTAGGAACCACACGGATGGATGGAGGAACAGAAATGGAATGCAGAAAATTCATATAAGCACGGGCAATTGTGCCACAACACAATCAAAACACACTTCCATGCAATGTCATCTAACAGAGAGAAATTTGCAATTTTTCAAGAGTTACAGTGAGCAACCAGGAATTTGTGGTTGCTCTTACACATGTTGAGATTATGCCTGAGCGTAAGGAGAAATCGTGCATTAGCGCGAACAAAGCGAACATTATGCAAATTGCTAAAGAAATCGTGTTTCGAAACTATTCAAAGTACTTAAGCGCGCCTAAGAGAATTTCTTGATAGATTGGGCTGACATTTTTTTTAGAATTTTGGTTCTTTTTGGGAAACTTTAATATCAAAACTAAGCCCTTTGAATGGAGATATAAGAGAGAACTTCAATTAGCATAGTTTTGGTGTACCTTTTGTCTCTCTCTTTATTTTTCACTCCCATCCTCTTCTTATCTTCTCTACTTTTCTTAGGTTAGGTTTTACTTTTTTGGTTTGGATGTATTTTCTCATAGAGAAGTAGAGATTGGAACCTACCTTATGATTTTCCAAATGGTTTCAAGATTTTATCTTGGAACCTTGCTCTTGCTATCAATGCATGGTGTTTTCTTGATTCCTTGCCTCTCTTTCTTTTATATGCTTATGGCATTGAGATATAGGTATGTGATTGCATATCCTCATGCAAAATCCTAGGAAATAAACCAAAAGTAAAACTAACAAGTTCTACCCAAATTGAATCTAAATTAAAGAACATAATTTCCAAAAGACTATTGAAGAATGCAAGCACAAAGGTAAAGCATGCAAAAATCACAAAGTTCTCTGTAACAGCCCAGCTGCCTTATGGATTTATGACTGTCCCCATAAACTAATACAGGGTCTTTTTGGTGTACTTTGTCCTCACTCATGTTTTCCCAGGAAGCATGTGAGTAAGGACAAAGCATGCTAAAAAGACCCCGTGTTGGTTTGTGGGGATAGTTATAAACCTATAAGGCAACTTGGGCTGTTAGAAATCATGTAACGCCCAATGACGAAGGCAGGGAATGATCGTCGGTAAAAGAACGCATAGACAAGAAGTGGCTCCTGGTAGGCTTCTAAGCAGAGGGGTATATGAATGAACTAATTACACACCAGAATGAGAGAGATCCAAAGACTGTATAGGTATGGAACTATACAGTTGAGGATGACTTATATGAATTGATTTGTACTATCTATATCAACAAGATGCATCTTCTTTTCAGTAGCCCATCACTAAAGAACACCATGGTTAAGCATGCTTGAATGGTGACCTTTTGGGAAATTTTCTTGGGAAGTATGTGAGTAAGGACAAAGGATGTTGAAAAGGCCTTGTGTTGGTTTGTGAGGATAGTCATCAGTCCATAAAGCAGCATGGGCTGTTACATTCTCAGCAAGGAACGACACAACCTATGAAATGAGTAGCCAAGTAGAAATCAAATCACAAAGCATGGTCTAAGAATACTAAACCTCACAGAGATAGTGTATGGCACTCATAACCATCAAAGTATATAGGATATGTAAATCTCACTCAAATAACCTTTAAAGTAGCTGTACTACCATAAGCCCGCTTTTTATCTAGTTCTCCAAATAACAAAACAAGCATACATAAATCAAGATGCATTTATTTATGGTTGGAATGGGTCAAGGCAAAAAAAGTAAGGAAACTACAAGGAAATGCATGGTCAAGCCTGAGAGCCTAAAAGAATAAAGGGATATGAACAAGAACACAAATGATAATAGTTCTTTCTAAATGTACTTTTCTGCTTCAGAGCTCTTACTCTTATCAGATTCACCAGAACTCCCAAAACATTTATTAAAACGTAACAAAGTATATAATTTTTTTTTTAGAGAAAACACAAAAGTACACTACTTGAACCACTCTAATTATGGAGCTTTTCCTCCATTTTTCAATTTTTATATCCTTCACTATGCTTAAAATTTGGCATGTCCACATGCAAAAACCCAACATTTATTCCGAAGCACATATCAAAGATGGACCAAATCTGTCTTCGTCCTTAAAGTTAGGTGATTTCATGGTTTTACACTATTGGCTTGTAATATGCTCAACAAAAAATATACATAAAGGATCAAAGAGGCTAACAAGGTAAAATAATGCAAGGTTGACTATATGAATAAGTGGCTAAAAACAACAAAAATACCTCTAACAAGTTCATGCATGCAAGTGAATGAAAAATCTCAAACACAAATCAAGTAAGTTCTAGAGCATACAACCAAAAAGGGACATCACATACAAGAAGGGATGGAATGGCATGTAATGTGACCATACATCAAAAGGCTTAACAACTCATAGGGCATATCATCCATACATTTTCACCATGCAAAATGAGAACCAAATTGCTAAGTATGAAACATGTGAAACAGAGTACTAATCTAGCATGTCAGAACTCTATACATATATATAACTTAATACCTAGCATACAATCTTAGAAAGTCCAAAGAAAATCAACACCTTTTACAAATGAAAAATATGGTAAAAAGCAAAAACTAGTAACACAAAATAGAAAAAGAAAATCATGAGAATTAAAAGAAGATTAGGATGAGAAACTCCCTCATGGTTGCTTATGTTTGAATTGATCTAGGAATTCCTACCAAGACTTGCATTTCTTGGCTCTACCTAGATCCCATAGTACATGGACCATGCTATGGGCTTTGAAACTATTTGACTTTTCAGAACCCCAAGTGTTGAAAATGGTAATCTATTCCATGGACCTTTGAAGCTAGTATTGGGCTTAGCATTCATAAAGTAAACCATTCTTAATGGGAAGAAATCCATGTTCCAAAAATAAGTCTTACATTGTGACATGCTTCCACCAAGATCCTAAGAACTCTTAGCTAACTCATCATATAGTGCATAGAGAGCTCAAAACTGGGCATCAATCTCAAGAATAGCATATTCATTCCACTATAAAAGGTTCTCAGGGAAGGGAGATTCCCATTTTAAAAAAAGTGATCGGGCTATGAGGTTGAGTTTAGGCATAAGATGTAACCTCTATATCTAATATCTCAACCATAAAATCTTCCTCTACAGTATCAACAGTATCTCGACCATAAAATTTAGTCAACTTTATAAACTACTGGCTCAAGTCAATATCAAGGAAGTCATTAGAAATAGAAGATGAACTCTCTAATGTAGGTGCCTTGGAATTTTCCCATAGTGATCATCAAAAACTCTAGCATACTATGTGTTCAAGTCATCACCAAAGCGTTGATGATTAGAATGCACAACTAAACCAGCCATAGCATGTATTTTAGGATACTATACATACATATCCTCAACGTTTATAGGGTTTGAACCAATTCCATAATTTAAATCTCCAAAAGGCTTCAATAATCATCCACATCATTGACATTAGCACTATCTAAATCCAAACCTTAATCAAGATTATCAGAATTAGCAAGTGGAGTTTAAGGAACATCAAATACCTTCTTAACTAATTCTTCTTGTAGTGTTCCATCGACTTGCTCAGTGCATTGTTGAGATGTATCACTACTCTGCTCAAAGCTAGGCGCTTTATCTAGAACTAATTCCTTTTGTAGCCAAGGAAGAAAGGCTTTAGTCATAAGGACATTCAACCAATCCCTCTTGCTTGAATGCTTGGTAGTCATTAAGTGAATTGTAGAATTTTTAGCAGCGATTGTATTCATAAGATAAATGTAGGTAGAAAAGTACACGAGAAAGGGGGTTGAATCATGCTTTGTTTCTTTTTGCTTATTTTACTGTTGAAAACTTAAATAGAATATTATCAGGAGTTGAGCTTGTAATGTAGAAGAAATATAGTTAGGTTCATTAGAAAGTAACTTTCTAAACTACAGCGTGAGCAACATAATAGTGATAGAAGAGCAAGAAACAGACTTTAAGTAGATACTAAAAATTAACTCTGAGCAGTGAAAGTAAAGGAGTTAGGGAAAAGGAGAATTCTGCATAAATATTTTTATACTGGTTCAGCCAACTTGCCTACATCTAGTTCTCAACCACCGTTGAGTTTCACTAACCGTTTCTCAACCGAGAAAGAAAAATAGGATAGTCTTTACAGTAGCTTTCCCAAGCTTTTACCTGTGAATAGTAGACAGCCTCTACTGTCACAAACCAAGTAGTTATTCACTAGCCTCTCTAAGTTAAGTCAGGTAGTATTGTACTAGCCTCGCTAAGCTAACCTGAGTAGTGTTGTACTAGCCTTTCCAAGCTAAATCGAGTAGTATTGTACTAGCCTCTCTAAGCTAACTTGAGTAGTCTTGTACTAGCCTCCCCAAGCTAAACTGTGACTAATAAGAACATATTACTATCGTGTTACAAGTGGTTTTACCTTATTCTCTCCAAGCTATCTCACACTGATCACTATTGGATCAAGGTTACAAGAGTTTTATGTTTGGGTTTGCCATTCAAACTAATCTACACTCAAGTTTCCTAAAAATACAATAAAAAGATCTGGGAAAACTTGAATGACTTCTTTCTAATAATTCTTCCAAGAAAGAACTTAAGATCTATTAAGTGTGTAGAAAGAAGATTTTTACATACGAGAAAACTGATTACCAGAAGTAATGAACTTCATAGAAAAAAAAAGGAGAAAAACTTGTAGAGTTTCAGCACTGTATCTTGTTCTACTTACTTTTGAAGGCTCAGTATCTCTATTTATAAGTGATCTGTCTTTGTGACTGTTGCCCTTGATCACATCTCCAAGTGACATGTGTTGATAATCTGTTTGTATCTTTAAAAGTAGTCTAGAAATGTAGCTTGTCTTTTGTCAGATCTATTATAGAAGTTATTTTAAGATAGAGGTTTCTGAGGCTACCTTTAGAAACTATTGTTCAGTTTCTAAATGTGGTTTCTGAACACTTCCTTTTAGAAGTTGGAGTGGTTGACCGAGTTGGCAGAAGAGTGGACATGCCAATTTGTAGTTGGATTTGATTTGAAATTTGAAATTCAAATTTTTGCTCTTTTTTCCAATAAAGAGTAGTGTCTTACTGTAAAGTACACTTTGAGAGGTGCGCATTAGTTTCATAGTATGGCTTTGATCTTCTGGTATTTAATCCGAGCTTGTTGATGATAAAATATTGGAATCATGATGATTGAAGATAGTAGAACATGTGGACTTCAGGGATAGATAGATATCTTCAAATTGAGTCTACTTTCTGAAGTCCAGTGCTTCTATCTGAAAACCTATGCCTTGGTTTCTTCTAGTTGTTGATTTTCTTCAACTTGTTAAGCATTTATACGCTCATTTCACAATATAATTATCACTTTCATTTTAGTTTCCATCTCTTCAAATGAGACAAATCATATTTACACATGTAAAGTGAAATTATCTTCGCTATTGGAGCCATATTATGCTAACAGTATGACCTATTTGCTACTTCAAGAAACTCAAGGAAGATATTAGTTGTTCTTCAAAATATTCTTCTTAAATTAGTTCTGTTGTCATTCAAAACATACTGCATTAATTCTTTCTGAAGGGTTCTGGAGCTTACAATAAATTAGTAGCACTCCATGTGTATGATAATTTGTGCACTGGTAATGGATATGCCCTTGACCCTTGAAAATCCTAAGGCTAGTATTCACTTAGTTAGTTTTAGTTAGATAGTTTCTTTTATCTCCATTTCAATACTATTGCATATAAAAACCAATACCCTTATCTTTTACCTTTCATGTACTTTCGATTAAATAATGATCGAACATCCACGTGAAATGACTTGAGTTGCTGTAACATCCTAATTTTTAACCCAATACTCTAGAACATAATTAGGTTAATCATTAGTCTGTTACTTCATAGTCCTCATTTAACTTTAAATTACTTAGCGGAAAATACGGGTAAATTTTTTTTTTGAAATATAAAGTGAGAGCCGCGTGATGCGATGTAACACGTAAAGAACAAAACATACATCTCATAACATCATAGCATAAAGCACATAAAGGCACATCATGGGAAAACACTGAATATCAACTTATATTTATATAACTTGCCCACTTATAAGTGTGAGACTTAATTTAGTACAAAGGAAATACATGAAAGGAAATACAACATAAACATAAACATGATCTACTCCCCTACCCGAGTGCATCTAATGGGATAACCTCTAAACAAAAGAAGGTTTATCCCCATTCAAGTGGTGTGTGCTCTAACCCGGGCCAACCACAGCCTCCTACTGGTGACTATCCCTCGAGCGTGGTACGTAACCAGGAAACTGAGCAAGCTCCTCCGGCGTGAATAGACGGGACGGGGCTCGGAAGTGACCTCCACGGCGTGGCCTCATCTCTAGTCATCGTGCAAGCCTTGGCTGAGTCACGGAAGGCTCACTACCCTCCCCAAGGTCCATGGGTATGGTGGGGGAAGATCCCTTGGAGGGTACCTGGGTTGCCGAATCCTCGGAAGGATCCGTCTCCGAAAAAGACGACGGGCAACAAGGCACATACTGGGGGTAGTCTCGAGCGGCGGACGTGGATGGTGGGGTACGGCGAAGCCTCTCCTCTAGGGGACGTGCGCGCTCGAACACCAGGTCATCGCCAAAAGGTGAGACGGGGGAGAAACGATGGGAATGTACAGGGGGAGTGAAGGGTTGACCCATGAACATGAATACTCTAACCGTGCATCGACCTACAAAATGGAATGACCCGTGGTCCAGGTCATGGTGCACCTCCTATGTTGGCGTGTCCACGAACACTACGAACGTCGCCATCTGAAGACATGACAGGAAGAAAGAGATAGAGGGAGTGAGAATCTTGCTAAAGAATCTCAGTAGGGCCTCCTACTACCTAGGTGTCATCATCTACGTCCTCAGGAACCTTGGGTTTAATTATACAAAATGATTGAACATGCATTAAGTTCATTTTAAACTTTAAAATATACTTTAGCCAAGGTCCATTCATTTTAGGATGATCTTAATGTCATGAATGCAACATAATAGAAAATGTATGCATGGTACTACCTAATGCACATACATAAAACATAACATCAAGCATCATCATACTTGGTGGCATAAAGTGGCAATAGTAACATTCATATGGGACAAACTTAGTGACATAATCATAATTACGAAACATCTCTTCCTCATGGGCCACCCTAAAAGACAATCGAACTGGGGGTGCTCAGCCTAACCGGTGTCACCCAGAACGTGTCATACATCTAGGTTATGAGCTCATACCTTAACTAGTCGTCACTAGTTCTTACTTACCACTTAACGATAAGTGTATCATAAATCATAAATCCCGACTATCTGAGTACGAGTTAGGGGGCAATTCTCTTAGGGGTGCTCGGCCGAACCGGTGTCACCTAAGAGTATAAATTGGTACCGATGTCACATGAGTTCTATGGAGGTGGTCGGCCGAACCGGTGTCATCCTAGAACCCATCTTAGTACCTTAATTTTCAAAATCTCTTTAAGTCCCCAAATTTGTCGGAAATTCGGCGGCACGATGGTATCACGCCGGATTTCTTCCAAATTTGCTTTATGCCATACAAACATATATCCTCATGAATTCTTCATATGAATAACATTAATATCCTTCACATAACACATACATCATCATGGAACATTCAACCGTTTATCGTTACGGTAGCTTCTGCTTTGACCCTTACGGGTCTTAATCATGAGATATGGTTCTCTAACATCCGTTGCTCATATTTTATTCGCCTAAGGGCTCATAATTAAACATCATTCATAATCCTCATGTTCACACTTAAATCTGAAAAGCATAGGGCAGAATTCCTAACTTGTGATTACGGGGTTCTAGAACTTACGTTTTAGACCCTTTCTTGGTTCCGTCTTCGCCTAAGGCGCTATGAATTAAATCTAAATCAATTATGAGGCATTCATATGCTTAAGGACTGATTATTAATCATGTTTATCATGTTGTAAGGGTGCTGAACAGAATCCAGAAAAATAAATGTTCTAAGAGTTCTAAACTTGCACTTTTACGATTTTCTAGTTACTAGTTTCCCTATAGGTGCTAGAATTCGATTCTAATCCAAATGTTACCAAGTTTTTCATGTCTAAACAATCCTAATCTGATTATGCTCCCATTAAAACAGTTTGGATAAGTTCCAAAAATAAATGGGTCAAAATTATGTTAAATTCTAGCTTTACGGTATTTCTAGTTAGCTAGTTCCTTACCTATTATGCATAGAATCATTTCTACATCATCATATGATATTTTCACACATTCTAACACATCAAAACATCATCATACAGCATCATACTCATCATATCAGAACCGAAAACATTTAGCTTCAGTAAAGGATTTAAATTGACATTTCTAGGTATATAAGTTAACTAGTTTCTCTTGGAATTAATTTAGAATTTCTAAAACTCTTTGCAAATCATTTTAATTCATCAAGAGGCTAAGAGAAGCCTTAGGTCAATGACCAAAATATATTTCATCTTCTAAAAGGGAATAAAGTCATATCTCATGATAACATAACCTTGAAAAGATTTGTAAAGCTTTAAGAAAAACTTAGAACATAGACTATTGGTCCTTGTAGCTAGATGAAAACTCATTACAAGTCCATCATCACTACTTGGCCGAAAACATGCATTCAAAGAATGGTTTCACATTAAACTTTAACTTGGAATGTAATGGGCAAGTCTTTGAGCTCTAGGTTCTTAAGTTATGACATAAAATAAACGTGCTCATGCTTTTCATTTTTATTCTTGCTTACAAAATAAAATGATGACTTAATTTAAATATGCAAGGCATAAACTTAAACGTGCAAGCTTGAAAGTAAAGATGCAAGGTTCAATTCTTTATTTTAATGCTCTTGGCCCAACAACAATCGACTTTAAGGCCGAAATAGAAAGGCTTTGAGAATTAAATTAAGTGATGATGCAAGTTCCATTTTAATCTTTATGTTCTTAGGTGATAGCTTGAAAGTAAAGGTGCATAGCAAGAATGTAAATATAAATGCAAGCATAAAATAAATTATGCAAGTTCGTTTTATCTTTCTAGAGCTCTTAACAAGACATTAAAGGAACTTAAACCTCAAGCTAAACTCATCAAACCAAGATAAAGTAAAGTCTAGAGTTCTTAGAACTCAACATAACATTTTTAGAAAATCAAAACATCTTGCATGTAAAAGAAAAGGAGATGGCTGAAATTTCAAGGAACAAAAAGAACATTTTGAAACTCTAGAGTCCATGATTTTGATGATATATTAACACCAACATCATGAGACCTCATCATTGAGTCCTTAGAACCATTTTAAAACATCATCAAAGTTAAATATTCCAAAAGTTAAAGAAAGGAAGAACTAGAAGTATTTTACTCAAGAACAAAGATCAAGCTCTAGAGGTTGTTTCAAGTAATGAACATCATCATGAAACTCTCATCATCAAGCTCTCATTCCTTTGTTCTCCAAGGCCTATGGCCGAAAATGAAAAGGAAAAAGGAGTGGAAGAGAAGTTCTAAAAAGAAACAAGAGAAACTATGAACATCAAGCTTGAAACAAGAACTTTAAAGAAAAGAATACATGAAAGGAAATCCCTACTTGATGTGATGAACTTGAAGATGGAAGAAGAAGATGAAGAAGATGAAGAACTTTGAAGAACTTGAAGAACACTAGAGCTTTGAGAGAAAAGAAAAGCTTTGAGTGTTCCTAAACTTAGCAAATGATCTAAAAGTGGTGCAAGCTCCTCAAGGCATTCTATTTATAGAGAAATGAAACAAATGAAGGGTGTGAATGGGCTGATGAGTTTCAGCCATTGTGTGCAGAATTGGAGGGCATCCATGAGTTCCATGAGGTGAGATAATGTGGTCTTGAGGCATGGTGAGGTATGGCTCAAAGTATGGTGAGGTATGGTTCAAGGTATGGCCTCAAGTATGGTTCTTTGAGTAAGGAAACAAATCAACATGTGGTCAAATGGGGGAGAGGTGGCCGAAATGCATCAGCCAAGGGAGGAGAGTTTCTTGCATTTTAATTGTGGTTTAGAGTTGTGTTTAGGTGTATCTTTGATTATGCTTAAGATTAGGAATTTGTAAGAAAGTGTTTAGGTAAGGAAAATGGATAATTAGGATGGTCTAGACATAATTAAGTAGTGGTCTTGCACCATTAGTGAGTTAGATCCTCAATTTAGAGTCTAAACAACTCTAGACACATTTCCTTGATTTAAGGAATTGGAGAGAGAAAATACTATTCAAGATTCCAAGACTAGGAATCTTGAGTTCTAAAAAGGGATTTAAGTTTAATCTAAGCAATTTTAGGTTCTAATTAACTTTAATAAATTATTTTGACTCTAGATTAATTAGGGAAATTAATTAATCTTTGTTTAGAGCCTAATATTGCTTAGGTTTGCTTAATTACGTCATTAAGCTCAAAAACACTATTCTAGGGGTAAAATCGTAATTTTGCACTAAAACTGCCCGGGACCACTGGGACTTGAACAGAGACCTATAGACACATGAAAACATGTTTTTAAACCTCTGAGGAAAGTTTCGGGCTCAAACGGCGCCTTTACCCGCGTAAAACGCTATAGGGGTATTTTGGTCATTTTGACCCGAAACTACGGAAAACGAGATTTTCACTTCCAGAAGCATTCAAAGGCCATTCAATCCCCTTCAAACATTGAGTTGACCCTTCGAGGATGACCGAGTTGGTTACCCTCGAATTCGGGTCAGGAAATGACCTCAGGGGCATTTTGGTCATTTCCCTCAGACAGAAGAATTGGGGTGTTACAGTTGCAGCATTATGCTATATTTTCTTTATAATTTAGTTTTGGTGTAAATTGTTAATTTCATCAATGGGTAGCAATCCTAGCTATCAAATTTTAGCACTGTTGTTGGCGATTTTTGTCTTGTACATACTTCTTTTTCTACTTTTTTAGTTTTGTACATATTTTACTTTGCTTTTTTTTTTTATTTCCATAGTTTTTGTATTTTCCACTTGAGTTAACATGGCTACTGATCCATTTTCTAGTTCCTAATCGTGTGATAATTGATATTTTGTAGGGCATAGAGTAATCGATGGTCCTTATAATGGAATTAAGTGCCTGCCATCTCAAGCATATGATCCTTACTTTAATAAGTGCCAGCATGATTGGTGTGATGGTTTTGCCCAAGGATATAGAGGCCAAAAGTTATGATTGCCCCTGTGTTACCAATAACAATTCCACCACCACTACCATCCATTCCACCACCACAACCACTATTGGAGCCACATACATACCCATATCATGAGCTATCAGCCCCTCAAAGTTCATCACCAACCGTCTTTGGAAGATCTATTGAAACAAATGGTTATCGATGAAACTAAGCCACTACCTCTGTAACATCAACTACTAACCCTAAAACTAGAATCACCTAAAACCTTCATTGGAATAAATGGTGAAGCAAATGTCTACCATCTCCTTGAAAAGTCAATAGACAATTGATGCTGCTATTCAAGTCTTACAACTTCAAGATGAACAATTGCATGCATAGGTTGCTCTCAATGCTAGGCAATCATTAGAAGAGTTAAATAATGAAAAATCTAATAAGGAGTGTGCACCTTATGGACCCTAGATTGAAGATCATAAGCCCCTTCAAATTCTTACCTCACTACATTCTCTCTTTAATCATATTTCGATAATGGGAAGTTGGTAGAGAAGCTTGACAAAGGTCGTCACTACCTCCTTAAATTAAAATAAAAATAGTAAAATTAAATTCAAGTACTTATTGCACCAAAATTATAGTTAGGATGCAACTCAGGTCATCTCTCAAGGAGGCTATGTCACTTAATTGGAAATTAAAAATCAATTAGCAACAACTAAAAATAATTGAAATAATCAATAATTAAAGACACTAGTGCAAGGTATTCCTAGAATTGGAATTGATTATCATAAACATTAGTAGCTATTAGTAATCACTTAATGGAAATTATAGTAGTCATCAGTCAACCTTAGAATTTGACTGATGCAAATAACTAGTAAATAGGATCCCAATTTATTAGAAATTACATTGATTTAATGCACCAATTGCTATAGCCTAACCACCAACCAGAAAGTTAATTCTAATGTTCTTCCCTAAACATAAAACAATTGATCAATCAATTTATGCCCAAAGGGTTTCCCTAAATGATAATTGCCAATTTAGTTATAAAAATTGTAACAATTACAACAATAATTAAAGAATAGAAACTTTAAAATATTGAAAAAACTAATGCATTCAATAGAAAAGGTTACAAATTTCATCCTAATCCATACAGAAACCCTTACATTAGTAAGAAAAACTACTCATCCATCTCTAGAGGATTATAATAGTGAAATAAAAAGAGTACCTAAAGAGAATAACAATGATCCTTGTCAAAATCTCCAAGAACAAAGCAAAATTCACTAATGGAATCCCTAAAGAGAGAAGAATACAGGAGAAAAAGATATATATATATATATATATATATAAATATATATATATATATATATATATATATATATATATATATATAGAGAGAGAGAGAGAGTGTGGCTATCATAGCTAAAATTAAACTCAAACTAAAATGAGGTTAAAAGTCTGCATAATTTCTTTAAATACTGCTCTAAAAAATAGCCAAAACGAGACCTAAAATAGAGTTAAAAATTTGCATCAGTCACATGAGAGTTATGGCGCTAAATGAGCGCTTCTCCAAATGATGCTATTAAGCACTGTAGAGCTCTTTTAGTGCCGTGGAGCTTAACAATAAGTAGCCTTTTGAGTTTTGGACTCCTTTTTCCAACTCCATTGCTCCAGTTACCCTCCAAAAAGTTCCCATCCTTTTACCTAACATTTTACACTCAACCCAAAGCTCTTGTACAGAAAACCATACTCAAAGAGATGAGTTAAATGCAACAGGCTCTAATCCATTAATTATTCCAAATTCAGTGCAATAGTTAATAATCCGATAAAAATGTACAATGAAGACCAAGTTAAGATCCTAATTATTTACACCAATAACACAATCAAATCTATGCAAAAGCTAAGGTTTGGAAGCAAGATAAGTGGCATGAACGCCCCTTACCATAGCTCGAGGAGAACTATAATGTATAGATTGGATAAGTGAAGCCATCACCAGAGCCTGTTAAGGAAATAAATGAAATTTTTTTTTATGTTCTAATGAGGCAGTAATCGGGGTGTCAATTAATGAGAGCTGCTCTCTTTTTGAATAACTTGATAAGGGGCCACAAGAGTCATTAGCTGAGGCACTACATGGGGTGACCAATGTAGAGAACATATAAGATGAGCCACTTCTTGAATTGACTAAGCAAATAGGTGCCTTGCTAGAGGATGATAAGTCTTAATAAGTTGAGACTACCACAGAGGATTCTACATTAGAGATTCATGCGATAGAGATATAGGAGGCGGAGATTGTTGTGCACAAGCCATTGCTTCCCATCATTAAGTTAAGCATTTAGGGATTGTGATTGTGATTTCCTGGTGTTCGTGTTAACCAAATCCTTGGTCAGTTGTGCGATTGTGTGACTGCCAAGTAGAATTACATCACTAATTGTGCCAAGTAGAATTACTTCCTTGTGCAAGAATTTATTTCATTGAATTTTCTTCCATTTTTTTAAATTTCTTCAAAACAATCCCCCTATTTTCAATTGGCTAGTAACACTTCCTTGTGAAACTTGTAACACCCCAAAATTTATTCAAAAAATTAATTTGAACTTTATTAGTGAGAATTTCAAAAGTCTAATAGTCTTAGCAATGATGAGGACGACCCAATGGACGAGTTAAAAAAAAAATTTTGGACCGACGTTTCATTTATTATATTTTACTTGGGACCAATATCTCATCCGTTTGGTGGAATTTCTGTGTATGATTTTAACATTGAAAAAGTTACTTGCACACCAAGTTAAAGTGAGCCATCTATCTTGAGCCAAGTGGATGGCCAAAATTTATCCTTTGACTTAGAAATCAATCCTAGCCATTCATATAATTTCTTTTTCAAAAAGAAAGAAAGCAATCTACACTTTACCTACATAATTACAAACCTATACCGAGATAAACATAAACCACCAACCTTATCACTCTATTCTCTCCCATTTTCATCTATAAACCAGAAACCAAAGTGTCCATAGTGTTTTTTTTCTTCATAAAACCTAACTTTAAATGCCCTAAACCTTAGTTTTAAATCACCAAAACCTCAAATCTCCTTTGCAAAACTTATTCTATGCATCACAATCTATAAACCAATCGATTAGAATTTTGAATCGTCTCCATTCTCCACTTTTAGATCTCACAAACCACTATTAAAGAAAGGAATTAGAGTTGATTTGAGGAGCTAGTGGTGAAAGGAACAATTCCTAGAAGATCCTTTGGAGTTTAAAGTCTTCAAGCTTTACAAGTAGGGCTTCTTTAACATCTTTTCTTTCAAAAGTTAATCTAAACCTTTCTAGAAATCTTTGGCTGATTTGAATGTTCATACATAGATATTGATATGTTAATTGGGTGGTATGATTGGATGATGTTAGGAAATCCTTTTTGTCAAAACAAATTTTGAACCATGCTGTTGGAATTTTTGAATTGAGTAGATAACTCAACTTGTATGATTTTATTAACATAGTTAGAGAGTTTGTTTTGAGCCAAAATTTTTATATGATGAAGCTATCATATGAAAGTGTCTCCAGTAATTTTTCTGAGCTTTTTAAAAACACTTTTGCTATTATAAAAAATTCAGAAACCAAGAAGGTTAGGGTTTCTGCCTGAATAGTAAATTCTAGAGCATTGAATTTGTCTAATTTTGTTACTATAAGAAATGATTGAATTTTGATTTGAAAATTTTATATGGTGTTGAGAACATCTTGAAGTCCAACCTAAATTTTTGTAAGATTTTATTTGTTCATTTGATAGGGTATTAAAATTGAGATTTCTAGCTGTGATTAGAAATAAGCAGTTTTTGACCTCCGAATTTGTATAATTTTGTTTACATAGCTAGAAAGCTTGTTTTGCATTGAAATTTTTACAAGGCCTTATGAACACATTGAAGTTTCATGGATAATTTTTGTAGCCTTGAATTTGAGTTCTGATTATGCAAACTAAATTTTGCTACATAGATGTGAAATCTGTCGAAGTGCTGGAATTGTACCAATGCTTTGAATTGATGATATGATGGATTTGGTTATAGTATGACATGAATACTTGATTGTGAATGCTTGGGCATATGACTTATGATATAGAAATTGTTGCTAATGCATATATGATTATGATGCTTATGTGAGCTTGATGATGATTTATGTGCTAAGTAAATTTATGAGATCCGCTTTGGTATGTCAAGGCCATAGAAAAAGAAGAAATATATGAGATCCCCTTTGGTATGTCAAGGCCATAGAAAAAGAAGAAACATATGAGATCCCCTTCAATGTACCAAGGGCATTGAAAGATAAGAATGATATATATGAGACCTTATTCGATGTACTGAGGACACGTAAAGATGAGAGTGAATTACTATGATGTTGAGCAGTATGATGTAACATCCTCCCAAGTACAACGTCATCTTTAAGTCATGACATCAGACTTGAGAGTTGTTACTTATAAATTATCGGACCTTTCTTAAATAACTATAGTAAATACGATAAGATCGTGTAATAACTAGCACAATTTAGTTAAAATATATAACAAAGAAACACAACATTTATTGAATACATAGCTAAGTACAAAAGGAAGCTCTTCTAAGAGCTTTAATACATATACATTCTTTATTACATTTACATACACATATGCCTATGACTATGTATAAAATAATAACAATATCAACTACTAAACAACTGCAATTCCAAGTTCTTTCACGTAGCAACCACATCATTCTCTGGATCAACTTGGAGGCGACACAGGAACACAAAACACATAGGGGTGAAAATTATACAATTCTCAGTAGGGCAACTCCCCAAAAACTCATTCATACTGTTATCGTCATCGCCCCAGCCATTTCGGTTTATTAGAAAAAGAGTGATCATGCCTTTCATACTAATGGTTCATTTTTAAAGTTCCAAATTGTACTTCCAAAGTGGGTAGCTTTTAATAATCAATCACTTAATGCATATGTATTATAATGTCAAGCATCTAGTAAATCATCCTAAGCAAACATTCAAAAATAACAACCAAAACATAAGTAGAAATTTTATTCTTACAAGCGTTATCAAGTAAACTTATATGCAGAAATAATAATAAATTATGCATTCCTTTTTGTGGCCAAGGAACTTAATCTAGTGCATTTTTCTCTTTTCATTAATATAGGAAATACTTAGCTTATATCATGCTGTAAAGCTCATTTGAGTGCAACTTTCACTCTTCATTGACATAGGAAAGATTTAGTTTATACCCAAGGGGTATCTGTCGTGGACAACTCCATAATAGATAGTTTATACCAAATGGCATTTATAGTGGATCACACCACACAAGGGAAATAGACTACTTATCAGGACTGAGCTCATTCCTGTACGTGATCATCGGACTTCATTTTTTTCCATTTTTGAATCACACACAGTTCTATTCCTAGCTGATACGTCTACCGACTCATAATATCTCGGGGGAAGTTCCTCTTTTTGCCTTCCCTTTAATTCAATCTAAGTCTTGTTTCTATTTTCTCCATATGTCAGAATAGGCACACTCAGTATTTTGGGAAAGTTCCTACTTTTGCCTTCCCCTCATTTAATCTAAGTCTTGTATCTGTTTTCTCTATATGTCAGGACATGCTCGATTAAAGTTCATATATTCTCTTTTGCCACATATACATATCATTCACTGTTCTTTTCCAAATGCATGCATGAGGCACATATATGCATTCATTCATAATATGATTTTAATCATGCCTCAAACCATTCTTTAAAGTCACTAGAATGCACTTATATATGTCATATTTGAACCCAATGTCATTATTTCATCAACTCAAAGCATCAATCCATTTTCAGCACAATGGCAGATTTCACATATCTATAGCACAAATTATTTTGCATTGTAAACCATGAAATCCAAGGCTATAAAAATTATTCAAGACACTTCAATGTGTCCCTAAGATCCTCTAAAAATTTCGTGGTTAAAAGAGTTCTTTAAGTATAATAACAAAATTCAACAAAATAGGAGGCCTGAAACCCCCTATTTGCAGCCAACAACCAAAGTTCCAATCTTATTACCCTATCAAATGATCATATCAAATCAAACAAAAATCAATATCCTGTAGAAGTTTCAGTGGAAAAATCAATCATTTGATGTGGTAACAAAATTAGACAAACTCAGAGCTTCAGAATTGGCTGTCCAAACAACTCAAGAACAATCTCAGTTTTTTATTCTTATAAAATAGTAAAACTCATTTTTAGGACCCAATAAAAATCACGGAGTTGTATTAGGATGTTAGCTTCAACATATAATTTTTATAGCTCATAAAAATTACTACAAATACATCAGAAAATTCATGAACCATAACCTGTCCAGAAGAAATCAAAATCCAAAGCAAAGATAGTCTAATATTCCTTTTGACAAAAATGATTTCTAGAATCATCCAAACACTCCACCAAAATTAATACATCAATATCTATATATCATCAACCAACACAACCAAAAATATCAATTTAAATCAGTGATTAACATAGAAAAATGGATTTGAAGGAAGAGGTTCAAAAACCCTACTTTGGTGGCTTTAGGGATCTTGACTCCAAAGGATGCTCCAAAGATGATTCCCTTCACTTCAAAGCTTTCAAACCAGCATCAAACCCTCCATTAGGCAGTAGTATATGAGGTATGAAGGTGAGAAATGGTGAGGAAATGAAATTCCAGTCAGTTAGAATTGTAGGTTTTGATGTGTAGAACAAGTTTTGTGAAGAGAGTTTGTGGTTTTAGGAACTTTGGGCAAGAGTTTTGGTGATTTGAAGCAAGTTGTAAGCTCTTGAAGAAATATAGATGGTGGCTGGTGTTCTCTTCTTAGGCTGTTCGAAATTGGGCTTTAAGAAGAAGAAAATTTGGCTTCTTGGAGAAGCTTGGTTTGGTGTTGATCTTATATATAAAGAATGAATATTATAATGTGTAATTAAGTAATCTTTGACCAAAGAAAGAAAAATGGATGGCCAAGATTGTTTTCTTAGGCAAAGAATGGATCTTGGTCATCCACTTGGCTCAATATAATTGGATCACTTTAACTTGGGGAGCAAGTAGCCTTTTCGGTGTTAAAACCGCACACCGAAATTCTGCCGAATGGATGAGTTATTAGCTCCCAAGTAAAATATAATAAATCAAAGGTCATGATTAAAACTTGCTTTTCAAGTTTTAATCCTTGCCATCCACTTGGCATAAAGTGGTTGGTAAAGGTTACTTAGCCACTAAGTAACTTGTATGGCGTTAAAAACTGCACATCGAAACCTCGCCGAACGGACGAAACACTGTACCCGGGTAGTAAGACATTGCCCGAAAATTAATTCTAATTATAAAATCCCCATTTCTAACTATTTCTAATCTCAATCCTATAATTTCTCAGCTTTGGGCACCTCCGGGTCCCAATTCTAGGGTTTCGGCTGTCCTGACGGGCCCATGGGACTCACAAGGTTACTATTCATATTTTTCTTTTTTTTTTTACAAATCCCTTGGACCATCCTGATCATTGCTAAAACATTCAGATTTTTAAAATTACGGCTAGTATGGCCCAAATTAATTTTTAAATAATTTTTAGGGTTTTATATATGACATATGTATGGTAACTGATTGAATGCTAAAAGAAACCTACTTGAGAAGGATGATTTTGAAAGTTAAAAATGAATCTTTATTATGCAATGTATGATCATATTTTCTTAATAAACCAAAGTGGCTGGGATGATGATGTTGATATGAATTTTATTATGCATTTTGGGGATACCCTACTAAAACTTTTAGAATTCTCACCTCTATGTATTTGTGTTTTGGTGTTGTTTCTAGATTGATCCAGAAAACAATGAGGTTACTACACGAAAGAATTGGATTTGCATTAGTTTAGTGGCTAAGGCTTGGATTGATTGTACTTAGTTGTATGTATATGTCTGTAAATATATTAAAGAACAAATGTATTTTGGACCTCACAAAAGAGTTTTTTCTTGTATTTAAATGTTTATTTAGTAAATACTTGTTTTTTGTTATATATGTTGAACATAATTACGAATTAGTTATGGTACGAATTAATCAAAATTATTATAGATATTTAAGAAAGATCCACTAATTGTTCCTGAAAACAACGAGGTTGCTACACGAATTAGTTATGGTACGAATTAATCAAAATTATCAAAGAATGGCTAGAAGAGAGGTTGACAGAACTGTCACATCAGTTCCAGAAGCTGTTGTAAATATAAGCTTTCTCATCTTCCATCAAAAACTACTTTTCTACTTTCTGAGCAAGCTTTCTGAACTCTTCCTTTATGAATCCAGGGTAGTTGATCATCGAGGCAGAAAAGATGATATACTAGTTTAAAACTGGATTTGACTTGATAATTTGAAATTCAAATTTCAAATTTCCCTCCCTTTCCTGTAGCATTCTTTACTCCACTCATAAGTAAGCTTTCTGATATGCGCAATTAGTTCCTTGAAGAGTTGTTTCACTTTCAAATCTTCAATCAAATCTTCTTTATAATGCTTTCTTTGCGATTGTGATGATTGAAGATTAAGTAACACGTTGTAGATGGACATATTTTGATATCTTCAACTTGAGAATACTTTCTGATATCCCGTGCTACTTTCTGAAGTCTATTTCCTTAGTTTCTTGTGGTGTTGCAGCCTACCTCTGATCGTTAGCTATAAAAGACTTGGATAAGGATATAATTTCACTTCTATTTCATAACAAATCTTGTAACATGTTTACATATGCATAGTGAAATATATATTCTCATTTGAGTAAGCCTTGCTATTGCTAAACGATAGATACCTATTATAATCTTACAAGAAACTCAATAAAGACATCAGTCGTTCTTCAAATTATTTTCTTGGAATTGGTTTTGTTGTCATTCAAAACACATAAGCACAAAGGTTCTGGAGTTAACAGATGCAACACTAACCTACTACAAGTTCCGTGAAATCACTAGCCTTAAAACCAAAAGATTTTGAATTTTGAAGTGATAAGAATTTTTATTCAAATATGGCAGATAGAGGCACATGCAAAGGGAATGGTGCCCTATATACATCCATCTTTCCTAGTCAAACTTCTACCATTACCGTTTAGACCTCCACCTCTACTCTAACCTCTTCTTCCATTACACCCCTACCAGTCCGCTAGCCTGGTAAGTCACATTTCCAGCAAAAGGTTATCATGATTCCTACTCCTAGGCACATGACCCATATGCTGCCAGTACAACCAACACCCACTCTTGTGCACACCCAAGCTAAACTAATAGGGAGCACTCAAGACTAGAGTAGTTAGTAACTCCTCAACTGGCTTCTCAAATGGGTCATCATCTTAGATCTATATTTAGCTTAGATGTGATCGAAACGCTTGGGAAGTAATTTAAATTTTTAACTCATTCATGGTATTGTAATAATTTGAACGAATTATTGATATATATATATATATACACACACACACATACACATATATTTTGTACTTTCTATTATGTAACTGGCTTCCAGTTTCAATTAGTCTCCACAAGGTGATAAAGACCATAAGTAAGATGTACTACAAACCGATTAAGAGCTTCAACAAGATGACAAATGAGAAAAAGCACCATTGGTATCTATAGTGGAAGCTAAAATGAAATAAGTTATTATAAAATTAGGTGATTTTCCTTTGTAATCTATTTTACCCTAACTATTTTATATTTTGATGTGCATGAAAATTTCATTATCGACTCGAGGAATGAGGACTACATATTCAATGCTTCAAGACTCGGGTAGCAAAGAGGTTGCAAGACATATACTTAGAGATCCACAAGGGGCGAGATGCATGGGACTCATGGGGCCAGCTGAGACCAACCTGGACTTTTTGTAACGATATAAGCCTCCTAACATTTCCAGGACAAGTCTATGAAGGCCAAGGCAAGAAAGCCTCACAGAAGGTGGATCAGTCCACTATGGTGGTTCTAACACCACAAAGTCTATTTGCTTACGTATTGTAAGTCACTATTGCAATTACTTATCGATTCTTCTTGTAAAATGTATTTTTTTTATGTATATTAATGTCTTCCCATTATTTCAAACATAGGCCAAGCTCTTAAAGAGGCCATCCCTACACAAGGTGATCTCTTCAAGGAAACTCACAAGTGTAAGGGGGATAAGTTGATGTCGGTTGATGCCAACTCCGACTAAACTTACATAAGTTCAAAACACAAATTATTTATATATTTCATTTATTTCTTACATGGTATAATTCTAAGTAATTTCATATTGTTGTTTATGGGCATGTAGCACCTCAAAGAGGCCAGTAAACTAACCCAACAAAGCGCCAAGGGTGATAACCCAATGATTACCCATCGATTCATGAAAACTAGGAGTGGCAAAAGGTAGTTGACGGTCTTTACAAGAATCACATATATGGCATGGGATATTCTATGCAGATAGTGCGTCTTCTAACTCTGTCATTGGGCCATCTCCCACTAATGGGGCCAGGTTCGTGGGTGATGATCAAGTCTGCAAGTGAGTTCATTTGTTAAATGTGAAGTTTCATGCCTAGGCACACTGGATGTAAGAGAAAGAGTAGATGCATGAGTACCAGATGGAGGTGGTGCAAAAATGATAGGCTTACCTAGAAAAAAGGATATTGATAGCTAAGGAGGATGGAAAGTGCTAAGAAAAGGAGAAATTATTGAAGAAAGAGTTGAAAAACGAGATAAAGAGAAAGATGATGACCTACTAAAAGATGTAGGCATGCCACTTCATACTAGATTCAAACTCTAACTCCACCTATGATGATGATGAACTCGTCGACTTTTCCTGATGTTAGTGTTTTTTTTTTCTTTGTAGATTTTGTTATATTATTTGTACATTTTTATGGCATTTGCACTTATTTTTATTTGTAGTTTTTATAATATTTACTTTATAATTTACTTGTTAATATCTTTTTTAATTTGAGTTATTATTAAATTTATTTATATGTTGATAACTAATTAAAATTAGAAACAGTTATCTTTTATTTTTTTTTTTAAAAAATCAAGCTTTATTAGTAGATATCGCCACAGGATAGGTATTAACAAAATTGTTGAGGGATCAGACCCATGAAACTATTGTTTTGCCATTATATTTTTCAATTTATTGCCAAGATAACTATCCACAAGTAATATTAAAAAATTCTATCTCTATTTTTTTGATGAAAAATGGACAAATGTTTTAGTTTCTAACTAAAGGAAATTTGCTAAAAATACCTTGGAAATACCCTCAATAATTTACCGACAGATTTATATTCCCTTGGTAATAGTACCGAGGATTTTTTGCTAATGTGTCTTTTCCCTTCATAAATTTTCTTGGTAATTAATTTTTTTATCGGTAATAAAAACAAAAATCACCAAGAATCCGACGATAATAGGCATGTTTCTTATAGTGCCAAGACTAATATTGGTGAGAAGTTTCAACATGTTAAGATATTGTTCCAGTACACATTGTTAACATTTCAAGGGGCATGACAAATCAATTTTCCTAAACTAATGAGTAACCTTCCTTGTCCCATTGACAACTATGTTGACCAGACTGACCACATAAGCATGCATGGGAAAGAATAAGGCTCACACACCCTGTGCCATAAACCAAGTGACAATTACTTCCCTCTCCTTTTGTGAGTTAGAAGTGAACTACCTAAATATCTACCCTTCCTATCTGTTACCTTTTCCTCTTAAAACTAATGCTTTTGAAGTTAGCTTCATAAATATATTTTATCTACTATATCAACTTTAAATCCACCAATATTCATCTCCATGGAAATCGCAACATTCATCTTTAAATTCACCCCAACATTTATCCTTAACTAGTTGCTTTTTGCAAGTTAGATCACAGTCTCATGCAAGACGTGATAACTGTTTGGGTCTTTGCTTATGGGATAGATCTCTTCTTTATTTTTGACAATTTGGCTTTATCTTTTTGTCTACTTTAAAGTTCTTGGTATTTTGTTTGGTGTGGCTTAATACTCTCAGAATGGATCCTTGGTGAGTATGATGTTTTGTGCATATTTTATTTTGTTGGCAATTTAGCCCTTAACTGTGCATAAATACTTGTCATTTGCATGGATTAATGAATTGAACTCCAAAAGTTTCTTATGATAAAATAATGTAATTATGATTTTTATTGGGAATTTGTGTTTTCATTGATCTTTTATGCTTTATTCACTCATTTATGGTGTTTTTAATTTGTAGGAACCACACGGATGGATGGAGGAACAAAAATGGAATGCAGAAAATTCATATAAGCACGGGAAATTGTGCCACAACACAATCAAAACACACTTCCATGCAATGTCATCTAACAGAGAGAAATTTGCAATTTTTCAAGAGTTACAGTGAGCAACCAAGAATTTGTGGTTGCTCTTACACATGTTGAGATTACGCTTGAGCGTAAGAAGAAATCGTGCATTAGCGCGAACAAAGTGCACATTATGCAAATTGCTAAAGAAATCGTGTTTCGACACTATTCAAAGTACTTAAGCGCGCCTAAGTGAATTTCTTGATAGATTGGGCTGACATTTTTTTTTGAATTTTGGTTCTTTTTGGGAAACTTTAATATCAAAACTAAGCCCTTTGAATGGAGATATGAGAGAGAACTTCAATTAGCATAGTTTTGGTGTACCTTTTGTCTCTCTCTTTATTTTTCACTACCATCCTCTTCTTATCTTCTCTACTTTTCTTAGGTTAGGTTTTATTTTTTTGGTTTGGATGTATTTTCTCATAGAGAAGTAGAGATTGGAACCTACCTTATGATTTTCCAAATGGTTTCAAGATTTTATCTTGGAACCTTGCTCTTGCTATCAATGCATGGTGTTTTCTTGATTCCTTGCCTCTCTTTCTTTTATATTCTTGTGGCATTGAGATATAGGTATGTGATTGCATATCCTCATGCAAAATCCTACGAAATAAACCAAAAGTAAAACTAACAAGTTCTACCCAAATTGAATCTAAATTAAAGAACATAATTTTCCAAAATACTATTGAGGAATGCAAGCACAAAGGTAAAGCATATAAAAATCACAAAGTTCTCTGTAACAGCCCAGCTGCCTTATGGATTTATGACTGTCCCCATAAACTAATACAGGGTCTTTTAGGGTACTTTGTCCTTACTCATGTTTTCCCAGGAAGCATGTAAGTAAGGACAAAGCATGCTAAAAAGACCCCGTGTTGGTTTGTGGGGATAGTTATAAACCTATAAGGCAACTTGGACTGTTACAAATCATGTAACGCCCAGTGACGAGGGCGGGGAATGATCGTCGGTAAAAGAAGGCACAAACAAGGAGTGGCTCCTGGTAGGCTTCTAAGCGGAGGGGTATATGAATGAACTAATTACACACCAAAATGAGAGAGATCCAAAGACTGTATAGGTATGGAACTATACAGTTGAGGATGACTTATATGAATTGATTTGTACTATCTATATCAACAAGATGCATCTTCTTTTCAATAGCCCATCACTAAAGAACACCATGGTTAAGCATGCTTGAACGGTGACCTTTTGGGAAGTTTTCCTGGGAAGTATGTGAGTAAGGATAAAGCATGCTGAAAAGACCTTGTGTTGGTTTGTGGGGATAGTCATCAGTCCATAAAGCAGCATGGGCTGTTACATTCTCAGCAAGGAACGACACAACCTACGAAATGAGTAGCCAAGTAGAAATCAAATCACAAAGCATGGTCTAAGAATACTAAACCTCACAGAGATAGTGTATGGCACTCATAACCGTCAAAGTATATAGGATATGTAAATCTCACTCAAATAACCTTTAAAGTAGCTGTACTACCATAAGCCCGCTTTTTATCTAGTTCTCCAAATAACAAAACAAACATACACAAATCAAGATGCATTTATTTATGGTTGTAATGGGTCAAGGCAAAAAAAGTAAGGAAACTACAAGGAAATGCATGGTCAAGCCTGAGAGCCTAAAAGAATAAAGGGATATGAACAAGAACACAAATGATAATAGTTCCTTCTAAATGTACTTTTCTGCTTCAGAGCTCTTACTCTTATCAGATTCACCAGAACTCCCAAAACATTTATTATAACGTAACAAAGTATATAATTTTTTTTTTTTAGAGAAAACACAAAAATACACTACTTGAACCACTCTAATTATGGAGCTTTTCCTCCATTTTTCAATTTTTATATCCTTCACTACGCTTAAAATTTGGCATGTCCACATGCAAAAACCCAACATTTATTCCGAAGCACATATCAAAGATGGACCAAATCTCTCTTCGTCCTTAAAGTTAGGTGATTTCATGGTTTTACACTATTGGCTTGTAATATGCTCAACAAAAAATATACATAAAGGATCAAAGAGGCTAACAAGGTAAAATAATGCAAGGTTGACTATATGAATAAGTGGCTAAAAACAACAAAAATACCTCTAACAAGTTCATGCATGCAAGTGAATGAAAAATCTCAAACACAAATCAAGTAAGTTCTAGAGCATACAACCAAAAAGGGACATCACATACAAGAAGGGATGGAATGGCATGTAATGTGACCATACATCAAAAGGCTTAACAACTCATAGGGCATATCATCCATACATTTTTGCCATGCAAAATGAGAACCAAACTGCTAAGTATGAAACATGTGAAACAGAGTACTAATCTAGCATGTCAGAACTCTATACATATATATAACTTAATACCTAGCATACAATCTTAGAAAGTCCAAAGAAAATCAACACCTTTTACAAATGAAAAATATGGTAAAAAGCAAAAACTAGTAACACAAAATAGAAAAAGAAAATCATGAGAATTAAAAGAAGATTAGGATGAGAAACTCCCTCATGGTTGCTTATGTTTGAATTGATCTAGGAATTCCTACCAAGACTTGCATTTCTTGGCTCTACCTAGATCCCATAGTACATGGACCATGCTATGGGCTTTGAAACTATTTGACTTTTCAGACCCCCAAGTGTTGAAAATGGTGATGCATTCCATGGACCTTTGAAGCTAGTATTGGGCTTAGCATTCATAAAGTAAACCATTCCTAATGGGAAGAAATCCATGTTCCAAAAATAAGTCTTACATTGTGACATGCTTCCACCAAGATCCTAAGAACTCTTAGCTAACTCATCATATAGTGCATAGAGAGCTCAAAACTGGGCATCAATCTCAAGAATAGCATATTTATTCCACTATAAAAGGTTCTCAGGGAAGGGAGATTCCCATTTTAAAAAAAGTGATCGGGCTATGAGGTTGAGTTTAGGCATAAGATGTAACCTCTATATCTAATATCTCAACCATAAAATCTTCCTCTACAGTATCAACAGTATCTCGACCATAAAATTTAGTCAACTTTATAAACTACTGGCTCAAGTCAGTATCAAGGAAGTCATTAGAAATAGAAGATGAACTCTCTAATGTAGGTGCCTTGGAATTTTCCCATAGTGATCATCAAAAACTCTGGCATGCTATGTGTTCAAGTCATCACCAAAGCGTTGATGATTAGAATGCACAACTAAACCAGCCATAGCATGTATTTTAGGATACTATACATACATATCCTCAACGTTTATAGGGTTTGAACCAATTCCATAATTTAAATTTCCAAAAGGCTTCAATAATCATCCACATCATCGACATTAGCACTATCTAAATCCAAACCTTAATCAAGATTATCGGAATTAGCAAGTGGAGTTTAAGGAACATCAAATACCTTCTTAACTAATTCTTCTTGTAGTGTTCCATTGACTTGCTCGGTGCTTTGTTGAGATGTATCACTACTCTGCTCAAAGCTAAGCACTTTATCTAGAACTAATTCATTTTGTAGCCAAGGAAGAAAGGCTTTAGTCATAAGGACATTCAACCAATCCCTCTTGCTTGAATGCTTGGTAGTCATTAAGTGAATTGTAGAATTTTTAGCAGCGATTATATTAATAAGATAAATGTAGGTAGAAAAGTACACGAGAAAGGGGGTTGAATCATGCTTTGTTAATTTTTTCTTATTTTACTGTTGAAAACTTAAATAGAATATTATCAGGCGTTGAGCTTGTAATGTAGCAGAAATATAGTTAGGATCATCAGAAAGTAACTTTCTAAACTACAGCGTGAGCAACATAATAGTGATAGAAGAGCAAGAAAGTGACTTTAAGTAGATACTAAAAATTAACTCTGAGTAGTGAAAGTAAAGGAGTTAGGGAAAAAGAGAATTCTGCATAAATATTTTTATACTGGTTCAGCCAACTTGCCTACATCTAGTTCTCAACCACCGTTGAGTTTCACTAATCGTTTCTCAACCGAGAAAGAAAAATAGGATAGACTTTACAGTAGCCTTCCCAAGCTTTTACCTGTGACCAGTAGACAACCTCTACTGTCACAAACCAAGTAGTTATTCACTAGCCTCTCTAAGTTAAGTCGGGTAGTATTGTACTAGCCTCGCTAAGCTAACCTGAGTAGTGTTGTACTAGCCTTTCCAAGCTAAATCGAGTAGTATTGTACTAGCCTCTCTAAGCTAACTTGAGTAGTCTTGTACTAGCCTCCCCAAGCTAAACTGTGACTAATAAGAACATATTACTATCGTGTTACAAGTGGTTTTACCTTATTCTCTCCAAGCTATCTCACACTGGTCACTATTGGATCAAGATTACAAGAGGTTTGTGTTTGGGTTTGCCACTCAAACTAATCTGCACTCAAGTTTCCTAAAAATACAATAAAAGATCTGGGAAAACTCGAATGACTTCTTTCTAATAATTCTTCCTAGAAAGAACTTAAGATCTATTAAGTGTGTAGAAAGAAGATTTTTACATACGAGAAAACTGATTACAAGAAGTAATGAACTTCATAGAAAAGAAAAGGAGAAAAACTTGTAGAGTTTCAGCACTGTATCTTGTTCTACTTACTTTTGAAGGCTCAGTATCTCTATTTATAGGTGATTTGTCTTTGTGACTGTTGCCCTTGATCACATCTCCAAGTGACATGTGTTGATAATCTGTTTGTATCTTTAAAAGTAGTCTAGAAATGTAGCTTGTCTTTTGTCAGATCTATTATAGAAGTTATTTTAAGATAAAGGTTTCTGAGGCTACCTTTAGAAACTATTGTTCAGTTTCTAAATGTGGTTTCTGAACACTTCCTTTTAGAAGTTGGAGTGGTTGACCGAGTTGGCAGAAGAGTGGACATGCCAGTTTGTAGCTGGATTTGATTTGAAATTTGAATTTCAAATTTTTGCTCTTTTTTCCAAAAAAGAGTAGTGTCTTACTGTAAAGTAAACTTTCAGAGGTGCGATATTAGTTTCATAGTATGGCTTTGATCTTCTGGTATTTAATTCGAGCTTGTTGATGATAAACTATTGGAATCATGATGATTGAAGATAGTAGAACATGTGGACTTCAGGGATAGATAGATATCTTCAAATTGAGTATACTTTCTGAAGTCCAGTGCTTCTATCTGAAAACCTGTGCCTTGGTTTCTTCTAGTTGTTGATTTTCTTCAACTTGTTAAGCATTTATACGCTCATTTCACAATATAATTATCACTTTCATTTTAGTTTCCATCTCTTCAAATGAGACAAATCATATTTACACATGTAAAGTGAAATTATCTTCGCTATTGGAGCCATATTATGCTAACGGTATGACCTATTTGCTACTTCAAGAAACTCAAGGAAGATATTAGTTGTTCTTCAAAATATTCTTCTTAAATTAGTTCTGTTGTCATTCAAAACATACTGCATTAATTCTTTCTGAAGGGTTCTGGAGCTTACAATAAATTAGTAGCACTCCATATGTGTGATAATTTGTGCATTGGTAATGGATATGCCCTTGACCCTTGAAAATCCTAAGGCTAGTATTCACTTAGTTAGTTTTAGTTAGATAGTTTCTTTTATCTCCATTTCAATACTATTGCATATAAAAACCAATACCCTTATCTTTTACCTTTCATGTACTTTCGATTAAATAATGATCGAACATCCACGTGAAATGACTTGAGTTGCAGCATTATGCTATATTTTCTTTATAATTTAGTTTTGGTGTAAATTGTTAATTTCATCAATGGGTAGCAATCCTAGCTATCAAATTTTAGCATTGTTGTTGGCAATTTTTGTCTTGTACATACTTCTTTTTCTACTTTTTTAGTTTTGTACATATTTTACTTTGCTTTTTTTTTATTTCCATAGTTTTTGTATTTTCCACTTGAGTTAAAATGGCTACTGATCCATTTTCTAGTTCCTAATAGTGTGATAATTGATATTTTGTAGGGCATAGAGCAATCAATGGTCCTTATAATGGAATTAAGTGCCTGCCATCTCAAGCATATGATCCTTACTTTAATAAGTGCCAGCATGATTGGTGTGATGGTTTTGCCCAAGGATATAGAGGCCAAAAGTTATGATTGCCCCTGTGTTACCAATAACAATTCCACCACCACTACCATCCATTCCACCACACACAACCACTATTGGAGCCACATACATACCCATATCATGAGCTATCAGCCCCTCAAAGTTCATCACCAACCGTCTTTGGAAGATCTATTGAAACAAATGGTTATCGATGAAACTAAGCCACTACCTCTGTAACATCAACTACTAACCCTAAAACTAGAATCACGTAAACCTTCATTGGAATAAATGGTGAAGCAAATGTCTACCATCTCCTTGAAAAGTCAATAGACAATTGATGCTGCTATTCAAGTCTTACAACTTCAAGATGAACAATTGCATGCATAGGTTGCTCTCAATGCTAGGCAATCATTAGAAGAGTTAAATAATGAAAAATCTAATAAGGAGTGTGCACCTTATGGACCCTAGATTGAAGATCATGAGCCCCCTCAAATTCTTACCTCACTACATTCTCTCTTTAATCATATTTCAATAATGGGAAGTTGGTAGAGAAGCTTGACAAAGGTTGTCACTACCTCCTTAAATTAAAATAAAAATAGTAAAATTAAATTCAAGTACTTATTGCACCAAAATTATAGTTAGGATGCAACTCAGGTCATCTCTCAAGGAGGCTATGTCACTTAATTGGAAATTAAAAATCAATTAGCAACAACTAAAAATAATTGAAATAATCAATAATTAAAGACACTAGTGCAAGGTATTCCTAGAATTGGAATTGATTATCATAAACATTAGTAGCTATTAGTAATCACTTAATGGAAATTATATTAGTCATCAATCTACCTTAGAATTTGACTGATGCAAATAACTAGTAAATAGGATCCCAATTTATTAGAAATTACATTGATTTAATACACCAATTGCTATAGCCTAACCACCAACCAGAAAGTTAATTCTAATGTTCTTCCCTAAACATAAAACAATTGATCAATCAATTTATACCCAAAGGGTTTTCCTAAATGATAATTGCCAATTTAGTTATAAAAATTGTAACAATTACAACAATAACTAAAGAATAGAAACTTTAAAATATTGAAAAAACTAATGCATTCAATAGAAAAGGTTACAAATTTCATCCTAATCCATATAGAAACCCTTACATTAGTAAGAAAAACTACTCATCCATCTCTAGAGGATTATAATAGTGAAATAAAAAGAGTACCTAAAGAGAATAACAATGATCCTTGTCAAAATCTCCAAGAACAAAACAAAATTCACTAATGGAATCCCTAAAGAGAGAAGAATACAGGAGAAAAAGATATATATATATATATATATATATATATATATAGAGAGAGAGAGAGAGAGAGAGTGGCTATCATAGCTAAAATTAAACTCAAACTAAAATGAGGTTAAAAGTCTGCATAATTTCTTTAAATACTGCTCTAAAAAATAGCCAAAACGAGACCTAAAATAGAGTTAAAAATTTGCATCAGTCACATGAGAGTTATGGCGCTAAATGAGCGCTTCTCCAAATGATGCTATTAAGCGCTGTAGAGCTCTTTTAGTGCCGTGGAGCTTAACAATAAGTAGCCTTTTGAGTTTTGGACTCCTTTTTCCAACTCCATTGCTCCAGTTACCCTCCAAAAAGTTCCCATCCTTTTACCTAACATTTTACACTCAACCCAAAGCTCTTGTACAGAAAACCATACTCAAAGAGATGAGTTAAATGCAACAGGCTCTAATCCATTAATTATTCCAAATTCAGTGCAATAGTTAATAATCCGATAAAAATGTACAATGAAGACCAAGTTAAGATCCTAATTATTTACACCAATAACACAATCAAATCTATGCAAAAGCTAAGGTTTGGAAGCAAGATAAGTGGCATGAACGCCCCTTACCATAACTCGAAGAGAACTATAATGTATAGATTGGATAAGTGAAGCCATCACCAGAGCCTGTTAAGGAAATAAATGAAAATTTTTTTGATGTTCTAACGAGGCTGTAATCGGGGTGTCAATTAATGAGAGCTGCTATCTTTTTGAATAACTTGATAAGGGGCCGCAAGAGTCATTAGCTGAGGCACTACATGGGGTGACCAATGTAGAGAACATATAAGATGAGCCACTTCTTGAATTGACTAAGCAAATAGGTGCCTTGCTAGAGGATGATAAGTCTTAATAAGTTGAGACTACCACAGAGGATTCTACATTAGAGATTCATGCGATAGAGATATAGGAGGCGGAGATTGTTGTGCACAAGCCATTGCTTCCCATCATTAAGTTAAGCATTTAAGGATTATGATTGTGATTTCCTGGTGTTCGTGTTAACCAAATCCTTGGTCAGTTGTGCGATTGTGTGACTGCCAAGTAGAATTACATCACTAATTGTGCCAAGTAGAATTACTTCCTTGTGCAAGAATTTATTTCATTGAATTTTCTTCCATTTTTTTAAATTTCTTCAAAACAATCCCCCTATTTTCAATTGGCTAGTAACACTTCCTTGTGAAACTTGTAACACCCCAAAATTTATTCAAAAAATTAATTTGAACTTTATTAGTGAGAATTTCAAAAGTCTAATAGTCTTAGCAATGATGAGGACGACCCAATGGACGAGTTAAAAAAAAAATTTCGGACCGACATTTCATTTATTATATTTTACTTGGGACCAATATCTCATCCGTTTGGTGGAATTTCTGTGTGTGATTTTAGCATTGAAAAAGTTACTTGCACACCAAGTTAAAGTGAGCCATCTATCTTGAGCCAAGTGGATGGCCAAAATTTATCCTTTGACTTAGAAATCAATCCTAGCCATTCATATAATTTCTTTTTCAAAAAGAAAGAAAGCAATCTACACTTTACCTACATAATTACAAACCTACACCAAGATAAACATAAACCACCAACCTTATCACTCTATTCTCTCCCATTTTCATCTATAAACCAGAAACCAAAGTGTCCATAGTGTTTTTTTTCTTCATAAAACCTAACTTTAAATGCCCTAAACCTTAGTTTTAAATCACCAAAACCTCAAATCTCCTTTGCAAAACTTATTCTATGCATCACAATCTATAAACCAATCAATTGGAATTTTGAATCATCTCCATTCTCCACTTTGAGATCTCACAAACCACTATTAAAGAAAGGAATTAGAGTTGATTTGAGGAGCTAGTGGTGAAAGGAACAATTCCTAGAAGATCCTTTGGAGTTTAAAGTCTTCAAGCTTTACAAGTAGGGCTTCTTTAACATCTTTTCTTTCAAAAGTTAATCTAAAACTTTCTAGAAATCTTTGGCTGATTTGAATGTTCATACATAGATATTGATATGTTAATTGGGTGGTATGATTGGATGATGTTAGGAAATCTTTTTTGTCAAAACAAATTTTGAACCATGCTGTTGGAATTTTTGAATTGAGTAGATAACTCAACTTGTATGATTTTATTAACATAGTTGGAGAGTTTGTTTTGAGCCAAAATTTTTATATGATGAAGCTATCATATGAAAGTGTCTCCAGTAATTTTTCTGAGCTTTTTAAAAACACTTTTGCTATTATAAAAAATTCAGAAACCAAGAAGGTTAGGGTTTCTGCCTGAATAGTAAATTCTAGAGCATTGAATTTGTCTAATTTTGTTACTATAAGAAATGATTGAATTTTGATTTGAAAATTTTATACGGTGTTGAGAACATCTTGAAGTCCAACCTAAATTTTTGTAAGATTTTATTTGTTCATTTGATAGGGTATTAAAATTGAGATTTCTGGCTGTGATTAGAAATAAGCAGTTTTTGACCTCCGAATTTGTATAATTTTGTTTACATAGCTAGAAAGCTTGTTTTGCATTGAAATTTTTACAGGGCCTTATGAACACATTGAAGTTTCATGGATAATTTTTGTAGCCTTGAATTTGAGTTCTGATTATGCAAACTAAATTTTGCTACATAGATGTGAAATCTACCGAAGTGCTGGAATTGTACCAATGCTTTGAATTGATGATATGATGGATTTGGTTATAGTATGACATGAATACTTGATTGTGAATGCTTGGGCATATGACTTATGATATAGAAATTGTTGCTAATGCATATATGATTATGATGCTTATGTGAGCTTGATGATGATTTATGTGCTAAGTAAATTTATGAGATCCCCTATGGTATGTCAAGGCCATAGAAAAAGAAGAAACATATGAGATCCCCTTCAATCTACCAAGGGCATGGAAAGATAAGAATGATATATATGAGACCTTATTCGATGTACTGAGGACACGTAAAGATGAGAATGAATTACTATGATGTTGAGCAGTATGATGTAACATCCTCCCAAGTACAACGTCATCTTTAAGTCATGACATCAGACTTGAGAGTTGTTACTTATAAATTATCGGACCTTTCTTAAATAACTATAGCAAATACGATAAGATCGTGTAATAACTAGCACAATTTGGTTAAAATATATAACAAAGAAACACAACATTTATTGAATACATAGCTAAGTACAAAAGGAAGCTCTTCTAAGAGCTTTAATACATATACATTCTTTATTACATTTACATACACATATGCCTATGACTATGTATAAAATAATAACAATATCAACTACTAAACAATTGCAATTCCAAGTTCTTCACGTAGCAACCACATCGTTCTCTGGATCAACCTGGAGGCGACACAGGAACACAAAACACATAGGGGTGAAAATTATACAATTCTCAGTAGGGCAACTCCCCAAAAACTCACTCATACTGTTATCGTCATCGCCCCAGCCACTTCGGTTTATTAGAAAAAGAGTGATCATGCCTTTCATACCAATGGTTCATTTTTAAAGTTCCAAATCGTACTTCCAAAGTGGGTAGCTTTTAATAATCAATCACTTAATGCATATGTATTATAATGTCAAGCATCTAGTAAATCATCCTAAGCAAACATTCAAAAATAACAACCAAAACATAAGTAAAAATTTTATTCTTACAAGCGTTATCAAGTAAACTTATATGTAGAAATAATAATAAATTATGCATTCCTTTTCGTGGCCAAGGAACTTAATCTAGTGCATTTTTCTCTTTTCATTAATATAGGAAATACTTAGCTTATATCATGCTGTAAAGCTCATTTCAGTGCAACTTTCGCTCTTCATTGACATAGGAAAGATTTAATTTATACCCAAGGGGTATCTGTCGTGGTCAACTCCATAATAGATAGTTTATACCAAATGGCATTTATAGTGGATCACACCACACAAGGGAAATAGACTGCTTATCAAGACTGAGCTCATTCCTGTACGTGATCATCGGACTTCATTTTTTTCCATTTTTGAATCACACACAGTTCTATTCCTAGCCGATACATCTACCGACTCATAATATCTCGGGGGAAATTCCTCTTTTTGCCTTCCCCTTAATTCAATCTAAGTCTTGTTTCTATTTTCTCCATATGTCAGAATAGGCACACTCAGTATGTTGGGAAAGTTCCTACTTTTTTCTTCCCCTCATTTAATCTATGTCTTGTATCTGTTTTCTCTATATGTCAGGACATGCACGATTAAAGTTCATATATTCTCTTTTGTCACATATACATATCATTCACTGTTCTTTTCCAAATGCATGCATGAGGCACATATATGCATTCATTCATAATATGATTTCAATCATGCCTCAAACCATTCTTTAAAGTCACTAAAATGCACTTATATATGTCATACTTGAACCCAATGTCATTATTTCATCAACTCAAAGCATCAATCCATTTTTAGCACAATGGCAGATTTCACATATCTATAGCACAAATTATTTTGCCTTGTAAACCATGAAATCCAAGGCTATAAAAATTATTCAAGACACTTCAATGTGTCCCTAAGATCCTCTAAAAATTTCGTGGTTAAAAGAGTTCTTTAAGTATAATAACAAAATTCAACAAAATAGGAGGCCTGAAACCCCCTATTTGCAACCAACAGCCAAAGTTCCAATCTTATTACCCTATCAAATGATCATATCAAATCAAACAAAAATCAATATCCTGTAGAAGTTTCAGTGGAAAAATCAATCATTTGATGTGGTGACAAAATTGGACAAACTCAGAGCTTCAGAATTGGCTGTCCAAACAACTCAAGAACAGTCTCAGTTTTTTATTCTTATAAAATAGTAAAACTCATTTTTAGGACCCAATAAAAATCACGGAGTTGTATTAGGATGTTAGCTTCAACATATAATTTTTATAGCTCATAAAAATTACTACAAATACATCAGAAAATTCATGAACCATAACCTGTCCAAAAGAAATCCGAAAATCCAGCAGTATAATCTAATATTCCTTTTGACAAAAATGATTTCTAGAATCATCCAAACACTCCACCAAAATTAATACATCAATATCTATATATCACCAACCAACACAACCAAAAATATCAATTTAAATCAGTGATTAACACAGAAAAATGGATTTGAAGGAAGAGGTTCAAAAACCCTACTTTGGTGGCTTTAGGGATCTTGACTCCAAAGGATGCTCCAAAGATGATTCCCTTCACTTCAAAGCTTTCAAACCAGCATCAAACCCTCCATTAGGCAGTAGTATATGAGGTATGAAGGTGAGAAATGGTGAGGAAATGAAATTCCAGTCAGTTAGAATTGTAGGTTTTGATGTGTAGAACAAGTTTTGTGAAGAGAGTTTATGGTTTTAGGAACTTTGGGCAAGAGTTTTGGTGATTTGAAGCAAGTTGTAAGCTCTTGAAGAAATATAGATGGTGGCTAGTGTTCTCTTCTTAGGCTGTTCGAAATTGGGCTTTAAGAAGAAGAAAATTTGGCTTCTTGGAGAAGCTTGGTTTGGTGTTGATCTTATATATAAAGAATGAATATTATAATGTGTAATTAAGTAATCTTTGACCAAAGAAAGAAAAATGGATGGCCAAGATTGTTTTCTTAGGCAAAGAATGGATCTTGGTCATCCACTTGGCTCAATATAATTGGATCACTTTAACTTGGGGAGCAAGTAGCCTTTTCGGTATTAAAACCGCACACCGAAATTCCGCCGAACGGATGAGTTATTAGCTCCCGAGTAAAATATAATAAATCAAAGGTCATGATTAAAACTTGCTTTTCAAGTTTTAATCCTTTCCATCCACTTGGCATAAAGTGGTTGGTAAAGGTTACTTAACCACTAAGTAACCTGTACGGCGTTAAAAAACTGTACATCGAAACCCCGCCAAACGAACGAAACACTGTACCCGGGTAATAAGACATTGCCCGAAAATTAATTCTAAGTATAAAATCCCCATTTTTAACTATTTCTAATCTCAATCCTATAATTTCTCAACTTTGGGCACCTCCGAGTTCTAATTCTAGGGTTCCGACTATCCTAACGGGCCCATGGGACTCACAAGGTTCCTATTCATGTTTTTCCTTTTTTTTTTTACAAATCCCTTGGACCATCCTTATCATTGCTAAAACAGTCAGATTTTTAAAATTACGACTAGTATAGCCCAAATTAATTTTTAAATAATTTTTAGGGTTTTATATATGACATATGTATGGTAACTGATTGAATGCTAAAAGAAACCCACTTCAGAAGGATGATTTTGAAAGTTAAAAATGAATCTTTGTTATGCAATGTATGATCATATTTTCTTAATAAACCAAAGCGGCTGGGATGATGATGTTGATATGGATTTTGTTATGCATTTTGGGGATACCCTACTAAAAATTTTAGAATTCTCACCTCTATGTGTTTGTGTTTTGGTGCAGTTTCTAGATTGATCCAGAAAACAACGAGGTTGCTACACGAAAGAATTGGATTTGTATTAGTTTAGTGGCTAAGGCTTGGATTGATTGTACTTAGTTGTATGTATATGTCTGTAAATATAATAAAGAACAAATGTATTTTGGACCTCACAAAAGAGTTTTTTCTTGTATTTGAATGTTTATTTAGTAAATACTTGTTTCTTGTTATATATTTTGAACATAATTATGAATTAGTTATGGTACGAATTAATCAAAATTGTTATAGATATTTAAGAAAGATCCACTAATTTATAAGTAACAAATCCTAAGTTTAATGTCATGGCTTAAGGATGATATTATGCTTGGGAGGGTGTTACAAAATGACCTAAACTACACCCATTAATACATTTTTTGTGCAATTAGCATAAAATAAATTTTAATTTTTGTGAGTAAAGACAGATCATATCAAATTTTGGTGTCGTTACTGAGGAAGTAGTGCTAGTTAATTTTTATTTTTATTTTTCTATTTATTTTTTATTTTAATTTTTCCTTTATTATTTTTATTTTTGTTCCCCTAAAAAAAGTGATCAAATTTTTTAAAAAATATTTAAAAAATTAATTTTTTTATTTTATTATTTTCTTCTTCCTTTTTTTTCCATCATATTTACTAGCACATTTTTTAGTTCCTAGCCAGATAGTTCTTGTAATATTGCAAGTATCCAGGTTATTAACGTGACCCGTATCAAAGAAAGGAGTCACAACATAGATTTGATGCTTATTCTAGTATGTACTAATCTGATTAGTATAGTTGTATGGATTAGCGATACAGGGTTGTTGAGCCATATCAACCCTCGTACTTCTGGCAACAATTCTAGCCACCGCCACTTTTCTATTAGCAGCCACTTTCATATTAACTACCCCAAGCACCTGCACCACCATTATCTTCCACCAACTTAGAGCTTTCACTTCAAGATATGATGAAATTGATAATAGATCAACAAAATATGATATTGGAAATGCAATCACAATTTTATCAATTGGGGAGAGCTCAAAATTCATAGCCATGCAGCATAGTTCTTTTCAGAGTATACATGCAGTGTCGAGTTTTGAGCGTAGTAATGATACATCTCAACAAGGAACAAAACATATGGGTGAAACACCACAAGAGGAATTCGTTGAGGGGACATTTGATGTCCCTTGTACTCAACTTGCTAGTTCTAATGATCTCAATTGTGATGAAGATGTAGATAGTATTGATGTCAATGATTTGAGTGATTGTATGTCGGACACAAGCCCTTTGAGATTTCAGTTGGGGAAATTCAACACCTAACACATGTCGAAGATTTATGTGTAGAGTCCCCCAAGATGCCTATGTTGGAGAGTTCAACTTCTATTTCTAAGGACTTCCATGACTATGAGATGTTGACACTGCAAAAGAAGATTCTATGGTTGAGATGTTAGCTATAGAGCTTGGGTCATGTGCAAAACCATCACTTCTTGAAAGCTAACCACTTTTATTGAAATTGGAATCTCCCCTGCATATTCTAGAGTGGAATGAATATGTTATTCTGGAGACTGATGCCTAGCTTCGAACCCTATGTGCATTGTGTAGGGAGCTAGTTGAGACCTCTTGAGAACTTGGTGGTAGTATGTCATAGTGAAAGACTTCTTTTGGGAACACACATCCCTTCCCATTGGAAGTTGTTTTCTTTGCAAATGTGAGGCCTATGAGAATCTTAAAGGTTTCTGGGAATGCTTCAACATCTTCAACACTTGGACCTAGGAAGCCTAATAGTTTCAAGACCAATGGTATGCTCCATATATGATAGGATCTAGTTAGAGCCAAAAGACACAAGCAATGGTAGGAGTTCTAGGAGCAATTCAAGCTTAAGCCACCATGACAGTCTTGATTGTCCAACTTTGGGACGTTAAAGCAAAATACTTGGTGGGAGACAATCCACCATGAGGCAGCTCTTCTTTCATTTTTCTCTTTTATGTTTATGAATTTTATTTATCTTTATTTTTTTCCTCTAGTTTTGAGTCTTGCATCATATTTATTTTATTTATGTCTTACACTATTTCTTTCATACCTTAGAGGTTACATGCGTAGGCTAACACCACTTGCACTATATTGACTTGTTTGACATTGACTTCATTTTGTATTACAAGCAATTTGCCTATGAGTTTTTGTGCCTCTTTGATTGGTTTGGACTTTCACGTGTCATCCTTTTTTGTTCATGTGTATTTCCCTCTTTGGATTTATATTCTAGAACTTGCCTAGGGTCCTGTTTAAAAATATGTTCCCATTTGCATCAAGTTTTGGTGCCATTGCCAGGAAGTGGTGCTAGTTGATTTTTTTATATCATTATTTTTTTTATTTTCATATTTATTTTTCAATTAATTTTTATTTATTTTCTTAGATTTAATTGTTGTGCCATTATGTTTTTATTTAAAAAATTATTTTAATTTTTTTTCATAGCTTATTCCTTTGTGTATTTGATTGCTAAGGTGATTTAATTTTATGACCTGTTCCCTTCCTAATTTTCCTATACTTCCACTTGTTCTAGAGATAGAGAAAACTGCTAGCCAGCTTAGGAAGGCTATGAGGAAGTAAGTTAAAATACTAGATACACCCTTTTATTCAGATACAACTTGTGAATTACATACTTTTTTTTGTTCTCCTGAACTTTCTAATTCTTTTGTTAGTGTTTCAGGTGATATAGCTGGCAATAACAAGACCTTGAAAAAGCTTACTACTCAAGATCTTAATGACCAACCATTGGGGATCACTTACCATGACTATGAAGTCGACTTTGAGCTTAAGTCTTGGCTCTTGCACCACATGGTTAAGTTCCATGGGTTGGGGAAGGCCCATACTAGCATCTCAAGTAATGTCAAGTGATTTGTGTAACAATGAAGTCTCAAGGAGTCACGAAGGACCAAATTAAGTTAAGGGTCTTTCCTTTCTCCCTTGAAGGAGCTGCTAAAGATTGGTTTTTCTATATTCCCCATGGAACGATTAACAGCTAGGCCAGTATGAAGTGTATTTTTCTAGAGAAATTCTTCCCAGCCTCCAGAGTATCTGCCATAAGGAACGATATCTATGGCATTCGATAGTTGCAAGGTGAATCTCCCTATGAGTAATGGGAGAGGTCCAAGAGATTGTGTGCTAGCTGTCCCTAAATCAGATCCTAGAGCAGCTCCTTATTCAGTATTTCTATGAGGGATTTCTAGTCATGAAGAGAAGCATGATTATATTGCAATCAAGGGTGCCTTTGTTGACGAGACTTCTACAATAGCTAGAGATTTGATTGAGAATATGGTAGAGAACTTTCAGTAATTTAGCTCTAGAGCTGGTAATAGAACCCACCATATAGGTGAAATCTCTTCAGTAGAAAATAGTCGAGTAGAGCAAAATCTAGATTAATTAATAGAGTTCTTGAAACAAATTACATTGAATCAAGTTCCTCCAGTTAAGGCAGTAAAGGCATGTGGTATTTGCTCCTGTAAGTCAAACACTCAGATATGTGCCCTCAGTTGTAAGAAGACCCTACCTTAATTGCAGCTGGCAACATATTTCCTAGTAGGTCTCTGAATTAGGGTAATCAGTAAAGTTACAATCCATACAATAACACTTACAACTCCAATCAGAGAGATCACCTAAATTTCAGGTGGAACAATTCTCCTCAACCGCAACAATATAAATATGTTCCACTTCAACAAAGGTAGCAGCATAACCAACCCATGTTCCAGTTACTACTTGTCTCATAGCTTCCCAGTCCTAAGCAACTTCCAACATTACTTGCCCCTCCTACCTTTACAGATGCACCATGGTAAGAGATGATGAAAATGATGCTTGAAAACCAAAAGAAACATGAACAAGCTATGCAAGAGATGAAAAATGCAATTGTGCGGCTGAAGAGTTCCCATGCCTAGCAGGGTAGTACATCCACCATTCCTTCTTAAAGAGTTCCCAATCCCAAAGGGAACATTTCTATTACTATTCTGAGATCTGGAATAGTTTTGCTTGAGGTTGCTGGTCCTTCAGACCATGTTACGGTTGATGATTAGGAAGACGAGATAACTCAGCTAGAGGTGTAGTAAGATGACCATGTGCATCAACAGAAGAAAGAATAAGGTAGAAAGACCCATTCTATTGCCCTTTCCACAATAAGTTACAAGGCCCAAGAGGTCCCATGAGTCAAAGTTAGAGAAAGACCTCTTGGAAACTTTCCTAAAGGTAGAGGTCAACATTCCTCTATTGGATACGATCAAATAGATCCCCAAATATGCTAAGTTCCTAAAGGATCTATGCACTAACAAGAGGAAGTTGAGAGGAATTGAGGATGAGAAAGTTACCATAGGGATTAAAGTCTCCTCCCTTATTTAGCCAAGCCAACTCCCCATGAAGCACAAAGATCTAGGCACTTTCAATGTTCCCTACATTATTGGGATTCTACACATTGGACAAGCCATGGCAGATCTCAGGGCTGAAATTAGTATTATGCCCTAATCATTTTATGAGGCCTTGGGTGGGGGAGAGTTGATACCTACAAGACTAAGGGTCCAACTAGCCAACAGTAGCATTCAGAGCCCAAATGGAATATTAGAGGATGTCCTTGTCCAGGTAAATAATTTAATTTTCCTAGCAAAATTTTATGTTTTGGGAATGGAGGATGACCTAATGCTACTGAGTACACATTGATCTTAGGGAGACTTTTTTTAAGAAAATTGTAAGAACAAAGATCGATGTGTATGTGGGCAACTTATCCTTTGATTGTGAGGACATGAAGGATCAGTTTGTTTGATGCCATGAAATGCCCACTTGAGTAGCACTCTGTCTTTAGCATTAATGTCGTTGACTTCCTAGTTGACTATGTATATCTTGGCTTGACTGGGATATGGATGAGTTGTTAGGGTTAGCACCAAAGTTTAAGTGTCTTAATTGTGATGGTGCCACCAATTTATGCAGGGAGTGTGCCCCTATTGATGCATCTTTGATTGGGCAAATTTTTGAAGATATTGCAAAACTTTTGGTAGCAACTGTCACAAGCCATGTCATTGATACACCTAATAACAGCAACCCCATTTCTAACACCACTTTAATTTTTGTAGCTAGATTATTTATTCATCCCATAGGATATGATGATTCTGCTTTTTTTGAATTGTCTAAGCTTTCAAGGGCAGGTACACAGCCAGCAGGGCTAGAACTGAAGCCCCTCTCCAATCATCTCAAGTGTGTATTCTTGGATGAGGGTGAAGCACTACCAGTCATAATAGCTAATGGCCTCTCCAAAACCCAGGTGGATAATATGGTTATTGCATTGAGAAGGCACAAGAGGGCCATTGGCTGGACCCTAGACAACATTAAAGGGATTAGCCTCTCCACTTGCATGCACAGGATATTTTTGAAAGAGGGGCCTAAGTCGATCAGACAACCACATTGCCAGCTCAACCTGTTAATACTTGATGTGGTAAAAAAAGACGTAACAAGGCTCTTACAGCCTAAATCATCCACCTATTTTAGACAGTGAATGGGTGAGCCTAATATAGGTTGTTTCTAAGAAGTCAAGGATCACTGTGGTGAAGAATGAAAAAAGTGAATTACTTCCTACTTTGGTGCAGAACAATTGGAGAGTCTACATTGACTATAAGCAGCTCAATTAGGCTACCTAGAAGGACCACTACTCCCTGCCCTTCATTCATTAGATGTTGGAAAGGTTGGCAAGAAAGTCTCACTGCTACTTTTTGGATGGCTACATAGGGTACTTACAAATTTATATTGGCCTAGAGGACCAAGAAAAGACCGCCTTCATGTGCCTTTTTGGCACTTATGCCAACAGGCCAATGCCTTTTGAGCTCCGCAATGCACTGGCTACCTTCCAGTAGTACATGCCTGCTGGAGGAGTGCATGGAGGTATTTATGGATGATTTTATTATTTTTAAGTCTTCTTTTGATTCTTGCTTGAGTAGCCTAGCTTGGGTTCTATCGAGGTGTATAAAGACTAACCTTGTCCTAAACTTTGAAAAATGTCACTTTATAGTTAAACAAGGTATAGTCTTGGGCCATGTTATCTCTAGCAAGGCTATTGTTAATCTCACGACGGTAGCAACTATTACGTCCTTGCCTTATCCCATATACGTGTAGGAGATTTGTTCTTTCTTGGTCATGCAGGCTTTTACAGCAAGTTCATAAAGGACTTCAGCATAATTACGCAACTTCTCACCCCTTGTTGCAGAAGGATGCTGAATTTGTTTCTGATGAGAAGTGAAGGAAGGCATTTGAGAGGCTGAAGAAGGCCTTGACCACTACTCTAATCATCCAGCTACCTAACTAGAGCCAACCTATTGAGATCATATGTAATGCTCCTGATCATGCAGTGGGTGCTATGCTTGCATAACACGTGGGTAAGTTTGCTCATGCTATTTACCATGCTTCTAGGACTTTGGATGTTGCATAGTCCAACTACACCACTACTGAGAAAGAGCTTCCAGCCATTGTCTTTGCTTTGGATAAATTTTGCTCTTACTTGCAAGGCTCTGAGGTAGTAGTGTACTCAGACCATGTAGCCTTTAAGTACTTGTTGGAAAAACTAGAAGCCAAGCCTAAGTTGAGTAGATGGATGCTACTACTCCAGGAATTTGATTTGGATATTAAGGATGAAAATAGAGCTAAAAAATTAGTAATAGACCATCTAAGCAAGCTTGAGCATCTTGATCTGGACAACAGACCCCTCAATGATAATTTTCTTGATGAGTAGTTAATAAGTGTGTCTGCTATTCCATGGTATGCTGATATCGTGAACTACTTGGTTGCAAGAGTAGATCCCTCACAATTTTCACCAGCTCAATTTACAAAGCTGATAAGTGATACAAAATACTATGTGTGGGATTATCCTTACCTGTGGAAAGTATGCCGTGACCAAGTAGTTCGACGATTTATGCCCTACAAGGAATTCAAGTCCATACTCAGGTTTTCTCATACTTACATGAGTGGCGGTCACTTTAGGCCCCAACACACTGCTAAAAAATATTGGACTCAAGTTTCTACTAGCCCACCTTATTTAGAGACACCTATAAATTTTGTAAGGCTTGTGACCAATGCTAGATGACAGGGAATATCTCTTGGATAAATGAAATAATCCTCTAGCAACCCATACTATTTTGTAAAGTTTTTGATGTCTAAGGCACTGATTTTATGGGTCCCTTTCCTGGCTCTTTTGGCTATGTTTATATCCTTGTTGTGGTGGATTATGTGTCAAAGTAGATGGAGGTAATTGCCACATGTACTAATGATTTTTCTGTAGTTGTCTCTTTTGTCTGCTCCCATATTTTCTATAGGTTTAGCATGCCTAAGGCGATCATCAGCGACCAGGGGACTTCCTTCTACAATCACAGTATGGAAGTTCTGCTTCGTAGATATAGGGTTATTCATAAGGTATCCATTGCTTACCATCGCCAAACTAACAGGCAGGCTAAAGTGTCTAACTGGGAAATCAAGAGAATCTTGGAAAAGACAGTGAGGTCCAATCGGAAGAATTGGAGTATGAGGTTAGATGATGCCCTATGGGCTTATCGAACTGCCTACAAAACACCCATTGGGATGAGTCCTTTTAGGCTTATTTTTGGAAAAGCATGTCATTTGCCTGTGCAAATGATGCATCGGGTATACTGGGTTGTTCAGCAATGCAACATGGATCTGGGTGGGGCTGGTATAGCCTAAAAGTTACAGCTATAAGAATTTGAAGAACTGAGATTTGAGGCCTACAAAATCTCTCGCTCATACAAGGAAAGAACCAAGGTGTTTAACGATCAGAATACCTTGCGAAAAGAGTTCTATGAGGGGTAGCTGGTGCTCCTCTACATTTCCCGGTTGAAACTAATGCTCAGGAAGTTGCGATCTCAGCAGGATGGACCTTTCAAGGTCACCAAGGCACACCCTTTTAATGCTGTGGAAATTGAGGACCCTAAATCCAAGGCAATTTTTAAAGTCAAAGGACACCAATTGAATGTGTACCATGAAGTTTCAATGAATCTTCGAGGTTAGGCAGAGGTCAAGCTGATGCAGGCCATTTATGCTGCATAGGGGTCCCACACGTCCAACTTAGGGATGTTAAAGCGAATTGCTGGGTGGGAGATAATCCACTATTAGTTTTTTTCTTTCTTTCTCCCTTTCCTGTATTATTGTGCAATTTATCATCATTGTAAGCATAGTGAACAGGTATCTTGTGTTAGATAGACAGGTAGCCCTCTGCTGCACAACTGCATGTTCTAGTAATCGCCTTGGCAATCTCAGACTGCCACTATAGTCATATTTGTACGCAGCCTATTTTGGCTTTCCCTGGAAATCGTACCAGGTACATGTAAAAAAAAAGAAAAAGAAAAAAAAACCTAGGTGAAATGTACAGTCTCACTAAAAGGGGAGGGCAGTTTTACACACAACCGCCCTAATGATCCTTGACCGCCCAAGTGACCATCTGCGGATCCGAAGCACTACTTCAACACTAAAATACACACCCATACCTCACTTTTCACTTACACACGCACGCACCACTCTCTCCCCTTATGGTTTCTCATCTTCATCAATCCTAACTTAGCATTTTTCTTCTAATTTCATCTAGGTTTGTGATCTTGGTGGGTAATGCTATGCCTGCCATATGTTTGGTGAAGTGCTGAATGAGTTTTTTTTTTTTTATTTAGTTGCTCCCTTGCACCTACTGAACCAATATTTTTGTCTTGGAACCCTGTTTAGGGCTAAATGTTGATATTGCAATTACCTATTGCGTAGCCTCCATTACTTGATGATTTTGGCACATTTGTTTCTCCTGGGGCTGCATTATTATTTTTTGTTCTTTTTCTATACCTTGATATTGAGTTTTCTTTAGCTTTTTATTTAGGTTGGATTTATGCATGCTCTTTGTTTTTCAGGTACCATGGCCTCTGGTGCTGATCAGAGCAAAGGAAAGGGACCTCAAGTGGCATGTGGCTCTTTACCCGCTATTAGACTCGCCTATGTCGCATTCCACTTCGCCAATTGGAAAGCGGAGCATAAGTTTGAGATAGCTATAAAGAAGTGCCCCCTCATTCCCAAGTTGGCCTTTGACTTTTCCGAGCACGAGATCCAAAGTGTTGTTGTCATCCAAACCATTGAATAATAGCATTGAGGGTTCCTTTTGCAGGTACCAGGGCCCACCAATGCCACTATTATGCGAGAATTTTATACTAACTAGGATAGTGTGGGGCTGAGCGAGATATATACTCGAGGTTGGCGATTCTCTATGGACCCGTAGGCTATAGGGCAGGCCATATAGACTCCAACCTCCCCTGAGCACGACTTCCTTGATGATTACCTCTAACTTATGCAAGAGGAGGTGGATATGGGCATCATTTGTAGTCGTAATGCCCATCCAGATGCTTCGTGGGTTTATAACCCACACTCGGTGATCACTGGCCTGAGGAGCTCCCAACTTACCTTTGAGTCTTGGCTGTGGATGAGGTTAGCTCTCTTTCATATTATACCATGTAGCTATACATATCTTCTCACAATAGAGTAGGTACTCCTTATTTATTGTCTGATAGAGAGGAGACACATTTACATCCCTAGCATCATCCAATAGCATATGTCCCACATGCATGAGGGCAAATCCTCCCAAGGACTTCCTTATCTTGCTTTGGTCATGAAAATGGCCTTTGCAACATAGGTACCTACTTTGCTAGGAGATGAGCTCGGCCTACCAAGCTTAGTGATTGCAGATTATGAGGCATGTAACATTCAAATTTTTTTTCTTTTGGTATAATTAGCTCATTATTATGAGTAATTAGACTAATTAATTAGTAAATTAAACAAGGGTTGATTTACTTATTCTATGTGAAATAAAAAGCTTGAGTTAAATAATAATAATTCATAGACATGTAAACATGCATTTACATATGCACGTGTGTGTTTGGCCAATGGGATACAAAGATTAATGTGCACACACAATAGGTGTATGAGAGCAAAACGTGAATATAGCTAAATTTTGCACCTAGCCATGCTGTGATTGGTATTCTTGATATAATAATTAAAAAGAAAAATAAATGTAGATGTGAGCAAGATTAGGAAGCAAATCACGTAAAGCATACATGTATAATATATATATATATATATATATATATATATATATATATATATATATGTATATATTGCTTTAAGTTATGGAGCCAATTAGCATGATATTTTCTACCAATCTTGAAGCAAATCAGCATCAAGACATACAGGTGTATGTTAGGTGTAAGAAACATGATAATGAGAAAAACAAGATGCAAGTTTCGATTCTAAGGCTAAGAGAGGTACCTGAATATTAGGAGAAGATCAACTATTACGTAGTTCATTATTGAGTCATTAAGTAGTAAGATTCTCACCCTAAAATACACTAATCAGCCACAATCCTATACACTATACACTGCAATCTTTCAAAAAAATAGGGAGAGCACCAACACCTAAGGAAGTCTCACAACCAAAGGATTCTTGGACAAGCATTGCTGCTGTTCAAAGAACTCATCTCTTGCCTTTCTCATTCCTTTCAAACAGTCATTGAGGTAGGGTTTTATGTGTTTTCTTTTATTAGGGTTGAGCATAAACTTGTTCTGGTCTCTTCATGACTACGAGCAGTATGTTAAACCTGAAACCGTGCTTAGCGTATTCTAATTCCTTCCGTAGTCATAAATGCTAACCTAGTTACTCTTTCAAATAATGTGGCATGATGCTTACACTACAAACATTAGTTGGTATTTCATGTGTGTACATGTTTAAAAGTGTGAGAACAAAATAAGCAAACAAATAAATACATAAAACAATCCATTCAAATAAAAACCCCCATGTAAATCACTAATCCCGGACTGATAAGGGAATCTGGCTAGTTTTAAATAAAACTATGTTTCTTAGTCTCTAGACCTCCATTTGAGCCCGTTCAAAATTCTTCAGAAAGCTAACACATAAACCTGCAGGGTCGTTTTGGCCACCACTATAGGCCTCCCACAAAATTTAGCAAAATTTGTTAAATTCATGTTGGGCACTACTATTGGGATTTGGGGTAGTAGGTATAGAAAAATTTGAAATTTAAGCTATACAACTCGAAATTAAGTGAAACTAGTTTTAGATGAAAGCTGACATATAGGGCTATCATCCTGAAAATTTGCATAAACAGAGACTTCTTAGGCTTTCCCCAGTTATTTTCGTAAATTGCTGAAGCCTCTATCTATTGGGCATGCAGCCGAAGAGTCTTAATTCATAATTTTTATAAAATTATCTAGTTATCGGTTTAGGCTCAAACTAGATCCATTAGAAAGCTTGATGAACTAGAATCATCCCCATAAAATTTTAGGCCATAAATTCAAAAGTAGGAGTCATAGTAGAATTTTCTATATTAGTTGCCAAATCTGTCAGATCTAAAAGTTAGAAAACACACAATAGGGAAAATAAAAAGTGCTTAAATTATTTGCCAAGCTATAAGGAATAAACCGAGGGTTAAGATATAACCCCAATCTAGTGATAACTTTAGTAATGTTATAGGCAAATAAATAAATAAATATAAAAGGTCTTAGGACCCAATAATACAGGTCTTTAAGATATTCCGCACATGATCAAAAACTCTAAGTTATAAACACTTGTTCTTGATAATGAGACCTGCTAACTATAAGGACACATATTGAATATGTTATTTGTTGTATGATGTACCCCTGGTGTATGTTTCATGAGATGCTATATTAAAATGGCCCTGGCTACTAGATGTATGCTGTGTGTTGCCATACCTACTAATGCTTGATAGTGTTGTTTGAAATGTGGTAGTGCTGAAGTTATTGAATCATTTTGGTTATATATTTGTTCTGCTTATGTCTTGCATAATACATGTCCCATGTTATGTATGAGATTTTGTATGACACATGTTACATTAAAAGGAAAGGTTGAAAGGTTAAGTGTACCCTTTCGCTATTCGAAAGGAGAAAGTTTTATCCCTCACCCCAGGGTGGTGACGACTATCAGTTTGAGCTCAATACCATTTACTGAAACTCCAAGGTTGATGTCGATGATTTTAGGAGGGAGGCCCATTATAGGTTTTAAGTTAGTGATTAAGTAAGGATTGAGGTTGATGTCAAAGAATAAGTCATACAATTTACAAGTAAATTCGTAGAAGTGAAGCTTTCCTACTACATAATACCTGCATCATGCATCTATTCATGCTCAACATTACTTCCTTATTGCACAAATTATTTTCTTTTATGTATGGAGAAACATATAAAATTGGATTTGCCTACGCTAACAACTGTCTTTTGAAAACTAAAAAGAAGCGATATATCTATTCATTTTTTTCTTAAATAAATCTGATGTGGCTGGAGATGAGCACGATGACACCATGCATAACCTATTGGGAAATTGTTGTTTCTCACCCTTTTCTCCCATACCATCTCTAGATGACATAATTAGACAGAGAGGGGATGGGCCCCCATCTCCATAAGGCTGAGGACGAGAAAGCAATAGTAGCAGCATTGGTCCCGACAGACGCCAGCATGTGCAGGCCCCTGCAAGTCGATCAGCAGTCAAAAGAGGACACGGATAAGGACCTCGGCTATCGTTGTGATTCATCCACAAAGTTTACCACCACTAGTCACCCTACTAGGCCATCCAACACCCAAGGGATCATGTACATGTGGTATGAGAAGACAGTTTCCACCCATTGCATCATCTGAAACCCCTTGAAATCTAATTTTTGACATACCCTATTTCGAGGAAGAGGTCAAGGTAGGGATCGATGGATGCCATGTTGGACATGAGGATAGAACATTTGATTCTCCATTAGCTGCTAATGAAATCTTTTTTACAATTCTATGTTTATATATTGAATCATGCGACATTATTCTATGTTGACTATATATCCTTATGAATAAGTTATCTTCCTGTCAGTTGACCTTGAGAGTGTGAAAGGATGAATTTGGGGAGCATTTTCTTCCCCATCCTTAATTTGATGTAATGGGAATTCATATTATGATAGTTTCTTTTTATACCTAAATGGTTGTCTTTATATTTGGGGTGAGATGAGTATCACCTATATATCTTATGCTTCGCGACTCCTATATCTATGTCACGTGCCTCAGATTTATCCGTATCTGATGATTATAAATCTCATCATTTAACGCTTACGCTTTTCAAAATCCTATCAACTATATATATAGTTATAATGTTAAATTTGTTAACTAATTTAAAGACCCTTCTTTTTTTTCGAAGCTAAAAGGTAACAAACTATTAGGTTCAAATACGACCTAGGTGTGGTTGGAGCTACTGGGGTATTACAAGGCATATGGCCCATCTTGAGATGAGGATGCAGGGTATTGATCCCTCTACTGAGCTTGAGCAGCTAGCACCACCGCCTCCTGTAACACTTTACTAAACTCTAAATTATTTCACCTTATTTATCTAGCATAGTATTACTAATCTATAAATTTGCAGGGATTTTTTTAAACTGCAATGATTGTTCTTATTCGTAGTCGTATACCGGAATAATGTATATTAACTATAAACCGTGCACCTTGTAGGCTCTCAAGAAAGAGAGGTGGGTCACAATGGACACGCTTAAATACCAAGTCCTTCCTTAGCCAGAACCTTTCCAAATTACACTTTCACAGTAATACATTTTCTTCCAGTAACCTAAGAGCAATTTTTAAATGACAAGGAATATATATATATATATATTCCTAACATAATCAGTAATTTCTACAGTTTAGAGAACCATCATCTACTACCAATATCAATTCATAGGGTACAGTACATATTACACAGTCAAGATACATAAAGAAAACTTCAATACAATAATATAAAATATCTGAAGTGTGGTAACATATAATAAAGATTCTATCTATCACACATAATAGAATCTGATTATTTAGAAATTAAGTCCAAGGCTACATCCATTTCACTGCTGATGATGACTCATGCTATCTGGAAACATCAAAGAAAATGGCCGAGAGAAGTCTCCCAGTAGAGTGATGCTTCCAGGGGAGTCCTACTTCATCCTAAAAATACTAAGAATAACATGGGAGTGCAGCACGATGTAATCTTTTACATTAACTTCAATTTATATTTTACTAGTGTCAAGCGAGATGGAAAATTATCTTTACTAATTCCATGAGCCTAAAATACACTAAAAATCATTTCAAATCTATCTTTAGAAAATATGTAGGTAAATTATCTTTACATGTTCAACATAGGTAAAAAAACACATCTATATAAGCATATAATCATAAAGCAAATAAAAGAACATGGAACCTTTCAAGAAAATACTCAAAATTATACCCATGCTTTAGGAAATCACTTGAAGCAAGAAACTAGCTAGTTTACATGTCGTGTTCCTAATAGGACCTTAAATTTAAGTCTTTGTAAACAATATTTCTTAATATTAATAAATGTATAATCAGGTCAAATATTTATAGTCCATGGTCCATAGTCCAAGATTCATGATTCAAGGTTCATAGTTCGAGTCCAAATTTGTTCATAAATTGTCTTCGTTAAGTCCAAGTGAGTCTTAAAGACTCATAATATTCCATATAATGTTTATAAAGTCATGAGTCCATAACAAAGGTCCTGATTAAATTAAATAGATTTTAAGGTCTTTTATATCTTATGAAATCTTATTGCTCCTAAGAGAAACATAACACATAAACTAAACTAAATATCACAAGCTCAAAGGTTTAGAATCCATTCATTATAATAAATTAAATAAAACACTTTTCATGAACCAAAAATATTTTATAATCAAGTATATATAAGATCAAAACCAAGCTATATTGCCTTAAAACTCCACATATTGTGGGCAAAACTTTATTAATAAAAAATACATGGTTTAACACATTAAAACAAATTTATCCAACATTTATATATTTTAAGATAGCATGATCAAAATTTAAAATGATCTTTAATCATAATTTTCAATCATATAAGTAGACAAATAAACATCCATCATATACACATAGATTAAGTTTTTTATATCATTCAAAGATATTGAAAACAATATATAGAAGCTTTGAATATCATATAGCAGAACATCATACAAGAAAATTATATTTGGAGCTTAGAAGTAAAAGAAAACCCCTATTTGTTCTTGGAGTCTTAGAAATTTTACTACACCAAGGATAGACCAGCTACTTCTTCAACTTATCTAAACCTTTTCTAAGGATCAAAATTTATGTATGAATGCTGTGAGGTGTTGATGTTGATTGGTGATAAGAAGATGTGATAGTTTGGTGGTGTTTTGCTAAAAATATATATGTGTTTTTGTGTGAAAAAGAAAGAAATGGAGAGAGAAATGGTGACTATAATTTTTTTATAGATTTTAGGTAGAAGAATGAAGTGTGGAGCTGTGTTTAGAGATGTGCAATTTATAGAGAAAGGCTATGATTAAAATATTACTAATTTCATAATTTATTTGTCATATTTAACTAGTTAATTAGTTAAATTTTAAAACTAACACTAAATAATTTAATACATTCCCAATTATCATTTAAAGACATACTAGAATTTTAATGACACGATTTAAAGACATTTAGTAAATTTTAATATATTTATATATAATTTAATAATTAATTATTCAAAATAAGTTAAATTTACTTAAACTAGTCAATCTTAATTAGGTTAATTAATTAGTAATAACTTATTTTTTTTAATAAAATATCATCATAAGATTATTAGAGATATAATACAAGGATTCATGAAATTATACAATTTTTTATAATTTTTTATATTTTATTTGGTATTTTACACAATTGCTAGTTTTATTAGGAATTAATTAACTAATAATTTATTTAAATATCTTTAAATTATTATTATTTTTTCTTTGGTAGTCTATATGTCTGAATCTTATCTCAAATAAAGTTATAGAGGATGGCAAGTTGTCTTGAATGATTAATACATGAAAATGACAAATTTTATATATTTTTCTTAAAGTTATATATACAAGATAATTCATAAAAAAATCATAAAAATTAATTTTTCTTAATATATAATCAAAAAAATATTTTTAACTTATTTTTACATTATCTATAATTTTTATGAATTTTTTGTACAATTTTTAATATTTTTTATGTATGTTTACATTAATTTGGTCTATTTTTAAATTAATTAAAATATCTAATTATCTATAAATAAAGTATATAAAATTTTTGCAGTGTCCCAAGTGTATTTTTAGCTGTCCAAAGTAATAAGGGGACAAGCTAACCATTGTTGAAAATTTTAGTCAAAAATAATTAGCTTTGGCTAATATGTCATATGAAATATCTTTCATTATATATATATGAGACAGAATTCTAAACTATTCTAGAGGTGTCATTTAATTTTATTTAAGAGTATTAGTGAGATTAATCAAGATTTAGGAAAATTATCTTGAAGCTTAAGTAGTTAATTAGGTATTTTAAGCTTTATTTAAGTCAAAATTAATTAATTAAAGATCAATGTAATTTTAAATACTATTCATGGTTTAATAGAGAGTCCCATTTCATGGTTCTCTTTGTCTAATATTATAACTTAGTCAAACAAAAAAATTATAAGAGTTAGAGTTATTTTCTAGAATTTTTTGGAGTTTATTTTACACCCTATAATATGTTATTTTTGTGTAATTATATTGATATTATATAAATTTACTAAATATTATTATTTATTACTAAAATTATATTTTAAGTGTATTCATAATTTTTTTATTTTCTTTAAATAATTTTTTTGACACTCTTCAAGCATTTGCTAAGATTTTTGTTGGCTTTTGTTGTAGCTAATTATGTTATAAAAATTATTTTCTTTCACCTAGTAGCATATTTATAATTTTAATAAAATCTAAGGGAATGATTAAATTTTCACATTTTGATGCTTAGTTCTAAGTTGTATAGCTATTAGATCATATAATATATCAAAATTTTGAGCAACAAAGGCACAAATATCATTTTATATTATTCAATAGTTTACTCTTTAATAAAAAAAAATTGTAATGAAGCAATATTATATTAAAGAAAAATTAGGGATGTTACATTTCTCCCCTCTTTCAAGCAATTTCGTCCTCGAAATTTGATTACCTTAATTAAAAATCTCTAGATAGTCTCTCTGAAGATCTTTTTCTTTTTCCCACGTTGCTTCTTTAGGAGTCAATTCTTCCCACAGGACTTTTAGGAAAGAAATCCTCTTACCACTTCTGAGTTCCTTTAGGCTTTTATCCAAAATCTTAACAAGTTTAACCTCATAAGTTAAATCATTTCTTAATTGAACATGGTCATTTTGGAGTAAATGTGAAGAATCAACGGAATATTTCTTTAATTGAGACACGTTGAAAACATCATGAAGGTTTGAGAGGTTTAGGGGTAGGGCAAGGCGATTGGCAATGGAACCAACTCGGTTTAAAATTTGATACAGACCAAGAAAATGAGGACTCAACTTCCTAGTTTTGAAAGTTCTGCCTATCCCTGTCATAAGAGAAACCCTTAGAAATATGTGTTCACTTTCTTGGAATTCTAAAGGCTTCCTCCTTCTATCAGCATAACTCTTTTGTCAACTTTGTGTAGCTTGCAATTTATCCCTGATGAGCTTGATCTGGTTCGTGGTCCTTTGGACAATTTCTGGTCCTATCATTTTTTGTTTACCAAATTCATACCAACACAATAGGGATCTACACTTCCTACCATATAAAGCCTCATATGGTGCCATTCTAATACTAGAATGATAACTGTTGTTATATGAAAACTCTACTAATGGTAGATATAGATCCCAATTTCCTTGTTGTTCCAAGACACAGGCTCTCAACATGTCCTCGAAAGTCTGTATGGTTTTCTCAGATTGCCCATCAGTCTGAGGATGATAAGCAATACTGAGTCTTAACCTAGTACCAATGGCTCTTTGTAATGTTCCCCAAAACCTAGAGATGAACCTAGGATCTCTGTCAGAAATAATACTAGTGGGTACACCATGGAGTCTAACAATCTCATTAATGTACCATTGAGCTAGTTTATCTAGTGAATAGATCGCTCTAATGGTTATGAAATGAGCAGATTTAGTCAATCTATCCACTATAACCCAAATTCCATCATGTCCCAAGGATGTCCTAGGCAAACCCATCACAAAATCCATAGCTATGTTGTCCTACTTCCATTCAGGGATTTCTAAGAGTTGGACTAAGCCTAAGGGTTTCTGATGTTCAATTTTGACTTTCTGACAAACCAGGCACATTGCTACAAATTCTGCTATATCCCTCTTCATTCTTGGCCACCAAAAGAATTGTTTAATTTCTTGATACATTTTGGTGGCTCCAAGGTGTGTAGTATATCTACTGTTGCGTGCTTCATCTAAGATTAATTTCCTTAGATTTCCTACACTAGGTACACATAACCTATCATGATATAACAGTGCTCCATCCCCAGCAATGCAAAAGTCCTTTTATTCCTCCTTAATTACCAACTCTTTATAGGTTTGAAAAAGTTTATCCTTCTTCTGAGCTTCAATGATCTGTTTCCTAAGTTTATTTTCTATTTCAAACTAAAATGGTTAGCCTTTATGGTTACTTCAAGATTCAAGTTTCTAGATTTTTCTATTAATTCCAATTCTTTGACCATCAAACTTGCCACATGTAGAGATTTCCTACTAAGTGCATCGGCAACCACATTGGCTTTCCTCGGGTGGTATTTAACTTCAAAATCATAATCCTTTATAAATTCTAACCATCTTCTTTGTCTCAAATTCAACTCTTTTTTGTCAAACAAATACTTCAAACACTTATGATCAGTGAAAGCTTCAAACTTCACACTATATAGGTAATGTCTCCATATACTAAGAGCAAAAACTATAGCTGCTAGCTCCAAGTCATGGGTAGGGTAGTTCTCCTCATGGGGTCTTAGCTGCCTTGAAGCATAAGCTACCACTTTTCCTTGTTACCTTAAAACACAACCTAAGCCCTTTTTTGAAGCATCACTATACACTACAAAATCCTTTTCCGGGTTAGGGATGACTAACACTGGGGCAGATGTGAGCTTACATTTTAACTTTTGAAAACTAGTTTCACACTTAGGTGTCCACACAAATGGTTTTCCTTTTCAGGTAAACATAGTCAAAGGCAAAGCTAACTGTGAGAATCATTGGATAAACTTCCTATGATGTCCTGCAAGTCCTAAGAAACTCCTAATCTCAGTTACTGTCTTAGGTTTCTCCCAGGATGACATAGCTTCTACCTTACTAGGGTCAATAGATACACCATTCTCATTGATCACATGACCTAAGAATTTTACTTCTTTTAGCTAGAAATCATACTTCTTTAGTTTTGTGATCCTCATGTTCCTTCTCAATCTTGGAATAAATTAAAATATCATCAATAAACATCACCAAAAATTTATCTAAGAAAGGTCTAAAAAACCTGTTTATACAATCCATGAAAATAGCTAGAGCAATAGTCAATCCAAAAGGCATAACCAAAAACTCATAATGTCCATACCTAGTCCTAAAAGCAGTCTTAGGTATATCTTCTTCCTTAATCTTAATTTGGTGATATCCTTACCTTAAATCTAATTTAGAAAACACTTTGGCTCCTCTCAGTTGATCAAAAAGGGCCTCAATCCTAGAAGGGGATACTTATTCTTAATGGTAACTTTATTCAATTGACGATAATCTATGCACAACCTTAAGCTACCATCCTTTTTTCTACAAATAATACCGGTGCTCCCTAGGGTGAGGCACTAAGTCTAATGAATCATTTCCCTAATAGATCCTCTATCTGATTCTTTAATTCGCTGAACTCAAGAAGTGACATTCTATAAGGTGCTATGGATATAGGACCAGTACCAGGCAAGAGGTCAATAGAAAACTCTATCTCTCTCTTAGGAGGTAAATTATCAATATCAAGAGGAAATACCTCAGGGAATTCTCTCACTATAGAGATATCTTCAATCTTCAGTTGATCATTTGCCTCTGATTCTAATAAGCATAGTAAAACACATCCTAGGGTTTATTTAGTTAAACATTCTCCTATTTGATTAGCCAAGGATTCGGTGGTCTCTGCTAAGGAAGTTACAAGAGTATTTTGGCTAGAGAACTGTATGGTTTTCTCATGGCACTTCAGAAAGACATCGTTATCAGATAACCAATTCATACCTAGAATAATATCAATATCATTCACAGGTAAACAAATAAGGTCAACACTAGAACAATGAGTACCGATCTGAATATGACAGTCTAAACAAACAAAAGAAGTCAAAATTCTGCTCCCAGTGGGCATAGAAACAATTAGGTCATATGATAGGGTAGACATGGATAATTCAAGTTCATTTGTACGAGTTGAAGAAATCAAAGAATGAGAAGCTCCATAATCAAACAGTGCAATTAATAATTTATTATTTAAAATACACGTACCCTGTATCAATTTAGGATTTTGAGCCACTTCTTGTGTACTCAGGGCAAAGATTCTTCCTTTGGCTTGAGGCCTCTGGTTGGAAACTTTCCCTTATGCTGATTCTAAGGACATTCATGTGAGTAATGTCCCTGTTTTCCGCACATGAAACAAACACCCTTTCTTTTCAAACATGGCCTATTTCCGTGATTTTTTCCACAATTTTCACAAACAAGAGATGGGGCAGGTGTAGGGAATTGTCTACGTGGTGGCAAAGGTATTTTTCCTCTATACATATTCCTCCTTGATTGATTCTAGTTTTGGTTCAAGTTGCGGTTCTTGTTCTTTTGAAATTTTGGTGGGATGAATCTGCTTTTTTCTTCCTCTCTTTTTCTTTTAAACATATTCTGACTCTCAGCCGCCAAGTCCTTTATATTTTGTTCAGCAATCCTGAATTTATTCACCAATAGGGGAAAATTCCTAATTTCCATATTACTTATAGCATTCTTTAGTTCAGGATTCAAGCCAGCCTCAAATTTCATTGCTTTTCAAGCTTCATCTAGATTGAATTTTAAATAAGATAAGAACTTGGCCAATTCTTCAAATTTTGATATGTATTGTCCCACAGTCATATTTCCCTGCTTCAGCTGTAGGAATTCAGTCTCCTTTTGATTCTTTACACTTATCGAAAAATATTTTTCCAAAAGGTAGCTTCGAATTATTCATATGTGAGAAGAACTTCTTATTCCTCTAACAGAGACTTAGTGCCCCTCCACCAGTGCTCAGCCTCACCAACAAGCATATAAGTGGCATAAGTCACCTTCTACTCATCGGTACACACCATGGCCTCAAATATCTTTTCTATGTGCATCAACCAATTTTTAGCTATGGTTGGGTTGTATTCTCCTTTGAAGGAAGGAGGTTACATCTTTTTAAATTCAGTTAGCCCATAGAATTGAGGGTGCAAACCTGGCGTATCCCCTTGACCATTGCCATTCCCATTTCTAGCTCCATTCTTTTCCATCTGTTGCAGCATCCTATTAATCAACATCACTTGTTCCCTAATCGCTACAGCCATATTCTCTAGGGAATTTCTATCTTCTCTTCCTCCATTAGGAGGAATAGATCTTTGTCTTGTTTGCATGTTATTTCTGTATACATAGTTAGTTACGTATTGAGGTGATCAAGCTCAATATTCCTACCCAGCAGCTAAAAATAATTACCACACAAAATAAACTAATATAAAGAAAACCCTATAAGGAGAAATATGACATGCATAAATTCTATCTAATGACAGCTGTCTTTTGAGGAAAACTGCTCTGATACCACTAATGTAACACTCTACTAAACTCTAAACTATTTCTCTTTCTTTACCTAGCATAGTATTACTAATCTGTAAATTTGCAGGGAATTTTTTTTTAACTACAATGATTGTTTCTTAATCATAGTCGTATACTAGAATAATGTATGTTAACTGTAAATCATGGACCTAGTAGGCTCCCGGGAAAGAGAAGTGGGTCACAATGGACATGCTTAAATACCAAGTCTTTCCTTAGCCAGAACCTTTCCAAATTAAGCTTTCACAGTAATACATTTTCTTCTAGTAACCTAAGGATAATTTTTAAACAACAAGGAATATATATATATATATATATATATATATATATTCCTAACATAATCAATAATTCCCACAGTTTAGACAACCATCATCTATAGAAAACATACTTTACTGCCAACATCAATTCATAGGGTATAGTACATATTACACACTCAAGATACATAAAGAAAACTTCAATACAACAATATAACATATCCAAAGTCTAGTAACATATAATAAAGATTCTATCTATCACACATAATAGAATCTGATTATTTAAAATTAAGTCTAAGGCTACATCCATTTTATTGCTGATGACAACCAATGCTATCTAGAAACATCAAAGAAAACGGGTCAGAGAAGTCTCCCAGTAGGGTGATGTTTCCACAGGAGTTCCGCATCATCCCAAAAATACTAAGAATAACGTGGGAGTGCAGCAAGATGTAATCTTTTATATTAACTTCAATTTATATTTTCCTAGTGTCAAGCGAGATGGAAATGCATGATATTAATCATACTAAAAATGCAGTAAAAGAAGTGTAAGTGTATTGTAAACTCCCTTTTAATGGTTGTAGTGTACAAGATTTGTTTCATATTGGATCTGTAAGAGCTTTCATTACTAGGATGTCCCCTAGTCAGATTAGTAAATGCCAAGTCCTTGTCTGCTAGTATGGCAGGGCCCAAGGCATCACCACAATGTACACCAAGTCCTTGTCCGCTACCATGGCAGGACTCGAGGTGTCATTTAGCAACTGCCAAACTAAGTGTTTACCAAGTCCTTATCCACTACAAGATGAGGCCTAAGGTATCACTTATTTATGTATCCATTTTACATAGTGCATATAGTATACATAAACTATGAAAATTCTGCAAAATTTCCATAATTTCTTTCATATTCACATATAGATCCCAGGATCTCCATATTTGCACATAAATCCCAAATAACATAGGATTCCTAAAATATTCATAAGAATCCATATTTCTTTGAATTATCATTGAAGCACAAAATCACACTTTTATAATAAACTCATTTCCTTTATGATAAATATACTTAACTTAGTTTTTAATCATATAATAAGTTAATTTCAGGTATTTATATAATATTTTCTTGACTAGTTCCATGAGCCTAAAATACACTAAAAATCATTTCAAATCTATCTTTAGAAAATATGTAGGTAAATTATCTTTACATGTTCAACATAGGTGAAAAAAACACATCTATATAAGGATATAATCATAAATCAAATAAAAGAGCATGGAACCTTGAAGAAGATGATCAAAATTATACCCATGCTTTAGGAAATCACTTGAAGCAAAAAACTAGCTAGTTTATAGGTCATGTTCCTAATGGGACCTTAAATTTAAGTCTTTGTAAACAATATTTCTTAATATTAATAAATGTATAATCAGGTCAAATATTTATTGTCCATGGTCCATAGTCCAAGATTCATGATACAAAGTTCATAGTTCGAGTCCAAATATGTTCATGAATTGTCTCCGTCAAGTCCAAGTAAGTCTTAAAGACTCATAATAGTCTATATAACTTCTATAAAGTCATTAGTCCATTACAAAGGTCCTAATTAAATTAAATAGAGTTTAGTGTCTTTTTATATCTTATTAAATCTTAATGGTCCCAAGAGAAATATAACACATAAACTAAAATAAATATCACAAGCTCAAAGGTTGAGAATCCATTCATTATAATGAATTAAATAAAACACTTCTCATGAACCAAAAATATTTTATAATCAAGTATATATGAGATCAAAACCAAGTTATATTACCTTAAAACTCCACATATTGTGGGCAAAACTTTATTCATAAAAATATATGGTTTAACACGTTAAAACAAATTTATCCAATATTTATATATTTTAAGATAGCATGATCAAAATTTAAAATGATCTTTAATCATAATTTTCAATCATATAAGTAGACAAATAAACATCCATCATATACACATAGATTAAGTGTTTTATATCATTCAAAGATATTAAAAATAATATATATAATCTTTGAATATCATATAGCACAACATCATACAAGAAAATCATATATGGAGATTAGAAGTGAAAGAAAAGCCCTACTTGTTCTTGGAGCCTTAGAAATTTTGCTATATTAGGGATAGACCAGCTACTTCTTCAACTTATCTACACCTTTTCTTAAGGATCAAAATTCATGTATGAAGGTTGGGAGGTGTTGATGTTGGTTGGTGATAAGAAGAGGTGATAATTTCGTGGTGTTTTGCTAAAAATATGTGTTTTTGTGTGAAAAAGAAAGAAATGAAGAGAAAAATGGTGGCTATAATTTTTGATACATTTTAGACAGAAAAATGAAGTGTGGAGCTATGTTTAGAGGTGTGCTATTTATGGAGAAAGACTAGAGTTAAAATATTACTAATTTCATAATTTATTTGTCATATTTAACTAGTTTAATTAGTTAAATTTTAAAACTAACACTAAATAATTTAATAAATTGCCAATAGTCATTTAAAGACATACTAGAATTTTAATGACATGATTTAAAGACATTTTGTAAATTTTAATATATTTATATATAATTTAATAATTAATTATTTAAAATAAGGTAAATTTACTTAAACTAGTCAATCTTAATTAGATTAATTAATTAGTAAATAACTTATTTTTTCAATAAAATATCATCATAAGATTATTAGAGATATAATACAAGGATTCACAAAACTTATATAAATTTTTATAATTATTGGTATTTTATTTGGTATTTTACACTATTGCTAGTTTTATTAGGAATTAATTAACTAATAATTTATTTAACTATCTTTAAATTATTATTATTTTTTCTTTGGAACTCTATATGTCTGAATCTTATCTCTAATAAAGTTATAGAGGATGAAAATTTGTCTTAAATGATTAATACATGAAAATGACAAATTTTACATATTTATCTTAAAGTTACACATACTAGATGATTCATAAAACAATCATAAAAATTAATTTTTCTTAACATATAATCAAGAGCATATTTTTATCTTATTTATACATTATCTATAATTTTCATTAATTTTTTGTACAATTTTTAGTATTTTTTATGTATTTTTACGTTAATTTGGTCTATTTTTAAATTAATTAAAATATCTAATTATCTATAAATAAAGTATATAAAATTTTTGCTGCCTCCCAAGTGTATTTTGAGCCATCTAACATGATAAGGGGACAAGCTAACCATTGTTGAAAGTTTTAGTTAAAAATAATTAGCTTTGGATAACATGTCATGTGAAATATCTTTCATTATATATATATATATATATATATATATATATATATATATATATATATATATATATATATATATTTATGAGGCTAAATTCTAAACAATTATAGGTGTCATTTAATTTATTTTAAGAATATTAGTGAGATTAATCAAGATTTAGGAAAATTATCTTAAAGTTTAAGTAGTTAATTAGGTATTTTAAGCTTTATTTAAGTCAAAATTAATTAATTAAAGATCAATGTAATTTTTAATACTATCCATGGTTTAATGGAGAGTCTCATTTCATGGTTTTCTTTGTCTAATATCATAACTTAGTTAAAAAAAATTTATAAGACTTAGAGTTATTTTCTAAAATTTTTCGGAGTTTATTTTACACCTCATAATATGTTATTTTTGTGTAATTATACTGATATTATAAAAATTTACTAAATATTATTATTTATTATTAAAATTATATTTTAAGCGTATTTATAATTTTTTTATTTTCTTTAAATAATTTTTTTTGACACTCTTCCGGCATTTTCTAAGATTTTTGTTGGCTTTTGCTACAGCTAATTAGGTTGTAAAAATTATTTTCCATCATCTAGTAGCATATTTATAATTTTAATAAAACCTTAGGGAATGATTAAAATTTCACATTTTGATGCTAAGTTCTAGGTTGTATAGAGAGCAACAAGGGTACAAATATCATTTTATATTATTCCATAGTTTACTCTTTAATAAATATTCCTGAATATTTCTTGCCTAAAAATATCCTTACACTATCCAAATAATTAAAAGAAATTGAGATGAAGCAATATTGTATTAAAGAAAAATTAGGGATGTAACACCTCCCATCCGACAACCACCACCAAATCTTCACGCACAACTTGCTAGGTGCTCCTCACCGCATGACGACCTTGATTCCAATTCTTGGGAGGATGACTTTGATGTGGAGTTCAAACAAGGGTGAGGACTTCGATGAGGACTACTAATGCTATACATAGTTTGGTACCGAGGATAATGCCTTTTTGTAAGTATGGGGAGGTCACTTTGTAGGTCCATGATCTTATTTCCCTCTCTTTTACTTATGTTTTTTTTCATTTTCTCTGTACTTTTCATCTTTTTCATTTCATGCATCATAATTCATTTTTACATTTCATTATATATTAAAAATAAAATAATGGGGTGTGGCTAGTTAATAGTTGAAGAATAACTGAACTTTGTGATTGTACTTTGTTTTATTTACCAAAGCATTACTGGTTATTCTAATAGTCACGTGAGCACTAAATTGAACTTTGATCTATTAGATTGGTTCAATTTTTGCTTGTTAGCTTTTGAACCTAAATGTGATTGATATTCCTATGATCACTGGAATTTGTTGATGTGTGTGCGCTCACTTGGAATGGATTCTAGAGCTTGCTTGATTCTTGGTTAAAGCATTTTCTTCACATTATTTAGCATGTTGATGATTGAGGCATTTGTTCTTTCCACCAACTTGGCCATACAGCCCACCATGCATGTATATATCCCCTGCTTACCCCATTTGAGCTTATTTTCCCATTTTCATTGATTATCACAATACAAAATTAAGCAAAAGATGATGAGAAAACACCTAACTTAGGACCTGTGAAAGTTTGGTGTAAGCTAGTATGCGCAAAAATCTAAGTATAGAGGAACCATTGCCAATGATTAAAAGGAAAAGAACGATAACCCATGAAAGAAAAAGGTGCATGGATTGGTGGAAATTCAAAAAAAAAAAAAGAAAACAAAAAGAGAGAAAAGAAAAGCAAACTCAATAAATAAAAAATAAACAAATTGAGTTCCACTAATCCACCATTATAATTAAACAAGTAGGTTAAATAAAAATGCCACCAAAGCAAAAGGGCTAAGGAAGTGAATTTTGGAGGTTTTGGTTTCCTTGACCTAAATTCTTATTTTGCACTTTGCTTTTGTAGGATCTGAGTTTAGCCCATATCCCCTTGTTTTACCCTACTTGTACCTAAGCCCCATTACAACCTTGGAAACCTCTTAAGACATGACCAGGCATGTACTTCACCCGTGGTGACCGAGAAGAAAGGCAAGCTTATGGAAAAAGTTCCTCATTGTGTGCTAAAGTGCATTATAGAACTCATACACTTGAGTGAAGAATGTTATACATTTTCCCTGTAAGATTAACTTGGTCACACTTGATTTAGTTCATTCTTTCCATGTGTTATCAAGATAGATCCAGTCAGTGCCCTTGAATTCTCGCTTCTTTGATTGTCTGGCTATTGTTTGACTATATCTAGCTGACCCCTCAATTGAGCAGATTCTTGTATCCCATGTGTTTGTCAGGCATCATGCATTATTAGGATTAGTAGCATCCTACATTTTCATTCTTGCTGCTGCATCTGAGTTCCTTGCATGAGGACATGCAATTGTTTGAGTGTTGGGAAGGTTTGATAGGTTGCATTTATGCACCCATTTTCGATCCTAACTTTGAATATTTTGCATTTGAATCATACTTAATTGATGGTTAATTGATGAATTGGCACTTTATCCTCATTATGCATCATTGAACAATTTCATGGCTATTAGCTAAACTTTTTAGTGAAAAGAACTTCCAGGTTAGTGCATTAGAGTAGGAAAAGGAACTCTAGCACACTATTGACCGCCCTAGCAATCGATGACCGCCCTAGAGGTGGACAGAGTATAACACCCCAAAATTTATTTCAAAAATTTTATTTGAACTTTATTAATCAGAATTTTATGAATTGGACAAAATTAGTTTTAATAAGAATGGCTTAGTGAAAAAGAAAAATAAAATTTGAATAGTGATCGTGCGAGCCCCCGCAGGCCTGTCAGGATCACCGAAACCCTATAATTAGAACTTGAAGATGCCTGAGATTGAGAAAGTATAGGATTAGGATTAAAAAGGGTTAGAAATGAAAATTTTAGACCCGAAATTTAATTTTGGGTAATAGTTGTTTTTCCAAATATGGTGTTTTACCCGTTCGGTTATGATATGTAGTTTCCTACACTATATGAAATTTGCAATGTAAGTTGGACACCTCATGTGACAAGTGTATGGTTTACAAGAAGCCACACCATTGCCTTTACAAGTGGCTAATAAGACTTTACTAAAAATTCACAAATTATCTTCAAGGAAAGCATTTTTAAAATAGAAATTAACATATGTGTTATTTTAAATGAATGAAAAAACAAACTTATCATTTCTCCACCCTAAAATCAACATCTCCCTTCTATAGCCATCTTCTTCTTTTTCCTCTAGAAAATACTAAAACCCTGCCAGAAAACTCTAGTTGCAACCTCAAAACTTCATAATGAAAGCATAAACTCCAAACTAGATCTTGTAATCCCTAAATCAACTCTTGTTAGAGAATCTTTACCTCACTTCACCATCAATTGCAGCTATTGTTATTGCTACCTTGGGGGAGGATTTGATTGGTTTAAGTGGAAAATTAGGTAAAGAAGCTCTTAGAAAATCCAAGAACAAGAGCAAGAACTTGCAAGAGCCAAGTAGGGCTTTCTTTGGTTTCTTTTCTTTCAAAAATTACTTTGAAAAGTTCTAATCTATTTGGCTTGAAATTTGTAGTTATATTGGTTAATATTACATATATATTAATGTGCCTATTGGGTGGAGTGATTGGATGTTGTTAAAACATCTTTTTTCTCAAAATATGTTTTGAGCTATATGCTGGAATTCTCAATTTTAAGCAAGTAAGTGAAAATGCTTGATTTTTGAACTAGTTAAAGACATTATCTAGATCTAAAAATTTTATGCAAAGAAGCTAATGTCTTGATTATTTTTCTTGAGCCATTTTGAGCACTCTTACTATTTTTAAAAATTCAAGAACTGAGAGGTCAAGCTTTCTGCATGAGCAATCAATTTTGGACCACTGAATTTGTCTAATTTTGTTACTATATCAAATGATCAAATAGCTTGAAACTTTAACAAAGTGTTGAAGACAACTTGAAGTGCAACCTTGAATTTTTGTAGGATTTTAATTGTTCATTCAAAAGGGTAATAAAATCAAGACTTCTGGCTATTGGCTAAAACTGAGTAGTTTCTAACATAGTTTTCAGAAACGGACCAGTGATTGACTAGGTAAAAGCACTGCGTCCCTGGATCAATGATTTAACCAGTGGGTTACTAGTTCAACCGATTGAACTAGTTTTAACAAAATAAATATATAAAAATACAATTTAACACAACTAAAGATATGATATATATATATATATATATAAAATTAAAAGCACATATTATAACAAGAAAGATGGTAGCTCAGTAGTAGTGACTTACATTGCTTACATGCAAGGCATGGGTTTGATTCCCATGTTTGGAATTTTAGAATTAATTTATGAAATTTTTTATCTTAAAAATTAGTTCGGTTTGGCAACCCGGTTTAAGCCAAACTCGACCGGTTCAACCCTAGTCAAACTAGGTTTGGTAGAATGCAGAACCGATCCAACAAGAGAACCGAGCTGACTAGGTGGCCGATTCATTGATTCTCCAGTTGAACTGACCAATCTAGTTTGATTTTTAATATTATCGTTTCTAACCGCTAAATTTGTAGAATTTTGTTAATATAGCTAGAGACTTTATTTTGCTTTGAAATTTTTACAGGGTCTCATAGGCATGTTAAACTAACTTTGAAAGTCTATGTTGCTCTATTTTGATGAATTTTAGTAGTTGATTCATAATTTTCTTTAGAACTGAAATTTTGGACAACATGTTAAACTAGTTGAAATGATGATGAAATGATTATGACTTGATCTCATTTATACTGCATAAATTTAATGATGATGTTACACATATGTAAATGTGAGTGTCATGATAACTGCTCCTAAAAAAGATTAAGACTATAAGTGGATATCATGAGTGATATTTATGCTTGGTGTATTAAGAAAGTCAGAAGTTGATGTTAATGCATATATGATTATGATGCTTGCATTTGTAAGCTTGATGATAATACATGTGCTTAGTAAAAAAATCAGAGATCCACTTCGATATGTCAAGGGCACATAAAGATGAGTCCCCTTCGGCATGTGAAGGCCACATAAGGTTGAGATCCCCTATGGTATGTCAAGGGCACGAAAAAATAAGAAAGATATAAGATCCCTTTCGATGTACCAAGGGCACGTAAGGATGAGAATGATGTATATGAGATCCCCTTGGATATGTAAAGGACACATGAAGATAATTTCACTAAAGATCATATCACTACATTTATCATATGGATATGCATATTTCATTAAATTATTTGTCTAGAATGAATTACTATGATGTTGAATATTATGACATATGTATATTAAGTAATTGGATAGTAAAAGGAATCCACTTTGAAAGCATGATTTTTTAACTTTAAAATAAACCTTTAATATGTGTTGTATGATCACATTTTCTTAATAAACCAAAGTTGCTAGGATGATAACGATGACATGGATATTATTATGTATTTTTGGGGAATTCCCAATTGAGAATTTCACAATTCTCACCCCTATGTTTTGTATTCCTGTGTCGTCTCCAGATTACTCAAGAGAACAATGAGCCGACTACTATAAAAGCTCTATACTTGAATTCCTTGATTCAAGTTTTATTTTGTCATGTATAAAGATAGATGTACATTAAGACTCATAGAAGAGCTTCCTCTTATATTTGACTTGTATTGAATAAATATTGGTTTCTTTGTTATAGATTTTAATAGAATTTCCAAATTAGTTATTGCACAATTGGATCAACTCTACTATAGATATTTAAGAAAGGTCTGCCAATTTATAAGTAACAACTTCTGAGTCTAATTTCATGGCCTAAAATGATGTTATACCTAGGAGGGTGTTACACAGAGGACATGCAGTCATGAGATCTTTAATTGACCGCCCCAATAGTCAAACACTTGCAGGCAACATCAGTGCATCGTGACTTTACTTTGCTGAGCCCAATTTTTATGTTATTTTTGCTACATTATAAATAGGAATAGGTAAGCATTGTAGATGCTTTTTTGGCTTATTAATTTATTTTAGCCATTGAGCACTCTCTCTCTAAGTATTGGAAACTTCTAATCCTTGTTTTAGCTCCCATTTAGGATGACAATTTGCATTCTTCCTTAACAACAATTGTGATCCTCCCCTTATGGAGGAGTAATCCTTTTATCGTGAAGATAACTAAAGATTAAGATTATTCTTGAGGTTTCTATTTTTAATTGTAATTTATGGTTGGTTTTCTTTCTCTTTTTTCTTTCTCTCTAATATCGGTTGTATGAATTATTGCAATTGTATTTTTGAGGGTATCAACGACTCGCATCATAATATCTAATCTAGGAGTGCTCCAAGATCTGATGATTGGGGCAGTTTGCATAGAGGAGCTTGAAACACTCCCTATACTCATGTACAATCTCTAATTGGATTGGCAGATTCTGGAGATGTCCCTTCTGATGGATGCTACTTGAAAGGCCGGAAAATATCTCTCGAGAAAAAGTCTCTTTATCCTCTTCCAACTATTCACAGCACCATCCAGCAAATTGAAAAAATAATTCTCTACAATACCCTTTGGGAGAAGGGGAATGCTCTAAGTTTGATATCATCCACCTCTACTCTATTTGGACTCATGCCAAGTATCAATGCCTCACTGGCACCAAAATTTGATGGAGGTTATCGCTACCTTCTCCAATTAGAATTAAAATAGTAAAATTAAATTCAAGTAGCGAATGCACCAAAACTATAGTTAGGATGTAGCTCAGGTCGTCTCTTATGAAGGCTATGTCACTTAGTTGGAAATTGAGGGTTTTCAAAATCAATTTGTAGCAATTAATAAAAATAATTGGGAACAATCAATAATTAAAGGTACTAGTGCAAGATATTCCTAGAATTAGAATTAACTATCATAGACCAAGTATTGAACATATTACTGGCTATTAGTAATCACTTATTGGCAATTATACTAGTGATCAATTGACCTCTGGACCAATGCAAATAACTAGTAATGGGATCTCAATTTATTAAAATTACATTGATTTAATGTACCAATTGCTATAACCAAACTGCTAATTGAAAAGTTAATTCTAATGTTCTTCCCTAAACATAAACTAATTGATCAATCAATTTTTCCCCAAAGGGTTTCCTTAAATAACAATTGCCAATTTAGTTATTCCAATAAAAATTTTAACAATTGCAATAACAATTATAAAAATAGAAACTTCAAAACATTGAGAAAACTAATACATTCAATAGAAAAAGGGTCTCAAATTTCATCCTAATCCATACGAAAAGCCGTACACTAGTAAAAAAAATACTCCTTCATCTCTAGAAGATTACAAAATAAAAAGAGCACCTGAAGAGAATAACAATGATCCTTGTCAAAATCTCCAAGAACAAAGCAAATTCACTAATGGAATCCCCAGAAAAAGAACAATACAGAAGAAACAAATAAAGAGAGAGAGAGAAAGAGAGAGAGAGAGACTATCACAGCTAAAATTAAAATCATAATAAAACTTGGTTAAAAGTCTATATAATTTCTTTAAATATTGCTCTCCAAAATAGCCAAAGCATGACTTGAAACAGAGTTAAAAATATGCAATTTGCATAAGTTTCATAAGCATTGTGGTGCTAAATGAGCGATACAGTGCTCACCAGAGCCTCTTGCTACTGTACTTCTTCAAGTGATGCTACTCAGCATTGTGGTGCTCTTTTAGTGTTGTGGTGCTCAGCAATAAGTAGCCTTGACTCCTTTTTGTTAGCTCCAGAACCCTTTGCGCCTATTTGTTTTGAATGACAATAAAGCCAATTTAAAGAAAATACTTTGAAGAATTACTGATGTCTCTATCGAGTTCCATGTAAGATTATAACAGGTTTCTATCATTTAGCAAGAGCAAGGCTTACTCAAATAAGAATATATTTCACTACACATGTGTAAACATGTTTATCTCATGGTATAAGATCTGGAATAAAAAAGAAGTGAAATTACCCAAGCAATTGACAACTAATGACAAGAAGAAGTTGTCAAGGCTACAAGGAACTAAGTTAAGAGACTTCAGAAAGTAGCACGGGACATCAAAAAGAACTTTCAAGATGAAGATATCAATTCATGTCCAAAGAGCAACGTGTTATTTAATATGCAATCATCACAATTGTAAAGTTATTATCAGTAAAGAAGTTGTGATTGAATATTAGAATGTGAAAAACTCTTTAAGGGACTGATTGCGTACATCAGAAAATTCACCCATGAGTGGAGCAAAGAATGCTATAAGAAAGGGAGAGAAATCTGAAATTTGAATTTCAAATAATCAAGACAGACCCAATTTTAAACTGGTTCACCATCTCTTCTACCTATTTGATCAACTACCCTGGCTTCATGAAGGAAGAGTTTAGAAAGCATACACAGAAAGTAGAAAAGTAATTTCTGAAGGAAGATCAGAAAGCTCAAATTTATAATGGCTTCTACAACCAATGTGATAGTTCTATCAACCTCTCTTCTAATTGTTTCTTTTAAAACACAGCTAATGATCAACACGTGTCACTTGAGGAACTGATCTATGGCAACGGTCACAAAGAAAGACCACTATATAAGGAGATGCTATGCTTGAAAACCATGAGAGATTTGAAGATTCAAGAGAGGAAGCTCTGCAAAAATCTCTTTCCACTTTCTGGAATATTCAATTTTTATCATGAAATCAGTTTTATCCTTGAAGTATAAGAAAATCTTTTTCCTACATTCTTAGTTAGATTTATGCTCTTCCTATGGAAGAAGTAAAAGAAGGAAGTCATTCAAGTTTTTCCAGGAACTTTTCATGTATATGTTAAGGAAACTTGAGTGTAGGTTAGTTTGAGTGGCAACCCAAACACCTAATCTTTGTATCCTTGATCCAGTAGTGATCGCTAAGAGACAGCTTGGAGAGGCTACTGTAAAACTACTTGCAACGTGATAGTAGAAGTTGCTACTACTCACAGTTCGACTTGGAAAGGCCAGTGTCAAGACTAGTTTTAACGTGACAATAGAGGTTGCTACTGCTCACGGTTTGGCTTGGAGAGACTAGTGTCAAGACTACTTTCAATGTGACAGTAGAGGTTACTACTACTCACGATTTGGCTTGGAGAGGCTAATGTGAAGACTACTTTCAATGTGACTATAGGGGTAGCTACTGATCACAAGTTAGCTTGGAAAAGCTAGTACAATACTACTCATGTTAGCTTAGAGAGCCTAGTATAATACTACTCATGTTAGCTTAGACAAGCTAGTACAATACTACTCGGTTTAGCCTAGAAAGGTTTGTAAAAGAATACTCAACTTATAACAGTCTCTAAGTTAGTTTGCTGGCACAAGTGAGAGCTTGGGAAAGCTAATGTAAATACTACCCATCTTTACTTTCTTGGTTGAGAAAGTTATTTTGAATAGAACCTCAACGGTTGTTGAGTACTAGATGTAGGTAGGCTGGCCGAATCAATATAAAACCCTTTGTACCTTTTCTCTCTTCCTCTGATCTCCTTTTATTTGTCTCTATTGTGCCTTTTACTTTCTCTTAATCTAATATATCCTTCTCATTTTCTGTTATCTATTTTAATCATGTGTGTTTTATTTAATAAGGAGCTACTAACTATGTTTTCGTTGCACTACAAGTTTTATAATTGATAATATTTGTTTTCAGAAGTTTCAGAAAATGCAAAAAAGATTAATGCGCAATTCAACCCCCTTTCTCATGCACATCTTCACCTACACTTTTTGGAACTCCATTGTTCCAAGTTCCTTCCAAAAGATTCCTATCCTTGTACTGACATTTTGCACTCAATCTAAAACTCCTGTACATAAAATCATAATCAAATAGACGGGTTGAACATAATAGGCTCTAATCTATTAATCATTCCAAATTTAGTGTAATAGTCAATGATCCTATAAAAAATGCATAATGAGGACTAAGACAAAATCCTAATTATTTACCCCAATAAAACAGTCACATCTATGCAAAAAGTTAAGGTTTAGAAGCAAGATAAGTGGCATGAACGCCCCTTATCATAATGAGTAGAGCCATCATCAGAGCCTGCTAAGGAAATAGATGAAAAAAATTTTGATGTTCTAAAGGGGCTGTCAAGTTATTAATTGATAAAAACTGCTATGTTTTTTTAGCAACTTGATGTAGTGCCACAAGAGGCATTGGCTAAGGCACTACTTAGGGTGCCCCATATGGAGAACATATAAGATGATCCACCACCTGAACTGGTTAAGCAAATGGATACCTTGCTAGAGGATGGTAAGTCTTTATAAGTTAAGGCTACTACAGAAGCTTCTACATTAGAGGCTCATGCCAGAGATATGGGAGGCGGAGATTGTTATGCCCACGCCATTGCTTCCCATCATTTAGTTGTTGTAGGTGGGATTAAAGCCCTTTTTCCTTAGGCAACATGAGTATGCTCTTCTTGAGATTAATACTCGGCTTCGGGTTATATGGGGGTACAAGCAAAGGACCAAGCTATTACTTGGGAAATAGATGACGATAGAGCATGTTGGTGAAAGCCTTCTCATAGGGACATACATCTCTTCCCACATGGAGTGTATTGTTGCTAGTTCAACTGTTGCCATTGAGATTGAAGCCCTTCTTTGTTGGGCGACATGAGTATGCTCTTTTTGAGACTAATCCTCAACTTTGGGTTATATGTGGGGTGTAACCAAAGGAGGAAGCTATTACTTCTTAGGAACTAGATGGTGATAGCAAATATTGGTGGAAGTCTTCTTATGGGGATTCACATCCCTTCCTACTTGGAGTGTATTGTTGCTAAGATGCATGGACCAAGCAAAGCTTCAATGCTACAAGCTATGAATGCATGGAGGTTTCCAAGGCATGTGTCCCAAAGACAACTTAGGTTCAAGACCCATGATGCAGTGTACATAGTTTGGGCCTTGGTAGAAGTTGAAGATGCAAGCTTGGACAGGAGTTCTAGGAGTCATTCAAGTATATGTCATCTTCAGGGAGTTCTCACATCCTTTTCTTTTTAGTTTTCTTCCTTTACTTTCCAATAAAGCATGTGTAGTATAGTTTTCACATGCTAGTAGTTTTAGGTTGTCAATTGTTGATTGTTTGTGTTATATATCATTCCACTAATCATTCCACTAATACTTATTGAGGTTACTTGCTTTGCTTTTAGCAGCTTGGAATTTGTTCCTAACTTTCTTGACCATAAACCATGTTTTGTACATTGTGTTGTTAGTAGTTCACTCTTATTGCTTGTATTGAGTATATGGATTATATAACCTTGACGCACTTTTGAGCCCTTATAGGATGGATAAATTATATACAATTCTTGTTTTTCTTATATGTTTATCTCTCTTTGGTTGTCCATTCTAGAACTTGTTAAACTTTCATTTGAAACTTTCTCACCATGTTTCATGCATTAAAGATAATGGAGGCATTTCTTTTCTTATTTTGAGCTACTTGACTATATGGCCAATCTCGCATATTACCCCTTCGCTAAGCCCTTTTAAGGGTTCATGGCCTTTTCTTTTTTTTAAATACATTATTAGCCTAACTGGAAAATTGTGAATTGCCCAACCTGTAGGCATACAAGAGCATTTGTTCATCCTTCATATGTGCTTGACCATAAGTGTTATGGTGTGCATAAGGGCATCCATTGTTCTAAGTGTGGGGGAGGGTGATATTGTAAAGGAAACCCCAAAAAATGGAAGTCTAGCAATAAATATGCATAAACATACAAAAAAAAGAAAATGTTAATAAAATTATAAAATTTTGTGTTAAAAAAAAGGAAGAAATGAAAAAGAGAAAAAAAAGAAGAAAATTAGAAAAAATATGTGCTTACAAATAAAAAGTTGTGGAAATTAGTTGAATTGTTAAAATATGGCCCGTATAAGTAGTTTTATTTGAAATTACACTTCTTGAATTTGTGCCCTTGTGCATATGCATTTACTCTCTCTAGCCTTGGGGTTAGTCTTACTTGCCTTTGATATTCTCCACCTCACCTAAGCCCTACTATATGGAAGATGACTTGAATGTCAATTTCTTAACCCAAATATTTGAGAGATTTGAGTGGGAATCATTTAACCTGGGAGGTCTCATATGCTTAATCCGTCCATGTTAGAAGTGAATCTACCTTGTTTGCTTTCTTTTTGCCTAAGTGTTTCTTTTAAGGATATTTGGTGCTTGATGCTATGTTTTAGCCTGTGTTTGTTTCCTCATACTTCATTGGAATTGACATCTTAGTTGTTTAATTTGTTTGTGTGTCAATCTTAAGTTTTCTAGATTTTTGGTAGCTAGTAAGGAATAACTAAGTTTGGTGTGGTCTTTTGCTTGCTTGCTATGGGATTTTGCATGAGGACACATGAAAAGTTAAGTGTGGAAAGGTGATAAGTACAGTTTGTATGCATATTTTATGCCTTTGCTTGGCAATTTAACCCTTAACTATGCATAAATACTCGTCATTTACATGGATTCATGAATTGACCTCCAAAACGTGCTTATGAGAAAACATGTATAATTATGCCTTTTATTAGGAATTTGAACTTTCATTGATATTCTATATATTAGGCAATTATTTATGGTGTTTATAACTTGTAGGAATCACATAAAGGGTACAAGAATGGAGGAAAAGAAGTAGAATGCAAAAAACTCATATCAGCAGGGACAATTACGCCACAGCGCAATCTAAATGTACTTCCACAGTATTACATTTCGTGCTTCCATGCAATGTCATCAAACTGGTAAAATTTCATAGTTTTTTAACAATTCTACTGAGTAATAAGAATTTGGAGTCAAGCTTCCACAAGCCAAGATTGCACTTCGATGCAAGGAGAAATCATGTGTTAGCACAAACAAAGCACCTGTTAGCCTAAATTGCCAAAGAAAGCATGTCCAACCTGTTTGCTGCTGTGCAAAATGACCAATTTATGAAGCTTAGGGACATGTTGGTGTTTGAATTTTATATTAATTAAGCTAAACCAAATTAAACATGCAAGATAACTCTCTAACCTTGTCTTCGAAGCCTTAAACACCTAATTGTCAACCCAAAAAACTAAATTACCAATTCATAACCATTCCCCTAATTAAACCAACCCTTAATCCTAATCTTAACACTCATGAAATACAAAAATATCTCACCTAATATGTTAATTTTTTTCAAACATTCTCACTCTCATACACTCTCATTTTTACTACCAACTTTTTTTTTGCCAAACTTTCCACCAAATTGTGTCAAAAAAGTGCTCTCATTCTCTCTATCTTGAGCTTTCTTCTTCTTTCTCTTTTTCACCTTCAAGAAGCTCCATTTTTGTTCCTCATTCAAGCTCTGACCTCAAACAAAACATACCACCACCATATATCTTCCCCAAAACAATTAAGTTTTCATCCTTATATACCAAACCAACACAAAAATCCTTCCTCTTATTTCTTTTTGCCTTGCTTGAAACCTTGTTGTCCTCAAAGAGAAGATTTTTCTTCTCATCCTTTCACAAGAACAAGTGTTTTTCATCTTGCAAGAAAGAAAGCCTCTTTGTAGGGATTTTATTCTTGAGTTTTCTTTTCATTTCTACTATTTCCTTTTGGTTTGGTTGTGATCAAGGCCATAGCTTAATAATGAGTGTTCTTGATGATGGTCATGAGACCATCATGTGTTTGACCTCTAGAGCTCAATGCTTGATCTTTGGTTTCAAAGAGAGAAATAATGCCTTTTAGTTATCTTTGGTTATTTTGAGCTTGATGGTCAATCCAAGAAATTAGGTTTTTAGAATCATGGAGTTAAGGGACTCTAAAGCTTACTCTTATTTTGTTAAGATTAATAAGGTTGAAAGTTTCACTCTTTAAATTCTTGAGTTTTTGAGCTCTAATGAGATATAAAAATGGACTTGCATTCATGTTTATGTTTCTAGTTTTTCATCTCATGTTTATGTTTCAAGCCTTGCATATCATGTTTATGTTTCAAGCTATCACCTTATAATCTTAAATACTTAAAAATGAACTTGCATGTTTATGTTTATATTTCAAGTTTTGCATTTTATGTTTTTCACGTTATCGCCTTATAATCTTAAAGACTTAAAAATAGGCTTGCATCTCATGTTTATATTTTAAGCTTTGCACATCATGTTTGTATTTCAAAGTTGTCACCTTATAATGTAAAATCTTAAAATAAGATTGCATGGCATGTTTATAATTCTAGTCATCACATATGTCTCTAAAGCTCAAAACTTGCCCCTTTGGTCTTAAATACAAAATTAAATTCTAATCATGGACACACACACATATATATTTCGGCCAAGTAGGAATGTTGGGTTTGAAGTTGGTTTTATTATATTTTGAAATTTGAATCTTGTGTCTATAGTGTACAAAGAAATTTTGAAAAAGTTAGGAACTCAAAGGAAACAAAAATGTGATTTCTAAGTAAATAAAACCTTATTAATGAAATTTTAAGTCCTACCACTCTTTTAATGTTAATACTTATTTCTCAAAGGGATAAAATGATATCATGTGTCTTAAATGTCTTAGAATATCTTTTTAGAAAAACTAGTAACTAGAAATGACTGAAAATGTAATTTCTAAAGCTTTTTGAAGTTCCAATTTTGCCACTGTTTGGCACTGCTCAGTACTATTTAGGTATTATTTGGCATTAAATGTCTTAGAATAGTTTTCAAGAAAAACTAATAACTAGAAATGGTTTAAAATGTAATCTCTAACGCTTTTTGAAATTTCAATTTTTTTGCTGTTTGATACTGTTCACTATTGTTTAGGTACTGTTTTCTACTGTTCACATAGTAAAAAATATTGATAATTGTTGTAAAAATTATTTTTAGCACATTGGGAAAAACTAGAAACTAGAAAGGGTCAAAGGTGTAATTTTCAAAACCTTTTGTATTATCAATTTTTGCCACTGTCTGGTACTATTCAGTATAGTTTGGTATTGGTCATGAGGAAATAAAATATTGATAATTGATTTAAAAATTATTTTTGACATCTTAGGTGCTTAAAAGGATAATTACAAGTGTTAGATTGAATAATTTTACAAAATGCAGAAAGTTGTACCTTAAACGTATCATTATGGGAAATTTTTCCCAAATGAGTTTAATTAGAGTTAATAATGATTTCAAATGTATCCATGTATTCAAAATAGCATTTATGATATTAAGAATAATTTTTAAACGTGTTGGCACTTGCTAAGTGTCAAAAAGTGAAATTTTACACTTTGACCCCTAAAATCTAACAAAATTGGCCAATGGCCCAAATGGTTTTTATGATGACTTAAAATGATTTATAAAGTGGTTTAGGTCTCTTGAAAGTGTAAATAAATTTTGAGAATCATTAGTTTTGAGAAAAAGTGTTAAATGAGAAATCTACACTTTGAGCCACAAACCTCTAGAAATTGCAGTTTTTACCCCTTTTGGGGCTAAAATGTAATTATGAATAACTTCAATTATGAATAACTTGATTATATTAATGTAAATGATATGTTATGAGATCTATGTTCATATGAATTGCTTGGAAATTATATGACTCGAAGTGATTATGCAAAATTATGAATTAATGACTATGTATACTTAATTCTTGAGTTATGCAAGTGATGATCACTGTCTATATTGTACATATATCCTATTGAGCATAGCACATGTATTAGCTGAGTCTGGTCCTTGATTTCCAGCATACTACGTAGGAGCATGTTTAGCTTTCAATAAAATCATGATGATATATATATATATATATATATATATATATATATATATATGTACACGCCAATATGAGATGCATGCTTATGTGATAAAATGAAATGATAATTATGGCATGTCTTGATTATGTATGTGGGTGTTTGAGATGCATAATTTATATGATTAATGAACAAGAAGCAAATTTGGGGAAACTCCGTTCCTAGCCATTATGCTGCCGGATTTTCGTCAAATTTGTGGACTTAAAGAAATTGTGAAATCTAGGAGCATGAAAATCTTAAGTCATGATAATGATTGTGAATAAATGCTCATGTTTGTATCCCTAAATGGCATGCTAATTATAAAGGTTGCATAAGATACTTGGAAATGATCCTTCCATAATGGGCTAGGCCCAGCATAAGGTTATCCAAGGAGATGATCCTTCCATAATGAGCCAGGCCCACCTGAAAGTGATCCAATGCCCCCATCCCGCATTTTGGGAGTCAGGAAATAACTTATTGAGAGGATAAATGTAGGTTAGTGACGACTAGCTAGATATGAACTCAGAACCTTAGAACTCTCAAAAGAGAGAGAGTATTAAGGTGGCCCTTATGAAATATTAAGAAAGCTAAGTCACCTAAGAAAGGAAAAGAGGAAAGTTGTGTGCCATAGTTGTTCAAGTTTCCTTATGTTTCTATATTATGACATTGTGTGTATGAATAATGCATAAGGTATTGACATGTATTCATAAAATGGTATGATGCATCCATAACATTATGATTCATGATAAAAGATATGAGCTTTTGCTAATGGTATTTAGAACTTAATAAACAAACCTTATTTATGAACACCATTTTCATAATGAAACCCGAGGTTCTTGGGGACGATGATGATTAGAGCTGGGTATACGAACCGCGATCCGCGGACCAACCCGTTTAACTCGCAACCCGCATGAAAATGGACCAGAAAATTTTTAGTCCGCCAACCCGCGGACTTTTCTGATCCGCCCCGCTTAACCCGCGGGCTAAATGGGCCTGGCCCGCGGGGTTCGCGGACCAACCCGCTAGCCCGCATTAGTGAGAGAATGCTCCCATTTGTGATATTTATTTATATTATTGATGGATGGATTTTGGTGAATTGGTTTATTCTATTATTTTTTGTACTTGTATTTGGTAAAATATACTGTATATATATAAATATATAATATAGGGTATAAAAAAAAGTCAAGAAAAAAATATGAAAGAAAAAAAATGGGGGTTATATGGGCTAGTCCGCGTGGTCCGTGTTCGATCCGCGTGGTCCGCGTTCGGTCCGCATGGTCCGCGTTCGGTCCGCGCAGTCCGTGTCTGGTCCGCGGGCTGGTCTGCAATTGGTCCGCATCTGGTCCGTGGGCTGGTCCGCGATCTGGTCCGCGGGGTGGTTATGCGGACCGGTCCGCTGGTCCGCGGGTTTATGCGGGCCGGACGCGGACCACCCTATAGGCTAGTCCATTTATTAAACGGACCGGTCCGGTCCGGCCCATTTAATGGTGGTCCGTCGCGGACCGGGCTAAACGGACCGGACCGGTCCGCATACCCACCACTAATGATGATGATACATGTGTAGAGATGGAAAACCCCACTGAGATTCTTGTATAAGTTTATCATTGCCTCTCGTTCTTTCCAACTTCATCTTCAGACAAGGTTAATAGCGACATCCATGGACTTCCTTGAGATGCTGACGTGGGAGTTGCACTATGGTCTAGATCAGAGTGACATAGCGAAAGCGGAGATATAGTCCTTCCTGTTTGTAGCACTTAGGAGTTGCCTCGTCTTTGTGCATGCTCATAACTTAGTTTCTAGTAGACGTGCACCCACGAAAAGTTTAGCTACGTCATAGTTATGCTAAGCTTTTGAATTATTGTATACTCAACCTCTATAGGTGGACTCGGAATACTTCTATATTATTATTATATGACATGATATTTAAATTCAATGTTGTACTATGATGATATTTTTAGTTTGTGCTATGCACTGCTATGATTTGCATGTATGGCATATGATAGATGGTTAAAAATACATTGATAAGATGTATTATTATCATGCATTATATGATGAATATTTATGTACTATATCTTATATGCGAAAATCTCATAATTGGATCTTTCAATTAAAAAAAAATGGGTCATATTTTCTATAGACTTACTTTCAAAGTTTAAAATTAAGTAAAATTTTAAGACGAAAGAGTAACAACTAATTATTAATCATTATGCGTCCTAGGTGTATTGTGTTGAAAGTTAAGGTATTACAAAAAACGCGCATATTGTGCCCTGAGCAAATTTTCCAACAAATTGGGCTCGTGTTTTTATCAAAGTTTTGGCCTATTTAGGGGAATTTTAATATTTTAATTAAGGCCTCTAAAGGGAGACATAAGAGAGAATTCAATTAGCAAAGTTTAGGTTTTTGTCTCTGTCTCTAATTTCGCTCTCTACTTTTGTCTCCTCTCCTCTTCTTCTCTAACATTCATGAGATTTGACCCACTCATTATATTAGAAAAATATATCTTGCTTTATATAACTTTCTAACCTTTTTACTTTTTTAAGTTCATTATGTCTGTTTGTGTTTTTTCTGTTACCTAACAAATTTCATACTTCATGAATACAAATTTACGAATAGATAACATTAATTTGAGAATTCAACCATGGTATTAGATCACAAAGAAAGGTTATTGAGCCAACTCTCATCCTTCTTTTCCTCTTTTCTTTTTCTTCTTTGGTCTTCTCTTATGTAAATATTATTGAGGGACTATTACCTTTATTCTTTGGAGGTAATTCCACCTTTTTCTTTCTTTCTTTTTTCTTATCGTTTTCTTAGAATTTTTCTTAAGTGCAGTCATGCTTATTCATGAATGAATTTTTCTTTTCGAGTAAAACAACCATAATATGATACAACAATTTATAAATACAATTATGATTCATAGATGCACATTTTCATGTTCATATTTATTTATTTTGCCATCTTTTCCTAGTATTCATGTTCAATTCATTTTTCCATAATATAGTTGGTGTCAACACTACGCTCAAGTCATTGTTGATTATGGTGAAGGCTCTTGGTGGTCACTGGTAGCAGGCAAAAGGTCTGCTGTTTTGTCGTTAAGATGGCAACATTTTTTTTTTCGATTTGTGTTTCAAGGTGTGGCTAGCAATTTGGTTTCCATGTCTAACCTAGTTTCCCTTGGCTCAAGGCATGAATAGTTGGTTGGTTACCATGTTAGACCCGATATCCCTTAGCTCTAGGCATTTAATCATTTGTGATTTCTTTTTTGGAAAAAGGTGTATCATTGTTATTTTTGTGTTCTAAGAGCAATTTGTACTATGATATACTCTTCTTCTGAGAATTGAGCTTTTACCTAATTATTAAAAAAATATGAAAATAAAATAAAAGAAAAAAACATACATAACAATCTCACTTATATCTAGCTACAAGCTACTTGATATTTTAGATTCAAATTCGAACAGTAAACAACATCAAAGAATTAACCAATTTCTTCTTCCCTTCAAAATATTATAGCTAAAGTTTTCATGACATTGAAGTACACTGCTAAAACCAATTACTCTTGGTCTTTAAAGTGAAATTTACCTTCTCTTGATAAAACTCAGGAACATGCTTATCCAACTCTCATGTTAACTCACTTGAAGACTCGAACCTAAGTCAACTTGGGAAAATTGAGTAATGAACTTGTAGGTGGAGATGTGCACGAGAATGGGGGGTTGAATTATGCATTGATCCTTTTTCATTTTATAAAGCCTCTGAAAAGAATTACTATCAAGTATAAAACTTGAAGTGCAGTGGAAACAAAGTTAGTGGCTTTAGAAAGTTATTTCTGATCCTTATTAATTAAAGCACTCAGTATTAAAAGATATAGCATAAAAGATGCATGATAGAAATAAAATCAATTGATAAGATAAATAACCAATAAAGGAATAATAAAAAAGATTAAGGTAAGAAAGAAAGAACACAAAGGATTTTATACTGGTTCAGCCAACATGCCTACATCCAGTACTCAACAACTATTAAGGTTCCATTATAATGACAACTTTCTCAACCTAAGGAAGTATAGATGGATAGTCTTTCCATTAGCCTTCCCAAGCTATCATCCAAGGATTTCAGAAATCACCTATAACCAAGGATTTCGAGCAGTTTTGTACTAATTTCTCCAAGCTAACATGAGTAGTCTTGACTCTGACCTCTTCAAGCCAACCTGTGACTGACAGGCAACTCCTTCAGCACATTGTTAGTATTCTTTCCCTAGCCTTTCCAGGCTGCAAGTAGTCTTGACACTGGCCTCTCTAAGCCCAACTGAGTAGTTTTAACACTGGCCTTTCCAAGCCCAACTGAGTAGTCTATTCTAAGCCTCAAGTAATCTATTCCCGGCCTCTCCAAGCTACAAGTAGTCTTTCCCCAGCCTCTTCAAGCTGCAACTAGTCTTTGACTAGCCTCTCCAAGGTAAACCATGATAAGCAAGAATCATCTTACTATTGTGCTACAAGTAGTTTTACCTTAGCCTCTCCAAGCTAAACTATGATAAGCAAGAATCATCTTACTATTGCGCTACAAGTAGTTTTACCTTAGCCTCTCCAAGCTATTCTACTCATTAACAGATCAAGGATACAAGGGTTAAATGTTTGGCTCACCACTCAAACTAACCTATACTCAAGTTTCCTTAAGGATGATACATGTTATAAGATCCTGAGAGAACTTGAATGACTTCCTTCCTCTACTTCTTCCACAAGAAGAATATAAATTTGACTAAGAATATAGAAGGAAGATTTTCTTTACACTTCAAGGATAAAACTGATTACATGATAAAGATTGAATATTCCAGAAAGTGGGAGAATATTTTTTACAGAGTTTCCTCTTTTTGAATCTTCAAAATCTTTCTTATTTTTCAAGCTCAGCATCTTTTTATATAATGGTCTTTCTTTGTGACCATTGTCATAGATTGGTTCTTCAAGTAACACATGTTGATTATCAATTGTGTCTTGAAAGAAGCAGCTAGAAGAAAGGTTGACAAAACTATCACATCGGTTGCAGAAACTATTATAAATGTGAACTTTCTGATCTCCCATCAGAAACCATTTTTCTACTTTCTGAGCAAGCTGTCTGAACTCCTCCTTCATGAAGATAAAGTTGTTGATCAAAAAGACAGAAGAAATGACGTACTAATTTAAAACTGGGTTTGACTTGATAATTTAAATTTCAAATTTCAAATTCCCCTCCCTTTTCTTGTAGCATTCTTTGCTCCGCTCATAGGTGAGCTTTCTGATGTACGCAATCAGCCCTTGAAGAGTTGTTTCGCTTTTAGATCTTCAATCAAATCTTCTTGATGATGATTTCTTTGCAAATGTGATGATTGAAGACTAAGTAACACGTTGCTTATGGACATATTCTGATATCTTCATCTTGAAAGTGCTTTCTAATGTCCCGTGATACTTTTTGAAGTCTTTTTCCTTAGTTTCTTGGCTTTTGACTTGATTTCCTCCAGTCCTTAAGCATTTGCACGTTCTTTGCATGAGATAATGATCACTTAGTTTTAAGCTTAATCTCTTCACACGAGATAAAACATGCTTGTACATGTGTAGTGAAATTCTTCTCGATTTAAGTTCGTTTCTATGCTAGTATGTATATATGCTTTACTTGAAATAATATTCACTTTCTATTTGGCTTAATCTCTTCCTATAAGATAAATCATGTTTGCACATGCAAAGTGAAACATTATTTTTGCAATGAATTTGTAACATACTAACTGGATTTAACCTATTATGCTTTGTCAAGAAACTCAAAAGAGACATCAGTCGTTCTTCAAACTATTTTCTTTGAATTGGTTTTGTTGTCATTCAAAACTCATGAGCGCAAGGGTTCTGGAGCTAACTGAACTCACATAAACTCGTGGTAAAATCGCAAGTTTACTCTTTTAGTTAAAATTTAGTCTCTCAAGTAACAAAACAAGAATTTCACAATAAACATTTGTAAACCATCCAAAATTGAAGTTAAGATATATTAAGCTATTTTAATTTTTCACATTCTAAAGTCTTGATCTGTTATATTTCTTATGATTTTAACTTTTATATTTTATTTTTTGACTTGTATTTGTTTTATTATGACATTGTAATTCAATTTTTATATATCTTTGTTTCATCATAAATCTATTTTATTCAAATTAGATGTCACAAATACTTTTTAAAATACTATTTTTAAAATAAGTAAGCTTGTATGAGTTTACTATTTGAGTTTAACAACCTTGCTCGAGAAATAACAGGATAATTTTGAATTTACATTTGATGGTGTACTTTATTTATTTTATGGTGTGTTATTTTATATTGTTTAATAGATTTCACATATCATAGAAAAGTCATATACCCCTCGCCCTAGCACATGGGGAGGGGGTTGTTTGAAGAAATTTTAATCTAATTCTCAATATGACAAATGATAAACAAATGCTATAATCGGGATTAGGTGTTAGAATTCCTTGAACGGTAGAGACTGATAAGTCCATGACTAGGTGCTTCCTTTGTCCTGTGAGAGAAAACCAATCAGAAAAGACAATGCACAGAGAAACTCCTCCTATCACCCTTTCAGATCCAATATGTGTTCTATCTCAATGGGGCAACAGCCACACTGAAGTGGTTAGGAGCAAGGATCTTTCTTGTTAGTAACGGGATGGGCCAAACCTACCTATTATGACTCAACCCAATAATAATAACCAAAAAATGCCCACAAATAATAATTAATAAGAAAATAGGCTAAACAACATAGTTCAATATTTTGGCATCCAATTAATCTAGAATCAAATTAAAATTATAACAAAAATAACTTATGCTACTCCATACACATAGAATATCCAACATTCTCCTACTTGGACAGCATAACTAAGAACATCATATTATTTCAGAGTAATCAACAATGTGTGGCCACAACAAGATGCCAAAATAAGCCAACATTAAACACGAAAAAGGTCCAAAATAGAATTATAAGTATCTTAATAATGCAGAAAATCATACTTGAAGGAGTAGTGATATCATACATTATAAGATACCTATATCCTGTGACCCAACAACAAAGTGGAATATGAATAAATGGGAAAGCACAACAAAATGGCATGACAAAGTGTAAACAAAGTGCAATTTCCCAACAAAATGGCCCATGTATCCGCCCAAGATGCTATATAAAATTCAATAACTCTTATCAAAATAACAAGATTGAAACTGGGTCCAAAATGTCTCCACAATATGCCATCACAGTATATGCATATACAATAACAATTATAACAATTAAACTGCGCAAAACAAATATATATGGCAATAATAACAGCAACAATAATCATTGTTCAAACAATGTCTTAAATATTATTCAATATCTCAAAATATTACAAATATGAGGTCATAACAAAATATAAGAATAAACTCCTACTAATCTAAAATATCAAAAGACCTCACTATACCCATACGGGTTACATGATCAACAAAAGTTTTAACAGCTATGCCTTTTGTTAAGAGATCGACAACTATTAGCTCAGTAGGGATATGCTCGAAATGAGTTTTAAACTCTTGGATCTTCTCTCTTACAAACACAAAATTTGTCTCAAAGTGCTTTGTCCGCTTTGAGCTCTTATTATTAAAAGAGAAACTCACCACAGCAGAGTTGTCATAATATATAGTCAGAGGCTTAGAGATACTCTCCACAAAATCAAACTTAGCAATAAAGTTTTTCAACCATATTGCCTGAAGCATAGCCTCATAACAAGCTATATACTCTGCTTCCATGGTTAATGTAGCTGTAAGAGTCTATATGACTCTCTTCCATGAGATAGCTCCTCCAACTAACATGAATACATAACCTGATGTGAACTTATGATTATCTGAAAAACTATCATAATCAGAATCACAATAACCCATCACCTCAAGATGATCTGATCTCCTGTATGTAATCATATAATCTTTGGTACCTTTCAGATACCTCAAAATACATTTTGCAGCCTGCCAATGTGTCATACTAGATTTACTCAAGTGTCTCCCGAGTACACCAACAACAAAAGCAGTATCAGGACATGTACAAACTTTAGTATATATAAGGCTACCAATAATAGAAGAATAAGGAATTTTCTTCACATCTACTATTTCACTTTCATTCTGAGGACAATGGGTATTAGAAAGCTTCTTTTGAATGGGTGCAATACAGGGCTTGCAAAATTGCATATTGAACTGGTTCAGGATTCTATCAATATATCCTCATTGAGACAAAATAAGGATACCTCGAGATCTATAATAGTGAATCTCAATGCCCAAAACAAAAGATGCATCACCAGGATCCTTAATATCAAAATGAGTTGTAAGCTTTTGTTTGGTCTCATTCAGAAAACCCACATCATTACTAGCCAAAAGGATATCATTAACAAAGAGAACAAGGATAATAAATTTTCTCCCACCATTCTTCAAATAGATGCACTGATCAACTGCATTTTCCTTAAAGCCAAGAAAACCTATAATATGATCAAATTTCAAGTACCACTGTCTAGAAGCCTGCTTCAAACTATAAATGGATTTTTCAATTTGTAAACCATGTGTTCCTTACCAGTTTTAACAAAACCATCAGGTTGGTCCATATAGACATCCTCAAATAAATCACCATTCAAGAATGCTATCTTAACATCAATCTGGTGAAGTTCTAGATCAAAATGAGCAACTAAAGCCATCACAATACGAAAAGAGAAAAGAGTCTTTGGTAGAGACAAGAGAGAACGTCTCTTTATAGCCTATGCTTTCCCTCTAGTCATATCCTTTAGCAATAAGTCTGGCTTTGTACCTCTCTATCTTTCCTTTAGCATCACATTTGGTCTTAAAGACCCATTTACAACCAACAGGTTTACAACCTTCGGGAAACTCCAACAAATCTCAAACATCATTCTTTCATATAGAAGCCAACTCATCCTCCATAGCAACCAGCCATTGTGAACTATGAGAATCAGAATGGGCTTCATGGAAAATAACGAGATCAGAATCCTCAACAGAAGAAAACTCATGTTCCTGCAAATAAACAACATAATCCCTTAATCTAGTAGATCCAGTAGATCTAGGAACATGCTCAGATAGCCTCAATTGAGGCACAACAATATTAGGATTCTAAATATCATGATCAGCATGCGGATCAACATCAGCGTCAATAATGGGATCAATGGCTTCATCACGAGTTACAACAATTGGCATAGACTCAGGCAAAGAAGCAATAAGTACAGGAATAGTGACATGCTCTTCTCTGAAGCTAATAACACGCGGCTCTTGAGTTACAACATGTTCTGAATAATTTTCAAAATAGATAGCACGATCAGATTCAACAACTCTGGTGGTATGAGTAGGAAAATAAAATCTAGAACCCCTTGAGCTAATGCAATATCCTACGAAGAAATCGCCAATCATCTCAGGATCAAGCTTCTTTATTTCTAGATTGTAGAGCCTAACTTCTGGCTTACAACCCCCAACACAGAAATGCTTCAGAGTAAGTCTTCTCCATGTCATAAGCTCATATGGAGTCCTTGGAACTAACTTACTAGGCACATGATTTAAAATATAGGTTGTTGTCTTCAAAGCTTCTCCCTATAAAAAAATCAGGAAAAGTTGAATAGTTAAGCATACACCTAACCATCTCCACGAAAGTATGATTTCGCCTTTCAGTGACACTATTTTGCTGCGGAGTACCTGGCATACAACAATCCTATAAAAACCTTGCAAAGGGATTAGGATTCCTACCAGTTTCATCATACCTTCCATAAAATTCACCACCTCTACCTGATCTATGTGCTAAATTTCAACTCAATAGCAGCTTTAAAAGTTTTAAAAACATCTAAAAAGTCTAATTTTTCACGCAACAGATCAACCCAGCCAAATCTAGAGAAATCATCAATAAATATAATAAAATATCTAAATCCTTCCAAAGCAATGGGAGTAATTGGCCCACAGATATCTGTATGAATTAACTTCAATATCCCTTCACCCCTAGTAATTCTTTTCTTCCTAACTCCAGCAGTGAGCTTCCCTTTCACACAATCAATACAAGTATCAAAATCTAAGAAGTCTACATTATGAAGAATATTCTCCTTGATCAATCTCTCCATCTTTTCTTGGGATACATGTCCTAACCTCTTATGCCACAACATAGAAGAATTCTCGACAACTTTTCCACGCTTTTGCCCAACAACATTATTAACATTGGAATGTCGTTGTTCAATAGAGAGGGGATCAAGATTCAACATATGCATGTCATTCAACTTAATACCATAACCAACAACAGCAGATTCACAATATAAAACAACTTTATTAGATCCAAAATGGAAAGAATAGCCACAATCATCTAAAACAGAGATTGAAATCAAATTCCTTCTCATAGAAGGTACATAGACAGTGTCTTGCAAAATCAACTCATGTCCACCACTTAATTTCAAAGCAACTACTCTTATGTGTTCTACTTTAACATTTATTCCATTTCCAACTGAAATAGACACCTCCCCTTCATTTGGCCTTCTCCTGGTTTTGAGCTCCTGTACAAATTTTGTAATATGAATGGTGGTGCTAAAATCTAACTACCAAGTATGAGAAGGTATATCGACAAGATTAGATTCAAAACACACTAGAGCTAGATGAATACCTTTCGTCTTCCACTCTAGCCACTTCTTGAACTTAAAGCGGTCATATCGTTTGTGCCCAAACACATTACAATGCTTGCAAGTGCCATTGAATCTCCGTTTCACACCAGATGGTTCACCATCTTCATGAACTGAAGAAGGCCCAGCATTATCACTCTACTTTTTCTTGAACAGAGGCTTGCTACTCTTTCCCTTAAAATGATTCTTCTTTGTGTCACGACTCTTATGGGAAACCAACTAAACAACTTCAACCTTACCCTTCCTCATAGTTTGCTCCTTCTGATTAAAAATAGCTACGAGCTCATCAATAGACCGCTCTTCCTTTTGCGTATTATAAGAAGTCTTCAGAACATCAAATTCAGAAAAAAAAAGAGTCCAATACCTGCCAAACCAAAAAATCACTTTGTAATTCCACTTTCATGGATTTCAACTTATTGTACCAATTGGTGAGCTTCATAGAATACTCATGAACACTAGATACGCTATCATACCTAGTCTTTGTCAGCAAAGAAAGATAGTAAGCCTTCTCCATCTTATCAAATTTCTTAAATTTCTTGCCTATAGACTCAAGAAACTCCTTAGCACTGTTCATCTCAAGAACATTATCTTTGATGATCTTGTCCATAGCAAACTTCATGGCCATCAGACAAACTCTATTAGAATGAGCCTACCTATCATGTTTTGCCATAATAGCAGCGGAAGACTTAGGTGTAGGAACTTCAGGCTCATTCTTAATAAGGGCAGCATCGATATTAGAAATGGGAAGGAACAACTTAACAGATCAGCCCAGTCCTCATAATTTGTTCCATTTAGCTTTCGTAAAAAGCTTATATTCATTGGCAAAGGTGAAATTTATACATTAATGGGAGATTTTTGTCAAGCATATCCAATAAATGAAATGGAGTTTATGACAACATTAAAATCACCTCATGCAATTATAATTCCACCAAAGGGTCCCGAATTATAATACACAAGTTAACTCCCACATTACAGAAAATAATTATATTCTTAAAGCTAATATTGAGAGAATACTGAGAATTTTAAAATATAATTATCAACCATCAGGAACTATATCAATAAAGACAAATCTATAGGGTAGGTGCATTACTAAAATAATTCCTAATGCCATATTAGTAGTAACAGTTTTTCAATAATAATATATTATCACAATCCATCCCAAGAAGGCGAAAAACCAAATATCCAATATGACAAATGTGAAAAACAAATATCCAACAATAGTACAAAATGGTCTAAAATAGCATATCTCATAAATATATGTCACAAAATTTTATAATAGCAATATGACATAATCACAATAATCAACAATATGCACATAACAGAGTATAAAATTATTTAATTAACCAAATGATATCAAATTTGAGAGTGTACTATATATAATGTGCCTAACAATGTTAGAAATATGCATAAAAAATTTCAGACCAAAATTTGGAGAGTACCCAATATTTTTAAGCAATATATGTAATGAAAAATTAACAATAACTATTTTTGATGCCTACAAAAATAAATAAAAATCACCAATAATTCTAAAATATCAAAAAAATCCAAAATGAAAAAACAAAATGGGCCAAAACAAGCCCTAAATGGGCCTTCACGCGCTGCACGTGCCTGAGCCTGTGACTGGGCAACACGCGGGGGCACTGTTAATCATCTTCCTCGCCCTGCAAGTTCATCAGCAACCCAACAGACCCGAAACAGGTCGATTGCCATTTCTCTCACATAAGACCACGATTTGATGTGATTTTGGTGTCTATGGATTCCTCTTTCAATGCTCTACAAAACCTATGTAATTTTGTTTTGAACCATAGCCTCTAACATCTAAGATAATTATGCAAAAAATAGAGTGGGTGGCCTCGATTTTTTCTTGATTTCTCTCTCAATACTCAATGAAAATTAATGATTTTGATGTCAATAGGTTCGAAATTTCATCATCTATAAAAGCCCTAAGATAATCGAAACAATTTCACACATATATGGGTAGAGCATTTCCAAATCCAAATTAGTTTCTACACAGGGTTCATATTTCCATATCCAACTTGATGGAGCCCTCTCCCAATGCTATGTTGAGTGATAGTTAGAAGCTAGATGTTTGCCGAAACTGGGCAAGAGTATGGGGTTGTCTGTGAGTGATAAGGAAGGCATTGTTCTAGCAGTGATTAAGGATATATTTGTGAGTTTGAGTTTTTTAGGAGAAAGGAAGGGAGGGAAGAACTTATAATATAATTTCATACTATAAGTCCTCTATTCCCTTCCCTTTCCCTTCAAAATTTAAACTTACAAACATATCATAAGCCACAATTTGTTACAATGTTTAGAATCTAATTGTGTTGAGCTAGTTTTTCTCTCTCGATTTTCTTTAGAGAGCATACTTTTCTAGATTTATTGAGTTGTACCTTGGGTCGATGAACGGCTGTTACGTTTGAGTTGTGTTTGCTCTTGTGATGTAGTGTTAACACTTGGCGTTATCTTTATCCTTTTTTCCTTTAAGAGTTAAACTTCTATTAATTATTGAAAATAAAATCGACATCTCATATGATTGTTAGTTAAATAAAACACTAATGTACAATTAAAATGAGATTTGTTCAAATTGAATTTAATATTAATTTCATATAGCAAAAATTAAAAAGAGTTTATAATAAAATTTAAGAGGATCGCTGCCATTATTAAAATTGTAGGGAATCCAAGGAATCGTCAACGCGAGGATGAGTAGGTGGTTTCACACCCACGGTTCAGTATATATTTATCATTGCTGTACTTCCCACTTCACCAACCATATGAAAACAGCAATAGGTACATGGGGTTTAAATTTGAAGCAAATCATTTTTATTAGATTACAAAGTGTTATTCTAAGCCAATAATTAGACAGTTGCATGCCAAATTACTTCATTAATCAATTCTTTATTGTTTAATCATTTGCGGTTAGGGCATCACAGGTCCACGACAACGCCACGCCCTGCAAAGCCATTCTTCACCTATGACTCTTTTGAGCATAGCATAGCCTTTTCTTTTCCTACAGACCAAGCTAGCTAGCTTTGAAAGTTCTGATTTTTGCCTTAAAAATGTGTTAGTTAAGAGTATTCAACTTAATCAGCATATCACACTGTTATGATTTAGTGGTCCTCCAAAGTCTTTGTTGTTCATTTTTTTATTACCAATGTTTTCGTTTTCCAAATTGATAAAATGGATGGTGCTTTTTATGCTAATTTGAAGAATAAAAGAAGAGATATTCTAATTTTTTTTAAGGAACGAAAGGGAGAAAAAACAACAGAAAAGAAAGGAAGAGTACCGCAATTTTTTATTGCAGAAAAATAAGGACACAGAAAATTTAACAAAAAGGAAGGTAAATAACAATTTTGGATCCTGAGTCTGAACGTTCTTGGCTCTTTTTTTTTTCTCGATTTTCCCTTGTTAGATTGAAGATAATAAGAGATTGAAAATCCCCATAAAGCTTTCTTTTCTTTTTTTTTTTACTTTTTCCTCATACTAAGTATCTTTTGTCATGGATCTACGAATGTTATTGTAAACATATGCGGAACATTTAAAGGGGAGGAGAGGGGAAAGATTATACTTGGCTCGAAACCTATTTCGTTGAAGAGAATGAGACAAGCGAGGAGAAAAGGTTAACGAGAAACATATAAGGAACAAAAGAAAAATGGACAAAGGGGTTAAGATATTAGAGTGATTTGGGGTTGAAGCTTGAAGGTGAGGTCATGAGCATTGTTCAAGAAATTGCATTAGCCTTTCAAATAATTCAGAGACAAGCTCTTGGCTTAGAAGCCAACCAATTTGACATCAAGGTTTTAGAGAATCCAAGAAGAGATATTTTGTCCACATCTTTGGAGACCATGTCTTATTCCTTTCTATCCTTTTTATTTTTTCCATTAAACCCATCATTTGAAACCTTTTTTAAGATGCCTCAAAAATTAACAATGCCACCATTGAAGATCTCCACCGAGAAATTTTACTAAAAATTGATTTGAGAAATTAACGTGAAGATGATTACAATAAATTTCGAAAATCTTAAATGATCAACATAGCCACTTTTTGACTATTGCTCCCTTGCATATGTGATGCATGAAGATAGTGTTAATTTCAAGCAAGAGAGGCCCCCACACTTGAGAGAGAGAAAGCAAAAGCCCTCTTTTCTATTGCCATGAATTAGTGTAGAAATTCTGCCTTTGCTTTTTTTATTTTTTCGCTGCTTCTGCCTTTGCTATCAACTTCATCTTCCTCATGCTACTTAATTGCTTTTTCCCTTTTTCCCATTTCTCGTGCAAACACCCTCATCAAACCTTGCACACTCCATCTTCCCTCTTTTACACACTGCAAGGGGTATCACACTTTACCCACATAATCAAACACAAAATTAGAGTTTGTCAAGATGCTCATAAAATTTGTGAAAGCATTAATATTTTTACACGTTGAGCCATTGGTTTTATTATTATGAAAATAAAATTGGATAAAAATAATTATCAACAATTTTGCAGGAGGTATCACGCTTTACCCACATAATTATCAAATATATGTGAGCATGCTAGTGTCCGCTTACAAAAAATGAACAGTTGATAGAAAAGAAAATAAAGATAATAGGGAATGAAAAGGGAATAAAAGATTAAAGAACTAATAAAACAAAAAGGAGAAAAATCTTATTATACGATGTAAACCCCCACACCATTAAAATCCTAATTGAAAAAAAAAAAGTACCCTCCCAAAATTATCAAAAATTACAGAATGAAACCATTGGCAATGGCTCGATTGGTATTGAAGTGGGTAGTTTCATACACAGGCAATTCTTCCCTATACCTCTCAATCCCAATGGCGGAAAGATTATCCAATTCAAAAAGATCAGAGCTAGAACAACTAGCCCCATCATCATCATCATCGTCCTCTTCCTCATCATCATCATATAGCATCATATCAAAGTCCTGTTCATTCTTCTTCTGATAATTCTTCAACAAGTCCCTAGCTAACTCCTCCACCCGTCGACTCTCCTGCAACACATGCAACCTGAGCTCCTCGTCACTACTACTCTTCCCATAGCCATAACCATAACCAACCTTCTTCTGCATACCTTCCTCGTGCAGGTTCTTGTGCCCGCAAGGCCTACAGTCTTCGTCCACTATCACACTCACTGGGCAGAACCTCACGGACCTCTTAGCACCACCACCCGTTCTCGACGAAGGCGTCTTGCTCAAGCAAGACCTCGAAAACGAAGAAGCTGAGGAGCAAGTTGAAGAAACACCTTGTAGGGGATTACTCACCTCGTGCGGCGCTGCAACGGGGCTCGACACTTTTGCTTTCTTTGCGTTATTGAACAGAGAGTTGAGAAAGCTAGCAAGCCTAGCACCAGGCGAAATTGGTTGCTTTGATTTCTTCAAGTCTCCGTACAGGATCCTAAGAGCTTTGGACTTGGTTTTCCCCAAGCCATTATTATTCTCGTGCTTTGGCTTTTGGGTTTGTGCATGTGGAAGATGGCTTTTATGGTTTTCGGTGGTGGTGTTTTTCTCCGCGAGGCTGGTTCGAATTGGCTTTGGGCGATGTACCCCGATGAAGGACTCTGACTCTGATGAAGAGAACCCGCCAGCGGAACTTGACTCTGAGGAGGTTGAGCTTGAGTACATGGAGAGTGCGTTGACGGAACTGCTTCGCGTCCTTCGCTCGAATTCTGTTAGGGAATTCCTTCCTGTTAAGACCTTCTCGCTCGGCTTCTTTTCCATCCAAATCTCCACCTTTCTCGCTCTGCGAGAGCTTGGCTTTTCTGCAGTGGCAGCTGAGGCTTCCCAGTCTTCTCTGCTGTTGTCTTTTTGTTGTTTCTGCTTCCTCATGGTTTCTCGGTAGAATATGAGCTTGTTGTCTTGTTGTTTCTCCTCCGTTTGTTGTTGTTGTTGTTGTCCTTCGTCGATGGAGCGGTAGATTGCGTCGAGAAGAGTGGAGGAGAAAGACGGGTTTTCTCTGTGGTGCTGTTTCCTATGATCTCTTGTGTGTCTGTCCCAGTTTTCCATTGGGTTTGCCTCTTTTTGTTATATAGAGAGGCTAAGTGAGGGTGAAATAGAACAGATGGGAAAAAAACAGAGATGGTGGGAAACAGGGGAATTTTGATGGGGTATCGATTACTTGGCCTTTGTTGTCTGCTTCAAATAGTACTGTGTGAGAGTGTGAGAGAGAGAAGTGTTATGATAGGAAAGGCATGATTGTGAGAAAGGACAAGCAAGGCCATGGCTATATTTCCAAAACAAGGACTGTATTGGAGTGCTGTGTTTGGAAATCACTGTGGGAGGACATAACAGGAAAGAGGAAGAAAGAAAGCAGACATGGGCAGTAGTGATGAATGCTTGATGGTTTATAGAGGGACAGTAATCAAAGCCATACTCCACGCCACAAAGGGAAGAGAAAACAAAGGATGATTGAGAGAGAGAGAGAGAGAGAGAGTTTTGGAGAGTGGCTTCTTTTGGATGTTCTTATAGCGGGGTTGTGGGCAGTAGAGGTGGCCAGGCTGTAAATGATGATGTGGAATTTCACTTATTTAAAATTAACTACTTTGATTATTCAATTCATCCTCTCCTCCTTCTTCTCTCCTCTAAATTTTTCTTTCATCGCATGAATTGACATTAGATCCTTGCTTTTTCTTTATATAAGAAAGAGAGGAAATGTATAGTTTTGTAGGACCATACAAAGCAGATATTGATCCTAACAGCACAACCTATTTTGCTCTTGGTCTTGATGTTTTGATCATTCCAAGAAGATTCCTCTTCTGCTTGATAAATTTTTCATATCTATCTTATTATTGAATTATTGATGCTAATTTGGATCCAAATATATAGTTTATTCAATTTAATATATAAACAAATGTAGTTTGGTAGAGTTTAATTAATTTCACTGTAAAATCTTTGATAATTACCACATTCCCCTTGCCTTTCTCTTTAATTGGTGCTTTTTATCATTAAAAGGGTCGTGTTTCCGCTTGATTAGAAATGGGAAATGAGAGCTATGAACATGTGGAGCACTTCCAACATCAGGTATTATACTGTATTATGAGGCGTTGCCATTATACTACACCTGTTTGCACAGTCAACTAATGCGGCTCCAGAGCTAAACTTTGGGCTTTACGAGTTCATTTATTTTTCTGGATTCTAATGCCCGTGGCATATTCAAATTAAAGGTTTGCCCCTTTTGCCTATTTTAATGAATTGCAGAGATAGCGGTATTTCTTTAGAAAGTGATTGTTTGGGAGGGGATAGGAGGGGCATTTTCTGCTGTGGAACTGAAATACATATTCCTTAAGTTTCGTGCTAGTAATTTAGTTGGCTCTATTAGGATTTTAATTGAAATAGGTTTAGGAAATAAGTCTCACATTACTTAGAATTGGAATAGAGGGGGGTTTGCCAAGGTTATATATATGAATCTAAGTTCTCCATTTCAATTTGCACTAGTCGAAAACATTTTAAGCTTGTATCTTATTTTTCTTCCTCTGTACTCTTGTTTTAGAGTGTTGTGAGGTGTAGTTCAAATATTTACTTTAGAGAGTGTGGGTATACTGGGTGCTGGTGTTTAAGAAAGAAGTCTGTGTATTGTAATAATTTTCATAGAGTGATATTCTTTAGTTGTCTTTTGACAACGACCGTAATTTTTATCTAGTTTTGGAGTTTTTCACATTAAATTCTTGTGTTGTAATTATATTCCTATTTTATTTCTCTATTCAAGGTGATTTTTAAGAAGGAAAAGTGGCATATTTTTCTAACAACCTCAAGGTAGCTGTTTGGTTTCCATCTATTTTCCTGTTGTGGTAATTAAAATTTAGTTGCCCAAAAGTAAGACCGTATGTTTTGCAATTTCACCGGGTAAACAATTGTGTTAGTGTGACTAAAATCGAGTTTATTGAAAGCTTCTAGGAATAGCTTTTGCTTTTTTTTTGGACAAAAAAACTAAAAGCACGAATAATTACCTGTGTTTACAGTTTGCAAAACCAGATCAGTGATCGACTCGATTAAAGCATTAGTTACTGGATCACTGGTTCAACCAATGGATCACTAGTTAAACCACTAGTTGAACCGAATTTAATTAAATAAAATTGTAAAATTACAATATGCTATTTCAAACTATTACACAACATCATTAATAGTCTGGTGGTAGTGGAGTGTCTTCTTATTGCTTTGGATATAGGTTCAATGGGAAGCATTTTTTACATAATGAAATTTCTCAACCAAAACCGGTCCAATTCGTAGCCCCAGTTCACTTCGAGTCTAACAGGGTTTGATAGGTTCTAATGCACATCCAATCTAGAGGGAGAATCGGACTGATCTAGTGGCCGGTTCACTGGTTTCTGATTTGAACCGATCAATTTACTCTGGTTCTGAAAACAATGCCTATATTTTCCATGTCACGGGTCCCATTTTACAAGTCCTATATATATTAATTCATTGATAAAAAGTTTTTTTTCCTTAAAATAAAAGATAATGTCCTTTTTAGTAATCATATTTCTAAAACAAACATTTTAAAATAAAAATAACTCTTTTTAAATTCGGTCTCTTAACATCATTCTTGAATAGCACTTTGGACAATGGAGTATTCGAGGCTAGAAACTCATTATATAAATTGTGTGAGTTTTTAGTATCTAATGTTTGGAATAAGGAATAAGAAAGTGGAATATGGATTTTTATCATATGAGACAGAAGGAGATGACACTTTTTAATGTTTTAATGTTTTAATGTATCTTATTGTAATTACTCCCTCTTGTTGAGGTTGAATTTTTTTATCATTTATCAAAAAAAATTTGAATTAAAAATCACATACCTATTTAAGCAGTAGTTGTAACTCATATAACTCATATTTGTAAATATCACTCTGGGTTCGTTCAAGATATGAGGAGGAAGAAGATGACAATAGGGTTTTACTTCAATTAGCAAGAGGAATAATGTATTTGGATTTTAGGTTGAGAAATAATATTTTGACATGGACACCCATGTGGGTCCCATGTAATGTGAGAGGAGTGATGGAGAAAGAATAAGTTGGAAAAAAAAAGTAAGTGGTAGAACTCATATGTATTATGAGTGGAGTGTTTAGGTGTTTGAGAAAATTGGGTGTTGAGATAGCAAAACCCTTTTAGGTTTTCGCTTCAACAGGGTACTAGTTTTAACTTTTTATCATTTGTCAAAGATGAAGTAGTCTTGTCACTTGCCACAACAGCACAAAATGGGTCGCCTTAGCAACTTAATAGGCTATGTCAGCCACTTAACAATGGATATTTAATGGAGGAGTTAACTTATCTTATTAATTTTAGAAGTGGAGGGACCACAAGCTTCTTTTTTTGCCTTTTCCGTTTGTTTTTTTTTTTTTTTGAGAAAACATACATTTTAGTCTCTCAACATTTATATAAAATCAATTTAGTTCTTGAAAGATTTTGTATATCAATTAGGTGCATGAAAGATTAAAGGTAATATCACATTAGTTCTTAAAAGTTCTTCACATTAATTAAATATAAGAAAGTTAAAGAGTTAATGTTCATTTTAGTCCCTCACTTTACACTTGTGAATTATTTTAGTTCTTGACTTTTAAATGAGTCAAATTAGTCTCTAACATTACAAAATGTGAGTCATGTTAGTCCCTCAATTTACTTTTATTTAACATTTCATCAATTAAATGATGAGAGGTAACCTTAAGTAATACGTTGACATATCATTTATCTTTCAAAGTAAAATGAAGTTTAAAACAACTCATTTTGGTGTCTTAGCATTGCACAAAAATGAGTCATTTTATTATTTGAAATGGAAATTGAAATGACTCATTTTGTGTAATTTTAGACATTAAAATGAGTTATTCTAAACTCCATTATACTTCAAATGACATAAGGTATATCAAGATATTATTTAAGATTACCTATCATTATTTAATTGATGGAATCTTAAATAAAAGTTAGTTGAGGGACTAAAATGACTCATGTTTTGTAATATTAGGGACTGAATTGGTTTATTTTAAAAGTTAGGGACTAAAATAACTCATGGGAATAAAGTGAGAGGCTAAAATAAACATTAATTCAAAGTTAAAATATGACATCCTTTTTGAAAAACTATTTGATCTCCCCTTTGATAAAGTATGAGATTACAAGCATCTATTTGATATCAAATAACTTTTGGGAGGACTAAATGACTATTTGATCCCCACATATTTTATAGAGGATAAGTTTTCAAGAACTTATTTATTTGTTTTCCAACAACTTTTGAAAGGGCTAAAGTGATATTATGTTTTAACCTATGACATGTTTAAAGTCAAATAATTTTCAAGGGCTAATGTAATGCCACATGTTGATTTTCAGGGACTCATTTGATATTAAAAATCTTTTAAGAATCAAATTGATAACATATAAATTTTCCATGGATTAAAATGCATTTTTTAAGGATTAATTTGTCTTGTGCAAAATTCGACAAAAACCATTTGGGAGTTTACTCTTAAATAATTATAGGGTAAATTATACTCACATCCCCTGAGGTTTGTGGAAATGCAACTCGCACCTTCTCTGCTTGTCAAATTTTAAGTATTTATATTACAATGACACTCCTAATTCACCTAACATTGTTAGTAAACTTAATAAAATAACATTTTTGTAAAATTAACTGTTCCTAATTAATAAAATTATAAAAATATCCTTAAACTTAACAGAGTGAGTAAATGTATTTTTTAATTTTTATTAATTAAAAATATTTAATATCATAAAAAAATCATTCTGTTAAATTTATTAATAGTGTTTTGTGAACGAGGAGTGTAACTGTAATATAAATACTTAAAATTTGACAAGTAGAGGGGGTATAAGTGTAAACCAGACAACTAGAGGGGGCATGGATTGTATTTTCACAAATCTTAAAGGAAGTGAGTGTAATTTACCCATAATTATATCCTATTATCATATCTTATATTTGATTGTTTTTGGAGAAGTGAGTATAAAAAAATGTGTACCTTGCTAATTTACACATGAAGATATGGAGGTTAATATATATATACACACACTAGAAATAATACGGTCATGCAATTTAGAGGGAGCTAGTTCCAATCCGTTAATAGCAAAATAAGTGTGATGCCTAAATTGTAAAAGCAAGTTCAATGGCGTGGTACCCTTGCTCCACTGAAATAAGCTCACTTGAGTAATGAGCAAAAGAAATAGAAACGCAAATACTTCACTCTAATCAAGAGTACATAGTTTGAATGGAAACTTTTTATTTTAAGAATGTTAGCTTTAATTTTTAACATGTATTATATAAACTATATTGAATATTTATGATTTTTATTACTATTAAATATTTTTTAGGCTCTTGGAAAATAAATAGATTTTGGCCTTGGTACCTGAATAATTTTTTTTTTAGTTCAGTACAAATATTTTTAGAATAGTTTGGTTTTACTCCCTATTATTAGTCTATGTTAAATCTTGAGTTGGCCAATAGAAGACCACATCATCTGATCTTATATGATAGTCAGTGATCTTATGTGGCATATACTAGTTATGTATCAAAATATTTACCTGATAAGCTATTGGAACAACCTGATAACTCATATTAGCTGACTCAATATAACTCATTTTATAGTAGAATTTTGATTCATATGATTATGATATAACATATAATATTATTGATTGTTATACAAGATTAAATGATGTGAATATTTTGATATAACACCCCAGAGTTGAGTATTCAGACAGACTTGGTGACAATAAGGATGACTCAATGGACGAGTAGAAAAAATATGAATGGTAAATTTTCGGGCCATAGATGAATAGTAATTCTAGAACCGAGGCCAAAGGAAAGCCAAAGGAAGACCAAGGGCGATCCGGGGCAAAAGGAACTTAGATTCGGGGACCGGGATAGAATGTTTAGTGTAACACTCTAATTCTTTTTAGAAATTAAATGAGGTTTTATTAATGAGAATTTTAAGATTTCGACAGATGTAGAAATGATGAGAATGATTCAAGGAAGTAAAAACAAAAAAAATATGAATAGTATTTTGCGGGTTTCGCAGGCTACCGGGACAGTTGAAATCCTAGAATTGGGCATCGAAGATGCCTAAAATTGAGAAATTATAAGATTATATTTAGAAATAGGTAGGAATAAAGATTTTATACCCGAAATTATTTTTCGAGCAATGTTTGATTACTCGGGTACATTGTTTCGCTCGTTTGATGAAATTTCGATGTTCGATTTCTAACACCGAAAACTAGTTAATATCTACAAATAATGAAGTATATCCACTTGAATACCAAATGAATGGCTGGGATTTCATCTTGGATGAAAGATCAAATCCTAGCCATTGATATTAAATCCTTTTAATGAAAAGAAATCATGCTTTATTTTTCAACCAATCAAAACACTCCTTAAGTGATAAATTTAACCCACCTAACCTCCTTTTTATCTTCAACCTTCGGCCAAAGAGAGAAGGAAGAGAGGCTTCATATTTTCCTTCATCAAAACCCTTGATACTTTGAGTTTTCAACCTCCAAAATTCTAGACCAAATCTTGTTAGAATCAAAAACTTCCTTAAGTAAACTTGTTCTACACTTCAACCTCCACAAATATAACTGATTAGATTCTTCAAAAATGTCACTTTAATACCTCACTCATATCTGATTAGGGGAGGATTTAAGTGTGCTTCAAAATCTTTGGGTTGGAGAACATCTATCTTGAAGTATACAAAAGATAAAGAAACATTAGCTGTCAAGGATAGGGTTTATTTGTTCTATTTTGTTTCCAAATTTACTCTGGAAATTCTGATTGGTTTTATCAAAAATTTCTAATTTTATTGGTTGATAATATGTTGATATTGATGTATAAATTTTGGTGGAGTGTTTGGTGTTGTGGAAAAATCATTTTTATCAAGAGAGATTTTGAATTGGTTTGCTGGATTTTTAGATTTCAACAAGGCAGTACTTGTTCATAAATTTTCTAGTGCAATTGTGTTCAATTTTATGAGCTATAAAAATTATATGTTGAAGGTAACATCCTAAGAAAACCCCATGATTTTCCTTGGGTCATGTTAAGGATTTTCTCTGCTTGAAAAAAATTCATGATTCTTGAACATTGTTGCTGGAAAACCCCGGTTTAAAGCAAGCAGCGTATTTTGTCAAATTTTTTGATATATTTAGAGACCTTGGATTCAGTTGAAAATTTTATAGGATGTAACTAAATTTTAGGAGTCTCTATTAAAAATTTAGAGCCATTCTGGGCACTTTTTCTGTGTTTAAAAATTCAAGAACTGAAGTTGTGACTATGCTACCTGCAATGTTAAAGCTGAGGCAGTAAAATTGTGTGATTTTATTATCATAGTAAATGATGGAGTTATTCTTTGAAATTTTTATGGGAATCTGATACCACATTGAATTGAAACTATGAATTTTATTTTGAATTGATTCAATCAATTGGTAAGGTCAAAAATTATGAGAATCTTGATCTGAGCTGTGAACAAGTGGTCTCTGACCACCTGAATTGCACAATTTATGTGATAAGTTTAGAGAACACCGTTTGTTTTGGAATTTGTACAGGGCCTATTAGACACATTGACGTGTTATAGAGAGTTTTTATGGCTCTTGAATTGGCCATTTGATGTGGAAATTAAATATTATTTCTGGAGTAGTAAATCTGCCGGGGTGTTGAAATGTTGAGAATGTCTTGATTTAATGATAGTATGGCATTTAATTCAAGTATATGGTATATGTATACATGATAGATATTTTAAAGAAATGCTTATGAGACTCCAATGGAATTAAATACTTACTTGTAATGTAAGAATGCCCTTGAATAAAAGAAATACATGATGTGAGTATTATGGTGATAAAAGAGAAAATATGACTTGTAATTGTGTAAATTTTTAACATATAGGGAAAATAGAGACAAGGCTTATGTGGTTAAAGGGGGAAGGCAAAAATAAGAACTCCCCTGGGAATTTGGGGAGTCAGTAGATATATTGACATATAGGAATGAGCTCATGTCTTAGTAGTCAATAGTTTTTGTGAAGTGATTCCACTACAGATACCACTTGATGTGAAATTAAGCCTTTCCTATGTGAATGAGAAAAAGAACAATGCACGAATCATTATTATACTTGTACTTGATTTTACATGATATTTATATCTTGATATTGATACACATAACTTTGCATGAGTATTCCAACATGAATAAGCTTATCATTTATATTTTACATTATACCTGAGGGAATACCCTACTGAAGATTTTATAATATTCTCATCCCTACAGTTGCATTTACTTTGTGTTAATCAGATCCAGCAGATATCATCATTAGTGTTTTACCTTGACTTGCCACAATGGGTGTGGCATTACGATCCTGCTCTCGACTCTCTATATGTAGTGGGTTACTCACAAGTCCGTGTTTATGTATTTTTTAGCCGTTCCTTTAGTACTTCTATATTTACAGCTGACTTTGACCCTACTTTCCCTTATGATGGTCTGCCTCTCCACCTAGCACACCCAGTGATATTTGATGTCCCGCCTGCACCCCCAGCCCCCTCCAGCAGATGATCCCTTTCATCCTCGTCTTCAGACTCAGACCCACTAGAGGGTCCTGATGCCCCGGGCAGAGGTGGGGCTATCATACCAATGGCCAATGGTTTCATCTAGTAGGACGTGATATCTTCAAGGACTCCTGATATGTATATAGTGATAGTTTAGTACTAATGACTCGCTAACCTGCAGATTGATCCTATTAAATGTTGTGAGGTCCATTTCCGTTTGTATAAAATTTTGTTGGACCTCGACTTTGAGCAAGTTAGATTAGATACTGGAGGTGTTCCTTTCTTTTGTGAGCTGAGTTTCTGATTAGCTTAGAAGTTAACCAGTGTAGTATTAGTACAATGTACATATTGCAAACTTAAAAATGATGTTCATATATGTATATATGAGTTTGGCAATATATGTGTCTAAATCATTTGATTTCCTTTCTTTCGACTAGTATTGATTATGAATATAAGTAATACTTTTCTAATTACTATGTTAATGCTCGAGTAAAACATGGTAGGTAGGAGGGTATTACATTTAGGCCCGGGGCACAGGTACAGATAATTTATGTAACATCCCCTACTGCTTTATGGATTAACGATTGTCCCTACAAACTACCATGAGTCTTTTTAGTATGCTTTGTCCTCACTCACACGCTTCCTAGGAAAACTTCCCAGGAGGTCACTCATCCCAAATTGCTCCAAGTCAAACATGCTTAACTGTGGAGTTCTTTAGTGATGGGCTACTGAAAAGAAGATGCATCTTGTTGGTATAGGTAGTACAAATCAATTCATATAAGCCCTCATTAACTGTATGGTCCCATACCTACACAGTCTCAAGTTCCCTCTCATTCGGTTGTGTACTTGGTTTATTCATGTACCCCTCCGCTTGAAAGTCTGCCAAGAGCCGTTCCTTGTCTGTGCCTTCTTGCAATGGCGATCACTCCCCGACTTCGTCCTCAGGCGTTACATGCCCACATGCCCACCAGCTTCCGCTTGGTTCATTCTCAAACCAAACCGTAATGGAAGAGGTGCAGGCCCTGATACCATTTGTAACATCCCCTGCTGCTTTATAGATTGACGACTATCTCTACAAACCAACACAGATCTTTTCAATGTACTTTGTCCTCACTCACACGCTTCTTGAGAAAACTTCCTAGGAGGTCACCCGTCCTAAAATTGCTCCAAGTCAAGCACGCTTAACTGTGGAGTTCTTTAGTGATGGGCTATCGAAAAGAAGATGCATCTTGTTGGTATAAGTAGTACAAATCAATTCATATAAGCCCTCTTTAACTGTATAGTCTCATTCCTACACAGTCTCAAGATCCCTCTCATTTGGGTATGTAATCGGTTCATTCATGTACCCCTCCGCTTGGAAGTCTACTAGGAGTCGCTCCTTGTCCGTGCCTTCTTACACCGGTGATCACTCCCTGACTTCGCCCCTAGGCGTTACAATTTAAGTTTCTCAAGAATGGTATTTTACCTGATTGGTAAAATTTCAATGTACGATTTTAACTTCGAAAAAACAACTTGAGTAAGCTAGTCATGTTGAGCTAAGTGGATGACATAAATTAAAACTTGTCAAGTAAGTTTTAATCTTGGCTTTTTATTAATTTTAGTTTCATCCGGAGGCCAATGTCTCGTCCTATTATTAGAATTTAGATGCGCGGTTTCTTGCACTACATGAAGCTTAGAGAGCAAATTTCTTGGTAAATGTGTGGGGAAGAGACTGGCCTTATCCCTCATTTTCACCAAGATCACATAATGACCATATAAAAATCCTATTTTCTTTATTACAAAGTTATATTTTGTGGTAAAGATTATTAACACATCTTATTATATCACCAACACAATTCACATTTCTCATTTCTTTTCTCCAAAAATTTTGGCTAGCATCCTCCAAGAATAGCCTTATCATTTTCTTCTATTTCAAACCCTAACCCAAGCTTTCAAATGCCCAAAATCCTAGCTTACAATATCTTAAAATTAGATTCTTTCACCAAACTTCATTTACTCCTGATAATCATCAAAACTAACTAATTAAAATTTTGATTTACCACCATCCTCCACTTTGAGCTATTATATATCTTTGTTATAGAAGAATTAAGGGCTGTTTGGAAAGGAATTGAATGAAGAAAAGCACTTGGGGAAGATCATTTTATGGCAAAAAGATTTGAAGATTCAAGTGTCCGGTTTTTGTGGCTTTCTCTTCTTTAAACTTTGTTTATGAAGATATTTAAGTTTGAGCTAAATATTTTTAGTTTTATGGCATGTTTATACATGGATCTTGATGTGTTTACATAGGTGGACTATTTTTATGTTGTTAGAAAATACTTTTCATCAAAACAAGTTTTAAATTGTATTGCTAAAAACTCGAATCACTATTTGGCAGAGATTTTGTTTGATTTTGAAAACACATTTAGAGATGTATTTTTTATTTGTGAAGCTAACATGTTAAACCATTTCTATGATTTTTTTTTTGAATCTATTTGAAGACTTTTACTATTTTTAAAATTTCAAAACCTAGGTGATTAGGGTTACTATCTGAATAGTCAGTTCTGAAGCTTTGAATTTATCTAATTTTGTTTCTATATCAAATGATCAAATTTTGCTTCAAAATTTTTATAGGTTGTTGTAGACATCATGAGGTACACTCTTGAATTTTAACATAATTTATTTTCATTCATTTGTTATGGTAATAAAATTGGAAACTCTAATTGTTGGTTGGAATTAGGTGCTTACTGACGACCAAATTTGTACAATTTTGTTAATATAGCTAGAAATCTTATTTTGATCTAAAATTTTTATAAAATCTCACAGATATATTGAATTATCTCTAAAAATCACTTCACCCTATATTTATGATTTTTAGTAATTTAATTATAATTTTTTTTAAGGCTAAAATTCTAGATAGAATACCGATATGCTGGAATTATAAGTATATGTCAATGGCTTGATATCTTGTATGCTATGTTTTTTTGTTGATGATATTATGCACATGTAATTGTGAACGCTTATGACAATTGCCTCTATACACAAAAGAAATATTAAGATTATATTTTTTTGGGCCAGAGAAAGTAAATTTGACTACCGTTGAATTAAGTCAAGGAAAGTAAACCTGGCTAGGAATAGGTCTATGTAAGAGTTTGAGAAAGTAAATCTAATAATCATGTATAGGAATGAGCTCAATCCTAAAAAGTAGTCTATTACCAAGGAGTGGAATAAGCCACCATAGATCAACAGTCGAGACAAGTTAAAGTAATAATTGTCCTAAGTTATTCTTTATGTTATGTGTTAAGTGGATGACTTTATTGTTTATATTGAGACCAATATGTAAATTTTCAAGTTGGCAATTTATGCTCTAAATGATTAGGATGATATGTTTATGGATAAGGGAGTGCCCTACTGAGAGTTTTATAATATTCTCATCCCTATGTTGCATGTTTATACTTTGTGTTATCCTTAGAATTTTATAGATACCACCCTTATGGACCTTCATCGATTTACTATAGTAGGGGAAGCATTAGGAATACAATTGTTCATTTGCCCAGTCTGTTTCCAGTGCCTCTTTACAATTTCGAATCTCCATATGGTGGTATACTAGCTTAGTCATTATTGTCTGACTCAGTTATCGTCAACATGAAGGCAAGGTTAATATCCGACTGAGTAAAGGATTTTTCTTAGAGAATTTAGGAGCTATTAGAGATGATTGGACATACTTGTTGACATATATGTATGTGTGTGTGTGTGTGTGTGTGTGTGTATATATATATATATATATATATAGACACACACACATACACACATATATATTGATGGGCTATTGAAGGCCACATTATACTTTAAACTGTCAATGTGAGGTTTACTTCACTTTATTTTTATGCTTTATGACTAGTATAAGTTAGAAAAGATAAAAGTAACACACTTCTAATTATTGTGGTAATTCTTGAGTAACATGCGGTAGTTAGAAGGGTGTTATATTATAGTATCAGAGTCGAGCTATCCTAATAAAGCCTAAGGATTGGACTGGCTGTGCTTCCTTAGTAAATGTCATGCATTGTAATCTAGTATGTGTGATTGCTGTTTATGAATGTTGTGAGTTGCTGCCACACTTAGCTTACTATTGAGCTTGATCAACTCAATACATCTTACTCGGTGTGATAGGAATCAGTGGCTTCAAATCGGAAAAATAGGAATGGTACTAAAAGTGAAGTTGGGATGATGCATTTTTCAGGAGATAATGGCAAGTATGAGAGAACATGTTGCAATGGTAACTGAAGAATGGAAAGGTTGGACTGCAAAGATGAGCGCAACCCAGCTAGGAACGTTAGGGGAGTAAAGGTGGATGTGGAATGCTAGAGATTTGCTTAATTAAAGAAAGCAAATCCTCCACCATACTAGGAAACTTTCAATCCAAACAAAGCCGAAGACTCAATTAAAAGCAATGGAAAATACTTTCTTAGTGTTTTCATGTACAGAAAACCAAAAAGTAGCCTTTGCTACTTATCTGTTGGAAATGGGTGCAGAATCATGGAGGATTGGCACCAATGGACTATTTGAAGCCTTTCAAACTAAGGTTGCTTAAGATTCCACTAATGGATAGTGAGAAATGCAAAAGATCTAGAGTTTGTGCAAAGGAGATAAAGTAACTATGAAGTTTGAAGAGTTCTACAAATTTTTAGCTATCTATCGGTATGATCCTGATAAAGCTCGGAAGTGCATGAAATATGGACGAGGTTTACGTGAGGACATTGAGGCAGCTATGGGTCTCTTAGAGATTAGAGATTATGCTACTTTGGTAAATAAGTGTCCACATCCAGAGGAATCTAATAGAAAGCTGGCAAATTTCAAGTTTGCACAAAACCAGTTTAGGAAGGGATTGATACCACAAGGTCCAAGATTTAAGCCTCGTGACTAGTCTAGAGGAAAATCCCTACCAAATAAAAACAGAAGGAAAATAATAATAGCTATCAAGATCAATGGTAGGACAAAAATGTCCTAAATATGGGAAGGATCATAGGAATAAGATTTGCTAGGCGAAGTTATCATGGCTTGTGATCCTAGTAGGGGGTTCAAAGTGGTGGAATAGGCTTGTGACGAGTCTGGTTAGGGCAATGGCTCTACTATGATGGCTTGCCCTTCTTCAAGCTACAATGCTAAGGGCATGTTTTTACTTTGTGAGCTAAAGGAACTTCTTAATCCACATATTTAATCTGTAGTAGTGTGAAATAAATGGTAATTACCAAATATTTCTAAGAAGCATTCTAGAAGTTCCCTTAGAAACGGAAATTGAGTTCTCCATTGAGCTTGTATTGAGAATGGCCCCTATCTTTCTTTCCCCTTTATAGGATGTCTCCTCTTTAGTTGACAGAATTAAAGACACAGATTGAAGAGCTTCTAAACAAGCAGTTCATCAAACCAAGTGACTTACCATTAAAAGCTAATGTTGTTTTGGTAAAAAGGGATGGAGGCATAAGATTGTGCATTGATTTTAGGCAGCTGAGTAAGGTAATGGTAAAGGATAAATATCCTTTGCCGAGGATTAATGATCTTATGGATCAATTGTAAGAAGCGACTATATTCTGAAAGATGAGTTTGTGATCAGGATATCACTAGATTCAAGTTCGGAGTAAAGACATTTCCATGTTTGCCTTTAGAACTCGATATGGACATTATAATTATATGGTAATGTCTTTTGGATTGACATATACCCTGGCATGAATTATGTGAACCAAATCTTCCACCAGTACTTAGATAAGTTTGTAATTGTCTTTATAGACGACATACTTATCTATTCGGAGACCAAGGAGGAGCATGCCAAACACCCTAGGGTAGTGCTTCAAATCTTAGGGAGAGTGAAAAAACTCTATCTAAAGTTGTCAAATGTGAAGTTTTTGATAGAAAAAGTTAAGTTCTTAGGGTATGTGGTGTCATAAGGAGGATTCTTAGTGAATCCCCAATAAGGTTGAATCAGTACTTCATTGGGAACAACCAATGATCGTGATAGAGATTCAAAGTTGCTTAGGGTTAATTAGGTACTATAGACAAGTTAACAAAGGTTTTTTTCAAATGGCCTTATTTTTTACCAAGTAGACTCAGAATGATGCTTTATTCAAGAGGACACTATTGAAAGTAGTTTCCAAGAGTTGAAGTGAAAAACTGACAATGGCACCACTATTAGTACTACCAAATCCTCACGAGCCTTTTGGTGTAAAATTTCAAGTTTCCTCTTATCAAAAGAGTTTCAAATATATCTATGATCAAAAGGAGTTGAATACACGATAAAGGAGGTGGATGGAATTCCTCACGGATTATGAGTTCGATTTGAACTAATGGCTGGGTGATGCTAACGTTGAAGCCGATGCACTAAGTAGGGAATCTTTAAGTATGGCAGGGATGATGACTAAAGAATGGAGCAAATTGAGAGCTTTAAGAAACTTAGTTTAGGGATGTCAATAATTCCTGAAGGAGCTATGCTAAGTCAAATAAAGGTGATGGGTGAGTTCAAGAAATAGATCTTGGTTGCATAACATAATGACCTATGGTTCCAAGGGACTTTAAAATCGGTCCAGGCAAAGAAATTGACAAGGTTTGATCAAGACCGGCAAGGTATATGAAAGTACAAAGATGAGGTATTTGTGCCTATAAGTGGCAATCTCAAAAATGAGATTTTGGAAGAAACTTATGAAGGCAATTTCATCATACATCCTGGAACCAGTAAGATGTGTGCAAACCTCAAGAAGATGTTTGGTTGGCCACGAACATCATCAAGAGATGATGCTATATGGGTTATAGTTAAGTTAACCGAATCTGCTTATTTCTTACCTATGAAGGCTAGCCGCTCTTTGGATAAGTTAGCTTATTTGTACATTCAGAAGATAGTTTGACTGCATGGTATTCCTTCTACAATAATCTCTAACAAAAGACCAAGGTTTACTACAAGATTTTGGGGAGCTTTTCAAAAATCTTTTTGGAACTAGACTCTATCGAGTACTACTTGTCATCCCCAAACTAATGGACAAACAGAACAAACCATACAGACTTTGAAAGATATGCCCAGATCACAAGTGAGTGAATAGGAAAGAAGTTTAGACAAGTTGCTACTATTGGTTAAATTGCTTATAATAATAAGCATCACACTAGTATTGGCATGACCTAGTATGAAGTTTTGTATGGAAGAAAATGTTGATATCCTTTATACTAATATGACCCAGAAGAAGCAAGTCATGTGCTAGGACCTGACTCTATACAGTTAAGGGATAACCTAACATTCTAAACACCCCCACTCCAGATCATCGATAGAAAAGTTAAACAACTTGAGGTAGGCCGAAAAATGAGGAAAACGCTTGGGAATTATAGTCAAACATGAAAAAGGATCACCCAAGACTATTCCTATGTATGAAATTTTGAGGAAAAAATTTCTTTTTAAGGTGGATAGTATTGTAATACCCTGAAAATCAGTATTCTAATAGATTTGGTGACGATAAGGATGACTTAATAGACGAGTAGGAAAAAAATGTGAATAATAATATTCCAGGCCATAAATTAATAGTAACTTTGGAACCAGGGCCACAAGAAGACCAAGGGAAATCCTGAGCCCAGAGGAACTTAGAATCGAGGATTGGGATAGAATATTTAGGCCCAGGGCTTGCGTACAAATATTTTAAGTTTCCCCGATATGATATTTTAACCATTTGGTAAAATTTTGGTGTGTGATTTTTACACCAAAAAAGTAACTTACTCAATAAATATAAGTGAACCATTCATGTTGATCTAAGTGGATGACATAGATTAAAACTTTTCAAGTAAGTTTTAATCTTGGCCTTTTATTAATTTTAATTTCACCCGGAAACCAATATCTCATCTATTCGGTAAATTTTAAGTGCGTAATTTCTTGCACCATATGAAGCTTAGAGAGAAAGCTTCTTGGTAAATGTATGGTAGAGAATGGCCACATCCCTCACTTTCACCAAGATCACATAATGACCATATAAAAATCCTATGTTCTTTATTACAAAGTTATATTTTGTTGTAAAGATTATTAACACGTCTTATTATATCAACAACACAATTCACATTTCCCATTTCTTCTCTCCAAAAATTTTGGCCAGCATCCTCCATGAACAAACTCACCATGTTTTTCTATTTCAAACCCTAACCCTATCTTTCAAATCCACAAAATCCTAGCTTACAATCTCTTAAACCATAAATTCCTTCACCAAACTTCATCTACTCCTCATAATCATCAAAAACTAACAAATTAGAATTTTGATTAATCACCATTCTCCACTTTGAGCTATTATATATCTCTTTTATAGAAGGATTACGGGCTAAAAAGGGTTTTGAATAAAGAAAAGTACTTGGGGAAGATCATTTTATGGCAAGAAGATTTAAAGATTCAAGTGTAGGGTTGTTGTGGCTTTCTCTTCTCTAAACGATGTTTCTAAAGCTATTGAAGTTTAAGCTTAATATTTTTGGTTTTATGACATGTTTATACATGGATCTTGATGTGTTTGCATGGGTGGAGTATTTTGACATTGATAGAAAATCATTTTTATCAAAATAAGTTTAAGTTGTGTTGTTGGAAAATTGGATTTATATTTGGTAGCAATTTTTTTTTAAAACATATTTAGAGATGTATTTTTTATCATAAATTTTTATGTAGTGAAGCAAACATGTTAAGGTATTTCTATGATTTTTCTTAAGTCCATTTGAGTTACTATTTTTAAAAATTAAAAAACTGAGGTGGTTAGGGTGGCTATTAAAACAACCAGCTCTGAAACTCTAAATTTATTTAATTTTGTTACTATATCAAATGATAGAATTTTGCTTTAAAATTTTTATAGGTTGTTGTAGACACCTTCTGGTACAACTCTGAATGTTTACAGAATTTATTGAGTTAATTTGTTATGGTAATAAAATTGGGAACTCTAACTATTGGTTGGAATTAGGTGATTATTGACCACCGAATTTGTACAATTTTATTAATATAGCTAGAAACATATTTTGACCTGAAAGTTTTATAAGATCTCATAGATGTATTTAAGTACCTGTGAAAATTATTTTGACCTGTATTTATGATGTTTAGTAATTTAACTATAATTTTCTTTAAGGATGAAATTCCAGCCAAAATGCCGGTATGCTAGAATTATGAGTATATGTTAACAACTTGATATCTTGTATACTATGTCAGTTTATTGATGATGTTATGCACATGTAATTGTGAATACTTATGACAATTGCCTCTATATGAAAGAAAGATTAAGATTATGTTTTCTTGGGCCTAAAAAGTAAATCTAGTTAAGTCAGAAAAAGTAAATCTAACTACCTTTGAATTGAGTCAGGAAAAGTGAACCTAGCTAGGAATAGATCTATGTGAAAGTTGGAGAGAGTAAATCTAATGATTATGTATAGAATGAGCTCAGTCCTGAAAAGTGATCTATTATCCAGGAATGGAATAAGCCACCATAGATCAAGGGCCAAAATAAGTTAAAGTAGCAATTTCCTGAGTTATTCTTTATGTTATTATGTGCTAAATGGATGACTTTATTTTTTATATTGAGACTAGTATGTTTAAAGTTTCAAGTTGACAATATATGCTCTAAATGATTATGATAATATGTTTATGCATGAGAGGTGCCCTACATACTGAGAATTTTATAATATTCACATCCCTATGTTGCATGTTTGTACTTTGTGTTATCCTCATAATTTTATAGATGTCAGCCCTATGGACCTTCATCGATTTGCTATAGTAGGGGAAGCATTAGGAATGCAATCGTTCATTTTCCTAGTCTACTTCCAGTGCCTCTTTATGATCCCGAATCTCCATATGGTGGTATACTAGCCCAATCATTATCATTTGACTTTGGTATCATTAACATGAAGGCAAGCTTAATATTTGACTGAGTAAAGGATTTTTCTCTAGAGAATTTAGGACACATTAGAGATGATTATACATACTTGTTGACATGTGTGTGTGTGTGTGTGTGTGTGTGTGTGTGTGTGTGTGTGTGTGTGTGTGTGTGTGTGTATTGATGGGCTATTGAAGGCCGCATTAGTACTTTAAACCGTCGATGTTATGTTTACTTCACTTTATTTTTATGTTTTATGACTAGTATAAGTTAGAAAAGGTGAAAGTAACACACTTCTAATTGTGATGTTAATTCTTGACTAACACACGGTAGTTAGGAAGGTGTTATACATGCCCCCATTGGGCTTCATCTAGCAAACTCCTATGGCCCACAAACGAGATAGAACTTTGCATCGCTTGAGGAAAGATGCTTCCCCTACCACATGTGTGCCCTATTGCCTTGGGACTAGATACACGCTCATCACCATCTTTATCAAGTTTGTAGTACACAGCCCAAAGCAACATCTCACACGTTGCCAAAGATACCTTTGCCTATCTCTCCAACCACCAAAAACCTCATCAAGCATGGTCACATCATCTTCAAAACTAGGGAAGGTTGTTGCATGCCCAGCAACTAATATACACAAAAAATAGGTATGGGCAAGGAAAGCCAAGCCAAAAAACCTAGATCCAAACTTCAAAGGAAGGTATACCCATATATAGGCAGAACTAGAAATGCAAAACAGGTTCAACGGGTTAGAGCACCAAACAAGCCAATAACAAACAAACATTGTCAAACCATAGTGTAAGTAGAGAAACACACGAGAAGGGGGGTTGAATCGTGTTTTTACTTAATCTCCCTTTACTGAAGATCTGAAAAAAAAACTATATTGAAAAGGCATTAAGATGAAATTATAACGCAGTGGAAAATAGTGTTGAGCACCTTCAGAAAGCGAACTTTCTGAAATTAATTAAAAAGGAAAGATGTCAAAGAGCCTTTTAAAACTAGAAACTGAAAAAAAAAAAAAAGATACGAATATAAAAGGAAATGAAGGACAAAGAAAAATGAACATAAGGAGTTTTATACTACTTCAGCCAACCTCCCTACATCCAGTTCTCAACCACCATTGAGTTTCACTACCTCTTCCTCCAACCAGAGAAAGAATAAAGATAGTTTTTTCAGTAGCCTTCTCAAGCTATGTTTCGTGACCAGAAGATAACCTGTACTATCTCACACCAAGTAGTTCTTTACTAGCCTCTTCAAGCTAAATCAAGTAGTCTTGAACTAGCCTCTCCAAGCTAAACCTGTGACCAATAAAACTTAGTTATTGTCACGTTGCAAGCAGTATTTAACAAGCCTCTTCAAGCTATTTTACATTGATCACTACTAGATCAAGGTTACGAAGGTTATAAGTTTAGGTTGCCACTCAAACTAACCTACACTCAAGATTTCTTTGAATATACAATGAAAAGATCTTGAAAATCTTGAATGATCCTTTCTTTAAAAAAAATTCTTTCTCAAAAGAACATATGATCAATGAAGTGTAGAAAGAAGATTTTGTACAAGGAAATGATTTATAAACAGTGAAAATTTTTACAAACAGATAAAGAGAAAACTAGATAGCGTTTCTTTTTTTTTTAACATGAGTATATTGTCTTTGAAAAGCACCGTTTCTTTTTTTTTTAACATGAGTATCTTGTCTTTGAAAAGCACTGCATCTTTATTTAAAAAGGTCTTCTTTGAGACAGTTGCCTTTTGTCACATCTTCTAGGGATACGTGTTGATCATTCATTTGTATCTTAGAAAAATAGTCTAGAAGAGTAGTCTGTCTTCTTATCAGATACTTTGCAAAAGCCATTTTGAAAAAGGAGATTTCTGATGTTCATCAAAACCTTCTTTATACTTTCTGATCTTATGGTTTCTGAACATTTTCTTCTAGAACATTTTGGATAGTTGACTTTTGAGGATAAAAGAGATTATTTACCGGTTCTGATACTGAGATTTGACTTTTTCATAAGCAAATTTGAATTTAAAATTCAAATTTTCCCTTCTTCTGTGTGATGTGGATTTCACTGTTTTGATACGAGAGCTTTCTGAACTATGATATCATTTTCTTGGTAAATAATGAGTCGTCACAGCTTCAATCATTGTTCATTTATGATACAAACGTTTGAAAAAGATGATTAAAGGTGGTGTAACATCTGGTCTTTAGAGAATGCTTGATTCCTTCATGTAAGCATACTTTCTGATGTTTAGAGCTACTTCTTGAAGTCTCAATTAGCTCGGTTTCTTGAAGCGCGGAAGTCTTCTTTAATTGTTTAGCCTTCAAAGCTTAGATAAGGATATGATTTCACTTCTATAACAAATCAGATCTCGTAACATGAGATAAACATGCATAGTGAAATATATATTCTCATTTGAGTAAGTCTTACTCTCGCTAAATGATAGAACCTGTTATATTCTTACAAGAAACTCAGAAAGAAACATCAGTCCTTCTTCAAAGCATTTTCTTTGTTGTTATTCAAAACACATGAGCGCGTAAGGTTTTGGAGCTAACACATAGAACTTAAGCAACCATATCAGATGACAATGGAAAGCATATTTGACAGTGAAGAGTTAGAGAGTATAATGACCCAGATCTAACAACATGTTGCAAAAATGAAGAAAGTAAGGATCTAACAAAGAACAATCAAGATAAAACCATCTCAGTGGTCGGTGTTGGTTTAAGACCACCAATAAATTGCAGGATCACCACTAAATCCCTATCTTGTCTTTTAATCCCCCTTCACCATTACCAGATAACTGACCGAACACCCGGACTCTATCTTACCCTGCTAGTCCCACTAGAACTCTTTGATACCTAGGTGATGTCCTTGAATATAAAATCACCAAATAGGCACCTCAACAAACATTGGAGGTTAAGGTTTCTAGAAAAATAGAGGGGAAGGGATGGGTGAGATAGGAAGAGGTTGTTGGGTGAGGGGAGCCCAACATAGGAGAGATCTAAGACAACAAATTGGGTAAGAAAACCATATAAGCGAACCGAATGCTACATTCATCTTATATACATCTCACATAGTCCATTCCTAACCGATATGAGACCTTACCTCTCACACTTGAAACCCTATAATCTCCCTCTAAGTATGAGGCCCAACATAATCTGCTCCCCCCTCAGTAGAAGCTCGAGTATGTGATGGTATTAACCCACCATTCCTCTAATACTCCACCATGAAGCATCCAAACTGTCAGCTCTAATACCACTTGTTGGTTCAAAAAGCTCTAGATGGGAGGTATCTAAAACAATGGACTAAGTGAGAAAATCATATAAGTAGGCAAGACAAGACATCTTAACCCAAAACTTTAAGACAATGAGTCTATCGTTCCTTCCATCATATATACACCTCACATAGTCAATTTTTGATATGAAACTTCACCTCTCACATTTGAAAATCAACAGAGGGGGGTTGGGTGAGATGGGAAAAGAGGAAGGAAGCAGTGAGATTGGAAGATGAAAGGTTGGGGTTCCAAATAAATCAGTAAGATTTGGAAAAGGTGGGAGAGAGGAGATGTAAGAAAGAGGGGGTAGGGATAGGGAAAGGGTTAGGGGCACACTGCTTAATGGTAGCAGCTGCAACTCCCAAAATTGGAAAGAAAAAAAAAACTCGAAGGGAAAAGAAGGGGGATAGAGGGTGAGTGAAGTGGCGCACTAGAGCCGAAGAAATGTGCTTGACTTGACAAAAGCCCAAGACTATGATTTATTAAAGAATATAACTAAAGTTAAAACTTTATTCTTTTAAAAAGAATATATGTTCAAATATTTAGCAAAATCACCTTAAATTATATTTTGACCTAATTTTAAGTCTCAAACCGTAATTTTGAATGAAGTAAACATATATAAAAAAATCATTTTTCCATTAAACCAAACTATCATTTCATTTTCAATTTATAAACCAAATACGACCAATATTTACCTCCATCAATAGTCAAATTTTTTCGGGTCTGGTGCCTACCTCGCTGTACTTGTAGGGGCTAGGGACGCTAGGGATGAGAGGATGGAGAGTTAGTGGGTGCATGGTGTGCTTATTTGCACAATGATTGCTCTCGTGGCTCCTAAACTTTATGAAGGGAAAAGAGGTGGAAACAAATTTGAAACGAGAAAGCCATAATAAGAGATTAGCACTAAGAAAGGATCAGAACAACAGAATGAGAATATAGAAAGCGAAGAAAAGTGAGATTAATTAAGATGATAAGCCAGAAAAAGGGCACCACAACAAATTAAAAAAACGTGTGCACAATGTTCTTCAACTCTTCTTTTTTTGGCCTCACATGTATTCTTCTCTCTTTCCCTTCTACCTTCCCTTCAGCCTCAAGAAAATATTTCATAATGAAATGTACCAGCTCGGATGCTAATATAATAACGCCTCCACCAAGTGTCTTCTATAATTATAAAAAAAAATAACTAACTAATACACGACCCTATGGCAATCATGGGATGTTATGATGATACACGAGTCTCAACTCTCACGTTTCATGTGTAAGAAATTAATAATTTAGTACGTATGAAGTACTTGGCCAGTTAGAAAAATGATTTTCAAATTACAACAATTTTTTCATATAAAACAAATTGGAGATTCTATTATCATGTCACTCGTATACACTACCACAAACCATTTATGAGAAATTGATTGTGAAATTCATGATTAATCACTCCAAAATTCTCATCCTTTTGAATGAAGGATGCACAAATCAAGTTAGATCTTCAGAAGATACTCCAATGATACCTTGGTTAAGTGAAACTATAGTTCACGCAAATACTAGCCAAATTATATTTAGTGTTTACTTTTCGAAGGGGTGAAAATTAAGGAGAGAAAAAACAATAACAGTCTCTTTTCCATTCCTCATTGATGATCAGCTTGAGAGTTATTAGACGTCATTCATTATTATCTCCAATTTCTGTTGCTAGATAATGACATAGAGTGCAATATGCTTGTTGAGTAAGACCAATTATTTCCACTCATACTTCAACGATCATGTGGTAATTAAGCACTATAATTAGGCTTTTTTCAAGACAAAATTAAGCTTAAAACGTGGTCCATATATTACATTGTCCAAAACTTAAGCAATATAATAAAACCATTTAGAAAACTAGTTTCTTTTATCAGTTGTTCTTTTTTTTTTCCACTGAATTATCAAGTGTTCACATGCATGTAGAAGTAGGAGCTCAGTGAAATAGGGATATGACTACCTTAAAGCGAATATATGTTATATAAAACATAACATCAGCGTCTGAATTACATATATATATATATATATATATATATATATATATATATATATATATATATATATATATGTAATCATGTGAATAAAGGAATAGTGATGGATAAATAACTTCTATAAGATTAAGTTCGATCGGACGGAATTTGCAACAAGATTAAGAAAGTATATGATGCATATCATATTCATTATTAAAGTATAAAATTATTCATGTGTATCAACTTAATAGCTTAAATTTTTTAAAAAGATAGTTTGTGACATAGTATCAAAGCTCCTATGATTATCAGATCTAGAGTTCAATAATCATTATCTCTCATTCGTTGAAATTGTTCACACTTCTTCTAGGCCAAAAGAAATCTCTACATAAGATGGTATATTAGAGTATAAAATCATTCATATATTTCTACTCAATATTTTATATTTTTTTTGTAAAGAAGGTTATTTATAAAACTAATTGATAATATCTAAGATTGTATTATTTATACTCTATATATACATCTTTTTTTTATCCTGATAATAGATGGTCCAGTTGGCAGCGAGGAAACCGACCTCATTGGTTTCTAGGCTTCTTCACCCAAGGCACAGACCCGACGACACTAGGGCAGGTCGCTCACGGCCCGGTTAATGTGAACATTGGCTGCCCAGGCCTTAGCTTCCAACCCTTAGCTGGTTGCCCCTATCCAAAGAATGGGGGCAACTAGCCTAAAGACAAGACCCGCGACTCACCCACGCATGGAGCTATGCTGCCCATTCATCACGACTACTACTCCCACGATTCGTGCCCCTTTTCCCCGGCCCGATCACGGCCTTCCTATATATATATTCCTTCAAATGTGATTCCTTAGCTCCTTAGCCCGTAAACTAAAAATGTTATTTCAATATTCAAAAGTAAATATTTAATTAGGACACTCATTTCATTAAAATAGTCCCAACATTTTCCATTCATTCATCACATCTAAATGTGATAGAATGAATATCCTAATTAGATATTTATTTTTGGATATTAGAATAACAATACTCACCTATAAAGTAGCTTACCTAATAGAAAAATGATTGGTGCACATAAAATTATACTACACATCTTATCATTATTAGATGTGATGAATGGTCCTCACTCATTCTATTAACTCATCACATCTAATAGTTATAAGTGTATAATATAAATTTATTGTGTATATTTATTGAGCGTCCATTAGGACTCTATCCGATACGTGTACACGCATGATATATTTGTAATAACTAATAACTCAATTTGTTCTTACTCGATCTATATGGGTGTTTCGTTTTGTTAAAATAATATAAATATAACTGAGAATCTAAAGTAATCTTACGGAAAGGGTTTGAGGATTGCTTTCAGATCATGGGTTAGCAAAAGAAAGTAATTGTGAGGGTTAAGATTCCATTTGGATCATCAATGAACAATATGGGGACCCAAAACCCAGTCATATGCCACATTGAGGCCTACATAGCCCCCAATTAAGAAAAGAGTAATTATATTTTGACACTTAAAAAATAAGTGTCTATTCAGACACTTATTTTATAATTATTGGATGTGATTAATGTTAATGATAAGTTGGGATTACCATCATATCAAATTATTATAAAGTGGATATTTAAATAGACATCTACTATTTAGGTACTAAAATATCATTGCTCTTAAGAAAAAAGTCACTTGGGTCGTACCCCATGTTTCCGTTGCCATCATCCTTCGTTAGAATGTACCAAAGTTTATTCCTTGTGGATGTAGGCTTCAGTCTCCACCAACATTATACCATTTGAATAGACACACACTACTACTAGCTAGGGGTTGCATGCTTTGTATTAAACCGTTATAAAGTTTAATTATGCTATCTATACAATATTGGATAAAAGTTAGGTCCATTTCATTATATACATTTCACCCATTTCACCAATTAATAAATCATGACAAGTGGATATCCCAAGAAAAAAATTCCACGTGTCATAATTTGATCGAAAGATTGAATGTCATGGATAAAAAGAAATTGATCTTAGTTTTTTCTACTATATTTTAGTGATTAAGTTTGGAGTTTGATTTTGAGATTTAATTTATATACATTGATAGTAAAAAAATAAAAACTTATACTATCATATAATCAAATTCTATCATTTGTATAACTTTTAAAATAGTAGAAATGAGAGTTAATTATTTTACTAATATGATAGAATGTGATTAGATGACAGTGTGATACTTAAACTCTTGATTTTTCATGGCATAAATGTAATCGTTGTTTTTATTTTATTTTTATTGTTTACAATGTAGACTAACTATCTTTTGGCTTCCCTACCTCCTCCTTTCGTCGGCAAACATTCCATTGTTGTAATCATTACATTATTCGTAATTCTTTTCCTTTCAACCCCATCTCATTTGGTGGTGAAATATTTGCCCCAAAGTTCCCTTGTCACAAATCATGCAATTGGCTTCTTCCAGTTTTCCCCATTGCCCTTCTCTATTATTGGAAGTTGCATTTGGAGTGGGTTTCTTGAGTTGCTGAACAAATGGGAAAGAAGAATGAGTGGTTTTAGGAATTTTATTATTATTCCTTATTAAGGATGAATTGAGTTTGTTGCGATGTTTGTGCGGCTCTTAGTGTTGTAATTCTAGCTTAAGTGTGTGTGTCTTTTTATTGATTTTTTTTTTTTTGGTTACAGTCTTTTTATTGATTTGTATTCATCTAAATGTTTTCTAGATGCTTTTAATTGTGGTTTTTCTATATGCTTGAATTTGCTCCTCTCTTCTGACAGTTTGAACGCCCATCAATAATTGAAAAAGGGGAAAGTGGTGTCATGAATGGTTTAAATGTAATATTGATGGATATTAGGGACAAACTAATACAATTTTTCCTAAATTTATTCACTAGATTTATGAGATCAATTTGATATTTTCTCAATGTGAAGTGTTTCACACTTTCAATCAATCACATCATATCTTTTAAATAAATTTAGAAATACTTAAGGAATGAATCAATCCCTCTTTTTTGGTGGGTTAATCAATCTCTTCTAATAACATGGTTATGCACAGTTCAAGGACGTGTGTAAAATTTTTTACGGTAACAACGTCTCAAAAGTTAAATTCTAGATTTATTTTACAATTTGGGCAATAATATATAAAAAAAATAGATATATTACATCTATAATCAATAGAACTCAAGGATTCTAAATTTTAGTTACTTTATATTTCATGATTATCGATATATCATTTTTTTTACAATATTACCGTATCATCATGAATTCATGATACTATATATTAATGTTTATCAATATGACAACAGTCGTTTCACATAATGCGTTTGTTTTCTGCCTTTCCAAAACTTTTGTTTTTAGCACATTATGGAAGTGGTAATTATCTAAAACATCTTTGTTGTCTAGAAACCAATAGACCCACGCAAAAAGAACTTTGTCTTGGAAACGCAAAGGAAGGGCCGGAGTAAGCAAAAGAGGTAGGAATCAGAAGGATATTAAAGTAATTCACAAGACTGCTAATAAAGATTAATAAAATATAATGATTTGATTTACCCAAAAAGTCTAATTATGAAATTCTTTAACAATAATTGTAAGAGGAGGTTCAAGATTCTGCCAATTCAGTTCCTCACAACAGTGAAATATATGTGCAGGTTGGGGAGAATAAAACAAAACAATCGAATAATATGGAAAAAAAAAAAAAACTAACAATATGGAAAAACAAAAACTAAGTTTTTGACTTCTTTTGTTGAATGGCTTAATTGCCTGTACACCATTCTAATACATTGGAGTACCGATTTACATGATCTCATAGCTGCATTTAAAATATTTCTCAATAATTTTTTTAATACTATTTTAACATCAAACGATGATATGACATGAGTGTTTATTTTCAAAAATGTGAAATCAATCGAATTCAAACACGCCATTTTTGTTCGTTCTGAACCCTCAATTTAGTCGTCCGTAGTTGCATAAACTATCTTATATTCTTGTAAAGCATAATTGATACTCTCAAAGAATCTTACACTGGCCTGCTTCCTGTGCCTTATTCGTTTCGATGAGTTAATTAAGTTATTTGTTTGATACCCTTTACAAAATTTGTCTAAAATGGAAGAAACACACACGGATGGGGTTGCATGATTTGATGTGTTCATAATCATGCTACCATACGAGACCAACGAGTCTACCACTCACTGTGGAATATATATGGTGGTTTCCACACAATGGAGATGTGAAATGTGTATCATTCTTTTCCCTTTTTGAAAAAGAAAGAGATGCATCAGCCTCATGTGACACCTCTCCACACTACAAAACACTTTGCAAAGTTGGTTGGTAGCCATTTTGCAAAGGCATAGACCATGCCTCCATCATTTCTTCTCTTAACTTCATTTCAAATCGTGGGGTTTCAAATCGTGGGACACCCCCACAACCTTAGCTTCAATGAAAACCATATATTGCTTTGGCCCATTTTGATCGTTTCCGCTACAAAACCACTTATGGTAAATCAAGCATGACTGCACCTTGATGCCTATCCGTTTAACTATTGCTGCACGATTTTCATATAAAATGATTCAAAATCATTGAAAATACCATGCTTCATGCATCGTTTAACCCAATCAAAGGTTTACAAATGTAACTTAAATCTCGTATTTCTATTTTTGTTTTTTTCCAATCATCATCAAATCTGTTTGTAGAGCTTAAGCAGGAAATTAGAAACCTTCACCCCCAAATGCATCTCAGCTAAATTTCTCATGAGAAATGTTCTAAGCCCAATAGAGTAAGACAAATAGTTACAACTTAATTAAAAGATAAGGAGCGTTAATTAGTTTCTGATTTGAGAAGCAAAAACAAATGAACAAAAAGAGAATATATTATTACATTCGGGTAAAGACCCTATATTCTATATATTGGTACTTAGTTTCATCGGAAGGTGAGCTCTCTTGTAAATTTTGACCTGATCAAGCGGATTATTTTCTGCTTTAAAATGCAGAAACTTATTTTCAATTGTGGATTATTTTCTGCTTCAAAATGCAGAACCCCTGTCTAGACGATTAGCTACAGACGCTGAAACAATTATTTTTCTTCTTGGATACATCTACTTAATATTACGTAAACTACTATTGATTTTTTTTTTTTAGCTATTACAATATATCTCAGAAAATCATTACAAACACAAGAGACACTACAAAGAAGGCTGTTATCATGTAGTTAATGATATCGATCAACCTGATATTTAGACTGTGCCAGTGCTATTAGGATTATCTGATGAAACAATGTAAAAGTTGTTTTTAAGAAGTCACGATATAGTAGTGTTTAATAAATATATTATAAAATTATTTTTAGCATCCAAAATTATTATTATAATAGATATAGATAGTAAATAAAGTAATTTCTATTTTTATCATCATTAATGATAATTAATAAAGTTATGCTACCCTTTTAAATTTTAAATAGCACAAGTTACTTTTAAAAAGCATCACAGGGACTCTCAAAAGCACTATTGGTTTTCAAAAGCTAAGAGCAAAAACATATCAACTACTTTTCTATTTACCAAACTGATAAAAAAAAAAATGATTTAGAGCATATTTGGAAACTTGTTAGGCAACGCAAAATCATTTCTAGGGTCTTCAAAGTTGTGCCATTATGTTTGGATAGTTTTGAGAAAAATTGATTGTAGCCTCAGAATTGATTTTAGATGCTTCAACGCGAAAGTAATATTTAATTTTGTTACTTTTGTATTGAGTAAAATTCCGTTGAAATATGTATTGACAAAAATACCCTTTTAATTAATATTATTTGATTATTTAAATTATATGTAAATAAAAAGATTAATTTTTATGTCATATGTCAGCTAGTAGAATTTGAAAAAAAAATGCAAAATTATGGTGAATAATTATCATGGTGAGTAGTTACTCATTATAATTTTATATTTTTTTTCAAATTTTAGTAGTTGATAGTATAAAATTGTTTTAAATTATTAGTATATAAAAATTAAATTTATAAATTTAATTGTATATATATATTTATAAACTTTTAATTCTTAAATTTTAATATAAACTTATATTTATTTTAATTCATCATATAAAATCATACCTTTTTAGTAATTTTACATCTAAAAGTGATTAAAATAAATATCCAAACAACATTTACAATTAAGACCATTTTTTAAATTGAAGCATAAATCGCTTCACTTCAAAATCAATTTTATCCAAAAAGGTTCTGCAAACAAAAAAACCAAACATGCACTTCTGCTTTATTTCATGGTCAAAAACACCCCTAGGAGGAGCACTACCAAACCAAGCTTTACTATGTTTGTTAATAGTTACGGTAAATTTGTGACATAGGCTGGTGCTAAAGTGCAAGGTACAATATGCATCTTACAATATTAAGGGTGAATGGATGCATTGTAGTATTTTTTTTTTAATTTAGTTAGATTTATAAAAATTTTAAATGCGTTTCGGTAGTGAATAGATTTTTCTTTTGTGATCTTCAAATTGAATGAAGTTTTTTTAGTAATACAGAGATAAAAGACACTTTTAAATGCAAATAGTATCTAGATAAAATCTGCTTATTTTTAAAGTTATTAAAATTTACCTTTTTAATTCTAGAATTGAAAAAAAAATGGATATCATATAAAAAATGTTCATTTATAAATGCGTTTAATTACTATTTGTGAAATCTCAAAAAATAGAATAATCACTAGAGTGCACTAGATGGAAGGTGCATAATGCACCTTGCAAGTTGATAGCATATAAGAGGTGGCTTGTTTGAGTCTCGTCGACATCATGGTTGCTGCCTGCGAGGTAGTGGAGTCGTATTGTGTTGGGATATGTTGAAGTGATACCTTGCTATTAGGGTGCTCCCTTGGCTGTTATTATTAATGAATTTTTTGTTGGTGGGCATTTTAGCCCGATGATGAGTTATGGAGCAGAACCTATTTTGATGCTGTGTTTTTGTGGTTATGTGATTTTTATGGCCTATTGTTTTTGGGGTGTTTGTTTCAAGATTTACTCATCTATTTTCGAGAATAATGTTCAGGAACGATTTGTTTCTATATTTATTACAAGTTTTGTTCAATTATTTCCAGGTATTAATTGTTTCTTGCAAAGAGATAATCTCATATTTTAGTCAAATTTCATTCCCATAATGAAGAGTGGGAGTAAAAAATTCTCATGACTTCATAATGATGATTATTGAATACAAAAACTAAAACATCTCTTGTTTATTTATTTTACTTCCGCACAATTAAATATGTTAGGGATATTTTAAAAATTATGATATATATTTCTTGAGATATATTATAAAACAAATAAGTTTAAAATTTATTATTAGGAATCCCAATAATATTTAATACTAAACAATTTTTTTAAAAAAAAATCTGGGAATAACATCCCGGGATATTATGTTCTAGGAACATAATTTTAAACTTAGAAACAAGCGCCCCTTAAATATTAGGTGCTTTGGTTTTTTTAGTGTTATCCAATTGGACAAGATAGCTTTTATGATAAGGATCAATTTGTTAAATCTTCTAACTCATTACTTTGCTTCCCATTTTTGTAAGTTGAGCCTTAAATAATTATCGAGAAAAAGTGGCCACTTGTAATTAACATAATATAGTTGTAGTACCCTAATTAAGCACTTAATTAAGGTATCATGTAAGAGGCATTCAATTTGCATATAAAATATATTTTTTTTCGATAGTTAATTTGCATATAAAATATAAAATTACTATTTTGAGGACATGGACGAGAAACCTCAATAACAAGTAAATATATAAATAAGATGAAAATAACTTTGTTCGCCTGCCTGCATATAAAAAAAAAAAAAAGAAATGTTTACTGTGAAAAGTCTCAAAAAAAAAAAAAAGTTTATTGTGAAAAGTCTCTATGTTACAAGTGCATATTAGGCTTATGAACTTAGACAAATACATTACTTTCAACTACGAATTATACTTTAGTTTGGACCACTGGCTTAAATTATTCATGAATAGAGGTGGGGAGAGCTGTGAGGGCATGTTGACTGGGTGGAGTGAGGTGGGTTCATGGTATCAGCTTGAGCGGCCATGCAGGTACAAACTGAAACGGTGGTTTTGTAATTGTAGACCATCGTCATGGATACATGGTTGACTGAATGGGTTGCCACATGTCAGGAATTAATCCAAGTTCCAAACTCAAACCTTAAATAAGACAGACACAAACATCCCCTGGAGAGTCACTGGTTCACCATCCTTGAATGGCCTCAACTGGGTTTGGGCATGGTGATTTTGAAGGAGGAGTAATCAGGTTCAATGATTTGTATTGATAGTGGTAGCAGTGACAATCAAATAGACACATTCTTTGAAAAGAAATTCATATTTTTAAAATATATGAATTTTGTAGTTTACGGATAAATTTTATAGGTTTTAATCACAAATATACAAGTTTTGGTATTAAGAATAAAAATATAGGCTTTGCTAAGTCATGCCTTAACAGTAATGGTTAAGAAACCCAAAGAAACCAAATGTTAAAAGTTTTGAGTGGGTCTTGTGCGTTAAAAACTTAAAAATTTCATTTTTCTAATGCAAACTTTTTATTAATCAATGTCCTAATTTTATTTTTTTTTTTAATAAAACTAGTGCCATTAGATAAACCTACATAAAAGAAACCTCATAATAACGTAAATTTGCACGGTATATCGTGCAGTCTAAGTTGGGAAAATTTCTTCTTCTCTCTTCCTGGAGTAAATAAACTTTTTACTCCATGACGCAAGTTTTACCATAGATTTTGTTTCTCACATTTTCCCTCTCTTTTCCTCACCTTGAATCAAAGGTTGAAATACTTGTCGCAACCGGGATCGCGACGGGGACAGCGAAAAAGAGAGAATGAAATTATTGTTGAAAATATTGGAGTCATGTGAGTTTATTTAAAATTTGGGAAAACATGGAAAACCCATTCATTTTGAAAAGGATCTTTGAAACCATATTTGAGTTCGGGAGTCGGTTATGTATAGGGAAGGGCAGGAATTTAATCACGCACTAATACACCGTCATTAATCTTGTGCAAATTAAATAAATAACCTTTTTCAAACATTTATTTTCTGTTTCAAGACAATTAAAATAAATGAGCAAATTTAAATTGAAAAAAAAGTATATGAGTCGTAAATATTTACAAATAAGAAGGAAAGGAGAAAATGATTTTTTATATATTTTTATAAATAAATATAAGAGAGAACAAACATTTTTTATGAAAATTTTGAATCATTAAGCTGTCACAACTCAAATGTTCGAAATATCGAGTCAATAGTAAATCATGGTCAAATTAACTCTTTATCTACAATAACAAAAGTTAAATAAAACATTTCGAAATAAAATTTAGGAAAAAGAAATTATAAAATAAAATAAGATACACGAATAACATAGAAAATTATAAAATAAAACAAGATACATGAATAGCATAGAAAAATATTAGGAAAATCTAATTTTGAAAGCGAATTTTAGAATATCAGTATTTGTGCATTTAAAATATTCTAAAACATAAAGTTAACAAAAATCAGATCGAATTAACTTTATTTAAAAAAACTTTGAATATCAATATGTCCTTTTAAAGCATGGGACTAACAAACCGTCCTGGCTCAAATAACTCCTTTTTAATACAATTCATTAATTAATTAAGTGAATCTTAAAAAAGCCCAAATGTTAAAAGGAAACAACCATAACCCAACAAGTAATTAAAAAACCAAATAAACAAACCCAAATTCTATCATAATAAAACAATTCTACCCGAACTAAATTCTTAAACCACTTCTATATTCTTTATGCATATTTTTTCTTAAAAAAAAAGATAAATAAATAAAATAAATGAAAAAAAAACTCCAGTATCTACTTGAATTCAAAGCGAATGAAATTTTTTATTGTTAAGACTTTAATTTAAACAAATAATCTTCCAAACCTAAAAAAAAAGTTAACTAAATAAACAACTCTTAAAATTTAAACTCAAATCAAGCAAACCTCTTTTTTAAGTTCATTTAGATGGAATGAAATCCAAATTCAACAAATAAACCCAAGAGACCACAAGATAAACTAATTAAAACTAAACCAAATGAATTTAAATTCAAATAAACGAATCTAAAATCTAAACAAAACCTACAAAATAATAACAATAATAATAATAATAATGACAAATAAAAAAACTAAGTAAATCTTCAATAAAAAAAACTCAAATATTTATTTCAATCAATAAAACTTTCTTTATTAATTTAGATCGAATAAGTGAACCCGGATTCCAAACACAAAATCAACCATAATTTAATAAACTAAAATAAAATCTAACTCAATGAATTCAACCTTTATACTAATAAAACGATTCAGCTAAAACCAAATTCCTAAATTAATTCTATATTTTTATTTATTTTTTTAAAAAATAAAAAAAAACTCTGGAAACTCAAAGTAAGTGAAAATCCCTTTTTTACTATCTAAACTCTAAAATAAACTAAGTACTAATCAAATAAACAAATTTAAATACTTAAACCATCAAAATATAATAACCTTAATCTAAGAACATAGATAAAAAAAAAAACAATAATTAGTATATATAAACTTCAAATAAAATTCATTATCATTTTTTTTGAGATTTTCTTTTTTTTTTAAAAAAAAAAATATATATACAAATTCAAATTAATTCTCCGTCTCGATCTAACATGTATAAATATGAAATTCCAATCCACATAATCAATATATACATCTAAACGAAATAAATAAAAAAAAATCCTTCTCCCACTCACGCTCACAGACATGTACACACTTAAAATTTGAAATAAAATAAAATAACTCTCTCTCTCTCTCTCTCTCACTCACAGCACTCACACTATCACGGGCACCCACTTTCACATCTCACTCACGGACTCCTCTCTTTCATTCAACACACACACACACTAAAGCTTTCTCTCACCGACACTCTCACACACACGCACACTAACCTATCTCTCTCTCTAACACTCATTCACTCACTTTCTCTCGCACAAAATTTCTCTCTCTCACGTACACACACACAGGGAAGAGAAGGAGAGACAGAAGGAAACATGATGAACACGACAGGGAAGTGATCGCGGGGAAGAGAACTGACGGTGCATCGCGGCTGTTAGGCTCGGCGTCAAGGGGTTGAGGCGTCTGAGAGGACGCGGTGGCTTGTGGTTCGCGGCGGGAGGATGCGGTGGATCGGAGGGTGAGAGGGTGAGGGAACCGTGGGTTCACGATGATGATGGTGCTGGGGAGTGGCTAAACTGGCTGCGGTGCTTGTTCAGTGGCTAAGGTCGTTTCGGTTGATGATGATGAAGAGGGGTGGCGGTCGGAGGCTGTGGTAGTTACGGTGGTAGGAGGTTGTGGCTTGGATGATGATGATGGAGACAAGCTAGAGAGAGGATGGCCGTGGCGGTGGTTGTGCGGCGGAGGTGGGTTTGACACGGTGGTTTGAGGTGATGGAGTGGTGGTTCCGGCCATGGTGTTTTGCTGATGATGATGAGGACTCGAGGGTGGCTAAGGGGTGGTTGTGGTGGCTTGGTGAAGTTGATGATTTGTGAAGGGTGGTGGTTGTGGTGAAGGTGGGGATGATGATGAAGACTCGTGGGTGGCTAAGGGGTGGTGGCTGAAACTTGAAGGATGATGATGATGGTGACAAGCTAGAGGGAGAGGAGGGGGCTGTGATGATGTATGGTGGTTCATGATGGAGGTTGTGGTGGTTAGAGGGGATGAGGTTGATGATGTTAAAAGGGGATGAGGGAAGAGTTGAATGGGGAGGAAGATGATGAAGATTGGCTGAAGGGAAGAAGGGGAGGAAGATGTTGGTGATGGGCATGGAGGCCGCGGCTGGTGGTGGAGGCTGCCACGGCCTCCTCCTTCTTTTTTCTCCTTTTTTAAATTTTTTGTTTATACTTGATGATGATGATATTGCTGATGATGATGATATTACCTTGATTTTTTTCTTGATTTCTTGGTTGTATTCTGGACTTGTTGCTGGATGCTTCTTTTTCAGGTTCTTCAAAATTGGTATTCTGATGTTTTTAGTTCTCTCCCCTCTCCATTTTGATTATGGCCTCCGTCCCCCATGTATACCCTCGGTGTTTTTTCGGATTCCACCGAAAGAGAGATCTTAGTTCAAAGACATCATCATTGCCTCTATTTTGATTTTTTTGCTTTTCCCCCTCCCCATGCTACTGTTACTTCACATGTACGCCTCGGCCAAAGAAGAAAAGAGGAACCCGAGAGGAGTCCGTGACTCCTCTTTTTTTCATTTTTTTATTTTTATTTTTGTCTTTCCCTTTTACAGATAAAAAAAAAAGGAAACAAACTGGACCTGTAAATAGATAAATAAAAAAAATGAATCCGGATTAAGCTTCTCTTTTTTTTTTTTTAAAAGGCCCAGAATAAAGGAATAGGCTAAAATAACACAAATGGGCTGGGTTGAAATAAAATGGGTTTTTCCTTTTTTCGAAAATAAAAAAATTTTAGATCTTTGTTAAAAAATCGGACAAAATCAGGTGTTCACAGTTGCCCCTCTTTATTCATTTCTTATGAGAGAATATGAAAAACTCAAGTTTTATATTTTCTTCATAAGGAATGAATAAAGACATGAACATTGATTTTGTACGATGAAAACAATCTAAATCTAAAATAATATGCATATACGAGAAAGTCAAATGCAAATGCACCAGCTAGCAAGAACCTAAAACAGACGATGCTGACCGAAACTTAAAAACCAACAAGGGGTTGACTGGAAATGTAAAATGGCAATCTGAGGTTAACTGAAATTAAATTGGCAACTGAGATCGATTGAAAATGAAAAAATGGCAGCTGAGGCTGACTGAAAATGTAAATTGGCAGCTGAGGCCGACTGAAAACGTAAATTGGCAGTTGAGGCCGACTTGAAATGTAAATTGGCATCCGAGGTATCGAAATGTAAATTGGCATCTGAGGCCGACTGAAAACGTAAATTGGCAGCTGAGGCCGACTGGAAACTAAAATGGCATCTGAGGCCGATTGAAAGTGTAAATTGGCATCTGAGGCCGAATAAAATCATAAATTGGCATCTGAGGCCGAATAAAATCATAAATTGGCATCTGAGGCCGACTGAAAACATAAATTGGCAGCTGAGGCCGACTTGAAATGTAAATTGGCATCTGAGGCCGACTAGAAATGTAAATTGGCATCTGAGGCCGGCTAAAATGTAAATTGGCGACTGAGGCCGACTTGAAATGTAAAATTGGCAACTGAGGCCGACTAAAACGTAAATTGGCAGCTGAGGCCGACTTGAAATGTAAAATTGGCAACTGAGGCCGACTGAAAAGGTAAATTGGCAACTGAGGCCAGCTGAAAACGTAAATTGGCAACTGAGACCGACTGAAATGTAAATTGGCATCTGAGGCCGACTGAAAATGTAAATTGGCAACTGAGGCCAGCTGAAAATTAAAAATGGCATCTGAGGCCGATTGAAAGTGTAAATTGGCATCTGAGGCCAAAATAAATCATAAATTGGCATCTGAGGCCGAATAAAATCATAAATTGGCATCTGAGGCCGACTGAAAACATAAATTGGCAGCTGAGGCCGACTTGAAATGTAAATTGGCATCTGAGGCCGACTGAAAATGTAAATTGGCATCTGAGGCCGACTGGAAATGTAAATTGGCATCTGAGGCCGACTAAAATGTAAATTGGCGACTGAGGCCGACTTGAAATGTAAAATTGGCAACTGAGGCCGACTAAAACGTAAATTGGCAGCTGAGGCCGACTTGAAATGTAAAATTGGCAACTGAGGCCGACTGAAAAGGTACATTGGCAACTGAGGCCAGCTGAAAACGTAAATTGGCAACTGAGACCGACTGAAATGTAAATTGGCATCTAAGGCCGACTGAAAATGTAAATTGGCAACTGAGGCCAGCTGAAAATTAAAAATGGCATCTGAGGCCGATTGAAAGTGTAAATTGGCATCTGAGGCCGAAATAAATCATAAATTGGCATCTGAGGCCGAATAAAATCATAAATTAGCATCTGAGGCCGACTGAAAACATAAATTGGCAGCTGAGGCCGACTTGAACTGTAAATTGGCATCTGAGGCCGACTGGAAATGTAAATTGGCATCTGAGGCCGACTAAAATGTAAATTGGCAACTGAGGCCAGCTGAAAATGTGAATTTGAAAAAGAAACAGTCTTTTTTTTCAAATCACATGCACAAAGCCTTGAATTATCCACCTTCAGTTTACACAATATTAAAACTAACCGTAACCCAATCGAGCAACCTTGAGGAAAACTTTAACCGATCAAACTCATAACCTTAGCATTGGACCTTTTGGCACAATAAAGGCTTTCCTTTCTTCTGTGACCTTGCTCATTTTATTCTTCTCCCATTTCTTTTTTCTGAAGGTTGATTACTTTTCTGTCAAGCTTAGCTGAAATTTCTAGATCGGGATGCTAATCATTGATGTAATTGTTGTAAACAATGTTAGATTGCGTAATTGAAGCTTAAATTTATCCTACTTGAGACATTATGAATAAACATGCATTTAAAGAGAAGTGAAGGATTGACTGAACGAATGTCTTTATTGTCTGGTGTATTAGATAACAACATGCTTTGAACAACAGAAATGTGAAAGATAAAGTTTTGGGGAACACAAAATTTTGCCCCAGTTTAGGTTCTTGGTGGCTCAATCAATTGACTTCTTAAAGCAAGTTGAACACCATAGCCATGATATCTGACGACATATCTTCAAATTCCCTTTAAAATTGCCCCAGTTTCAGCCCTTATTTGCTTGCCTCGCTGGATTATCAAAAATTGCCCAGTTTCAGTTGCCAGCGAAGATGCTTATCTTTTCTACTCTAACTTTTGCCTAGGCCGCTCTTTTGAGTTTTCAGCCTAGCGAGCTCTTTTGTTTTGCTGTTTTGCCCTAATTTTTGCTTAGGTCGCTCTTTCGAGTTTTCAACCTAGCGAGCTCTTTTGTTTTGCTGTTTTGCCCTAATTTTTGCTTAGGTCACTCTTTCGAGTTTTCGACCTAACAGGCTTTCCTTTTCTGCTTTGTCCTAACTTTTGCTTAGGTCGCTCTTTCAAGTTTTCGACCTAACGGGCTTTTTAAGCATCTTTTCAAGCGTAAAATCTTTTGACTGCATCACTGTTGATTGGTTTAGGCAATTCTCGTCCCTCCATGTTTTGCAAAATCAACGCTCCACCTGAGAATGCATGCTTGACAATGTAAGGACCTTCGTAACTTGGAGCCCACTTTCCCCGTGTGTCCTCTTGATTAGGAAGAATTCTCTTCAGAACCAAATCTCCTGGATGAAAATCTCTAGGGCGGACTTTCTTATTAAAAGCTCTAGCCATTCTACTTTGATACAACTGGCCGTGGCAAATGGCTGTAAGCCTCTTCTCTTCGATCATATTCAATTGCTCATATCGAGCTTTCACCCATTCAAATTCTTCCAGCTCAGCCTCCATTAAAACTCTAAGCGAAGGGATTTCAACCTCTATAGGAGATACCGCTTCCATTCCATATACCAATGAGAAAGGAGTTGCTCCTGTGCTTGATCGTATGTTGGTACGATATGCGTCACGAGCATCTGGCGATATTTCATGCCAGTCTTTGTAATTCACCACCATTTTGGCAATGATTTTCTTGATATTCTTATTCGCAGCTTCAACCGCACCATTCATTTGAGGTCTATAAGGAGTTGAGTTATGATGCTTGATCTTGAAAGTCTCAAAGAACTTCTGAACTTCGGCACCATTGAGGTTAGGAGCATTGTCTGTAATGATCCTTTCTGGAATTCCATATCTGCAAATGATGTCCTTTTTGATGAATCTGAGAAACACCTTCTATGTTATGTTGGTATATGAAGCAGCTTCCACCCATTTAGTGAAATAATCAATCGCCACCAAGATGAAACGATGACCATTAGATGCTTTGGGGTTAATCGGGCCGATAACATCCATGCCCCACATCGAGAAAGGCCAAGGAGACACCATCTTTGTGCAAGCGGAGGAGCATTGACTCGATCTGCATATATTGGCATTTGTGGCACTTCCGAACATAACTGATACAGTCATTCTCCATAGTGGACCAGTAATAACCGTTTTTTAAGATTTTGCGAGCCATCATATGTCCATTGGCATGAGTTCCGCAGATCCCTTCATGAACTTCAATCATGATTATTCGAGCTTCAAGAGCATCTACACATCTGAGGAGAGTCGTGTCATAGTTCCTCTTGTAGAGAACTTCACCATTCAGGAAAAAGGCCATGGCGATCTTGAATTGTCTTCTTATCCACCTCATTTGCGTCTGCTGGGTATTCTCCTCTTTGAATATACTGTTTGATATCATGATACCATGGTTGACCGTCCGGCTCAATGTCCACATTGTCACAATACACCGGTTCACTTTGCATTTCTACATGGATGGGTTGAACATTAGCATGGACCTCCAAGTTAGTCATCACGGCCAAAGTCGCTAAAGCATCCATAAGCGGTTCTTGTCCCGAGTTAAATGAGAGAATGATATGTCATCAAAGCGCTCAATTAACTGAGACAAATGCTTCTGATAAGGTACCAATTTCGGATCCTTTGTACGCCATTCTCCATTAACTTGATAGATTATGAGCGCGGAGTCTCCAAAAACCTTTAGTTCTTTGATTCCCAAGTCAATCGCAACTTGCAAACCATTTGCACATGCTTCGTATTCTGCCATGTTGTTAGTACATTCAAAGTCTAGTTTGATAGAAACTGGATACTGCTTCCCAGCTGGTGAGACTACTACAGCTCCTATTCCACATCCATTCATATTGGCCGCTCCATCAAAGTACATCTTCCACACATTCCTCTCTTCCTCATCTTCTCTTTCTAGTGCGGCCACCTCATCATCAGAATTCAAGCATAGTGGGTTGTACACCCTCCAGAGGGTTTTCAGCTAGATGATCAGCAATTGCACTTCCTTTGATGGACTTTTGAGTGACATATTTGATATCAAATTCAGACAGCATCACTTGCCATTTTGACATTCTCAATGACACATGAGGACTATCAAATATATACTTTAACGGATCCATTCGAGAAATCAGCCAAGTAGTGTAATACAACATGTACTGCCTCAACCTCTTGGAAGCCCATACTAACGCTGTGAGTCTTTTCAATTGCCAAATAGCGAGATTAGCATTCATTAAACTTCTTGCTCAGGTAATAAATGACTGCTCTTTCTTTCGGATTCATCATATTGCCCCAACATTGCCCAGAGTGAAGTAGGTAACATTGTAAGATCTGATATTAAAGGCCGGCCTGGCGTAGGAGGAATCAAAACTGGAGCTTTCATTAGATAAGCCTTTATTTTGTCGAAGGCTTCTTGACATTCTTCATTCCATTCTCCAGGTTGATGTTTTCGCGACAACCGAATATAAACTCACAAGTACTAGTCAAATTTGCAATGAATCTAGCAATGTAGTTGAGCCTCCCAAGAAAACTTCTCACTTCCTTTTCAGTTCGGGGGGCTGGCATCTCTTGTATTGCTTTCACCTTATCCGGATCCACCCTTATCCCTTCTCTGCTGACAATGAATCCCAGTAATTTCCCTGTGGAAGCTCCAAAGATACATTTATTCGGGTTCAGTCGCAACTTGTATTTTCTGAGTCTTTCAAACAGCTTTTGTAAGACTGCTACATGGCTTTCTCCCTCTTTGGACTTAGCGACCATGTCATCAACATACACTTCAATTTCCTTGTGCATCATGTCGTGGAGCAGCGCAACCATAGCACGTTGGTAAGTGGCAGCATTCTTCAACCCGAATGGCATGACTGTATAGCAGAATGTTCCCCACGGAGTTATGAACGTAGTTTTTCCTTTGTCATGAACATCCATGAGAATCTGATTGTACCCGGAATATCCATCCATGAATGAAAATCGGTGATTTCTGGCCGTGTTATCAACAAGAACATCGATGTGAGGGAGTGGAAAATCATCTTTCGGGCTAGCTTTATTCAGGTCCTGATAATCAACACACATCCTAACCTTCCCATCCTTTTTAGGCACAGGCACGATGTTGGCCACCCAATCTGTGTGTCTTGACACCTCTAGAAACCCGGCCTCTAGCTGTTTAGTCACTTCTTCCTTTATCTTTAATGACATGTCAGGCCGCATTCTTCTCAACTTTTGCTTTTTCGGCTCAGCTTCTGGGTACAAAGGGATCTTGTGTGAAGCAATCTCTGGATCTAGTCCTGGCATATCATGATAAGACCATGCAAAAATATCCAGGTATTCTTCGAACAAAGCAATCATCTCTATTTGCTCAGGATTCTCCACTATTTTCAGCTTTTTCTTCTCTTCTTCGGTGCCCATGTTAATTACCTTGACCACCTCATTGTCTAAGTCAAATCCTTTTTCCATGTGTTCTAATAACCCTGAAAATTTCTCAACAGCTTCTTCATCTTCTTCAGATTCATAGCTATTGCAATCAAGTGCAGTAAGAGAATCAATTGATTGACCTTCAAAATCCTTTTCCCGTGGCAAAATATTCATAGCATTTAGGTCCCTGGAAAGCATTTATGGGGGTTGGAATGCCAAGACAAATAATGGGTAAAACACGAATAAAAGGGCACAAATTAATGGTTCGAGGAGATAATGATAAAGAAAAGAATAGCAGATGGAAAAGAGAAAAATTGCTGGATGAACATGCAAGTTTATTCAAATGATGTTTCAAAGTAGCATACATAAAAGCAAATACAATTAATACAATCCCACATGATTACTTTGAAGTAATAACATCAATCACTGGTTCGGCTTCCCAATTCATCAGCATCATATCGTGGTTGACAGCATAAGTATTGTTGCGTTCTTCAGGCTTCTCAACATCCACCATATTGATGGTTGGACAACAGCTAGGGACACATCTTTGTTCAACCATAATCACTTCAGTCGAATAAGGAAAGGTCTCTCTCAGATGAGGGATCTGCTTCATCTTCTCTTTTGGTTTCTTTTGCTCAAGAGCCATGGTCTTGATCTGCTCCTCCAATGACGCCTCATATCCTAAACCAAATCGGTTAGGTTTCCCTGAGATAGATAGAGGTGTTTTGATACCCTGCAACCGTGGTCCCAGTCCTTTGCCGTGCAGATAACCATTTTTGATCATGATATGAGCCACTATCTGATTGACATCTTGCCTTGGGAGCTCGTTCTGTTCTTGCTTCAACCCCACCACCTCCAGATTGTGCCATAAGCTGCTTTCTACTAGCTCAACATTTTCAACATATGGAAGTGAGACAGGTTTAGATACAATGATTTCCTTCTCTCCATGGATTGTAATGACTGAATCATTTTCAATGTACTTAACCTTTTGATGCAAGGTTGAAGGAACAGCACCAACATTATTAATCCATGGTCTTCCCAGCAGCATATTGTAATCAGACTCAATTTCCATCACTTGGAATAAAACCTCAAATCGGCTCGGGCCGATTTCCAATAGCAACACTATTTCCCCCAGGATGTTTTTCTTTGCTCCATCAAAAGCTCTCACAATCATTACTTGCGGTGAAACATCGTCTTTGCCCATTGACAAGTAGCTCAATGTCGATGCTGGCAAGACATTTAATCCCAACCCTCCATCAATGAGGACTTTAGACACTATATAGCCTTTGCATTTTAGGGTTATATACAGTGCTCGTGGGTTGGCCTGTGATACGATCTCTTCACTTGAGAAAGTGATCATATTGACACGCTTTACCGGATCCACCATGTTCACCATATTCTCCAATGAGACATCCGGTTTCACATAAGCATCTTTCAAAACCTTTAACACTGCTTTTTGGTGAGATTCAGATGATAAGATTAATGACAACAAGGAGATTACGGGAGTCCTCTTCAATTGCTCCAAAGATGTCGTACTCGCTTTGCTTCATAATCTTGAGAACTCTTCTTCTTCATTTTCTTCTCTTCCTTTTCTATCTGCACCAAAACTCCTTCCCACGTTCTCTTCATCAACAAGCTTCCTTTTTTCCAGCTCTCCGGGCCCATAAATCCTTCCACTTCTTGTTATTCCTTTTACCTTCGCTATCACTTCACTTGTTTGGGCTTTTGAGGTTTCCCCTATGTCTCCGTTCGTCTCCACATTAGTTTCATAGTTCCAAGGGATAGCATGTGTATTTTCGTGAATCGAATGATCTTTGGTTTCCTCACAGTGATCACCACTTTCTCTGGTTTCGGAGTTTGATTCAGTGAAGGGACGCGAGTCTGAGCGATCGATCACATTCACCTCTTACGGGAGATTCGACCTCTTTTTTGCTTGAATCACACCTAGGTCGAGTAATTCTTGTACTCGAGCTTTGAAACTCCAACAACTTTCTATATCATGACCAAAACCTCCAGAGTGGTATATGCAGCTCAACTTTATGTCATCTTTCTCATTTTCTTTCATCATTGATGCGAGATCTTTGCGATATGATACCCAGTCTCCTTCAAGCCATTGAACACTTTCTCCATAGGAGTTCGGAGACTCATAACCTTCTTGATCAATGGTTCATCACTTTCCAAGGCATTCACACGACTTCCTCCTTCGTGTTTTGGAATTGGGTTATTAACAATGTCTGGCTTTGAATCTTCTTGAAGATCCAACCTCCCACAAGCAATTAATCTTCTTACCGCCATTTTGAATCCTTCACAATCCTCTATAGAATGTCCTGCAATATCCATGTGAAATTTGCAAGTAAGGTTTGGGTTGTACCATGCTGGAAATGGCGGTTCTAATGGGTGCACGGGACATGCAGAGATCAGGGGAGCATCAACTAGTTTTTGAAAGAGGTCGGCATTTGAGATGGATAGCTTTGTAAAGGGTGGAAGGTTAGGAAGTCGATTTGATTACGGTTTTGGAAATTTGGTCGAGGTGCTGGGGTGTATGTTGGGTGGATTGGTTGGTATGGCCTTATGTGGAGGTTGTTAACTTGGGGTTGGGAGTATGGAACAGTGTTTGCGGTTAGTGTGGCTTGGTATGGTGGGTAATGAGGGATAGGGGCTTGGTATGATCGTGGTTGGGTTGGTGTGTATCGTGGGACGAAGGATTGCTGACCATGCACATAATTCACATCTGTCTCCTTCTTTCTGGGTGGGAAACTCTTTCTAGTGTCCTCACTGTTCATGGGAAGCTTGCCGGCTTTTACTAAGCTTTCAATTCTTTCTCCAGCAGTTATCAACTCAGAGAAGTCTTTGTATGCTGCTCCTGCCATTGCCCCAATGTAAGGGGATCCCAAGGTTCCCAAGAAGTAAGAACACATTTCAGTTGGGATGAGCGGCGGTTGAACTTGGGCAGCCAAGGCTCTCCACCTTTGTGCATATTGCTTGAATGATTCATCCTTCTTCTTCTGCATAGAGCTTAATTGCTCTCGTGTAGGTGCCACCTCAAGATTGAACTTGTATTGGCTCATGAACAGATCTGCCAATTCTCTCCAGCTAGAAATCTTCGAATGGTCTAGTTGAATGTACCACTCCAGAGCGGGTCCCGTCAGGCTTTCATGGAAGAAATTGATGAGGAATTTTTCATCCTTTGACCATATTGCCATCTTAGTACAATAACTCTTCAAGTGAAATAGAGGATTACCCGTCCCATCATACTTTGAGAAGTCAGGAACCTTAAAGTCCCTAGGGATTACTACATCAGTAGAAGGACAGAGTTGTTCAACCTCCACATACCCATAGGGGCTAGGTCCTTGAATAGCCCGAATTTGCTCTTGAATCTTCTCCATCCATTCCTCTTTGAACTTTCCTTTTTCTGCCTCTGCACGACTATTTTCTGAGGAGGATGGTTGTACGGATGACCACACGAGGTTGCTCCCAGACAGGGGTAACATGCCCATGTTCATGAGTTTGCACATTTTCCAAGGAACGATAACCTTCTCCAATAGGGATTACCAATGGTATCGTGGGCGGTGGTTGCCCATGGAGGTTATTCGGGATTTCACCCATATCATTCATCCCTACAGTGATGTTTAGAGCTGCACTCGATACCACAGGCATACCCAATGTCATGGTCTTTGGTTGCACATTCGCTGAATGAGCTCCCAATAGGTTAAGTGATTCTTGTATGGCCCGCATCATATCCTCCAATCTCCCTTGGTTATTTGACAGTTCATTCAGTTTTCCTCTCACCGCGTCAACTTCATTGCTCAGATTTCTTCCTCCTTCAGAAGTAGTTGTGACTGGGATACCCCTTTCTGCGTCACCATTCCCTCCAGCCATTTTGGTCCGGGCTCTGGTATTGTGAATTCGAGTTTGATCGGTATCGGTTTTCCTTGGGCGCCCAATTGTGACGAAGTTTTACCTGATTCAGAAAACAATTTTAGTGAAGGGTAAGAGATAAAAACATGGCTATTTGTTAGAAATCATCGAGCCGAGTCTTGATGTGAGTATCTTTGATGATAACCGTTCCTCAGAACGTCTCGTTCAAAAGTACTAAGTCATTGACATTGCTACGAGACCAACACAATACAGAGAAACAAAGATTCTTTTATTCATGAAGGCATATTACAACCATCATCCTTCTTACATTGATTCTCACAACAACAAAAGAGAATACATTGTAAAGCCACAAATGCCTTCCTCAAAATCTCTCAGTAATCATTTGCTTCATTCTTCCAATCAAGTCTTTACAATAGTCAACAAAATTACAAATCTCGATTGGGGTCTTGAAAGGGATTATTCCTTGCTCGGCCAATCCTAAGTATCTTGGAACATCTTCAATGGCCGCATTAGCTAATCCTGCCAAGTTTGAGAAGCGAGTCTTCAGCTCATGAATAATGTGGTTCTGATGTTGTATTTCGGAATCCAAACTTGCAACTCTTTCCTTTTCTTCTTCCAGTGCAACTTGATATTCCATGATCTCATCATTCATGTGTTGACTTAGCTCTTCAATCTTCCTTTGGTATTCATTGTTCAATTCTTCCATTTGTTGTTTCATTTGTTCTTCACCTTTTAACGCAGTTTCTTCAGCAATTTTGGCCTTTCGAAGTAGATCTTTCAGCTGTTGATTTTCGGCTAGCACTTTGTCACGCTCCTGTCTCCGAAGTCCTAGCTCTTTGTTGGCAGCTTTGAGGCATTCCTTGGTTTTCATCATGTGTTCATGCCCCATCTTCAGCTTCTTGCTTGTTCCTTCTAGAGCCTGATCCTTTTCAGTGCTTTCTCGTTTTAATGTCATGTAGTTATGGTGGACACTTTTCAACTCAGCTTCTATTTGCATCTTTTCTTGTTCAACCTTGTCTAGTTTCTCCTTCATTTCTTTGATTTCTTCATTTCCATGGAAACCCCAGGTTGATACATTGTCCAGAGGAGTAATAGTTATGACTTTGAAGGGCAGCTTGATCTCTTGAGCCCTATTTTTCACCCATTGATGATAACTTTCTTTCACAGCACAACTTCTAACTCCCAGTTCCTTTCCCTTCTTGACAACCTTATTCCAAGCGGACCGGATCTTCTGGAATAGGTCAATGTCTTTGGAGTCTTGATAATATGAGACGAATGGAGAATCATAGCTTTAAGGAGGTCCCATCATGGGATACCTAACCCAGCGTAATACCAAGACAGGATTGTAGTTTATGCATCCTCGGGTACCCATGAGAGGTACATTTGGAAAGCTTCCACACTGATAAATCAGAGTTTGACCATCCTCCCTCCAAGGATACCATCGTATCATCCTTTCATCCAATTTGGCTAAGTCTTGAGCCCACTCTTGTCCACTCTTCTTCTTAATCTTATGCATTCGTAGGTCTTCAATTGGACAAGGCGCCTTGTAATTCCTTTGGAATATGTGCGAAGTAGCCCACACATATAACATTGGTAAACAGCACAGAATTCTCTTACCATTTCTCTCATGGCAAAAGCTCAGAGTACAATAAACATCTGCCAGGAGGGCTGGAACGGGATTATGACCATGGAACTTGCGAGCAAGGAATACGTCAATAGCCGCAAAGTCTACAAGGCCTTCAATGTTCGGAAATAAGACAGTGCCGTAGATGGTGAGTGCCAGTACATCTATGAAAGCATCCCAATCTTCAACTTGAGCTAAACGGCGCATATGCTCTTCGAGATAATCCCTTGAGAATCCGTAAGTCCCATTTCTACACTGTTGTGCTTCGTGCAAGTTTTTCACACCTATCCTTAAGACAGTTGATATTGTATGCAAAGAAGGATAATGTCCTTGATAGTGATAAGGTTTTTCTCCTTCTAGTGGCAGTCCCAGGATTTTCTCAAATTCTTCAATAGTAGGTGCTAATTGGAAGTCTTGAAAAGTGAAACATCGGAGCGGAGGATCATAGTACTGTGCCAGTGCTGTGATTGCTTCTTCCTGCTCTTCCACTTCTAAGAGATTCAAGATCTTTCCATATTTTCTGGTGAGAGACAAGCGTTGTGGTAACTTCAGCAATTGACCCAAAGACCTCAGATTTTTAGTGTCAGGTGTCTTGGCCTTGAGACGTAGAGTTCTTTTCAACTTTTCACCTTTCTGACTGTCTGGTCTCATATTTGTTTCCATTTTCCCAAAGATACTCACAATAAGATTTCAGTTCAACTTTCTAACAAACCTGCCGTAATAGAAAGAAAAATTTGATTTAAATGAAAGAAGGAATAATAAACAATTTAGGAAATGAACAGAAATTATGCACAAAGAACAATGATAGGAAATTATGTACAAAGAAAGGAGTTAAGGAAAATGCACGCTCTCTTTGTGTCCTATGTGAGGTAAGTTCTGGAGGTTAATTCTATGGTTCTATGGTCGTTCTACCTTGTGAACACTTTCACTGGGTGGGTCTACATTCTCAGAGTTCTATGGCCTCTAGAGTTAAGACTCGTTTCAGAATGTTACCCACAACAGCAGGTGAACCGCTAGGTGTAGGGCATTCACGAAAGAATCACACTCTAGATGAGATTTTCGCAATAACCAAACAGGATGAACATCCAAAATGGCTACCACTACACAATCTCTTACCTATCTCAAGTTACACTCAGACCCGGGTATAGGGCCCCACTCGTATGTGATTAACGTGTAAGTGTTGTGTGTGAAGAGAGCATACAAACCTGAAACCCTAAGACTACCCACGACCAATTCCTGCAAAAACAGTTCAAACGAACACGTACAATATTCAGTAACAGTCATCTACCCTAAGGTTTTTACAAGTAAAGCTATCATTATAAATAAGCACATGGAAAGCAAAATTCTGTAAAGAGACAAAGCATGCAACAAAGTAAAATAAGGAAAGGAAAACAAACGTCAAAAGGTTATATTTAATTTGCACAACTAAATAAAACAGGCCTGACTCTCTTGGAAATCCCCAGTGGAGTCGCCATCTGTCGCAACCGGGATCGCGACGGGGACAGCGAAAAAGAGAGAATGAAATTATTGTTGAAAATATTGGAGTCGCCACCAAGTTTATTTAAAATTTGGGAAAACATGGAAAACCCATTCATTTTGAAAAGGATCTTTGAAACCATATTCGAGTTCGGGAGTCGGTTATGTATAGGGAAGGGCAGGAATTTAATCCCACGCACCCTAGTACACCCGTCCTTAGACGGTACCTTTAATTAACTGTGCAAATTAAATAAATAACCTTTTTCAAACATTTATTTTCTGTTTCAAGACAATTAAAATAAATGAGCAAATTTAAATTGAAAAAAAAGTATATGAGTCGTAAATATTTACAAATAAGAAGGAAAGGAGAAAATGATTTTTTTTATATATTTTTATAAATAAATATAAGAGAGAACAAACATTTTTTATGAAAATTTTGAATCATTAAGCTGTCACAACTCAAATGTTCGAAATATCGAGTCAACAAGTCGTCATGGTCAAATTAACTCTTTATCTACAATAACAAAAGTTAAATAAAATATTTCGAAATAAAATTTAGGAAAAAGAAATTATAAAATAAAATAAGATACACGAATAACATAGAAAATTATAAAATAAAACAAGATACATGAATAGCATAGAAAAATATTAGGAAAATCTAATTTTGAAAGGGAATTTTAGAATATCAAGCTGTCATAGCTAAAATATTCTAAAACATAAAGTTAACAAACCGTCGCGGTCGAATTAACTTTATTTAAAAAAAACTTTGAATATCAAGCCGTCGCAGCTAAAAACATGGGACTAACAAACCGTCCTGGCTCAAATAACTCCTTTTTAATACAATTCATTAATTAATTAAGTGAATCTTAAAAAAGCCCAAATGTTAAAAGCAAACAACCATAACCCAACAAGTAATTAAAAATCCAAATAAACAAACCCAAATTCTATCATAATAAAACAATTCTACCCGAACTAAATTCTTAAACCACTTCTATATTCTTTATGCATATTTTTTTCTTAAAAAAAAGATAAATAAATAAAATAAATGAAAAAAAAAACTCCAGTATCTACTTGAATTCAAAGCGAATGAAATTTTTTATTATTAAGACTTTAATTTAAACAAATAATCTTCCAAACCTAAAGAAAAAAAAAAGTTAACTAAATAAACAACTCTTAAAATTTAAACTCAAATCAAGCAAACCTCTTTTTTAAGTTCATTTAGATGGAATGAAATCCAAATTCAACAAATAAACCCAAGAGACCACAAGATAAACTAATTAAAACTAAATCAAATGAATTTAAATTCAAATAAACGAATCTAAAATCTAAACAAAACCTACAAAATAATAACAATAATAATAATAATAATGACAAATAAAAAAACTAAGTAAATCTTCAATAAAAAAAACTCAAATATTTATTTCAATCAATAAAACTTTCTTTATTAATTTAGATCGAATAAGTGAACCCGGATTCCAAACACAAAATCAACCATAATTTAATAAAATAAAATCTAACTCAATGAATTCAACCTTTATACTAATAAAACGATTCAGCTAAAACCAAATTCCTAAATTAATTCTATATTTTTATTTATTTATTTTTTAAATAAAAAAAAACTCTGGAAACTCAAAGTAAGTGAAAATCCCTTTTTTACTATCTAAACTCTAAAATAAACTAAGTACTAATCAAATAAACAAATTTAAATACTTAAACCATCAAAATATAATAACCTTAATCTAAGAACATAGATAAAAAAAACAATAATTAGTATATATAAACTTCAAATAAAATTCATTATCATTTTTTTTGAGATTTTCTTTTTTTAAAATATATATATATATATATATATATATATATATATATACAAATTCAAATTAATTCTCCGTCTCGATCTAACATGTATAAATATGAAATTCCAATCCACATAATCAATATATACATCTAAACGAAATAAATAAAAAAAAATCCTTCTCCCACTCACGCTCACAGACATGTACACACTTAAAATTTGAAATAAAATAAAATAACTCTCTCTCTCTCTCACTCACAGCACTCACACTATCACGGGCGCCCACTTTCACATCTCACTCACGGACTCCTCTCTTTCATTCAACACACACACACACTAAAGCTTTCTCTCACCGACACTCTCACACACACGCACACTAACCTATCTCTCTCTCTAACACTCATTCACTCACTTTCTCTCGCACAAAATTTCTCTCTCTCACGTACACACACACAGGGAAGAGAAGGAGAGACAGAAGGAAACATGATGAACACGACAGGGAAGTGATCGCGGGGAAGAGAACTGACGTGCATCGCGTCGTTAGGCTCGTCAAGGGGTTGAGGCGTCTGAGAGGACGCGGTGGCTTGTGGTTCGCGGCGGGAGGATGCGGTGGATCGGAGGGTGAGAGGGTGAGGGAACCGTGGGTTCACGATGATGATGGTGCTGGGGAGTGGCTAAACTGGCTGCGGTGTTTGCTCAGTGGCTAAGGTCGTTTCGGTTGATGATGATGAAGAGGGGTGGCGGTCGGAGGCTGTGGTGGTTACGGTGGTAGGAGGTTATGGCTTGGATGATGATGATGGAGACAAGCTAGAGAGAGGATGGCCGTGGCGGTGGTTGTGCGGCGGAGGTGGGTTTGACACGGTGGTTTGAGGTGATGGAGTAATGGTTCCGGCCATGGTGTTTTGCTGATGATGATGAGGACTCGAGGGTGGCTAAGGGGTGGTTGTGGTGGCTTGGTGAAGTTGATGATTTGTGAAGGGTGGTGGTTGTGGTGAAGGTGGGGGATGATGATGAAAACTCGTGGGTGGCTAAGGGGTGGTGGTCAAACTTGAAGGATGATGATGATGGTGACAAGCTAGAGGAGAGGAGAGGGGCTGTGATGATGTATGGTGGTTCATGATGGAGGTTGTGGTGGTTAGAGGGATGAGGTTGATGATGTTAAAAGGGATGAGGGAAGAGTTGAATGGGGAGGAAGATGATGAAGATTGGTGAAGGGAAGAAGGGAGGAAGATGTTGGTGATGGGCATGGAGGTCATGGTGGTGGAGGTCGCCACGGCCTCCTCCTTCTTTTTCTCCTTTTTAAATTTTTGTTTATACTTGATGATGATGATATTGCCGATGATGATGATATTACCTTGATTTTTTCTTGATTTCTTGGTTGTATTCTGACTTGTTCTTTGGATGCTTCTTTTTCAGGTTCTTCAAAATTGGTATTCTGATGTTTTTAGTTCTCTCCCCTCTCCATTTTGATTATGGCCTCCGTCCCCCATGTATACCCTCGGTGTTTTTTCGGATTCCACCGAAAGAGAGATCTTAGTTCAAAGACATCATCATTGCCTCTGTTTTGATTTTTTTGCTTTCCCCCCTCCCCATGCTACTGTTACTTCACATGTACGCCTCGGCCAAAGAAGAAAAGAGGAACCCGAGAGGAGTCCGTGACTCCTCTTTTTTTCATTTTTTTATTTTTATTTTTGTCTTTTCCTTTTACAGATAAAAAAAAAAGGAAACAAACTGGACCTGTAAATAGATAAATAAAAAAAACGAATCCGGATTAGGCTTCTCTTTTTTTTTTTTAAAGGAGAATAAAGGAATGCTAAAATAACACAAAATTTGGGTTGAAATAAAATGGGTTTTTCCTTTTTTCGAAAATAAAAAAATTTTAGATCTTTGTTAAAAAATCGGACAAAATCAGGTGTTCACAATACTCCATGATTTCCGCTCTCCAAGAGTAGAAAGGTGATCTCCGACTATCCGAAGTTAACATGATGCAATGCACTGCATAATCCTAAATTAGCTTATGGAATAATGATCAGTTTTAGTTTGCAGAAATACCATAGCAAAAGCCTAGCTAGCATCCTGAAAGAATGAGATGGAAGCCTAGTTTTAGTGCATCGATAACAAGTTGTTTCTGGAGTCAGTGTCTGAACATGTACTGGTCCTTCCCTTGGGATACAAGAGGGGTCTGAAACCCTATAAAGAAGGGTTGTCTCTATAAAACAGGGTGGGGGGTCACCCTGGGCTTTCACATTTCAGACTTTGAACAAACAAAAGGGTGTGCTAGTACAAAAAGAAAAGCTACAGCAATCCCGAGGAACAGCAACAAATTTTTCAAAGAGTGAAACCCACAAGCCCATGGCAACGGCAGAGCTACGGTTCGGTCGTCCCATCCCTCCTCTCCGCTCTCTGTAAAAGAGAAAACAAGGCCACATAATAAAACACCCTCTTCTGTCTTTTGGTTTTTCCGGTTACAGTCCGTTTTGTTTCAACTAATTAAACAAAAAATATTAAAAAAAATGGGTTTTTATTTTTATTTGTCCCTTTTCATTTCACCTTTTTTGAGTTTATATATATATTTCACTTTACTAATTAGTCTTCAATTTATACATGAAGATCAACATTTTCCCCCCTTTTTAACTAGTACAGACAATAAGACTTTTGAATTCAACAAGAATTTGATCTCAATTTATAATGAGGAGCTTTGCTCTTATTTATTTGATAAATTACAAATTCTTTCTGATTTTATTTTCCTCATTAATTTTAAACTAATATATGCTAAAAAACCGTAGAAGTATAAATACATGAGGTTAATTTTATGCATTGCAGGTGTAAAACTGATAGTTTATTTAATCGTATATTTCTATTTATAGGACTTTTAAAATAATAGATAGTTAGATCATCTTAATTTATTATTATATTATTAAATCAATACTTTGTTTCATTGTTAATGTAAAAAAAAATAAAAATTACACAAAAATCTAAGTAGGGGTGTGAGCTAATTAGTTTGGACTAATTTGCCTGAAAAACAAATTCGAACCGATTTATTTCATCACCTCAAAACATATTTTTCATCTTAGAATGCTAACCAGAATGTCAACACAGAATAATAATAACCCTATTCAGGGAAACACCGAAAATAATCCACCCGAATGAAAAATATGTGAAATAATCATGACATACACATAACACATCAATTGCAAAGCATCAATACATCTCTGCATTCCGTTAATTAATTTGATATTTGTAGCAACTAATTGCCAATTCAGGAACCATAAACGCACCCGAAAGAAAAAAAAAACAGAGAGAGAGAGAGAAAAACCCTTTCACTTTCAGGATGAAAAAGGGAAAATGTTTTTTGTCTTTACACAGTATGAACTGAATATCATGGGTTGGGAGTTAGATCCACAGGTTGAATTTAGTCACACGCATAGGGAAGGGAATCGGTGCTTGGACTGGCTAGCCAATGCAAGTCTCGACTTACAACTTGGCAGATATATTTGGAATGTTCCTCCTCGTCCTGGAGTGGTGCCACTCATGAGGGATGATGAGCAAGGGGTCTCTCTGCCCCGTTCTATTAGATTGTAGTTTGAGCTTTTTTGGGCTTCGGCCCTGCCTTTCTACCCAAAGGGAAAAAAAAAAAGAGAGTCAATGGCTAGAAGGGGAGGTGGCTTTTGAAGTGATAAATTGGCATGACAAAAAAAATAAATAAATAAAAGTGATGAACTTGGTGGGATTGGGAAATTAAATGGGAGGTTAATGTAGGTCAAATAAAAAAAATTCGGGTTGAATTTTAATAAATCTCAAGAAATATAGATGCAATTTATCTTTTTTTTAATTATTATTTTGTAACTTCTGACTCGAACTGATCTGATTATTCAAGTTGATTTGGATCGAGTCATTTGATTTATCTATTATCTTTTACTTGCCCGAAAAATTCAATAAAAAATAATGTAAAACATCAAAATTTTATATAAACAATTTCCCATATGCTAATATAAAATTGAGAAGGATTGAACTTGTGACCACGAAGAGTTACAAATTCAACCCCTTAGCTCCCAACCATTTGTGCCAACCGTAGTTGGCATAATGAAGTAATTTAATTATTGCTTGTTACATAATAAGCCCAATTGCCTTTTTTTGTTTTTTTTTGGTCAAAAGCCGAATTACCTTTGATGTGAAAACCTTGATCTGCTGCTTATTGGTTCAAGTCGTGGTCTTTACTCGCCGTAATTCCTTGGTTTCTTTCAGCAGTTGTCCCGACACTACTGTCATAGCCACCTCTAAACGCCCAACTTCTTTCTATAGAACTCAGTTAAAATACAAAAGTATACAACTATCGCCACTTTTAAAACCAAATATCATCTAGGTGGCATTATAGTTAGCTTTTTAACAATAAACTAGTAGCAATTAGGCTTTCATTACAAGTGACCAAAGGGTATTATCATCGCCAGACAAGCCAGTAAAACACGGCAAATCCTGTCAAGGAAATCTTCGCACTTTTTCAGCATTGGAAAACAGTATCTCAAAGAAAGGTTTTGAGGAATCACGGAGATTTAACCTTCAACAGTAAAAAACCCAGAATAATTCCAAAACCTACCACCATATATGCGAAGGAGATTGAAAAACTCAACGACCTCAATGCATTGGGAAGGAAAAAATTATATATGTTAAACCATTTCACAATAAAAAACTGCGATTTTTCTATATCTACTTCAGTCCCTTCTACACACAAAGGGTTAGACTTCACTGTTTTCCTCTCTTTTTTTTTTAATCCTCTTTTCTCCTTCAGAAATTTGTAGTCCAATTGAGGTGACTCAACTGGGGCTGCTGATATGCACCAACCTGAGGTCCAGGAGCAGCTGTGGCCACCCCAACTCCAACATTGTTGCCCATCGCTGGTCCTAAATGGTGAGGACTAGCGATAGCAGCTGGCTGCGGAGGAGCATGGTACACACCAGGAAACTGCATGTGAGAGGATTGAGCTGCAGCTGCATTGAAGGAAGCATGACCGGTGTGAGACGGCAAGTAAGCCGCATGAGGCGATTGACCTGGCAAGTTGTAGTATGATGTGGTTTGCATGCCTGGAAGCTCCCTTTGGTTCTGTATCCAGATCTCTGATGTCTCAGCCTGTGATTTGGGGGAAAAAAAAGAAAAAACAACATCAGGGAGGAGGTTGTGGTTTGGAAGCCAAAAGTGAAATTAAAAAAAAAAAAATGAAAGGATGTGTTCGCTGAGGGGTCGTTTGGTTTGTGTTCCAGGATAAATACAGGGACAGACTGTCCGTGTATCATGTTTGGTGGCAGAGACGGGATACAGGGATGGAAAAATTTTCTGTCCCAGAAACAGAAATTTTCTGTATTTCTATCCCTCCAAAAAGTGGAGACAGGACACGGAGACAGAAATTTAACCCCTTAGGTAGCACTCTCCGGTAGTGGTCGGGCCACCGGTCAATGCCCACGGCCACCAGTCAACACCAATCAATGGTGGTCAACGCCGGTCAAATGTCTGTACTGTCCCCGTCAACCAAACACTATACAAGGACAATATTTTTTATGTCTCCGTCTCCACTGTCCCTGTATTTCTGTCTCTATCCCTGTATTTGTGTCCTAGGACACAAACCAAACACTACCTTAAGTTATTTTATACAAAAATTTCATTTTCTAACTCAATCACTTTTCATGCCGGTTATTAATATCAGGACCTACTTGAAAAGCTGAAAACAGCTTAAAAACTAGGGGCCTGTTTGGTTTGCTAAAAACAGTTTTCAGTTTTCTAAATTTGTGAAGGAAAAATTGAAAAAACTGAAAATTTCAGTTTTCAGTTTTTTCAGTTTTTTCTTCACAAATCTGGAAAACTGAAAACTGGAAATTGAAAACTGAAAACTGAAAAAAGTAAACTAAACAAACCCTAGGTTTTTAGATTGAATAGAAGCTGATGTGAATAGCTTTTACAAAAAGTTAAGAAAGTCACTTTTTTGTTTAAGAAGTAAAAATTCCTTTGTTTGAAAAAAGGGTTAAAAGACAAATGCATCCACAATTCTACAAGAGATATTCATGGCAACATGAGAACAAAGCTTTACGAATCTTTGCCCTAACAATACTAAATTTCCTATTAGTTTTCGTGCATCATCTGAATCCCAAGACTCTGTGCTGTATTCTTGCTTACCCGCAGCTTATATTAAAACCCTTTTGGCATCTTCGGACAAGAGACAACTTAATAAAGAGAACAGAAATTGAAATAATATCAACTCTGGCAAATAGCCATCAAGAGTTAAACAAAATGATGATGATGCACAATTAATTCAAGCACTAGGAACAAATATTGAATGACAAGTTACAGGGAACATTACACACCATGTTATAGTGAAGACTAAACTATCCATAAGGGAGGAATATGTCCCTTGATGAAGATGATTCTATTTTAAATGAAGACATGGCAGGAAATAAAATTAAGCATGACTGCTAAAGATTATCAATTAAGTACTAATGTTGGGTGCACGGCCGGCTTAAGTGATTAATTAGGATATATCCTATCACACTTTTCCACAAAAATGAAATTGAAAACAATCATTATGTTAATATATACACACTAAAGGGTTGATTGGGGATTCGATTTGGGACATTACCTGAGGATTTGGGACATAAAGATTATCTTTGTACTTGACTCGAGAAGAATCTTCTAGAGCCGTTGCACCCCCCACCGCACCAGGAGGTATCATAGCATATCCAGCTGGATTAGCAAAATTTCCAAAGCCAGTAGGACTTCCGGCTGGAACGGGCTTGAACTGCTGAACTCCATATTTAAGGCTGTTGGCATTAAGATGTGAACTACCACCAGGCATCAACAAGTAACTGCTTCCATTTGGGGGGTGAGGATAGGGAGGACTACTTGAATATCCAGGCATGGCCATGGGTGGAACATAGACTGGGGGAAGAAACTGCCGGTATGGCATAAGATTAGCAAAATGTGAAACGTGAACTTGTGGATACATCTGTGCCACATGAGGTTGTTGCACCATGGCAATTGTGGAAGCAGGAATATTATTGGCAGCATGAGAGCTTAACCCCTGCACTCAACCAAAAATATGTCAAGAAAAGAATGAAATTAGGAAGTTATATTGGTGTTGCATGTCAACAGAGGAGAATGGGATAGAGCATTCTGGCAGTTGTGCATGAAGATGTTGAAAATACTGCTTATATTTATCCACAACCACCAAAAAGAAAACATAATGAAATACTCTTCCAAGTGATCTTTAAAAAACCATTCAGAACAATCAAATCCTGACCTATATTTAAACAAGGCAAACAGACTCTCACCTGTTTCAGCCTTTCAGGTTTTCAATTTTACAAAACAACCTCATGTACTATATCCTTATTCAAAAGTTGGTAGTGAGTCCTCAAGAAATACTTGTAAGTTTCAACAAGTGAAATTGCTTTAAGATGCATATTGGATAATGAAAACTTGTCATTGTACGCATAAATTCAATTACAATTAACCAAGCAATTAAATGGCTTTACATCCTCTAGTAAATCATAATTTGATTTTTACAATACCTCCTGAGGAGATGACAGACCCTGCCCTCGTACAGATTCATCCATTGCAGGTCTAAAATAAGGCATGTCGTAACCAGTTGGAGGATCATATGCCTGTTTGCAAGGTTAAATGTGAGAATGGAAATACAATAAGACATAAAACAAATATGCAATAAATATCATGTGTTAAAGCCAGGTTGCCAGCCTTTCAACATATTATTTTTGATGAAGCATTAATATTGTATGTCATCGATGATGCACCTAAGAAGATTCTAATCAAGTATCATAAAGCACTTCCTCCTATCAAGTGCACATAAAATATTAGTGCTTTTCTAGTTCAACCATGTATGCCTCTAAATCCACTTTATCTAATTGCTAGGGCCATATGCGATGGAACACAATTGTGGTCTATTAATAACTCTGTATTCGCCTTATGTGAAATTCTGATGTTTAAACAAATGTAGGTGGCAGAACTGAAGGGAACCACTCACTGAGAAACCCGGCATATCATGAGAATCTTGCTGCTGTTGTGACTCTGCAGGTGCATAGGAAGGACTGCTTTCTCGTACTAATCCAATACTGGAATAATTGTCCTGACTTTGAGGACTTGAGGACTCTTTGCAATCAGGCAACTGTTGCTCAGAAGCAGCACCAGATGCCAGAGAGTCGGATGCAGTACTTCTGGTGAGGTCATCCAGCAACTCTACCTGCTTGCTCCCAGAAACATCATCAGTTGACAACTCTGCAGCAGTTACTGTCAAGCTGAAATGAAATGTTAAATGATGTTACAACTAGCTTATGGAAAATACAAACTAATAATCATGTTCTTACAAGCTCATATGAGGATAGTAGAGTTTATATCTGTGAGGAAAATTTTTCTCAATATCAAAGTATCATTTCCATAATAATTACAAGCTTCAAAGAAACTCAGTCCAAATTGTGAAGCAACCACCACCCCCGGGAAAAAAAAACAGGGCAAAACAAGAAAAGAAAAGTGTTTACTATTGAAATAATTCAATTAACAGAAGCTGTGCATAAACACGAATGCCAACCTTAAAGTAGATTCCTCATTTGGTTTCTCAGTAGCTCCGGTATACTTAGGTTGACGCCTTGAAGAATCGAGATCTGTACCAATGGAACCAAAGATCAATCGACCGCGATCAGTCTCTGAAACTCGAATGTGCTGCGCAATAATCACATTCTGGTTCTCGTGGATATTTGCTTGGGAGAGTTTATCTTGAAGCTTAGCTGTATTTGATTCTATATCTTCAGAATTTTCTGCTGGAGGTGAAGCAGCTTTTTTGGGTGTTCCAATCACACCAGGACTGTTATTGCTCAATTTCTGGTTTGATTTCGGTTTCCACTCTTTATTATGCTGCGAAACTGCACAAAAACCCATCAAGTTTTGGATTAAAATGGCTAAAAGAAACAAGCTACCCAAAAAATAGCAGATTGCAAATCATTTCATTAGAATAAGTGGATAGTTTTGTCAATTGAGCACTGCATTTAGATAAAATGCTAAAAAGAAGATACAATCAAAGGGTTATTATATGCTGATAGTAGGGAATGCAAAAGCAAAAAGCTCTGCAACAAGTGTCCCCCCCCCCCCCCTCCCAAAAAAAAAAAAAGGTTAACATAAACTTTCTGACTGAACCAAAATGCTTCATAAGCCAGAAGTAGATAAACACACGAATAACTAAGAGCAAGCCAAAATAGTTATTTTTTTTACTAAAGATCATTAGCCTTGAAAATGAATATACAACCATACTTTAAAAAAAAAAAAAAATAGTAGTGCCATTTCAGAGATATACCTCTCTGATGTCCCACGACTTGATGATGTGACCGATTATTATACTGATTGTTCAAGGACGGCCTACTAGCTGTCATGCCAGTGAATGAAGGTTGGGTTACATTAGTTTGGCTAAATTGTTCAGTCTTTGAGATGACACCAACTGAATGAAATGAATCTGCAGGGGTACCATCTTTTCCACCAAGAGAATTACCAAAGGAACCACTCGGATTAGATGATTGTTTCACTGAGTTGTCTGAAGCCTGTCTCCGAACACCAACAACCCCTACTTCACGCCTAATGGCTCCAACAACACCTGATGATCTGGAATCAGGGGAGGGCACATGAACTGGATCTGTTGCAGAGGAATATACCCCAACAGCAGAACTTGTTGATGCCATTGTAACTGAATTTTGATGGTTGTTGATGGCCTCTGCTGGTTGCTCTCGGGTCACACCATGCTTCTCCTCAGATGCAACTTTTCTGTCACTGAAATTTGGAAAAGCAACTTTCGAGTATCTTCCATGTGAATCAGAAGGACCATTTAGGGCCCGAGATGAGTTTTTAACACCTGATGACTTTTGATTGCTAGAAGCTGCCGATGAGCTGTGACAAAGATAACACATTAATTATATATAAAACTGAATGATCCCTGTAAAATAAATCAAAATAGTGATCCTTGAAAAGTACTTCATTCAAATTATAAAAAGTTATCTTCAAGTCAGGCTTCAAAGCCCAAATGTTTTGATTCAGATTTCAAATCGAAGATAAATGTTGTAAGAACCCTAAGGCAGGTCACTTTCATTCCAGGTGCTATCGGAGATCCAAAACAGAGTCATGTTTCTTGAGACACCAAAGGGAAGCCACACCAATCCCTTTTATGTCAGATAAAGGCACTCCATGAAACAAACCATGGGCATAGCACCAAAGAGAAGCCAAAAGATCATTTCTATCCCAGCAAAAGTTTTCAGTTGAAAAGGAATCATTAAAAACTCTAGCATTCCTTTCCAATCAGATAGAGCAAAGCACAACATATTGGCAACCCGTGTTCATTCATGGACTTGTGAAGTAAAGGAATGGTAAAGCATGTTGTGCCAAGCTACTCACCAAGAAATTGTTTTAGAGATTTTACATGTTGCTTTCTCATGTAACTTAGATCTTGGCAGCATGAAGTTCAAAACATTTTTATAAATTAGTTTTTTTTATAGTTGTGTTATTTGTACTCATTGTGTGTGTGACACCATGCCAAGCCACACGAGATCCACACACAATGAGTACATATAACATTGGTCTTTTTTATATGGGTTTATATGTTACTAATAAATATTTTTAATATGAAAAATTATGATATGGTTATCTTAAGGCTCAGTTGAAGGTTTTAAATATTGTATGTTTATTAATTGAAGGTTTAGTTTCATAAAGATGTGTAATCACAACAAGAGCTATTTGGGATGTCAAAACTTAAGTTACATTCTATTCCTTATCAGGGTTGTTAAATATCGGCCATGGCACCATGCATGGCTGAATTTGAGGGTGCCGCCATGTGAAAGTGAATGGCATGGTGGAATGGCGTAGCGGGCGTGGCGGCCGCAATTTAGATGGCGCCATGACAGAAAGTATGGCGGCCATGGCAGAAAATGCCAGAAAAAATCCCTTTTCTCTTAAATTTAGAGGGTCTTTTTGGGATTTTTGCGGCCCTCTCTCTTCTCTGAGTCTCACAGACTCTCTATCGGTCTCTCTCGACTCTCGGATTCACCCCTCATTTCTGCTCTTCTCCAGAACGCCTGGCGGCAGCAGCTCACCAGGTAAGGCCCTTCTTCTTCTTCTCCTCTATTCTGTTTTCTTCTCTCGTTGCACAATCAAGCTCTCACTCTCTCCCTCACACATGAGCTCCCTCCCTGTTTATGCGCCGCCGCCAATTCTGCCTCCTACCAAGCCTCCGCTGGCAGTCGCACAACCTCTGGCCGCCAGGCTCCACCATTCGCGTCTGCCTCTGCCTTTGCTGTTCGCTGTCTCTGCTTCTTTCTTTTTTATTTTGTTGGGGTCAGATATTCAGATCTGATTTTGGGTTTTGCATGTCTTGGTACACGTGTGTGGGTTATTTTTTAGTCATTTTTCTTGGGTTTTCATTTTTATTTTTGGGTGTGGGCCATGTGGTGTGGTCCCGTAGTAGTGTTTCTTTTTTTGTTTTTGGCAGTAAGATTAAAAACTTCTTCTGACCTAAAAAAAAATTTAAAAAACTTCCACAAATTTTTGTTTTGAATTCTTAATTTATATTGTGTTGACATTATGTCTTTGTGGCTTTGATCGTGGATTGCTATGTTTTTTAGTCCTTGCTTGTGATTTTGATTGTGTATTTGTGGCTTTGATTATGTCTTTGATGCTTTCATTATGCATTCTGTTTTTGTATTATATATATATATATTAGTCCGCCATGGCTTCCGCCATAACCCGCAATGCCATCCACCATATTTTTATGGTGGCTTTTCGGCTCACCGCCGTAAACCACCATCTGCCATTGACAACCTTGTTCCTTATTAATCTCCCAAATCCCTTCCCTTCCCGTCCCTTCTTCATTCATTCCTTCTAGGTCCATTCCATTAATGAAAACAATCCAAGCACGGTGTTAATGTACAAGTTTCCCAAATCTGTTTGCTAGTAGTAGACTAGTAGTTAATAGTCCACCCATAGCTTTAGGCTTATATTCAGGACAATTAGTAAGAGAATGACTGCCTATTAAATAGTTGCAAAATGCTTTGTTTTAGGTAGTGGCAGATCAGAGTTATGACTATGCCAGCTAATTGCTCTCCTTGATTGTGTGGAGCAATCAAACATATGGTGTAATGCCATAACCAGGTGTCTTTGCCAAAAAAACAACTAAAAGTTCAACCCTATCAAAACCCTAGTCAATTCTTCTTATAATTTGACCTAATGCCATCAAATTCTAATTCCACAGATAATGTTCACAGCACCAAAATAGTCACAAATCTAATCCTAAAACTCATATCTATGCTTCCAAATCACCCATACCCTCGAATCACTCAATGAAACTTCAAATCACCCATCCCGTTCTAGGTTATAATTTAAGTCACATCTCTTATTTATGTAATCTTGTCCTTCACAACTCTGGTACCTGGTATGCCTACTTTTATTTCTCCTCTAACATAGCAGTAGTTCTGAACAACGGGAAAAAAAACCCAGGGGCATCAGACAATAAAGCAGGGGATGTGCATATGTGGACAACTAAAGACACTAGGTATGAAAAGCATAGTCAACCATGTTTGCGAAATCCAGACAAATTAAAAATCAAAACATACCCCTTCTCAGATGTGTTTACAATTGATTGCTCATTGATAGATGTTGAGCATTCCAGTGAAGGAGGCTTTACTTCTTTATATATATGATTTACTCTATTGTCTCGGACAACTCGGAACTCTCTGCTGGTGCCTGAACAGTTAGCAATAATTTTAAAGATCAGCTCACACACAATAATGCTAATGACAAGAAATAACATGCGATTCATTTAGTTATTTGAAATATAAACAAATGTACGTTTGCTACAGAAAACCACAAATTATTTTTCTGCAGTAAATTTTGGTCTTGAAATGGACAGCTAAAATCTCCCTGTTGGTTTCATTTGAGGAAAAAAATGAGAATGACAATCCCTCCTACCTCGTCACCGAAAACAGAGAAGGACTTAAGACAAAAGCAACACAAGAACTAGAGCCTCTGAAGTACCAAAGCATGTCTTAACTACTAATCCAACAGAAATGCAACTTAATTTAAAATGAAATTTGGATCCTCATACAGGCTATGCCAGTAACTACTAGGTCCTATTCTAAAACAACAATAATAAAGCTATTGAAAAATTTACTGGGAGTTAAAAGTCAAGTCCAAACTTGAATTGACAATCTATAAATACAAAATGAATGCTTATTCTGACTGAGATGTTAATCAGGGCATCACCCTTTAAACCTGCAAAATAGGCAGGAAATAAGGTTTTTACCAGGTACAATATTCCGAGAATAGTTTGTTCTTCGAACACTACGTTCAGAAGGGGCATGAAATTTGTTTCCTTGACTAACATTCTCAGAATTCTTTTGTGGGTCAACAGAACCCCTGTTCCCAACAATCTGAGGCTGCAATAACATGTAAATAAATTAGTGATAAAAACAACAAGTCCTTAACATGTTACCAGGAATTTATCAAGACATCAGGAAAAGAACATAAGAGATACCTCCTTCTTACGGTCTCTCCTTCTCCTCACCTCATGGAATGGATCTGAATAACAAAATCACTATGTACATTAGGAGAATATATCTTTTCACTTTCAGTTTTATTCAAATGAATAGTTGATTTGGGACATGGTCAAAACACAATTAGAATAGAACAAGCCAGCAAGCAGGCCTGACATAAAACACAATCAGAATAGGACACTTTTTCAAGACAATATGATCCAGTTTCAGATACATAACCAAATGTAGACCACCTAAATGTTGCATTCCAAACCAATGGACACATATTTCATGCAACAGCTACTCAACCAAGTTAATGGAACATATTAAAAATTACAAACAACAAAAAAATTATACTTTAAAGCCATATGATGTCCAGGACTTGGGGCAAAATTAAGTTAAACTTTCCTCCTCCAAATCCAAACCATTTCCAATACCAAACAACATTTAAAACTTCGACCCCAAAAAAAAGGATGCTGGTGAGAAAGAAATCATAATTGCCATGATACATTTCAACCCAATTAGTAAAAATGCGTATGTAGTTAGGCCTCACTATGATACCAGCATTTTATGGATTCAAACTTCAAACTGATCAAATATCACCCTGCCTAACTGCATTTGGGCCTCTTATGCGTTCATCGAACAGCAACTACTATTCTGGTTTTCCTTACTCCTAAAAGCAAAAGGGCATGGACTTGAGATAGTATTTACAACAACGAAGGTGCAGGCAAAGTGGGACAAACGAGATGGGAGATGGAGTAATATTGAAAAAAATTTTATTGAAATGGGGAACTGTATTCAGCACATGCTATAATCACTTCCTAGGGGTGTGTTTGTAAGGTTCATTTTGGATGGGAAGAGAAGGGATTAGAAGAGTCTCTTCTCCTCCAAAACGAAACTACAAACACAACCTAAAACTTCAATTCGATTAAGGAAGTTACAATTCTTTTATTTTAGCTCAACATTTCAACAGGCGCAACAACCTCGACGCTGCATTGCCAACATCAGCTCCTCACAGCCTAAACAAACAGTACCAAAACATGAACAAAAGCAACCATGAAAAAAAGAAAAAGGCAATCAAAGACATATTGGTTATCCAGACTGAAGTAATAACAACACGTCAACACACCCTTAACAAAATCAAACTAAGGCTATGATTGGGAGTTTTATAGGTGATGGAAGGGAGTGACTGATAATGGGATAAAAGAGAAAGATAAGGAGTAGGGTGGAAGAGACTATGTCACTCCCTTGTATGGAAATTGCTTTCATTCCCTCCTTGATAACGGAATATCCCTTGTTAGCCATGTCACTTCCTCTCCTGAAATTACTTCCAAACAATGGTCACTTAACTTTAGCCCTGTCACTCGCTCCATTTTCATTGTCCCACTCATAGCCTCTGGCTAATCTTTCCAACATCGGTAAAAATCAGCGTGCCTTTGAATTAGCTTATCTTTTATTGAAAAAAAATATATTGTAATCAAACCTCACCAAGAAAACCTCTTTAGCAGAGAAAAAAAAAAGGTGATTTTCCCTAAAAGTAACAAGAATAAAAAAGCCTATACTGAACTGCAGAATGCAGCCCCAATATGAAACAAACAGGAAAAAAAAATCCAGAATCCCACACAAGCAGGGATGAACCACCAGAGAAACAAAAGGAACCCCATTAATCCAAAACCCAAATGATAATAATTATAGTAATAATAATAATAATGACAAAGTGAAAAAGAAAAAGAAGAGTGAAGTGGAAGGGAACAGTGTGGCCCCACGGACCTTGGTTGAGCAATTTCTGAGCAGTCTCGTTAGGATCCATGTTGGTTTCCTTGAGGGTGACATAGATATCAGCATCAGAATGATTCCCCACGATTTCCTTGATGGATTGGATCGTTTTCCTCACTCCCGCCGACAGTATGTGGGTCCCACTCCCTCCTCCTCCTCCACCCTCCACCCTCGAAGAAGAACCACTCCCACTCCCAGGGACCATTCTTGCACCCAACGGACAAAGACCACGCCAAGAGTGCCCAAGAAAACAATGGGGGTTTCAACAGGCGAATGCGAATCTCAGAAACAAAGGAAGAAGAAGAACGCGGGGTAGGGTCGGGTAGGGTTCGGCTCGTTCTTTGTATTCGCAATAGGAAAAAACAGAAAGAAAGCGGCTTTGGGGGCTGAGTTACAGACGCAGCGCACACAGTGAGGGTTTTGAAAACGTTTTGACAATGACTCTGGGAAATTTCCTTAAGAAAAAAAAACTGTTTTTGTACCTGTGCCCTTGCCTTTTCCGCTAAACTACGAGGATGCCCTCGGGCTTTTTTTCCGGGGTTAACATTGAATTGACGAATCATTTATGCAGGGATTAAATCGCCAAGGATGCAATGAGATAATGATGATGTGAAAGCAACACGTGGGCTATTGATGGCACGAGATTGAATTTTATAACGAGCAAGAATTTGGATCTAAGGATTGGTTTAGCACTAATGTGTTTTGTTAAGAGGTTTTCAGATACTTAGATTCGAAAAAGCTAAAATAGTATTGTGTAATAAAATAATATAATTATTCTTCTCAATAAGAAGAAATTGATATGGACATACTTGGTAAATATGTTATAAAGTTGCTTTTATAATCTAAAATGGAGATCTTCTTCACTAAGTTCTTATTGAGTTTTAAACAGTCTAACTCTAAGTGGCCAGACATATCATTGAACGATATATTTGCGAAAAGTCCAAAATCGGAATCCATGGCACATGGGTTGTCTCATTGTGTTTCAACTAGTTGGAAACCCGTGCAATGCAGAAATAATACAAAATTAAAATTTTTAAATTATATATTCACAATTTGTAACAATATCAAATTAGATTAATTTTTTTATGTCTACTAAATCAAAATTTGGAAATGTATTTTTAAATGTCTTTGCATGCTTATTTCATAATGCTGAAATAATTTATAACTTTTATGCCACTTTTATTTCTCATCTCAAAATTAATTTTAAATTTTCTACCTCTCTCAACAAGAAAATGTTATGTTGAAAGAAACTTTTAATGAGTAAAATTGGACTGCACAAATAGAAAGTGGGTTATAAAGTTAGGCTCCTCTAAAACTTTATCAAATATGAAGTCTTTTGTTACTATTGACATAACACAATTCATTTCACAATGCATTTAATAAAAATATCTCTACATATGGCATAACAAACAAAGGTTGCCTTATATTTTGCCTTTGATATATCACCCTTTTAATATATTACATGCGAACACATTTCATTCCTATAGAATCTGCATTGTACTATAATTTTGTCTAGTACACAAACCAATCTATTAAAACATATTACTATAAAACAAAATATAAGTTTTAATAGTGGCATAGAAATTAGAGACAACATTGATGCCAAAAAGGAAGCCCTAAGACATACTTTGACGCAGATGCCCACCACCTTCCTTTTTCAAATCTCCTTGGCATCCATGTTATAAACATTTGATGACAAATGGTTGATGCTCCCCAGATGGTCGGTTGTTGTCGAGTGCATGTTTGCCTGACATGATTTCCAGGAGAACAACCCCGAAGCTGTATACATCACTCTTTTTAGTCAAGTGACCTTCACAAAAGTACAAAGGAAAAGGAAAAAAATTAGATCAATGATGAAAGTCAAGGTCATAATGTTATTGTAAAATGCAAGATAATCTTAGGACGAAATGTGTAGTGTTGTGCAACAAAGACTTGCAAATGCAAGGAAAAAGAGAAGCTAATTGAAAAAGAACTAATAAGGGTTCTTGCTTCTTTCTAGTAATATATTATACTAGTCAGTGCACAACAATTTAGTAGACAGGATTATGTCATTTGTGAAAAAAAATATATGGTATGACCAATTAAAGTGATCTTAATTCTTAAGTTAAGAGCTACTTTACAAACTTAGATAGTTAGATACCTGTGGCCATGTAGTATTCAAGTGCAGCATAGCCATATGTGCCCATTATCCTTGTAGAGACATGGCTCTTATCACCTAATGATCTGTCCAAATTGTGCTAACAGATGAGCATAATTAGCAATGGTGTTGGGCAATTGTTCAGAGGTTAAGGAAGCAATGAGACCAATGCCAAACTCACCATTTGGCACTTCTATTAATGAAGAGAATTTGGTAGTTTTGCCGTTTTGAAAGCGAGTGGATTATATCTTTCTACAACTTTAACCTTTTTTAATGATAAAACTAAAAATTAAATTGAACTTTAAGTAAAGAGGGCAAATTGAAATAAAAAAATTAGACACCAAAACACCACAATCCCCTTTATAATTAAAAACAACAAAAAATATGACAAGTTGAAGTATGGTCCCATGACCATCACTTTTCCTCCAAAAGGAGCATCACAATCCAATATGTCTTCAATGTATGATCTAATGCTTCCAAAGCATATCTATTTGCCATGGGTGCTTCATCCCAAATTATAGTTGTTGTTTGTTTTATAAGCTTTGCAATATCACATTGCTTACTTATTCTGCAAAAGGATGATGACTCTTGATTGATATGTATCTTAAATTGGGAAGGAGTTGTTCAACCATTGCAGCAATTCCAGATGAAGCTATTGCTAAGACAATGTGTCCCTTACTCTGTAAGTTTACAATTAGACCGTGATAAAGAAATGTTTTACCCGTTCCTCCTGACATATTCACAAAAAAAACTTAACTTTTTTTTCGTTCAATGACACTAATAATGCTATTGAAAGCAACCACTTTGTCATGTTTTAACTTGTCTATAGCTTCCATATCTTGATGAGGTACTTGGTCTAGCATCTCTTCTTATATAAGTCTCAGCATTAAATTATCTTTAGCAGTATCTAATATGAGACTTGGCAAATCAAAATGAGTAATATGCTTTCCATGTTGAATAAATATGTCATTCAAATCTCTTAGTAGCTTATTTTGCATGCTTGATCTTGTGGTAGTACTTGAGAGGGATAATCTTCTATTACATAGGTGAAAAACCCATTCCATAATCTTCTGACATCAGTCAATTTACAATAAATTAATATGGTTACAAACAACCTTCTTAGAGCACATGGCATTCGCAAATTAGGTGCTTCAACTAAATATTCACAAATACTATTATCATACTCTAATAATCCCAAATGCTCAACAGAGTTTTTAAAAGTGGAAAAACGGGTACCATTTGCTATAAGTAAATCTTCCCAACTTGTTAGACCTTTTAAACTAGTTAATAGAACACGCAAATAGAATTTTTCTCCTTCTAAAGGAGATACAGTATAAATTCGGCCAATGACTTTCCTTTGCAATGTTTGATGGAACCATCCTTTATCCTTCTTATGCTAACAATAATGCTTTGGAATTTCTCTATACAAATAACGCTTGGATTCTGAATCTCTATGATTCAAGGTGAAGAATTGAGTAAGCATAGTTTTGGAATAATAATCATTATTCAAGATATCACAAATGTTCTGGTGATTATAAAATCGAACTTGATAATAATTTGGTAGGTGAATTTGTAGCCTTTTAATAGAGGAATACATTCGATAAAGGTTAAATCTAAATATTTTCCAGCAGGCCTCTGGAGCACAAATCCATCTTGCATTAACAAATTGTTGAATCTCATCAACATGTCAACCCCTATGAACCTCCATTGCCACATGGTCTAGACCTTTGTATACATACTGATACAGATATTTTATACTCTTGATGCTACTATATATTTCAATATTCACATGACAATTATATTTCAACAATAGCCAAGGATTATAAGGCACTGCCCATCTATTATCTATTGTGACATGTCCATTGATAGGCACTGGTTCATCAAATAGCCTCTTATACATTGGATAAGAGTCATCACCTTAGAGTGTCTCTGAACAGAACTCTTTTAGGTAATTCTTTTTAAATTTACCTTCCTTTATACATAAACATGATGGATTAAGTGTTTCGCAAGGTCCATGGATCATGTGTTTTAGAACTGCAACATGTAATTGTGGCTTATCTTCTTTACACGGTACCTCAGCCTTACTCACATTATCATATTGTTCTAAGTTACGTAACCTGTCATCACTATCTAAAATGAGCAACATATGCATGTATGGTAGTCTTCTTTTTTGAAACTCAATGACATATATATAACTTTTCACTTTTCTTAAGATCCCTTTGTTAATAATATCATCCTTCAATTGCTTAAACTTTGTTCAAAAAATTCTCATCAACAAATCTGGATAATCTTCAGAAGTTTGTACAGGATCCAATTCATTGGCAATTTCAATCCAAGATGGATTACATTTCATTGTAAGAAAAATATCAAGTTTACCTCTTTTTAAGATAATGGTCATCCTATCTTCATAATGTTATGTCATGTCTTGATGACCACCAACAAATGATGATGGGAAAATTGTTCTTTGGCCGACATTTTCTAGGAAAAAGAAAGAGAAATGATGTTTTCATACTGTTAAAGGAAGAACTTGTTGTAATTCATTACATTACTTGAGGCACAACTTACAATAAGTACTTGCATTAGTTTTCCCAACATGTAAAGCATCTTGTAAACCCTAATACATTTCAGCACAAAATGTTATTCTAATGATCTTGAATCTACCTTAACCATCCTGATTCTATCTTGATATAATTATATATAGCATATTGTTGTAGAAGTCATCCTGCTTGTAACAATATCGATTGGTCATTGGGAAGAATATATAAATAGAAAAAGTCATCACTAAATGCTAAAATGATGAAGTATCTAACATAAAGTAATAATCCGATGTATAATAGATTGCATAATTATATTTATCTAAAGCATGTAGCTATAATATTCTCAACATGATACATTTCTCCCATTGTGATTGTTAGTATTAAGGTCCCACCCATGAGTTCCAAAAGGCCATAAAAGATGATATTGTAGTGGATCATAATATCCAATGATTTCTTGAATCCTCCTACAGTTTCCATCATGATTTTGAACTTTAATATCTCTTCCCTATACCATTGATTTCATATCTTCACCAACAATTATTACTACAACTTGTAAAGCACTTGGGAGGCTATATTGTGATTTATGAGTCGAACGCTCTTTAATTAGGAGACTACATTCATGTAGATCCGATCGTTGTCTAAGTTGTCATCATACATGCACAAAGGGTTATACTGATAAAGTACCTGCTGCAACTTAAGTACTAATGCCTCATAAAGTTGGGGGTTTTCTAGCATCCTATTTTACAACTCGTGCTTTGTATCATATCTGTATAATTTGTAAGAAACGTGATCTAGAACCCAATTTTGGATATAATACTCCTATATTGTGATATATTGTAGCTTGAGCACGATAGGTATATATTCCCTGGCCTATTGTAGGTAGGCTTTGATCAATATGAACACTACACAAAGTGAATGAAAATGATGATCGTAGCTTCTAACATGCTTCCTAAAATGCTTCCCTTGCTCTTGAAGAGTCCAAAAAAATTTGAAATAACTCTTGAAAAGCACATATTTGTGGGAATAATAACTTCCCCCACAATAATATGTAATATCCTAATTTTTAACCTAATACTCTAGAACATATTTAGGCTAATCATTAGTCTATTACGTCATAGTTTCCTTATTACTTTAAAATACTTGGTAGAAAATACTGGTAAATTTTTTTTTTTGAATTATAAAAGCAAAGTGAGAGCCGCTCGACTTGGTGAACAATAAAGCATGAAAGGAAATAAGGCAAGCATCTCATAACATCATAACATAAAGCAAGTAAAGGCACATCACAATAAAACTGAATTGCATATTTATATAATATGATATGCCCACTCAAGGAGAGTGGGGCTTAGTTTAGTACAATATGAGCAAATACATCTAAAAAGAAAATACAAAGAAAAGTGCGACGGAAAGCATAAAAGCAAACTCCCCTACCCAGGTGCAACTAAAGGGATAACCTCTAAACAAAAGAAGGTTTATCCTCATCTAAGTGGTGTGTGCACTACCCGGGTACTCCATCGGTCATCCACCACCACCTACTGACGTTCATCCCTCGAGCGAGGCACATATCCGGCAAACTGGGCGAGCTCCTCCAGTGTGTAAAGGCGAAGCGGGGATCGAGAGTGACCTCCACGACGTGGCCGCATCTCCGATCGTCGTGCTAGCCGAGGCTGAGTCACAGTATCCTCACTGCCCTCTCTCATCAGTGGTGGAGTGGTGGCAGAGCTCTCGCTGTACGGATGGGTAGGGGGTCCTCTGACGGGTCGGTCTCCGAGAAGAATGTCCGGGGCACGTAGTCGGGATAGTCACACATGGCTGAGGCGGCGGTGTGCATGCGGAGCACTCTCTCGTTGTGCGTACGCGCGCGCTCATAAACCCGCTTGTCGTCGCCATAGGGTGCTGTCAGGGAGAAGCGATGGGTATGTATGGAATGAGCAAAGGGACGTCCAATGAACATGAAGACTCGCACTGTGCACTGTCCCTCAAAATGGTATAATCCGTGCTCCGGATCATAGTGCACCTCCCATGTCGGGGTGTCCACAAAAACTATGAGCGTCGCCATCTGAAGACGTGACGGGAAGAAAAGATAGAGGGAGTGAGAATCTTGCTAAAGAATCTTAGTAGGGCCTCCTACTACCTAGGTGTCATCATTTACATCCTCAGGAACCGTGGGTTTAGTGTACAAAATAAGTGAACATGCATTAGTCCAGTTTTAAGCTTTTGAAACATAGTTAGCCAAGGTCCATTCATTTTAGTATGATTCTTAATGTCATGGATACAACATATTAAAGAATGTATGCATGGCTCTACTCAATGCAAGAATAGTAATCATAACATTAAGAACATCATAGTAGTGGCATAAAGTGGCAATTGAATTCTCATACGGGAAAATTTTGTGACATAGTCATCATACTTTACTTCCTCATAGGCCACCTTAAAAGACAATCGTTCTGGGAGTGCTCGGCCGAACCGGTGTTACCCAGAATGTGTCACATCTCTAGGTTATGAGCTCATACCTTAACTAGTCGTCACTAGTTCTTACTTATCAATCCCGATAAGCGTATCATAATCATAATCATAATCCCGACTTATCCAGTACGGGCTAGGGGGCATTTCTTGGGGGTGCTCGGCCGAACCGGTGTCACCCAAGAATACATCTTGGTACCGATGTCACATGAGTTCTTTGGAGGTGCTCGGCTGAACCGGTGTCATCCGAGAACCCATCTTAGTACCTCATATCTCATAAAAAGAACCTATTAGGTTTTCAAAAACTTTCTAAGTCCCCAAATTTGTTAGAAATTCAGCAGCACAACAGCAGCATGCTGAATTTCTTCCAAATTTACTTTATGCCACATAAACAAATAAAACATGTATCCTCAATTGTAATTCCATACGTTTACATAAATCATTCTCAATTAACACATACGTTCATATGTAACATTGAAATTCATTATGCTCTTGATCCTACGGTATCTTATACTTTGACCCTTACGGGCCTTAAACTTGAGATGTAATTATTTTATCATTCTCTATCAACCTCTCATGCACATAAGGATTCTCTTCTAACAAACCTTACTATCATTTATGCTCTTTAATAAATCTGGGTAGCATCATTCTTACGGGCAGAGTTATAATCTTGCAATTACGGGGTTCTAGAACTTACGTTTTAGACATTTTCTTGGTTCCGTCTTTGCCTAAGGCGCTATAAATTAAATCTAAATCAATTATGAGGCATTCTTATGCCTAAGAACTAATTATACACCATGTTTGCCATATTATGAGGTTGCTGGATAGATTCTAAAAATTAAATGTTCTAAGAGTTCTAAAATTATATTTTTACGGTTTTCTAGTTATTAGTTTCCTTATAGGTACTAAAATTTAATCCTACTTCAAATGTAACCAAATTTTTCATGATTATTCAATCCTAAATTGATTGTTATCATACTAAAATAGTTTTGGCATTGATTAAGATTAAAGGGGTTAAACATACATTAAATTCCAACTTTACGGTTTTCCTATGAAGCTAGTTTCTCCTCTAACATGCATAGAAGTGTTCCTACCTCATCATATATCATTTTCACACATTCTAACACATCAAAACATCATCATTCAGCATCAAACATATCAAGATAGAACCGAATTGTTCAATGTTCAAAAGACACATAATTTGACATTTCTAAAGCATATAAGTTGCTAGTTTTCCTTGGAATCATTTTAGGACTTCTAAAACTCTTTACAAACCATTTTATTTTATCAAGAGGCTAAAAATAACCTTAGGTCAGTAACCAATTTAATACTCCTTTAGAAGAGGAATAGAAATCATAAATCTTGTTGGTCATAACTTTATAAAACTCATCAAACTTAAAGAAAACACTAGAGCATAGGTTGTTGGCCCTTGTAACTAGATGGAACTCATTCCAAGCTCATCATTGTTACTTGGCCGAAATTATGCATTCAAAGAATGCTTCCATACTAAACTTTAACTTGAGATAAAATGGGTAAGTCTTTGAGCTCTAAGGTCTTTAAGTGATGACATAATTTAAACATACTATGCACTTCATTTTTATTCTTTGTTACAAAGTAAAGTGAGAACTTTAAAGTAAATATGCAAGACTTGAAATAAATATGCAAGTTCATTTCTTTATTTTAGTGCTCTAGGCCTAATAACAATCGACTTTAAGGCCGAAATGGAAAGGCTTTGAGGATTAAATTGGGTGATAATACAAGCTCTCATTTTAAATCTTTATGTTCTTTAGTGATGAAAAGTAAATATACTAGACAAGAACGTAAATATGAGATGCACTCCATTTCTTATCCTTTAATTTTAAGTGATGGCTTGGAAAATAAATATGAATGCAAAGCTCAAAGTAAATATGCAATGCATAAGCTTGAATATAAATATTTTATTTCTTATTAGAGCTCCTACAAGACTTTTAGAGGAACTTTATCCTTAACCCAAACTCATTATGACAAGGTAAAGTAAGGTCTAGAGTTCTTAGAACTCAAGATAACATTCCTTAAAAATATAACCATAAATGAACTTTATAATACCTTTATGAAAACTCAAGCTTTAGAGATTTCTTTGTGGTGAACACAAAGTCACCAACTAGAACTCTCATCATCAAGATATCATGTTGGACCACCCAATGTTGGTTGGTTGAAATTTTAGAGAAAAGGAAAGGAAAGAAATTGAAACTTGAGAGCATGAAAGAACCATTTTGAAACTCTAGAGACCATGATCTTGATGATGTATCAACACCAACATCATGAGTCCTCATCATTGAGTTCATGTAACCATTTTAAAACATCATCAAATTTAAAGTTTTCAAGGTTCAAGAAAGAAAGAACTATAAACATTTTTAACTCAAGAACAAAGATCAAGCTTTAGAGGTTTGTTCAAATGATAAACATCATCATGAAACCCTCATCATCAAGCTCTCATTCCTTCGCTCTTCAAGCCTCATGGCCGAAACAAAGAAGGAGGAGAAAAGAAGTTTCCAAAAAGATTCAAGAGAAACCATGAACACATAAAGAGATTAAGAACTTAAATGAAAGAAACACTTGAAAGAAAATCCCTACCAAGTGATTGGAGGTTGAGATGAGAGAAGAGGATGAAGAACTTGAACACTTGAACTTTGAGTGAAAAAGGAAACTTTGAAGTGCTCTTTGAAAACTTACACTTAGCAAATGAATCCAAAATGATGAAAGTTCACCCAAGTATGCTATTTATAGAGAAATGAAACAAAATGAGAGGTGTAAATGGGGAGGAAGGCTTCGACCATTTACAGCATAAGGGAAGAGAAAATATCTTCTCCAAGGTATGGTTCAAGGCATGGCTAGGTATAGGTTCATGTATGGGTGCAAGTATGGATCAAGTATGGTTCTTTGAGTGAGAAACAAATCAACATGTGATGTAAATGGGGGGGGGAGATGGCCGAAACTTGCATCAGCCATGGGGAGGATTTCTTACATTTTAGTTATGGTTTAGAGTTGTGTTTAGGTATATCTTTGATTAGGATTAAGATTAAGAATTTGTAAGAAAGTGTTTAGGTGAGAAAATGGATAATCAAGGTTGTCAAGACATGTTTAAGGAGTGGTCTTGCATCATTAGTGAGTTATAAACTCATTCTAGTACATAAACAATTCTAGACACAATTCCATGATTTAAGGAATTGGAGAGAAAAAATACTATTCAAGATTCCAAGATTGGAATCTCGAGTTTTAAAAAGAGATTTAAATCTAATCTAAGCAATTTTAGGTTTTAATTAATTTTAATAGCTTATTTTGACTCTAGATTAATTATGAAAATTAATTAATCTTTGATTAGAGCCTAATATTGCTTAGGTTTGCTTAATTACGTCATTAAGCTCAAAAATACTATTCTATGGGTAAAATCGTAATTTTGCACTAAAACTGCCCGGGACCACTGGGACTTAAACATACGCTTTTAAACATGTAAAAATATTGTTTTAAACCTTCAGGGAAAGTTTCGGGCTCAAATGACACCTTTACCCGCGTAAAAACGCTATAGGGGTATTTTGGTCATTTTGACCCGAAACTACAGAAAATGAGACTTTCGCCTCCGAAACCATTCAAGGGTCATCCAATCCCCTTCAAACATTGAGTTGGCCCTTCGAGGACTACCGAGCCGGCCATCCTCGAATTCTGGGTCGAAAATGACCTCAATAACATTTTGGTCATTTTCCTCTCAGACAGAAAAATCGGGGCGTTACACAATACATTTCAAGTGATTCATGATTGAACAACCGTGCATTGTAACGATTACATGTCTGTGGATTCGGCAATTGAGATATAACAGTTTCTTGGAAATTTTGAGCACTATTATGAATTGTTCAAAAGTTATATCCGATTGCTGCATAATCGATTTGATATGTAATATATTTAGTTTTACTCATTTGTTATAATTTTTGTATCAAGTTTATGTCAATTATATTTTAAGCTTACAAGAAAATGATGTTATGATAAAATGAGACAATATAATATGTAATTATTCAAATATAATTGAATTGGAGACTAATTTATATAGAATAATGACATAAGAAGATTTTACACTATCAAACAATAGATATTTTACCAACTAGGATTTAATTAACTGAAAAAATAGCTTGTAGATATTATCTAGACTATTGTTTATAATTTTTTTCATTTTTTTTATTGTTATGTGTGGAGTTTTACATATTATTATATAATAAAAATAATAAACTAAAAAAGTTTGAATATTAAATATAAATTATAACAACAAATATGCTATTATGTTATATTATTTGACTAACCATTTTGACCATGACGGTTTTGATGATTACTTGGATCGGCTTCATTGTCATGAGTTTGTTGAAAACTTGTTAAAGACAAATTATGATCTACATGTTTAATAACAAAATGATCATTAAATTAGACTATTATTGTGTGCAAAAATATATAAGATTTAGTTTAAGATTTAATTTTTTAAAATATAACAATACATCTTAATGAATGGGTATTGCACTAACCAGCTTCATCCTTTTGATTATGATAATTACATGAGCAAGCTTCATTGTCATGAATTCCTTGAAACCCTATTAAAGGTAAATTTTAATGTATGCGTTTAATTAGAAAATAACATTAAGTCTCTGTAAACTATTGGTAAGTTTGGAAATATGTTTAAGCATTATGCAAATAGAAACAATGACAAATTATGTTTTTAGAATCAATATGTAGAAGAAATAATAGTGTCTAAACCTTAAGTTTAAGATTTTATCTGTGGTTACTTGTTAGTAGTTCATGAATCATGCCAAATTCCTAATTGAAGTCAATCGCATTATCCTTGTAGAATGACTAGCAATCTTGTTGTATTACATGATTTGTTCATTTGTTTCTCCCTTTGAATGCGTGCTTGATGGTCTTCTTGTATTCTAACAAAGTATTGTTGCCTCCGTTCTATGCTTATCATGCGTTTTCTTTGTCTAGCATATTCCTTCCGACTTGGTCATTATTGCTGTCTTGTTTCATGATTTCTCTTGTCATCCATGTTATATTGTATAACTGAAAATATTAAGCAAACATTCTAATGATCAAATGATATAAATAATTGTAGTATAAGAAGATGTAAACAACATATATCAAATAGTTTAAGAATAATTTAATATTAATTTAATATATCTTTTTAAATGTATTGGCGACTTGCTGAGTATTTATCTATTAGACTATCATATTTAACGTATCATACCCGCATGAATATATACTATATAGCATGATGCATGTAGACTATTTCCTCTATAAGTCCAAGAGTATGATAAGAACATTATTTATTGCATCAACACTAATTTGGCTCTCATATATATATATATATCAATGACAGATTTAATTTAATATTTAAGAATTAAAAGAAAAATAAAAGGGGAAGAGAGTTAATTTGTATCCAATAAAAGTTAATGACATAGATGGTATAAATTTTTAATTTAAGCAATGGAAAGAAAGTGTAATGATAGTATTTGAGTTCAACTTGAATATAATTATGAAAAATTTTAAATATTTTCTCGTGGTTTCAATGCTTTCAAACCCATAACATATATGTTTAATAACTTTTTAATAGGCAATCTTTTAAGTAAATATTCTTGATGAAAAAAAGTAGTTAAAACCCATAATTCCTTGAAAAGCGTATAGATTATAAAACAAATTTAAAAATTTTCTCTACATTTGTATATCTAATGTTGATTTTGCAAAAAAAAAAAAATTGTAATTTTTTTTTACATACAAAGGAGGATTGATTAAGAAAACTATGGCATCATAAGATGATAATCCATAACAATAATTTAAATCACAACATTCACTATTAAAGTATTATACTATGATATAAATGATGAATAAAATATTAAAAAATGTAACATCTATCAATAATTAGTAAAGAATAATTTAATCGTAATAGCTATAGTAAAAAAGATTTTTTTAATAAGGTTTGAGAGTCATATTATTTATACAATGTATGAAAATAATTCATGTAACAATATAAAAGCTTATAAGAATAATTCATCTATCAATGTAAAAGTGATAAATTTAAATTATGAACATTGGAAAAAAGATAGAGTGCAGAAGATAAATGCAAAAGATGACTAAAGAAAGCAATATGAGCAACAATGTGAAGCCAAATCATGCAATCAAAATAAAAAAGTTAAGCATGGCAATACAAAGTGATACGTTTTTTGTTCACAGTGACTATATCATATATATACTATTCTAAAAGAGGATCAATGGTTTAGTAGGATTGATGAGGTGTCAATTTCTAATAAATTTGGTTTCCTTTCAAAACCATCACTTACCAGACATGGGCCTATCAATGTCCATTAACATTTTAATATATATTGATATTGATGCAGTGAATGTTTGGTTGATATATATTGATTAATTAATATTTCTATTTTTATCTCACAATTACTACATTTTTCGATTTTCAATAAAAGGTGATCAATGTCTCATTAATACGTGCACATGACTACCATTTTCTTTGACCAAACAACGTATATCTCTCCTTTCCCATTCAATTTGTTTACCTTTCCTGTAAAAGTATTGATTACAATTAATAATAACAAATACTATAATTTTAAAATTCAAATTAGAAAACGAAAATAGAGTAAATTGTTCTGCTCCCTATTCATCACTGAAACATCCAATAGAAGCTTTCATTTTTTTTCATCAACAACCTCTTTCTCTCCCATCCAATATGATGAAGCTTCTCACAAATTTAATATCCCCCTAAAAAAAAAAAGGTTTCCTTTGATTTCATCTTACCATTTTTTTGCTTTCATTTCTCAGATACATGTTGTTCAGACCCAGCATTTGATGTGCATTAAATGCTTCTGCAGAGACATTCAGTAAAGTGTTCATTAATAGCAATTCCTATTGTCACTGTAGTACACTTAAAAAATTAATTAAATAATGTGTTTTCAGTTTCTCAAAAAAAAAAAAATGCTTCTTTATGCATGCAGGTAGTCTCTTTTCGGTGGCTAACAAATGGTAGACATCTAATGAAATTGCATACACATTTCTAAACTAAAACCATTTATCATTGTAATATTAGGAAACCCAAACAGCCAATAATTCATTGCATACCTAACTCATCCAATCTTTTGACTTTGCCTTTAGACGATGAATAGTCATCATCCGTGTTATATAAACATCGTAACAATGGCAGGAGGAGGAGTTCATGATTGTTTTATCTCTCTCACACACAACCTACACCGTCCCTTCCATGTGTATGCATAATTTCTGGTTTCCTTTTTTTTTTTCATTTTAGTGGTTTGTCCTTTTCAGTTTTTTTCATTCATATTGTCCATCTCTTCTGCTTTCATCTATTTTTCAATTCTATGAATCAATTTGTTTCACCCAAATGTTTAAATTTCTTTTTATTTTTGTTGCCTTCGCAAATTCGATGTTTTCATTTCTTCTGTTTTCATGCATTGTTTTTTCTTCAACATCATTTTCTTTTTTCTCCTTCAAATTTGTATTAAGTGGTATCGATTCTTTTGGTTTGATTGCTCTTTCTTCTAACCATGGTATTGATGGACGCTAAAGCTCATTTCCATTTTGTGAAGTTGATTGAGGTTAAGGAGTGGTTCTCTAAAAGTCTTGAGTTTGGAGCTTAAAGAGATAAAATGAGATGCATTCATGTTTATATTCCAAGCTCTTGCATCTCATGTTTATCTTTCAATGCCTTTCATATCATGTTTATTTTCAAGTTATCACTTTACATCTTGAAGATAAGAAAATGAACTTACATTTCATGTTTAAATTTCAAGTTTAGGATGTTTATATTTCAAGCCATCACCTAAGACACAAAGACTTAAAAATGGACTTGCATTCTCATATTTATATTTCAAGCTCTTGCATTGTCATGTTTAAATTCCAAACCTTGCGTATCATGTTTATTTCCAAGTTATCATTTTAAATCTTGAAGATAAGAAAAGAGGACTTGTATTTCCATGCTTAAATTCCAAGTCTTGCATATCATGTTTATATTTCAAGTTATCACCTAAATTCTAAAGCTCAAGACTTGCCTCTCTCCTCTAAAATGGATGTTTTGATTTATGAAAACTTTGTGATATTGGAAAGTTCAATTTGGTTTAGTATGATTTTTAGAAAAAAGTTAGAATGATATTTAAAATGGTTTTAGAATGAAAGAACAACTTGAAGGATGTTAAACTTGAATTTTCAACTTCTGGGGTTTCTGGTAATCGATTACCAGCATGTTGTAATCGATTACCAGTATGTCTGGATGCCTGAAAATGAGTTTCTGACCTTGGTAATTGATTACCATCCCCTGTAATTGATTACCAAGATGTTCTTGAGTGTCCAGAAAGTATTTTCAACACTAGTAATCGATTACATAGCCCTTGTAATCGATTACCAGAAGCTCAAACATGTCTGTTTCAAAAATTTGAACTGTGTAATCGATTGCCAACTTTTGTAATCAATTACCAAAACCTGATAAGTGTAAGTAAGTGTGTTTCTACTTGAAATAACATGGATTGATGACCTTGTATGCTTGGCCTTAAATTAAATGAATGATGATCTTTAGCATGACTGTACACATATAGCCTGTTAAGCATTGCATGTGCATTAGTTAAGTTCGGTCATTGATTTCCGGCAAACTAGATAGGAGCATGTTTATTGTTATATTGGATTGTGACATGTTTAAGCATATATGCAATGAATGTTATGCATGCTTGTGTGATCAATTGCATTATGAGTTGTGGCTTGATATGATTATACTTAATTAGTTGAGATGTATGATTTGTAAAGATTATGATCATGATACATTGAATGATGAGCTATGATTGCATTATATTCTTATATAACATGCCAAGGTTAAGAGATCCTCTAATTAAAGGTTATATGAGGTGAGTCAATATTGGCCCTCTAATATCCTTTAATCAAAGGATATGAGAGGTGAGCCATTACTGATCCTCTAGTCTCCTCTAATTAAAGATGAGCCAATAGAATGATATGTTCATGTTATAAGTGACAAACTAAGTTTAAGGTGACATAAAACACATGGAAATGTTTCTTTCGTAATGGGCCGAGCTTGGCGTAAGGTGATCCAAGGAGATGATCTTTTCGTAATGGGTCGAGCCTAGTGGAAAGTGATCCAATGCCTCCTAACCCACACTCCAGGAGTCGAGAATTTGCTTATTAAGAGGATAAGTGTAAGCTAGTGACGACTGGTGAGGTATGAACTCATAACCTAGAACTTTCAAGAGAAGAGAGTATTAGGGTGGCCCTCCTCCCCCACAGAGAGAAAAGAGAATACTTAAGTCACCTAAAGAATAAAAAGGAAGAGATCATGCCATGCTATTTATGTTCTTCATGTCATTAATTATTTTACACATGATTCCTTAAAGTATGATACATTTGCTATTAACATTCATTTCATGATATAGTATGACGTATTGATGACATTCAGACTACATGTTAAAAGACACAGGTCTCGGCTAATAGTATTTAGAACTTAATAAATGAATTATATTTATGTTCACTACTTCTTAACGAAACCCGAGGTTTCATAGGACGTAGATGATGACACTAGTTAAGAGGCAAAAACCCCACTAAGATTCTTGTACAAATTTCCCATTCCCTTTTCTCTCTTTCCATCTCATCTTCAAAAGAGGATGGCTTTGTTTGTTGTAATACCCTAAAAATTAGTTAAAAATTAATTTGAGCTTTATTAGTTGTAATTTCAAAAATCTGACAATTTTAACAATGATGAGGACGGTCCAACGGCTTTGTCAAAAAAAAAAGTGAATAGTATTTTGCGGGTTCCGCAAGCCCACCTTGACAACCAAAAACCTTGATTCGAGACTTGAAAATACCCGAAACTGAGAAAATATGGGGTTAAGGTTGGAAATGGATATTTTGTACTTGGAATTAATTTTTGGGCAATGTTTGATTACCCGAGTATATTGTTTTATCTGTTCGGTAAAATTTCGGTATGTGATTTTTAACATCGAAAGATAGTTTAATTATCATAAATGGATAATGTATATCCATTCAATCCAAGTGTAAGGCTAGGATTTAACTTGAATTACAAGATCAAATCCTAGCCATTCATTTTTTTTTCTTCTTTGAAAGAATTAGATTTTATATTAAAGAATGTTCACATTGTACACTAAAATAATTTAAGCCAGTAAGCTTGTCCCTTAAGTTATCATTCTCGGCTAACTTTTTGAACACTCACAGCCACCATTTTTGCTCCTCAATGAGCATCAATACTTGATTTCAAACCTCCATTTTCATAGCCAAATCTTGTTAAAACCACAAACTCTCTTCACAAAACTTGTTCTACTCTTTATAAACTACCAAACTAATTGATTAGAATTTTAATCCATCACTATTTTCCCACTTTGAGCCATCATACATCACTACCAAAGGGAGGTTTAAGGGCTTTTTGGAAGAATTTTGAATGAAGAAAAATACTTGGGGAAGATTGTTCTAGGCAAGGAGCTATGGAGATTCAAGTAGGGCTTTATTTGTTCTTTTTTCTTTCCAATTTTGATCTAATGGTTTCTGATTGAATTGGTTAGAACTATTCAGTTATATTAATTGATTTCACATAGATATTGATGCATTAATTTTTGTAGAGAGTTTTGATGAAGTTAGGAAACCCTTTTTGCAAAACCATGTGATGAATGATACTGTTGAAAATCCCGAATTTAGCAAGCAGGTGAAATGTTTTGATTTTTTTCACTGATTTTGAGACATCATCATGAGCTAAAATTTTTATATGATAAAGCTAACATATGGAAGAGTTTCCAGTAATTTTCTTGGGTCTTCTTTATCAGTTTTACTATTTTTAAAAAATGGAAAATCGAATAGGTCAGGGGTGCTGTCTAGCCAGTCCCATTTGTAGTACTGAATTTGTCTAATTTTATTACAATAGAAAATGATTGAATTATTAGCTGAAATTTTCACACGATGTTGAGGACATATTGAGGTCTAACTCTAATTTTTCTTACAAATTTCTGGATTCATTTGATAGGGTAGAAAAATTGAGACTTCTGGCTATTGGCTGAGAGTGTGTAGTTTCTGACCTCTGAAATTGTGAGATTTTATTAATATAGTTAGAGACCTTTTTATGCTTTGAAATTTTTATGGAACTTTATGGACACATTTAAGTGTCTTAGATAATTTTTATAGTCTTTGAATTGGTTTTTTGGTATGAAAAATAAATTGTTACTTGAATGAAAAATCTACTAATGTGCTGAAATTGTGATAATGCCTTGAATTTGTGATCTAATGACAGTTGGTTCAAGTTTGATGTGTATGAATGCATACCATGGACTTCCAAGATTATGTTATGAGGAATGAATGAGTGATATATATAGGTTTGAAGTATTATGAGATCAAAGAATTATGATCATGCATATAGAAATGTGATGCATGTATATGTGAGCTTGAGGATTATGTATGTGCTAAGTGAAAAATTAAGTCCTTGTTAATCTAAAAAGGGCAAGACAAAGTCCCCTTTATTATGTAAAAGATACGGAGAAGTCCCCATTAGGGCACGAAAAAGTCTCCTTTATTATGTAAAGGGCATGACAAGGTCCCTATTAGGGTATGAAAAAGTCTCCTTTATTATGTCAAAGGCACAAAAAGATCATCGAAATTGCCATTTGTACACGTATATTTTGTTAAATTATTGGTCTTGAAAGAATTTCTATGATCTTGAATGTCATAAAATACATATTTTAAGTGATTGAATAATAAAAGAGACCCACTTCAGAAAAGTAATTTTATAACTTTAAAATGAACATTTGATATATATATATATATATTGCATGCTCACACTTTCTTAATAAACCAAAGTGGTTGGGGCAATGACGATGACATTATGATTACATAATTGAGGAGTTTCCCTACTGAGAATTGTATAATTCTCACCCCTATGTTTTGTGTTCCCATGTGGTTGATGCAAAGAACTGAGAGGCTGCTATGCAAAAGAACTCGGAAGTGCAGTAGTGTAGTACTTAATGCTTTTATTATGTTGTATATAGTTGCAGACATATGAGTATGTGAATATAATAGGGATTGTATATCTATTAAGGCTTCATTATGTAAATGACTGATTTCTTTGTTATATATTTTAATCAAATTATGCTAGTTATTACACAAACCCATCAAATTTGCTATAGTTATTTAAGAAAAGTCCTCTAATTTATAAGTAACAACTCTCGAGTCTGATGTCATGACTTAAGGATGACGTTGTACTTGGGAGGATGTTACATTCGCGATCTTTATTGACACACCCACCGGGAAAATGCACTTTGATGCTGCTCATCAGTCATACCATTTCGTGGGTCGTTGTGCTGTGCACCTTTTTGTATTCATGGAGTGTCTTTTTGAGCACCCAGTCTCTAGCTTTGGTTCTTTCCCACCTTTCCGTTTGGTGACGATCTTGTGTTTGAGTGTGCTCGACCACGTAGGGAGAAGACTCGCCATACCCGTCCTACTGCTTCTACTATCCGCGACTTCCCCGACTACATTCCTCGATCACTACCCACATGATGGAGTCTTAGTGTAATCCTTCTGAGGATTTGGCTACACAATGCCCTTTGGAGGCTTCCGCACCTACCATTCCTATGGAGATTGGAGGCTGCAGCAAGGCCATTATGACCCAGCCAATGAGAGGAGTTAGGATAGCAATGCAACTACACCGAGGTGCCCACGCCCATCCAGCTCACCGTTTGGTAACACCTGATGAGTTGACTCAGTGGATTGGCTACCTCCTTCCCTCTTGGAAAGGCCAATAGTAGAGGATAGTAGTGGATCTTGTAGAGTGCTTGTGCACGTGTTGCGTAGATAATAGCTTTCTTTTGTTTCTAGAGGTTATCTACTTAGGCGTGGTGGAGAGGAAAGATCTTGGTTAGTTGTACCTTGTTCTTTACTTTTTATGCTTTTTATGGATGACTGTATTGTCCCAACCTTTAATGGTGGGCATGATACTACTATTTTAAGTATTTATGTTATGGTATTTAATATGGAACATTTGATGCTAGTAATTTTTGAATTCATGATGATGCTTGTGCTTATGGCTTGTGTTTATTCTTATCCATGTGTGTATCTATGATGTATTTTAGTTGCCTTTCGACTTGTATGCGAGACGGTTGGCATTGTTCCTTTAAGCTTGCGCCGCTCATGTTTTTGTTTTAAGTTTCAAAAATAAAATCCACCTATATTTTCGCTAAGTATTTTAACAACCAAAAGTTAAGAATTGAAACAAAAGAGTAATGACTAATAATTAACTTAAATACGTCCTAGGTGCTTTGGGTTAAATATTAGGGTGTTACATATGGTGTATGGTCCATGTGGACATTTCAATAAAAATAGCCCAAGCATGTTTAATGGAAGATGCTTAAAATTTTTCGCAAAGCCTTTCAGGTCCAAGACAATTATAGATGATATTGGGTTTCCAAAATACAGAAGACAAGATGATGGAAGAACAATCATTAAGGGAAATATTGTGTTAGATAACTCATTCATAGTTCCATACAATGCGAAGCTTCTTCTAAAATATGCTTGTCACATCAATGTTGTATTTACTTGCCAGATGTCTACCATCAAGTATCTTTTTAAGTATGTTCATAAGGGAAATGATAGAGTGATAACTGCAGCCTTCTTTAAACCTAATGGTTCAAGCCCTTCAGAGGGTATGGTGGATGAAATACATAATTATTATGATTGTAGATACATCTCAGTAGGTGAAGCTACTTAATTGGAGGCTATTTAGATTTGATATTCAGATGAAAGAACCTACAGTAATTAGATTACCACCTGATCAACAGCCAATGCTTTTTAAAGATAATGAAGATGTTGGTAATGTTTTGGATAGAGTTGATAGGAAGATGACAAAGTTGCTTGCATGGATGCAGGCAAACCATTTGTATCTAGAAGCAAGAAATATAACTTATAGTCAGTTCTCTATCAAATTTGTTTGGAAAGAAAAAATTTCAACGTGAATTCCCAAAAAGAAAGGTTATGCTATCAGTAGAATCTCTCATGTACCAACCAGTAATAGAGAAGATTACTACCTTAGATTGTTGCTTAATATTCAAAAAGGTTACATGAAGTATGAAGATATAAGAAATGTGGATGGAGTTGTTCACAACACATTTAAAGATGCATGCTATGCTCTAGGATTGTTACAAGATGATAGAGAATTCATCGATGCCATACATAAAGCCAGTTCATGTGCTTTTGCTGCATATTTTAGGAGATTATTTGTTATTTTGTTGAAATCAAATAACATGACTAGACCTAAATATTTGTGGCAAAAATACTGGCAGCACATTTTGGATGATGTGTTGTACAGGGAAAGAAGATTTGTAACGCCCCGATTTTTTCCATCTATAAATGACCAAAATGCCCCTGAGGCCATTTTTACCGGGAGAATGAGGATAACCGACTCCGGCCATCCTCAAAGGGCTATTTTAGTATTGAACGAGGATTATGTGTGATTGTAACATCCTAATTTTTAATCCAATACTTTAGAACATATTCAGGTTAATCGTTAGGCGGTTACGTCATAGTCTCCTTTTTACTTAAAAATACTTAGCAGAAATATTGGTAAATTTTTTTTGAATTATAAAAGCAAAGTGAGAGACGCGTGACACGATGAACAATAAAACATGTAAGTAAATAAAGCAAGCACCTCATATGATCATGACATAAAGCAAGTGAAGGCACATCACATTAATACTGAACTGCAAGTTTATATAATATGATATGCCCACTCATGGAGAGTGGGGCTTAGTTTAGTTCATCATGAGCAATACATATAGAAAGGAAATACAAAGGAAAGTGCGACGGAAACTATAAAAGCAACTCCCCTACCCAAGTGTAACTAAAGGGATAACCTCTAAACAAAAGAAGGTTCATCCTCATCTAAGTGGTGTGTGCTCTACCCGGGTACTCCATCGGTCGTACGTCACCTCCTACTAACGTCCATCTCGCGAGTGAGGCACATATCCGGGAAACTGGGCGAGCTCCTCCAACATGTAGAGGCGGAATTGGGATTGAGAGTGACCCCCGCGGCGTGGCCGCATCTCTGGTCATCGTGCTAGTTGTGGCTGAGTCACAGTATCCTCACTACCCTCTCTCATCAGTGGTGGAGTGGGGGCGGAGCTCTCGCTATATGGATGGGTAGGCGGGTCCTCTGATGGGTCAGTCTCCGAGAAGTAAGTCGAGGGCACGTAGTCGGGATAGTCACGCATGGCTGAGGCGATGGTGTGCATGCGGAGCACTCTCTCGTTATGCGTACGCGCGCGCTCAAAAACCCACTCGTCGTCACCGTAGGGTGCTGTCGGGGAGAAGCGATGTGTATGCACGAGGTGAGCGAAGGGACGTCCAACGAACATGAAGACTCGCACCATGCACTATCCTTCAAAATGGTATAATTCGTGTTCCAGATCATAGTGCACCTCCAACGTCGGGGTGTCCACAAAAACTACGAACGTCGCCATCTGAAGACGTGACGGAAAGAAAGAGAATGAGGGAGTGAGAATCTTGCTAAAGAATCTCAGTAGGGCCTCCTACTACCTAGGTGTCATTATCTATGTAACATCCCCTGCTGCTTTATGGATTGACGACTGTCCCCACAAACCAACACGGGTCTTTTCAGCATGCTTTGTCCTCACTCGCACGCTTCCTAGGAAAACTTCCCAGGAGGTCACCCATCCCAAAATTGCTCCAAGTCAAGCACGCTTAACTGTGGAGTTCTTTTAGTTTGGGCTACCGAAAAGAAGATGCATCTTGTTGGTATAGGTAGTACAAATCAATTCATATAAGCCCTCCTCAACTGTATAGTCCCATACCTATACAGTCTTAGGATCCCTCTCATTCGGGTGTGTAATCGGTTCATTCGTGTACCCCTCCGCTTTCGAAGTCTTCCATGAGCCGCTCCTTGTCCGTGCCGCCTTGCACCGGCGATCACTCCCCGACTTCGCAATCCCTGGGCGTTACATGCCCACCAGCTTCCGCTTGGTTCGTCCCCGAACCACACCGTACTGGGAGAAGTGCAGGCTCTGATACCATTTGTAACATCCCCTGCTGCTTTATGGATTGACGACTGTCCCTACAAACCAACACGGGTCTTTTCAGCATGCTTTGTCCTCACTCGCACGCTTCCTAGGAAAACTTCCCAGGAGGTCACCCATCCCAAAATTGCTCCAAGTCAAGCACGCTTAACTGTGGAGTTCTTTTAGTTTGGGCTGCCGAAAAGAAGATGCATCTTGTTGGTATAGGTAGTACAAATCAATTCATATAAGCCCTCCTCAACTGTATAGTCCCATACCTATACAGTCTTAGGATCCCTCTCATTCGGGTGTGTAATCAGTTCATTCATGTACCCCTCTGCTTTCGAAGTCTGCCAGGAGCCGCTCCTTGTCCGTGCCGCCTTGCACCGGCGATCACTCCCCGACTTTGCAATCCCCGGGCGTTACAATCTACGTCCTTAGGAACATTGGGTTTAGTGTGTAAAATAAGTGAGCATGCATTAAGTCCATTTTTAAGCTTTAAAACATAATTAGCCAAGGTCCATTCATTTTAGCATGATTCTTAATGACATGGTCATATTAAAGAATGTATGCATGGTCTCTACTGAATGCAAGAATAATAATCTCAACATTGGGAACATCATAATAGTGGCATAAAGTGGCGATTAAATTCTCATATGGGAAACTCGTGACATAAACATCATACTTTACTTCCTCATAGGCCACTCTAAAAGACAATCGTTCTGGGGGTGCTCGGCCGAACCGATGTCACCCAGAATGTGTCACATCTCTAGGTTATGAGTTCATACCTTAACTAGTCGTCACTAGTTCTTACTTATCAATCCCGATAAGCGTAACATAATCATAAACATAATCCTGACTTATCCAGTACGGGCTAGGGGGCATTTCTTGGGGGTGCTCAGCCGAACCGGTGTCACCCAAGAATTCATCTTGGTACCGATGTCACATGAGTTCTCTGGAGGTGCTCGGCCGAACTGGTGTCATCCGAGAACTCATCTTAGTACCTCATAAATAAAAAAATCTCATAGGTTTTCAAAAAAACTTTCTAAGTCCCCAAATTTGTTAGAAATTTGGCGGCATAACAGCAGCATGCCGAATTTCTTCCAAATTTTACTTTATGCCACATAAGTCAATCAAATATGCATCCTCCATCATAATTCCATGCATTCACATAATCATTCTTATACGTTCACAAGCAACATTAGAAATTTATTATGCTCTTGGTCCTACGGTACATTATGCTTTGACCCTTACGGGCCTTAAACTTGTGATGTAATTTATCTATCATTTTCTATGAACCTCTTATGCACCTAAGGATTTTCTTCTAACAAGTCTTACTATTATTTGTGTTCTTTAATAAATCTGGGTAACACCATTCCTTAGGAGCAACATTATAAACTTACAATTACGGGGTTCTAGAACTTACGTTTTAGACTCTTTCTTGGTTCCGTCTTCGCCTAAGGCACTATAAATTCGACCTAAATCAATTATGAGGCATTTCTATGCCTAAGAACTAATTATAAACCATGTTCACTATATTATAAGGTTGCTGGACAGATTCTAAAAATTAAATGTTCTAAGAGTTCTAGAATTGCGGTTTTACGATTTTCTAGTTACTAGTTTCTCTATAGGTGCTAAAATTCAATCCTACTTCAATTGTAACCAAATTTTTCATGATTAAACAATTCTAATCTGATTATATTCCCATTGAAACAGTTTGGACAGTATCCAAAAATAAATGGGTTAAAACTTATGCTAAATCTTGACTTTACGGTTTTTTCTAGAAAGCTAGTTTCTCTCCTATCATGCCTAGAAATGTTCCTACCTCATCATACATAATTTTCACACATTCTAACACATCGAAACATCATCATAAAGCAGCAAACTCATCATGGAAGAACCGAAACATTAAGTCCCAAAAAGATGCATAACTTGATATTTCTAAAGCATATACGTTGCTAGTTTCTCTTGGAACCATTTTTAGGACTTCTAAAACTCTTTTGCAAACCATTTTAGTTTGTCAAGAGGCTAAAAATACTCTTAGGTCAGTGACCACTTGATCCCTCCTTAAAGGAGAATTAAATTCATAAATCTTGTTGGTCGTAACTTCATAAAATTCATGAGGCATAAAGAAAAATCTTAAAACTTAGATTGTTGGCCCTTGTAGCTAGATGAATCTCTTTCCAAGTTCATCATCACTACATGGCCAAAATTATGCATCCAAAGAATGTTCCCACATAAAACTTTAACTTGAGATAAAATGGGCAAGTCTTTGAGCTCTAAGGTCTTTAAGTGATGACATAATTTAAACATGCTATGCACCTCATTTTTATTCTTCATTACAAAGTGAAGTGAGAGCTTAAAGTAAATATGCAAGACTTGAAATATAAATATGCAAGACTTGAAATATAAATATGCAAGTTCATTTCTTTATTTTAGTGCTCTAGGCCTAGCAGCAATCGACTTTAAAGCCGAAATAGAAAGGCTTTGAGATTTAGTTAGGTGATAGTGCAAGCTCTCATTTTAAATCTTTATGTTCTTTAGTGATGAAAAGTAAATATGCTAGACAAGAATGTAAATATGAGGTGCAATTCATTCTTTATCCTTTAACTTTAAGTGATGGCTTGGGAAATAAATATAAATGCAAAGCTCAAAGTAAATATGTAATGCATAAGCTTGAATTTAAATATGCATGCTAGTCCATTTTATTTCTTATTAGAGCTCATACAAGACTTTAAAGGAACTTAAACCTCAACCCAAACTTATCATGACAAGATAAGGTAAAGGCAAGAGTGAACCTCAAGGGTTCTTTAGAACACAAAGTCTCTTTTCTTGAAATGAGGTCATAAATAACATTTTTATTAAAACTCAAGCTCTAGAGGCCTCATTGTGATGAACACATAGTCATCATCTAGAAGCTCTCATCATCAAGCCATTATGAATCTCATTGGCCAACATGGCCGAAAATTTGGAGAAAGGAAAGGAAAAGGAACCGAAACTTTTAAGAAGAAAAAGAAACATTTGAAACTCTAGAGACTATGATCTTGATGATGCATTAACACCAACATCATGAGTCCTCATCATTGAGTTCAAGTAACCATTTTAAAACATCATCAAAGTGAAGGGTTTCAAGGTTTAAGAAGAAAGACTAAAAATATCTTTAACTCAAGAACAAAGATCAAGCTTTAGAGATTGTTCAAGTGATGGACATCACCACCATGAAACCTCATTATCAAGCTCTCATTCCTTGTCCTTAAAGGCCCATGGCTGAAAATGATGAAGAAAAAGGAGAGGGAAAGAAGTTCTAAAAAGACTCAAGAGAAACCATAAACACATAACTAGAAATAGAACTTAAATAAAGAAAATACTTGAAAGAAAATCCCTACCAAGTGATTTGAAGATTGGGATGAGAGAAGAGGATAAAGAACTTGAAGAACTTGAACACTTGATCTTGAGAGAAAAGAAAACTTTGAAGTGCTCTTTGAAAACTTACACTTAGCAAATGAACCCAAAATGATGCAAGTTCACCCAAGCATGCTATTTATAGAGAAATGAAACAAATGCAAGGTGCAAGGAGGGAGGGAAGGTTTCGGCCAACAAGAGTAGCCCCATGAGTTCCATGAGGTGAGATGTTGTGATCTTGAGGTATGGTTCAAAGTATGGTGAGGTATGGTTCAAGGTATGGCTCAAGCATGGTTCTTTGAGTGAGAAACAAATCAACATGTGATGTACTTGGAGGAGGAGTGGCCGAAACTTGCATCAGCCATGGGGGGGATTTCTTGCATTTTAATATGGTTTAGAATTGTGTTTAGGTGTATCTTTGATTAAGATTAAGATTAGGAATTTGTAAGAAAGTGTTTATATGAGAAAATGAGTAATCAAGGTTGTCAAAACATATTTAAGGAGTGGTCTTGCATCATTAGTGAGTTGTAAACTCATTTTAGTGCATAAACAATTCTAGACACAATTCCTTGATTTAAGGAATTGGAGAGAGAAAACACTATTTAAGATTCCAAGAGTGAAATCTTGAGTTTTAAAAAGAGATTTAAATCTAATATAAGCAATTTTAGGTTTTAATTAATTTTAATAGTTTATTTGACTCTAGATTAATTATGGAAGTTAATTAATCTTCGATTAGAGCCTAATATTGCTTAGGTTTGCTTAATAACATCATTAAGCTCAAAAACACTATTCTAGGGGTAAAATCGTAATTTTACACTAAAACTGCCCGGGACCACCGGGACTTAAACAGATGCTTTTAAACATGTAAAAATATTGTTTTAAATCTTTAGGGAAAGTTTCGGGCTCAAACGGCACCTTTACTCGTGTAAAAACGCTATAGAGGTATTTTGGTCATTTTGACCCAAAACTGCAAAAAATGAGACTTTCGCCTTCGAAATCACTCAAGGGTCATTCAATCCCCTTCAAACATTGAGTTGGCCCTTCGAGGACTGCCGGGCTGGCCATCCTCGAATTCCGGGCCGAAAATGACCTTAGGGGCATTTTGATCATTTTCCACTCAAATAGAAAATCGAGGCGTTACAGTGATTACATGTGTTATGTGTGTTAAATAGAGCAGTAGAATCTCATTTTTGAGTTCCTGCACGCAAAATTACCAAAATACCCCTGTGACAAATTGACACATAATTAATTCCCGACTAGACCTGGACTTTGCTCATGAGTTTGAAAAGTCATTTTTAAGGGATGTCTAATGTCTGTCTAAGCCCGGGCGATCCCGGGAAGTTTTTGTGAAAAATTACCGTTTAATCCTTAATTAAGGGCAAAACGACTTAATTACATAATGAACGAAACCTAAGCAATATTAGGCTCTAATTAAATATTAATTAATTTTAATCATTAATCTAGAGTCAAAATAATTAATTGAGGTTAATTAGGGCCTAAGATTACTTAAAGAAACTCAAAACCTTTTTCCTAATTCAACAATTAGTGTCATGTCAATTTGAAATAGTATTTTCTCTATTCCAATTCCTTGAATCATGGGAATGGTTATGTGATGAGATTCCTTGTTAATAAAGGTGGATTTGCACTAAATGTGCTAGAACACTCTTTAATCGTGTCTTGAGCAACCTTAATTTCTCACTTTCTCATCAAAATACCTAATTACAAATTCCTAATCAAAAGCCTAATCAAATCCTGTAACATCCCGATTTTTCTATCTGAGAGAAAATGCCCCTGAGGTCATTTTCCACCCGGAATTCGAGGATAGCCGACCCAGCAGTCCTCAAAGGGTCAACCTAATGTTTGAAGGGGATTAGATGGTTTTTGAATGGTTTCGGAAATGAAAATCTTGTTTTCTGAGGTTTGGGGTCAAAATGACCAAAATACCCCTATAACGTTTTTACGCAGGTATAAGTGCGGATTGAGCCCGGAGCTTTCTCAGAAGGTTTAAAATGATATTTTTATGTGTTTAGTGACCTCTATTTGAGTCCCGGTGGTCCCAGACAGTTTTTGTGAAAAATTACGATTTTGCCCCTACATAGTGCATTTTGGGCCTAATGATATTATAAGCAAAACCTAAGTAATATTAGACTCTAATTGAAGATTAGTAAATTCTAATAACTAATTTAGAGTCAAAATAATTAATTGAGGTTAATTAGAACCTAAGATTGCTTAGAGAAACTCAAAACTCTTTTCTAGTTTTAATTCTTTGAGAAAGGAATCTAGAAATAGTGTTCTCTCTCTCAAATTTCCTAAATCAAGGAAACATGTTGGCATTGGATTCCAAGTTAATAAAGTTTGACTTCATTAATTTAGAGAAACCACCTTCTAATCTAGTCTTATATGGCCCTAATTACCTACTTACTTACTTAAATACTTAGTCACAAAACTCTAATCTTTGGCCTACTCAAATACTACCCCTAAGCTTACTCTTAATACACATTAAATTATGATTTTCCTCCACTAATTAAGAACAAAAACTGCCACTCCTCCTACTCCTCCATTTAAGAGAATTAATTTATTATTAATTCCAAATCAAAGGCCATACTTGGCCATATTTGAAGCCATGCTTGAGACCATACCTCACCATACCTAGCCATGCCTACACCATACCTTACAAAGAGATATTTTCTTCTTTTTCCCTCCATGAGATTTCGGCCACTCCTTCCTATTCTTACACCCTTAATGTTGTTTTACTATAAATACCATATCTAGATGGACTTGGTTCCACTTTGGTTCATTTGCTAAGTTTAGTTTCAAGAGTGATTCTAAGTTCTTTCTTTTTCTCTCAAGAGTTTCAGAGTTCTTTCATCATCTTCTTCTTCTTCTTACTCACCAAGAACCACCACTTCTCAACTATACACAACCTTCTAAACACTTAGTCTTGCCTTTCTAAGGATCAAGTTCAAGAACCACAACTTTCTTCCTTTCTTTTTCCTTCTTGGCCGAATATACCATCAAGCTTCAAGGAAGATTTTCCTTTCATCCTTTTCTCAAGATCAAGTCCTTTTCATCTCCAAGAAAAATACCTTGGTAGGGATTTTATTCTTTAAAGTTTTGTCTTCTAAAGCTTTGTTAAAGATGAGTTTTTGTTAGGTTCTCTTGGTTTTTAGAACTTCTTTTCTTCTCTTTGATTTTCGGCCTTGGAGCCTTTCTTTTAAAAGAAAATATTGGCTTGATGATAAGGTTTCAAGATAATGGTCCTATGGCTATCATTTGAGAAACCTCTAAAGCTTGAAACTTAGTTTTGATCTTAACACACTTGTGGGTTTTCCTTTCCTTTTCTTCAACCTTGGTTTCGGTTTCCTTTTTCCTTTTCTTTCCTCTAGGCTTCAGCCTTATTTCCTTTGCTTTGATGATTCAAGGTTTTGATTAAAGAAAGTTGTTAGATGATTTGAATACCTTAAGCCTATTTCCTTGAGATTGATGATGATGTTCAAACCATAAGGTCTCTTTGAAAACCTTGGTACAAAGAACTCTAAAGCTCACTTTGCCTTGTTAAGATATGTGTTGGATTGAGGTTCATATTCCTTTAAAGTCTTGTATGAGCTCTAGTAAAGAATATAAAATGAACTTGCATTCATATTTACATTTTTTGCCTAGCATCTTTACGTTTCATGCCATCACCTAAAGGTTAAAGATTAAAACAAGAGTTTGCATTTCCATATCACCAAATAATTAATCTCAAAGCTCGCCTATTTCGGCCTTAAAGTAGATTGTTGTGGAGCCTAGAGTACTAAAATAAAGAATTGGACTTGCATTCATGTTTACGTTTCCTTGCCTAGCATATATATTTTTCAAGTTACCACTTAAACGTAAAGATAAGAATGAAGTTGCATCCCATATTTACTTTGAGCCCTCACTTTACTTGTCTAATGAAGGATAAAATGAAGTGCATATCATGTTTATGCTTTTACTATCACTTAAAGATTCTAGAGCTCAAAGACTTGTCCATTTATCCCAAGCAAAGGTTGGACATGGGAGCATTCTCTTGAATGCAAAATTCGATCGTGTGATGATGATGAGTTTGGTGTGAAGTTTCATCTAGCCACAAGCGCCCATAATCTATGTCTTAGGATTTTCTTAAGCATAGGTGAACTCAACGAATATCTTAAGGATGATTTTGCATTTTAAATTCCAACCACGAACCATTTAAAATAGTTGCTACTCTTATTTATTTATGATGATTTGAATGAAATAAGTTGGCTTCCAAAGAGTTTTACAAGTCCTAAATGATTCCATGAGAAACTAATATCTTATGTGTATTGAAAATGAAATTCTATGCTTGATATGATATTATGTGTTTTCAGTTCTACATTGGCATGATTGCTACTATTTGGTGATGTTAGTATGTTAAAATGTGCATAAATTGATGAGCATTAGAGTGGAGACTATTCTATGCATGTTAGATAAAAGCTACTTTACTAAGAAACCGTAAAGTTGTGATTTTAAAGGTCTTTGGCCTAATTAACCTTAGCCATTATCAAAACTATTTTAGTATGATAAAATTCTGTTTGGGATGGTTTGACTACGATAAACTTGGTAACTTTTGGTGTAAGAATGATTTCTAGCACTTAGAGAGAAACTAGTAACTAAAAAATCATAGAAACATGAATTCTAGAACCTTAAAGATGTAGATTATAATTTCTGTTTTAAGGACATGATAATTCAGTATTAGGTAGCTAAATACTTGGTAAATGTGTAGGATATACTCATAATTGGTTTAGGAATTGATTGTAGCGCCTTAGGCGAAGACGGAACTTAGAAAGGGTCTAAGATGTAGTTTCTAGAACCCCATAATTAAATGATAACAAATCTGCCCACATTCTTATGATGCTGTCCAGATTTGTTTGGGATCATAAAAATAAGTGAGAATTATTAGTTATGAACCTATAGGTGCATAAAAGGTTAAAAACGAATAATAGGTTAGCTAGATTGCAGTTTAATACCTGTAAGGGTCAAAGGCATGAAGCTTTGTAAGTTATGTAATATAATGAAGTTTGTTAGTATTGATGCATGTGTTATGAAGAATATATTTATATGACTTTGATGGTTTAATTTTGAATATGGAATTATGATTGAATGCGCATACTCTATATGTTTTGTGGCATGCTATGATGATAGTGAATTGATAAGCATGAAGTATTGAGTGATATGTCATGATGATATTTAAGAACATGTGTTTATATTGCATTCATGCATAGCATGCCGAAACGCATTTCTCCTCCTACGGTGAGGAAAAAGCAAAATCGTGGAGGGTATGGACATCGAGCCTGCCGAAGCGAACAATATCACTGTGCACTGGATGCCAGTAGATGCGTTTTGAAGAAGAAATGATCCAATAAGGAAATGATGTATTACCCTCTTTATTACCCCATATTAAATCTAATGATGACTAGTTAGGATTGAGATCATTCCTAGGCAATAGGTGAGATGTAGTTTAGTGATCAGATTATCGCCGGGGCCGGTGAGTTAGTTGGATTTTTGGTGAATATGCTAAGAGGGTGGTCTTTGAGAAAAAAGGAACTTAAGAGTTTGACTTATGAGAGAGATGTCACATGAAAAATACTGTGCCTTTTTATTCCACGTATATGATTTATGTTTCTTTATGCTATGCTCAAGTACTATGATTTTCATGTTAATGTGCATATGGTATTGTCATGCATTCATCCAATATCTGTTGCATTCATATCATTAAGACTCATACTAAAAGACACCCATTTCGGATAAATAGATTTGAAAAGTCTAAAACCAAACCTTATGCATGTACACCTTTTTCATAATTAAAACCAGGTGGCTGGGGACAATGACGATGACACTTGTGTTAGAGTCGGAAATCCCTACTGAGAATCTTGAACGAGTTTCTCATCCCTTTCTTTTCTTCCGTGTCATCTCCAGACGAGGATAACAACAAGGTTCGTGACTGCTTCTAAGGCTCATGCTTAAGCGTCACACTAGCAAATGGAGCAGAAGGTCGCTGTGGAAGTATGGATAGTTTAGCTTTTGGGTTGATACTTATCCAACCTCGTAGGCAGATAAGGAACACTTCATATATATGTGCATGTTTTAATGTGAATGATGGTACAATGATGCCAGTAATTTATGTATCTATGAAGGTGTGATGATATTATGTTGTTATGTATAGTACTATATTTCATGATTATGCATGGTGTGATTACTTTTTCTTGCATGTTATGGTTATGACGAACGTTAGGTTTGCGTGCAGTTCGCGTTTTGTTTTCAAGTTTTAAAAAGAAAAATTTATTTGTATTTTTCGCTAAGTATTTTAATAAAGTAAGGTTTAAAGAATGAAACTAAAGAGTAATTATCAATAGTTAACCTTAATACGTTCTAGGAGTATTGGGTTAAAAATTGGGATGTTACAAATCCACTCCCAAACACATTTCTAATCTACATTGAAATGACAAAATTTCCTCCCTAAACCCCTTGATGAAACTGGTGTCCTCCTCCTCTATTCATTCCATCACATGTTGAAATTTAATTAAATACACACTCAAGGAACCATGCCATGACCCATACTAGCCATACCCAAACCCATGCCTACACCACTCCATGTAAGAGATATTTTTCCTTCCTTCTTCCCTCCAAAAGCCCAAGGCCAATACTCCTCTTCCCACCCCTCATGTTGAATTTTTCTATAAATACAAGGAAGCTCTCAAAAAGCCATTTGCTCATTTTCTTGCAAATCTCAAGTTCAAAAATCCTCAAGTTTTCTCTCTAGTTCTTAAGAATCCTTCTTTTTCTCTTTCATTTCTTCCAAGAGCCACCATCCTCAACCACCACATCTCAACCCCAAACCACCACACAACCACCATCAACCTCCTCTAAAACACTTAACCTTTCCACTTCTTAGACCAAACACTCAAGATAAACCTTTCTTCCTTTCTTTTTCATCTTGGCTCAAGTAAGAGTTTTTCTTCTCACTCCTTTTCAAGATCAAGCTCTCTTTCATTCATCAAGAAAAATACCTTTGGTAGGGAGTTGTTTTAAAAAGTTTTCTTTCTTTTCTTTTGTGTTAATCTTAGATTGAAATGTTGACTCTCTCTTCTTCCATTTCATTTTGATTTCTTGCTTTCCTTTTTCACTCCTTTCTTTTTGGCCTTGATGGCCTTGTTCTTGAAAAACCATGATTTGATGATGAGGATCTTAGATGTTGGTTGTAAAACCATCACTTGCTTAACCTCTAAAGCTTGAAAGTTTCACTTCTAAGAGTGTTGGCAAATGAAATGGTCACTTCGTTTTCTTTGATGAGTTTTACTTGAGTAAAAATAAAATAATATGTTTATGTTGTCACTTAATTAACTTAAGTTCAGGACTTACCCATTTCAACCTTAAAGTTGATCGATATTCTAGAGTGATTACTCTAGATAGGAGTCTTGAGCATAAAAACTTAAAAGGAATAATCGGACATTCATTCACTTTACAAACCTTAAAGTTGATCAGTGTTTTAGAGTTATTACTCTAAATATGAGTCTTGAGCCTAGAACCTAAAGAAATAATAAATGGAAATACATTCATATTTATATTTCAAGTCCTTGTATTTCATATTTATATTTAAGCCTTGCACTTCATGTTTATTTTCAAGTTGTCAGCTAAAGCTTGAAGATAAGAAATGAACTTGCATTCCATGTTTATATTTCTTATCTAGCATGCTTATATTTCAAGACATCACCTAAACTTAAAGATTAAAAATGAGCTTGCATTCTCATATATATATTCAAGCCTTGCATATCATATTTATATTTCCATTGTCATCACCTTATTATACCAAGATTAAAATAGGGGCTTACATTTGCATATTTAAGCTTATGCCATCACCTAAATGATCTAGTGCTCAAGACTTACCCTTTTCAACTTGCATGGGGATTTTGGTCTATGGAACATCTATCTTTATAAATGTGATTTGGTTCTTCAAGGAAATGAGGTCCTAATAAATGATATATTGTTGTCTTGAGAAAATGAAGTTTGTGTCTTACAACTTTTCCTTAAAATGTATGCTTATTCTTAAAGTGTTAAAGCATGGTTCACATAACCAAAATTTATTTAAGTTCTCCACCTTTGCTACTAAACTAAGGTTATTATTGTGTTTCCATAAGGGTAAAGTTAATTATAATTGTATTTCTTGATCTAGAATTAATTCTAAGGAAGAACTACTTACTAGAAATGCCTATTTTTGTATTTTTGCATGCTCTTAGGAAATTAAATTTTAGTTTCTATTCAAGACTTTCTAGATATGATGTATGCTTTAATTTGCATTTAACATGTAAAAATTGTTATTAATAAGTGTGACAATTATTTTTAGTAATTCAGGAAAGACTAGTAACTAGAAAGAACAAAAAATGTGAACTGTAAGACTCTTTAAAATGAGAAATATGGTTTCTTTCCAGCAAGTATTAATTAATTAAAAGGGATGTTTACCACTTAGTAAATGTATAGGAATCACTCATAAATGGTTGAGGAATTAATTTTAGCATCATAAGAAAAGTCAGTAATGAGAAAGGGTCAAAAATGTAACTTCTAGAACACCGAAATTGCCCATTTTCTTTTCTGCCTAATTCTATCCAGCATTGTTTAATGATTTTTTGAGGTTAATAATTAATGAAAAATATTTTAATTAACCTCTTAGATGCATAAAAAAATAAATACAAAAGTTGGGTTTACCCAAGTTAAAGGTTTAATCGATTAAGAGATAATGAAAGGGCTTATTTTATGAGGTGATGTGATTTAATGTATTTGAGAATTTATGTGATGATTAATATTTGAATACATGGTTATTAGTTACAAAATTATTGTGGCATGTTATGCTTTCACTTGGAACATTCAAGATGCATACATTGAAGTAATATGAAAGCATAGGACATTAAATGATAGGTTTGTGTTTTTGCATCTTAAGATAACATGCTAAGGTTAAGATGACATAAAACATATGGAAATGATCCTTTAGACTCCCCGAATTAAAGGTTATGAGAGGTGATCTAATAAAAAAGTGACCCTTTGGACTCCCCGAATTAAAGGTTATAAAAGGTGATCCTAACTTATCTTAAGGATAAGCATGTGCTAGTGATGACTAGTGAGGCATGAGCTCATAACCTAGAACTCTCAAAAGACGAAAGTAATAGGGTAGCCCTAAATGAGAGAAAGAAATGGTCTAAGCCACCTAAAAGACAAATTAAAGAAATTAATGTTATAATTACTATGATCCATGAGCATCACTTATGTTTGCATTTAGTATATTGCCCCTTGCATTGACATGCATTTCATGATGAGGCATGATGCATTCATGACATCCAAGACGTATATTAAAATGAATGGGCCTCGATAAATGACATTTTATAAGCTTAATAATTAAACCTCATGCATGCTCACTATTTCATAATGAAAACTTGAGATTCGTGAAGACGTAGATGGTAACACTCGGATAGAAGGACACCCTACTTAGATTCTTTATCAAGTTTCTCACTCCCTTTATCTTTTCTTTCCATCACGTCTTTAGAGGTCGATGGTGACATTCATGATTTACATTGATGCGCCCACTTGGGAGATGCACTATGACGCCGCCCATTGGTCATATCGCTTTGTAGGTCATTTTGTCGTCCGTCTTTTTGTATACATGGACCACCCCTTTGCACACCCGGTTTCCAGCTTTCGGTTATCTCTTGCTTCCCCTTTTGGAGACAACCTCGTCTTCAAGCTGTATATCCTCGTGAGGAGCAGACTCGCCGCACCCAATCGACCGCCTCCGCCATCTGTGACTTCTCGGAGTATGTGCTCGGGTCCCCCATGGCTTATTTAGAGACGGATCCATTTGAGAACTCAGCTACCCAGGTACCATCCGAGGGTTCTTCCCCCACCGTGCCCATGGAGTTTGGTGAGGGCAGTGAGGACGATACCCCGTCGTGGAGCCCATGCCCGACCTGTGCACAATACTCCGGCTGAATTGGCTCAGTGGGTTGGTTATGTTCCTCCTCCTTGGGGCGGGCGGTAGTAGGAGCTGACGACGATCCTGGTAGTGCTTGTGCATATAGTCGGCATAGGATATCCTTCTTTTGCTTTTGAGGTTATCTACTTTAGATGCACTCTAGTGGGCGAGGTTTTCTGGTCTATGTATTTCATGTTTCCATGTATTCTGTTCGGATAACTGTACTTATGCTATTATATAACTTGGTGTATGGTAGAACCTTTATTACATATATATGATATGATGGTTGTTATGTATGATCTTGTGTTTTTATTCATAGCATGTATGGCTTCTTATTATCGTTCACGAATCAAGCGAATATAGTGTTTATTTTATGCGCGGTTCACGTTTTCATCTCTTATTTCAAGAAAAAAAAATTTACCTATATTTTCACTAAGTATTTTCTAAAAATTAGACTTAAGAACTGGAACAAAAGAGCAATGACTAATAATTAACTTGAATATGTCCTAGGCGTGTTAGGTTAAATATTAGGGTGTTACAAGATTAATGTATAATTAAGGTAACATGTTCTTGTGATTACACTAAAATGAGTGGTAAATCATATCATTGATAATAAATTAATAATTTTTTTCTTTTCTATCCATGAAAATTTCAATTTTCCAGAACAACAAATAAGGAATACGCTCTTAGCTCTTATTGAGGAGTTGCGACAAGCAATGATAGATCACTGAAGGAATTTTCTAGTATACCTTATCCTTCAGAAGACATTTTCTCTGCAATGGAAGATAGATTGATAATGGAAGAGTTAAATTTTGATGTTGATACTTTATCAAATGAGTTGTGTGGATACTTGGGAAGCATTAATCATGAATAAAAGAAATCTTATGATGGGATCTTGAATGTTGTTTATCATGATAGGGGGATTCTTCTTTTTGTATGGTTATGGTGGCACGAGGAAAACCTTTTTTTATAGAAGACATTATTTTCCTCAATTAGATGAAAAAGTGATATTATTTTAAATGTAACTTCAAGTGAAATTGCCTCCTTGCTCTTGCTAAATGGAAGAATTGCTCACTCTAGATTCAAGATTCCTTTGAATATCAATGAAGACTCAACATGAAGTATCAAGCTAGGCAATGTTCATGCAAGATTGCTAAGCAAAGCAAAGTTTATTATTAGGATGAAGCCCTAATGTTGAGTAAGTACTACTATGAAACACTTGGCAAATGTTTGAAAGATATTCTTAGATTTTCATCTTCATACAATCTTGATTTATCTTTTGTTGGAAAAGTAGTGGTTTTACGTGGTGATTTCAGGCAAATTTTACTAGTTATCACTAAAGATTCAAGACAGGATATTATTTAAGCATGAATTAATTCTTCTTATCTTTGGTGTCATTGCAAGGTTCTCAAACTTTAAAAAAAATATGAGATTGACAGTTGCTGCCAATGGTTCTGAAGAAATAAACAAGTTTAGCAATTAGCTGTTAGAAATAGGAGATGGTCTTGTTGGAGATTAAAATGAAAGTGAATTAGAAGTTGAAATTCCAGGCGATATTCTCGTACACAATTCTATGGCGATATTCTCATACACAATTCTATGATTGCATTCAATGACTTGATAGATTTTGTATACCTAGATATTATGTCTAATCTAACAAATGATGAATTTTTCAAGAAAAGGATAACTTTGGCTCCTACATTAGAGATTGTCACAAATGTTAATAACTACATAATGTCTAGGGTCCCTGGAGAAGAAAGGATTTATTTGAGTTTTGATTCAATTTGTGTAGAAGAAGGAAATATGGAATCAAAGTTAGATGCTTTTTTTTTCTAGAGATATTGAACGAAATAAATTGTTCTAGATTTTCTCCTCATAAATTGACCTTGAAAAAAGGTGTACCGGTGATGTTACTGAGAAATATTGATCAGTCAATGAGACCAGGCTGTAAGTAGTAAGACTAGGGAATCATGTCATTGAATGTTTAACTCTAACTGGGAACAAAGTTGGTGAAGTTGTTTGGATTCCAAGAATGAATATGATCCCAAATAATGAAGCACTTCTTATCAAGTTCCAAAGGAGACAATTTCCAATAATTGTTTCCTTTGCTATGACAATAAACAAGTCCAAGGCCAAACATTGTCTATAGCTGGGATATATCTTCCAAGGCCTGTATTTTCTCATGGACAATTATATATTACTTTTTCAAGGGTAAAGACGAGACAAAAGTTGAGAATTTTAATAGAGAACCATGAAGGCATAAGTGAAAATTGCACTATGAATATGGTCTATAGAGAAATATTTGAAAAATTACTTCATATAGTAAGCAGTACTCATCAAAGCATTTACATATATTGTGACCTTATAATGCTTTGTTAATTAAATATATTTTCTAAATTTTATATTCATTTTATGTTAATTAACATTTTTCTTATTTTTTTATAAATCATTCAAATGCAATGAGCGCTCGTTGATTTCCATTTGTCATGTTGATATCATATTTTCCTCATTACCTATTTATTTTGTGCTCTTTCATATTCCTATTTAAAGTTCCATTCACTCTGCTAAAAAGAACTATTTCCAATGTATGTTATCCATAATTTAAATTACAATTGCAATATAATTCAATATTCAACTATATGTTTATTTAATATTATCATGATTCATATCACTCAAATCTTATTCATTATTATGCATAAGTTGTAGCTATCATTCTCATGCATCACACAGGCCACTATACTAGTACGATATGAAAAGCCATCAATAAAGAAAGTATCCATGGGTGGGCGGAAGGGCTAAAGGCAATGGTAGAAAGATGACTTGCAAATAGGCTAAGCATAATGGTTTCTCGCATAGGTATCTTTGAAAGAGAAAGATTGATAAAGATGTGAAAGAGTAGAAATGGTGGTAATTAGCTGCAATAAAAAGAGAGCAAAATGACTTGGGTGAAAACTGCTTTTGAAAGTGCAGCAATTTTTACATTTTTCATTTATTTTAAGGACAATAGAAAGAGAGCAAAATGACTTGGTCGAAAACTGCTTCTAAAAGTATAGCAGTTTTTTCTTTTTTTAAGGCCTACAATTATTATTTTGAAGTTACTTGTTAACCCCAAAAGAAGTTGTCAATCAAATTATTGGTAAGGCTAAAAATGGGAAATTAGTTGGATACCAAAATAACTATCCAAAGGACGATTGCCTTTATTATATGAGTAATTATATTTCAACACCCATATGGGTGTAAACACCCATATAGGTGTGAGAGGAGTGATGAAGAGAGCATAAGTTGGGAGAAAAAATAAGTGGTGAGAGCCATGTGTTTTATGACTAGGGTGTTTGGGTATTTGAGGATATTTGGTATTGGAATAGCAAAGTTATTATTGTATTATATTGTATAGAAAGATGTGTAGATATATAAAAAGAGAAATGATTAACATCGATTACCAAACTTACACTATACAGTTACACTAAGTTAAAAGTTATAAATCAGTTTGTAAAAAATTACAAATCAGTATGCAAAAAGTTGTAAACCAATATGTAAAAATTTTTTACATACTTTTTTACAACTTTGTGCATTGTTGTTTTACAACTTTTTGTATATTAATTTAAAACTTTTTACACACTAGTTTACAATTTTTTACACACTAATTTACAACTTTTAACTTGGTGTAAGTATATAGTGTAAGTATGGTGATGTTCATGTATCACTCCTCATATAAAAAATAAAAAAAAAAACCTATTCTTCCCTAGTCCGCCGCTGCTTCTGCGTTCATGTAGAAATCCTCAATTCTTTGCATCGTCTTTCAACCAAACCACCTCTATTCTTCCATTACAATCACCATTGTACACCTTCATCCTTAGTCTGCCTGCAACCACCACCGATCACACAACCACCCATGGCCATCCTTATCCATGAAAACACAACCACCGCATCCGCGCAACACCATTCCACTACCATCACTTCGCATCCACCTCTACTTCAAATCATAAGTTATGAACCATGGCACAACTGGCTAGTGCCTCATTGCCGCTGGACACCACCAGCAAGTGCCTCACCCTTCACTATAGTGTAGCCTCAACCAATAAGTTCAAAGTGCTAAACCGCTTGATTATTGTCATGATGGTGAGTTGATTAGTATTGTTTAGGGTTTAATTTACTTAACTTCAATTATTCTTTTCCCTTCACTATGCTTATGGATGGTCTCCTACTCAACCTATTCCTTTTGCGTGTTCATATGATTATATGGAAAAAATATCAATGCATTGTATCTGTAGATTTTTTTGTAATGAGGTTCTGTAACATTATCTGTATAATAGGGAATTTAGCTAGACTCAAGTGTGTATTTTAAGATATAAAGATTAAAGACTTGTTTTGGAGGCTTTAATTTGCATTTTACAGCAACTTATTGAGGTTCTGGAAAATTATTTGTACAGGGAATCTTGCCCACCATGTATTCGGCCTAGTTAGGCTAGCCCTGGTTGTGGATAAAGGCATATGTTCAGTCTGTTCAAAAATATTTTAAAAACATGGGCTTTGTGAATAAGCTTCAGGCTAGGCCAAGCTTAGTGGCTTAGTCTGTTAAGAGGAAAGCCTGGGCTGGCTTATTTCCATCCTACGTGGAGGCTCATTGGCTTTGGTCTTTGGATACTAAAGATACTATTGAGATATTTACTTATATTAAGATACAAATTATGAAAATATTGAAATTATAAATTTAGAATATGTACCTTAAGATACTTATTGCAAACCATAAGATTTTAACAACTATGTGAATGAATAAGATAGCTGAATTTAGCATTTATGGTTCTTTGTTGTTTCGTTTTAATCCCTATTACACTGCTAAGATAGCTAAAATTGAAACCTGTTTCGCTACACAATTTTCTTTTCAGTTACATATGCTGTTTATTGTATTTCATCTTTTACATGTAAAGCTACTTAAAGGATTTTAATTTTATCAAAATTCCTAACAGCTTTTTAGGCAGAGGAAAGTTGTGGGTTTATGGAAGAAACACAAACCTTGAAGATGAAGAAAAGAGAGGAGGAAGAGGAGTAGGAGGAGAACACCCATGTAGGTACATGTGGATATGAGAGGAGTGATGGAGAGAGAATAATTTAGGAGAAAAAATAAGTGGTGGGACCCATGTGTTTTGTGAATAAGGTGTTTAGGAGTTTGAAAATATTGAGTGTTGAAATAGCAAAGTTGTTATTGTATTGCATTGTATATATAGATGTATAGAAATATATAAAATGACAAATGATAAACAACCATTATCAAACTTACACCATACATTTACACTAAGCTAAAAGTTGCAAATCAGTTTGTAAAAAGTTGTAAACCAGTATGCAAAAATTGTAAACCAATATGTAAAGTTTTTGCATACTTTTTTACAACTTTATGCATATTGGTTTATATTTTTTTGCATATTGGTTTACAGCTTTTTACATATTGGTTTATAACTTTTAACTTGCTATAAGTGTATAGTATAAGTATGGTGATTATTGTGTATCACTTCTCATATAAAAAATAAAATAAAAAACCCTATTCTTCCTTGGTCCGCTGCTGCTTCTGCACTCACGTAGAAATCCCCAATTCTTTGCACCGCCTTTCAACCAAACCACTTCTGTTCTTCCATTACAATCACCATTGCATACCTCTATCCCTAGTCTGCCCACAATCACTGCCGATCACACAACCACCCATGGCCATCCTCATTCGCAAAAACACAACCACCGCATCCGCACTCCACCACCATCACTTCACATCCACCTTCGCTTCAAATCATAAGTCATGAACCATGGCATAACCAGCCAGTGCCTCGTTGCCGCTAGACACCACCAGCAAGTGCCTCGCCCTTTACCATCTTGTAGCCTAAACAAATGAGTTTGAAATGCTAAACTGCTTCATTATTGTCATGATGGCCAGTTGATTAGTATTGTTTAGGGTTTAATTTACTAAACTTCAATTATTCTTTTCGCTTCACTGTGCTTATGGATGGTCTCATGCTCAACCTATTCCTTTTGCGTGTTCGTATGATTATATGAAAAAAATACCAAGGCATTGTATCTGTAGATTTTTTTTAATGAGGTTCTATAACATTATCTGCATAATAGGGAATTTAGCTGGACTCAAGTGTGTATTTTAAGATATCAAGATTAAGGACTTGTTTTGGAAGCTTTAATTTGCATTTTACAGCAACTTATTGAGGTTCTGGAAAATTATTTGTATAGGGAATCTTGTCCACCATGTATTCAGCCTAGTTAGGCTAGCCCTGATTGTGAATAAAGGCATCTGTTCAGCCTATTCAAAAAAAATTTAAAATATGGACTTTGTAAATAAGCTTCAGGTTAGGCCAAGCTCAGTGCCTTAGTTTGTTAAGAGAAAAGCCTGGGTTGGCCTATTTCCATCCTAGGTAGAGGCTCATTGGCTTTGGTTTTGGGATACTAAAGATATTATTGGGATATTTACTTATATTAACATACAAATTACGAAAATATTAAAATTGTAAATTTGGAATACGAACGTTAAGATACTTATTGAACACCTTAAGATATTAACAACTATGTGAATGACTAAGATAGCCGAAATTGGCATCTATGGTTCTTTTTTGTTTTGTTTTAATCCCTAATATACTACTAAGATAGCTGAAATTGGAATCTATTTCTCTTCACAATTTTCTCTTCAGTTACAAATGTTGTTTATTATATTTCATCTTTTACATGTAAAGCTACTTGAGGGGATATTAGTTTTATCAAAATTTCTAACAGCTTTTTAGGCACAGGAAAGTTATGGGTTTTTGGATGAAACACAAACCTTGAAGATGAAAAAGAGAGCAAAGAGAAGGAGGAGGAGGACACATATGTGGATTCATGTGGGTGTGAGAGGAGTGATGGAGAGAGAATAAGTTGGAAGTAAAAGTAAGTAGTGGGACCTATATGTTTTGCGAGTAAAGTGTTTGGGTGTTTGAGAAAATTAAGTGTTGGAATAGGAAAGTTGTTATTGTATTGTATAGATAGATGTGTAGATGTATAAAAAGAGAAATGATAAACAACCATCACCAACTTACACCATACACTTGCACCAAGTTAAAAGTTGTAAATCAGTTTGTAAAAAGTTATAAATCAATATGCAAAAAGTTGTGGACCAATATGTAAAAAGTTTTTGCATACTTTTTTACAACTTTGTACATATTGGTTTACAACTTTTTGCATACTGGTTTATAACTTTCTACATACTGGTTTAAAACTTTTAACTTAGTATAAGTGTGCAGTGTTAAGTATGGTGATGGTTGTATATCATTTCTCATATAAAAATAATAGAAAAGAACCCTATTCTTCCTTGGTCTACCACTGTTTCTGCACTCACATAGAAATCCTCAATTCTTTGAACTACATTTTAACGAAACCACCTCCATTCTTCCAATGCAATCACCGTTGCACACCTGCATCCCTACTTCGTCCGTAACCATAGTCGATCACATAACCGCCTGTGGCCACCTTTATCCGCGAAAACACAGTCACCACCTTCGCACAACACCTCTCTACCACCATCACTTCACGTGCACCTCCGCTTCAAATTATAAATGCCGAACCACAACTCTGTTGGCTAGTGCCTCGCTCGTCATCGTTGTGTAGCCTCAACCAATGAGTTTGAAGTGCTAAACCGCTTGATTATTGTCATGATGGTGAGTTGATTAGTATTGTTTAGGGTTTACTTTACATAAATTTAATTATTCTTTTCCCTTCACCGTGCTTATGGATGGTCTCGTGCTCAACCTATTCCTTTTGCATGTTTGTATGATTATATGGAAAAAAACACCAATGCATTGTATCTGTAGATTATTTTTAATGAGGTTCTGTAACATTATCTGCATAATAGGGAATTTTGCTAGACTCAAGTGTGTATTTTAAGATATTAAGATTAAGGACTTATTTTGGAGGCTTTTTGCATTTTACAGCAACTTATTGAGGTTCTAGAAAACTATTTGTATAGAGAATCTTGTCCACCATGTATTTGACCTGGTTAGGCTAGCCCTGGTTGTGAATAAAGGCCTTTGTTCAGCCTATTAAATTTTTTAAAAAAAACATGGGTTTTGTGAATAAGCTTCAGGCTAAGCCAAGCATAGTGGCTTGGTCTGTTAAAAGAAAAGCCTAGGCTGACTTATTTCCATCCTAGGTGGAGGCTCATTGGTTTTCATCTTAGGATACTAAAGATACTATTGAGATATTTACTAATAATGAGATACAAATTAGAAAATATTGAAATTGTTAATTGGAAATATGTACCTTAAGATACTTATTGAACACCATAAGATATTAACAACTATGTGAATGACTAAGATAGCCGAATTTGGCATCTATGGTTCTTTGTTGTTTCATTTTAATCCCTAATGCACTGCTAAGATCGCTAAAATTAGAATCTGTTTCTCTTCACAATTTTCTTTTCAATTACATATGCTATTTATTATATTTTTTCTTTTACAAGTAAAGCTACTTGAAAGGATTTTAATTTTGATCAAAATTCCTGGCGGCTTTTGAGTCAAAGGAAAGTTGTGGATTTATGGAAGGAACAAAACCTTTAAGATGAAGAAGAGAGAGGAGGAGGAGGAGGACACCCATATGGGTTCATGTGGTGTAAGAGGAGTGATGGAGAGAGAATAAGTTTGGAGAAAAAGTAAGCAGTGTGACCCATGTGTTTTGTGAGTAAGGTGTTTGGTTATTTGAGAATATTGAATATTGGAATAGCAAAGTTGTTATTGTATTATATTGTATTATGTAGATAGATGTGTAGATATATAAAAAAAGGAAATGATAAACAACCATCATCGAACTTACACCATACACTTACATCAAGTTAAAGTTGTAAATTAGTTTGTAAGAAGTTGTAAACCAGTATGTAAAATTTTTTTGCATACTTATTTGCCACTTTGTCCATATTGGTTTATAACTTTTTGCATATTAGTTTACAACTTTTTATACACTAGTTTACAGCTTTTAACTTGGTGTAGTTGTATAGTGTAAGTGTAGTGATGGTTATACATCATTCCTCATAAAAAAATAAAAAAACCCTATTCTTCCCTAGTCTGTCGCTGCTTCTGCACTCACGTAGAAATCCTCAATTCTTTGCATCACCTTTCAACCAAACCACTTTCATTCTTCCATTGCAATCACTGTTGCACACCTCCATCCCCATTCTACCCACAACCACCACTGATCATACAACCACCCGTGGCCATCCTCATCAGCAAAAACACAGCCACCGCTTCTGCCTAGCACCTTTTTGCCACCATCGCTTCGTGTCCATCTCTGCTTCAAATTGTATCTCAAGAACAATAGTACCACTTGCCAATGCCATGTCACCATTGGATGTCGCTAGCAAGTGCCTTGCCCGTCACCGTCGTGTAGCCTCAACTTATGACTTTGAAATGCTAAACTGCTTGATTATTGTTATGATGGTGAGTTGATTAGTATTGTTTAGAGTTTAATTTAATTAACTTCAATTATTATTTTCCTTTCACTATGCTTATGGATGGTCTCGTGCTCAACCTATTCCTTTTGCGTGTTCGTGTGATTATATGGAAAAAATACCAATGCATTGTATCTGTAAATTCTTTTTAATGAGGTTCTATAACACTATCTGCATAATAGGGAATTCAGCTGGACTCAAGTGTTCATTTTAAGATATAAAGATTAAGGACTTGTTTTGGAAGCTTTAATTTGCATTTTACAGCAACTTAATGAGGTTCTAGAAAATTATTTGTACAGGGAATCTTGCCACCATGTATTCGGCTTGGTTAGGCTAGCCTTGGCTGTGAATAAAAGCATCTGTTCAACCTGTTCAAAAAAATTTTAAAACATGGGCTTTGTGAATAAGCTTCAGGCCAGGCCAAGCTTAGTGGCTTGGTTTGTTAAGAGGAAAGCCTGGGCTGGCTTCTTTCCACCATAGGTGGTGGCTCATTGGTTTTGATCTTGGGATACTAAATATACTTTTGGGATATTTACTTATATTAAGATACAAATTATGAAAATATTGAAATTATAAATTTGGAATACATACATTCAGATAATTATTGCATATCATAAGATATTAAAAACTATATGAATGACTAAGATAGTTGAATTTGGCATCTTTGGTTCATTGTTATTTCATTTTAATCCCTAATGCACTGCTAAGATAGCTAAAATTGGAATTTATTTCTCTTCACAATTTTCTTTTTACATATGCTGTTTATTATATTTCATCTTTTACATGTAAAGCTACTTTAAAAGAATTTTAGTTTTATCAAATTTCCTGATGGCTTTTGAGGCAGAGGAAAGTTGTGGGTTAATGGAAGAAACACAAACCTTGAAGATGAAGAAGAGAGAAGGGAAGGAAAAGGACACCCATGTGGGTTCATGTGGGTGTGAAAATAGTGATGGAGAGAGAATAAGTTGGGAGAAAAAATAAGTGGTCGGAGTCATGTGTTTTGTGAATAAGGCGCTTGGGTGTTTTGAGAATATTGCGTGTTGGAATAGCAAAGTTATTATTGTATTGTATTATATAGATAGATGTGTAGATGTATAAAAAGAGAAATGATAAACAACTATTACCAAACTTACACTGTACACTTATGCCAAGTTCAAAGTTGTAAATCAGTTTGTGAAAAGTTGTAGACCAGTATACAGAAAGTTGTAAATCAATATGTAAAAAGTTTTTGCATACTTCTTACAAGTTTGTGCATATTGGTTTACAACCTTTTACATATTGATTTATAATTTTTTATACACTGGTTTACAACTTTTAACTTGATAGAAGTGTATAGTGTAAATGTAGTGATAGTTTGTATCACTCCTCATATAAAAAATAATAAAAAAAACACCCTTATTCTTCCCTAGTCCACCACTGCTTCTGCATTCATGTATAAATCCTCAATTCTTTGCATCACCTTTCAACCAAACCACCCCCATTCTTCCATTGTAATCATCGTTGCACACCTCCAACCACACAACCACTCGTGGTCATCCTCATTCTTGAAAACACAGCCACCGCCTCCACACAGCATCTCTCCGCCACCATCGCTTCACATCCTCCTTTGCTTCAAATCGTATATCACGAACCATAGCACTGTTGGCCCGACCAGTGCCTCAGCACCGTAAGACACCGCCAGCAAGTGCCTCACCTATCACCGTCGTGTAGCCTTAACCTATGAGTTCGAAGTGATAAGCCGCTTAATTATTGTCATGACGGTGAGTTGGTTAGTATTGTTTAGGGTTTAGTTTACTTAACTTATATCATTCTTTTCCTTCACCATGCTTATGGATGGTCTTGCACTCAACCTATTCCTTTTGCATTTTCGTATGATTATATGGAAAAAAACACCAATGCATTGTATTTGTAGATTACTTTTAATGAGGTTCTATAACATTATCTGCATAATATGGAATTTTATTGGAGTCAAGTGTGTATTTTAAGATATTAAGATTAAGGACTAGTTTTGTAGGCTTTAATTTGCATTTTACAGGGAATCTTGCCCACCATGTATTTGGATTGGTTAGGCTAGCCCGGGTTGTGAATAAAGGCATTTGTTCAGCCTGTTAAAAAAAAAATTAAAAACATGGGTCTTGAGGATAAGCTTTAGGCTAGGCCAAGTTTAATAGCTTGGTCTATTAAGGGGTAAGCCTGGGCTGACATATTTACATACTTGGATGCTAATGATATTATAGGGATATTTACTTATATTAAGATACAAATTATGAAAATGTCAAAATTGTAAAATTGGAATACATACCTTATGATACTTATTGCACACCATAAGATATTAACAACTATGTAAATGACTAAGATAGCTGAATTTGGCATCTATCATTCTTTGTTGTTTCATTTTAATCCCTTATGCACTGCTAAGGTAGCTGAAATTGGAATCTGTTTCTCTTCACAATTTTCTTTTCAATTACATATGTTGTTTATTATATTTCATCTTTTACAGGTAAAGCTACTTGAAAGGATTTTAGTTTTATCAAAAATTTTGACATCCTTTTAGGCAGAGGAAAGTTGTGGGTTTATGGAAGAAACATAAACCTTGAAGATAAAGAAAAGAGAGGAGGAGAAGGAAGGGGACACCCATGTGGGTTTATGTGGGTGTGAGAGGTGTGATGGAGAGAGAATCAATTGGAAGAAAAAGTAAGGGGTAGAACCCATATGTTTTGTTAGTAGGGTATTTGAGTGTTTGAGAATATTGGGTATTAGAATAACAAAGTTGTTATTGTATTGTATTGTATAGATAGATGTGTAGATATATAAAATGAGAAAAGATAAACAACCATTACCAAATTTACACCATACACTTATACCAAATTAAAAGTTGTAAATCAGTTTGTAAAAAATTATAAACTAGTATGCAAAAAATTGTAAACAAATATGTAAAAAGTTTTGCATACTTTTTTACAACTTTGTACATATTGGTTTATAACTTTTTGCATATTGGTTTGTAACTTTTTACATACTGGTTTGTAACTTTTAAGTTGGTATAAGTGTATAGTGTAAGCGTGGTGATGGTTGTGTATCACTCCTCATATAAAAAATAATAAAAAAAAAAACCTTATTCCTCCCTAGTCCATCACTGTTTCTGCACTTCCATAGAAATCCTCAATTCTTTGCACTGCCTTTCAACTAAACCATCCTCATTCATTCATTACAATCACTGTTGCATACCTCCATCCTCATTCTGTCGCAAACACCACCGATCACACAACCACCTGTGGCCATCCTCATCCACAAAAACACAACCACTGCCATTATCGCTTTGCATCCACCTCTGCTTCAAATCGTAAGTCATGAACCATATTACTGTCGGCCAGTGCCTCGTCACTGTTGGATGCCGCCAGCAAATGCCTCACCTCTCACCGTCGTGTAGGCTCAGCCTATGAGTTCGAAGTGCTAAACTGCTTGATTATTGTAATGAAGGTGGGTTGATTAGTATTGTTTAGGGTTTAATTTACTTAACTTCAATTATTCTTTTCCCTTTACTGTGCTTATGGATGGTCTCGTGCTTAACCTATTCTTTTTGTGTGTTCATATGATTATATGGAAAAAAACACCAATGGATTGTATCTGCAGATTAATTTTAATGAGGTTCTGTAACATTATCTGCATAATAGGGAATTTTGCTGGATTCAAGTGTGTATTTTAAGATATTATGATATAGGACTTGTGTTTGGAGGCTTTAATTTCCATTTTACAATAACTTATTAAGGTTCTAGAAAACTATTTGTATAGGAAATTTTGCTCACCATGTATTCGGCCTGATTAGGCTAGCCTTGATTGTGAATAAAGGTATTTCTTCAACCTGTTCAAAACAATTTTAAAAACATGGGCTTTGTGAATAAGCTTCAGGCTAGGCTAAGCTTAGTGTCTTGGTCTATTAAGAGGAAAGCCTGGGCTGGCTTATTTCCATTCTAGGTAGAGGCTGATTGGTTTTGGTCTTAGGTTACTAAAGATACTATTTGGATATTTACTTATATTAAGATACAAATTATGAAAATATTGAAATTGTAAATTTGGAATACCTACCTTAATATACTTATGCACACCAAAAGATATTAACAGTTATGTGAATGACTAAGATAATTGAATTTGGTATCTATGGTTCTTTGTTGTTTCATTTTAATCCCTAATGCACTGCTAAGATAGCTGAAATTGGAATCTCCTTCTCTTGACAATTTTCTTTTCGATTACATATGCTGTTTATTATATTTCATCTTTTATATGTAAAGTTACTTAAAAGGATTTTAGTTTTATCAAAATCCTTGATGGCTTTTGAGACAAAGGAAAGTTGTGGGTTTATAGGAGAAGCACAAACCTTGAAGATGAAGAAGAGAAAAGAGGATGAGGAGGAAGTGGACACCCATATGGGTTCATGTAGGTGTGAAAGGAGGGATGGATGGAGAATAAGTTAGGAGAAAAAATAAGTGGTGAGACCCATGTGTTTTGTGAATAGGGTGTTTGGGTGTTTGAGAATATTGGGTGTTGGAATAGCAAAGTTATTATTGTATTGTATTGTACAAATATACGTGTAGATATATATAAAAAAAGAAATGATAAACAACCATCATCAAACTTACACTATATACTTACACTAAGTTAAAAGTTGTAAATCAGTTTGTAAAAAGTTATAAACCAATATACAAAAAGTTGTAAATCAATGTATAAAAATTTTTTGCATACCATTTTACAAATTTATACATATTGGTTTACAACTTTTTACACACTGGTTTACAACTTTTAACTTGCTATAAGTGTATAGTGTAAGTGTAGTTATGGTTGTGTATCACTCCTCATATAAAAAATAATAAAAAAACCCCTATTCTTCCCTAATCCACCACTACTTCTATCCTCACATAGAAATCTTCAATTATTTGCACCGCCTTTCAACCAAACCACCTCTATTCTTCCATTGCAATCATTGCTGCACACCTCCATCCTTAGTCCACCCACAACCACCGCCAATCACACAATCACCTATGGCCATCCTTATCCGCATAAACATAGCCATCGCCTCTGTATAGCACCTCTCTGCACCATCGTTTCGTGTTCACCTCTGCTTCAAATCGTAAATCGCCAGTGCCTCGTCACCGCTGGATGCCACCAGCAAGTGCCTCGCCCATCACCGTCATGTGGCCTCAACCTATATGTTTGAAGTGCTAAACTGCTTGATTATTGTCATGATGGTGAGTTGATTCGTATTGTTTAGGGTTTAATTTGCTTAACTTCAATTATTCTTTTCCCTTCACTGTGCTTATGGATAGTCTCGTGCTCAACGTATTCCTTTTGCGTGTTCATATGATTATATAGAAAAAACACCAATGCATTGTATCTTTAGATTATTTTTAATGAGGTTCTATAACATTATCTACATAATAGGGAATTTTTCCGGACTCAACTGTATATTTTAAGATATTAAGATTAAGGACTTGCCTGGAGGCTTTAGTTTGTATTTTATAGCAAGTTATTCAGGTTTTGGAAAATTATTTGTACAGGAATTATCGTTGTGAATAAAGGCATCTGTTTAGCCTATTAAAAAAATTTTAAAAACATGGGCTTTGTGAATAAGCTTTAGGCTAGGCCAAGCTTAGTGGCTTGGTCTGTTAAGAGGAAAGCCTAGGGTGACTTATTTCCATCCTAGGTGGAGGCTCATTGGTTTTGGTCTTTGGATACTAATGATACTATTGGGATATTTACTTATATTAAGATACAAATTACAAAAATATTGAAATTATATATTTGGAATACATACCTTAAGATACTTATTGCACACCATAAGATATTAACAACTATGTGAATGACTAAGATAGCTAAATTTAGCATCCATGTTTTTTCATTGTTTCATTTTAATCCCTAATGCATTGCTAAGATAGCTGAAATTGGAATCTATTTCTCCTCATTATTTTGTTTTCAATTACATATGTTGTTTCTTATATTTCATCTTTTACATGTAAAGCTACTTGAAACAATTTTAGTTTTATCAAAATTCCTAACGGCTTTTTAGGCAGAGGAAAGTTTCCTTGAAGATGAAGAAGAGAGAGGAAGAGGAGGAAGAAGAGGAGGAGGACACCCATGTGGGTTCATGTGGGTATAAGAGGAGCGATGGATAGGGAATAAGTTGGGAGAAAAAGTAAGCGGAGGGACCCATATATTTTGTGAGTAGGTGTTTGGGTATTTAAGAATATTGGATGTTGGAACAGCCAAGTCGTTATTATATTTGTATTGTATTATATAGATAGATGTGTAGATATTTAAAAAGAGAAATGGTAAATAACCATCACCAAACTTACACCATACACTTACACCAAGTTAATAGTTATAAATCAGTTTGTAAAATGTTGTAGACTAATATGCAAAAAGTTGTAAACCAATATGTAAAATTTTTTTACATACTTTTTTACAACTTTGTGCATATTCGTTTACAACTTTTTATACACTAGTTTACAACTTTTGACTTGGTTTAAGTGTATAGTATAAGTGTGGTAATGATTGTGTATCATTCCTCATATAAAAAATAAAAAAAAAACACCCTTTTTCTTCCCTAGTTTGCCACTGCCTCTGCACTCACGTAGAAATCCTCAATTCTTTGCACCGCCTTTCAACCAAACCACCTCCATTTTTCTATTGTAATCACTGTTGCATACCTCCATCCTGGTCCACCTACAACCATTGTCAATCACACAACCACCCATGGCCATCCTCATTCGTGAAAACACAGCCACCACCTCTGCGCATCACCTCTCTGCCACCATCGCTTCGCATCCACCTCCGCTTCAAATCGTAAGTTACGAATCATAGCACCGCCAGCCAGTGCCTCGTCACCATTGGACACTGCTAGCAAATGCCTCACTCGTCACCGTCGTGTAGCCCCAACCTATGAGTTGGAAGTGCTAAACCTCTTGATTATTGTCATGATGGTGAATTGATTAGGATTGTTTAGGGTTTAATTTACTTAACTTCAATTATTATTTTCCCTTCACTGTGCTTATGAATGGCCTCATGCTCAACCTATTCCTTTCGCGTCTTCGTATGATTATATGGAAAAAACACCAATGCACTGTATTTGTAGATTATTTTTGATGAAGTTCTATAGCATTATATGCATAATAGGGAATTTTACTGGACTCAAATGTGTGTTTTAAGATATTTAGATTAAGGACTTGTTTTGGAGGCTTTAATTCGCATTTTACAGCAACTTATTGATGTTCTGGAAAATTATTTGTACGGGGCATCTTGCCCACCATGTATTCGGCCTAGTTAGACTAGCCCTGGTTGTGAATAAAGACATCTATTGGGCCTATTAAATTTTTTAAAAAAACATGGGCTTTGTGAATAAGCTTCAGGCTAGGCCAAGCTTAGCGGCTTGGTCTATTAAGAGGAATGCCTGGGCTGGCTTCTTTCCACCCTAGGTGGAGGTTTATTGGTTTTGGTCTTGAGATACTAAGAATACTATTAGGATATTTACTTAGATTAAGATATAAATTATGAAAAATATTGAAATTATAAATTTGGAATACGCACTTTGCTTATTGCACACCATAAGATATTAACAACTATGTCAATGAACAAGATAGCTGAATTTGACATATTTGGTTCTTTGTTGTTTCGTTGTAATCCTTAATGCACCATTAAGATAGCTGAAATCAGAATTTGTTTCTCTTCATAATTTTCTTTTCGGTTATATATACTGCTTATTATGTTTCCTTACTTGAAAGGATTTTAGTTTTATCAAATTTCCTTACGGCTTTTGAGGTAGAGGAAAGTTGTGGGTGTATGGAAGAAACGCATTCCTTGAAGATGAAGAAGAGCGAGGAGGAGGAGGAGGAGGAGGAGGAGGAAGAGGAAGAAGAAGAAAAGAAGGAGATGAGTCGAAAGGAGAAGCGGAAGGCAATGAAGAAGATGAAGCGGAAGCATGTGAGGAAGGAGATGGCGGTGAAGGAGCGGGTGGATGAGGAGGCTCGCCTCAACGATCCAGAGGAGCAGAGGAGGATGCAGCTGCTGGAGCAGCAAGAGGCTGAGAGGATGGAGAGGGACAGGATCCTCTTTCAGGAGAGAGAGAGGGCCTGGATGATGAGCCTTGAGTCGCAGCAGAGCACGGCGACCATCCACCATCAACAGCAACCACAGCAGAGGAACCTTCTCGAAGAATCAGAGTCAGCGCCCAACGATGATGACCACGATCAATGGGAATACGTGGAGGATGGGCCTCCTGAGATTATCTGGCAAGGAAACGTGATCATCTTCAAGAGGAACAAAGTGAGGGTTAGGGTTTCAGACAAGCAACTAAATCAACACCAACACCAGGTAATGCCTACCTTCTTCTATTCTATTGCTCAACGAATTGCTTCTGCTCATTTTCATTTATTTTCATCGCCATCATCATCAATGTTCATCAATCGATGCTGTTACTGCTGCAGCTGCTGGATGCTGATGATAGTAGACCTACATCAAATCCTCTTCCCCCAGAATCTTACACAAATTCGTCCACTCAGCAGGCGCTCGAGAACGTTGCTCAACAAGTACCCAATTTCGGAACCGAACAGGTTTCCTCTTTTCGTCTCATCTTCATCTTGTGTCTCCTCTGCTCTGCTCCTCTCCTTTGTTAACTTAATTCTCGATGTGCTTGTTAGGGCTTATGCTTCTTATCTTGATTCTTAATTGTGTATGGCAGGACAAAGCTCATTGTCCTTTTCATCTGAAGACGGGAGTGTGTCGATTTGGCCAACGTTGTAGCAGAGTCCACTTTTACCCGGATAAGTCATGCACCCTTCTTGTGAAAAACATGTACAACGGTCCAGGCCTTGCTTGGGAGCAAGATGAAGGGCTTGAGGTCTGTTAATGCTGCTTTTGTGTCTTCACTGTATCCTCAAAGACCTCCTTACATTTTCTGCACTTTTAATCTACAAGTAGTTACTTTATATCAATGCTCTTCTTTCTTAGTAAGAGAATAAACGTTTTACATCTTTTGTCTACATTTGTTTCATTTCATAATAAAAACTAAAAAATAGAAATCCAATTCGAGTATCCTATTCTCCTTTTTGTGGTTGGTGTTGAATATTCTGATTGTTGCTTCCTCCTCCCCCTATATCTCGTATACCAGAAGTTGATAGTTATAGTTTGATTGCATGAAATTCATTTTTTCTTTGATTTCAATATTCTCTATGTTGTTGCTTCATCTGATATTGGTCCTGGGAAAATGAGTCTGTTCAGTTCAATTCTTTTACTTGTAGATATTTCTTTTGTCATTTGACTTAATAATAATCACAGATTCATTTTGAGACTCGTTTTGATGGAGGCTTATTGGTTTGGCCTTGGTTGGTCGAGCCTAAAGATATTAGCTGTTGTATCCTTGGGAGTAGCTATCAAATATTGATCCTCCTCCCTTGTTAATAGCTTAATCTGTTGTCTTTAAATTCCCTCTGTTTGAACTTCTTTTCTTAAAATTTTTTCCCCTTATTCTTAGATTTTTATTTACTATCCGAGTCCTTTATTTGGGTTGCCATTGGCATCATTCTTCTGCAACTTTTTATTTGTGCTTGTCGGAGGGAAGATTTTCTTTTGAATGATGTTTCAGTCAAATTCAATATTATATCAACATAACATTTTTAAGATAGATTCATTAAATTAAATAGATTGTACTTTTTAAATTCCTTCTTTCAAATGTCTCAACTTCCAAATTTCTTAGTCTAATAATTTACACGTTTTTGATCCTTAACCACAAGTAGTTGTTTCGTAATATCCAAGTCATGGCATATGGAGCTAGTTGTTTGGTAGTATACCAGTCATGGCAAATGGAGCTATGTTGCAGGTTAATGGTCATAAACTTCAAAAGGTTTGAGGTTGCAGCAGCAAGACAGAAAAAATATCGATGCAGTTAGTGATTTTTAAAAATACATTGCTATTATTTTTTCCTCTCTATTCTTTGTAGGAGGGAGGGAAGATTTTACTTATGACTTTAACATTTTTATTTGACGTTTGAGTTTGCTGGTTCTAAGTTGGTTATGTCAACAAAATATCTGTACCATAGTCTTATTTACAAATCATATATTGCATTCTGTTTTTTTTGTATTTCATTGATTCTTGCTCACTTGGATGGGAGCATACTTAATTCTCACCTAGAGCTCTTGTGAGAGCATACTAATAGAGTTCTTGCATCTTAGCTCAAAATTATACTGCATGTAAGATGATATTTTTTGATTGTTAATATATATCATTCACCATTTTATTTTCATATGGATAACAAGAAGAAGAAGCAAGCCTTATCCTAAGAGGTGGATTGGCTACATGGAATGCCATAGTATCCTATCGTAAACCATGTCTATAATCAAACCATTACAATCTAAACGTTGTTTAATGGTTTTACCCATAGTTTTGCTTGGTCTATCTGTACTTTTAGGCTTTAGCTATTAGGATACCCTCCTACATGTCTTACTGGTGCTTCTAAAGACCTTCTACGCAAATGACCAAGCTACCTAAGGTGATATTTTACCATTTGTTCCACAATAGTACCATTTGGTGTTCCACAGTAGTCATTAGTCTTACTTTCTTTACAATTCATTTATCCTATGTCCACTCATCCAACCTAATGTTGTCATCTTTGCAACTATGAGTTTATTTTCTTGTTGGCTTTTTATTGTTCAACATCTAGTCTGATACAACATTGATAATCTTGTAGCTGTGTGGTAAAATTTTTGCTTAAGCTTGAGTGGTATTTTTTTTTCTCCTCACAAACATCACCGACACTCGTCTATTTTATTCATCTAGCTTGAATTCTATGTTATATCTCCCTCTATTTTCTCATCATTTTGTATGGAGGACCCGAGATATTAAACCATGTGAGATATGGTCTGCTTTTCCCTCCAATTTTTTCCCTCTAAGCTAAAATAAGTGCTCCTCCAGTTAAACTTACAATGCATATATCTATTGCACTTCTATTTGAACAAAAACCATGTGCATCCAAAGATTTTCTCCATGGCTTTGACTTATTTATTTCCTCTCTCAACACTCCTTTTAGCACCATATCATTGGCTAGAAAGCATGCATCATAGCATCAAATCTTGGATATGCTTTGTAAACATATCCAAGGCTAGGGTAAAAAGATATGTTCGCACTCTAGTTGTGGCTCCATATGTATATATTTGATTGCTTGGGTATTGGTAATATGAATTCCTTTCTTCTGCCCCTGTTGGTACTCTATCATGCATCTTTTCCAAGTTGATGAATTGAAAACCATATGTCTCATACCAAACCCAACCCTTACTCTGAGTCTTGTTGCTTTTTTAAGACACTTGCAAAACTAGTGCGCTTAGGGTACAAATTAGACTTTGGGTAGAATAAATATCAGATTTTAGAAAGTGATACTATTTTCTATACACATTAAATATAATATGAAAAATCATTATGAATTTAAACAATAAATAATTAATACATTTTGAATAAATTAATCAATATATTAATTGCATTATCAAATGTTTATCATTACTCAACTAGTTTCAGGGCACTGGTTAGTAAAGCCTAGACTAGTTCCCATGTGCCAAAAGCAAAATCTGTAGCTTGTTTTCCATTCCTCATGCATGACTAAGATAGCTGAATTTGGCATCTACTGCTCTTTGTTGTTATGTTTTAATCCCTAATGCACTGCTAAGGTAGCTGAAAGCTGGAATCTATTCCTCTTAACAATTTTCTTTTTGGTTACATATGCTGTGTATTATATTTCATCTTTTACATGTAAAAATAATTGAAAGGATTTTAGTTTTATCAACATTCTTATTGACTTTTTAGGCAGTAGCTTATAGAATAATATTTTTAGCACATGCATCAACTGCATTAATATTCTATTAGTATATTTATTATATTTAAACACCTAAAATTCTTGTTTGACTTGTTTAATCTCTTTTTTCCAGTATACGGATGAGGAGGTTGAATGCTGTTTTGAAGAATTTTATGAGGATGTTCATACAGAGTTCCTGAAGTTTGGGGAAATTGCTAACTTCAAGGTTATTTTGCAATGCTTTATATATAGAGAAAAGTTTTACATTTGAAGTTTCGACAGTGCCTTTCTCATTAAAATTTAGCATCAATTACAATAGCTTAATTTCATACATTTTTTTAATTTACGGTAGAACTATAGAACTACAGCTACTTACATCAAACCTTTCAAATAGTTATATATTTGTCATATCTTGTCCCTGTCTTCCAATTTCTTTATTACGTATGTATCCACCATTTTTCCAAAGAACAAATTCTGAAGGTAATGGAAAGTGAGCCCACAAGGGTAGGTATAGTGAAACATGTGAAAAAGTCTATTTGAATTTTGAAGGGCATGAGTTGTTGTCCCCTCATCTCCAACTAATACAATTGTTGCATCTCATGGCACTAATCCTATTATCGATATTCCTTTCAGGTCTGTAAAAATGGTTCATTTCACTTGCGAGGAAATGTCTACGTGCAGTATAAATGTTTGGATTCTGCTCTGCTTGCTTATAACTCAGTTAATGGTCGCTACTTTGCAGGGAAACAGGTATTTAATTCTTGTTTATCTTGATGAATATCTTGGAAGTTGTAAGTAGTGTCATATGAATTTCATGAAAATTCTAAGTATGATAGTAATTCATGTGCCTTGGGATATTTTATTGGGGCTTCATATCTGCTGTGTTCAATAACTTATTAAATTCCTGGTTTGTATTGATGTGCTGTAAGGCTGTAACTCCTATCTGCAAGGAAAACCTGAAGAAATGTTTGATGAAAAAATAGCTATGTTTTGTGGCAGGTAAGTTGTAACTTTGTCAATTTGACAAGATGGAAGGTTGCAATATGTGGTGAATATATGAAGTCAGGTTTCAAGGTATACAATTATATCAATGACTATTAATGTGTGTGTGCGCGCGCGCGCACATATCAACAGATTGTTTGACATTGAATAAAATATTCGAAGTGTGGAGTCAATGAGTCGCACACTTATATTGATGCTGTTCTTTTCTTTTGCATAATAACAGACTTGTTCCCATGGAACAACTTGCAACTTTATACACTGTTTTCGGAATCCTGGTGGAGACTATGAATGGGCTGATTCTGATAGACCGCCCCCAAAATATTGGGTGGAAAAGATGGTTGCTTTATTTGGTTATTCTGATGATTATGAGGCTTTAAGGGAGCAAGAAAATTTGAGTGTGCTGAAGAACACTAGAAAGATGCCAAAAACAGATTCAGACAGGTGTGCTTTTTACTCTTTTGTTCCTTATTCTTTGGCTTTGAATGGAGTGAATTTTTAATGAACAAAGTGGGAACTTATGTAAATGATTTTGTAAATTGAGCTAATTTGTCGTAATTTTGGCATGATGGAGCAAAAGGACAGAATATTTGTTGTGGGTGTTGTAGAGGTTGCAGGTTTTAAGAGTAAACTAGATGCCTTTTATGTGTACATATACTGGTGAAAAATGCTTTTTCTGTTCAATGTTGTATTTATAGATCATTCAAATGATCAAGGTCATGAGTCCTAGAGAAGAGGAATGGAAATGGTGGTGGTGGTTCTTTTTTTTTTTTCTGTTTTGGGGGGTTGTGGGGTTTCGTTCTCAGTGGAGTTTTGGGATGAGATCACCACTGGCAACTATGATTTTGTCAATATGCTCAAAATCATTACTTGGTTATGGTCTTAGAAAAAATAAAATGATGAAATATCCAAAAATCCTTGTCAAATCCAAGAAAAGGCACTATACAGCCTTGTGTTTTCTCGTGTTGCATCAAACATGGTCTTATATTTGAGGTGAAATAAGTACGTGTTTGTGGCTAATAAAATTTGTTGTAGAGCAAATATAAATTGAAATATTGTTTTCGTGGATTTGGGTCCAAGTTGTTCTATTGTCATGATTTATTTTAGGGTAAATTACACTCACTTCCCTGAGGTTCGTGGTAACACAACTCACACCCCCTCTGCTCATCAAATTTTAAGTATTTATATTATAGTTACACTCCTCATTTACAGAATAGCATTAATAAATTTAACAGAATGAAATTTTTGTGATATTAACTGTTTTTAATAAATAAAATTATAAAAATATCTTTGCCTACTTTGTTAAGTTTAAGGGTACTTTTATAATTTTATTAATTAGGAACAGTTAATATTACAAAAAATGTCATTCTGTAAGTTTACCAATGATATTCTGTGAATGAAGATTGTAACTGTAATATAAATACTTAAAATTTGACGAGCAGAGGGGGTGTGAGTGTGAGGTGGATAACTAGAGGGAGTGTAAGTTGCATTTCCACAAATCTTAGGAGAGGTGGGTGTAATTTACCCTTTATTTTATCTATCACATTTTGTTTGGTTATGTCTGCATTTTTTCTGTATTTTTTGCATGTCAATTTATACTTGTTCTTATAGTGTGAGAATCTTTTATAGGTGCCACTCAAGTAGATCAAGATCTCGGGAGGCGGATCAGTTAAGCAGTTCTTCTGGTACAAGAAAACAGAGGGATGAAAGAAAGCAAAGAACTTCTAATGAGGAATTGAGTGCAAATTTAAAAGATAATCATAAAATGAAATATAAAACTCCTGATTCTGATAAGGATTCGTGGGATAAAGATGAAGATAGGGAAAATCACCATAAACATCCTAGAAAAGGCACCTTAGATAGTAACAAGGATGACATTAGCAGAAGCCATGACAAGGATTTTCATATCGAATGGGCTCCAATAGCTAGGGACAATAAAATAGAGCATGGCAGAAAACCAAGAAACTCACGAAAGAGGAACAGGGATAGCAGGGACTACACTTATGATGCTGAATCGGATGGAGAGAGAAAAAGGCACCACATTAGCAGAAGGAAGAGCTCAAGACATCAGAGCAGGGACACCAGAACTGGTGAAGCTTAATCTAGCAGAAATTTGTTTGATTGAGGGCATTCGGAAACACGTGCTTGCTCTACAAAAAGCTTGAGATGTGAAGGAGGTCTGGTCTTCAGGATGACAATAAAGATAGAGACTAAAAATGAAGTTGTTGGAGGTTGGTCATGGAGGCGAGTGTATTGGACGAGCAGAGCATCACGAAATAGACCTCAAAATACCAGAAGACGCTGGATTCTATCAAGGGAGACAACTAAAAATGCAACTCGGGAGAGTAGAAGGGTCCTTGTTTGGGAACAACACTTACAGTGACAATAACATACAATACACTAATGGTTCTAAATTCTCATATTATAGTGAGAAGATTAGTTAGGATCTTATTATTGGTAAGCAATGGCTGAGGGACTGCTGTACCCCAGAAAAAATAGTTGAAAATAGATGAATTGTGTCAGCATTACCGGATGAGGTTGGACAGAATTATCACTAATATGATTTCTCCAAAGGACCTTTTACCTTGCTGTAATCTTTTGCAAGGTTTTCCATCTTTCCTGGAATTCATTGTTTAGGAACAGTGGAAGACACGGGGCTGTGTTGCACTGTTGCTTGGGATTCTTAACTCTTTTCAATGCTTGAGGCATGATTATGTTCTAGTTCTACTTCTGTATCGTATTTTAAATACCTGATTCTGGCTTCATTCTAGTCAATGGAAGGCAGAAAATAGAAGTCACAAGAAACTATTAAAACTCTCACACCATTGTCCCTCCCCCCTTCCACATCCCCCATGGAAGGTAGTGAGGATACTACTATGAGCTATTTGATAAATTAACTCAATGGCTTTTCTTATTGTGCCCCTGCCTGCAAATATACAGCACAGTATAGGGCCTCAACTCTTATCCACCCCACCCTGCTCTTTCAAATTTTAAATTAATCAAATTTACTTCTCTTATTTCTCTCTCATATTTACTTATTTATTTATTTCAATTCCGATTCGATGTCATTTCTTCAAAACCGTGCCATGAGTGCTTGATTTTTGAACATGGAGTGAATAAAATGTCTTGCGCCACCCAATTTTGGTTCTTCTTTCACCCTTGGGGGATGCTCCACTCACCATGGATTTTCTAAGCCCTTTCAGTTCAGGCAACATAGTATTTTCCACAAGTCGTCTTCTCCTCTCTTCCTTGAGGCCTTAAGTGTGAGCTTCACTGGCTCTGGTTGGGACACGTGTTGTTTCAGTATCCGCATTGCCTTCTATTGGGGATGCGCAAGGGGGAGGGAGAGAGTGAGCAAGAGACGGTGAGGCCATTTTTGATAACTCATTCAAAAAATGAGCAAATTAAGGAAGGTTAATATAGGCTAGATAATCAAATGGAGGTCTGTTAAATTTTGATAAATGTTTTGGGAGATGAGTATAGTTTATTCTTTTTTTTTTTTCAAAAGTGTAAACAAGATTAGTTTTAGTAGTTATGGAGCATGTCAGTACCCAAAAAAGGAGTATATACAATATCTTATTCGAGTCTAGGGAAAGTATTTGTATAGAGTGGTAGTTTAACTATTCAAACAAGAGGGCAAAGTATTGATTTCATCCTGAAATTATGTGCAGAAATCTCATAAAATAAAAATAAAAATAAAAATATTTATACAAACTTTGTGACTTGGTGCTATCAGCTAGAAATTTTAAATTAAAACAATGTGATTGATTTGAATATTCAAATTACTTCAAGCTAATACTGATTTAAACTGCTTATTATTGATTTGATTCTTAATTTATAAGTTTGAGATTCATCACTTGACTTGATCTTCAGTTGATTAATTATGTTTGAGCATTACTATTCTAACACTCAAAAGTGGGTGTCTTATTGGGACACCCACTCCATTACTATTGGATATGATGGATAAATGAAGAAAGTTAAAGCTACCATTATATTCAATAATGATAAAATGGGTGTTCCAATTGGACATTTATTTTTAAGTATTGGAATAATATTTTTGAATTATGTTCCTTAAATTTACTTTCAAACTTTTAAAGTTTAATACTTTTTGTGTACAAATAGATTACTCTAACCACGTCGATTACAAGAAGTTATTGTTAGCCAATCCGTTGGGATGCTTGATAGACTAGCAATTGACTATATATATTATACATTTGAAAAAATTACATGTTATATTTTAATCTTGACCATCCATATAAAATTTAATGGTCAAAATTTACTTCTCTCACTTTCATAATAAACTACTTTTCTCATGTAATCTGTTATATATATATATGACCATGGCCCCCTTGTCTCTTCAAAGCTCTGCCTTTGAAAATTTTGGGGGGCCATTGCCCTATTGTCTCTTTAAAACTCTGCGTCTGAAAAGACCATTATAAAAAATAAGAATCAATTTTTAGTGTTTTAAATTGAAAAATTTATAGAGGAGTAATACACAATTACCACCACACTTAAATCAAGTTAAAAGTTGTAAATTAATATGTAAAAAATTGTAAACTAATATGCAAAAGGATGTAAACAAGCATATAAAAACTTTTTGCATATTGACAACTTTTTACATCTGAGTTTACAACTTTTTGTATGTTGGTTTATAGCTTTTAACTTAGTGTAAGTATATGATATAAATGTGGTGGTAGACATTTATTATTTCTCAAATTTGTAAATTATGTTGCATGAATATGACTACGGTATGCTGATATGGGTATAGAGTATGAAATTTTTAGAAAAAAATGGAGTATGGGTGTGTTAATATATATCAAAAAATATTAAAATTTCAAAATTTTCTTGTGATGAAATCTAAAATTTTAATATAAATCAGATCTAAATATTCAATATTACATTCTAAAATGTTTTTTAAAAAAATTTGGGTGGCAAAAGGTTAGGACTTAATGAAAGTAGAAAAAGAAAGAAATAAAAAAACAATACAAAAAAATCCATTAAACTGGCAGGGATATGGATACCCTATGCATACCTGTCCTCGAAAATTTCCTATACAGATACATTTGCAAAAGTTGAGTACCGATTATTCATGGATTATAAGGAAACAAACAAAATTTACCATGCAAGTGATGCCTCAAAAACGCCTCACAGATGAATCTCTTTGGTGGCATAGTACGCTATCGACATCTTTATGTTTGCTATGCAAGGCGAACTTGATTATGCATCCTACAAAATTTGATGCACCATGCACCCCCTGATCAAGACACTTAACTCTCATTCTCAACCAACATCATTGCCACCCTCCGCCACCAACTTTCAATGCCACTGTTGCCCTCTGCTCCAACAACCTCTCCGGCGACCTCCCCCCTTCCTTCTCTGGCAAGCTTTGCGGTGAAATCGTGCCTGTTGCGGTGACCACTTTGGGGGGTTGGTAGCTAAAAGTGAATTGGGTATTGACACACAAACGAGATTGAAAACTCATCGCCATCATTGTCCTCAATCAACTCGAGACCAACAACTCCCCCATCTCTCTCTCTCTCTCTCTCTCTCTCTCTCTCTCTCTCTCTCTCTCTCTCTCTCTCTCTCTCTCTCTCTCTCTCTTCCATGTCTTCAATTACATAACATGTCTACTTTTTCTCTTCTCTAATAATGAAGTTATGAAACTCGGTTTGTTTTTGAAGGTTGATACAATCTGTTTCTAACTGTAGAAATTGGTGACGAGTAGGAGCTCATGGAGCCAAAATAAAGCTTGCACATGAAAGACTCAATTAAATGAACATTGCAACCAGCTTCGAGATCCAAAAATTAAAAATGAAAAAGAAAAGGTCCAATGGTAAGAGTTTTTTACTAATATAAAATAAATAGAATGATATATTATATATATATATACCCCGATGCTAAAAGTATTATGCATTTGTCCTTTTTTAAATTTTATGGAAATTGGTTTTAATCGATTTTAGTGTAAAACATTACACAGGTAGCTGCATTTAGTCATGAATCGACGTAAACCGATTACTGTTCATTATCAGATTATGTTAGAATCACTCAAATAATCAGTTTGAACCGTTTCAGAATCGGTATGAACCGATTTTCCACTCAATCTAACACATCCTGACATGTGGAGAGTATAATCAGTTTAAATCGATTAGACATTGTCAGAATTTCAAAATCAGTTAAAGCCGATTTGAAAATGTGTAAACCATTATATATAAATTGCTCCGGGCATTCAGTAGAAGGAAACAGAAAAAAAAGAGTGGTTACTGAAGAAGTTAAATGACAGTATGGTAGAGTGTAGTGCAAATATTCTTATTCATTATAATAGAGAGATTGTAAACACAGTAGAGGGTGAGATATTCATAAGTGACGATTAAGCTTGGTTGGTTGTCATTCCACTTATTAGTTTGTTAGAATTACAGAGCAGAATATTAGAAGAGTTTGATGAAAATAACAAGGAAATTGCAAAAATATTTTATACGATGCCGGTAGATATTGGGCCAAATGGGATCCGATATAGGAGGTTTTGAATACGGAAAAATGAGCACGTAAGTCACATGTTTTCTTATTTTCACTCATTTTTTGATGTTCGTAGAATAGATCTATTTGTCGAACTCCAAGATGGTCCTTTCAGCTCTGGTGGGTCAGATGTAAATATATCATCATTTGTGGTAGCACATCATGCATCCCTATCTTTTGAAGTGTCCTATGATCATGAGCAAAGTTTACATGCAGCAGATGAAGATTTGAATTTTATAAGCTTTGCATATCTTGCAAGGCAAGTCGAAGAGCCATTACCATTAAATCCCCCACCATTAGCACTTTCTGGCCCAGTTTAGGATTTCGATTTTGATGTTAATCATGGGGTATCCATGATGAGGAAGAAGAAGAGCTTGATCATGCAGGAAATGATGATGATGAAGAGGAGGATGAGGAGTTATTTCATGTTCAAAACTTGGTTGAACAGTTCATATCGCCACCTCGATCTCAGTCTTAGTCTCGAGAGCGTCCCAGTCACTATTCTGCAGTTGATTTTGATGCAATGCAGTCTGACTTAGTTAGGTCTGCATCAGGATTGAGTTTTGGAGGAGAAAATGATTTGGCAGTTGGACAACTATTTCGTAATAAAGAAGAAGTGTTATTTGCTGTTAAACGTTACAGCATCCGAAGAGGCATGCAATACAAAGTTCATGAGTCTAACCATATAAAGTTTCATTGCAATTGCGTAAAGTTTAGGGATGGCTATAATTGGAGTATACGTGTGACACTTCGCACAAAATCTCAACCGTGGAAAGTTAGGAAACTCAACAAACCACACACGTGTGCCTTTCCTGAGTCTTCAAATCAGCATGCCCAGATGGATTATCATATTATCTGTGCCTACATTTATCCATTGGTGCAAGCTGATCCGATGATCGCCGTCAAGCCACTGCAAGCATCAGTAGAGTCAGAGTTGAAGTTCAAGACAACATACAGGAAGGTATGGCTAGCCAAACAGAAAGCGATTGCCATGATTTATGGTGATTAGGAGCAATCATATAACAAGCTCCCTAGATAGTTTGGTGGGTTACAGTCTTATATGGCAGGAACTGTTGTGCAGCTATAGACTGGACCATACTATGTGGGTGATGTTATACATCATAATTCCATTATGTTCCATCGTCTTTTCTGGACATATCGCCTTGTATAGAGGCATTCAAATATTGCGAACGGCTTATTTCAATTGACGGTACTCACTTGTATGGCAAATACAGTGGAATACTACTAATGGCAATTGCCCAAGATGGTAACTCAAACATTTTGCTAGTTGCATTTGCCGTGGTAGAGGGGGAGACAAAGGAAGCCTGGTTTTTTTTCTTGAGAAATCTTAGGCAGTATGTGGCGCCACAAGCTGGCATTCTTGTAATATCTGATAGGTATCAAGCTATAAAAGCAGCTTTAGATGCAGAGAGGAGTGGTTGGCATCCACCATCAGCATATCATGTATACTGTGCTCGCCATATTATGTCAAACTTCGCTGTGAAATTCAAGAACAAAGACGCCAAGAAGTTGCTACTGTGAAATTCAAGAACAAAGACGCCAAGAAGTTGCTAATGAATGCTTCATATGCAAAGACGGAGCAAAATTTTTTGTATTGGTTTAGCGCATTGGGGCAGATAGATCCTGCAATGTGCATGTGGGCTAGCAACATTCTGCTTGAGAAGTGGGCGCAGGGCCATCGATTCGGGAAACATAACTACTAATTTGTCAAAGAATATGAATGCTGTCATGAAAGACGTCCGCAATCTTCCTATTATAGCAATAGTAAAGTCCACTTACTTTCACCTTATTCAGGTTTTTGTTAAAAAGGGGACAGAGGCAAATGCCCAACTTGAAAGTGGTCGAAAACTTTCATCCACTTTATTGAATGCAAATGAGCAAAGCAGGCGACAGTTCGGCAATATGAGCGTCACTCCAATGAACCGAGAGAAGTCGATGTACTTGATATTTAAGCGAGATGATGTTGGCAGTCGTGGTCAATGGGAAGTCAGGGTGGATTTAACTAGGCGATGGTGTGACTGTGGAGACTTTCAAAAGCTGCACTATCCCTGCCATCATGCCCTTACTGCATGTGTCGATGCTCGCAGATAATGGACATCTTTTGTTCATGAAGTCTGTACCATGGAATCGGTGTTCAATGTTTACAAAACTGAGTTCTGTGCTATTGCTAATAAAGACATGTGGCCTCTACGCACAGAGCGTACTTTAAGGCCAAATCCTGCACTAAAGCAAGTTCTCAAAGGTCGTCCAATTTCCATAAGGATTCAAAGTGAAATGGACGAGGATGACCTAGGCCATCCAAATCGTTATGGCCTATGTCGGGGAACCACCCACACCAGACGATCATGCCCACATTCTCTATCCTCTACCCAGTGTAGTTGACTCCATTGCCTATTATGTGTAATATTTAGTTTTGTTCTTGTTGTCTCATTAGTGTTGTGAACACTAAAGTGTATTCATCTTTCTTTTAAAAAACATTAGTTTGTATTTCTCATTAGTATGCATGAGTCTATATTTTGTGCAGTGATAGTTTATATTTCTCATTTTGTTTGTTATCTAACTTCAATCTTAAATGGATTCCTTTGGGAAAAAAAAATTTGTGTTTTTCGATCTAGTACAAAAGGAGTTTTTTTTTTGAACCAACAAAACCATTTTTTTTGGGCTAAGGAAAAAAAATGATATAACTTTAACTTTGTTGTTATCCATATTTATATAAATACGACCACCTATTTTCTATAATTAAATTAAAATAAGTAATTAAACCGCATAATCATAATTACCAGTCAACCAAAATAAGACATGGACTGTAAAGTTATAATCACTAGTAAACTAAAATACATAAAATAATGTTCATAATCGTCATAAGTACATAACCACAAGCTAATCATAATCACTGATCCCCCTGTCCAGTATGTCTAGGGACTACAAAGTGACTCCCTGTGTGACCACGCATACGTATAATCTATCGTGCAGGTCTACGCTGTCCCTGTCCTTCAGCATGCTCTCGCATCAGGTCCTGATCCTGATCCTGATCCAGCTCCTGATCCTAGTGCTAGTCCTCCTCCTGATTCTGATCCTGCTCATGCTCCTGATCCTGAACCGGCTCCTGATCCTGGTCCATTGATGGGCGATATACCTTATCCGAATCAAAGTGGGCCATCACCTGAGAATATGTGATGCTGACAGAACTAAATGATACTTACCGAGCTATGTCACTCTGGGACAAACCCATAACAAACTGCTATGTAGGACCGCCCTGAGTCAATGGATTGGAGATGAACTGGTGCGAGAGACAAGCCATGAACTGTTGCGTAGGGTCCAAAAAGGAGCCTGTCATGTACTAATGGCTGGGCCCGACCATGAACTGCTGCGAGGGGTCAAAATGGGGGCCACCCATAAATTGCTGACTAAGGCCTCCGACAAACTGCTAAGTAGGGTCGGGAGTAGGGCCTCCCATGAACTATTGACCCATACCACCCATGAACTGCTGACTCATACCTTCCATGAACTATTGTACAGGGCCTCCAATCAACTGATAGCTAGCCCTCCCATGAACTGCTGACCCAAACCTCCCATAAATGGCTAGTTGGTCACTGGATACATTGGTGATGGCTAGTATACCTGAAAACCCCGAGGATGGTGGCTACGATCTGGCTGACTCTGGCAATTGGCCTCTGGCTGACTCTGGTGGCTATGGCCTATCTGAGACTGGCGGCTGCGTCGTGGTTGACTCTGGCGACTGGGGCCTGGCTGAGTCTGCATGCTATGGCCTGGTGGGACCTGGCGACCGTGGCCTAGCTGAGTCTAGCGGCTTGAGCCTGCCTATCCCTTGTGTCTAGGCTCGAGTGGAGGCTATGCGTCATCTAGCTAATGATGATCATAGCCATCCATATCTCCCCCATCAAGATCATTTGGGTCTAAAGCGTACTGTCGCTGTGTAGTACGCGTACCGGATCACACTCAACGTGCTCTACCGCGTCGATCCGAGACATCTAGTGGCTGTGGGATATCCGGTGCTGGTGGGGCCTGGCCTGCTACACCTTCTAGCAGCTCAGTAAGTCTGGGGTCATCAAGGGGTCCACGAGCTGACAAAAACCTAGTCACCACAAACAAGTACCACTCGAAGTACTCAACTAATGGTCGATCATCATGGGCCAGGGGGTAATGAACCTATCGATCTTGACGTCCATCTTATGCAACATGCCATGGTGTGTGATACTGAGGCCACCTTGCGTCTAGATCCCCTTGCCCATCTTTCGCATACAACCGATCAGTGTTTAGCGGAGCACTGGGTATGTGTTGTCCTCCGCCAAACTGACGAACAACCCGATCAACCTGGTGCCACTCAATCACAGGAAAATGTATGAGAGTCGTAATTGATGCCCAAACAGTAGCCTTCTCTTAAATAAATCCAGGGGTCACAGCCCTAACATCATCACGGCTATATGAGGTCCACCGAAACTACAATAATGGAGAATAATATATTACAATTTGAAATATAAAAACCACTGAATGAATACCTCAACAGCATGGTGGAATGCAACTTACCCTATTAATATTAGTTGCATCAATCTGATCCCTATACCTTAATAGTCACCACGTATTTGTGTTAGTTGTGCAAGTAAAACCCCTCCACCTGCAAAGAAAAAAAATTATCAACGATGTACATAGAAAAAAAAAGACAGAAAAATATATAATCAAATAAATGTACCTCAGAGCTAATGGAAAGCAAATCAGACGCTCATGTTCAGTATATAACTCGAGCATTCTGTACCTTGCCCAAAACTGCAGTAGTGCCAAACACTATCCAATCTCAGTGACATTGTATTTAACACTACAACATAGAGAGCGGTATAGTGCTATAAGAACTGTTGATCCGCAGCTATATTGCCCTATCTCTACAAAGTTCTCCAAGAGTGGGAGCCACTTCAGTTGACCCCTGAACCCTGACTTATCTGGGAATAGGAACCATCAAGTAGAACCATAATATATGCCCAAGTGTACTGGATAACTGTAGCCTCATCAGCATTATCTCTCAAATTGCGAAATGTCCTTGTGAACCAAGGTAGGTTCACAGTAGATCCCAAGATGTACTCTAGTGGCAGGACAGCACCAAGCAACTCTTGACATAGTGTCCATATATTGCGGCCCCCATAAAATTTCTCCCATGCACCAATATAGCCATTCACAGCCTGTCCATCAACACACAACCCTAGCTGGAATGCAACATCCTGAAGCGTGATGGTACACTCACCATAGGGTGGGTGAAAAGTGTGTGACTCGGGCTTCCATCGCTCAACAAGTGTACTAATAAGTGGTTTGTCATAATCAAAAATAGGAACCATCTATGCCACATACCAAAACCCTGCTTGCTTTAGATATGGCTCCATCAAAGGATGCGGCCCTGCCATCTTAGTGTATCGCCTACTTTTTATAATTCTCGTAGGCTGCAAAAAATAAAAAGATATTGCCATCCTGAATAATTAATAATATTCATATTATAAAAGCCTAATTAAATTTAAGTTATAATTCTCCTATTATTTATTCGATACAAAACTACAAAACTAATATTTATAAAACTAATTAAATTATAAAAATAATATATTTATAAAAGTCTCTAAATTTACTATCCTTGCCATGATTTTGAAAGGTTATCTACATCATGTTGTAAAGTTATTTATATCACTTACTTCGATGCCCTTATTTTATATCTACTTCTATTTTTTACAAACACATTCTCACCCAAATTTTGTGGTTGACTACTTTTTAAAATTTTTTAAAATCAATTATCCAAACAACACATTTTTTTTTCATTTAAAAACTCTTTTATCTAACAAATAGATTATCTTTTCACCGGTTTGTTTTTAATAACTGAATATAAAACTTACTTTTACAAACTATTTTTAAAAACTACAAATTTTAAAACAATTCCAAACAAGCCTTAACTTTCACTAAATTGTACAATCTTAACTAGCTAACTACTAATATATTAAATTATTCTATTCTACAAGACAGTGTAATCTATTTAGTAACTAGTTATCTACACAGAAAAAGTTCTCTAAATACCACACCACATGTTACAACTATGTTCAGTATTTTATTCAAACATATTACAATATTTTAAAATTGCTAAAGAAGCTTACCTCATCATAATTAAGATATTAAAGATTTAAACCAAATAAATTCAAATACTAATATAATAAACTAAGTAAAACAATCTACTAACCTGGTGTGCTAATTTTCCAGCAATGTGATCAACTGCATTCAAGCAATACATAGTTTCAACTTCCATTTTTACATCACTATCACTCTCACAAAAATCTCACAGAGGTGGAAAGAACTTAAATGGGGATGAGTTTCGGTTGAAGCCGATTCTATTTAAATAACTAAACGGGAAGTGCAAATCGGTTTCAACTGATTATGTACTATTTCTGACACATTTACAGCAGATCAATTTGAACCGATTTTAGGCCCTCTCACAAATCGGTTTCAACCGATTATTCAAACCATCTGACACGCCCAATACAGAATTGGTTTAATTTGATTTGGTTGCTCAGAAATGTTGCAGTGAGCAAATCGGTTTAACTTGATTTCTTCTATTGCAATTTTCAAAATTTCAACCTTCACACACAAATTGGTTTAAGCCGATTACCATATAATACAAATCAAGACATTTGCATAATTCTTTTCAATCCCGGACATATATATAATATCATCTTATTTTAATTTTATATATGTTAAAAACTCTATTAACTAACCTGCAATTAATTAATTGGTGCTTGTTCTGGTGATGCACCCTTTTTGTAATTCACAATGAAGTAAATACATGGTTCAATAAAACTATTACACTTGGAGGCGTGGCCCATTGCCATCTAACCTTGATGAAAGGCTTAATCATCATGTTCAGTTTTTTGAAAAGCAAAATTTAAGTTACAAAAAGAAATAGTAGAGTATTGAAAAAGAAAAAAAAAACACTCCACTACTACCACCATCACCATATCGGAGCCCCCCTGCTCTCAGGTCCCAACACACCACCACCTCCAACCCAAATAACAAAGAACATTTTTGTATTTTATGATAGAAATAACCACCACCAAATCCATCCTTAGTCATAAAACTAAGCATAAGCGAATTTCCTCCAACAAGCTTCAACACCCATTTTTGGGGTTCTTTTCAAAACAAAGGAGAAACAGGAAAAAAATCATTTTTACTAAATTTTGAGACAAAATGATTCTGTTGTGTTTGTTTATGTAAATTTTAAAAAAATTGATGAGGGATGGAGAAATAGAAGACATGGACTTATTTGAGTAATGGTAGAGAATGATTTTTGTCAAAAATATAAAAGGACCATTAGATATCCGTCGTCGCCCAAGCCATGATGCAAACAATGACCACCGAAAGCTGGCCACACAGTTAGTAACAGCATCTGCACTATAGTGGCGAGTGGATGCATTGATTGCGAGTGTGGAGAAAGATGTAGCGCTGGTCGAGGAAGATTGCGATGGCGACCGCAATTTGTTGTGGCCACAGGCATTGATAAGAGAGTGGTGAGGAAAGGAGCGACAGGGTGATGGAAGAAGGTCGTGGTAGAAGAAAGAAGGAGGGTCTCTTACTGATAATTATTGAGTAATCTTCATTAATTTCATGGTGAAAGATAATTTCATCCTAACCAAATTTGGAGTTTGTGATGGTCCTTTCTTTTGAACCATTAGATATAAAAAGAAATTGAATTAACAGTTAGGATTAATAATTATTCATATTATTACTAATTTATTAAATATAAATTATTTATTAAAAATGTGGAAAAGTACCAAAATATCCCAAATACCTCCTACTACGACGGTGGCATTACTCTCTTGAAGGAGCACCATAACCCTACTGCCCTCAACTGTGATGGCCACTGCTCTCCACCATGACAACCATTGCACAACCGAAGTACATGGATCCTACCAAGGAAGAGTATGGAGTCATTGTTTTTGTTGGTAATTTGTTTGGATCAGTCTTCCTTAGTACTTCATTGTAATCAACCCTCTGGAAAGTGGTTATCTGAGCACTTGGACTTTTTCCACCGAAAGGAAGTGAGTCAATTAACTTGTGTTTGGAACAACACATGCACATAAATCGATTATAGCAACTCATAAGGGAAATCAACTCCTTTTATTTTTAGATGTTTAAAGTTTGAGAGTGAAGGGAAAATTTTTCAAGGACAAATTTTAAATAGATAAAATTCAATCTTTATTGGAGTATTGTCCAACCTTCTTAAACTTATCTCGCTTTGAAAGAATAAAATGTCAATTTCATTGAGGAGTTTCGGAAAAACAAGGCACAAATTGTTACAAGAAAGCAAAACTTTTTCCAAGCTCAACAAATTTAAAAGTACAGTTGAAGAGAGTTAATAGGTGGATGTAAAAGCAAGGGGTTGAATGCTCCTGAAACTAGAAGTAATAGAGAGAAGGATATGGAGGATAACCTAGCCACGCCGTGCATTCTTGCAACAACTCCGTCACGATTGCCCGAGTACAGAGAAAAAGGGTGAATAATTGGTGAAGGGGAAAAAAACTAAAATAGGGCTAATTTAGTAATTTCATTGTAATTAAATGAGGAGCATGTGAAGTTCCAAAACATATGCTGACCAAATTATCCTCCACCTAATTTCATTGTTAAGTCTTGGTGCTAAATTAAGTTTCATCTCGAGTAGGCCCACCAAGGAGATATGTGCATTGTTAATTGGAAACACCTAAGTACATTACCATGATGCAGTTTTATCTACTCCACCAGAGTACCCACTATTCCCCTCATGTCGCTTCCCCTCCAATTTAGGGCGTATGGTTCCCCTTCAGCTATTTCTCTTTATGCAACTACCACTCAATCCCCTTCATCCCCTTGCTCTTTCCGCTAGGGTTCTTCATAGCTTTACTTTCTCTACACAAAACCTCAACTTAGCTGCTTCTCTCCTTTGTTTAGGCAAACCCCTTCCCTTCTCGGCCACAAATGGCCATGTACGCTACACTCCGCCATGCCTCCTCCCCCGCTTTGCCTCTGGTGTTGCGCCAGCCTACAGTGTCATCCTCATTTTCCAGAACTTTCCATTTCTTTGACCAGAATGCTTGCCGTGTTGCCAGCTCGATCAAGAACGCTAGGCCCAGTTTTGTGTCTACTTGGAATGCATAATGGACGTGGCCACAATGGTACCCAAAAAGGGTACCCACTACACGTGTGCCTAGGCCAAAGTTGTGAAGTGAACGGCTCTTGTTGAACATTGTGCTGACTTTATGCTTTACTTTATTTTATGCTACATTCATTTAACTATTTGAAGGTAATATAGGCACGGTTCACATATAACCAAAAAAAAAGATAAGAAAAGAAAAAAAAGAAGATAAGAAATTTTCAATACAAGAATTATCAAAAGGAAAAGCTATTCATAAAGTATCTTCTATTCAACCTTTTAATATATCCTAGAAAATTCTCTAGCCCTACATTAAATAAATGCCAATCTTTTAAGTGTCAGTGTTAGTGACAACACACCAAGTCGTGTTACCATCAACACACTAAGCTCAGAAAAATAAATTTTGTGCTATAGTATTAGACAATTAGCGAGAATAATAGTTGATTCAGAAGTGGTTAATCAATTCTGATTAGATATGAGTTTGATTCTCATACATTGATATTTAATTTTAATAATTTATTTGGAAGAATTTTTAAATAATGAATGAAAATTAAAAATCAGTTATCATAATTAATATGGCAAATATCTGAGTACTTATAGTATTATTTTTCATGTTAAAACAATTAAATTGTAACATATTTATCATAAGGGTAATTATGAAAAAATAAATTATAATTATTTTGATTCCATTTCTTTTCATTTTATTATCCAAACAATAGAATGGTTATCATGCTCCATTCTATTTTTAACAATCCAAACAATGATGTAAAATATCTATTTCATCCCACTCCACTCTATTTTACTCAATTCCACTTTATTCCATTTCATTCTGTCTATCATTGTTTATCCAAAAAAAAGCCGAGTTCCTTATTCTGCCATTTGTTTCGCAATTAACAGAAAATGTCAAATTCAAAATCCCATTTTTAATCCTAAAAATAAAACAGAAAAATAAAGGGTTAGAATCGGAGGTGAGTGACATTCTCACAGAGTGTGCCCCTAATTTTCCAACCACTAACCTTTCATCTTGGTGGGTCACGACAGTAGTCCCAAACCTTAAAAACATCAAATAGAAACCTTAAAATGAAGGAACACTTAACCCGTCCATTTGCATCATCACATATCATTTGACACTTAACCCATCCAACAAGGACTCGCTGGAATCTTACCAGAGAATCGGTTCCTTGTAAGGACGAGGTGCTAGAGGTTGGAGCAGTTTCGAAGGGAGTCGGAACTGGAGAGAGAGTTATCGGAGAGTCGAGCTCTGGAGGCGGCAGAGGCTAAAGAAGGAAGGGAGGAAATCGCCTGAGAGGTTACTGGAGACTTGGAGTGGAGGTAAAGGGAGCGGAGGGCGGTGGTGGCGTTGAAGAGCTATGGCAGAGGGTGGTGATGATGTTGTTTGAGATTGAGTGTGTTTATCAAGTGTGGTTCATGGTGCACCAAATTTTATAAGATGCAAAATAAAATGTCTTACATAGCAAACATTAAAGATGGTGATAGTGCCCTGTGCCACCTAAGAAATTCATCCACGAAGCGTTTTTTATGGCTTCATCTGATTAGTGGCCAAACTGTACCAATAGTGCAAAATGCTGAAAAGACAACCATTGAGGTGCCTCTATTAGGGATGGAGTATGTGTGAGTTACCTTGCTTGACCCACTGCTCCAACAAGGAGAGCACTAGTCATTCCCTTCGGTGTTCCAAGTGCCATAATGTACTTAGCCCAATCCATCCCAATGGCTTGAAATGCATCTAAGAAAGCAACATTCTCATTGAGCATTAGGCAGAGTCTCACTGGCTCACTGCCAACATATGCAGTATATGAGTGCGGTCATCAACATAGAGCCAATAAAACCATCTAAAATTTTGACATAATTAAATTCATAATGATTATAACCACTAACACACTTTTCGTAAACCTTAGCGGAGCAGCTCTTCCCCCTGCCTTTTCCCCTGCATAATCATATATAGCTTCCTAAGTAGCTTAAGGGGCTTCTAGCCCCACAGAGGGGTTCACCCCCTCTATGGCGATTTTGCAGACCCCCTCATTCTTCTTACTCTAGTATTTTCTTCTTCTTTTCTAGTTTTTTATATTTTTTCTGTCGTCCCATCTCCTCATTATATGATAGTTTCTTGATTTTGTCAAGCAAATCTCTTGTGATAGCAATTGTGTGGGATTATGAGAAAGGATATGAGTTGGCTTATTTTTTAGTTTTCCCATTGTTCAGCATGTATGATGCACCAAAGATTATGTGGACGACAGGTAAGTGAGCAACATCTATTGATAGTGGAGGATTGAAATTTTGTTGTTTTGAGGCTGCCTTTCTACATATTGTTGTGCAAGTGACGTTGTGTAATGCCAACACAAGCACAACTCTCTATCCCTTTAATGGGCATTTTCAGTGAATCCGTTGGCATTGACAACGATGCTTGGGGCTTTGGCAGGAACAGTAAGAACGCCACATCCTTTGAAAGGAAAAGTTTGATACGTGGAGTCCAAGATTTTATTTATTCGGTGAATTGAAGCTTGCAACTTGTGGTTAGAAGCAAAACTAGAATCAACAATTGAATATCAGAGATCTAACGTAGCCCACTTGGAGTGTATTTTTCATGTGTTGTGTCATGCAGAATCGTCCAAATTATGTCGTCTTATTGAAGCTGCATAGCTTTTCTTGATTGTAGTTATAAACCTAGCTTATTGATACCATATTATGTTAATGTTATTTTGGTCTCTTTTTGTATCTAGGCTGTTGCCTTCAATCATCATTCAATGAATTTCTATTGACCAAAAAAAAAAAATCCACAATGCTTTAATAGATGATATATAAGTAAAAAGAGTTTCTTTAACCAAAACCCTAACAACACTGGGTAAAGAATTTACTTTAGAGTGACAAGTTTTTAAAACTTTTAATAAATTTAATACATCAAAATAATAATAAAGGTGAATCATAAAGAAGGTAATGGGAAGAAATTTGTTATTTTACTTTAAAAAAAATTACGTTAATATTTTAAAATTAATAGTTAAAAAAATATGTAACTTTTTAAAAATATAATGTAATAATTAAAATTAATATACATATATCTTTATATCATTAAAAGGTATAAGTTTTAATAAAGGTTATTTGATATGAATATTTCTTCATGATGCATATTTTATATATAAAATCTATAGCATCTATGATTTCAAATATATCATAATATATAAAAATCATATCAATGAATAAAAGGATAGCTTCCGTGCATCACATGGTACTGCACTAGTATATACACATTAGCAATTATAGCATTTATTAAAAGTAAGAAAAAAATTATATAAATGAAAATGGAGAGAATGGAACCAAAAAACTAAACACTTAATACCAAAGTATTGAGCAATTGAACTACCATGCACATTTAACGAGATGTGCATTAAAGATTTAAATAATTTTTGAGGAACAGAGCTTTTATCATGAAGCTTTATTTCACCAAAGAATCAACCTCATATATTTGTGCAAAAATATGATAAGCTTTTGATGTTTAATTGAATCAAATGATTTGATTTTTATTTCTTCTAAGATTCAAATTCTTGTATACTAAGAGAAATAAAGGATGTTTTATCTTAAATTTATAATAGAGTAATAGGGTAACTTGATTTGAAGTAGAATACTATAAATTCGGGACAGATAAAGGGGGAGGGAGAAAAAATACAGCAAACCCTTGTTACAGCTTATTATAGAAGAAAACACCAAACTCTAAGCTGGAGAAGCTCAACCTCAAGAGACATATTGGTATTTGAAAAATATTGTTCTGACACAACACAACTTTAGGGCATGTTGAAGTAGGAAAAGACATGCAGTTCGTTCCATTGGCATCAAGATAAAACCCAACTTCCCCTAATACCACAATTTAATTCAACGTCTCCCAGCAAAGCTCAAGTTCAAAGTTTCTACTTGTGTTTCTCATGGATTTGGCAACATCAGTACTTTTGTATGTAGTTGTTACATTCGACATGTAACCTACCGTGGAAAAGACCTTTAAACATTACATTAGAAATTAAAAATAATTGACTTATAAAGATTAACTTACCAAGTTTTTCTGATATTTTATGTTGGCATAATTACATGACCAAGGTTGGCTATAATTGGTTGCCAAGAGAAACCGTGAATTGTAAAATCAAAATTCACTGACAATGGCATGTTGGTCTATTTTTTCCTAGGCAAAATGATTTGGGCCAATTTTGAACCAGAATTGATAATACCAGTTGCAAGGAAAAAAGAATAAGCCAATTAAAAGAAAAAAAAAAAGATTGATGAGAAAATCCAAAGTACTGGGGATGACGATGAGGGGAGGTGGGATTCTATTGAGATATATAGAAAAGACAAAATGAGAATAATGGAATCACATCGAGCATTTGTGTCAGATAGTAATAGGAATATGAGAGTGAACAAAAGGTAACAAAGCAAAAATGATGCCTGCCCGAGTCGCTTTTGATTGAAATGGTTGAAAAGGAAGAGGTCTTAGGTGAATCTGCAAAATAGGTTTGCGAATGTGATGATGATGGAGTATCCAAATGTGAGCACCTACCCCAGCCGCTTTTGATTGAAATGGTTGAAAAAGAAGAGGTCTTAGGTGAATATGGAAAATAGGTATGTGAATGTGAAGATGATGGAGTATCCAAATGTGAGCACACAGAGGTGCGCGCCCATGCACACATATATGGTGGGGGTCTATTTATACTATCTGTAACTCTTGTATATTTATTCCTTTCAATAACTTTTTATAGAAATTAAATTTAATTGATCTAATTATTGAGTTATGTGATATTATATTAATAATCAAGTATATCAAATTTCAAAAAAATCAAATAACAATAGACATGTGTTCGAATCTATAATTTATATCTATTTATAATACTAATATTTCAGAGTCATTTAAGGGAAAGTTTTACACGTGTCATAATGAGAATATTTTAGGGCCTACATATTTTAGGAAGTTATTTATTAATTTTTTTGAAAAAAATAAAATCGTAATTATTACATATTATTAGCATATCATTGATAGTCATCTGTATTTAATAATAAGATTGCATTACATTAATTAAATACCTTTAATTATTGTGATGCTGAAATCATGAATTACATTGATAAATTAATTTCACAATTTTAGTATTAATTTCATATCTAAAATTTTTATATTTGATGCGGATGGTGATTTTCTTTTGAATACTATTATATTAAATTTATAAAATTAAGTATACAAATTATAAGAAAGATGTAAAATATATGTACTAGGTTATATCATTTACCTTTTTTATTAACAATAAGATTATGATGAATTTAATTATTTAAAGACAAAATATTTTTTCATGTCATTAGTGATGACATTATTTGATTATATATATAGACTAATTTAATGATTTGAAGACCAATAATATGCCAATTCAATAAAAAAAATTTATATATGTACGCAGGTGAAATAAAAATCCTAGGATCACCTGAGATGACCATAGAATTATACCTTTAATAACCTTCTGAGCTCTTGCAAATAATTTTGATAATTTTATATTTTAAAAAATTTGAATAAATTTTGAGAAAAAAAATAATCATAGAATTCATGATAATTTTACACTATAAAAAATTTGAATGAATTTTGAAAAAAAAAATTAGCGTTGAAAAAAATTTAAAAAATTGGATATGATTTTAAAAAGAAAAAATGATAGAGATTTATCAAAATCTTATTTATAATTAGAAGTTATTAATAATTAAGATTTTATACAAAATTTATTGATTGTATAAATCTACTATACGAATATTTCAGATTCATTTCATAAAAATTATTACACATGTCATTTATATAGTAATTTAGGCTTCATATGTCATTCATACAGTGGTTTAGTCCCCCATTTTTCTCAATCTTTATGTCTAAAGATTTTTTAAAACTTAATTTATAATTTACTTATTAATTATTTTTCATATGAAATAAAATTAAATATTACAATCATTAAAGAATCAAATATTACAATCATTAAATATTATAATTTGTACTAAGAGAGAACTCATGTTAATATAATTATGATCTACAATTAAATTAAGAACCATTAATAGCCTCACATTATGAACAAAATATAAAAAACATAAAGAAAATATTTTCAAAATAAATAAGCTTTAAAATCAATATTTTTTTTTAAAGAAAACGGGTAGGTCAAATTGTTAATAAATTGTAAATTGATTGATTTTGATATGATAAGAATTCAAAATTCAATTTACACCAAATTTATTCTTAATTAAATATTTAAGAAATATTATAATACTAATATAATAATTTATTCTTAATCAAATATTATAATAATTGATATAATACTAATATTTAAGACTCATTACATAAAAAGTGTTCCATGTGTTATTTATAGAAAAATTATACCCCACATTTTTCATAATCTTAACACTTAAAGTAAGTTTTTGAATTTAATTTATCTTCTAATTATCAATTATTTTTTTCAATCATACCTTCATATCTCTCTACCACTGACAAAATCAATATAAAAATAAAAATAGCATAAATAAAATTATAATTCAATATATTATACTATAAAAATTGTATATATATAATTATAATATTAACGATAACAAATCTATTATAATTGTATTACATTAGCAGTATTTGTTGTTATAGATATTTATATTTTGAAGTTTAAAGTATTATTAAAATTTTTCATTTTTAAATTTTTTAATAAATCCGTAAATATCATTAAAGATTCAAATCTCTATATGAAATGACAACTAGGGACTCATGACTGGGATGTGAATGAGAATGGAGGTAAAATTTTAAATAAAGATGGGGTTAGGGGAAATTTCTAATTTCATATGTAGAACTTTTAAAAATCATTATAAAAAAATTATCTATCTATATGTATTGCTATATTCTATTTAATTTTTTACAACTTAAACATTCAAATTTATCAATTCTATAACTTTTTCATACTAATTGTTTTGAAAAAAAAATACCTTCAATTTTTTAACACTAAAATATTTAAAAAAATAAATTCTATAATTTACACTTATTTGATAATAATATTAAATATTTATTAATTTTTAAAAAGTAAATAAATATATCTTTTTTATTAAAAAGATTATAATTGATATACTACTCTAATAATTGAGATTATATAAATCAGAATTATAAATGATTGCTTACTAATTATTACATATTAATTATCACATATATTTTAAAATTGATATTTTAATTTATTAAAAGGATGTACAAGGAAAGGAAGTGTAATTAAAACTATATAAATTAAATTTATGTATTATTTTTATTAATTAGAAAATGTATTTTTATATTTTTAAATTAAATATTTTAATTTACTAAAAAGCTATAAACGGCTAGGGATGATTAAAAAAATTGAAAATAGGTACACACTGGAATTATCTAATGGAGAAAGGAATTGGTATATACTTCACCTTTGTAGGAATAATCAATAGGGACTAAATCTCCATTTGTTAAACAGGATAAAGACAAGAATAATACATCTTTATTTTTAATTATTTTTATCATATTTGTATTTGTTATATATTTTTAATTTTAATTTAGATTATGTTACATTAATAGTATTTGTTAGTATGGATATTTATGTTTCAAATTGTAAAATCTTTTTAAAGTTTTTCTCTTTTTGAAATTTGTTAATAAATTCTTGAATACTATAGGGATTCAAAATCCCCACGGGAAATGGGAAATGGGAAATAGAGACCCATAAGAGATGGGGATAGGGATGAAAGAAAAAATTCTAAATAATGACAGGAAGCGTGGGACATGTCCTCTTTCTCATTGATACTTATTGTCATCCCTATAAATGACTCATAAATAGTAAAATTATCCATTTATTTTCTTTCTTTATTCAACAATTTCAACTTTTGAAATGTGCAAAATTTTCACAAAATAGGCTCTTTCTTGTTAGTTATAGGTCATCTATTAAGATATTTTCAACCTTATAAACATGATATTCAATATAAGATATAAAATAGAATGACACATTTATATTTTGTGTACTTATTTAATTATTTAACTATTAACTTACTTTTAAGGTAAATTTATATACTCAATTTTTTATAAGATATATGTAAATAAATTATCATTTATTTTTTATAATAATCAACAAACTATTTTTTATTATCTCCTCGTGTATCGCATAGGTCAAACGACTAGTTATTGATATTTACCTGTATTTCCAAAAACATATTATCTGTTAAAATAAAGTAGTATGATAAAATATCAAATCATTTTAAACTATATGAAATTTGATATATTTGATCTACTTAGTAAGAACTTTAAATTTAACGGTTAGATTGGTGTAATATTATATCAATAAAAAGTTATTAAATAATATAAGTATACCAAGACTTATATTGCTGTAAATGATCCCCACCCACCCAAATACACACACATACATATATACACATACATGCTACATACTAGTGCAGTACCCATGCAATACACATGGTCAATTCATATATTTGATAATAACTATTAAGGGTAATGAAATAATATTGACTTAATTGAAAATAATGAACTATTGTTAAAATAAAAAAGGTCATTCAAAACAAAATGTGCAACAGAAAATGAACGATATACTATATACTATAACTAACAAATAAGATGCAGTTTGCAGCTGCATGAGATTGCTTTTCATGTTGTTCGATATTGTGATTTTGCTTATCTGGTTAGGGTTCTATTTGACAGATACTGAAACTTTTGCCCAATTTCTTATTATGCCACTGCATTCTTGGTTGCTATGGAATCTTAGCCCCAGCAATCCTATCAATGGGCCGGAATGGACTAAATTTTTTATGTACTGAAAAAGTTGAAAAATTAGTTTTTTTTTTTATATTTTGGTTATTATTTAAAAATAAGTGACTTTTTTGGGGCGAAAAAGTGATTTTATCCCAAAATTATCCTATCTGAACACACCCTAACTTAGAAGCCACCAAATTCAATACTGGCTAACGTAGATGGGAAAGAAATACCATATTTGTGAGCAAACCTTCTTGTCAAAATGGTTCACAAAACAACAAGAGACATTCTTGCATAAGCACTAATTTATCACCTCATTCTTACACACATTCACAATAAAAGTGGATTCTAGTAATATTCAAGATATGCTCACTTGTTTATTATAATATTGTAATACCCCAGGTACACGTGTCCTTGGACAAGTTCCGTACTGTCATAGGGTCTCCTAGGACCCACCCACATTACCAGATCCTGAATTTTGCTAAGTTTGGATCCCACATCTCCTTGGAGGGCTACATGTTAGAGCCACTTTCTTGGGACCAAAAGTTCCGGTAATTGTTCCCAAGAGGAAAATAAGTTAAAGAGTGATTTTTAATGGATTTTATGAAGCTCTTAAACATTTCGTTTTTGGCCCCTAAGTTTAGAAAATCTCAAAAATTACCGGATTTGAACTAAATGAGGAAATTAACTTGAAATTAAGAAATGTAAATAAGTAAGTGTTGAGATAACTACATGTTAGAATGACAAAAAGATGCAGATACTGGGTGAACTATCACCGCTATAGCGGTCATAGTGTGTGAGCTGCAGCATTTTAGTTGTCTGCCAACCGCTATAGCGGTCATAAGTGTGTCAGTAGGGTGTACGGGGAATGGCTAGATTGCTATAGCGGTGTCAGTATAGCAGAAACAGTGCCAAAACAATGCCGTTTCATTTTTGATCCCATTTAAAAGCCCCAACTTGGGCTCTTCTTCTCCCAGAACTCGAAAGCCACCCCTAAATCCTTTTTTCTCTCTTCTCTCAAATTTACTCCAACCCATCATCCTCAATCATTAAAGTATGTATATGTTGTTAGATTATGTCTCTATTCTTTCCATTCTTTCATAATCTTGGATTGGGTTTGATTATTTCCCTCATTGTTATCAAGTGATCCCCCAATACTGTTAGGGTTATATTAGAGTTATCTAGATGTTATTGGAAATTAATCTAGAGTTTTGGTCACTCTATGGCAGTTGTTGGTGCCATTCCAAGCTCTCCTGGTCAAGTTGGTGGAGCCACATACTCCCGACTCCAAACAGTGAGTGGGTTTGACCTCATTGCTTTAATTTTATCATTACAAATATGTTTTTTGCATGATGATTGCTAAATATGACATTAGAGATGAAATTATGATTATATATGTATGATTTACATGTATGACAAGTTAGCCAAGTATTATGATTTTGAATATGGCATGAAAAATGTGTTTAGAAAACCATGAGACCATGATTGACATATTGTATGATATAGAAGTGTTTTATGTGCAAGCCTAAGAGATTTCTTACAAGAATATATGATGTAACAAGTTGTTATTTTATCAACCATGTTTCAAAAGTTTATGATATCTTTATAATTCAAGACTAAAGATGTTATTATAATGCCGAAGTTTTTATGATTATGAATCTTTCCAATTCAAAGTATGATATTATAATTATAAGTTATGAAAAGCTGTTAAATTGAGAAATGAGATTTTGGAAATCCGGTTTTTATGACATTTAGAAGTGTGGAATTCAATATGACTCGTAACAACTATCAGATACATATTCCATGAGCTTGAAATTAGAATGCCTTCAAGCGGGTGATCCCTTGGGTATGATTTCATAGTCACAGTTATGCTAAAGTTAGGTTGCTAGAATTATATAAGTCTAGAGACTTTAGAGTTTCAAGAGTTTTCATATTTAAACAGTTTTATAAAGAGTTAGAGTATGAGTATGATTGTATTTAGAGGTTTTATGAATTATCTTGATGATTTCAAAGATTAGAGTAATAATGTATGAAAGAGTTTTGATACTTATATTAAAGTCTATAACAGAGTTTCAGAGTTTCAACGCTTTAAGAGATTTTAAGAGTTTCAGATTAAATGAGTTAAGTATAAACTAGTTAGACAGTAGCTATAGAGAAACAAACTGTGAGTTAACGGCAATTATTCCGTTAACCTTGGTATACTAAGTCGCCCCCAGGGCCAGATAAATTAGAAATGGGACCTAGTTAGGTGCCCCAGAGTTTAGAGATTTTGTTATGCCATGGTTGACATGCATAACTAGAGATTTTGTTATGTCACATGAGTTGGGCATAATAAGAGATTCTTGTTTCTTTATTAGAACATTGTTAATTATGTTTCCAGAGATTATTGATGTTTTTAAGAGAATATTTGATTTAAGAGAAATTATATATACGAGAAATAATTTTCCTTGTTGGAGTAAGAATTTAGAGATGTTTCCTTATAAATTTATGAATACAAAGATATATTTTCTACGAGATTATGTATATAAATATCAAACACTTTATGATTGTTACATGTATATTGTATTATGGCAAATTCCATGGTTATCTCATGTGGGTGATGGATGAGAGCTCACTTACTGAGTCCATTGACTCCGCCCTGTCCTTTCCTTCTCATAGATGCAGGTACAGATATTGCTCACCCCCCGATTTAGCAGACACAGACATTCTCAACGATGAGTCTTACTTTGAAGTAAGGCTTATATTAGAGTTATGTTAAAGTAGAGTGTTCCAGTAGATATGCAGGTAAGATCCGAGCCATGCATTATTTTCATATTATGTATTTGATTTCAATATTTGGGACAATAATGCATACATTTTCTGTTTATAAATATGGATTTGAAATTGTAGAGTTTGATTAGAGTTTATGCAATAAACCAAAGATGTATTTAAGATTTAGTTCACATGTTGAATTGATTTTCAGAATATGATTAAGATATTTTTAAAGCTTCATATATCAAGTATTTTAGTTTTGTAATTCTAGATATAAAGTTTAAATAGAGATTTAGATGAAGCTATAGTTACAAAGTGAAAATTATGTTATTTTATGCAAATAGAGAAACTCAGAGGTCACAAGACTTACGTGAAGATGAGATTCTTCACGTGCCGGTCACGTTCTCCAATTGGATCGTGACAAACATCCCCAATTTCGCCTGGCTTAATTCACTCGGTGAGCCTGAGTAAATGAGTTATTGTCTAAACAAGTTGAACTTGGCCTCAGTTGGCAACAAAACTAATAGAAAAGTAGTAACATAGTCAATTGGCAACTTAATTAGATGAAAGTTGAGAAAAAATCAAAACACTAAGCTAATTAGGGACTAATTGCTCTCTAAGACCATTTAATCAAAAATTAGAGCCTTGACTTAGGATTTAAGATTGAGGATAGGGTTGATATAAAGTTGAAAAGAATAGGAACTTGACTAGCGTCCTAATCAAATCTTTTGGATCAATATGAGATTATATGATCGATTCAAGTTATTTACCAGATCAAGCCCTAATATAGATGAATTACCAAAAAATAAGTAAAAAGGTCAAAAGTCAAATAAATTAGTAAGGAGTTAACTAGAAAGATTAATTAGGATTAAGAACTTTACTATAAGGATTTAAAATAATTAATTAATAATTAAGATGAAAAATAAGAAGAACCAATAGAAATTGGACAAGTGTCCTAAAACTTAACAAATAATAATAAAATAATTAAATATGGATAAAGAAAGAAGCAAAGAATCACAAAAATACCACTATCTAATGAAAATTTTGAAAATGCTGTTGTCTTATCAAAGGAAATTACTAAAATGCCCTTACTAAGATGAAATTATAAAAATACCCCTATCTTGCAAAAGAAATTACAACAATGATCTTGACTTGCAAATAAAATTACAAGAATACCACACCTAATGTCTAATTACTAAAACACTAATATTGAATTAGGAAATTACAACAATGCCACTACTTTAATACCTACAACAGTGCCATTGCACAAATACCTAGGCTTGTCTTTAAGTAAGAATTAATCTAGACCATTGGATTAATTACCAAAAATGGTTAAAAGGTAATCTAACCTAAGACAAAAAATCTCTAACAAAGAATAATACTATATCAGTACTGGTTTATGCATTCACGGCCAAACACACCCTCTATATCGTATTGATCAAGGAGGCACTAAAAATAAAACTTTCTTTATTATTTATTGAGTAACTTTACACTTTATACACTAGAGCACACTACTACTTGTGCTTTTACTCACTTTGAGCACATACTTGCTTCTCACAAGCACACATATAAATGAATTCACATCTATTTATTAGCTTCTAATGGTGGTTTCTAGGCTCACCAGATTATTCTAGTGTTATAATTAATCATTATATCATCTAGAACATTCTTCCAATGCTAGTTGTAAGAAGCTTCTTTTATTTTTCTTTAACTTTCTAGAGACTTCCTTCTAGGACTTAACATTAGAGAAAATTCTAGAAACTTCCTCTATCATTTCTTTATTTTCTGTCTAGATTCTTCCTTATGAAGATCCAAGCATAGAAACCTCTAGGAGCTTCTAGCTTTTTGGTTTGGTGCTGATACTTCATATAGTCCTCATGACTTTGTTTTATGACACAACAATTAATCAAACACTTCCAAGAGCACTTCAAGTTTTCTCTCCATTCTTCTTGTCCTTTATCTTCATCTAACCTTCAAATAACCTTTCGATAGCCTAGTAAGGATCACACTTCTTGCTCCTTTCTAATATATTAAGACACACTAGCTTTCATTCTTGTCTTGGAAGAGAAAGATCTATCTTTGCATCCATAGGAGGCCAAGGTTTTGAAGCACCAAAGGAAGTCCAAAATTCACTCTCAACAGCCTCATATAGCTAGACATATCCTCTATGTAAGTTTTAAAACTTCTATTCTTTGCCACGAATATAATGCTTCAAAGGTTGTTTTCTCTCAAAAGAAAATCTATTTCACTTTCCAAGACTCTCTTTTTATGAAAGACGATCCTACATGTTTGGTTGTGATCCTAGGTGATCTTCTGCTGCCTCTTGGTTGAACAATATTGGATTTAAAATCATGTGTGATATAGCTATATGTCTTTTGTCACGTTCGATGAAAATAAGTTCCAAAAAACTAAACTTTGATAGTGTAAAATGATAAACTCATAAATTATGTAGAAATATGAAACTTAATCCTTTAGAAACAAAAACATACAAGATTTGAACCAAGAAATGTGATGAAACAAAGTTTTGTAAGCTATTGAACCAATAACACTAAATGAACACATGCTGGAAAATCTGAATTCACTGGGCAGCACACACTACGAAAATTGGCATTAATAATATATGAAGAGTTTTCTATTAGAAATAAATTTATATGAAAGGTAACTCATCAAAGAGCATTTCAAAAAATGAACCAATCAAACCGGAGTTTTGTACTAGGAAAAATAATTTTTCAAAGTTGATGTAATCTGATGAGGATGAATATGGACAATCAGTAGTGATTTAAATATATCTTGAGTTATAGAAGTCTAAATTGAGCAAACTCATTTTCTTTAGAAAGCTAAGACCGTAAGTAGTAAATCCATATAAGATGCATAATTTTATTTGATCTATGGAGAACTCAGCAAGTCAAGGAATTCACAGTTTTGGAATTAGAAATGAAACTGGGCAGTGTTGCTTTCAAAGGGTATTACTAAAAATTTACTAAATGTTTCTGATAAAATTACGCTTGATGGAAAGAGGATAGAAAAAGTAATCTGAAAATACTTTTTACAAGTCAAAATATGGAGATTTCTAATTAATATGAATTTTCTAATTTAACGTGTCAGATTTGGAAATCATAAGTTATGATAAGATTAAAGGAAAAACTTAAGCAACAAAATAACCAATTATACAACCAAGATAAATCCTCCTATAAAATAGTAATTAGGATTCTATAGAGTACAATAAAACAAGAATAAGATATTTAATAAATGATTTAGCAATATTATTTAAGTATGAACAAGAAGCCATCGAACTTATACTTAGAGGAGGTAAAGAATAGAATGGTGCTTAAGAGTTAATCAAGATTATTTAATAAAATTATTTTAGTGATTAAAACACTCAACAAAATAATTATAGTAATTAATCTTATAAGATGGTAATAGAGACTGAAAGAGACCATAGTAAAATAATTTAATAGTTACTCATTATGAGACATGAATAAAAAGTTATAAACCTTGCACTTAGCAAGTTGAAAAGAAAAGAAATGATCAAAGATTATGGTTTAAAATTTTGGACAGCTCTCTTGAGATTTATGTGTCGATTATATGAATGTTTAGAATGATAATTGTGAGAACTTACATGATGTGCTTTGCTGTAGCATGCTTGATCACATGAAATGCTATATGTGATTATATGATTGCATGCTAAGAGTTTATGAAAGGATAAGACCGAAGGATTAAGCATGCCATCATCTATTTATGAAGCATAATGTTATTATGAGTTATGATGATTTGCATGAGGACATTCATGATTGACAGTCATATGTGGAAATAAATGTACATGAAGATGTAGCACGAAAAGGGGGTTGAATCATGCTTTCGAAAAGTAACTTTCTGATGTGGTTAGAAACTTAATGAAATTTCATAAAATAGTTTGAAAAGAGAAAAAATATTCACATAACAGAAAACAAATATCATATAATAATTTGAAGAGATATAGAGAGAAAAATATCACCTAAGAGTTTTATACTAGTTTAGCCAAACACTGCCTATATATAATTTTTAACAAATCTATTGAGTTTCACTATCAATCACTTTCTCAACCCAAGAAAGTAACATATTCTTTGAATAACTTTCTCAAGCTATCTCCAGAGAGTAATAGATACAATTAACTCTCACTCATAAGTTGTTTTATCCTAGCCTCTCTAAGGTAATCTCACTTTGATCACTAACAGATCAATGTACAAAAAATATAAGGTTTGGTGTTTACTTTCCAAGAAAAAATAATCAAGTTTCCTAAGATAATACAATGTTCAAGGAAATAACTTGAGAGATTTCTTTCTTATCTTCTTAAGAAGAATGATTGCCAAGATGTACAAGAAAGAAGATTTTCCTTTACAGAAACTGATTTCAATGAAGGAATGAACTTCAGAAAGTGTAAGAAAGCTTAAGCATTGAGAGTACAAAAGTTTGAAGGCTTCCTCCTTTTATGCTTGGATTTAAATTGGACCATTGTGCTCTTGATCTTTCCTTCTCCTAACACATGTAAATCAAGCTTTGTGTGTCCTAGGATCTATCTTCAAGAAGTCTAGGCTAAGTCGTGTCAGTATTGTCCTTGTTAGTATATAATTCATTGACAATGATTTCTGAGTAATGCATCAGAAACTAATTCTTCATTCTGAACGTGGTTTCTAAACTTCTTTTTTTGTGAAAACCTTCTAGAAGAGGGAGAATATTCAAGCATAAAGTTGATAGGCCACTATCATTACTTTCTGAGTTGTTAATCTCATTTGAAATTCAAATCTTCATTCAGTTTCTATTGGGCAAGTGTAGTTTCTAATGTACTTGTGATTTCTGACCGACCTCTACACTTTCTGAGCCTTTTATATTCTTTCTGGAATATCTTTTTGAGGTCGATGATAATCTTTAGATAATGTTAATGTTTTTCACAAATGAACACAATAGAGATTGATGATGATGTGCTTGATATGATCATGAGAAATCACTTTCTTACATAGTTATGGCACTTTTTGAATTCACATACCACTTTTTGAAGGCCCATACTTGTTTTCTAATGTCCCAACTTGCTTTCTCAAGATTCTTATATACTCAAATTCACTTTCTTAAGATACTGAATCTCTTTGAATGAGGTCTTAATCATATTAAAACATGATATTGTGAAAATTATATCACAATTTGAATTATTTGTATATGAGAATGAACATGTTAAGTGCTATAGAAACTCAAGCAAGACATTAATTCTTTCTTCAAAATATTTTCACCAAATTTTCTTTGTTGTCATTCATAACACAAGCTATAATTAATTTCTCAAAGGTTTTGGAGCTAATAATAAAAGGAAATAGCCTCGTAGGCAATGACCTTAAAGAAACAAGATAAGAATATGAACCCCCGTAGGATGGTAATCCAAACTCGTGAATCTTGCATAATGCATGTTAAATAGGAAAGAGGAATGAACAAGGAGATAAGCTTTATAAGTAGTGACCTTAAAGACAAGATAAGGAGATGTGCCCCAATGGGTGGGTGATCCATAAAACCAATGGGGCCATGAAAGTGCGGTGCCCAAGTGACCTTGTAGGCGGTACCCTAACCCACTTTTCCATTAGTTTGGAACCCTAGGTATTATTTTATATGGCAACGGCCATAGTATAAGCTTATTACCTCTTTGAGGGTGATCAATTTAATAAAGAGATTGATTAAGATGACAAGAAAGATTATGATCACAAAGCAAATAAATGTTAAGGATGAGTATTCTTAAAGTGCATGCATTTCCTAATTGGTTATTGTCTATCAATTATTATTGATAAGTATTCTTGAAGTGCATGCATTGCCTTATTGTTAAATGTTTATTGATTATCCTAGTTAAGAAAGTGATCATGAATTGAAATATATGATATGACTAAGCTGCTAAGTTAAAGGCAATCTTCTTAGAGTAATTATGGTTTTGAAAACCTGTAAAATTAAATTATAATCATGATCATCTTTTCTTATATAAACTTGAAATGTTGGGAATGATGATGATGAAATGGTTATGAGCAATTAGAGTTGTACTGAAAAATACTCGTATTTCTCATATCTATCTCTATGTCCGTGTCATTCCCAGAATCTATCTCTATGTCCGTGTCATTCCCAGAAAAGCATAGATTCGTAGATGACTTTAGCTGGGAGATGGGTCAAACCTCATGTGAGCTAGAAGATGAGAAAACTGTGGTAATCAGGACCATTAATAGGGTGGAGCATAGAGTACACCTTGGTCTCATTGAAAACCCACCTCTTATCTTTCATCAACTATTAGTGATGATGCCACATTTGAGCCCTCGTTCAAAGTGTTCGATGAGACAACACCCTTTCAACAGGCTTATCAGCACATTACCGATCAAGTTAACCAAGATGTGCCCATGGAAGACCCAATACTAGAATATCATCGATAGAATGGGAAAGTTAGTTCAATCCCACACAACCTAGTTCTCCTATGATAGCCAATTAGGTGCCTGTTGTTCCTGAACCCAGAAAAGTGCTTGCATGATTAAGTGATTCGTATAATGAAACTGATGAAGAAGATCCCTCCAAAGATGATTCTTCATAAGATACCAGCAGTGCATACAGTCATATCTCTAGATGATGGGTAAAGTAGTATCAGAATATCACCTATACTCCTATCTATTGCCAAGGTGTTGCCAAAGTTCGAGGTCATTTGGTGCCCACACGTTGAAGATTCTAAGAGAGGAATTGGGGATTTCCATCGTTCATGTTTATGTTTCCATGCTCATGCTTTATGTCTTCCATGAACTATTAGTAGGTTTTAGTTTATAAATTTTAGGATGAATGTCATGGATAATGTGAACCCTATGTAGTATTTAAGATATAAGTATGGTAAATTTATTTCATGTTTCTTGCATATAGCTCATTCATTTGATTATCACCATTAATTTTCTCATGTTTATTACACACATTATGACAACTTCACGCGATAGACTTACCTTTGAAAATTAATTTGTACAAAACATAATTACCCACTATTTTACTTACAGTAACTTTAGAAATTTCTGCAAGCACAAGTAATAACTAGTAGATCGCCATAATATGACTTGAGAGTAATATGGAATTATTAGAGTGTTACATGTATGGGACCCATAAATTTTATTATAAGTGTGTGAAAATTGGATGGTAAACTTGTGCTCATCTAAGAATTTTTCAAATGACAATTGTATACAAGTAAAACAGCTTAACCATCAATACGAACTATGAATGAAAATCCAGTTACACATCATTTTCATTCTTTGTGCCAAACCTTGTCACTATTGAAACACTATTTTCTTCATTCAGTTTAACTGTTTGGTCTTGATCTCTATTTCCTCCTTCTCCTCTTTGCATGCTTTTGCAATGTCAATACACTAGCAAAACCATAGTCAAGGTTCTGACCTCCTAAATGAAGCCATATCTATTGATCCATGAATGACAATGTTGATGCCAATTGATGCTGATGGAAAGAATGGCACCAATGGCACACCCTAAACCTTAAGCTTCTTCAAAACTGGAATTGAAAGCAAAATCCCCACTACTCCCACTAATCAAAGAGTATTGTTATAGTATAACCATACCACTTTGTGGTCTTGGCCCAGTATATTGTACAGGCAGTAAAGGAATCAACTATGAGAAAAATGCACACAATGAATCTAGCCATATTCAACTGTGTGGTCAACCCTTTGACACAATAGCAGAGAATCAATAAAGCCAATGCCATGAGTGAAGACAGGAACAAAGTGGAAATTGAAAGGAGGTTAGCTCGAACACTAAGGCTTGTGAAGAATGCAATAATCGAAATGGCAACAAGCATAACAACTATGGAATTGAAGCGTATCACAGTTCTTTGATTCATACTTGCAATTCATGAAGACAACAAGTGGGTCCTAGCAATGTGTGTGAACTAGTTACCTTGCCTGGCCAACTTCTTTAACATGGAAAACACTTATCACTCATTTCAATGCTCCAAGTGTCAAAATATACTTGGCCTAACCCATCCTAACGGCTTCAAATGTTATTAAGAAAGCAGCATTCTCATCAACTTGGGTGTATTTTTGCATTAGGTAGGGCATCACTACAAGCATGCAATATATAAGTATGGTCTATCATCATGGAGCCAATAAAATGAATATGTTTGTCTCTTCTAAGGTTTTTAGTTACCTTTGGCATTGTCAAAACAAATCTAACATAAATGAAGAAACAACATCGTAGCATATTGGAAGATCTCGCATAATTTGAAAGGAATAAAGTTAGAGTAGCTTTTGGAATTAGATCTGCTCAAACCAGCAACTATGATGAATAGAATGACAACAACATGGACTAAGGAGACAATGTAGTTCAAGTGTGTGGAACCATTTGTGCTCAAGATTGCAAAGATTGATATGATAATGAGAACAACAACACCTAGGGAGTTAATTTGGTTGTAGTTATGTATAAGGCCTCTAACTAGGATGAGGAACTTGTCAGAATCTTGGTTGTATGGGGTCATTGTCACTACCTCAAATTAGAATTAAATAGTTCAAGAACCAAATGCACCAAAACTGTAGTTAGGATGCAACTCCAGTCGTCTTTCAAGGAGATTATGTCACTTTGTTGAAAAATTGGAGGTTTTTAAAGAATTAAATTAAAATAATTAAAATTAATTGGAAAGAATTCATAATTAAAGGCACTAGTGCCGGGTATTCATAGGATTGGAAGTAATTATCATTAATCAAATATTGAACACATTAGTGACTATTAGTAAATATTTAATGGCAATTATACTACTGCCAATCATACATTCGAGAAGAATGTTGCCTATGAACTATGAGGATAGCCTCCTAGCACAATCAAGAGAAGTTTGTTTTATTGATAGGTTAAGTTCCGAAGATTGGAAGAAACCAATAGTTGGATTCTTTAATAAACTTGGCTCTTTTGTCAATCATAAATTAAGGGTAAAATGCATTTTACCACCTAAAGCTTTAAGTCACTTGTAGTTTACACCTAGAATTTTCAAAAACATGCATTGCAATACCCTGGACTTTCCAAACAAGGTAAAATATCCCTCAGCATAATTTTGACAGCTAATAAGGGTATGATTTATATGCACTTAACTCCATGATGTTTCCAATCTATGCAATCAACCCTTTTTTGTGAATTCTCATGTGCATTTAACCCCCTAATTTTTTATTGTGTATAACCTGATGCCCTGTCTATGACCTGAAGTTTTGCACTTTTTTGGAAAGTCCATAGTGTTTTGCACTATTTGGAAAATCTAGGGTGTCACGATGAATGTTTTGCAAAGTCAGGGTATAAACTACATATTATAGTTTTAAAACTCGACTTGGTAATCGACTCGGGCAAGGCACTGAATCAGTGGGTCATTAGTTCAACAGATAAAATTAAATAAATTCACAAAAATATATTAAAATTTAATTTATTAAATACAATAAAATAACATAAGTAATTAATAATAATGTAATATTCCAAAAAAAGTGTCATTAAGAAGGTAAAATCTAAGCTATGAGAGTGTTGGATAAAGCATAAGAGAGATTCAAATGCCTTATATATATAGTTCCCAAAAGGAGAAAATAAATTATAAATTTATAATGAATTTTTATACACAAAAGTTTTTATATGCAAATATTCAATTATTATTTGAATTTGATAATTATTCTTTTCATAAAGCTAATATTCAGTTTGTGATATGATGTTTGATTTTAAATTTTGAAGCGATTATCTTATCGAAATAGATTCAATATTATTTATAATAATTAGTACTATTTAATTTTTAAACTTTGAAAATATTATTTGATCAACTCTATTAGATTCAATATTATTTATAATTATTGTTGATATTAATATTTATATCAACATTGTAGATATTGCTAGAATTAGAAAAGGTACAGCATACTAAATTTTCCTTTTATCACATATGTTTTTCATAAATTAGTTTTTATATCATTTCTAAGGTTATGTTAGGATTTATTTAGATATATATCATTCATATTTATGATGTTAAATATCAATTTATATTTGAATATATGTATATGTGTGTGTGTGTGTGTGTGTGTGTGTGTGTGTGTGTGTGTGTATAAGTGAAGTATCAATTTGAGATTGGTTTCTACCTTTCATTAGAGATTATAATTATTCTATAAAGATTTAAATATTAGTGTATATATATAATATTCACATATACTACTTTCGTAATAATGTTGTTAGCATAAGTATTTTACATTGATAATAGATATAATTTTTAAAGTAGTTATAAAATAGTCAGATACCTTCAAAGGTACAAATTTATAGAATTAAATGAATATGTTAGAGAAATATGTTTCTAGTATACATATCAGTTTCATGAAAATTTAGATACAGATAAATCTATAGTTGAAGATTTTTAAAATAATTGGTTAACCAAAATCATGACCATTGTGATTTGAAAATAATTTTTCAAGTATTGTTGAATTACAATGATACTTACTTGAAGATATTAGATATTATTTATATTTGAATGTATTATGAAAATAATTTGTTAGATACTATTTTATAGAGAATTATTAGATATTTTCAAGAAGTTATTAATTACTAGAATTGAGTACAAAAAAATTTGTTCATCATGTAAAATCATTATTATCATCATCATCATTATTGTTATTATTGTTATTGTTGTTGTTGTTGTTATCTCAAAAGAGAAACAAATACATAATGTGAATATACCAAGATAGATGTTATTTGTTTTAGAAACCTCATTGGCGTTTCATTCAATATATATGTAGATACATTTGTGATACAAAAGATAATTAAGAGATATGTTAGAGTAATTTGAATTCGAATTATCCAAGTAGTTATAAAAGATATAATTAGATTTATTCTTGCTATTATCCTTATTTGATTGTTGTTGATATCACCCACTTAGTTAGGATATATCTATAAAAGATCTTTAATATAATTTTGTTCTTGTGCTGTCAAGTATGACCCCTGTTTAGTATTTTACAAATATCTTGAATTATAGATGTCCAATTGACACGATTTTTGTGCCATTAGAAAACTAACTCAATTATCTACAAGTTCTATTTCTAGCTTAGAGGCCAAATTTTAACCGCATGGAAGGTTAAATGCTTACAAAAAGTCATAATGAAAAAAAAGAGAAAAACAAAAAATAGAAATAAAATAAAAAATAAAATTTATTAGTAATATCTTTCACCTCCTAGTATAAATCTAGCATATTATAGTCATTCTAACCATTCTTTTAAGAACCCTAACCATCTAAGGAATTTTTCCTTATCGAGAAAGATGCAATTTCTTTCAGTCATCTTCAAATAATCTCTTCCAGTAGGTCCTCTCATCCTTATCCTTATATGGTTATGAGTTTAGCAGATCTTTAGAGAATTGTGGAATGTTTTCTCTTCCCGTTCAATTCCAAGTCATTCCTAATTCTTATCTATAATTCCATGGCAGTTGAAAGTGCCATTCCAATTCTTCAGTATCATGTAAACAGTGGTCAGACACTCTCGGCAATGAACAATGAGTAGGTTTAAACTCATGACCATACTTTTGGTCATTATTATTATTTTTTCAATATTATATAAATTATTTATGGAATTTTAGAATGATTTATGTCCAGAAAACATACTTTTATGGATTATAGAAATTTTAGAAAAATTATTATTTTTTCATGGTTATCATAAAAGCCTTATTTTAGAAAGCTCATGAGACCATGTTTGCTACCTTGTATGTTATGAAATATCTTTTTCCAGTTATGAAATTATGAGACCTCAATTTAATGTTTATAACAATAATATTGAATATCATGTTTTTAGACTATGGACTTCGTATTAAGATTTTAGAACATCAAATATGATTTATTGAAAGTATTGAACAAAGTATGATTCATAACAATTGTCAGATACATATTCTGTTGCCTTTTGAAATCACTATGTCTACAAGCAGGTGATCCCTTGGGCATGATTTTAGAACCTCAGTTATGCTAAAGTCAGATTGTTAGAATATAATAATTGTCAGATACATACTCTGTTAGCTTCTGAAATCACTATGTCTATAAGCTGGTGATCCCTTTAGAACCTCAGTTATGCTAAAGTCAGATTGTTAGAATATAACAATTGTCAAATACATACTCTGTTGGCTTCTGAAATCACTATGTCCACAACCTGGTGATCGCTTGGACATGATTTTAGAACCTCAGTTATGCTACAGTCATATTGTTAGAATTATATGAATTCAAAGCTTTCAGATTTATTTAATGTTATTGCAAGTTATTATTATTTTAATAATTAGTGAGAAACAGAACAGTGAGTTAATGGCTGCAGGAATGATCGTTAACCTTGGTACTAAGTGATCCGCTAAAGGACTAGCTCACCCATAGTAAGGAACCTAGTGAGGTGTCCATTTATGAGATCTAGTTAGGTACCCATCAAATTAGTCATTAGCTCAGATTCAGCTATTCAGCTCAGATATTATGTACAGAATAATTCATGTTTCTCTACTAGTTATTGCCATGGTTTCATTTGGATGAATTTTTATTTTAGTATAGTTATATGATATAAAATGTGTTCATCAGTTGCATATATATATATTATGTATATAATTGTTGTTCCATATGGGTTGTGAACGGAGACTTGCTCACTGAGTTTTGATGAACTCACCCCCTCCTTTTTCCTCCCCCTTACAATTACAGCTGCAAATCTTACTATTGCTCAGTCTCAGCCTCAGAAGCCATGTAGCTGTTCTATTGGTGAGCTTCACTTCGTAGTGAAGTTTAAATTTGGATCATGTTAGAATAGAGTGCTCTAGTAGTATGCAGGCAGGGTCCTCGAACATCATTTAGCATTCATGTTTATTTTTAAGTTATGTTATTTTACCATTATGATATTTTATGTAATTTCTTCCTTGAACGTGATTTAAGATTGTCTATTTAAATTATGGGTTTTGGCACGATATAGAATAATTAAATATTTTACGTATTCTTTATTAATAAAGATTTCAAGAAATTTTGAGGAATTTATTTATTTATTTGTTTGTTTTACAATTTATTATGAGCATTAATTTAGTAATTTACTATGCATGATTGCATAAAATTAGTTTCAGAAGGCTTCCATAAGGGACAATATCCCTTATGTGCCGATCACGATTTTTGGGTCATGACAAATAAGTATATTAAAATTATAAAATACAATCATCTAAAATAAGAATGTTTTTATTAAAAAGAATGGTCCTAGATTTGGATTAGTAAGCTTATTCTTTCTATGACCTATTGTAACTTGTTTTGTGTTTGACCTAAAATTAAAACTGAAATAAAAAAAAAAGTGCATTTCAAAGGCCCAACCTAATAGAACCCTAATATGTCAGTGTCAACCTCCTTTCTCTTTCACAAATCTTTTCTTTGCACCACAGAATGCATGCCCTTCTACTTTTCTCCTTTCTAAATCTTCTTCTTCCTCCTGAACAGATCTCGACCTTCACACACACACACACACAGAAAACTTGCTTCTTTCTCATTCATGGCTGCGTATGGCACAGTGATAAGGTGGCACACAACATGGCATGGTTGGTGGCCCATTAGCAGCACGGTATAGACAATAGAGCAATCTTTGGGTTTTTTTCACTGGTGAAATATAAGACTTGGTAGTTTACTGGTCATTGATTCTTGTTCAGAAAATTACAAAGCCAAACTTGTTAAGCTGAGTCACATGCATGATCGATTTGTTAGGTGGCTCAACTAGCTACCTGGCCAGTTCACCGATTCACCAGTCGAACTAGCTAATCTGATATGAATTTTGAAACTATGCAGCATATTTCCTAAAGTTTAGGGGATAAAATGCATTTTACCCTAGAATTAAACATAGAGCATTTGTTTATGTAATTCTCAGAAGCACCCTATTTCAAAAGGGCACTGACGAAATTTGTTAACATGCCTAGGGGAAAAAAAGGCTCATACAACCCTTCTCTAGGCACATAAAGATATCTATGGGGCTACTAAGTTAGACACAAAATGCAATGTGTGTTACATGAACAAAGCATGTTTTGGTCATCCACTACAGAAGATTGCATTAAATATGAAAAATCTTGTGAACATTGATGCTACAACCATGGAAACATTCAACATGTCCCTGCATCTGAGTTTCATGCAATCATAAAGTCTTGGCCTTTTAGGGAATGGGCCCTTGACCTAATTGGGCAAATACATTCACCTTCCTCTAAAGGACATAGGTTTATTTTGGTTGTGATCAACTATTTCACAAAATAGTTCAAAGTTATTCCTTTTAGAGAGGTTACCCAAATTGAGATTACTGATTTTGTTAAGGAACATTTAGTCTATAGGCTTGGGATACCTAAAACTTTGACCACCAACAAAGGGACTATGTTTATAGGGAAAAGATGATATGTTGAATAATGGAAAATAAAAATGTTAACTTTGACACCCTATTATGCCCAAGTCAATGTACAAGTTAAGGTTGCAAATAAAATTATAATTGGTTTAATAAAGAAACATGTTGGTTGGCAACCAAAGAATTGGCATGATATGCTAAGCCAATTGGTATGGACATGTAGGAACTCCTCAATGAATGGATGTGCATTTCACCTTACAAATTCGTTTATGGCCATGATGTTGTATTACCAATTCAGGTTAATTTGAAAAATATTGGAAAATGATTTGCTAGTGGAAGATTATTAGAATTCATTTTGCGACAAGTTAAATGAGTTAAATGGTGAAAGAGTTAACGTGTTAGAAAGAATGCTTTGACAAAAGCAAGTGCTAGGTAGAGTGCATAGTACATAGGTAAAAGGTAAAACATTTAGCATTGGAGACTTAGTATGGAAAACAATTCTGCCACTCGATAGAAAAAATAAAAAAAGAATTTGACAAATGGTCTTCTTCATAGGAAGGCCTATTTAAAGTGGAAAATTGTTCATAAAGTTGATAGAATTGTTCGACTAAAGGAAAAGAAAATTGCATGAGTCAACCCAATAAAGTTCTCGACTTTGACTTGAATTCTTCCTTCTTCTCCCTCAAAGAAGTCTCCATGGCTTCTCCTACTTCAAAAGATTTGGCTAAATTTTTACCCTCCAACTTCAACCATAGTTTGTAGTATTATTACAAGAGAATAAGCAAAGACAAATTCCCCAGGTTTTAGCTTATTGTTTAACTTCATGTGCTAACTTTGGAAATGCTAGTGTTGCTGTGTTATTTCAAGATGGTAAAAACAGGGATGATAAGTTGATGTATAAGGATGCTCCCATCAAGAAGGCAGTACGGTATTCACCGGTATGAAGGTAGTTTGCTATTCCCCGACATGAAGGTAGCCTGGTGTTCATTAGCATGAAGGCAAGCTTAGTACTAACCAACATTGATCAAGCTTAGTATTCAATGACACTAAGCCTCATATTCATAAGCAACCATTAAAGCCAGATATTCACCGGTACTAATAAGCCTTGTATTCATGAACAACCTTTAAAACCTGGTTCCCACTGACCTTAAGCCTCATATTCACGAGTAACTTTTAAAGCCCAATATTCACCAATATTAAGCCTCGTATTCATGAGCAAACTTTAAATCCCAGTATTCACCGCACTATTTGAAGACCAAGTATTCATGAGAACTATTTGAAGACCCAGCATTCACCGCTTCTATCTGAAGACATGGTATTCATTAATACTACCTGAAGATTCAGTACTCACCATCACTATTTGAAGATCTGGTATTCACAGGCATTAGCTAAAGATCTGGTATTCACAGGAATTAGCTGAAGATCCAATATTTGTTGCCACTATTTAAAGATCCGGTATCCACCACCATTATCCAAAGACTTGGTATTCACCAATACTATTATCAAGACTTAGTACTCCTATGAGCCCAACAACTCCAGTAACAAAACCTGACACTAGTGACAACACTAAGACTAAGTCTATCAACCACAACACTGGACTTACTAACCCTAGTGATATCTAATAGCAGCTCCAATGGGCACAAATGAGTGTCCTATTTCAAAGGGTGGCCCATTACTTGGGACTAGGATCGGGGCTGCAACCATTGGAGCAATTGAAGAAAGTAGGACTAATCCTACTGACCCGAGATGTAATACCCTCTCAAATATAACATCCTTAAGTCATGGCTTGACACTCAGGAGTTGTTACTTATACATTAATGAATCTTCCTTAAATATCTTTAACAAATTCATTTGATTCATGTAATAACCGAGTTGTAATTCTACTAAAATATGTAGAAAGATAACATAATATTTATTTAGTGCAAATTCAAAAATAAGAAAAACTCTTCTATGAGCTTTCATATACATTGGTCTATTTATATAATTACTATACATATATATAACAAAATAAAGTCGAAAAGAAACTTCAACTATCAAACTGCTACATGTCAGGTTCTTCATTGGTGATACCTTCATATTTCCCCTAAGCAATCTAGAGACGACACGAGAAAACAAAACATAGGGATGAGAATTCTAAAATTCTCAGTAGAGCATCCCCAAAATATATATTAAAATCTATGTCATCATCATCATCCTAGCCACTTCAATTTATTAAGGAAATGTGATTATACAACATATATCAAGGCTCATTTTAAAGTTTAAAATCATCTTGTTAAAGTGGGTTTATTTTAATATTCAATCTTATATATATATATATATGTATATACACACACACACACAAACACACATCATCATCATCATCATCATCATCATATAAAGTACATATGGTTCAATGTTCAACTTAAACATATTAGTCTAAACATAGATGCTAAAATCATCCACTTTGCACATAAGATAAAGAACTACTTAGGATAATTGCTACTTTGATTTGTTTTGGCCTTTGACCATTGTGGCTTTGACCACTCTAGGGTAATATACTGCTTTTCAGAATTGAGCCTATTCCTGTATACATAGATCTTCTGAACTCATTCATATACATGATCCTTGGAGTTTCTCTCCAATTCACACATGAATCTTCTGAGCTTATTCCTGTACATATGGATTTTTTGAGCTTATTTCTATACGTGATTATTGGATTTACTTTCTCCAATTCTCACACAGACCTATTTCTAATCAAGTTTACTTTTCATAACTCAATTCAAGGGTTGTCAGGTTTACTTTCCCCAACTGACCAGATTTACTTTCTCTAGTCCAAGAAACATAATCTCATGCCTTCTTTCATATATAAGCAATTGTAATAAGTATTCACATCTATATGTGCCTAACATCATCACTAAGTCCACATAACATAAATGAGATCAAATTAGGAACATTTCATCATTTCTTCAGCCAATATAGTATGCTGGCAGAATAAAGGAAATTATGGTTAAATTACTAAACATCATGAAAATAGAGAAAAACTATTTTTCAGAGATGATTTAATGTATCAAGGAAACTACACAGTTTCATCCAACAGCCAGAAATCTCAATTTTTCTACCCTATCAAATGATCACCTAAATTAGTACAAAAATTCAAAGTTGAACCTTGAAATGTCCTCAACATAATCTAAGACATTCAGCTCAAAATTTGATCATTTGGTATAATAAAAAAATTAGAAAAATTCAGTGCTTTAGAATGGACTGTGTAGGTAGAAACCCTAGCCTGTTTGGTTTTTCATTTTTAAAAATAGCAAAAATGAGTAAGAAGACACAAGAAATTTATTGGAACTCTTTCATATGTTAGTTTCATCATATAAAAATTTTAGCTCCTGATCCTGTCTCTGAATCAGTAAGAAAAATCAAAATTTCTTACCTCCTTACTTAAAAGCGGGATTTCCAGCAATAAGGGTCATAACATGTTTTGAGAAAATTGATTCTCTAATATCATCCAAACACTTCACCAATTTAATCACATCAACATCCATTTATAATCAACTAATAAAGCAAAAAATTTCAAGAAATAAAGCAAAAAATTTAAGCTAACTCAATTAAAAAATTTCAGAGTGAATTTTAAAAGAAAAAAGGAGAAACAATGCCCTACTTGGCTCTTGCAAGCTTTAATTTTTGTTCTTGGCTTGCTTCAAGAGTTCCTATACCCAATCTTTGATCTAATCCCCCAAATGCTCCTCCAAGGCAGCAAGAACAACATCCACAATAGTAGGTGAGGTGAGGTAAGGATTCTCTATTGGTGTTTCATTTAAGGATTTCAAGAGCTAGGTTGGAGTTTATGCTTTGATTTTGGAGTCTTTGGATGAAAATTGAGGTTTCTAGCAAGGGTTTATGTTATTGCTAGAGGAAGAAGATGAAGATAGCTGATTTGAGGGGTTGCTGCCCGAAATTGTTAGGGGTGAAATGATAAGATTTTAATTTTTTTCATTTTGGGATAATATACACATTAAATTCTATGATAAAGTCATTTTCCTTAAGGATAAATGTGTAAATTTTGTAAGCATTCTATTGGTTCTTGAAAAAGGGCAATGGTGTGGCTTCTTCTAAGCCACACACTTGTCTAGTGAAGTGTCCAATTTGTACTACAAATCTCATACAATATAAGAAACTACACATCGTAATTTGATCGAACGGGTAAAATATCGTGCTCGGAAAACAAACACTAATCGAAATTAAATCCTGAGACGAAAATTTTTATTTCTAACCATTTCTAACCTTCATCCTATATTTTCTCAATTTCGAACATCTCCAAGTCCTGATTCTAGGATTTCGGTGGTCCTGACGGGCCTATGGGACCTGTATAGTTACTATTCATTTTTTTTTTAGTAGCAAACTAATCTTATCTTGACTAGCTCTATCAAAATCATGAAATCCGAATTAATAAAGTCTAAATGAATTTTTAAAATAAATTTCGGAGTGTTACGAGGGACCATCCCCTATGCACTACTTATTTTGAAAAAAATAAATTTTGTTATTATGTACTTATTTTATTTTTTGACATAAATTTTTTTAGTGTAACTATATATATTGTTAATGCCAAAAAATTTATACAAACATTTAATTATATATTTGTACAGCTGTTAAATTATTTTATTCAATAATCTACTATCTTGAAATTCTACGAATAGATTCTATCCAAAAACTTTTCCAAGTAGAAATACAAGATTAGATAACAATATAAAATTCTTTTACACTCATTTTATTTTAAAAATATTTATCTAATTTTTTAATATATTTTACCTTTTTAAAAAGTACAAACACTCTTCCTCTCCAATTTAATTTATTAAAATTAATTTTAAATAAAAATTAAAAGATATTTATATTTTTTTTCCAAATTGAAAATAAATTACAAAATACAAGATATTATAATAAACCATTTAATAAATATGTTGGTTTATTTTTAATTTAAAAAATCATGTAGGGTCATAATAGGGACCAAAGTTAATCCCTTCCATTGGAGTAAAGAGTGACACTCTTGGTACATTTTTCCTTTTTATGACAAATTAATTATGTGGCAATGATGTGGTAATAAATGGGACCACAAGTGGGATAAAGAGAGACACTATTGGATAGCATTTGTTTACTGTAACACCCTAATATTCAACCCAATACTACTAGTATGTACTGAGGCCAAATATTAGTCGTTACTTCTTGATTTAGTTCTATTACCTTTGAAATTACTTACTGAAAATACGAGCCATTTTTTTTGTAACAAAACCTTGATAAAGTATGAGTCGCGTATAATGTAATTCGAACGATATCGTAAAGTGCGGTAATATAAACACATAAAAGGCTCTATCCACAACATCATGAATACATATACTGAAATACCTCATGCATTAATACTTAAGATGCCCACCAATAACGGCGGGACTGTTCGATACATAAGGTGCAATACAACTAAAAAGAAGGAAATACATGAAAACATAAACGATACATGCAAGAGAATACCCACACCCAAATGCATCTGAAATGGATAACCTCAACACAAAAGAAGGTTTATCCTATCTACGTGACGTGTGTGCACTAAGGACTACCCTCTAAACCATACGGCTACAGTCACGGGTAAGGTGGGACATAGCCGATCCACGGGCGAAGCGCGTCAGGAGTGGACACTCGAACACGTCCTCCGTGCGAGGGTCGCATCTCGGGTATCCGAGCCCTCCGTGGCTGGGTAACCGTCTCCTCACTGCCTGCTGGCACACGTGGGGGAGTGGGGGCAGAGTCCTCCTCGTACATAGGGGCAGGTGGCTCCTCTGAATGCTGCGAGCGGGGTACATATTCGGGTATGGCGCCCGAGCCTGCGGTGTAAGTCTGAAGGATTATATCATTGCGTGTGCGAGCACGCTTAAAAACCATGTCGTCGCCATAGGGCGACATTGGGGAGAAGAGGTAGCTATCTACAGGATGGACGAATGACCGTCCAGGAAACATAAAGACGCGAACCGTGCAGCGGCCTTCAAAATGGTACGATCCGTGCTCCGGATCGTAGTGGTACTCCCATGTGGGTGTCTCAACGTAGAGTACGAACGTCGCCATCCGAATCTAGAGACGTAACGAAAATAAAGAGATAGAGGGAGTGAGATTTCTTACTAAAGAAACTCAGTAGGGTTTTTCCTCATATCTAAGTGTTATCATATACGTCTCCAGGGACCTCAGTTTCTTAGTAAAAACACGGGCATATAATGGTTCAATTATGAAGTTCAAAAATGTTAACTTCCGAGGCCCGTTCCTTTTAATTATGAAAACCTCTTGGTTACATACTCTATAAATCATGAAACTCAACTCATAAATCGTGGTTCTTATATCATGGATCATGGCATATAAACTCATAATTCATGGTGCATAAAATCATAGTTCTTAGAGCATGGTACATGGTAACTTATCTTGGTTACTTTAGGTGACATTAGAACCTCATCATTTTCTCCCTGGGGCCACCCTAACTGATCTCCCTTTAGAGAAACTTCTAGGTTATGAGCTCATACCACGTTAGTCGTCACTAGCACATAGATTTATCCCTTTTGATAAGTTAAAGGTCCCGACTTAACGTACGGGTCTAGGGGGCTAGAATCACCTCATTTTCCACCCTTGGTTTGGTGGTTCAAGGATCATTTTCACATAGTTTAAGTCACCATAAGTCTTAGCATGTTTTATTGAGATGCCACTTAGTTTCATGCATATCACATATTTTTATTACAGCATAGACATCTCTAAGTTCTCAAGGAATAATCACATGCAATAATAAAACTATCAATTAAGAATAATAGTTCATATAGTATCATATAAGTCATGAGGTAAACACCAATTCATCATTCATAGAGAAATGCTTAAATCTTTCCCTTAAGAGTGAAAACCCTCAATCGGGTAATCTCAAACTTCTAAATTATTTCCGTATACCTCTAAGGGATTGATTAACCTCATTACCATAATTTATTAAGTCCTAAAACCTAATCAATCATGGCTGGACAGCATTGGCAGTAAGCTTAAATTAGATGAATTACGGTGTTCTAAAAGATGCACTTTAAACCCTTTCTCACATCCGACTTTTTCTATGATGCAACAATTAATACCTAAGCCAATTATGAGTCATTCTCACTGATCTAGACATCATATAATGTGATTCTATGGATGTTAATAATGCTGGGACAGAATTCATATTTTCTGTTCCTATAGGGTTCTAGAATTCACATTTCAAGCAATTCAAGTAACTAAGCATGCTCCAAAATGTCTAGAAAAATTATCATATACTTGGCAAGGTATTTAGACATATTTAGACCACCCAAAACATGATTTAAGGTGCTGAAAATGAACATAGCAGAACCGAAAATGGTTAGTCATTAAATCATGTATAAACTTCTTTTTCAATGTACATAGGTAGCTAGTTTCTCTTGGGACAATTTTAAGACTTCAAAAACATCTTAGAAATCAATTTATCTTGTCAAGAACTCTCATAAAATACATGGGGCAGCAGCTCTTTAATTTTTCTCATGGTTGAAATCCTAATTGGAAGAACATACTGAAAATACTTTTAAATGTCACTTATGTTTAGGAAAAACTTAAAACATAAACTATAGGCTTTTGTAACTAATGAAAACTCATCCTAGAGCTTTCATCATCACATGGCTGAATGCATTTCAAGAAGATACCTTCTTGATTTAACTTTTCTCAAGATGAAATGGGCAAGTCTTTGAGCTCTAGTAATTTTAGGTGAGAGCATAAAAGTAAATGTGCTATGCATTCCATTTTTATAGTCCATTAGAAAGTAAAGTGATAGCTCGAAATAAATATGAGATGCACCTTCATTTTTAGTCCTTGGGTTTAATGATGACTTGAAAAATAACATGAAATGCAAAGCTTGGAATTTAAACGTACATTATGCAAGTTCATTCCTTATCTTGGAGTTTAGTGATAACATAGAAAATAAACGTGCTATGCAAAGCATAAAATAAACGTGAATGCAAGTTACTTTTAGATCTTGTCTAGAGCTCTTTCAAGACTTTAAAAAGGAATATAGTTCCAACCCAAACCTCATCCTTACAAGAAAAGAAAACTAGTAGTACTAGATATTCAAAATAAATCATAACCTCAAGGGTTTTGAAAGTGGCCGAATCTTCATCAAGAAGAATGAACAATTTTTAAACTCTAGGGACCAAGATCTTGATGATCTATGACATCAACATCCTAAGTCCTCATCATTAAGTACAAGGCTTCCTTCAAAACCAACATTAAAACAAGTTCATCCTAAAGAAGAAAGCAAAACCGAAACCATGCTTGGTTAAAGGTTAAAGTTTCAAGCTTTAAAGTTTGTTCGTGTGACAAGCATCAACATGAAACCCTCATCATCAAGCTTTCATTTTTCCAAGCTTCAGAAACCTTCATGGCGAAAAATATGAAAGGAAAAGGGAAGTCTAAGAAGTGTTCAAGAGAAACATAAACTCCTCATTTACTTATCCTTGAAAAAAGATGAAACTTTCCTTGTGAAAAATTCAAGCTTTAGGGGTTGTTGAGTGACAAACACCATCATAACACCTTCATCATCAAGCTTTCATTTTTCCAAGGGCCAAAGGCCTTTGTGGCCGAAACATAAAGGAGAAAAGGGAAGTTCAAATGTTCAAGAGAAACATAACCTCATTCTTAACTAAACTTGTAAAAGATGAAACTTTTCTTAAGAAAAACTCAAGCTTTAGAGGCCTCATGTGAGATGAACTCATAGTCACCTCTAGAGAGCACTCATCATCAAGCTATCATGTTCAAGGCCTTGAGGTCGAAAATCATAGGAAAAGAAAAGGAAGAAACCGAAAATAAAGAAGCAACATGGAGGTTCCACCTTTCATCATTTCCCAACAAGATTCAACATAAAAATCAAAGACATATTTAGAAAGGTTCCCTACCTTGAGTTTTCAAAAAAAAAGAGGAAGAACTTGAGCTTGAAGAACTCTTGGAAGCTTGAAAGAAAAAGAAGTAAGAAAGCTTGAGACTTTTAGAGATTTTGCAAGAAGTGAGCAAAGGAATGAAGTTGTGTAGTGTTGTGTATTTATAGGAAAATGAATCATGAAGGAGTGGAGGAAAAGAAGTTGGCCGAAACTTCTTGGAGAAGAAGGAGGGAAGAAAAATCTCTTGTATTGTCATTCATGGTGTCATAGGTCATAGGTCTTAGGGTGGCTTTTGAAGGACAACTTGATTGACTACATAAATTATCATTCTTTTGAATTTTTGGGGGGAAAAGTGGCTGAAAATTATAAGGCCATGGGAGGGAAGATTTCATTCAATTTAATCATGTACTAATAGAGTGTTTAGGAGTAAATAAGGTTAGGTTATTAATTAAGATTGTGTGCCTAAGTGTTTAGGTGAACTAAGTAGGTGATTAGGACCATTAATACCTTGGATTAGGGGTAATCTTGTAGGATTAATGGAGTCAAACTCCTATGACTATTGATTAAAGTGTGACAACTTTTTCTTGGGAAAGGAAGTGTTCTTGGGAATAAAAGTGTAAATAGTGAAAATACTATTCATAGTTGCTTTTTCTTTAAAAACAGAAAAGAATTAGAATTGAATTGTAAATTTTCTTAAGCAATTTTAGGTTCTAATCAACCTTAAATAATTATTTTAGCTCTAGATTAATTAAGAAAATTAATTAACCTTTCATTAGAGCCTAATACTGCTTAGGTTTGAGTTAAGTAATTCGTTAGACGTAAAATACACTAAGCGGGGATAAAACCGTAATTTTTACCAAAAGTTGCCCGGGACCTCCGGGACTTAGACCAACATAGTTCATGCCTTAAAACATCATTTTTGATCTCCGAGACGAGTGCGGGTCGGAGTCAAAACTTAAAACTGCCTTAAATCAGGTTAGGGGTATTTTGGTCATTTATACACAGAAACCTCAGAAATGAGATTTTTCTGCCTTGTTAACATTCATAAACATATAATCCCCTTCATATATCATAAAAGCCTTATAAGGATGGCCGAGACCGGTCGTCCTTATGTTTCAGGTAAAACTGACCTCAGGGGCATTTTGGTCATTTAAAAGTTTAGAGAAAAACGGGGAGTTACATTTACTATTTCTAATATTGAAATACAGAGACACTAGAGACACAAATCTGTTTGGTGGTGGAGACAAGAACAGGAGACAAAAAAGTTTTCTATCCCTGGGACAAAAAAACATAAAATTTTTGTACCTTCAAAATATGGGGACAGTAGGGACAAGATACAGAGACAAAAATTTAAAATTTTTATCTTCCAATAATACCTCTATACATATTTATTATTTATGTCTCTATCTTCGCTATTTCTACTGTCTTTATATTTGTGTCCCTATCCCTGTATTTTCTGTCCTATAACAGTAAACAAACATTACTTTGGAGATACTCTAAAAGCACTTCAACCCAAAAAAGCGTTTGAAATCTTGGGTCCCCATTATTCATGATTAGTACCAATACCCACATTAATGGCTAGCAATGAGACTGATAGTTAAAGGTCGATATCACCATCAATAGTAGTTGGAACCCCAACAACTTGAAAGTGCATAAGTTTGACAACTTGGCAACACGTAAGTATAGCGAAATTGGTAACACCACCACCAATTAATAATGAGTCAATTGCATATCCCTTGTCATGAAGATGGGATAACTGGTCCCAAAAAAACAGGCGAAAATGAAAGCAACATTTTACTAGGTTAAGAGGGTTTCATATAGGATCCCCTGTCACTTGGTCAGCCGGATAACATGACATTAATTGTTAATAGTCTTTAGTAAGGCCTAAAAGGTTGAGAAAGGGGCAAGCCTTTTTTAAACCTTCCTCGATTTCAAACACCAAACCAATCCCAAGGATATCCATGATGCATTGGATGATATATGGTGAGCTTGTGGACTGATCACTCAGTCCTTAACTTATGTTGAGTGAGTCCCATCGCTCTTAACAAAGCTCAACACTAGAAGATTTGTGGACCGGTCAATCAACGTACTTAAACCCTTAGTGTCTTCACTCTCACTCGAGCTCGAGATTTGAGGAATTGTGGACTAGCTGAATGGTCATGCTTGGCCTTTTAGCTCGGCGTAGGACCCTGATCTATGCCCCCAATACCAGTTCCTATCACTTAATATCCCGATTCTTTATACCCGATGAAGGAAGGAAGCCAAGTACCTTAATCTCTATGATACACATTAGCATACCTCTATCCTTAGTTAGATAGCAAAAGCAATGATGGTGGCTGTGTTAAGGACACGATTCTTGCATGACGTCAATGTTAAAGTTGATAGTGGGTGGTTGCGGGTGTAATACTCCTGGAAATTACTTCTGAGATATGTGAATGATAGTAGATGTTTTTGGAGGTTTTTACTATTATGAGTATGAGTAAACATGTACAATGTAACATTCTAATATTTAACCCAATACGTCTAGGACGTATTAAAGTTAATCATTAGTTCTTACTCTTTTGTTTCATTCTTTGAACTTTACTTTGTAAAATAGTCAGTGAAAAATATGAAAAAAAAGAAAATAAAAACACATCATCCATAACCATGAAATACATATATTATACATGACAACGTAATTCTTACATGATAGTACTACCAAGAACAACTGCTCAGACAATAAAACATAAACGCAGAGTTACACCCATCCACGTAGGTTGAGCTTCCATACAAGAAAATACATAAAAGCAGGAAAGTACATGGAATAGCTCAACATGAGCTACTAGCAAAAGCTCCTCTCCACCACCCTATGAATACTCCTAAACATAATCCCCCCTATCAAAAGATCAGATGAGAACAGAGAGATCCAAATGCGTAAGCTCAAGCACTCCACCGGGTTCTCCGCCGACTCCTACTGATGTCCATCCCACGAGGGAGGCACATACCCAATAAACTGGCAAGGTCCTCTGGCATAGAAAGGCAGATCGAGGGTCGGACGTGACCTTCGCGACGTGGTCGCATCTCCGATCGTCGTGCTAGCCTGAGCTGAGTCACAGTATCCTCACTACCTCTGCCCATCACCATGGGCACCAAAGGCGCGGAACCCTCTGAGTAGACATGAGTGGGAGAATCCTCTGACGGATTAGTCTCCAAGTACCTCGTACGAGGAACGTATTTGGGATAATCGTAGACAGTCGAGGCAGCAGGGCAAGCACGTCAAGTTTGCTCATCACGAGGCCGAGCGCGCTCAAAAACCATGTCGTCTCCATAGGGATATGGGGGAGAATCGGAAGCTGGAAACAGGGAAAGAAAAAGGGCGCCTATGTATGCAAAAATGCGCACTGCACAGCAACCCACAAAATGGTACGAGCAGTGATCCGGGTCATAGTGGACCTCCCAAACTGGTGTATCAATAAAGATCATGAACGATGCCATTGTTCTCTGAAGACATAATGGAAAGAAAGAAAGATAGAGGGAGTGAGAATCTTAAAAAGTCTCAGTAAAGAAATCCTTCTATCCCAGTGTTATCATCTACATCCTTAGGAACCTTTGGCTTATTATAAAAGGGTGGGCAAGCATAAGGTTCAATATTAGGTTTTCAAATATAATTATCCAAGGTTCGTGTCTTTTAATATGAATCTTGATACTATGAATGCAACATATCATATCATGAATGCAACATATCATATCATGAATGCATGGCAATACCATATGCAAGTATCACTTTAACATAACGTAAAGAAACATGATCACGTAAGTGGCGTAAGGAAAACATGGCACTTACAAGTAAATTTCCCTTTTTTTTCTTCCTTAAGTGACATTAAGTTCATCATTCTTTTCATATTGGGGCCACCCTAATAACTCTGCCCTTTTGAGAGTTTTTAGGTTATGAGCTCATACCTAACTAGTCGTCACTAGTCCTTGCTTATCCTAAGATAAGTATAATCCCAACTCCCGGAGTGCGGCTAAGGGGGCTTATATCATCTCCTTTTGCTAGGGAGATCCGTGTCTACCAAAAGTAGATATTGTCCTCTTTGCCTTTTTGCTAGGGCGCAAGGTTTTGTTTTCTCCTTTTTCTAGGGAGAAACACATTTTATATCACTATAAGTTTTTGGCGGTAATCTAGTAGCATAACGGCTGGACACCGAATTTCCTCAAGTTTGCTTTATGCCACATAACTACATATGTCATATTCTTCAAACATCAAATCATAAGCATGGTAAGCTATTAAAGCCTTATCAATAATTTTCTCATAGCATATACATCAACACATCAAAACCTCAACATTTCTGAAAGATGACATGCTCCTAACTAATATACAGAAAATCCAGGATAGGGCTCAGCTAATGCACATACTATGCTCAAGGTAACACATATAGGAGCACACATTCACTCGAAAAACTAAATTCTATTTATCTCATCTCTCTTGCAGTATTTTATGCTTTTGACCGTTGCGGGTTCTAACTTACGTTTTCAACTGACCTAATATCTGATATTGGTCTTTTATGCACCTAAGGGATCACAACTAAACAATTCTCATTAATATCTAAGCTTATGAATAGTGGCAAATAGCATTATGCAATTTGGGTAGAAATTATTTAGTTCCACTATGGGTTTTAGAAGCTACGTCTTTGACCCTTTCTAAGTTTTGGCTTTTCCTAAGGTGTTAAAATTAATTGTTACTACCTTTAAAAGAAACTCCTACACTTCTAATTAGTTCTAAAATAGTTCTTCTTGCAGATTTATTTATTCCAAGACAGTAGCCATAAACTTGGTTTCTAAGGGTTCCAAAACTCACATTTTTAATCCTTTCTAGTTACTAGTTTTTCTTAACATGCATAGAATAGTCTCTACTTCAAATAATTATAATTTTTACACATTCTAACACATCAAAGCAAAATGATACAGCAGCAGACTTGTCAAGACAGTAACCAAAAATTTTAATTCCAAAAGGCACATAAAATCACATTTTTAATACATATAAATTACTAGTTTCTTTTGGAATCAATTTAGAACCTCTAAACTCTTTGAAAACTAATTTATTTTATTCAAGGTGCTAAAAAAAACAACCATAGGGCAGTAGCTAAATAAAAACATTCTTGAAAGAGGTTTAACCCATAAAATCATGTTTGTAGTATTCTTTAAACTCTCACTACCTAAGAAAAATCTTAGGATATAGATTATTGGCCTTTGTGAGTAAATGAAACTTATACCAAGCTCATCATCATCACATGGCCGAATTTATGCATTCACAAGAATGCCTCCACACCTAAACTTTTACTTGAGATAAAGAGAGCAAGTTTTTGAGCTCTACGAACTTTTAGTGATGGCAAAATCATAAACATGCTGTGCACTTCATTTTATTCTTCATTATAAATTAAAGTGAGAGCTTTAAAGTAAATATAAGATGCATGTTCAATTCTTTATTTTAATACTTTAGGTCCCGCAACAATCGACTTTAAGACCAAAATAGGTGGGCTTCGAGCTTAGGTTATTTAGGCGATGGCATAAATATAACCATGAAATACAAAACTTAAAATTTAAAGCATTAAATTTAAACATGAGTGCAAGTTCATTTTATGTCTTACTAGAGCTCATTCAAGACTCAAAAGAAACATAAACCTTAACCCCAAACTTATCTTAGCAAGATAACGCAAGCTTTAGAGTTCTTTGTACCAAGGTTTCAATAAAACCTTATAGTGTGAACTTCATCATCAAGCTCAAGGAAATGGGCTTAAGGAGATAAATCAAGTTAAAGAATCCATCTCTCAGCTTTAGAGACCATCATGTTGATGATGACAACGTCACCCTCTAATGTTCTCATTATCAAGCTATCATTCTTCCATATTCTTTGTAACAAAAACCCAAAAGCTTAAAAAAAAAATAAGAAATATGGCCGAGGTTAAGAAGGAAGAAAAGAGTAATCTTTAAGACTCTAGAGGCCATGACTTAGTGATACATTAACACCACCATCATGTGCTCTCATCATTGAGTTATTTTCCATCCAAATCAAGCTTAAAAAATCGAAACCAAAACAAAGAAAGAAGGAGAAACCGAAATGCTTCATAGACCAAAGACCAAGTTTCAAGCTTTAGAGGCAACACAAGTGATGATCTCATTACCATCATCTACAACCCTCATCATCAAGCCAACATTTTTCTTTGAAAATAAAGGCTCCAAGGCCGAAAAAGGGAAGAAGAAGAAGAAAGTTTAAAACCAAGAGATTACCAAAAAGAAACTTGTTTATTGTAAGACAACAAAACATATCATCTATTCTAACAAAGAAAGGATAAAAATTCTTAGAGCAAAGTCCCTATCAAAAGATCTTTTCTTTAGCAGGATGAGAAGAGCGTGATTCTTTGAAGGGAACAAGAAGAAAAATTCTTCTTCGGTGTGAAAAGGGTGGTTCAGCCAAGGGGGAAAAACAAGGGGTGGAGTGTTTTCTTGAGTTTTAGTGTCTTGGAATGGGAAGGCTATGTGTCTTAGGGATGATTTATGGCTAAGTTGTGGTGATGAATGGAGGGGGAAGAGGCCACAGATATCATGCCATTGGAGGGAAGAAAATATCTCATTTTAATGTGTCAATCAAAGGTAAGGTTGTAAGAATGGCTAGGTATAGGTTTGGATATGGTTCCTTTGGTGTGTGTAAGTAAGAAACCACGATGTGATGGATGTAATGGGGAGGTATGGCTGCTACCTTTGTGCAGCCAAAGGGGTGGGAAAATGTCTCTTTAAATGTGGTTTAGAGGAGTGTTTAGGAATGTCTTATATTAGGCCTTTGATTAGGAGTTTGTAGTAAGGTGTTTTAGGTAAGAAGTGGGTGATTAAGGTTGTCTAAGGCATGATTAAAGAGAATTCGTGCAGTATTATTGAAATCAAAATTCATTTAAATAAGTTTTCAATCACAGACATAATTCCTTAATTTAAAGAATCGGAAAGAGAAAACACTATTCAAGATTCCATGACATGGAATCTTGACACAAGATAGGAATCTAAGTTTATCTAAGCAATCTTAGGTTTTAATTAACCTTAATAAATTATTTTGACTCTAGATTAATTATTGAAATTAATTAATCTTCGATTAGAGTCTAATATTGCTTAGATTTCCTTAATTACATCATTAGGCCCGAAATGCACTATTTCAAGGGCAAAATGGTAATTTTGTATAAAAATGCCCGAGACCATCCGAACTTAAACAGAGATCATTCGTCACATATAATTAACATTTCAAACCCCTGGGAAAGTTTCCGGGCTCAAACAACACAAATTCACGTAAAAACGCTATAAGGGTATTTTGGTCACTTAGAGCCAAAAGTCCAGAAAATGAGATTTTTACCTCTGCAACAATCACCACACATCTAATCCCCTTCAAACATTGAGTTGACCCTTCGAGGATCGTCGGGTCAGCTATCCCTGAATTCTGGGTAAAAATGACCTCAAGGGCATTTCGGTCATTTTTTGCTCAAACAGAAAGATCGGAGCGGTACATACAAGCGCAAAAGGAATACAATATGTCAGTTGAAATTATAAGTTCTTAATAAGAGGAATAGGGATAGAAGAGATAGTAAGCGTGCTTAAGAAGAGAAATAGGCATAGAAGAGATAGTGAGCTTAGAGCTAAGCAAGAAGGCACAAGCACTATTCCATTGATTAAGATGAGTTCACACCTAAATAAGAAGGAAGAAATTAGATAGAGGTAGAAGGATAAGAGAAGGGAGCACAGAGGAATATCAGAAGGAGGAATCACGAAGAGAGAGGTTCGTACCATTTTGCATAATGCCAGATGAAAGCATCTTATCACCCACTCACGAATAATGATAACATCGTATAATAATATTGTACATCATTCTTAGGTAATAAAACAAATAAAGTGGTGGGCTCAAGAAAATGAGAAATTGAAATGGGCCCACCACCTTATTTATTTTATTATCTATGTAGTAAGAATTGTATACAATAATGTTATACATATATCATTACTCTCCGCGCATCACCTGCAGGTCTGGCTTAGAAGCCTCGTGGACCTTGGTGCTAACTAATTTTCCCTCCTTGGATGTCATTTCCCAATTTGCCCCCTCACTTTGCGGCCCCTGATCATTCTTGCAGGCAGCAGTGAATGAGGGCTACTGCATAGCTATGGCAGAGTTGGATGGTTAGGTCACGAAAATGAGAGTGAAGGAACGGTTAAGGCATGGCTGAGGGTGATGGAGGTGTTCATTAGCAGAAGTTTTCGGTCAGGCTTGTACAAAGGAAGGAGGTGTTGCAAAGAGGCTCGATGGTTAGGTGATGATGATGATGGTGGTAGAGATGGGTTTGCTGTGAGGAAGAAAATGATGATGGCTAAAGGTGCATGGAGGAGGTGATTTGCGTTTAATATTGAGAGACAGAAATGTGATGGCTTAGGTGACGAAGATGGGTTGAGGTTGAGGCTTTGAGGGAGGTGACTGATAAGTACGGTTTACGATGAAGGTTGAGTCTTGCAGGCGATGTTGTGATATATAGAGGTGATGAGAGTGACGATGATATTGGTATTTGGTTTGAACTTGGCGCTCAGAGTGGTGATCTGTATGTTATGGTGGGAGCAATCGTACCTTCATTGGACTACAATGGGATCATTTTATAGAAGAGAAGATGAGAGAGGTTTGAAGAAAAAACAGTTGATATCTGTTGAGAAAAATTGTTTTGTTGAGATTTTAAAATCGGATAGAAGAGCTAAAAGGTTTGAAAATTCAATATGAAGTTATAGAGACAAGGCCTTGAAATTCTAGAAGGACGAAAGGAAAAACTGAATATTATTATTATTATTATTATTATTATTATTTCATTAGAGAGGATTGGAGAGGATAAAATATGGCATTCAGAGGTGTCAAGTTTTCCTCGATTTGTTTCGTGCAGAAATTTCTATCTGCTGCACTGAAGCCTTAATCTAACCGTTTTAACAAAACCAAACGTGTTAGTTTAACCATTTTGTCTTAGTTTAACCATTTTAACAAAACCAAACGTGTTATCTCACTCTAATAGCATCACTTGGAATAGTTCAAAATTCATACAAGATGGAAGAGAAACATTAGGCAACTCCCACTACAAGGGCATAGGTGTTAACAAGTTTAACTACGAACTAAATTTCACCATCACAATTCAATATTTCCCATCATCTGCATATCTCTACTGCCACAGTTAAACTCCCAAGTTCAAAGTCAAAAGTTGCAGTCACTTGCAAATTATCCACTGGAAAGAAAGAAACTGAATCCAGAATGCACAATGCTGTGTAAGCTTTCATGTTGTACTCAGTTAGCCTGCTGAAGCAGTTGTCCGCGTCAAGGCTCTTCTATAGTCACAAATCACAAGTATTGTTCTTGTATCCTGGCACGGTTCTCCTCCCACCACAATCTAGCATGCATTTCCCCAAACCTTTCTCGGCTGCGAAAAAGAATGTACAAATAAAATTTTAAATTTAAATGAATGTGATGATTATTCGCAATAAATTATTCGTGATCACTAGCAGTCCAGCTTCCAGTTGTTGAGAGTCAGGTTTCTTTATATTCTATTAAATTTAGCATGCATATGAGACTACCCAATGCATTAAAAAACTCATCAGTAAAGAATATATGAACTTCAAAACTTGCCTAAAAATTTAATACAGTCACAAGGAGGGCAAAATGAAGAGGAAAAAAAAACAATGGAAGTAGAAGCAGACTCGGAGAGGAAACAATCATAAGGCTTAAAAGCATAATAAAAAAATTTATAGAATTATCGCCCATACTAGTCAACCTCACATTAACAACTAGTGTAACTAATTTAACGTAACTGATTCCAAAAGTTAGTTAGCTTTAGTTATTCTGTTATAACAGTCAATTATTATTTCCATGTGATTAGCTTAGGCAAAGCTGTGTATTTCAATACCCTCATTGTACCCGTTGAAAGAGTTGAGTTCATTTTCTAAAATTTCAATCTATTGTTCTCTCAGATCTCCATTCTCTATCTGCATTCTCACATCATCAGGATGATTTTTTCCTTCCATTGCACTCGTAAGAATCAAATCACTAAATAAAATCTATATTAGCAAAGTTAAAAAGACGGCTGTCCTAAATGCATAAAGGACAGCAAGTTTTCACAGAACACAACTTGGTTAGGAGGCATCAACCCAAAGATAATTAGTTAGAAAGAATTAAAAAGCAGTTGCATAAAGAGAATTTATTTTCCAGGCTAACAATATCTGCTTACCTGAACCGCACACGCCTGAGTTCTCTGGTTCCACCAGGCAGTGCTCTGATAGTGATGTATACTCCTGGTTCATCCTGTTCAACCCATTCAGTTTCCATATCACTGGCATTGCTGATTGAAAGCTCACCTGAGTGATCTCCATCTCTTGATGAACTTGTCCTGACTGAACCATCAATGGATGATCTTTCAGTTTTTGACCCACTAATGTTGGAAAGATTAGGTGTTGAGGCTAGACCACTTGTTTCATAGCAAGGGTGACGTTGGGTTAGGTTGTGATCCAGGGAATCTGACGACGAGTAGCCCAGTCCCGTTGGATGGTGAAAATGACGGGGTGGGGGCTCTTTGCTCAGAGGAGGAGTGACAGGGCTGTCCCTGACAGATTCAATCCTTGAACTCTGAAAACAGAGGCAAGTTTCTAAACACCGACTAAAAGTGATAATATCACTATAGGAAATCCACTAAAATGGAAGATTCTAAATGAACAGCTCATGTATTGCAAACACTAAACAATCCACTACCATAGTTACTTTATAGGTCATATGTTAAGTCGGAAGCAATTGTTTACACATTTCTCAGTCATTTGCAAACCAGGTTCCTCGCTCAAAGATCTCAAGTACAAATTAGATAGAAATTATGATTGATTCATCAGGATAAGTGGATAACACGCATGCTTCCGGACAAAGTTTGCAACTCTCAGGAACAATTTACAAAAAGGTCTGTGGGTACCTCATCTTCAGATCTAGGTGGCGTCGGAAGAGGAACTGCCTGTTGATTGAACCTTTGAACATTGTACAGCTCCATGACCTTGTCATAATTTTCAGCCCACCACCTCTGAGCTTGCCATTTATTAAACATTTCACGACTGATCAAAACATGCAAAATTATAATTAGTAGAATCATTGACAGGGTTTTTTTAAGAAAAAATTAAAAGAAATTTGACATCAAGATCAACTATATTCGGCAGAAGTAAAATTATTTCAAGCTGTCTAGCAACAAACACAATCCAGGAACTCCATTTGAAGCCTGGCTTTGGGGGTATTGGCTGATTGGTATTCATGGAAAGGCCAAAAAAAAACAGCAGATTAAACCCACTATGAAGATTATAGAAATAAAGAAACAAACATTTCAAAATGTTTGTAAAGAGCCAATTATTATCCACCCCTCCCCTACAAGAGCTTCCTTTGAAGTAAGATCTCAGGTATGAATTGAGGGACAATGGCTCCTTTTCAACAATCAACTGACACAGATTAAACTGTCCATGGCACTAACCTCCACCCGCACAAACGAAACAACTAAATATTATCAATCTAATCACCAATGAATCCATGCAGTTTGTACCCCAAGGACTATATTGGTTTAGTGATTATTAAATTCAGAAACTACATTAGATTTTGGATATCCAGTTCTTCTTCACAAACAGCAGGCGAACTATTTCAAAAGTGACTCAAATAGGCGTAAGACAATTCCAGATGGATACCATTAACAAGGTAAAGAAGCAGGTAAATTTTAGATTAGACACATTATGTTCCCATAACCATGTACATATTTGAATTTCCATGACGTTAACCACTTCAAGACTGGAGGTCTTATTGACTATTTCATAGCACTGAGACTAGCTTAATAGAAGCCTAAACTCACATAAAAGATGGAAAGGGCCTGAAGATATAACAAAACCCAATGGTCACTTATCTTAAACTACTTCATTCTTGACAATTAATGATTGAATGACCCTTCTAGTATCCCTTCATAATTCTTTTTTCATAAACTTTTGTTTAGATTCTCTTTTCCATTTAGTCTTTCCTTGACACATTTGCTTGTATTTCTCAAAATGAATATTTACTGTTATAACACCCCTGACATTTTTCTTTGCATGGCATCCTTTTCTTTTCCCATCTTTTCTTTATTATTTTTTTCTTTTTCCCGCTTTTCTTTTTTTCTTTTTCTTTTTCTTTTGTGAGCTGAGAGGAGGGAGGGCATTTAAATCAGCCTAAGAGATAAAAGTTCTTTTTCACTTTTGTCCCGTTCTACTACCACCAGGGAAGCATGACATGAGTTACTGACAGTGGAACAAAGCTGAGGCCTTCCAAAGAGGCACAATGCAAACAACACAGATCCTGCCAATCTAGAATCTCAACAGCCTTTGAAAAGCATGTGATCACTCCCAAACAAACATGTAATCACTCTCAAAAAAACATGTACTTAAATGCCACGTCAAAGATGAGAAAGTTTAAATCACAAAGGACAAACCCACACTGGTTAAAAGCTTAGTTGCCTCTACCACATGGCAAGGCATGTGATTACACCCCCAACATGAAATTGGAACATTTTGCAATTTCCATAACATACAAACAAACAAGAGAAAGGTAGTTAGTACCTGAACCGTATCCGCTTCAGATCATTCCCACCCTGAGGCAATGAAACAAAGGTAATTAGCACACCAGGCTCCACTTGTGCAATCCATTCCTTGGGCTCATCCTCCTCCATGAACACCACCGACTCAGTGCGTCCACTCACCGATGCCGGTGTGCCTTCCCCACTAGAAAGCCCTTTCAGTCTGGCCTCCATTTCCTTCCCCCACATCCTTGGGGTCGAATTGGAGCTTCCTGTTCTCCGGTAGGCCCAGTGAAACCTTGCTGAATCTGAGCCTGCATCAGAGTCAGCATAGTTCCCTTTCCTGTTACCATTCGAAGATCCAGAACAAGGCTTGCAATTCTTATAGGCCCCAGAAGCCTTCACCGCCATGTCCTTGATCTGGAAAACAAAAACCAGTCCTTTTGTCACAATGGTTTCACCCTTGAGGAGAAACAAATTAAGAAAATCAAGAAAGAATTTAAAAAAGGGTCTTTTCATTCCATGATTTGTTCCTCAAAACTTCAATGATTCAGTAGCATGTACTCCAACATGTCAGGACAACAGAGGGGGAGACACTTGTGGAATTGAACTGACAAATTCATGTTAGCAAAATAATAGGTTTCTAATTCTCTCATAGTCTTACTTATAATTAGAATTCACATATGAAAAATTGCATACTTGAAAAGTTGGGTTCTTTACTGATTTTTGTCATAAGCCATCATGGGTTTGAATTTTCACCTGAGCAGTGAGAGCCTTGATGGCTTGCTTAGTGCTTGGTGTTTGTACGGCTTCTTCCTCTTCTTGTTGGTGAAGAGATCCATTATTGAGCTGCTTTGAACATGCTATGCAAGTCAACATTTTCTGAATTGCAAAAGATAACCATCAACCCAAGCTTCCAATGAGAAAATGATGTCACTTTTTCAACAATCAAACAAATTTAAGATCTTGGTTGTGTGGGGTGGGAGGGGGGGGTCAACTTGATCAAGTCCCGCAAAATCTCCATTGGATCAAATGTGGGGTGACCCGGAAACCGAGCAGGCACAAATCCACCCAAAACAGAACAGAGAGAGCAAAGAAAAATCCAAAGAACTAAAAAGAATGACCCTATGAAGAATGAAATCCGAAATCACAACATTTCAAAACTCCCCCACAAGAGATGGAGAGAGAGAGAGGTGAAGTTACAAATAGCCAGATGTAAAAGACATGTTTCAAGGCGACTTATGAGGGATTTTGGATCAAAACTCCTTTAAAAAAAACAAACATTTCCTTTTTTTCAAATTCTTTTTATTCACAGTTGTGGTAAAATTTCATTTGATTATCTCTCTTTCTCTCTCTCGCTGAGTCAGAAGTAACTCTAACTCATCTCATCTCTTACGCAAACAAAACAAACACATAGACTGCAAGTTAAAGAAATGAGTCCTGGGAGACACTGACTCACCAGTCACCACCACCCTTTCCTGTTTACAGCCTATAGTGGCTAATCTCAGTGAAGGGCCATTGATATATGGGCTCAAAACTTGAAAAAAGTGGCTCCCTCTATCTGCACCTCTCTACAACTTGTGCTTGGTTGGTGAGAGGGGGCGGTGTGTGTATGTTGTGCTTGGTTTGGTTTGGCCTACACTGAAGTTTGGCCTACTATGTCTATGTCTAGCGTGTGATAGATCACTATATATATAGAGAGAGATTGAGGTCAGATCATAAATACCATAGTTCTTTTCTTTTCTTTTCTTTTTTTTTTGTTTGTTGTGTGTGTGTGTGTGTTAAAGGCCGGGGCAGGTTGGGGGCGTGCGTGCGCCACCCTCTTCTCTCTCCCAAACAGAGAGAGAGAGAGAGAGATGAAATGAAATTCAGGGAAAAGGTGTAAATGAGAGCGTAGCGGCGTGAAGTTATGCGCTTTGGTTAGCGCACACGCAGCACAAAAAAGGGGGCAAATGTTCTGGCACAGTGCAAGCAGTAATGTGAGTGAGGAGTCTTAGCCACTTCACTTGCCCCCACATGATGTTAATCACACACACAACCCCCCGCACCTGCTATTATTCTCTACAAAGAAAAAAGTTGCCTCAAATTCGTGTTTAACTTTCTTGGCTGATCCGGATTATTATTTTTTTTCATAATGGTGTCCTGTCACATAATTACCACCTTCCATTAGTAATTTGCAATGATATTGCTGTTTATGTCTACCCAAAAGGTTATCCGACTATTTATATGGTTTTATGATGGTGCTGAACCAAATCATGCTAATAATCTTAGAAGTTCGCACATGTACCCAAAAAAATGGATCATACTCCCTCTATTATCAATATAAAAGCCATTTTTTAATATGTTTTTCTAGTGCAGTATTTATAACTATAATTTATCTATAATCTATAATTTATTTATAATACTAATATTTCAAACTCTTATGAGAAAATATTTTCCATGTGTCGTAACGAGAATGATTTAGGGTCCACTGCTTTTAAGAAAATAGTAATTAATTATTTTTTAAAAATAAAACTACAATTATGATATATTACTATAATATTATTGACAATTATCAGTATTTAATAACAAAATTGCACTATAAAAATTAAATATATTTAAAATTTATCAATATTTAATTAAATCTATAATACTAATATTTAATACTCCTTTAAATTTTCTAGGTATAACTTTTAGAGTAATTAAGAGCCCATAAATTTCATAACTTTAATCATTAATATTTTTTAAAAAAGGTATAATCATAATTATTATATATCATTAGTTTACTATCATTAATTTATATAATTTCAATATTCAGATAATTATTTTTAATATCTAGGCAATTTATACTGAAATCTACATGGCAAAAAATACTATACATTATTTTGATAACCTTATATATTGGAGTTATTTAAAATAATTAGTGATAAATAATATAAAAAATAATCAAAAGTAATTTTAAATTATATAGTTTACTTTTTAAAATATAAGTATTTGAAAAAAATTTAAGTTAGATAAATTATGTTACTTTACTTATATACTCCTAATTATCAATTGATTAATTAATATATATTATTGATTAGCTACTATATAATTTTTGTACATATTGATAAAATGACAGCATATATACACACACACACACACACATGACAATATGATCCATTATATTTAAAGCAATATATTCATTAATTTATAATATTTGTTATAAACTAGAGATTTAGCCTTGATATACTAAAATGAGATAAATGACTCATTATATAATAAAAATATTTACTATGATTATTTATCAACTTTATCTCATAACTCTTTTAATATCTTTATTGGTCATTTTTGTTTTAGCTTTTTTTATTTTAGTTTTTGTTTAGTATTATATTTATGATCTCACAGTTAATTATCATTTTTACCTAATGACATTTATAAAAATCAAAAGAGAATTTTAAATATTTATAAGATGAAAACTAAATTTTTAACATTCATAAAAGTCAAATACATATTTTAATATATGTGTGTGTATATATATATATATATGTAAGGCTTAAATTCAAAATGACAGAAACCAAGCAGTTTATGAAATTATAATTTTCTTATTTAATATAAAATTGATCCTTATTTATCAAGCTTACGAGATTTTAAGATTTTTCAAATTATTCTTTAAAAAATGATAAACTCATATGCTAAGGTTATTGAAAACTATTTTTTTTCATTTTGGAAGCTTAATATATAAATATAGTTTATTAAAAATTTCTCATACATTTTCTAAACAATAAATTTATTGAATGTATAAAGGAAATTGTTGAATTAATGCCTGAAAAATTAGTGGAATTATTTTGTGAAATTATTTTAATAAATCCGCAAATACCCCGTAGGGATTCAAATCCTCATAAGAAATAAGGAATAGAGACCTGTAATAGGAATAAGGATGGGAATAGGGGACAAAATTCTAAACGATGATAGGATGCAAGAGACATATCCATTCTCTCATGGATGCTCATTGTCATCCATATTAATGGTATATGATAAATATATTCACTTATTTTATTTCATTATTCATCAATTTCAACTATCGAAACGTGTAAAATTTTCATAAAATAGGTTTTTTATTATTAGTTAAAGATCATCTATCAATATTTTTTTAGCCTTATACACATGATATTCAAAATAAGATATAAAATAGAATAACTCATTTCAGATCTATACTAATTTATATTTTGTTTATTTATTTAATTATTTAACTGTTAACTTATTTTCAAAATAAGTTTATATACTCAATTTTCTATAATATGTATTTAAATGAATTATTATTTATTTTTAATAATGGCCAATAAATTATTTTTTATTATCATTTAGTGCATCGCAAGGGTCAAACGATATATACATGTGTGTGTGTGTGTCGTTTTCACATTTCACTGAGTCATTAATTATTTTATAACTATTTTATCCCTCTATTTAATTGGATAGAGAATAAGTGAAGATAAGTCATTTAGAGTATTTAGCTAGAGAGATAATAAGTGGAGGTTGAACGATAGAAGGGTTTGTGTCTTTAAATTCTTTATTTTTAAAAGATCAATAAGATTTAATCATTACCTTAATTTATTGCATAATCCAAAAGTAACTTATATTGAAGACTAGAGGGAGTATAATTTTGATTAATTTCCATTTTCTTTCATGTATGTAATAATATTTTGGTAGACATAATTTACATTCACACATACTATTTGAACAATCATGTAAATACATACACCATTAAAAAATTATATATACCATCAAAAAATTAAGCTAAAAAACTATATATATTGAATGAATAGGCCATCTTAATCCTTGAAATTATGCATGTAAGTATGATACCTCAAGTCCACGTATCCTTAGCTAGGCCTGACACAGCCTTTAAGTGCCCTAGAAACCCCCGGTATGCTAAAAATTATGTGGATGCTAAAGTCTACACTATTATGCAGAGTAAGCTTACTGTAGTGAGGTGTTAGTCAGTCCCGTTGCAATGAGTAGGTGGTTCAGTAGGCATACTATAGTGAGGACACCTTGACATCAAAACAGTGCTAAATAATGTAGTTTCGATTAGTGATACCTCCACTCTATTTAAACCCCCTTCCACGTGTTTCCTCTCAAATTTTCAAAAATCCCTAAACCCCAAACACTTATCCACCCTCCTCACTCTCTCAACCACACTCAATCTTACGTCCTCCAAGCTTCATAGTAAGAGATTGTTGTTACTTTATGCTCTCTTTCTTCCTATTTCTCTATGTTCTTGAGTTGGGTGTTGTAATTTCTCATTATTGTCAACATTGAGTACTCCTTTCAATGTTCATAGAGTTCATTTAGAGTTATTTTAGAGTTGTCATTGATTATGCATGTTTAGAGTTGTCATTGATTGTGCATGGATTCTGTTGTTGATATGATAGACATTGGTGCCATCCCCATTTTATGGAGCTCCATTGGTGTTGACACCACTAGTTCCTCCCCTCCAGGTGAGTGGGCTTGACCTCATGGCCTTACTTTTTCATTAGAAATATAGTTTCTAGCCCTTTTAATACTTACAAAACTAATACTTGAGTCTTTTCTTGTCATGATATAAAGTTTATATGTATTTATGCAAGAGTTAGAAAATACGTTTTGGCACTACTCATGAAAATTATTGATTTTCAAAATGCATGGACTATCTTGAGATTCAAATTGTTTAGATATGATTTATTCCATGATCCTAGATTTGATTTATGATGATAAGAGCTAGAAATATTTGACAAAAAATGTTGGTATATGTTTATACATAATGATGATGTATTATTGAACCTAGATTTATAAAAATCCCTTTTTTACTATAGCATGGTTTTAGAATAAGGAGTTACTGGGAGAAACGGAGCTATGAGTTAACGTGAGTTAATTCGTTAACCTTGGTATACCGAGATTACCCACGAGAGGCAATTATATATGTTCAGGTTAGTCCATGAAGGACGCGGTTCATGAAAAATTGTTAAATCTTAGCTAAGTGTTTTTGTTCGCGAGGGACTTAGCACTAGTTGACATGTATTTAGTATTCTGTTTCTCTAATTGATTCCATAAGAAAAATAATTACATTTCAATGTACCTTATATTAAACTAGTATTATTGTAGTTATTATGTTTTAAGAGAAGAAAATATTTTGACCATCGTATTATTATTTATGTACTTTCCTTCTTGTCCTATATATGTTATGGGTAAGAATCCACATTCATTGAATTTTGGATAAAACTCACCCCTCTCCTTTCCTCTTAATTAGAGATACAGCTGCTGCCTTAGATCCTCCGCAACTTCCTCCTCATCAGTTATAGTGTTTCAAATTTACGTGCTTCACTTAGTAGTGGAGTAATTTGCATTTTGATATAGAGTGCTTTAGTGGTATGCAGGTAGGGTCTCGAATCATACATGCTACAATATTTTGACACCGTTATTTATATTTATCATGTACTTAAAAGTATATAGTTTTCATGGTTTTATTTTGTATAGACCAACTCAAGTATATTTGTATTATGTTTATGGATTGGGATTGGATTTATGAAATGACTTTATGCATGTTTCAATATGAGTTGAGCTTGTGAGAGACTTATGCTTAAAATGAAACTTGTGCCTGAAAATAGATTTTATGTTTGAATTATGCATATAGTATGACTCAGAGACTATGAGACATACATGAGGATAGGATTCTCTCACATTCTAGTCAAGTAACGAACTTGGGTCATAACAATGAGTCACTTTGATTTTTGAAATATAGAAATTAACTTTTTAGTTCTGAAATTGTAAAATATGAGTCAAGTTAATTTTTTATTTCATTTTGCTATTATATTATTATGTTTCCACTAACGTGTCTTGTTCAATGACATACTAATGATAGACTAGTAGCCTATCTTATCTCAAAGGTTACATGGTTAAATAACATAGTTTAATTGCCAGCACCCATCAAAATATATTTATAATTTTGCTTATACATAAAATTAGCCATTTGACCTGTGCAATGCATAGAGAGATAATAAAAAACAGTTTGTTGATCATTATCGAAAATAAATGATGATTTATTTAAATATATCTTATAGAAAATTAAATATATAAATTTATTTTAAAAGTAAGTTGATAGCTAAATAATTAAATAAGTGAACAAAACATAAATATATCATTCTATTTTATATCTTATTTTAAATATAATGTTTATAAAGTTGAAAAAAATCTCGATAGATAACTTATAACTAACAATAAAGAGCCTGTTTTATGAAAATTTTGCATATTTTGAAAGTTAAAAATATTGAATAAAGGAAATAAATAAATGGATAATTTTACTATATCATGAGTCATTTATAGGGATGACAATGAGTATTTATAAGAAAGGGAATATGCCATATGTCTCCTATCATCATTTAGAATTTTACCTCTGATTTCTAGCACTATCCCCCTTACAGGTCCCCATTTTCTCATGCCCCATGGGGATTTTGAATCCTTATGGTATTTAGAGGTTTATTAACAAATTTCAAAAAGAAAAAAACTTTAAGAATAATTTACAATTTGAAACATAAATATCTATAATAACAAATACTATTAATGCAACATAATTCAAATTAAAATTAAAAATTCATACATAATGCAAATACAATAAAAATAATTAAAAAAATAAACATATGTTATTCATGTCCCTTTCCTGTTTAATAAACAGGACTTAGCCTACATCGATCGTCATTATGAAGACAAAATATGTCCCAATTCCCTTCTCTATTGTAGATAATTTCTGTGTGCACCCACTTTCAATTCTTTTAATCATTCCTGATCATTTATATTTTTTTAGAAAATTAAAATAAAAGTATAAAAATATGTTTTCTAATTAATAAAAATAATAAATAAATTTAATTTATATGATTTCAATTACACGTTCTTTCCTTGTACACCCTTTTAGTAAATTAAAATATCAATTTTAAAATATATGTTATAATTAATATGTAAAAATTAGTAAAACAAATTATATATAATTCTAATTTATATAGTCTAAATTATTAGAGTAGTCTATCAATTATAATATTATTTTCAATAAAAAATTAATATAATTATTTATTTTTTAAAAAATTGATAAATATTTAGTATCATTATCAAAGAAGTAAAATTGTGGGATTGATTTTTTAAAATATTTTAATGTTGAAAAATTGAAGTTATTGATAGATTGGAATGTTTATGTTGTAAAAAATTAAATAGGATATAGTGATATAGGTAAATAGATAATTTTTTTATTATGATTTTTAAAAGTTTTAGATTTGAAATTAGAAAAATTTTCCCTAATCTCATCCTTATTTATAATTTTGTCTCCATTTTCATCCATGTTCCCGTCATGGGTCCCAATTCTTCATTCAACGTGGAGATTTGAATCTCTATTAATATTTATAGGTTATTAAAAAAATTTGAAAAGGAAAAATTTTAAAGATATTTTGAACTTCAAAATATAAATATTCATAATAACAAATACTACTAACGCAACATAATTATAATAGCTTTGTTATCATTAATACTATAATTATATATATATATATATATATAATTTTTATGGTATAATATATTGATTTGTAATTTTGTTTGCATTTTTTTTATTTTATGTTACTTTTGTTAATGGTAGAGAGATATGAAGGTATGATTGAAAAAATAATTAATAATTAGAAGTTAAATTAAATTCAAAAACTTACTTTAACTATTCAGATTATGAAAATAATAGGATATAATTTTTATATGAATAGCACATGGAAGACTCCTTATGTAATGAGTCTTAAATATTAATATTATAATAAGCCTTAAATATTTGATTAAGAATAAATTTATTAGAAATTAAATTTTGAATTATTATTATATCAAAATCAATTAACTAGCAAATCGTTAACAATTTGACCTACCTATTTTCTTTAAAAAAAATCCTAATTTTAAAGTTTTTTTATTTTGAAAATATTTCCTTTATAATTTTTTAAATTACCTTTATAATGTGCGGCTATTAATAATTCTTAATTTAATTATAGAAATTGACATAGGTCCTCTTTTAGTGCAAATTGTAATCTTTACACGATGTTTGGAAATCTTTAATGAGATGAAATTGAATTGAATTCCATTAAGAATTGAACTGAATTCCTATTTTTGAAATAAGTCAATAAATTAAAGAATTAAATTTAATTCCTTGATTTAGAATGAGTCTCAAAATGAATTAATTTAATTATTTTTCTTATTTTATCCTTTATTAATAGGTTAAGAACAAAATATTATATTCAAGTAAGGTTATTGTAGTATTTTCGTTTGTTAAAATTTAATTTCCACATCAAATCACACCCATTTGAGTCTGATTTCAATTCCTCAGTTTTGTTGGATTTCAATACCCATGAGATTTCAATTCTTTCACTTAAATTACTTTCAAAGCATGAAATTCAATTCAGTTCTTTGAGAGAATTGAATTCTAGGGGTTTCCAAATGCCCTGTTAATGATTGTAATATTTGATTCTTTAATGATTGTAGTATTTAATTTTATTTCATATAAAAAATAATTAATAAGTAAATTATAAATTGAGTTTTAAAAAATCTTTAAATATAAAGATTGAGAAAGGTGAGACCTAAATTACTGTATGAATGATACGTGAAGCCTAAATTACTATATGAATGCACGTGTAATAGTTTCTATGAAAGAAGTCTGAAATATTAGTATAGTAGATAGTGGATTACCTTCATAATGTAAGGGTATTAATGATTTTTAATTTAATTGTAGATCGTAATTATATTAATATGGGTTCTCTCTTAATGCAAATTGTAATCTTTAATGATTTTAATATTTGATTTTATTTCATATAAAAAATAATTGATAAGTAAATTACAAATTAAGTTTTAAAAAATCTATAGACATAAATTAGATTGAGAAATGTGGGGCCTAAATCACTGTATAAATGACACACGAAGTCTAAATCACTATAAAAATGACATGTGTAATAGTTTTCTATAAAATGAGTCTAAAATATTAATATAGCAAATTTATCTTATAGCTTTCGATTACATTTATTTTCATGCAATTTAATTGGTAGAAATCAAATAGATTGTCAGCATATCACCAGTATATTAATTAATGTGAAACATTAGGAAAAAAAGTGTGAACACAGTGACAAAAAGATGGTCAAGAACCAATATAACTCATTTGCAATTTTCATATATTAAAAATGACTTGAACATACAATTCAATTCCAGAGACTAAGTCGAATATTTGCTATATATCTTCGTGTAAAAGCAGTGCCTTAATTTTGTTTAGGTAAGCCTCGTATCTATCTGAAAAATATATCTATTAATATATAAAAGTTAAATAGTTTCACTCTTAGGTCATGACATGTGTCACTCATTTGATATCAAATTTTCCTCCAAAAATTATACTCTCTTAGATATTTATGTGTTTAACACGTATCATCTCGTCTTGGACAAGTGGTTAATATATTAATATATTTTATTTTAAATTTTTTATTTTATTTAATATAAATTTTAATTATTTTTCTTTATTCAAGAAGAGAAATTGAGAGGGAAGAAAGAATGACAGATGATAGTTCCCCTTTTTTTTTGTTGATAAATTTTTGCTAAAATCTTTTGAACAATAATATCCCACTAAAGTGAATTATGGAGATTTTGTATGTTTACATAGTTGAATATTTGAATTATTGTCACCTTATAATAGGTTAATTATTTACATACAAACATAAAAACAAAAATAAAAATAATTAATTTAAATATAATTGCTATAAATAAAGTTATTGCATCAAATATTCTACAAAATTATTTTTTAATTTTTTTTTCTTTTTGTGGTATCTAAAACTTTACATGAAATGTAATTTATAAAAAATTATGTGTAAAAGGAAGAGGTCAATATTTTTCTTCTACTGGGAGGAAGATGTTTATTTCTTATGAAATAATTAGTAAGTATATTATTTTGAGAATAAATATTCGAATTAGTCCATTAGAAATATATGAGAGAATAAATTAGTCCCTTAGATTTTAAAAAACCTAAATTGGTCTCTTATATTTTAAAAAAGATGATAATTTGATCTCTCCATACATCTATACAAGTACATATGATTAAAAAATAATCTGCAAAACTATATGAAGTGATCAATTTGTTCCTTTTTTTGAAATGTGAGGATTTTGGAATTTTTAAAATTTGAGGGATAATTTGTCTTCCAATACACTTCTAAGGGACTAATTTTGGCATTTTATCTAATTTTTATAGAGCTAATTATATAATATTTACTATCATATTATGTAGAATAAGGTGATAGAAACTTTTTTGATAAACTCTCAATAAAATCATTGAAATATCTCTCATTAAAGTTTATTATGCTCACAAATTCATATTTTCCTATATTTAAAAATTTTATTTTATTTGATATGAATTTGAAGCCACAATTCCTTGTTCAAGAAAAAAGGGAGAAGTAGGGATAAAGATGATGAACTTTTTTTATTACTTATGAAAATTATTATGAATATTCATCACTCGAATGAATATTCAAGAAGAAAGACAGTAAAGGGATGAGATGATAATTTTTTTTAATCAATTTGTCATAAATATTTGTTACGCATAAAATCTATTTTAATAATATATTTTTCATCATTTATTATGGATGAATTTTGATCATATCATTTATTTTATTCATTTTTATTGAAAACTTTTTTATATATATAATTTATATATTGATACATAACTCTAGAGAAAATGTTGGTTTGATTGTGGAGAGGTCTATTTTTAGTTATGGCTATATACGTCGCAATTTTTAAATTAACCGATTGAAGATTTTTATATGCGAAGCTGATTTATAAAACAATAATGAAATTAGCCATATTATGTATAAGGAAATATTTAGAAATATATGTTAAATGTTATATCATAATTTGATCAATAATTTATGTATAATTTATGAATAATTTATTTTACTATTTATTTCTTTATCACACATATATAATTTAAAATTATATCCACTCAATTCAATTGTCCGCACATATGTGCGGTTGGGTGGATCACAATCTAGTATCTTTTATGTTATTGGAGGAGGAAATATGAATCTCAGTCATTAAATTAAATTTTATGATGCAAAGAAACGAAAATAAAAATTAATAATTAAGTTGCTTATTGAATGAAAAATATTCTTTATCCAATAATATAAATGAAAGAGTCCTCCGTTCAAAATTTTAAATTTCGCCGCTGGCTACGTCAAATTCAGTCAAATTAATCATGTTTTGTTGTTATTAGCTGGTTATTTTTAAAGGAAAAAAATTCAAATCATATGCGTTGGCATATTGCACGTTAAAATATATTTTTGATGCATTAGCACGTTAAAATGTGACACTGCATTAATTAATATTAACACGAAGCAATAAAAAATAATCAGGTCACTTCAAGTTGAGATTAGTTTGACAATACATTGAGTGGCATTTGCTTACTTGACAGACTGGAAGCTTATTAGCAGAGATATGAACAATTTAGTGCATCATTACCTTTTAATTCCCCTGCTTAATTAGAACCAGTGAACGGTGATAAAGGAAGTCATGCGGTCATGCCAGAAGGCAAAACCAACTATTTTTTTGGTGCAGAAGCTAGAGAGAATAAAAGAAAAGAAAGTTAAGTCAGGTGAACAGGCACAAATGAATCTCCCAAAACCAACTAATTTGAACAATAGGGACTCCCAGATCTGTATTTTTACGCGGCTTGTGTTGTGTAGGGAACATAAACACAGTGGCAGTAGAATATATACACACGGAAATAGGCTGTTGGGTTGATAGTCAACCCGTTATTTTTTTTGACAAGAAGGATTATATTTTTAACCTAAATAATTATAACGGGTTAGCTATCATGAATCATTTTATGATTAATCCACGATGAAGTGGATAGGTTGACAAAAATAACTAAAATAATAATCAAAACCGGTTTTATCCTTCAGATTGGTTTGCAATTCACTATTTTTTTTGATAGAATGGATTGATACTTTTGGCTTAAATAATTAAAATAGGTGGATCAATTGAGTTGATAAAAACATCTAAAATTATAATCAAAACCAGATTTATCCCTTACATTGGCTCGCAACTCCTAAAATAGGTTGACATTTTCATCTTAAATAATTAAAATAGATGAATCCATCGTACTCTGTTCTATGTCCCATCCCTAGTGGGGGTAACCAACTCTGCCCTTTTTGGCACCCCTAATATAATGCACCATCTCTCTCCTAGTCCTCGAGTATCACACAGATGGTGTTCCACTCGTGCGTGCCTACGAGACTCTTAGGATCAGAAGGTCAACATCAATTCTGCCAACGGTCGATGTATCGGCCAAACAATGGCAACACGTAGCGTTTTCTCATGATGTTGCCCCTGGCAGGGAAAATTCCTCCTCCCTCTGGTCCTTCGATAAATTATTATTTTATGCATGTTCTTAGGATATTTTCATCCGAAAAGTAAAAGATTAGTTTCTTTAGAATATGATTGAATGTTTAAGAGAGCTACCTCACAGCAGTATTTTTTTTCAATAATATTGGACATCTTTAAAATTTAGACTTGTTGCATTATATTTTATTTTTCTATAAATATGACATTCTATTTCATTTTTATTATTAAACTTATTTTTTTATATTCATTAAACTCATCTTTTTCTAGCCATAGTTTGTCCCATTGGTATTGTATTTTAAAATACTATAATTTTCAATCTACTTTAACTTTATTTATTTCTAATATATATAATAAAAATTTAAAAATTTATTATTTGATGAAATACCAAAGAAGGAGAAGAATGAAGATGACAATAGTAAAAGAATGAGAGTGTAAAAAGTGTAAAAACAAAAGACAGAGAAAGAACAGATGGAGTGAAGGAAAATATGAGAGTTTGAAGTTCAAATTAAAAGAGAGGAAAAAATAAATATATATTGATTAAAATGTTTAGATCATAATTCATAAAGTCTATTGATATCTCACGTTAAATTAGTCAAATATTTATATAATTATAATTTATTTAATATTTGATAACGTGTATAGAAATTATATTTTTTTTATGTAAATTAGCTCAGATCATTTCTCAAATAAGAAACTCTTGAATAAATGTGAAAAATTAGATCATGTAAAATCATTGTTTCATGCTCGTGGTTTCTAAAAATTATACTTGTGTGAAGTTAGTTTTAAATTTGAAAGAATATGGATCAATTTAAATTGATATGATTTGATTGATTGTTTTAATTGATTGATCATATAACATAAATGTTCATCATAGTTGATTGATTTTTTTAATTAATTTTATGGATATAATTTATTTTTAATTAAAAAGTATAATAAATCCATATATTTATTAGAAACTCATTTTCATTTTTTGGGTAAAAAAGATGTTCGTTTTATTCTGAACAACAGAAACGGAGAAACCCGAACTCAAAGCAACAATTTCATTATTCCTTTTTGGTTTAGGACAGTTGTGCTCATAATTGAGATCTGAGATTCACTTACTAAATTGATGAAACTTTCAATATTTGCCTCAAAGTCCCATTCATTTTTTTTTTCCAAAGAAAAAGTAGTAGAAAATGTTACAGCAAAAATTTCTGATTTAGATTTCATTTACACTAAATTCTTCAAGTATGTTGTAATTTCATAACCAAAAGGTAATTTTTTTTTTTTAAAAAAAATGTAATTTATTAAAATCAGTTATAGCTGAAAATTCATTTGTCTATAATATTTTAATGAGCTTAATTTTGATGCACATCCAATTAAAATATTTTGTTTGGATGACTTTTCAAATAGTATGTGTAAAAGTCATTAACTATCATGGTTTATATGATAATAAATAAATAGATGACTGTGTAAAAAAAATTTACATTGTCAAGGCATTGCAATTAAATCCTATTTTAATATTTTAATGATATATAATACATTGATTTATTTTTGATTTACATCATTTGTTAATATTTTAATAATATTAAATAATTTTGATTAGCATATTGATAAGTCTTATGATTTAAATTAAGACTTATAACAGCTTGAAATTCAATATTTATATTGTGATAATGAAAGAGGGATATGGAGATAATTTTTTAAAAAATAATGAATAAGAGTTATAAAAATTATGGGTCATAAATTATTTTGCAATGGCATGTGTAAAATTTTCCTTGAAATGAGTATGCATTATTAGTATAGTAGAAGTCCCATTCATTTTTTTTCCAAAGAAAAGTTGGCAGAAAGTGTAACAACAAAATTTCTAGTTTAGATTTTATTCACACTAAATTCTTCTAATCCATTGTCATTTCATAACAAAAAGCAATTGTTTTGAAAAAATAGCTTTTTAAAAAAGTGTATAATTTTTCAAAATCAGATAGAGGTGAAAACTCATTTGTATATAATATTTTAATGAGTTTAATTTTGATGCACTAACAATGCAAAATTATTTCATACTATCATCCAATCAAATATTTTGTTCGGATAAATTTTTAAGTAAGAGTTGTAAAAGTCAACTATTATGGAATATATGACAATAAATGATTGGATAATGTGTAAAAAAAATGTATATTGTTAATACATGGTAATTAAATCCTATTTTAAACCACTAGGATTGATCTAATAGTGAAGGATTTGGGTAGTATATATGATGTTCTAGGTTCAAACTTCATAGCGATCAATATAATTTTTGAAATATAAAAAAAAAATCCTATTTTAATGATATATAATACGTCAATTTATGTTTTGTTTACGTCATTTGTTAATATTTTAATGTTAAATAATTTTGATTGATATATTATTGAGTCTTATGATTTAAATTAACACTTATAATAGTTTGAAATTTAATATTTAATATTGTAAAAAATTTAATATTTAATGTAGAATATTTATGTTGTTATAATGAATGAGAGATATAGAGATAAATTCTTAAAATGATTAATAATTAAAGTTATAAAAATTATAGACCGTAAATTATTATGAAAATAATACATATAAAAATTTTCTTGAAATGATTTTGAATTATTATTATAGTAGATTAAATTACATTACTGGAAGACTAAATAAAGACAATGGTGACGAAAAGAGTAAGATTTTTTTTGAGTCATTACTAAGATGGTTTTATAGAATTCCTTTAATAAATTAACTTATTTGGAGGTTGAAGAAATGAAAGAATTTTGTTAAGATATTCGACCCTTACTTTAAAATATGTGTTCTTATATAACAAATGACACTTTCAATAACCAGTCATTACACGGAACGGATATAATGATTAATCGATCCACAACTAAAAAGTAAAAATATAGATCCTTTGGCTTTTAATAATTGAATTTAATTTTGATATATTGATAATATAAAAGAGTTTTATACTATTATTTAATCATATATATTTTTTTATATAATTTTTTAAGTAGTTGGGATTGAAAGTAATTATATTTACTTATGTGTCATATATAATTAAATAAATATGTAAAACTTCTTTATGTTGTAATGTATTTCAATTAAATCCTTAATAATTTACTGTTATAGAGAATACTTCTTTATAGATATTTTTTAAAAAATGTTACATTTATATGAGACTAAATAAAGGCAGTGATGATGAAATATAATGATTTTTTTGAGTTATTTGTTCCTTACTTAAAATTTGAAATATATACTTTCTTATAAAAAATTATTTGTTTATTATTACATTTTAAATAGTTCTATTATATTTAATTTTAAAATCATTTTATATAACTGCATGTTAATATGAATTTAACAAGCTTTCCAAGGTTAGATTATATAATCAAATTAGAAAAATTAATTATATAAATACATTACACATTATTTATATTTGTACATTGCACAGATTTGTGTACTAGTAGTAGTAGGTTATATTTAAGAAGCTGTACTTTGTACAGAGACCTTTATGTCCAAGGTTCCATCAAAAAAACCTTTTATCTAACGTGCTCAGGTTGCTTGTCACCCAGATATAGTTTGCGCCGTCGAGTTTAAATTAATAGAATTAACCTTTTTTTTAAAAAAAAGAAAAATTATTCATGAATTATATCATCCGTTGAATTTGGAGTTCCCCACTTAAATAGTATGCTAATGCTTGAAGCAACAGATGCAAAATCCAATGCAGCCCTACGAAAAATGTTGAAATTAGAGAGCTATGGGAAGAGAGGTTAGAGATTTGTCTAGTTAGGCCACTAGCGCTGTAGCCGTTGAACTTAGGACAAGAAAAAAGTCAGATTGCGCAGAGTCACGGGTAAAATAGTAGAAGTCAAGCATTTTGTTTCATCTATTAACAGATTGACCCATGCATCCGTCAAAACACAAGATCTGGCTATATGTTTTTCTCCCTTTTGTACATTTCTGTCACAGTCCACACATCTTAAAATTCATAGCCACTAAAACCCTCCATTCAATGGACATATATAAGATAGAATAAATATGTAAATTAGTGCCTAAAAGATATACTAACTCTCTAGAATTTAAAAATTTTAAGCTGGTTCATCACCTTTTTTTAAAAAAGAAAGATAGTCTCACAATTAAAAAAAATACTTTATAAAGAGATTGATTTATCTTTTTTTTAAATTGGAGTAATCAAATTTAAGATATTTAAATTTTGAAAATTTAATTTATTTTTCAATATATTTTCAAAGGGTCAATTTTAATATTTTTTCCTTGATATATGTTTTTTTTTCGATAGGTATAAAAAGCTCAATCCAAACATGGAAGAGCAGTAAGTAGCGTATTACAACACAATCCCCGATCAACCAGAACGTACGCAGCACTCCCGTGTAGCAGCAAAGAACAAACTGTGGCTCCTGTTCGTGTATCTTAATAGCAACACCTCCAAGACATATCATGACTAAACACATGAAAACAGAAAAGCACGTATTCTTCGACCGCAATGCTGGTGCATCTATGTCGTTGTATGGGTGAGAGAAAAATTAGTGAAATATATATATATATATATATATATATGTTAAAAATAAATTATCATAGCATTATGAAACAGCATTTAACAAAGCAAAATATTCAAATTACAAAAAAAAAAAAAAGTTACGTTTCTAGAAATAGCACATGTTTGCAAGACTTGGTTAGTGGAAATCTCACATTTTAATTTGAGTTAGTGGGATTACTTTCATCCTTAAAATCATATGTGCGAATAATTTTAGTTTTTAAAGTTTAAAATCTAATTAATTAACCTCTGACTTTGTAATCGTGAATTACGTTAGTGTTGTGACTCAAATTTGTTAAGACACCATCAGTTTTTATCAGTAACTAACATCTGAACATATTATCTGGACTAACATTGCACACACAAATAAATGGATACATATTTTTATACAAATAATTGATATATGAAATTTCATACGAGGAGTTAAACAATGGGTTGAAATTTCATACATGATTTATGATGTCTAAAAATTCAGGTAATGAGTTAGATAGTATGCTTAGATGTCAGTAAATGTTTTACATTAACAATAGGAAATAATGTGATTCATAATTATAAAGTCATAAATCAATATTTAAATTTTAAACTTTACGAATCAATCAAAGTGACTCACCTATAAATTTAAGAAGTAGGGTGAGCATTAATTTCATTCTTTGTTTTTTTTTTATATAAACCTAAAGTAGGAACCATGCAATGTACCACATAGCTTCAAACATTCAAATACTAGTCTCGAATTGTGCAAGAACTAACTTTGTCCCTTTGTAAGTGGTGCCAAAATCACATTCGGTCATAACATGACACCAAATTATATGTGATTTGGTTCCTTTGAACGCGGGATCATATACATGCATTTTACCAAAACGACACCAAGTTAATACTCCCTTAGTTCTTCATTAACTTTTATCAAATTAGAAAAGTGATAAAGTCCTAAAGATGAAAAGTTTTGTACTCCTCAGTTCTACATAGCCAGAAATTCCGCGGTTTTGTTACTTTGAAAAGCGATGAGAGATCTAACTCTATTTTACTTTGAAAAGAGATTAGTGATCTAACTCTATCTGCACCCAACACCATGCATGGGCAACGAAAAAGCCATCCCAGCTCCTTTTTCTAAAGAACTGAAAAGAACCATCAACAGTTGCTATAAAATCTTAGTGTGAGGTGACAAACTTTGCCTCTGCACCAATCAAAACTAGAAACCCACTCATTCCTTTAAACAGAACAATGCCAACTTGCTATGCTTTAAGATATGTGTGCCTTCAGATCAGAGCAAAAAACATGATGATTTGGGTTAATTAAGTTTCTCTTGGGGTCTTGTCAAGAAGGGAGGAATAAAGTGAAAGACAACCTTTCTTGCATAGTGGAAGACTCTTTTTGTTTCTTTCCATATGCAAGGGAATAGAGAGTAACTGCTAGATTCCAAATTTGAAACCTTTAAGCGAGAATGCTTACTTCTTAAGGAATTCTGATATAAGGAACTTGGAATTTTTAAGTAGTTGGGGCTCTTAATTCTTGAATAGGAGAAAGCTATATACCATCCTTACAAGTTTTTGTGAGTATCATAATAGACAATTTTTTAAAAAATTGCTTCAACTCATTCTTCCTTAAACATCATGCCAACAAGCACTTTCGAGAAGTTGACAATGATAAATAAATAAAATAAACAAATAACACACCCTAATACGGTGAATATGGCCAACATATTAGCACATATGGTGACATTCTACTCATGTATCACCTTACCTTGAATTTGATGTTTAGATTTTTCCTATTGGTAGGTGATTTATAAGTACATTTATAAGTGTTCAATAAATCTGGAGCCATGCATTGACCCTGAATTGAGACAAGCTTTTTCCTCACTCTACACTTTTTTGCATTAAAAAAAATAGTGAATGTGTTTCATGGATCATGTATGGTCCAAAATCTAATTAAGAAGTTGAGTTTACTTATCACAACTCATCTTAATAATGAATATTTAATTTGTATAGAGGGGCAGAGCCAAGAATTTTAGAGGAAATGGCCAAATTAATTAATATAAATAATATAAAATAAAATAAATTATCACGTAGAAAGTATAACATGAGTCATTATATGATTTTTTTATTCAAGTTATTAGTAAATCACAATTTATTTTATCATCAATTCTCTTTTTTCTCTCAATAAATGAGTCAATAGTTTTCTTCTTAGATACCTTTTAAGTTCAACTTAAAAAAAATATGTATATTAATATATTATTTAACATCAAAATTGAGCATCATAAACAATTAATACATAAATAACAATTTCACTAAGTGAATAAAAAATATTAATAAGAAAAAAATCTTAAAAAACTAAATATATTTTTGAGACATTTATATATTTCATACCACCATATATGTATACTATTACACACGAGAGACTTATATAGATTAGGTGTAGAGATGATTGATTTTTTCAAAGAGATTAGAATACAAAATATATAAATAATTATATAATAAAAGTGCAGAATTTGGGCGACCATGCACCGCCGCCCCCTTCCTTCCGCCACTGTTTGTGTGTTAAAATTACTTAAATTATGGGGGATTTGTATACGCACTGAGATTGAAAATCTTATTCTCTCTCCAACTTTTGAGTTATGTTCTATTCTTTTATTGGGAACCATATATGAAAATTTGAAAATTTTAATTAGAATACAAGTGCAATTCCAAAATCACTTGACACCTTCCTCTGTTTAAAGAGAAAGAATTTTACATCCAATCAATATATTAAGAATTCTTATAATTTTACTCATTAATCCCACGTAAAAATGATAACAGAACATAAAAATGGTAGAGATATATAGAAGCGATTTTGACCACATCCCATAAATTTACACTAGAATTCTCCATCACATTTTGGTGAGTTTTCTAATAAATACCCCTTGCATAGTTAGTGAGTGCAGTAAACAAACCCTTCTTGAATATAAAATGACAAAATTTATAGTACATAACAGTACCATTTTTGTTGCATCTGTGCGACATATACAGTTTGAGGAATAAGATTCACATGCCACCGAAATATGTTTGAGGATTCATGCTCACAATATCTGTTTTGGGCTAGTCCTTGGGAAATATGTGTCAAAAATTGAAGATTCTTCTTAAATTATTGGGTAATCTAGAAGTTAATTATACATTTTTATCTCGGAGGTGATTCAAAAGTCCCATGCTGGAGATTCTGGTAATTAGAGGACAAGGGTGAATGCTTGCTCAATATGTGGATTGGAGTGTCCAACCCCCGATCCAGTTCTCAGTTATTTATCCAAAATTCTTAATTTTTAACATCGAATCATAAAATGAAAATCCATAAACAAATTGTGAGTATAGGTACAAAGGCAATTCCCTCCTCAACCCATCACAATCTGTAAGAAAATGAAAAATATCTCTTCAGGTGGCATGAATATCCAAAGCAGCAAGTCTGCACCATGTTGCCTTCAGCGTTTGTCTAATTAAATGCAGACAATTGATTGGTTTGCTTTCTCTCAAGACAGCATGTTGAATAGATTATCATAGCAATCAAAGAACAGATAAGGGTAATGCTATAGAAGACTCAAGCGTTCCATAGATATGCAGGTTGATTTCACGATTTATCAAGGCTAGAGCCTCATTGGAGTCAGATTCACAGAATAGATTTCTGCAACCGATTTCCTAGGCCTGAGCTCATCAGTAAAAGGTCTTGCTATTTGTAAAGAAGCCAAAAAAAGGGGGCAACAAAATTTATTACGTTATTCAATGGTGCAGTATAATTAGTGTCTCTTCACCAATATAAATGTTTGGCATTTTTTTTAATTACCAATGCGTGTTATTAATTCTAGCACTTTCTTTTTCTGGCCTAGCCAAAATTGAAATAAGAATTAGTAGTTTGATTTTGTTGAACGGTCAACTTAAAATTTTTTATACTATTATCTAGTGAGACTTTTTTCTTTGCATGATTTGTTAGCAGTAAATATGAAAATTAATCATATATATTGGTATCACAATGCTGAATAATTAGATAATAATATAATTATTTTTTAAATTTATCAAACTGATATCTCAAGGGCAGGTACTAGTTAAGGTAGTAAAAGAAAAAGTTTTATTTTGAAAAGATATATTATAATTCTTTCAATTTATAAAACCTACCATGAAGTTTAGAAACTCACTATTTTAAATTAAATAGGGCACTAGTAAATAAAACCCTATTTTATTATACAATGTGAATCAAAATGAAGCTTATACAAATTTGGATAGAAATCTTTTCATAAATTGTGTTTCCTTTTTTGTGCTCTTAATTATTTTCTGACACATGAAAGGTACATATTATATATTTAATAATATATAAAATTTTAAATTTATTTTTATTTTTATTATTTTATGTGATAATAAATAATTAAAATAATAATAAAAGGGACGTCAATTTGAAGACTATACATTTTTACCCTGCAAATTTATGACACAAAGTACCGGAAGGGTGCACCGAAAGTTAATGTAGTAGTACTATAAGAGCGTAATTAAGATTTGTGCATATTTATTACGATTGTTAAAAGTTCAAACAATATCCCTGCGATATCACGTACAAGGTGACGGTGAATTCAAGCGTGTTCGCATCTGATAAAAGAGAAGACTCAGGCCCACCTACTTGCTACGTAGAGGAGACATTATCATATGAATTATTTCAATGCCATTAATGTATGGGAGTTAATGTTCATCCACTGCGAAGAAGATACGTTGTCGTCGAGGTTATAAGAACCCGGAGTGGGCAACAAACTGTACATAATACTGAACAAAATTTACTGGTTCAACCGGTTTAGTTTCAGCCAGAGAGTGTGTGTATATATATATATACACACTAAGCTTATTATTCTTAAAAAACTATTATAAATATCACTCAAGTCTACTGCATATTGCTTAGAGTAGCAAGCTTTTACTTTATGATAATTATAAGTATTTATGTTTAGAGTATTTTATTTATATGTTTAAATACTCCTTGATTTGACAAGTCAAGATGTATAAGAAAAAAAATGAAATTTTCATATTTAAATAACTTGGCCGGTTCAACCGATTTTTAATCAGTAGTTCACACTGAATATTTTTGGCCAAGTTCATTGATTTTTCACAAATTCACAATGGTTTTGACCAGTTTTAAAAATCTGATTTTTCGGTTTTGATCAAACCAATCAAAGGATCAGTTCCAGTCCAATCGGTCGGACCGTAAGGCCGGTCCGACGTTTAGAACATTGGTTGTCATCATATGATCATATATTCATGTCAGTGGACCATAAGTCACATGCTTGCAAGGGGGAAGGATGGGACGTGATTGGCTTTTGTACTATGTTTCAAGAATTTAGAGCATTTAGACTTGGTTGGAAGAGTAAAACAATGATGGCACTTTAGGCGCTCCAATCATTCAGTTTGGCCTGGAAGGACTCCCGACTCATGGGGCAAAAAGGATTAGTGAATTGGACAATACCTGCATTCAGCGGCATGTTTCTAGCTCATTCGATTTTTTTAAGAGGTTTTCTTAATAAATGACTTAATAGTATTCGTTCAAAAATTAGAAGTGATAATACTTTTATTGGATAATGAGATTTTAATATTTTTAGTGTATTTAAAAGGATATAAAAATTTGTCTTTTTTTTATTTGTTAACTAATGTTCTTAAGATATCAAAGTGAAAAATATAAATTTTATTATGAATTTAATTTTAATATATTAATAATATAAAATTTTTAACGTAGTTATCTAATAATGTGTTACTAAATTATTAAAAGTATTTAGCTTTTATGACATCTACTTTAAAATCCATGCACATAATGAAATATGATTGGTTGATAATATAAATAATTTTTTTTTAACAATTGGCAATAGCTCGACCACTTCAAAGAGAGGCGGAGCAGAATAAAGGTTTACAAAATATCCATCAGGAGCACCTACGACCATATGACATACTAAGCAAATAATATAATAGAATCAGACGCAAAACAAATAAAAACACCAACATAAACCCAAGTGTAAATCACTTTACACTAATAATGTATTAGAATTAACCTAATTTAGATTTAAAAATGCTCCTTGATGATATTTGTGACTGCCTTGTGTTGAGAAAATTAATGTTTTGTTACATGTTTTGTGCTATTGTATTCTAAACATACGTTTCTTATGTCTTAGCGACATTTCTTGTAAAACTAGTTCAAAGATTAAAGCTTTAACGGCTAAAATCTTAGATCTATGAATCAAGTTCTCATTTTTAATTCTGAAGACATAGATCTACAATATTTGAGTTGAGAAAAAATGAGTTAAAAGTAAGGTTACAAGAGTTTTTATAACAAAACCCCAAATTTTTGTTTGCTGGAATTTCTACCTTTACTCGATAGTACATACTCTGAAAATGATTTCTGTAAAAATAGAAGATATTTTTGAGTGAAACAAATTTTAAATGAGATCTAACATGCACGAGAACATTCTATAAAACGTTCACGTAAAAAAGAGCAGAAATTAAATGAGCAAGATATGAATTTTAAAAGTTAAGCCATTTTTGCTGGGTTTAAAATTGAGTAACCAGTAAAGAAATTTTTTATCTCGAGCTATACAAGCCTGTAAATTTTCATGCCAAAACTGTTTCATTGTTGGGCCCAATTTACATTTAAACTCGCTGGTCCATTCTCTGAAGTCTGAACCTAACCCATAATAGGTTTAATAAAGGATAAAATTGTAATTTCACAAAACATATTGACAAAATTACCCTAATAAAATAAAAAAGATGAATAAAAGAAAGAGGAGTCTAAATGTAACACCGTAAATATTATTTAAAAATTAATTTGAATTTTATTAGTCATAATTTAAAAAATTTGATAGTTTTAGCAATGATGAGATGACCCAACGGATATGTTAAAAATTTTTTTTTGGACTGGGTTGAATAGTAACATTGTGGGCTCTACAGGCCCGTCGGGACATCCAAAACCCTAGAATTGGGATTCAGAGGTACCTAAAACTAAGAAATTATAGGATTGAAATTAGAAATAGTAAGAAATGAGAATTTTATACCTGGAAAATAATATTGAGTAATGTTTGATTATCCAGGTATGGTATTTGACCTGTTCGGTAGAGTTTTGATGTGTGATTTTTACACCGTATAGTTACTTGGTGACCAAGTAATCTTTACCAACCACTTTATACCAAGTGGATGGCAATGCTTAAAACTTGAAAAGCAAGTTTTAATCTTCACTTTTCATTTATTATACTTTACTTGGGAGCTAATATTTCATCCGTTCGGTAAAATTTCGATATGTGATTTTAACACCCAAAAAGCTATTTGCTCCCCAAGTTAAAGTGAGCTACTTATCTTGAGCCAAATGAAGGGCCAAGATTCATTCTTTGACCAACAAATCAAATCCTAACCATCCATTTTTCTTTCTTAGATTAAGAACTATCTAGTTATAATATATAATATTCACGCATTCATTATAAGATCAACACAAGTTCAAATCTTCTTCATGAAGCCAAGTTTCTTCGTCTTCAAGCCTCAATTTCGGCCAGCACAAGGAGAAAGACCAGTCTTCATTTATTTCTCTCCAAACCACCATTAACAAGCTTCAAGCTTTCTAACTCCTAGCCTAAACTTGATAAAACCACAAACTCTTCACAAACTTATTCTACACATCAACACCTACAAATCTAACCGATTGAAATCTCAATTCTCCATCAATCCTTACACTGATACCTCACTTCCTCACTAATTTAGGAAGGATTTGGGTTTGATTTGGGAGCTTTGCAGTGAAGAGTATCAATCTTGGAGCACCATTTGGAGCCAAGATTTCTAAAGCTCCAAAGAATAGGGTTTTTGAACCTCTTCTTCTTCAAATCCATTTTTCTATTTTAATCACTATTTCAAATTGATATTTTTGGTTGGATTGGTTGATGATATATGGCTATTGATGTATTAATTTTGGTGGAGTGTTTGCATGATTTTAGAAAATCCATTTTGGCAAAACAAGTTTTGAATCATGTGCTGGAATTCTCAGGTTTGTACTGGCAAGTTATGAATCACAAATTTTCTGATATATTTGTAGATGTTTTTATCAGCTAAAAAACTTATATGTTGAAGATAACATCCTAAAGGAAACTACATAATTTTTCTTGGATTTAAAAATGGGTTTTACTATTTTATAAAAATCAGAAACTGAGGTTGTTGTTGAGTTGTCTGGACAGCCAATTCTGAAGCTCTGAGCTTGTCTAATTTTGTTACTATATCAAATTATTGAATTATCACTTGAAATTTTACAAAGTGTTGAGGAAATATTGAAGTCCAACTATGAATTTTTGTATGATTTGATATGATCATTTGATAGGGTAATCAAATTGGGAACTATTGCTGTTGGCAGTAAATAGGGGGTTTATGATCTCCGAATTTGTCTAATTTTGTTAACAAGGTTAGGAACTCTTTTTGCTTGAAATTTTTATGGAACCTTGTGGACACATTAAAGTGTCGTAGATAATTTTTATAGCCTCTGAATTGGTTGTTTGATGTGCAAGTTAATTGATGATACATGGGTGTGAAATCTGCCCATGTGCTGTATTTATGCTACGACATTATAATTGTGACATGATGACATTTGGTCCAAGTATGATGTATATGAGTGCATGCTAGTTACATTAAGGATTGGTTTGAGGCATAATTGGAATCATATTGTGAATGAATATGTATATGTGCCTTATGCATGCATTTGGAAAAATAAAAGTGAATGATACACATATGTGGCAAAAGAGAATATATGAATTTGAATCGTGCATGTTCTGACACATGGAGAAAATAGAAATAAGACTTAAGTTGAATGAGGGTAAGGTAAAAAGGAAGAACTTCCCTAGCGTGCATGTTCTGACATATGGAGAAAACAGAAAGAAGACTTAAGTTGAATTGAGGGGAAGGCAAAAAGAGGAATTTCCCCAAAGATATTATGAGTCAGTAGACGTATCGACTAGGAATAAATCTGTGTATGATTCGGAAGAGGAAACAATGAAGTCGATGATCATGTATAGGAATGAACTTAGTCTTGATAAGCAGTCTATCTCCCTTGTGTGGTGTGATCCACTATAAATACCCGTTGGGTATAAACTAAGTCTTTCCTATGTCGACAAAAAGAGAAAAATATACTGAATTGAGTTTTGTAGCATGATATAAACTAAGTCTTTCCTATCTCGATAAAAAGAGAAAAATGTACTAAATTAAGTTCTATAGCCACAAGAGAAAACTAAAGAATTTGCTTTGAAATATCTAGAACAAGTGAAGGTGATTTCATTAAAGATTTCTGCATTTATCATATGCATACACATATTAATTTGAATTGTCTGCCTAGGATGATTTACTAGGTGTTTAAACATTGGGTTGTATATGCATTAAGTGATTGATCATGCGGTCTGGAACTCTAAAAATGAACCATTGTTATGAAATGCATGATCATTTTTTTTTTATAAACCAAAGTGGCTGGGGTGATGACGATGATATTATAATTGAGTTTTTGGGGAGTTACCCTAATGAGAATTGTATAATTCTCACTCCTATGTGTTTTGTGTTCCTTTGTCATATCCAGGTTGATCCAGAGAATGATGTGACTGCTACGTGAAAGAACTCAGGATTACAGTAATTTAGTAGTTGATGTTTATATTTTACGGTACTTAGTTGGAGTTATATGTATGCAGATGTAATAGAGAACATATATGTATTAAAGCTCTTAGAAGAGCTTCCTTTTGTACTTGGCTATGTATTAAATAAATATTTTGTATCCTTATTATATATTTTAATATAATTATGCTTAGTTATTACACGCATTAATCAAGCTTGATATAGATATTTAAGACAGGTCCGTTAATTTATGAACAACAATTTCTCTAGTACGATGTTATGACTTAATAATGATGTTATACTAGAGAGGACATTTCATTAAATATATACAATTTGAGGCTAAAATGATAACAAGATAGAATTTTAGTGATTTTTCAAGTAGAGATGTCAACTCTGTCTAGAAAAGTCAATATAAAAAGTTATGAAATATAAGTGAATGAACACAAGGATAAAAGATTCTTAAAATTTGACTCATTAAATAGGCACAAGAGAACTCAAGAAAACATGATAAAACATAATTCAACAATTATTTACTAATAGCTATTTTAAAATAATTATTGGATCATGGCTACACTTAAAGACAGAGAAAATAATTAAAAATTTAGAATCTATATTCTAAATTAAGAAAGAATATATCATAAAGCACCATACACCAATAAAACTATGCTTTATAGAAACACCAAGGTAGCATGGTGAAAGTTCCAAGGCAGAAAATATAGAGACATTGAGGATAAAAACGTGTTTGGAGAAGGTGACAGAGACAAAAACCCCAAATTTGTCTCCTTATGAGGACAATTTTTAAGCCAATTTTTGTACCTCTAAAAAGAAAGGACACTAGAGACATGTCTTTGGAACACAAATTTAAAATATTTATTTTCAAGTATATCGCTTTAAACATTTCATATTACATATGCCCTTCTCAGTTTTCAATTTTTCATCAAATTAGAACTTAATCTTCTTCATCTTTTAATCAATTATCATGTCCTATTCATCACTATCAAACATTGTTCCATCTCATCTCTAGTATCATCTCCATCTCTACTATCTCACTGTTTCTATTCTTTCTGTCCCAAGCCAGGTGCCAAAGGCAGCCCAAAGGTATGAATAAAGTAGATGGTGAATGTACTATTGTGTATGCCATGCTATAAGAAATCATGTAATGATCTATGAGACTTTTTGAGATGTTATGAAATAATTATGACTCTGTATGAGAAGTATGAATGATATGTGTGTGCCTGAGAAAATGCACAACAAGGGGGGTTGAATCGTGCATTTTGCGTTTTCAAAACTTTTCTGAAAAGATTTTAAAACAAGTTTTCTCAAGATGAAAAATTAGAACAAGAGAAAGGAAATAGTGTCAGATTAGAAAGATTATCTTTTGGCAAATTCTGAATGTAAATAAAAAATAGAAATGAAGTAATGTTGAAGTAAATAAGAGAGATAACAAGGAGATTGTACAAGAGTTTATATTGGTTCGGCTATGGCCAAGCCTACATCTAGTCCCCAACTAACCAGTTGAGATTCTACTAAGTATTCTTGTCCAAGTTTTTTCAAGCTTTACAACCAGATAGTATTTTTCTAGTCTTCTCAAACTATTCAAGTGAGCAGTCAACAAACCTGATTCTCACAACCAAGTAGTATTTTCCTAGCCTTTTCAAGCTAAACAATTGACCTTTACCAGGTCAAGGTTACTAGAAGGATATTGGTTTGTTTTTGGATACAACTCAAAGCATTCAGCTCTTATAATAGAGCTCTCAGAAAGAGGATAATTTCTAAATGCTAAGCTTTTTGTAAGAAGATTTTTGTGTAAAACTAAGTTTTGCTTTTGATAAAGTTCAGAAGGTTATGAACACTGAATATGTGTATCTTTTCTTATGATGATTTTCTAATTCAGCCATATCTCATATTTGAGTAGCACTTCCTTTTATAAACATAACTCAAGAATTTGAATGTTAGAGACCGTTTAGACTATGTCAACCCTTAAGGTGACATGTGACCATGTTTCATGGTGGACAAAACCTTTATTCAATGGTTTCTGCTCTGACAAAGTATAGTGACAAGTTTCTTTTGTTAGTGTACCTTTGTACTTGCTTGTTTTGTACCAAAATGTTGCACAAGTATCTTTCTTGATGTCTACAGGGCTTTCTTTGGATCAAAAACATGTTTTTGAAAGAAGATCGAGCTTGAGAAGTCTTTTTATGAAGTACAAACATCTTTCTGAGAAACTTGTCTTTCTTCTAAATGCATTCTGAGCTTGTTTTAACTTTCTGAAGAGCTTTTTGTTATTGCAATGACTTTTTGGAGTTGATAGAAGGTTTGATAAGATATTCTCATGGTTAATTAAAGCTAAGATGATACATTTTTGAATATATTATGATGATTCTAGTACATGTCTGAATTGTAGCTTTGACTTTTTGAAGACCCAACCATCTTTTTGGAACCTTTTGTGTGAGATATAGCTTTCTCATTGCACTTGAAATGTGATAGTCTTAATTTTTAAGGCTCGAATTCTTTTCCCAAGGAATATTACACTTAAATCTTATCCATTCTCCTTTTAATGAGAAGTTTATTTGGTTATGAATTTGGAAGTGATTTGTATAAATCTCTTGTTTCTAGTCTTAAAGAATTACAGACTTTAAGTTTGGTTTTGTTTTATTCAAGAAATACACTTGAACACATGTTAACTTATATCAAGAAGAATTTTTATCTTGGATTTGTGTTGTATCAACGAAACCATCCTAGCATTTGAAAGTTTCATTTTAGGGTCTGGAGCTAAAAATCTTCCCCGTTTTGATGATGACAAACTAATCCTTAATAGAAAAACTTTTGATATATGTATAAAAAAAGTTCTCAAGAGATGTTGAACAAGGAAAATTTTGAAAAACAATTCATTTTAACAGATGATATTATTGAGCTATCATAGCAGAAGCTGGTGTATATATATATATATAGTCTAGAAAGCAATCAACATAAATAACTAGTAATGTAACCAAACATATATAAAAAGAATTCATCCAAAGAAATAAACATTGTCATAAATATGATGGTAAAAGAGTTCAGATACTTTAATTTAATAGGGCAAAAAATGATACAATATCATTGCATCCATGATTTGAACTTCAAAGAGACATTTTTCCTTGATTTGGCAACCTCCCCTACAAAAAGATAATTTTTTTGATCAAATCTTGTTTTCTATTCTCTCCCTTTTGTTATTAATAAAAAATGACAAAGACTTAAAGGGGAAAGGGCAACACTGACTCTTTCTCTAAATATCTTTGGCAATGGCTAGGGTCTGTAATATTATCTATTCATCAATCCTTATATAAGCCCCAAGATTCCCATTTGAGGCTTCCATGCAATCCATTTTGGCAGCAAGATCTTTCTAATTCTGGAGAAGGACTTGAACTTCAACCATAGAGACTGTGGGAGCTTTAGAAACATGAGTTAGTGGCCTTGGTGGCTGTTGCAAGTTAGGATGGTAAGTAGGGTAGAGTGTTCAAGATGGTAAGGTTAGATTGTTGAGGTGTATGAGTGAGTAGAATGAGGGGGTAGGTTTGTGTAGTGGGTGGATATTCTTGATTGTTCTAGAGGTTGTTAGATGTTTGGTAATTTTTTAGATAGGAATTTTGGAAGTTCAAAGAGATGGATTCCAGAGAGATTCAAGGTGGGATATCAGAGTCCCCAATCTTTTAGTGTCATGACCATCTAAGGAGAAGCTCTATAGAAAGTTTAGCAATTTTCTTGTCCACCTTATCTTAAGGATGGTCATCTTGATCTTGTCTTTACATTCCCAAGTCATGAGATATATGCCTAAGCATCTCAGAATCTTTTTCAGATTGGTTTTGTAGGAGCTCTACTTCTTATTCAGCTTATGCCATCTTCTTTGCTTGGATCCTTATATCCTCATAGATTTTGGAGATGATCTTAGAAACTTAAATTTCTTCTAGTCCAAGTCTTATAGATTGTTTCTATTGGACATCCTTAGGTCTGAAAGCATAGAATTGCTACAAAGATGGTGGTTAAGTTAGTTGAATGGATGGGAATATGGTGTATCCCAATTGTTAAGATATCACCCTGGATTGCTCTTTAATGACTACAAAGGTTGCCTTGCATGAGAGGGTTCCTCATGCACTACTTCTCTGGAACTTTGGGTATCCTTAGCTTGCTTAACCAATTTTAACTTTCCTTATTCTCTCTTTAGATTTTTAGCTTGAGATTCAAGCTTGGCCTTTTTCAGCTCCTCATTGATCATTTGATTCATTGAAATCTCCTCCTTCTTGATTCTTCTTGTGTCATTCTTTTTTCAGCATCTCTCTAATAGTAAGAGAACCACTAGAAAATCCTTTGGGCAGGGGTTTCACTTTGCTTCTAATGAGAAGCTTGTCTTTCCTTATTATTTTGCCCTTATTTTCCTTCTTCTCCTCTTATGCTCTATCAGGCTTATCTTTCAATAGCTTTTGAGCAATAATTTTCTTGATGAGCTTAGCCATGATAGGCTCATCATCATTGTCACTATCATAATCATTCTCAGAACTAGAGGATTCTTCTAGAGTTAGTTCCCCTAAGCTTTCTTCTTCTTTTTCTTCTTATAAGTCATGTAGAATTAAGGCCCTCTTCCTTTTCTTTGTGCTAGGTGCACTAGCTTCTTTTTTCTTCTCAGCTTGTGTTCATTCTTGTTGAGCCTTTAACAAGTTCCCAAAATTTTTCATTGAGAAACTTGCTCTTTTTCCCTTATATTCTTCACCTTTCAGTAGCTAGGCACACTATTTGAACACCATTATGAGAGGCATGCCATAAGGGAGAATGCATGACTTCTCTTGTTTTGGTTATTGCAGTAGCCATGTAGTCCATGATTAACCAAGTAAGGTTAATGTAACATCCCCTACTGCTTTATGGATTGATGACTGTCCCTACAAACCAACACGGGGTCTTTTCAGTGTGCTTTGTCCTTACTCACACGCTTCCCAAGAAAACTTCCCAGGAAGTCATCCATCCCAAAATTACCCCAAGTCAAGCACGTTAACTTTGGAGTTCCTTAGTGATGAGCTATCAAAAAGAAGATGCATCTTGTTGGTATAAGTAATACAAATCAATTTATATAAGCCATCTTTAACTGTATAGTCCCATACCTATACAGCCTTAGGATCTTTCTCGTTCTGGTGTATAATTAGTTCATTCATACATCCCTCCGCTTAGAAGCTGTTAGAAGCCGCTCATTGTCCCTGCTTTCTTACACTGACAATTACTTCCCACCCTCATCACTGGGCGTTACATGTCCACCAGCTTCCACTTGGTTCATCCCCGAACCACACTGTACTGAGAGAGGTGTTGGCTCTGATATCATTTGTAACATTCCCTGCAGCTTTATGGATTGACGACTGTTCCTACAAATCAACCATGGGTCTTTTCAGTGTGCTTTGTTCTCACTCACATGCTTCCTAGGAAAACTTTCCAGGAGGTCATCTATCCCAAAATGGGTCCAAGTCAAGCACGCTTAATTGTGGAGTTCTTTAGTGATAGGCTATCAAAAAGAAGATGCATCTTGTTGGTATAGGTAGTACAAATCAATTCATATTAGCCATCCTTAATTGTATAGTCTCATACCTATATAGCCTTAAGATTCCTCTCATGCTGGTGTGTAATTGGTTTATTCATGTACCCCTCTACTTAGAAGCTGTTAGGAGCCACTCATTGTCCGTGCTTTCTTGCATCGGCGATCACTCCTCGCCTTCTTCAGTGAGTGTTACATGCCCACCAGCTTTCGCTTGGTTCATCCCCAAACCACACCGTACTGGGAGAGATGTTGGCTCTGATACCATTTGTAACATCCCCTGCTACTTTATGGATTGACGACTGCCCCCACAAACCAACACGAGGTCTTTTCAGCGTGCTTTGTTATCACTAACATACTTCATAGGAAAACTTCCTTGGAGGTCACCCACCCCAAAATTACTCCAAGTCAAGCATGCTTAATTGTAGAGTTCTTTAATGATGGCTACCGAAAAGAAGATGCATTTTGTTGGTATAGGTAGTACAAATCAATTCATATAAGTCATCCTTAACTGTATAGTTTCATATCTATATAGTCTTAGGATCCCGCTCATGCTGATGTGTAATTGGTTCATTTATGTACCCTTCTGCTTAGAAGCTGTCAACAGCCGCTTATTGTCTGTGTATTCTTATACCGATAATCACTCCCCGCCTTCTTCACTGAGTATTACATGCCTTCCAGTTTTCGCTTGGTTCATCCTCAAACCACACCGTACTGGGGTTGCAATTACCAAAAGTGTGTGACGTGGAGTGGTAAAGGGTTTTTCTGAAGAATCGTTTTGAAGTGCCTTCTGAAGATTCTGAGCATTTTAACTAACAGACGCATTGCCTTATTTATTTTTGATTTAGAGGTCAACTCTCAGTCTTATAGCCAGGGGAGGCTTCCATGAAGTATGAATGCAATGAGGTGCAAGATAGTTTAAAAGGCTTTGATGTTGAGAATGTTTCTGATGTAAAAGAAATGATCTTTAGCTAGAAGTTTTCTGAAAATATATGCAATTTGTAATTCGCTAGTCACAAACCTTTGCTCAACATCACCTTTTTGAACATGATCCCTTATAAAATGATGTTTGATGCTAATGTGATTGGATCTAGAATGTTGTATGGGATATTTTGCAAGATTTATAGTGATAATCACTTAGTTGATTTTTGATCCATAGCATTTGAGCCTAACAATTTACAACTGAGACATATTCAACTTCTTCTATGGACAGTACAATTGTGTTTTGTTTCTTATATGACCAATTGATTAGGCAATCACTAAAGAAGTAGCAACAATACCCACTTATACTCTTCCTTTCAATTCTATGTCTAGCAAATCTATACCACAGTAACCAATAATGCCAGAAGAGGTACCTTTCTCATACCATAGACTAGGGTTAGTTGTTCCAATGAGATATCTATGTGTTTGATAGCAATTAAGTATGATTGCTTGGGTGTAAATTGAAATTTAGCACAAATTCCCACACTTAGTTGTATATCTGGTTTACTAACAGTGAGATAAAGCAATGACCCAATCATGCCTCTATACATTGATTTAGATAATTTTTCACCTTTCTTATTTACATCAATAATTTGAGATAGATGGATAGGTTACTCATGATTTTGGCTTGATCTATATTGGGTTTGGCTTGATCTATATTAGACCTTTTCAAAAGATCTTTTGTATATTTTTCTTGATGGATAATAATTCAATTTTCTTATTGATTTATCTGAAGTCCTAAGAAGAACTTCAGTTCATCTATCATTCTCATCTTAAATTCACTTTGCATAAGTTTTGAAAAGCTATTACAAAGAGAAATTTTAGTTTCTGAACTATCAAAAAGTTATCTTTTTTATGTAAAATGAAAAGAGTGGTGCCTACATTACCTCTCTTAAACCCATTGTTAAGCAAAAAGGTACTGGATCTTTCTTACTAAGCTCTAGGACCTTGTTTAAGACCATACAGTGCCTTAGTAAGCTTAACACATGGTTTGGAAGGTTTTCATTCCTAAATCCTGGAAAGTGCTTTACATAGACTTCTTCACATAGAAATCCATTTAGAAATACAGACTTGACATCTATTTGATAAAGAATGAACCCTTTATGAGCAGCAAAGGCTAACAACATTTTGATGGCTTAAAGTCTTGCTACTGGAGAAAAAGTTTAATCATAGTCAATATGCTTGTTGGTTATAGCCTTGACCTACTAGCCTTGTTTTGTGCCAATGATAGACTTTTATTTAGGCCTTTCAACTAGGGTTTATACTTTCCTTTTCTCAAATTGATCTAGCTCTTCTTGCATAACTTTTACCCAATTTTCACCATTTAGGGCTTTTTTAGACTTTTTTGTTCAAATTCTAAGAAAAATACAAGATGACTTAACTTTGAAGAATCTTCTGGTTCTAACTCCTTGGGACATATCTCTAAGAGTTTGATTCTATAACACTGCATTTAGATTAGCGACCCTTTTATATCTTTTAGGAATTGATACTTCTTTTGATTCTCCATCAGAAGCAGTCTCAAGGTCTTCAAAAACCTCATTTGCTCCTTTAGATATATTGTTGTTCTAATAATTATGAAGCAGTGAGATGATTTTTCTAGATGTTTTTAGGCAGATTGGTACTTTGTGTAGCTTTGACAGTTTCTTCAAGACTAAGATTTTCAAGCTCATCCTTTAGAATTTTCATCTCTTGACTTAAGTCATTTTTCTACTCCTTGAATCTTATATGGATTGTTTCTTCTATAACTTGTGTCCTTTTGTTGTAGACCCTATAGGCTTTTGGCATAGAAGAGTATCCTAAAAAGATTCATTATCAGAATTAGGATCAAACTTAGCAAATTTGTCCCTTATGTTAAGAATAAAGCATTTTGAACTAAAAATGTAAAAGTAAGATTTGTTAGGTTTTCTTCCCTTTCAAAGTTGATATGGTGTTTTCTTGAGAATTAGTCTAACAAAAATCATATTCTGGATGTGACAGGAAGTGTTCACAGCCTTAGCCTAAAACCCTTTCGAGAGACCACTTTCTAAAAGCATAGTTTTGGCAATTTCTTGTAATGATCTATTCTTCTTTTTTGTAATCCCATTTTGTTGAGGTGTTCTAAGAGAAGAGAAATTATGAGAAATCCCATTTTCTTCACAATTTTTCAAAACATGGTTTTCAAATTCACCACCATATTTGATCTGATGGATGAGATTGAAAGACCTTTTTCATTTTGAATTCTTTTTGAAAAAGCATTGAAAGATTCACAAGCATGATCCTTATGGCATAGGAACAAAACCCATGTAAATCTGGTGCAGTTATCCACTATGATCAAGCCATATTTCTTTCCAGCTAAACTAGCAATTCTAGTTGGACTAAAAAGATCAAGATGTAAATGCTCAAGTGGTCTAGTAGTAGATACTATTAGCTCCAGAACCCTATAAAATGAGCTTATTTGTTTTGAATGACAACAAAGTCAATTCAAAGAAAATACTTTGAAGAATGACTAATGGTTCTCTCGAGTTTCTTGCAAAGTATATAACAGGTTTCTATTGTTTAGCAAGAGTAAGGCTTACTCAAATGAGAATATATTTCACTATACATGTATGAGCCTGTTTATCTCATGTTATAAGAGCTGAAATGAAATAGAAGTGAAATTATATCCTTATCCGAGTAGTGGTTAGCTAACGATCAGAAGATGATTACAACGCTACAAGAAATCAAGGAAAAAGACTTTAAAAAGTAGTATAGGACATCAGAAAGTATACTCAAGATGAAGAAATTAGAATATGTCCATAAGCAATGTGTTACTAAATCTTCAATCATCACCATCGCAAATAAATCATCAGAAAAGAAAATTGAATTGAAGATCAAAAGTTTGAAGAATCATCAAGAAATCAGTTACGTACTTCAGAAAGCTAACATTTGTGTAGAGCATTGAATGCTACAGGAAAAGAAGAGAAATTTGAATTTTGAAATTCAAATTTCATTTTAAAGTCTAACCTAGTTATCAAACTGGTACGTCATCTTTTTGCCAAATTGATCAACCACCTTGGCTTCATGAAAGAGGAGTTCAGAAAGCATGATTAGAAAGTAGAAAAGTAGTTTCTAAAGGGAGATCAGAAAATTCAACATTATAATGGCTTCTACAACTGATGTAATAGATTTGTCAATCTCTCTTCTAGCTTACTCTTCCAAGACACAACAGATGAACAACACTTGTCCCTTGGAGATCTGATCAAAGGCAACGGTCATGAAGGAAGACTGCTATATATAGCAAGATGCTATGCTGAAAATGATAATGACAGTAAGAAAGACTAGGGCTTAAAAGAGAGGAAAATTTGCTTAAATCTTTCATCATCCGAGGAGGTTTATCATTCTTATGTAACTAGATTCCTTACATATAAAATCTACCTCTATGTTCTTTATTAGATTTATGCTCTTTTTAGGGAAGAAGTAATAAAAGGAAGTAGCTCTTGTTTCCCAGGTCTAACATAAAATTTATAATCTTTAAAAAAACTTGAGTGTAGGTTAGTTTGAGTGGCAACCCAAACAAAAACCTTTGTATCCCCGATCCATTAGTGATCTGTGTGAAACATAGCTTGGAGAGGCTAAGGTAAAACTATTTGCAATACAACAGCAAGGTGTTCTTGCTGGTCACGGTTTAGCTTGGAGAGGCTAGGCAAAGATTACTTGTAGCTTAGAGATGCTGGGGAAAGATTAGGGAAAGACTACTTGTAACGTGCTGAAGGAGATGCCTATCAATCACGGTTGGGTTTGAAAAGGCTAGTGTCAAGACTACTTGTAGCTTGGAAAGGTTAGGAAAAGACTACTAATAATATGCTGAAGGAGTTGCCTGTCAGTCACAGGTTGGCTTGGAGAGGCTAAAGCCAAGACTACTCATGTTAGCTTGGAGATGCTAGTACAGAACTACTCAATCTGTGACATTAGGTGATTTCTGAGGGTCATAGATGAGAGCTTGGGAAGGTTAATGTAAAAACTATCTATTCACTCTTTCTCAGGTTGAGGAAGTTGTTGTTTTTAGTGTAACCTCAATAGTTGTTGAGTACTGGATGTAGACAGTTTAGCTGAACCAGTACAAAATCCTTGTGTATTATCTTTCTCTCTCTGATCTCATTTATTTTCTTGTTGTTGTGCCTAATTGCTTTTTTATGTTAATAAATGTTGTTGCTGATATGTTATTTGTTTTTATAACTAAACGTTTATTAATTATCTTCAGAAACCTTCTTTCTGAAATCACTAACTTTGTTTTTGCTGCATTTCAAGTGTTACACTTGATAGTAATTGTTTTCAAGTTTTTTAGAAAATGAAAAAAGAAGCTATGCACGATTCAACCTCCCTTCTAGTGTACATTTCCACCTACAGATACTACATTTTTATTATGGAGAGAATTTCTGGTTTGTTTAACTTTTTCACAAAAGTCACAAGTAAACTTATTATCATAACTGATTCTAGGTAACCATTTGACAAGCTCCTTTTAAAATATCTTAGATATCAATCTAATGTCATCATATCTTATACTATAGCCACTTTTCATTCAAGAAGGATGTCAACCATTTTATATTTTGATCTAGAAGGTCATCTAGATACAATACATAAGTACTGTTGTGTCTTCTAGCAAAAAGAATTATCTTGCTTGAAGAGGGGTGTAATACTTTACAACCTTTGGCTTTGAATTCAACCTTATAGCCTTGGTCATAAAATTGACTAATGCTAAGAAGGTTGTGAGCTAAGCCATTTATTGAAAAAACATCAAAAATTACATGAGAGTCATTGTTACCAAAATTACCTATACCAGTAACTTTGGCTGTCTCCATTTGCAAATTTAATTGATCCATTGTTCTATGGTCTTAGGTTTCTGAACCAATGTCTACTTCCAATCATGTGTCTTGAGCACCCACCATACATGTACCTTTTATTTTATTTTTGAACTTGAGCTTTAAGACACTCTTGCATTGGAAACATGTTTCACCTTAGGTATGCATATCTTTTTGGGTCCTTTTAGTCAGTGACTTTCTTATTATAATCATGCTAAACAATTCTAAAATCATGCTTGACTTTTCAAAATAATCTATAATGACCAAAATACGGTCATGAGCAACAATTCCACTCACTGTACGTTGCCAGGAGCACATTATTACTGCACACAAGATCTTGGGGAACTAGAATAGTGCCCCTAATAGAGATATTTAACTTTAACTTGGTGAAGAGAAGACAACATCTCAAGGCCTTGCATTGAGAACTGGAGCTTTCTAATCCTTAACACACTACTAGAAACTTATAGAACTTAGACGATGGTTACTGATGGGAAAACTTTTGTCTATAATACAGATGATATTACAGACGATTTGCATAGAAATTTGGTCAATTTTTTTTTGTCCAGCTCACGATGCTTGTCTATAATACTATCTGTACCATATGGCGGCACTTGACTTCAATATGCATGCAGTTATTACAGACGGAATTATAGACAACAAAAGGAATGAATATATATATATATATATTGGTATGGAATTTATTGTCAGTAATACCATTTGCAATGTATTTTTTTTAAAATTCAATAAGCTAATAAATTACAGATGGGAATAATCTATCCATAATAAATAAATATTTTTTTATTTCATTTCAGAGTTAATTATAGATGATAATTTTCGTATGTAATATATAAATATTTTTTATTTTAATTTCAGAGTTCAATACGGACAAGAATTTCCCTCTATAATATGTAGATATTTTTTATTCTAATTTTAGGGTTAATTATAGATGGAAACACCATCTATAGTTAATTTTTTTTATTTTTGATAAATTATATTATTACATATGGTAATTTGAAAATTAAAAAAATTTATTTATCACCATTTAATTCATTATAGATAGGACTGCCATTTGTAATCACTTACATGGACTGGTACAATTCACTTAGGTCGTTACAGATGATTTTCTTGTGTGTAAGATTGAATTGAGATGAAAACACGTGGGATATCCTTCCCCTTTTACTTATTCTTCCCTCTTACTCCTTTATCTCTCCGTCTTTCCTATTACTTGTCGTCACCTCTATAGTTGCCCCAGTGTTGTGCTGCCATTTGCCCTTCAAACACCACCATTAGGTTCGCTTCTTCCCTCTATAAATGTATCGATTGGTTCTACCTTTCATTGACTCTCTCCTCCTTACAGATTTGGTATTGCTGTCGTCACTGCCGCCATCATGCTACTGTTTGCCCTCAAAACAACACTAATAGGTTTGGCTATCTAACCTCTATAACTACACTGATTTGTTTATCTTTTTGTGTCTTTTTATCTATGATACCCTGTGTATACGTGGCAGCGGATAAGTTCTGTACCGCCCCACAGTCCCCTGGGACCCACCCATATGGCCAGGAAGGCCCATGATGCATGGAAGACCCCTAAACATACAACTTTTGTGAACTGCAACTGCTATAGCAGTCACAGTGTATGGCAACAGTGTTTTTGGGGCTCTGGGGACCGCTATAGTGGTCATAAATGGCCGGTTCGGGGGGTGCGAGCATGGCAGGACTGCTATAGCAGTCATACACCACTATATAGGTGTCAATGAGGCACGAACAGTGCAAAACGCGGTATTTTGCAAAGTGAACCCCCTACCCCTTTTTAAACACTCCAAACTCAGGATTTTCATCCCATTTCCAAACTCTATCATTGTTCAACTTTCTCCTACTCTTTTCTTACACAAATCCACTCCATTCTTTTTCCTTCCAAGAGATCAAAGGTACGATTTATGGGTTTTGTTATCTCCTTCCTCCCCACTTTGTAACCTACAGTTTGAGTTTATTGTTTGTCTCCATTGTTGTTAAGTGGGGATGCTTCTCAAATGTTGTTAACCTGGCAGACGTTGGTGCCATCCCTCCTTCTCAAAGCTCTGTTGGTGTTGATGCCACCACTCTCTCCCCTCCAGGTGAGTGGGTTCGGAACCGATGGCCCTTATGTTGGTCATTAGAGTTAATTTCCTTAAGAGATAATATGATTGCATGATTTTAGAGAATATTTCAAAGAGATTAGAGATTCTGATTGGTTGTTATATTTACCGAAATGATGATTTTCAACTAGAGCATGAAATCATTGCTTTAATTTAAACTCATGGGCGCATTGTTGCTAAATGATGTTTATCAAAGAGCTAGAATATAATTGTTATTTGATTAGAGGTTTTATAAAATTACTACGATGAATTTAAGAGAGGAACAATTATGAATCATAGAGTTTATGCCTAGAGAAATGCTAAATTAGAGTTTTAAAGAAAATAGTATGTTTTATGAATTAGAGACTAGATGGTAGCTATAGAGAAATAGACAGTGAGCTAACGGCTGGACCCAACCTTGGTACCAAGTTGTCTCGAGAGGACAATTTCATAAAGCAGAGAACGGAACCTATTTAGGTGTCCACATTAGATTCCTGATGGATCATAGAGCATAATATTTACGGTTCTTAAAATATCATAGAGTAGAGATTCCTGTTTCTCTCGTAGAGTACTATTGTTACGTTTTTCAGAGAAATTCTATTTAGAGATATTATATTTACACATGTATGTGGATATGAACTTCAGAGTTATTGCATTAATTGCTTTTGACGATTTTTATATAATTATTTATCTTCTTGGTTGTTCTATGAGAGGGTTATGGGTAAGGATCTACTCATTAAGTTTTAGATGAAACTCACCCCTCTTCTTTTTTTATTACAGATACATTAGCTGCTGCGGGCTCTTCTCATCCTCCTCCTCCTGAGCAGTGGAGAATTCTTGTTGGTAAGCTTCACTTTGGAGTGAAGTGCTTTTTGGTATTTTTGTTTAGAGATAGAGTGCTCCAGTGTGCATGACGGGCAGGGTCTCAGACCATAAAGATAGATTAGCATTGACACATTAAGATTATTTTGTATTTACATGATTATAGTTTTCATGTATATTTTGTATAGAGAGCAACTCATATACTTTGAATCTCAGAGATATATTTAGAGTTTGGGAAATGGAATTGAAATGAATTGTTTTCCAACTTTAGAGATTTATGCTAGAGTTTGATGATGATTATGTTTTCAAAGAGTTAATGGTTTATTACAGATTAAATGATGTTTATTAAATGGATTTATTATTAAAATATGCATATAAAGAGACTCAGAGGTCACGAGACTTACATGGGAATGAGGATTCCTCATGTGTCAGTCATGGGCCTAAGTCAGGTGTAACATCCTAATTTTTAACCCAATACTCTAGAACATACTTAGGTTAATCATTAGTCTATTACTTCATAGTTCTCAACTTTACTTAGAAATACTTAGCGGAAAATACGGGTAAATTTTTTTTTGAAAAAACAAAGTGAGAGCCGCGTGATGCGATATATCAGGTAACGATCAGATCATACATTTCCTAGCATAAGGCACATAAAGGCACATCATGGGGAAACACTGAATATCATCTTATATATATAACTTGCCCACTTATAAGTGTGGGACTTAATTTGGTACAACACGAGTAACACAAACTAAAAAGGAAATACAAGAGAAAATGCAACGGAAACTATAATAGCAACTCCCCTACCCAAGTGCAACTAGCGGGATGACCTCTAAAACAAAAGAAGGTTCATCTCCATCTAAGTGTGTGTGCTCTACCCGGGTACTCCATCGGTCGATCGTCACCTCCTACTAGCGTCCATCTCGCGAACGAGGCAAATATCCGAGAAACTGGGTGAGCTCCTCGGGCGTGAAGAGGCGGAACGGGGATCGGGCGTGACCCCCGCGGTGTGGCCGCATCTCCGGTCGTCGTGCAAGCCGTGGCTGAGTCACGGTATCCTCACTGCCCTCCCTCAATGGTGGGGGAGAGGGGGCAGAGCTCTCGCTATACGGATGGGTAGGCGGGTCCTCGGACGGGTCGGTCTCCGAGAAGTAGGTCCGGGGCACGTAATCGGGATAGTCTCGCATGGCTAAGGCGGCGGTGTGCATGCGGAGTGCTCTCTCGTCATGCGTACGCACGCGCTCAAAAATCCGCTCGTCGTCGCGATAGGGTGCAGTCGGGGAGAAGCGATGGGTGTGCACGGGATGAGCAAAGGGGCGTCCTACGAACATGAAAACCCGCACCGTGCACTGTCCCTCAAAATGGTATGACCCGTGAGCCGGGTCATAGTGCACCTCCAATGTCGGCGTGTCCACGAACACTACGAACGTCGCCATTTGAAGACGTGACGAAAAGAAAGAGATAGAGGGAGTGAGAATCTTGCTAAAGAATCTCAGTAGGGCCTCCTACTACCTAGGTGTCATCATCTACGTCCTCAGGAACCTTGGGTTTAGTTATACAAATGAGCGAGCATGCATTAAGTCCATTTTTAAATTCTAAAACATAGTTTAGCCAAGGTCTATTCCTTTTAGGATGGTCTTAATGTCATGAATGCAACATAATAGCGAATGTATGCATGGCACTACCTAATGCACATACGTAAAACATAACATCAAGCATCATCATACTTAGTGGCATAAAGTGGCAATAGTAACATTCATATGGGACAAACTTAGTGACATAATCATAATCATGAAACATCTCTTCCTCATGGGCCACCCTAAAAGACAATCGAACTGGGGGTGCTCGGCCGAACCAGTGTCACCTAGAATGTGTCACATATCTAGGTTATGAGCTCATACCTTAACTAGTAATCACTAGTTCTTACTTACCACTTAACGATAAGTGTATCATAAATCATAAATCCCGACTATCTGAGTACGGGTTAGGGGGCAAACCTCTTAGGGGTGCTCGGCCGAACCGGTGTCATCCTAGAACCCATCTTAGTACCTTAATTTTCAAAATCTCTTTAAGTCCCCAAATTTGTCGGGAATTTGGCGGCACAAAGGCATTACGCCGAATTCCTTCCAAATTTTCTTTATGCCACATAAACATATATCCTCATGAATTCCTCATATGAATAACATCATCGTCATTTACATACCACATATATCATCATGGAACATTCAACCGTTTATCCTTACGGTAGCTTATGTTTTGACCCTTACGGGCCTTAGTCATGAGATATGGTTCTCTAACATCCGTCGCTCATATTTTATGCACCTAAGGGCTCATAATTAAACATCATTCATAATCCTCATGTTCACACTTAAATCTGAATAGCATAGGGCAGAATTCCTAACTTGTGATTACGGGGTTCTAGAACTTACGTTTTAGACCCTTTGTTGGTTCCGTCTTTGCCTAAGGCGCTATGAATTAAATCTAAATCAATTATGAGGCATCCCTATGCTTAAGGAATAATTATTAATCACGTTTATCATGTTGTAAGGGTGCTGGATAGAATCCAGAAAAATAAATGTTCTAAGAGTTCTAAACTTGCACTTTTACGGTTTTCTAGTTACTAGTTTCCCTATAGGTGCTAGAATTCGATTCTAATCCAAATGTTATCAAGTTTTTCATGTCTAAACAATCCTAATCTGATTATGCTCCCATTAAAACAGTTTGGATAAGTTCCATAAACAAATGGGTCAAAACTATGTTAAATTCTAGCTTTACGGTATTTCTAGTTATCTAGTTTCTTACCTGTTATGCATAGAATCATTTCTACATCATCATATGATATTTTCACACATTCTAACACATCAAACATCATCATACAACATCACACTCATCATATCAGAACCGAAAACATTTAGCTTTAGTAAAGGACTTAAGTTGACATTTCTAGGTACGTAAGTTAACTAGTTTCTCTTGGAATCAATTTAGAATTTCTAAAACTCTTTGCAAATCATTTTAATTCATCAAAAGGCTAAGGGAGGCCTTAGATCAATGACCAAAATATATTTCATCATCTAAAAGGGAATAAAGTCGTCTCTCATAATAACATAACCTTGAAAAGCTTTGTAAAACTTTAAGGAAAACTTAGAACATAGACTATTGGTCCTTGTAACTAGATGAAAACTTATTGCAAGTCCATCATCACTACTTGGCCGAAAATATGCATTCAAAGAATGGTTTCAGATTAAACTTTAACTTGGAATGAAATGGGCAAGTCTTTGAGCTCTAGGTTCTTAAGTTATGCATAAAATAGACGTGCTCATGCTTTTTATTTTTAATCTTTGCTTACAAAATAAGGTGATGACATAAATTAAATATGCAAGGCATAAACTCAAACGTGCAAGCTTGAAAGTAAATATGCAAGTTCAATTCTTTATTTTAGTGCTCTTGGCCCAACAACAATCGACTTTAAGGCCGAAATAGATAGGCATTCGAGAGATTAATTAGGTGATGATGCAAGTTCAATTCTTTATTTTAGTGCTCTAGGCCCAACAACAATCGATTTTAAGGCCGAAATAGAAAGGCTTTGAGAATTAAATTAAGTGATTATGCAAGTTCCATTTTAATCTTTATGTTCTTAGGTGATAGCTTGAAAGTAAAGATGCATAGCAAGAATGTAAATTTAAATGCAAGCATAAAATAAATTATGCAAGTTCATTTTATCTTTCTAGAGCTCTTAACAAGACTTTAAAGGAACATGGACCTCAACCCAAACTCATCAAACCAAGACAAAGTAAAGTCTAGAGTTCTTAGAACTCAAACAACATCTTTAGAAAATCAAACCATAAGGTATATAAAAGGAAAGGAAATGGCCGAAACATCTAGGCAAGAAAAGAAATATTTGAAACTCTAGAGTCCATGATCTTGATGATATATTAACACCAACATCATGAGACCTCATCATTGAGTCCTTAGAATCATTCTAAAACACCATCAAAACTAAAGTTCTCAAGAGTTCAAGAAAGGAAAAACTAGAAACATTTTTTGCTCAAGAACAAAGATCAAGCTCTAGAGTTTGTTTCAAGTGATGAACATCATCATGAAACTCATATCATCAAGCTCTCATTTCTTTGAACTTCAAGGCCCATGGCCGAAAATGAGAAAGAAAAAGGAAAGGAAAAGAAGTTCTAAAAAGAATCAAGAGAAACTATGAACATAAAGCTTAGAACAAGAACTTTAAAGAAGAGAATACATGAAAGAAAATCCCTACTTGATGTGATGAACTTGAAGATGGAAGAAGAAGATGAAGATGATGAAGAACTTTGAAGAACTTGAAGAACTTGAAGAACACTAGAACTTTGAGAGAGAAAGAAAAGTTTTGAGTGCTTCTAAACTTAGCAAATGATCTAAAAGTGGTGCAAGCTTGTCAAGGCATTCTATTTATAGAGAAATGAAACAAATGGAGGGTGTGAGTGGGCTGATGAGTTTCGACCGTGAGGGTGCAGAATTGGAAGGCATCCATGAGTTCCATGAGGTGAGATAATGTGGTCTTGAGGCATGGTGAGGTATGGCTCAAGGTATGGTGAGCTATGGTTCAAGGTATGGCCTCAAGCATGGTTCTTTGAGTGAGAAAATAATTAAACATGTGGCCAAAGGGGGCATGGTTGTTCGGCCATGTTGCAGCCAAGGGGAGGCTTGTTTTTCAATTTAATTATGATTTAGAGTTGTGTTTAGGTGTATCTTTGATTATGCTTAAGATTAGGAATTTGTAAGAAAGTGTTTAGGTAAGGAAAATGGATAATTAGGGTGGTCTAGACATAATTAAGGAGTGGTCTTACACCATTAGTGAGTTAGATCCTCAATTTAGAGTCTAAACAACTCTAGACACACTTCCTTAATTTAAGGAAGTGGAGAGAGAAAACACTATTCAAGATTCCAAAACTAGGAATCTTAAGTTCTAAAAAGGGATTTAAGTTTAATCTAAGCAATTTTAGGTTCTAATTAATTTTAATAAATTATTTTGACTCTAGATTAATTAGGAAAATTAATTAATCTTCGTTTAGAGCCTAATATTGCTTAGGTTTGCTTAATTACGTCATTAAACTCAAAAACACTATTCTAGGGGCAAAATCGTAATTTTGCACTAAAACTATCCGGGACCACCGAGACTTGAACAGAGACCTCTAGACACATGAAAACATGTTTTTAAACCTCTGGGGAAAGTTTCGGGCTCAAACGACACCTTTACCCGCGTAAAACGCTATAGGGGTATTTTGGTCATTTTGACCCGAAACTGCGGAAAATGAAATTTTCGCTTCCGGGAGCATTCAAAGGCCATTCAATCCCCTTCAATCATTGAGTTGACCCTTCGAGGACGACCGAGTTGGTTATCCTCGAATTCGGATTAGGAAATGACCTCAGGGGCACTTTGGTCATTTCCCTCGGACAGAAAAATCGGGGTGTTACATCAGGTCGTGACATTATCAGATCAATCACTCCTTTTCTCCCCTTTTCAGGTCCTCCACCACTACTGTCACTACTTGTATTACTGGTATAGGTAGAAAAGTGCACGAGAAGAGGGGTTGAATCATGCTTCGATTCTCTTACTCTTTTTACCTTCTGGAAAATGTATACAAAATACTATCAAGCTTTAACCAAATAATCTTGCACTAGCCTTTCTAAGCTAAACCATGACTAGCAAGAACACCTTACTATCGCATTGCAAGTTGTTTTACCATAGCCTCTCCAAGCTATCTCACACTGATCCCTACTGGATCAAGGTTACAAAGGTTTGTGTTTGGGTTTGCAACTCAAACTAATCTACACTCAAGTTTCCTTAAGATATACAATTAATGACCTGGGATAACTTGAATGACTTCTTCCTAGCCATTCTTCCTTGGAAGAACGTATAAACTATGAAGGAACGTAGAAAGAAGATTTTTACAAATAAGAAAACTGATTACAAGATGTAATAAATTTTACAAGAGATAGGGAGAGATTTTCACAGAGTTTTAGCACTTGTACAACGTCAATCTCATAATATTTGAAAGCACAATATCTCTATTTATAGATGGTCTTCCCTTATGACCGTTGTCTTTGATTAGTTCTCAAAGTGACACGTGTTGATCATCTATTTGTGTCTTGGAAATGTAGTTTAGAAGAGTAGTCCATCTGTTTATCAGAGCTGTTGCAGAAGCCATTGTAAAGTTGAGGTTTTTGATGTCCCTTAAAAAAATACTTTTACTTTCTAGACATGGTTTCTAAACTCTTTCTTCTAGAAGCTGGGGTAGTAGACCAAGTTGGCAGAAGATATGGCATGCCAGTCTGTAATAGGGTTTAACTTTAAATTTGAATTTCAAATTTCCTTCCTTTTCTTGTAGAGTGCACTGGTTCACTGTCAAGTGAGCTTTCTGAGGTGTGATATTAGTTCCTTGATATGTCTTTGATCTTTTGGTCTTCAATCCGAGCTTGTTAATGATAAGTTGATTGTGATCATGATGATTGAAGATTGTAGAACACATTGGCTTCTGAGTTTGATTGATATTCTCATTCTATGCTTACTTTCTAAAGTCCAATGCTACTTTCTGAAGACCCTAGCCTTGGTTTCTTGTTCATGATTTGATTCTTCTTCAATCCGTTAATATATATGCACTTTTCATTATATAGAATTCACTTCTATAAAGTTCCTATCTCTTTAAATAAGATACAACATGTTTTCACATATAAAGTGAATTTATTTTCGATTCAAGACATATTATACAATTCGAAAAGACCCGTTTGCTATCTCAAGAAACTCAAGAGAAAGTATTAGTTGTTCTTCAAAATATTTTTCTTAAATTGGTTTTATTGTAATTCAACACACATTATCTTGAAGCTTTCTGAAGGGTTCTGGAGCTAATAACTCCCACTAACCCAATGCATTAAAGGATTTTACAAGACTCATATTTCAATGTTTTATGGACATAATAGGTCTAAGTCCCATAGTTAGGGGATCAAACAACATCTCATCAGTACTAGTGTACTCATAGGAGTCCCAATTACACAAATCAAGTGCAATAATAATTTTATCAACTCCTACTAACTGATCACATTTAAAAAAAATAAACCGTTAAGGCTTAAAACATGTCACCTTAATCAAGTTATCATAGCTCCAATATTAAATAATATTAATAGCATGGATATAGTCTTTGCAACTTTGACTATATTTGAAATCATATATAATACGTAAATGAAATCACATAATTGGATTAAACCAAATTATCATACAATCACTTAATTGAACAATTTTAAGAATATGTTAAACAAGTAATTTTGGGCACAACTGTATTATTTATGATAGGTTCAATATATAATTGTACAATCACTTGTGGGCAGACTGTACAACACATATCATGTAACATCCTAATTTTTAACCCAATACTCTAGAACATACTTAGGTTAATCATTAGTCTGTTATTTCATAATTCTCATTTTTACTTTGAAATACTTAGCGAAAAATACAGGTAAATTTTTTTTGAAATACAAAGTGAGAGCCGCGTGATGCGATATAACTTGTAGCGAACAAAACATACATCTCATAACGTCATAGCATAAAGCACATAAAGGCACATCATGAGAAACACTAAATATCACCTCATATATATATAAATAACTTGCCCACTTATAAGTGTGGGACTTAATTTAGTACAATGGAATACATGAAGGAAAATACATCATAAACATAAACATAAACTATTCCCCTACCCAAGTGCATCTAATGGGATAACCTCTAAACAAAAGAAGGTTTATCTCCATCTAAGTGGTGTGTGCTCTAACTCGAGCCATCCACAGCCTCCTACTGGCGACTATCCCCCGAGCGTGGCACGTAACCAGGAAACTGAGCAAGCTCCTCCGGCGAGAATAGGCGGGACGGGGCTCGGAAGTGACCTCCACGGCGCGGCCTCATCTCCGGTCGTCGTGCAAGCCTCGGTTGAGCCATGATGGGCTCACTACCCTCCCCAAGGTCCATGGGTATGGTGGGGGAAGACCCCTTAGAGGGTACTTGGGTCGCCGAATCCTCGGAAGGATCCATCTCCGAAAAAGATGATGGGCAACGGGGTACATACTGGGGGTAGTCTCGAACGGCGGATGCAGACAGTGGAGTACGGCGTAGCCTCTCCTCTCGGGGACGTGCGCGCTCGAACACCAGGTCATCGCCAAAAGGTGAGACAGGGGAGAAACGATGGGAATGTACAGGGGGAGTGAAGGGTCAACCCATGAACATGAATACTCTAACTGTGCATCGACCCACAAAATGGAATGACCCGTGGTCCGGGTCATGGTGCACCTCCCATGTCGGCGTGTCCACGAATACCACGAACGTTTTCATCTGAAGACGTGACAGAAAGAAAAAGATAGAGGGAGTGAGAATCTTGCTAAAGAATCTCAGTAGGGTCTCCTACTACCTAGGTGTCATCATCTACGTCCTCAGGAACCTTGGGTTTAATTATACAAAATGAGTGAGCATGCATCAAGTCCATTTTTAAGTTCTAAAACATATTTTAGCCAAGGTCCATTTATTTTAAGATGATCTTAATGTCATGAATGCAACATAATAGAGAATGTATACATGGCGCTACCTAATGCACATACATGAATCATGTCATCAAGCATCATCATACTTAGTGGCATAAAGTGGCAATAGAAACACTCATATAGGACAAACTTGGTGACATAATCATAATCATGAAACTTCTCTTCCTCATGGGCTGCCCTAAAAGACAAGTGCTCTGGGGGTGCTCGGCCGAACCGGTGTCACCCAGAACGTGTCACATCTCTAGGTTATGAGCTCATACCTTAACTAGTCGTCACTAGTTCTTACTTACCACTTAACGATAAGCGTATCATAAATCATAAATCCCGACTATCTGAGTACGGGTTAGGGGGCAATTCTCTTAGGGGTGCTCGGCCGAACCGGTGTCACCTAAGAGTATAAATTGGTACCAATGTCACATGAGTTCTATGGAGGTGCTCGGCCGAACCGGTGTCATCCTAGAACCCATCTTAGTACCTTAATTTTCAAAATCTCTTTAAGTCCCCAAATTTGTCGGGAATTTGGCGGCACAAAGGCATTACGCCGAATTCCTTCCAAATTTTCTTTATGCCACATAAACATATAGCCTCTTGAATTCCTCATATGAATAACATAATCATTTTTCACATAACACATGCATCATCATAGAACATTCAAACGCTTACCCTTACGGTAGCTTATGCTTTGACCCTTACTGGTCTTAATCTTGAGATATAGTTTTCTAACATTCGTTGCTCAGATGTTATGCACTTAAGGGCTCATAATTAATCATCATTCCTAATCCTCATGTTCATACCCAAATCTGAAAAGCATAGGGCAGAATTTCTAACTTGTGATTACGGGGTTCTAGAACTTACGTTTTAGACCCTTTCTTGGTTCCTTCTTCGCCTAAGGCGTTATAAATTAAACCTAAATCAATTATGAGACATTCCTATGCTTAAGGAATAATTATTAATCATGTTTATCATGTTGTGAGGGTGCTGGACAGAATCCAGAAAATTAAATGTTCTAAGAGTTCTACATTTGCATTTTTACGATTTTCTAGTTACTAGTTTCCCTATAGGTGCTAGAATTCAATTCTAATCCAAATGATACCAATTTTTTCATGTCTAAACAATCCTAATCTGATTATGTTCCCATTAAAATAGTTTTGATAAGTTCCAAAAACAAATGGGTCTAAACTATGTTAAATTCTAGCTTTACGTTATTTCTGGTTAGCTAGTTTCTTACCTATCATGCATAGAATCGTTTCTACATCATCATGTGATAATTTCACACATTCTAACACATCAAAGCAGCATCATACAGCAATAAGCTCAACATAACAGTACTGAAAACATCTAACTTCAATAAGAGAACTAAATTGACATTTCTAGGTACATAAGTTAACTAGTTTCTCTTGGAATCAATTTAGAATTTCTAAAACTCTTTGCAAATCATTTTAATTCATCAAGAGGCTAAGAGAAGCCTTAAGTCAATGACCAAAATATATTTCATCTTCTAAAAGGGAATAAAGTCATATCTCATGATAACATAACCTTGTAAAGCTTTAAGAAAAACTTAGAACATAGACTATTAGTCCTTGTAGCTAGATGAAGACTCATTGCAAGTCCATCATCACTACTTGGCCAAAAACATGCATTCAAAGAATGCATTCACATTAAGCTTTAACTTGAAATGAAATGGGCAAGTCTTTGAGCTCTAGGTTCTTAAGTTATGACATAAAATAAGCGTGCTCATGCTTTTCATTTTTAATCTTGCTTACAAAGTAAAGTGATGACTTAAAATAAATATGCAAGGCATAAACTTAAACATGCAAGCTTGAAAGTAAATATGCAAGGTTCAATTCTTTATTTTAGTGCTCTTGGCCCAACAACAATCGACTTTAAGGCCGAAATAGATAGGCATTCGAGAAATTAATTAGGTGATAATGCAAGTTCAATTCTTTATTTTAGTGCTCTCGGCCCAACAACAATCGACTTTAAGGCCGAAATAGAAAGGCTTTGAGAATTAAATTAAGTGATGATGCAAGTTCCATTTTAATCTTTATGTTCTTGGGTGATAGCTTTAAAGTAAAGATGCATAGCAAGAATGTAAATATGAGTGCAAGCATAAATTAAAATATGCAAGTTCATTTTATCTTTCTAGAGCCCTTAACAAGACTTTAAAGGAACTCAATCCTCAACCCAAACTCATCCAACCAAGGTTAAGTAAAGCTTAGAGTTCTTAGAACTCAAGACAACATTTTTAGAAAATCAAAACATTGAATCATGTAGAAGAAAGGAAATGGCCGAAACATTCTAGGCATGAAAAGGAATATTTGAAAACTCTAGAGTCCATGATCTTGGTGATATATTAACACCAACACCATGAGTCCTCATCATTGAGTTTATAGAACCATTTTAAAACACCATCAAAGCTAAAGTTCTCAAGAGTTCAAGAATGGAAGAACTAGAAATATTTTTGCTCAAGAACAAAGATCAAGCTCTAGAGTTTGTTTCAAGTGATGAATATCATCATGAAACTCTCATCATCAAGCTCTCATTTCTTTGAACTTCAAGGCCCATGGCTGAAAATGTAACGCCCCGATTTTCGCTAAAATTTCAAAATGACCAAAATGCCCCTGAGGTCATTTTCACCCTGGCCATCCTCATAGGGTTCATATGTTATATGAAGGGGATTGTATGATTGTGAATGTTTAACGAAGCAGAAAAACCTCATTTCTGAGATTTCTGCCCTTAAGGGACCAAAATACCCCTATGACAGATTTCAGGCAGTTTTAAAGTTCTGTTTTGACCCAGACCTTGTCCCGAGGTTTAAAACCATGATTTTAAGGCATGAACTATGTTTGTTTAAGGTTTGGGTAAGTCCCTTGGTCCAGTAAAATTATGATTTTGCCCTCCAAACCTAAGCAATATTAGGCTCTAATTAGAGGTTAATTAATTTCCATAATTAATCTAGAGCCAAAACCATCATTTAGAATTAATTGGAACCTAAAATTGCTTAGGGAAATTAAAATCTCATCCTAGTCTTATTCTTTAAAAAGGAATAAGAATCTATGAATAGTGTCGAATAGTGTTTCCACTATTCACATCAACTTTTCTTTTCAAGACAAGTTGTCACACCCACATCACTAGTCTTAGAGGTGTTGACTCCCCTAATCCTTCTAGACCACCTCTAACCTAGGGATTGGTGGTTTTAATTAACCTATTAGTGCACCTAAGTACCTACTTAGCAACTTTTAATCCTAAGACTAATCTATGTCACACCAAAGCACACTTCTAGAACATGGTTTGAGGATATATCCTTCCTCCCCAAGGTTGCCCAATTGGCACCACCCTCTCTTTAGAAGTCAATAAAGGTTAGTCTAGGTTGTCAAGCTACCCTATGACACATGTCTTGTACTCTTTTCAATCAATTTCCATCTTTCAAGAAAAATGTCACTCAAAGATTTAAAGAATAAAGTATATAGTCAATCAAGGTTTTCAATTCATTTCTAAATTTAAATATTTATGTCTTTCAAGATTCAAAAAGAAATATATTTTATCTAGTCATTCAAAGTTTTCTTTAAAGGCTATACATAGACTATGCTTCCTTTACATCTAAACCATGCTTTGAGTTGACAAGTCAAGAAGATATTTTCTTCTTCTTGGGCCATGAAACCACACGGTTTCCTCCTCCAGCCCCAATTTTAGTGATTTTGTTCATTCAAGATTTTAAAAAAATAGGTCACATTTTCAAGACATGTCATAGGCTACACCTAGCTACACTTATGACCATACTTTGGAATGACAACTCAAAGAGATTTTCCTTCTCCTTGTGGCCACAAATTCGGCCAGCCTTCCCATCCACACATCCATGGTTTAGTTGTCTATAAATAGCTTGCCTTGGTGAGCCTTTGATCACTTTGGTCTTTTGCAAAGGTTTGAGCCAAGAGTAGGTGCTAGTTTTCTCTCAAAGTCTCAAGCTTTCTCATTTCTTTTCCCCTCAAGTTCCCAAGAGTTCTTCAAGCTCAAGTTCTCTCCTTCTTTTCCAAGACACAAGGTAGGGAACTCTTTCTAAACATGTCTTTGATTCTTATGCTTGAATCTTGTTTGGGAGTTGATGAATGATTGAACCTCTATGTTGCTTTCTTTTTGGTTTCTTCCTTTTCTTCCCCTTAGTTTTTCGGCCTTAAGGCCTTGAATATGATGGCTTGATGATGAGTGTTCTCTAGATGTGACCATGAGTCCATGAGACCTCTAAAACTTGAGTTTTTCTTAAAGAAAGTTGCATTCTTTACAAGTTTAGTTAAAGGAGTTTATGTTTCTCTTGAACATTTTGGATCTTCTTCATTTTCCTTCTTATGTTTTCGGCCATGGAGCCTTTTTACATGGGAAAAATGTAAGCTTGATGATGAGAGCTTCATGTTGATGCTTGTCACATGAACAAACTCTAAAGCTTGAAGCTTTGGCCCTAAACCAAGCATGGTTTTGGTTTTGCTTTCTCTTTTATCATGAACTTTGTTTAAATATTTGTTTTGAAAGGAGCCATGTACTCAATGATGAGGACTTAGGATGTTGATGCTTGGATCATCAAGATCTTGGTCCCTAGAGATTTAAAAATGGTTCCTTCCTTTGTTAAGACTTGACCACTCCCATGACTCTTGAAGTCATGTTTTCTCTTGATGCCTTGGTACCAATGGTTTATCTTTTCTTGTGAAGATGAGTTTTGGGTTGGGACTATGTTCCTCCTTAAAATCTTATAAGAGCTCTAGACAAGATACAAAAGAAACTTGCATTCACGTTTACTTTACGCTTTGCATAGCACGTTTATTTCTATGCAACCACTAAACCCCAAGACTAAGAATGAACTTGCATTATGCACGTTTAAATTCCAAGCTTTGCATCTCATTTTATATTTCAAGTCCTCACTAAACTCAAAGAATGAAAATGGATATGCATTTCATATTTACTTTGAGCTATCACTTTACTTTCTAAAGGACTCTAAAATGAAGTGCATAGCACGTTTATTTTATGTCATCATCTAAGATACTAGAGCTCAAAGATTTGCCCATTTCATCTTGAGAAGAGGTTAACCATGGAAAACATTCTTGGAATGTACATCTTGGCCATGTGATAAAGATAGCTCCAAGAGGAGTTTATTTAGTCACAAGAGCCTATAGCTCATGTTTTAAGCCTTTCCAAAACATATGTTGTACTCAAAAACATTGTGGGTATGTTCTTAGGATTATAAGGGTTTTGACAAGTTAAAATGGTTGACAAGATGTTTTTTTGAAGTTCAAAATTGTTCCAAGAGAAACTAGCCACTATAAGCATTTTAAAGGAATGACTCAAATATGTTTAGACCTCATATTTCGATTTTTAAGATTGTAATCGATTAAGCTCAAACATGAACTTTGCCCAAAGTAATCGATTACTATATAGTGTAATCGATTACACATTCTGGATTCTAGTAATCGATTACCTAATAATGTAATCGATTGCCCAGATGTTCCAGGGGCCCAGCAAAGTGTTTTAAACAAAGTAATCGATTACAATTCCATGTAATCGATTAACCCCTATCTTGATTCGTGTAATCGATTACAAGTCCCATGTAATCGACACTCCATGTTTTGAAATCTAGTGTAATCGATTACAAGACTTATGTAATCGATTACAGTTTACAAACAATGCTTTTACGATTTAATGACTTGAAGCTATGATCTTGCATTGCCTGAATCTGAGAATTGTTATGCCATGAGTCTATGCTTTAGCCTAACATGAATACATGATCTTATATGTTCGATTTCAAACATGATCAAGTTAAGAGGCTTATTGCTCTTGCTTACCTTATGATGATTTTACTCCATGAGTCAAGTATGACGATACCATGTGAACTATTATTCTTCGATGATAGTTTTATGTTTGCATGTTATAGTTCTTTAAAGACTTCAAAGATGCCTATGATGTAATTATGTTTGACATGCATGAATTATGTGGCATCTTGCATTAACATGCTAAGACTTAAGGTGACATAGACTATGAGAAGATGATCCTTGAACCACCGGATTAAGGGTGGGGATAAGGTGATCCTAGCCCCCTAGACCCGTACCTTAGGTCGGGATCTTTAAACTTATCAAAAGGGATAAGTCCATGTACTAGTGACGACTAGTAAGGTATGAGCTCATAACCTAGAGTTTTCTCAAAAAGGGAGAAATATTAGGGCGGCCCAGTTAAGTAAAGGTTCTTATGTCACCTAAGTAAATTATATGATTTATGTTTCATGTACCAGTTATACGATTTATGTTCCATGCACCAGTTATATGATTTACGTTCCATGCACCAGTTATATGATTTACGTTTCATGTACGAGTTATATGATTTATGTTCCATGTACCAGTTATATGATTTATGTTCCATGTACCAGTTGTATGATTCATGTTCTACGTACCAAGATACATGATTTATGTCTATGATTTTAGTATATAGCCTATGTAACACAAGTGCCATGTTAAAAAGAACGGATTCTCGGAAAGTGAGATTTTGGAAAACTCATAATTAAACCTATGTATGTCCATTATTTTATAATTAACCCGAGATTCCTGGAGACGTATATGATGGCACCTAGGATAGAAGGAAAACCTCATTGAGTTTCTTTAGTAAGAATCTCACTCTCTATCTTTTCCTTTCCATTACGTCTTGAGCGAGATGGCGACCGTCCTATTCATTGACACGCCACGGTGGGAGATCCACCATGACCCGGAGCATGGTCATTTCATTTTGAGGGCCGCATCTTCATGTTTTTAGGACGGCCATTCGCACACCCCTTGTACAGTTATCGTTTCTCCCCAGCATCTCCCTATGGTGACCCCGCGATCTTTGAGCATGCACGGCCACGACATGAGAGGAACCTGCGGACCCACTCTGGCGATTCGGCGGCCGCGCGCGATGCGCCATCATCGCGGACTGAGAGGAGGACCTTCGGAGGAATCCTCATGGACCACGAGGGCTCGCCCCACTCCGCCCTGCGACAGATAGGCAGCGAGAGCGATCACTCAGCGTCGGAGGGCTTCGGTGCGGACCACGACCCCGGACGTGGGCGACACGTTGATCCACAGGCATGCACTGCGCCGAGCCCGCCCGTGGATTGGCTACGTTCCTCCGCACTGAGTCCGCGCTATGGAGATTGGAGGGTAGTCCTTAGTGCACGCGCATCACATAGTATGGATGAAACCTCTTTTGTGTTGAGGTTATCCATCTTAGGTTGCACATGGGTAGGAATGCTTCTTTCCAGTTCTTTTCCATGTATTCTGCTTTTCTGCCGTATTCATGTTACTATGTACTTGAAGAGTCCTGCCCTGTAGGGTAGGCATATTTTATCTATGAGGTATTTCAGTTATGATTGATGTTATGTTCGATGCTATGATTTGGAGCCATTCCTATGTTATCATTCCGTATACTATAACACCGACTCGTAAAGTTACGCGCGGCTTCTATTTTAAGTAACGATTTCAAAAAAAAAGTTGGCTCGTATTTTTTCGTTAAGTCTATTTTCTCAAGTAGATGAACCATGCCAGTAAGTAACAACTAATATTTGGCCTAAGTACGTACTAGTAGTATTGGGTCGAATAGTAGGGTGTTACAGAAAATGAGAAAGAAAAAGGAGAAGAAAAGAAGTTCTAAAAAGAATCAAGAGAAACTATGAACATAAAGCTAGAACAAGAACTTTAAAGAAAGAAGTACTTGAAAGAAAATCTCTACTTGGTGTGATGATCTTGAAGATGGAAGAAGAAGATGAAGATGATGAAGAAGATGGAGAGCTCCAAGAACTTGAAGAACACAAGAGCTTTGAGAGAAAAAGAAAAGCTTTGAGTGTTCCTAAACTTAGCAAATGATCTAAAAGTGGTGCAAGCTCCTCAAGGCATTCTATTTATAGAAAAATGAAACAAATAAAGGGTGCACATGGAGGAGGAGGCTTCGGCCATTGCAGATTGGAGGGCATCCCATGAGTTCCATGAGGTGAGATAGTGTGGTCTTGAGGCATAGTGAGGTATGGTTCAAGGTATGGCCTCAAGCATGGTTCTTTGAGTGAGAAAACAAATCAACATGTGGTCAAATGGGGGAGAGGTGGCCGAAATGCATCATCCAAGGGAGGAGAGTTTCTTGCATTTTAATTGTGGTTTAGAGTTGTGTTTAGGTATATCTTTGATTAGGATTAAGATTAGGAATTTGTAAGAAAGTGTTTAAATGAGAAAATGGGTAATTAAGGTTGTCAAGACATAATTAGAGAGTTTTCTTGCATCATTAGTGAGTTATAAATTCATTTTAGTGTTTAAACAATTCTAGACACAATTCCTTAATTTAAGGAATTGGAGAGAGAAAACACTATTCAAGATTCTAAGACTAGGAATCTTGAGTTCTAAAAAGAGATTTAAGTTTAATCTAAGCAATTTTAGGTTCTAATTAACTTTAATAAATTATTTTGACTCTAGATTAATTAGGAAAATTAATTAATCTTCGTTTAGAGCCTAATATTGCTTAGGTTTGCTTAATTGCATCATTAAGCTCAAAAACACCATTCTAGGGGTAAAATCGTAATTTTGCACTAAAATTGCCCGGGACTGCCGGGACTCAAACAGATGTTTTGAAACATGTAAAAACATGGTTTCAAACCTCTGGGGAAAGTTCCGGGCTCAAACGGCACCTCTACCCGCGTAAAATGCTACATGGGTATTTTGGTCATTTTGACCCGAAATTGTGGAAAATGAGACTTCCGCCTTCGGAACCACTCAAGGGTCATTCAATCCCCTTCAAACATTGAGTTGGCCCTTCGAGGACTGTCGAGTCGGCCATCCTCGAATTCCGGGCCGAAAATGACTTCAGGGGCATTTCGGTCATTTTCCACTCAGACAGAAAATCGGGGCGTTACATACCATAGTTCCCACTTATTAAAACAATTAACATTTTCTTAAAAAGAAGATCCATTTAGGCTCTGTTTGCGAGCTAGGGTTTGGGGGAGAAGGGAAGGGAGGGTACGGTAATAGGGGATTCATCTGTGTTTGTGAGTTTTTAGATAAATGAAGGGAGGAGTTTGAGGGTGTCTAAAAATCCTCTTAAATCCTTGTTTTTCCCTGATTTTCGGTTCCCCCAATTTGGGGTATTTTGAGTGTATTATAAATTAAAATTACTCTTTTACCCTTACTTAAATTTTCAAACTACAACCTGAAGATATAATCCCATCACTGTCTCATCTCTTGCCTCTCATCACAGAAGTTCGGAACCCTAATCCCAATCTTCTTCATCTCCTGTAAACACCACCCCTGTATCACTGTCTGCCACCGCAGGGGTCTTCATCTGCAGCCACATACATCGCCCTCCACTTCGCCACCCACAGTCGCCGGTGATGTTGTACGTTTCGCAGCCACCGCCTTCAGTTGCGTTGCCCTCTACGTAGCTTTAGCTTCTGCGTTTTAGAGTGCGTTTCATCCCAATCACAGAGAGAAAAAGAAAGAAAAGAGGAAGTCGGGAAGGAAAGAAAAGGAGGACCACAACGCTGCGCTGCCGTACTGTTGTTGCCTCACCTCGCCGCCGCCGTCTCGTCGTTGTTCACCTTTGAAAGTGAGTTTTACTTTTTAAACTTTGTTGTGTTATTTTGTTGATCCTCCTTTGAGTGCTTGTTGTTTCGATTTTAGGTTTTGATTGTGGAATAGTTGTTTGAATTTTTGAAGTTGCTTGTTTGTATTGTTGGAGATCGATTTTTTTCTAGTTAATTGATTTTAACATGCTAATTTTCATAGTTTGATTTTGAAATTGCTGGTTTGTGCTGTTAGATATTGGAGTAACTGAATTCAATCAGGGCAATTTTTTGTTTTGGAGATTTTGGTTGATGTATCTGGTTTTGATTATTGTGGTGTTGCATATACATGATTGCAGAGTCTATCACTGAATTTTGAAGTGTTATAGTTAGTTAATTTGATTTTGCTTTTTCAATTAACATTATAGTTTCTTAGCATTTTGGGTTGTGATGGCTTAATGAATGATGACTATGCAATTCTTGTGGGTTTTGTTTTTTTGTTTACCTCATGCATATTGATCAAAGTCCTTGTTTTCGAGTAACTAGAAAATTAGGAACGAAAATTTCTTCATATTTGTCAGTCAACAACCATAACATTGTGTGTCTGCTTGCTGGTTTAAAATTCAAAGATATTGTCTCCAACCTCTTGTTTAACTATGTTTAGTCCATATAAATACAATAAATGAGGAAAGTTTGCATAAATTAATGCAGAAGCTAGTTTTTTCTTCAATCTTTTGCAGAGTTCCAAATTGGATGTAAAAGGTAGGAAGCTCATTTGCCAGAGGACAATGAAAAGGATTTTCATTATTTGTGAGGATTGTTTCATTGTTTGAGAAGGTGTTTCCTTATTGAATTCCTTTACTGTGTTTGTGTGTAATTTTGTATGTGGATTGTGACCCTTCCATCGGTAGGATTAGATGGCTACCTATGAGGAGTTAAGTACAAAATAACACTTTTTAAGGCTTGTCAATAACTTGTCAACCACAGAAAAGTCTTTTGCAGAAGAATCATTCCAGAGAAGATTGATGATAGTTGAGCATCATTAAATGCACACTTTCTTTTATACTTACCTTTCTATTCCTAAGTTGATGTATAAAGTAATGAGGTAGATGTGGAGAAATGTTTCCTTGTCATGAAATAAAAGTGTCATAATTTTAGATGTGTTTGTCTTGTTTTGACATATTTTTAGGATTGTGTTTTTTAAACGGTTCATTTTTGTATTGAAGCTCATTTTGGTCCCAATCATTATTATTATTATTATTACTGCTGGATTTGGGTTTATTGCTATATATTTTTTTGGAAGCAGGTAGCAAGGTCATTTGCCGGAGGACGAAGAAGAGGACTAGCAAACCCAAGTGCCTTGTTGGAGCAAAGAGGATTAGTGGTAAGCATTTTTTGCTCTTGATCATTACAAATTGGAGGCTGCCTCATCTGTTCTAAAATGACTGCGTCCTGTAGTCGCTCTCGTTGCTTCTTCATTTATTTATTCTCCTTTTACATTGTAGTCATTCAGAACTTTGATCAGACTCCAAAGTTTCACTATCCCATTCCAAATTGAATTATTTTATCACTTGCCTTCCAGATTGAGAGTAAAGTTTAGAGCTACTTTTCAACTGGTCTCATGCATGTGGTTGTGTGGTTTGATTAAGTGTTTGCATAAGCATTCTTTTGGTTCAAACAGCTTCTGTATTTATGTGTAGTACTCCCCTTTAATTATCCAATTGAGATGTAATTGGTGCCTTTTGAAAGCTAAGATACAGGTAAAAATTCCTGTCAAAATTTGAGCTACATCTTAATAAGAGCATATAATTTATTTTGAAGCATTTGAAGTATTGGTTTTATAATGCATCTTCATATCACTTTTCTGCATAACGTAAAGTATCACATTATAATGCAACGTAAATGTATATATAAAATCTGATACTTTTTATCATGTCATTACCTGTATATAGATGGATGATCAAGGAGGAAACATGAACCTTGCATTGTTAAGTTGGAGATAGAAACATAGAATGATAATTGTCCAAGTTGTTTTTCTTGTAGTTTATTATTACATAATTAGAAAACGTTCTAAAGATAGGATGATTGAGCGTACTTTAACATTAGAGAAGGAGAGGGTACGAGCAAAAATAATGAAATAAATTGCTAGTAGTGAAGGTCGTAAGATAATAAGAATGGGTCCCAAAGCTTTTTCAGACTTGTGTGATATCTTAAAACGAGAAGGTGGTCTCCAACCAACACAACGGGTAACCTTAGAGGAACAAGTTGCCAAAACACTCTACATTCTAACACATAATGTTAGAAATCGAGAGGTCCAATTTTGGTTTCAACGCTCTGGGGAATCCACTAGTCGTCATCTTCATCGTGTGCTTCGATTAATAGTTGAGCTAGAAGATAAATATCTCAAACAACCTAATGGCTCGCAAATTCCTACGGAAATTTTGAGGAGCAACCGGTTTAACCCATTCTTTAAGGTAAATTTGTTTTAATTCATAATTCAAAAACATTTTAAAAGAAATTATATTAATAAAAAAATCTATGCTAGGATCGTGTTGGGGCAATTGACTGTACACATGTTCGTGTAAAAGTGCCATCAGCTGAAGCTTCAAAGTATCAAGGCAGGAAAGATTTCCTGACACAAAATGTGTTGGTTGCATGCTCCTTTGACCTTAAATTTAGTTATGTTCTTACCTGGATGGGAGGGCACTGCATTTGACTCAAGGATAATAAAAAATGCATTACATAGAACAGACAATCTTAGAATACCTAGAGGTAATTAATATCATTGTTCTTCATTTTCCTTTTTGTTCTATTAGATATATCGTAGTAATGGAATATTTCCCTTTTATTAGGTAAATACTATGTGCTTGACATTGGATTCATGTTGAGAAAGGGATTAATTACACCCTATAGAACAACACGTTATCATTTGAAAGAATTCTCCCTTAGAAATCCACCTTGAACTCCTCACGAATTATTCAACCATCAGCATTCATCCTTGCATAATGCCTTTGAAAGAGCATTTGGAGTTTTGAAAAAAGATTTCCTATCATTGCAAGTGGAACTGAACCTACCTATGGAATCAAGACTCAAAATAAGATCACTATTGCTTGTTGTATTTTGCACAATTACTTGATGATGGTAGATCCTGATGAAGATTTGGTTGCTAAGGTGGATGAAGAAATTAACAATCAAGTTGCACCTCACCAACATGTTCATGACCCAGTAGATGATGAGGATAAAGAACATACTCGTTTAGGGGAGAATTTTAGAAATTCTACAGCAGAAGCTATGTGGAGAGATTATGCTAGCTGATTTCTTTTCCTTTTAGTATACTTATTTGAAAGTGAAATTTTTAGAGATTATATGAAGAATCGCTCTAGAGAACATTGCATGTTTATTCACTGTTTCTACAGGATCTGTGTAATGTTCATGTCTTTCATTATCTATATTGTATCAATGATTTCCACATCTATGAACATATGTAGAACCTCAAATTTATCTCACTGTTATTATGCTATCCATGCTGCTTTCACTTGAGCTTTGATTATGAGGTTAAATATTGTTAAATAATACTTTCTATTCACATATGTTACTCAGACTAATTTACTTTCTGCAATGTCAAAAAATTTACAAAGTGCAGTAGCTGCTGCTACTCAGACTAATAATGTTAAGCAGTATGTATACATCACCAAAGCTTTCTGTAGCTATTTACAAAGTGCAGTAGCTGCTGCTATGTTGGTTTGGTCTGTTGCTATAGTGCTTTTCATCCCCCCTGTTCCGTGTAAGTCTGAGTCTATGCAGCATGCAGCAAGGTGGTGTGTTTGGGACTTGGCCTTTTTTTATCTACTTCATGTTTCCCTCATGGAATCAGTGGCTTGCTTTCCTTTGGGGCACATGTATAGTGCTTCAAGTTGTGGCCCATCTTTTGTTCTTCCTTCTTGTTGCTTGGTGGCTTTTGGAGCTGCAGCCTTCGTCATGTCATGCTACAGGAGTGTGGGATGCTTATATGATAGTGCAAAATATGATACAAATATAATTGATTTGAAACTGCAATAGTAATGAACTACTTATTAGTAAATCGTAACTTACATGTCTATACATATTTCCAGACCTTGGCAGTGGATAATAACTTATTCATCCCATAAAATTAGTGATATGTAATGTAGGTAAAATCAAAAATAAATTTGATAATACTGTTTAAAATAAGCATTTACTTGTTGGTTTTTTCAGTGTGTTTGTGTCTCCAGTAGCTGTTGTACACAGGTCCTTTTGGCTAAGATCTGTTTCTTGCCCCAAAGAGTGCAAGTCTAATAGCTAAACCATGCATAACGGCTATGATTCTACCTACTTTAAAATTTGTTATAATTAATGTTATGAAAAAGGATTAAGATATTGAGTATTTGAGCAAAAAAGTTTGCAAAGTGATGAATTCTGAACCTTGCCAAAACAAATAGATCACAAGTTCATAACTAGAACTATCAGTTCCTGATGAGCTGATGACTATTTTAGATGTGTTTGTGCTGTTTTGACACATTCTTACCCATATTTCAATTGCCAACTCTCTCAATTACAGGTAATTACGTCTAAGTCAGAAAGAGAGACATGGACACAAGAGATGGATAATGCTCTTATTGATGCTTTCCTAAATCAGCTAAACATGGGAAATAAAGTGGGCTGGAGTTTCACATCAAAAGCCTATGAAGCAATAACAAATGAACTACAAGAAAAATTTGAAAGACCTTTTGCAAAGGAAAAGGTGAAAAGTCACTGGAAGCTAATTAAGAGAGGTTTCTCAAGATGTTACGACTTATTCAAAAATGGGCTTAGCGGGTTTGCTTGGGATCCAGTTACAAAGCATTGGTGTGCTGAACCCGAAGTTTGGAAAAAGCTAATTGAGGTAATAATTATATTTAAATATCCTTCCTTGATGAATCTACTTGCTGAATTGTGATTTTCTCCTTGAAAGTTATTAATGCTTAGTATCTTTCTAAACTTGGAAGTTATTATTATTGGTTTGATAGACTAAACCTGAAGCTGAAGAATGGATGAAAAAGCCCATCCCAAATTATGATAAGATGATGATATTGTGTGGTGAAGATAGAGCTACTGGAGAGCATGCTGAGACTGCCAGGGAGATTAGAAACAAAAGGGCGATGTCTGGTGAATCAGAGTCTCTTGAAACCAGTGAGTTCAATTTGGATAGCATTCAAGACACTATTGGCAATGAAGTCACATCTCCAGAAGTTCCTGTATCTCGCAGCTAAGGGCCCAAAGGTAAAAGGCCTAGAACGTCTAGAGATGAAACTGAAGCTGAAGGGATAAAGATGGTTCTTCAAGATCTTGTTGGAGCTTTTAGGGAGAGCGCTGTTGCATATGAAAGAGCTAAGCAGAAGGCTCCAATTCCAGAAAGTGAAGTCTGGAAAATGCTCGAAGATTTGCAAATTGAAGACCACTTGATTAACCATATATACTTGTATCTTCTTGGTCATCCCAAGTGCATTAGAGGAGTAATCGGTTGTCCTCAGGACAAATGCAAGAGGTTGTTATTTGAGATGGTGTTTGGTCCTAGTGGTCCTTCTTGATGTAACTTTTAAATGGATTCTATTTGTGAACTAATGATTTAGTATTTAGGTTGATTAAATACTTGATATTGTTGGAATATTTAAGTTTCAATTAAGGGTTCAATTAATGGAATGTTGTTATTTTTTCCTTTTTGCAAGTTGCTATTGTCTACTTAATTGATAGTTATATTTTTTATTTGTCCCACTTTATAATTTTTTTTCTTGTAAATATTAATTTTTTGCATGGTATTATTATTTTTTTATAAATATGAATTTTAAAAAAATTTTGATAGGCTTTTTTAAAATATTAATGAGAAAAGTCATTTTTAGATATGAAAAATAAAAAGATATTTTTTTAAAATGATCTATTGTGTGCAGTAGAAAATTTTGAGGGAGAAGTAGTTTTTCAATTTTTTCCCCAAAATAATTAATTATTAAAAAATAAAATAATTAAATATATTATTAAAGGAGAAAAGTGTAAACAAAATTAATTTTGTATTTTTTTAATCAGTAGAAATATGTATTTTTAACTAAAATAGTCAACTATATAAAAATAAAATAATTATATTATTTTATTGTAAAGGAGGGTAAAATTGTAAAACTAGATCATAAATCCTCCAATTCCCTTCCCTTTATATATCTTGCACTCCCAAACAAATGAAGGATCAATGTTCTAAACTCATTCCTTCCCTTACCTTTCCTTCCTCTCCAATATCTTTCCCTCCCCTCCTTCCAAACTCCCAAACAAAGCCTTAGAGAATAAAGCAAGCAATTTTATGCTTAAATCAATAAAATGAATAGGATATCACTTTTAGCTTTATTGATTTAAAGCTAAAATCTCTTTACTTTACTCTCTAAAATGAGATCCTTACTTTAGATGATTCTTATCCTAATTCTTTATTGGTTAATGATGAAATATTTTACATTTAGCATATTACAAGTCGGTAGATAATTGAGATTTTCAATTATTAACACATGATTTTCCAAGGCTAAATCACCTAACATAAATTGTCCAGTAATAGATGTATGATTCTTTTAAGTGTTTCAATGGTATGTAACAGGGTATGGACAAGATTCAATACTATGTCGAGAATGAGACAACAATACGGGCAGCTATACAGAAGAAATCATTCATTCATAGCCGCCAACATTTTTTAGTAACAAAAGCATGATGTTCACACAATATTAAATCATAAACATAGATCCGTGATAAATTACAAACTTAGACCTAATTAACGACGGTATCATGATAGTTAAAACACCACCTCGATATACGGTGTTAAAAGATGTGAGAACATTATACCTTTTGGTAATGATGCAATTGGCCATTGAATTTCCGAAGCAAATTACAAACTACTGGATCGACTTAATTACATGACCCTATACATGCCACCTTTCTTAAATATTGAAAAGTCACCCTCAAGGTAATTCAGCAGTTCAACCACAGAATCTTCACTGGACCCATTGAAATGCTCCAGAATTTCAATCAAAGTAGCCTGAAACCAACAAAAACAGCATTCTCTTATAATTATAACCACAAAGCAAAAATATATAAGTGAAAAACATAAATAAGTTTCCACTATTCACTAACCCCTTCATCAAGGTTCTTCAGCCACTCTACTATAGAACTCTCAGTAGCCTTCAATTTAGTTGAATTTGTTTCCTCAGTGTTACCAACTTTCAGACGTTTGCTAGTGAATTCCGATTCAGAGGCTAATGGAAGCTTCTGCACCTGGCAACTGCTGACAGGTCCAGATGGCACTTTATTGATTTCTAAGTCACAATTTTCCATCAAACTTTGAGCGGATATGTTAGCTTCACAATGCCATTCCACATGGCACATGTCTGACTCATTATTTACTAGCTCACCATCTTTCGCAGTCTGGTGACCTTCGAGTTGACTGTCATCTGAGGATATTCCACAGTCTCGCATTGCCAAATAAGTCTTGATCTGTGTATAAGTTATCTGCACCACAAAAATTTATTCAATCTCAAGCTCAACTAGGTGATAAGAAGTCCACTGGCCAGAAGTAAGATCTACTTGTTTTGTGGAAAATTCCCTTTACATTATGTCAGGGTTTTGTTAATCAGTAATGCTTAATATCTATCGTAAGAAAAACTTCACAAGAGTGAAAGTGAAAACGATAATGTTATCTTAATTTTTCAAAAGATAATGATAAAATTTTCTGAATTCTGGTGACAACACTCTAGCTGTTAATTACAAGTTCTCTCGAAAGTTCCTCAGCTGTTCCTAACCTTGTCTATTGACCATTATCCATTCTGATTGGTCTATGTATAAAAACACGTCATACAATAGACCATATGTATCAACTATCAAGAAGTACTCGAATCATAAAGGCTCCAAACTCACATTTTCTGGCAATTCATTTTTTATAGGCTTCAGCTTATCTGTAGATCCAACCTTTGAAAGAGCACCCTGAATCTCTGATTTGATCTCTTGTGTCAGTCCTATCATCTCACCGAATCTGCTCCAATCAAAAGGTAATCCTTCTTTTGCAGCTTCCAAAAGATATTCAGCAACAGTTTGTTCCTTTATAGGAGCAGATCTACCTGGAAAGTTCTGAAATTACAAAGATTTATTTATTTATTTATTTATTTATTGGTGGAGGAGGAAGAGGGGGAAAGAGAAGCGAGGGGAGTAAGAAGTTAAACACACATGCTGCATAGATCTTTAACAGTAATAATAGAATAATAAGACTTACAGCAATCATGTGAATAGAAAGACCATCTTCATGCCACATTTTCCATGCTTCAAACTTTGCTGGATTCAACTTCCTCGAATTGTTCGTTACTTGAGATAATTTCCTTACTACATTATCTTGTAAACTAGCTTCCCCATCCAATGATAAGTTTAATCCTTGTGACAGTTTCTTGATAACTTCAAGAAAATAATCACCATATTTTGTTACTAGGTGCTGCACAAACAGAGTAAGTCATTCAAATGATAGAAAGAAAACGTTAGTTAGGAGAGAAAATAACAACTAAGCTTTGTCCCACTAAATGGGATCGGTTGCATGGACAAAATGATGCCATAGTGCTCTATCATATATCATATATCAAATGATAGAAAGAGAGCCATAGTGAGGAGAGGAAAAACAGATTAGTACCTATAGTACTTCCATGCAGAAAAGACAACTTCCAGAGGAGAGACATATTATAGAAGTTGCAAACTAGCAATGGTTTTATATGTTCATGGAAAGACATCATTTGATTAAGATTGACAATCGCCAATTAACAGTCATCAAACAAATGAAATGAATTAGGGGGAAAAAATTTAATAGATGGTTCAGAATATTTAAAAAAAAAAAGTAATTATATATTAATTTAGAAACAAAACCCAGAACCAAATAATTTGCCGAATAAGATCTCTACTTAAAATATATCAGGTTTTTAATTAAAAGAATAATAAATAGTAGAATGCATCAGAGAAAGGAAATCTATAAAATTATAAATTTAGTTTACTGAAAATTAGAAAGCAGGTAACTTAAGGGAAAAAAAATAATCATAACTGAGATTGAGCAACAAATCAAGAGCTTTCAGCCAAAAAACCAAAACCAGAACAAGAAAGAATTAAAATAACAAAATATGGACCAAATTAGGAATAATAAAAATTTATTAGTTTAATATAGCCAGTTTGATGATTTTTTCCAATTTCTTAGGTTACACTGTATCACATTCTACTGGTTCCTGCTTTTATGCTGGAACCAGCAGGGTTACTGTAGTTTGCAAAAATCTTCAGAAGACACGAGCTACCTGATTAACACCATCAATGTTTGCTAGCCTTGCTTTTGTTGATGGTCTTGTAAGAGAAATTCTCTTGATCGTTTGATCACCACATAGGGCATATCTACAAAGAAGGTACAATAGCTTTATGATGAAACTGGATCAAAGGAACTGTAAGTAAGATTTGGTAGCCTTAAAAATGTTTAAAAACAAATAAAAACCTACGGAGCTGTTCCAACACTTCTTGCAAGCTTTAATCTTTCTTCTAAAAGCATTTGGTAAAGCTGCTGCTCAGCCTGAGTAAAGGAGTACAACACAAAGATCTAAAGTTGACAGATGCCAAATGTATTTGCAATGTATCTTATTAACAATAAATTGAAAATGATGGGATTGTTTCCTACTTCATGTCTACATATTATTGTCAACTGCCTTTCCAAGAATCTTCACTTTATGATATGTTTGGTTAGGGATAAAAAATGAGGGTGAAATTCTCATAGGAGAGCTTCATGTGTAAAATTAAACATGGAGTTCATTCAAGAATTTTAACCCTATTTTTATCCCTTAATCAAACATACCCTAAGGAGAAAAGGGGGAAAAAAGCAGGAGTTAAATAAATATGGTGCCACATAATTACCAACCTCCATAAAACCCTCTAATTCTGAAGCAGCTAAAGTTTTGAATTCTTCTTGGGTGCTTATATTTTCCTCTTCTCCAAGCATTTCAGCAGTCAATATCAAAACTAAGGGAGGTTGATAATCCGGTGTAGAAGAGGCCAAAAATTGCTCTCCTATTGAACTGACACTGATTCATGAAGGAACAAATTTTATGGCAGATTAGGTTCAGTTATGAAACATAATAACACACAGAAACTTAAGGTGCATAATAGGTAGATTTTGACAATAAAAATAGTTGATTAAAATAGATTTCAAAAATCTATTGCAGTCTACCCTATGACATGAAAAATCTACCTTATAGTTCTGTACTGATCACTGACTGTTTCCTTCAAGTAACCTGTAGACCATTAGAAGCCAATTATAAATTGCATCTAGCATTTTTCTGAAAATGGCATGTACTGTATGAAACAAATATTGTATCCTTTCTTGTGTAAATTGTGAATAATGCCATATATACGATCAGTTGCAGCAAGAAATAAACTTGGTTACCAAGTAAATGACAAGACATGCGTTGCATTTGAAAGCAAAAGAAAATGCTAATTATTTTTCTTTTCAAACATTGTTTTTTCCTTAGTATAGATCATATGTTGACACTGACTTATAAGTTAAAAGCTATGCGGAAAAGCAGAAGTTAAAAAGGCATCTTATTAAGGAAAATGAAATGAGAAATGAAGACAAAGGGGTCTCTTGAATTTCTTCTATATTAGAAGTTCAATCAGGTGGAATTAGGATGTTAATGTAAACAGAGAAGGAGGTCGTTTTCCATCTATGGCCTCCCACCATAGTAACCTAGTGCTTGCAATGCAATCATATAGATTCTATATTTTTATTTTGGACGTAACATATAGATTCTAAATTCGTACCAGCTCTTTGGAACATGACCGTATAGAACAGAGAGCAAGGAAATAGAACTTCAACTATATGGCCAAATAGAAAGTGTGAAACATGATTACATGATCTCAATCCAAAAAAATCATTTCTGAGACACAGAATGCTATCATCAACAACTTAAAAACTGCTATCTGATAATTCAAATTGTCAACCAAAGACAGGGGTTTGTTAGGCAGAGCAAAAGTAAATGCAGTTGGTTTGCAGAATTCAGACTATCCCTAAAGCAAAGACCATCAACTGATGGATCAGTTTGACCATAAGTTATGGCTGTAACTAGGTTAATATTTTTTTCAGATAAATGAAGAATTTTATTGAGATGAAGAGAAGAAGAATGCACACTGATAGGAGGGAAACAGATTCCCTTTACAAGAACAAGAAAAAATGAAAAGAAAAAAAAATCAATGAAGCATGGCTTTCCAATCTCTCAACATACATATGAAGAAAATCCCTATAAAAAGATTATGTGCTTTATATCAAAATAGAAGCCAAACGCCTAATCTTTCCCACAGGACTTGCTTGTCCAAAGACCCATTATCTAAAGGTGCAAGAATAATGCTCCCACAGAATATATTTGACAGTGGTACCAACCGCACAAATATTTGGCTTTCTTCCATTTCCCAAAACCATCAAACTTCTCAGAAGTAACTGAACAAATTTTTTACACTCAACATACCATGAGAAATCAATTGATGTCCAAGTGCTTTCCACCAATTTGATGGGTATGTTTTGCCAAGACCATGAAGTGGAAGTTTGTCAAATTGAGCACCAAGAATTTTCTTGGCCTACAACACAACAAGCAAATATCAGCAATCAAAGGTCATAATAATATTTTAAGGAAACAAGGAAAAATGAAAATCTGAATAAGAACCTAAATTATACTTATTACTTCTAGAGCACCCCTAGTAAAAGGCATACTTAAAGCAGTGCAGTAACCTGGGGCAACAGAAAGATGGGGCCTAATTGCTACAACAAAATCTATTAGTTTTGAGTACTAAAGGATCTGAATATGCTCATCCAGCATGCTGCATGTAAATCAGTAAGCACTATGGCTTTAATGATTGTCACTAATAATAACAAGATTTATAGTATTTATAGTACTTACAAGCAAACAACATAAGTGATTTTAAGTGCCTGTTAGTGTAGGAGAATATCTATAATCTTCATTAGATTTTAATAATTTTAGGGTGCATTTGAATGAAGAATTTATAAATTTCAGGGAATTTAAAATGTAAGGAAATCCAAATGCTTTAAGTGAATTTCCATCATTTTAAAATTTGGGAAAATTACAATGATTCCTCTTGAGGTTACTCAATATTACACTGACCCCCTTCTAGTTTTTAATATTACACTAACATCCCTTATTTCTAAATAACTTTTTAAAATCCCTAAATTATCCTTTACCAGAAAAGAAAAAAAAAACTCACATTCTCCTTATTTTTTCTTCTTCCCATTCTCTTCCACCACTGCCGCCACCGCTCTCCCTAAACCATATCCCATCCTCCTTCTACCACTTCATTCACACAACACAATACATAGACAAATTCATTGAATTTGACTGCAGTTCTATTGTATGATTATAAATCTCTTTTTGAGTGTTTCAAATTGATGTCTTTTGCAAATAATTGACCAATGTTAATTTTCATTGGAAATTCACCACCTCGATCTTTGGTTTTGCATCAAGAGGAAATAACAATTAATTAGGAAATGAGACTAGTTTTAACAGATACATCCTTCCTAATAAAAGGTATACTCCCCATGTTTTGTCATTTGCCCAGTATAAGAAATTCCACCCTTCAATCTGCACATCATTAGTAGTTCACTTCTCAAAGGGTGTACATGTGTGAAGAACTAATAATCCTTCAGCAGTGGATCAAAGTGTGGAGGGATGAGCAAGAATCTTGCTATAATTGTGTTTTTGGTGCTACTGCTTCGTTGCTTTCATAGGTTGTCATGGTTGGGTTGTCATGGTTGTGTCATTTGAGCTTTAGTGAGGGGAAGAAGGGAGGGTTTGGCATTACTGGTGGTGGGGGGTGATTAGGTTATGAGGTTTGGAGGGCATAAATGTCATTTTAAATTTATAAGGGAGATAATTGTACTAACTTATAAATAATTAAAGGAGGTATATGTTATTTCAGAAACTAGAATGGGTTTAATGTAACATTGACAAATCTCAGGGGAGGTCCATGTAATTTCCCCTATTTTTTTTTCATTTGGATAAGGTAATTATATTGCTTTATTTACAGAATATTTTGTTCGGACAAGAGTAATGAAGACATGCGATAGATGGTAGGTGGGCGGTTGTCAGTTGGCCAACGGCAATAGGCAATATATGGAGGGTGATGAATGGTGATAAACTTGTCGGAAGAAGAAGTCAAGACACAAGGAATTTTAGAATTGTTTCCATGAATATGGAAATTGAAATCCACTCTAGGAGTTTTGAAAATATCTCATTAAAATACTTGGAATTTCCAAATTCCTTTGTTTTAGTATCCAAACAAAGAACTTTGTACTTAGTTAATTGAATCCCCCTCAAAAAATACATTATTCTTTAAAAAAATACTCCATCCAAATGCATTATTAGGGTCATTTTCTTAGTTACTCCATCCAAATGCATTATTAGGGTCATTTTCTTAGTTAAGTCTAGCATTTAGTCACAGCATCCCAAATTAGCAGATTATTTTACGAGTTAATTCAGTTCTAGATAGTTTAAGTATCTTCCTGCATTAATTGAAATAGAGGTTCCATCTATGGATGGAAGACACATGTGGCATATCCATGGTTCTTTCTATTTCGATTCTTTCTTCTTTGTAGAATGTGCCATGTTCATAATTCTCAATCTCTTGTCCTCCTATGTCTTTGTACTCTTATGTTCTTGATCAAATTCTTTTATCCAAAAATGGGAAAAAAATGTTCACCATTGTCAATCATTTTGGCAGAAACATCATTTGAAAATTCTGCAATGTGTGGTGCAAACCCAAGCAGTTTCCAATCCTTAGATCAATTAATCACCCAAAATTCTCAGGTATTCTCCCACCAGTAAATCCCTGACCAGGGAATCAAAATGAATTCTGCAGCTATTTGAATATTGCAGCCAACTAGTAACTCTTTCAAGAAGTTCAATCCTTTTTTCCTATAAGAACTAGTTGAAAATGGATAGATATAATATACTCCAAAGCATCTAACAACTATCAGGGACCGACAGAAGCAAAATACCAACCTATAGGTAAAAAACAACTCAGAAAAAGTGATAATAAAAAATTAAAAATGTACTTGCTGTAAACAATAATAACAATAGAGAATGCATACTGAACAACCAATGCTACCAAACAAGGACTCTAGGTGAAATAGCTGTTTTTTGAATGATCACTAAAACGTTTCCAAGTTTAAATTTAGAACAGCTTACTCGAGACCCACGCAAGATGTCAATGGGCATATTAAGACCCCATTTGCCCTTGCACGAATGAATGCAAGCCATTAGAAGAAATGCTTCCCTTGACATGTTGCGCTGCTTCTTTGAGACTCTGCAGTTATCACAATTTCCTACAAACAAGATATGAAAAAAAATATGAATATGTAAACTAAATAAGTAACCCAGGATATTGAACGATAACATGCTGATAACGAGGATTCACTTTATCAAGAGCAACCGGATAATCATTAGTAGTAAAAATTACTATCATTAACATGGAAGTTGTTGGAATATTGGAACTAACTTATTAATCAGGTTCATGTAAATAAAGTAGTAGCATAGGAAATAGCGTGAATATAGTCTAGTAAATAAGAGCACTAGTTATGACATCTCATGTATATACAACCCTTTATGTTGAATGAAATTATCAAGCAATTCAGCCAACTTCTAGACTCTTTACTTTAAAGTTGGTATTGGAGTGGGTCTTGACCCTGGCTTTTTTTTTCACTCTATCACTGTGTCCACTGCCTAGTGATCAAATTTCTCAATTGTGTATCTTATTGGCTATTCCTATCTTTGTCATGCATCCTACTAGCAGCTCTCCTTTATTTTCCATGACAATTCCAAGTGATTTCTATTTTTTTGGTCTTTCCAGCGGTTCTTTCATTTTCTGACAAATATTTCACTTTTCGGCAACTTTTCCTCTGCTTGTCTTGCATCACAGTCACCAGAATCAAACTCTCCAACCCCAGATGGGATATTTGGGGTCCAAGTTGTGTTACTTGTAGTCTTTTGTTTCTAGTATTTTGTTACACTTTAAAGAGTTTTGACTGAATTACGTAAATTTCATTACCACTGAGCAAGATAGTACACACAATGTACAAGGAGAATCCCTTAAATTTAGGGATGTGATAATAGACAATTGGTGTGGTGAACTACCGATACCTCATATCAACCAGAAAGGACAGAAAACAGAGAAAGCAGACCATGTTTTCATTGGTAAGCAAACACCTAAGAAAACAATAAGCATGTTGAATTTGTAAGAAAATAAAAGAGAAGGATAAGTGAAACAACTGTGTGGCAGAAATGCTAGGCTTCTTAGGTGCCTAGTATTGACACACACACCTGTATAACTCAATAGGAAACAACACGGCATATTTTCAAGACTCAATAGTTAATGAGAAGCTATTTCCTAACAGCGCAATGTTTTCTATCCCCATTAATCATATAGCTGCAACACATTTCCATGCCACACACATCAATAAGATGATAGCTACACATTCCAATGGCATGCACGTTAATCACATGCCTCATTTAAAAAAAAAAAACAATTCTCCCAACACCAAGAACATAAAAAGGGAAAAGTAAATCATATGCAATTCCAGTTAAATTAAATGAATTTGTACTATTGAAGGCAAGACAGATGCTGTTTTAAAGTCAAGGAAATGAAAAGGCAGGTTAATAGCATAGCTTATGCTTTTAACTCACTACAACTGTACAATTATATTCAAGTGTCTAAGTGAAAGGCGAACCACATCTAGCAGCTGGAAATATTTCCCCAAAGTATTCAAGCAAGTACTTTCTTCTGCAAGTTGCAAGCACACAATAGCGTTCAGCAGCCATCAATGACTCCATGACAGCTCTTCTTTGGGTTTCCTGGGAAATTGAAGGCCCACAGATATTAGCAAGGGAATAGTTATAACTTGTTCCAAGAAATGTGCATGAAATAAGCAACTTCAATGTTCACTAAACCACAAAAAACTGTTGGCTTTTCCCAATAAGCACAAGTAAACATACCGTCTTTAACTCTCCACAATAAAAGTCACCCTTTGCAAAGTCACTTCTTGTGTAATAAAGCCAACAAACAGAAGCAATACCATCTCTACCACACCGTCCACTTTCCTGGTAGTATGACTCAAGACTCTTAGGGCAACCATAGTGAATCACTTGTCTTATGTTAGGCTTATCTATACCCATGCCAAAAGCGACTGTAGCCACCATGATTTGCAGTTCATCTCTGACAAATAATCTGAAGAAATTAGCAAACAGTTCAGTTAGGCTTAAAAAATACTGAAGCATCTTCAACAGTACAAAAAACTGGAAAAAAAAAAAAGAAAGAAAGAAAGAAAGGGGAAAGGAGCTTGCTCTGTGCTCACAATGACCAGAGGTAAAATTTCATTTGACATTCTAAAAGTATATAAGGCAGACAATTAACCTATGAGACTCCTCACGGGATTTTTTATCCATTTGGCCATGGTACATTCCAGCCTTAATACCTGCTTCTGCAAGTGACTCGGATATCTATGTAAAATAAGGTCAAGTAAAGATTAAAACAGAAGAAAACACCGCAGTCAATACATATGACAGATCTAGACCGTGAAAAATTCAAAGATGACTTCCAGTGGACGGACAGAACAGAGATAGATCACCAATTTTAGATAAGACATGATGGCAAGAAAGAAACCCATACAATATTGACAGGAACAATTGAACAAAACATGTTGTGTAAAGTTGGGAGCAAATTATAATTAGCAGATATTTCAACATCAATACCACATGATTTTCTTCTCATACCCAGCAATGCATAACTCGTAATTGAAGTAATTTTGCAGTTATACAATTTTCTCTTATAATGTAATGGTTAAAACTTCACATATTTGTCTTTAATGATTATCACATATCCCACATATTCCCCGCAGCACTACTTTAAACTAGTATGCCTATAAGCCAAAAAATCGAGGTGAACCCATTCACAAGTATCCAATTCAAGCAATAAGTTCCTTTAAATGTGCAATTGATCTCATAACAATCTTTCAAGATCCCATGGCTGCAAGTTGCATATTATTTTCAACACGAACTAGTGCTAATCAAATGATTTTCAGGTTCAAGTGGATAGTAGTGATATGACAGCATGATAACATATTTTGGGATTCCCCTGTCACACTTCTAGCATATTACCTGCTCTACATCTTTTATTGTTGTGCAGTAAATTATAGTTGAGCCACCACTATCAACGTCTTTCGAAATTTCTTGTACAAGCTCATCAACAAAAGATTGACCACGTTTAAATGGCTTGACACCATAGAAAAGATTGGAGCGATCAAATGAACCAACCAAAACATATGGATTCATCATCTTTAGGGAACTGATAATGTCAGATCGAACTCTAGCAGTATAGCAGAAAAATGAAATAAACTGTAATGTTTGTTTCATTTCACTAAATAAAGTAAAAGCATATTATTAATGGGAGGAACTGTGAAGTACTACAAGAAGCATCACATAAAAACATTGAATAAATTTTAGAATGTAGAAAGATCAATATAGCAATGCTCAGAATAGTGTCTAGAAAAAGTAACAAAATCTAACCTGCTTAATAACATATTGCAAAGACAATGAAAGAGGAAGCAGCAACCAGAAATACAGTGTATGGGATGCACGAGTGGAATTGTTTTAACAGTAAAGATTATAATCAAATAAAATATCTTAGAACAAGGCAATATGAGGCCCAACCCTCATCCTCAGAGTTTATAAATATTCAATACCAACTTAGGATTTCTCCACATGAGATTCAATAACTCCTGAACCTGGCAACTCATTTTTGCCACAAATAGCATCTTTTTAAAAACTAGCATAACTTTATAGGCTTCAAACTTTTTCCATCACTCATAATCCCCTTCAATCATAATGCCTACACTGCCCACATTATTCCAAGGAGAGTTTTAAATGAGAGAGGCTGAAGTAGCTTTTCAAGGAGCCAAAAAGAATAAATTAAGCAAGAGGATACTTCCCAAGCAAGAATGTGGATGAAGATATCAGGGCTGTGTTTATGATTATTGGATTACATAAAATACTAAATATATTGAGGTCTAACCACCTTGATTTTGTAATTCTTCTAAGTTTCTGCAGGCTTTGCACTTCTTGTTATAATTTACAGAAAGAGAAAAGACATGAATGAGAGAGAGAGAGAGAGAGAGAGAGAGAGAGAAACAGACAGACAGCAAATGGAAAGAAGCTCAGGTTTAAATCCAGTCAAACTAGCAGAGCAACGGTAATAAAACTTCATGTATAAGTAAAAAGCATAATTGCAACACTTAAATGCAAGTAAAAATAAAATTGCCGATAAACAACTGTTGAACAGCAAAATATGTAAAAGATAAAGGAGGCACAGGATATGCATCAGAATTATTATAAAGTACAGCAATGATATGATTCACTATCAGCCAAACCAAAAGTTGCATTACTTTTCAGTAGCAGTCGCAGTTAAACCAACAAAGGGAACATCTAACAGAACACCACGTAAGTTGTCTAACTTCTTGTATTCCACCCTAAAATCATGCCCCCATTCTGATATGCAATGTGCTTCATCAACGGCAAAAAGACTAATTCCTTCCTTCAGCAAGTTGGACCAGAAACTGCACAAATAAGATGAAGTTCAACAGAAGATCATAATTAGATAAGGCATAATATGGACTAAGGTTAATGATCTAATGCTAAATATATACGCACAACCAGCAATTAGTAGTTTATCTTTGTCATGACAATACTCAAGCATTATCATCTCAACAAAAGAAAGAAGCAATGAGTATGCCACCACACAAGAAGCAGTGAATTCATGAGTCAACTAAAATATCATTGTGTCATTGTGAAAAAACACAGTACACACACACACAAACAGAGAAAGGGGTTGGATAAACAAAAACAGAAGTAGAAAAGTAATTAAGGGTTGCCCATGCAAGATACCCTCTCAGACAAACAGTTGCAGGTCCAATGACTGACAAACTCCAAGCACTATGGATCCCCCGCTCCATTGAAGAAAAACATTTCTTGATAAAATCAGGAAAATACTTTAGTTTTGGCAAGTTAAGATTTTGCAGTAACCTTTACCACTTTTTTAAAAAACACAAGTCCTCTTGGCCACCAGAAGTAAGAAAAACTACATTTGAGATTTTGAATAAAATATTCTCAACAATTGAATATGAGATGGATTTTATTTTTATACATTGTCAGGAACTGGAAACAAGATTTACAAGAGAAGACACTACAGGGATAAAGAATCCAAGTCTTATGTCAGGACTGTTGGAAAGATGAATAAAATCAAGTAAAAGAAGAGACCCCAAGTCATTAACCACTCTATCACTCAAGTTTCGGATAAAACTGTAGTTTCAATAGAGGTCTTCCTGAGAAAAAAAAAAATTTACAGACAGGAGAGGTCTTCCTGAGAAAAAAAAATTTTACAGACAGGAGGTCTTCCTGAGGGAAAAGAAAAATTAGAGACAGGAGCAATATGCAATGATGAAAGGCAAAATTGCCATGCCATTAAAAATGTTTTGAATCTTACAATAATTACCTTTCATACATATGATAATGTATAATTGGTTGATAGCGAAAAAGGCTTTACACTGACAATATATCAAAATTGTACTCATATTAGATACATCATACAAAACTATCTCATTTTCACATTTTAACAAAGTAATACAGCTGAAATATTATGGGGAGTTTCTGAAAGATTAAAAGATGTTTGAAACTCATCTCCATGTACAAGTACATATCCAAGTATAAACATAACAATTAACTAATAATGTGCAATAGCCGTATAAGTTCTTGAGTCAGTCACTCGAGTAAAGAACACTGCTGAAGATTATGCGTAGTTTTATCCCAACACCTGGTAGGAACTGCACAAGCCTTCTCAGGAGTCATGAACAAAATGTCAAACTGACCGTGCTCAGCTTTGGTCTGAACTGTGGGATCCTTCTGAGCACTTCCAAGATATTCAGCCTTGATTCCCCGCTCTTTCAAAGCCATTACCTGTTTTCCCATTTCTTCTATATTAGATTAGGTAATCACTATTTGAAAACTTAAGCACGTAGTAAAAGCAAAACACAAAGGAAAAAGAAAAAATAGATGCACATGGACGAATCAATCAATTCACCTGATCTTGCATCAATGATATGAGAGGGCTAACAACTATCCCAGTCTTTCTAACAACCAAGGGTGGTACCTGATAGCTGTTTAAGAAAAAATGGAAGAGTTTTCCTTTCAACACTCCAATGTAGGCAATTAACTTCAGATAGAGTGACAATATATATATATATATATATATATATATATATAGAGAGAGAGAGAGAGAGAGAGAGAGAATGCTTTTTACCACAAGGACTTCCCACTACCAGTGGCCATGACTACCAAGCAATCCCTTTTCTCAATAATTTTCTCAATAACTTCTTTCTGATAAGGCCGAAAATCTGAAAACCCGAAATATTGCTGGATATCCAGTTTGCAGACATGTCAGCAGCAATTATAACACCTCCAACCAGTCAAATTGATACACACATCATTTACAACTATTGACAAGCAATTAACAACTTTTCCGTTGCACACACATTTTTATTTCTCTTTTTTACAACAGGAAAAAAAAAATTCTTCAATCCTCAACCAACTAAATTGAAAACTGGAATGTGGGTACCAAAGTTATTGAGAAAAGAAACGATGAGTAAGAGGTCACAACAATGTACAATCAATCATCTTTCTTTGCCATTGAAAAATTCAATCCTTTTTTCATCTCAAATGCAACAAAAAGAAACACTCTTCAGTCCACACAAGCAAGATGGAAAACCAAAACGTGGGTATCAAAATTAGTCTGACAATAATAGGAAAAAATAAACGATGGCACTAAAGTTACAACAATACACAAGAAATCAGCTCCTGCTTCTGTGAAAAAAAAGAAAAATTTGATTAGGGTACCTTGAGAACAGAGTGCATAGTGTCCATGGTGGAAGACAAACTGCACGCTCATCAACATCAACATCAACATCGAAGCCGCTGAAGAACTACATGGTACACATATTATTTCCCGCCACTTCCACTGCCACTACCACCAGAGGTGGGCTTCTGGGCGTGGATAATGGGCCTGAGCCCATGATGAGCTAAGCTTTACTTCACTGATTATTCCTTTGATGTTATTTTAAGGGCCGGATTTTTGTGGATTGAGATCAGCACAGATGGTGATGCAATTTACCTCAAAGAAGACCATACAGGAGACTTGAGAGTCGCAAATTCGACTGAAGGGGCAGAGCTCCGGATATCCCCCAACACCCCCCCCCCCCTCCACCCAAAGTGACCAAAAAAAGGGTCAGTTTTTTAATATGGGTTTTGAGTATTGATTGTACAATAATATGAAATTTAAGAGTAAATTACGGAGGTGTGGAGTTTCTAAAATCTCGCATTGTGCGAGATAATTAACAATATAATTTTTTAAAAATTTTCAACACAAATCTGGCATGATGCGAGATTTCCAAGGAAAAAAATAAAATAATAATAACATTGTAAATAGTAACTACTTTATTTTAAATTTTTTTCATCACAAATCTCGCATGGTGCACCTACTGTTACCACTTCATTCTTTTATTTTGTTTATTTTTTTTAATGTTTTATAGCTGTTTTGTTATGTGAAGAAATGCAACCTACTGCCACGCAACTACAATTACATGTTGCTTCTGTCATAAATGTGCTAAAAAAAAGTGAATTTCTCCATTTTATTAATTATCATTATCTTTTCTCTTTTAGTCACGATTATTATTTTGCACAATGTGAGATTAAGTTGTTATAAAATTTTGAAATATTATAACAACTTAATCTTGCTTCATGCAGTGATAAGGGAAAATGAGGATAGCCCTTCCTTTTCTTTCAATTCATTTCATGAGTTTCTCTTTACATTATCAGTTCAAATAATATAAAAAAAATATTTATAGGTTAAAACAGAGAGAGCACTGAGATGAAAAAAATAAAGTACTTCCTCATTCTCTTCTTTTTTATCTTTTTGGGTTTGAGTAGCCCTCCCTTTCTTCCTCATTATTTGATCAGTTAAATTTTGTGTTGTTAGGTTTTTCAAAAAAAAGAGGAAGACTTGTTTGTCCAAAAAAAGGTACTACAATGCACTTAAATTTATATCCAATCTTCAATCACATTAAATAGTATAAAATTGTGCCACTATAATTACCAAAGTCAACAATATATAAGTCTGAACCAATAACATTTTATTTTAATAATAACTTTGTTAGATAAAATGTTTTCTAAAAAAAGAAAACCTATGTAACTTGTGTTCTTGCAGAACCTCAGACAGAATAATCAAAATACTATCCTTGCCAAATTCTATTAAATTAATTGACCAATAGGGTTTCTTAATTTAATTTGCACAAGTGCTTGTAAGATATTTTCAAATGAATCAATGCAATATCAAAGAAAACGTTGTGTTAACCATAAATGTAGTGATTTAGTGATTTAAGGTTCATAAGTCACTAATATTACCATTCATTGGCTAGCAAGCTTGTAACAAAAACATTTGAATTAAATTAAATCCATATAACAAAATTTCACATGGTGCGAGATTTCCAAGACCATCAGCAATCCAACACGTGGCCATGTATTGTAACAGTGAGGGGACAGCTACAATAGCTCGCATCGTGTGAGATTTTCACTGGCCAACAGTTGATCAACATGTAGCCTGTGTTCTTTTTTTTTTTTATTTTACAGATGAAATTAAAGCAAACAAAAAAAGCCTACGAGCCTCAGCCACACCAATACCTTCCCTCGGAAGCATCATCATGAAGGCTATGCAATAAGGAGGGAGGAGATGTTGGATACCAAAGCTGCCCAACTTGGTTATTCCGTTAGCACAAGAGTTGATCTCACACACCTCATGGGACAAACGCACAACCCAGTCCCTAGCCAAGAGATGGGCAACCTCCAGGAGAATAGCAGTATAAGAATGATGCTTGATCTAAGAGGTGGCCTTCAGCAAAGAAATGGCATAGACAGAGTCACTTTCGCACCACAGCAAATGATGCCCAAGCTCTCAGGCTCTTTTAAGGCCAACTCTTTCAAGAGGGTGGCCTATGTTATGAAGGTGAGGTAAAGCGTTTCATGTGCTGCATAGTGTGAAAATCATTACTGATGATATTTGTTCTTTATATTCTCGCATTATGCGAGATTTAAAGAGTCATAATAGATGTAATTTTTTCTCAAATCTCATATTATGGCTATTCTCTCATCTAATCTCCGTAACAAAATAATTTATCCTTGTTTTTAAAGTGTAAAATTGATCTCTGACCAAAGGAAAAAAGAAGTGTGAAATTGGATTATTATTTAAATTTTTAGTGGTTTTTATTATTGTGGGAAAAAAATCTGGAAAGCCAAACTTATGCGGTGAGCGTGGATCGAACACGCGGCCTTCAGATCTTCAGTCTGACGCTCTCCCAACTGAGCTATCCCCGCTTGACTTCAGTTTTTCTAATTATATGTATCTGACACATACAAGACGACCTAAACTTCATTTAAAATTCTACTTTTTCGTGGGGTATTATTTAATCCTCTAAATTGCTAATCATCAAATCTAATATGACTTCTAAATCCTTGAGGCCACGTAGTCCCTTTTGTTTTTTTTTTCACGTATGTTTAATGATTGATGATTAACTGGTCCTCGTATACGTGTAAGATTTAATTGTATAAAATTTTTTTTATATTATTATCCAATTATATATTATCACATAAGTCATAATAATTAATTTTTATACTCATTATCTGAAAAAGTTATTCAAATCGAATGTTTTAAATAGATGACAGTATAAAAATATTTTATACTATCAGTACATTAAAATTAAACATGTTTTTCTCTTTTTAGAAAATTCTATTATATCCTATATTTAATATTATTATTATTTTTTGAGTTAAGGCATTAAGCTTCGGGATAAAGATGAGGATAATAATCAAATTATAAACTTTTGTTGTTCATTGAGGCATATAAGAATTTATCATTATCCTATAACTTCATTTACCATTTAATATTATCATTTGTAATGAAGTTAGATAGAGAAAAAAAATTTGATAATAATATTTTTAATTTTACATCAAAATAAAAGTTTAATAAAATCACTAAACTCATATCAAAATTAAAAATGTTGCACCAAATCGATAAAAGAAATATTACGATTAAATTAATATTAAATTAAAAATGAAAAAAAAAATTATTATTTGCTCAGAAAGAGGAGAGGATAGCGTGGTAAGGACCCAAACGCGAACAAGAACACACACAGTCACCGGCTCGCTCTTTCTCCCATTCTCTCTCTAGTTTATCTTGTGGGATAATAGAACATAGAACACTGCCGTTACTACCTGGTTCCTCAACTCAACAGCATCAATAACAATGGCGTTGTCCTCAGCCTATGCAGTCATGGCTACGACCACCACCGACAGCGGCAGCAGCAGGTGGTCCATGGCTTCGCTGCGCTCCGCTCTCCCCTCCCTTCCTCCTCCTCCAACACCTTCCATTTCACTTCGATCCCCACTCTCTCCCTCTTCCTCTTCTTCGCGAACGCTCCGAATTTCGCATACAAAACCCAAATCGCTTCTTCCCTCTTTCACTGGCCTTGCCCCTCTCCACTCTCTCTTCCTTTCTGGTCCTCCCTCTTCAGGTACTCTGCTCTGTTAGTGCTGAGTATAAGACTGGTTTAGTTGGTTATACTGAGTTGGATTTCCGTTATGATCTGTTATGGTCAGTTATTCTTTTCACTGAAAATGCAATTGGTGTGTGAAACCTTTTCGACTCAATTTGGTTTTGTATTTGTGGTAGGGTAATATTTAAATCTATTCGCAAGTTTATCCTCAATTGCTGCTTTGGAGGAGCCCTATTTTCGGAGTGGCTATTATAATATAATGATATATATAAGCCTTTGTTTGTGTATTTTTAATTGAATTATGTGGTCAAATTTTGGCATTAAAGATAGGGATACTGCTTTTCTTGTATCAAGCAAGCAATGTGTTACCTATGTGCTACAACTCTTACTCTTCAGGCAAGGTTTTTGGTGTGAACAATGTGAATTGAAGAATTAACACGATAAGAGGTTTACCAAGTGCCATATATGGGTCCAGCTGGCTTAAGCTAGATTGGTTATGGTCCATTAAACTTGATTTGGTGATCTAGACTGAACATAAGCAATGTAATATAGTTTGATTAGTAGGCTTGTGTTAAAAGTCTTGAGCTTGAATCATGTGTGTGTATATAGTTTGCCAGCTCAGGTCAAGTTAAGGGTGCATTTGTTTCAGATTGAAAAAAAAAAATGATTGTGAAACTTAAATTTTGTATATAACTGAAAATGTTAAAAATTTATTTTTTTTCAAAAATTACTTTTTTTAGCTTCTACAAAAAAGATGAAAATTGATTTTTTTTAAATTCTGATTATTTTTAAAAAATTATTCAAATGTACGAAAAAAATGATATATATATATATATATATATTTGTGTGAAAAAAGTGATTTTGGGGTTCTAGAAACCCATGCAAACACACCCTAAATTAGTTGGAGTTTATTGAAATCCAAATACGGGTGGTTTAGACTACAATGAAGCAATGTGTTAATTTGAGTAGAAATGGCTTGTGTCAAAGTTTTGAGTTCGAATCATATGTGTGTTTCTTTCTAAGTATATAACCAGCTGGAAGAGCTTCCTCGAATTGTCTTGATTATAGTAGCCCCATACCCAAAGGAGGTCAATAAAAAAATGTTTGCAAGACTTCGGATAGTTGTTGTGGTTTTACCTTTGTTTGATGTTAATGTATTGTTTTGATCCATACCAATTAAAAATATTATTAATTCACCCTTCATATTTGAAATTAAAATTTTGATTGTGCTCGGTGTTCGGAGATGGAATGGTTGTGAAATTTGTTTTTGTAGAAGTAGAGATGCAAGTCAACTTTAATGTTTGATCTCTTGTTACTTGCTGGTGGTTGTATCAAAGCTATGTAGTTCTATTGTTGATAAGACAAGGTCTGGTCTTCTGTTGAATGGCATCGTTTGATGTTAGTTATGTTGTGAACTTGGGCGTAAAACACTTGACAATCAAATTTGGAGCTCCATTGCCTTAGTTTACTATATTAACAGAAGTAAAGGGTATTCATGGGGGTTTAACAAATATGAATCTTGATATGCCCTTGTGTATTCTTTCTTCAGAATTGCTGCAGAGGCTGCTGAATGTGACTGAAATTTGTTTTCAACTTGAACACACTAGCCTTTGAAATTTTGTATTTGTCACCACTGGCGATGGTATGCATTGAGTACTACTGCATTTCCCTTCTTTGTACAGAATATACAGGCTTTGATCACAGTTTTACCATTGTTGACAATGGTGGTCGCGTCTTTGCCATGAGGCATGGGAGGCGAGTGCCCAAACTCAACAGGCCTCCTGATCAGCGCCGGGCACTTATCCGTGGACTTACAACTCAGCTACTTAAGTATGGTCGCATCAAGACCACCAGAGCAAGAGCCAGTGCGATTAGGAAGTATGTTGATAAGATGATCACTTTGGCAAAGGATGGTTCTCTTCATAAAAGGAGACAAGCCCTCGGCTTCATCTATGAGAAGCAAATTGTTCATGCTTTATTTGCAGAGGTTCCAGACCGTTATGGTGAGAGAAATGGGGGTTATACAAGAATTATAAGAACCCTACCAAGGCGAGGTGATAATGCACCGATGGCCTACATTGAACTTGTGTAGCCATGAGACCTTAATTTGGCTGAAGTTGTTGGCAATCATGCTGCAACTTTGAGATTGGTAATGCATCAAATGGTAACAATTGATTCTACAGAAAATTTTCTGTGTCTAGTTGTATTTGTATTATGCATTTTGACTGGTTCTCTGTTAGAATCTTTCTCTTTCATCTCTTTCTTCCTGTATGTATGGGAAAACTGAACTGAAGTGATAATCTGCAAAAGGACGTGCTCTAATGCTCTTTTTTGGATTACTATATGCTGTATTTAAATAAGATAAAATAAAAGCACATGTCTATCGGCTTATTAATCTGCACCGACAAAGGACATCATCCAATATTGATATCATCTCTTTGGAGAATCGATTTGTAAGACAAGTTGTTCCTTACTGTTTCATCAAAAACATTATTAACGGAGGCATTTTAACTCAGATTTACTATTAATAATTGAATAATTATTGATACTTTTATTAAATATTCCTACAAATATTTTTACATAATAAATAATATAAGTATTATTTGCTTTTTAAGTTTTTAAGATATAGATTGTGTTTTTGTTTTTTCAACTTGCTTGAGTATTAGGATGATTTATACGACGATATAGCAAAATCTTGAACGACCTTATGCTGTATATACAACTTGAGAATTGGCTCTCTGCAGACATTACATATGGGCAAAATAGAGAGAGGAATAATGGGCATTCGATAGGCGGATTGAAAATTGAATTTTAAAATTTCTAAGAATTTTAAAAGACCAATGTATTGAGTCCTCCGAATCCTGATTCTCAATCAAAATTTCACTCATTGTATGTTTGCCTAGACTTTCACTCTCCCCCTTTGTAAGTGCCCTCAAATAAAGAGGCAGTGACTTCATATAGAGGATAGGATGGAGAAAATTTTGGAAAATAGAGTTACAAATCACAAGGCAAATATGACTTTTTTGTAAAAGAATTTTGTTAAAATCAGTGAGCACGGAGTTAGTTAGGATTTGAAAAGGAAAATTTTAAGTTTTTTTCCTTATCTTCTAGGACTCAAGAATGGGAAAAACAATAAAACATTTATTGTTAAAAAATAATAAAATATAATAAACTATGATATTCAAGTTCATTTTACCTATTAAATAATGCTTATCCTAAATAATTATCCAATTATTTACATTGACAGTATAAATTATTTTTATATAATCATCCAATTATATATTGTTACATCAACTATAATAGTTGACTTTTCCTTTTATTGAAAAGTCATAAATGAAATATTATAATCAGATGATATGACAAACTTTTACGGTATTAAAATTAAACTATAATTATTGTTTTCCTTTTCTCGCAGCTTTCTCGGTTACATACGAAACAAAGATTTTTTATTTTTATTTTTTTCAGGACGAAAAGAACAATGAAAACTTGTGATGATACAATGAAACGACCAAATGTGCTTGAAGTTCTACCCCTGCCATGTAACATAACCAGCTAAGCCTGGTTAAAAGTAAAACCAAGTCACCCTGACCCCATTTATCCGCCACGAAATCCGTTCACTGGATATGCAAAATGACAAATCGAAAGCTTACTTTGATTGTCATAATACTCAATACATGTTTTGGGTATTCCATCCCTCCATGGAATAAGCAATTGATCAGCAGAACCAGAACTTCTAAGTGCTATCACAACAAAAACCTGGGCAGCAGTAAAAATGATGCTGCAAAAATTGTATCTGATCTTGGTCCTTTTGGGGTTTCATAGATATTGCAGACTGAAAGTGCATTTTCTGCTTCAATCACAGGGGTAACTTAATTTTATCAGACCATTTAAAAATATCAGAATACACCTGATCACCCCCAAGATCTTCCCCTGTGGCCCCAGCTGCAACTCTCATAACATCCTCAATCAATGCAAAATTTCCCATTATATCAACATGAGCACCACTTTGTGTTCCCCTTCCCTCTAGAAGGTTTGCTGGAGGAGAATGTTCATATTCTCTAATGTAAGTCCTGATCCCAGAAGGGTTAAATCTGGTTTTCCCGCGCCAACCTTTAGCGCACATGAAGCCTGAACTTAGAACTGGCACAGTCTCATCCCCATCGACGGTGTAGACTCCACCCTTCAGACAGCTATCTTCATCATCACCTTCTGCTGTAGTGTCGATTTCAAAAGGAATGTAGCACTCAGCATAGGGAGATAACTTGTAAATATAAGCTCTTTCAGTCAGTAAGCCAACTCCATACATTGAGAAGATTTCCATATCAGGAGCATTTGGTAATCTGCAGGCATTCGAGTAGCAAAAGACATTAACTAAACGAAGAGGGAAAAAAATATTAAGCAACCAAATAGTGTATTCCTTCATGCAGTGAATGATGATCAAGTCTGGAGGATTCAACTAGATCAATCACCCACATTTCCATTTTTCACACCACAAATTTGTAATGAGTACTTTATTCAGAAAATATCAATATTCAACAACATACCATTCATTTCTTCTTCTTCTTCTTTCTTTAATTCAAGTTTTTCATGATTGATGGCAATTATATATTCCTATCCTGTTTGCACCAAACAAATATACCATGGAGATATATCTACAACGTTTGAGGGAATAGGATAAGGTGGGGATGGAAAAGCCGCCTTGTTTTGTTTCAAATCAATAGAAAAATGCTACAAAAGCTCACATATGAGAACGAAGAAACCGTCAACCAATATAGGAGGTCAAACATTTATGTAATATAATGAGCACGCTACATCAAAGAAGCTAAACTATTTTGGATCACTATCACCAAAGCATCAAATTCAGAAATGTGTACAAAAACAATACAAGTGCCAAGATTTTGACAAATGAGATGAGTAAGGAACCAAAAATTACTCACTTTGTCTCCAAGGGGTTTGACCAATACTTGTAGTGTTCATATTTAGGATCGTCCAAATTGTCAGCAATTCCATAAGAGAAATGAGCACTGCCACGTGCCATCATTTTTGGAGCAACAAAATGAAGCAGGTCAATAATTGAGTCAGCTGTGTAAACTTTATGTTCAGCAACAGCTCTTACTCCCTCAATTCCCATGTCATGATATTCAGTCCACACGTCACGACAGGATGTATTTGCAACACTCTGACCCTTAATGGCACCCTGTTAACAAGAAACTGAGTATTAACTCCAAACATAATGGATTGAAAAACTAAATACTACTTTCATTTCATATTATATGTCACTTTTAGGGTGTCTTTGATTGAGGGGTAAAAATACAAGAAAATATTTCATGAATGAACTTCATGTGCAAAATACACATGAAAATTTTCACTCCATTATCATCCACCAACCAAACATACCTTTAGGGAAAAAAATTTGGTCCATAACATCTGTCATTCCCACATACCAATGAAGTATTTATGGTTAACTTTTCAATTATACCCCACACTATATTCTAAACAAACCATAAATTGAGAAATATAGTGTAGCATTAATAGAATGAAATAATTTGACATTTAAAAATTAAGGGAAATTGATACGCGTATCTTAGAATCAAGTCTTGCTTTTAGGTTCCTTAATTCTTGTGCAAATGACTAAAATGACAGATAATACAGAATGAAGGGAGTAACATATTTGGTAAAAGGAGATTGCGCACAAGGCTACAGCAATTTTAAGATTCACTGTTAAAACTTAAAGATAGCCTCACCCGGAAATCAACCCTCTGAATCTCAGGGGAATGTGCCTCAGCCACATCTCTGCCAAATGATATAATTCTTCCATAGTTGACTACATGTGTTTTATTAGTCTCTTGGCCTGTCAACTGAGTACTGTTAGTGCTTTGCTTTCTCTTGCTAGGGATATAGCCTTCCTCTGGTGACCAATCAAGTCCACCCCATATTGTTTCGCCACCTCTTGGTATCATTGACATAGTTGAGTCCCAAGTGCGGGTCATCTTCATTACATGTTGCAAGGTTTGAAGGCGAAACAGATCATTATCTATAAACCCCGGTGCTATCGCCCTTGAATAAGAAGAAAGAATCACATTTAATTAAGTAATTGAGTAGCCTGGCTTGGCCAAAAAGGTATAGCATTTAGCATGAGTGCCACATACAATCAAAATGTTGGACATGATTGTTTACTAAGTAAGATCAGTAATTAAAAGAATAAGGGTGTGTTTATTTCAGTTTTTTTTTTTCCTAACAGAAAAGTGATTATTTTAGTCATAGATGTTACTCACAGAAGCTTTTATTCAAAAGCTAAGCAAAACCTTTTTAAAGTTGTTTTTACCTTTTTAGTAGAAGCTGCTATAAATAGCTTCTATGAAAAGTGATTTTTTAATTAAGAAAGTCACTTTTCTGTGAAAAATGGCGAAACAAACACACCTTAAGATATCTCAGCTGATTTAAACATATCTTAGCAAAATCTGTAGCACAGCATAGCTGATTCAAACAAGTGGAGTAAAAAGGTTGTACAGTCTGATATAAGCATTCTCAGCTGGAGTATAATGCTATTAAATCAGGCTAAATTACTCATCACCAACTAGCTAGTTAGTAACTAACCACAAGTAAAATTTACCTGGCAACAGCAATATCCCTGGCTTCAGCTGAGAAAAGCCCTGCTACAGCCTTGGGGACGCCTAGAAATGGTCCACCAATGTTTACAACTGCCTTTATATATTTGGAACACCAATCTGGTCCACCCCCACCACCGATTGGAGCTGGTGCCTCAACCCACTTCATAAAATGAAGAAAGTACAAGACACCCATTGAATGTGGAATGATAACTGCCTTGTTCCCACCATTAGTGCGAATCATAAGTTCTATGTTGCTTTTTATCCGACTAAGTGTTTGATCCCTCACCTGATCAATTAATTATGAACGGGAAAAGAACAAAAAATGACTCAGCAGTCATCCAAAAACATATTTATCCCAGTTCTTTTTCCTCTTCTTGCAGAAACATAATCAACGAACTTCTTTTAGTTAGACAAAACTCCAAGCAAAATCAGTTAAAATTTACCTCAGTGCTCTGAAATGATATTCTCCAATCATATGCAGCCATGTACATAGTTTTTTCTTCATAACCTATGCGTGCCAAGTTGGCAATTAGGACTGCCCACACAAAATATCCAGGAGCAAAATAATCAGCAGCAACAAGTCCAGAGACAGGCCTGACTCGTATGCCATCTGGATCCAATCCTGTTTCATTGTCCAGTGACATGTGCTCCACCCAGCATGAAGGCCTGCAAAAGATCCATAAAAAACACAAGACACAAGTCCTTAGTTAGAAGTTTGAAGAATCAAAAGTGTAGGTCGAGCTTGCATGTTAAAATACAAATCTTAGTAATCAAGACGTGGATCTCAAGGAATCCAGCAGTGCCTGTACTTCCATCAGAAGGAGAAACATCAAAATAAACATAAGTCATGGTGAACTATCTTATATGCCTTATCTGGATCATTACCATATGATAGGATTATCATTTGGAAAGCCATCTACTCATTAATGTACAAATTTGGTACATTAACCTGACACAGAAACAACACATTTGAAATGTAGTTTCTTGTGTCATATGAAGTAATTAAAGCCCCGAGCAAAAATTGTATTTCTGAAACTATTCATTTCCAGAGACAACTTCTATTTTTATCAGAATAAATTGTGTGAACTTTTGTATGCTTTTAATGATGCAGTCAAAGAATTCTCGATATTCCTTTATCAGAAGTTTAAATGGTTGATGGTGAATGATTGTTGCTTCAAAAAATGTACACTCCAAAAACTATCTTGAATTCTTGATAAGAGTCAGGAGTCTACAGTAACAAAACAAGCCACACCCCTGAAGTCCTATTCCTTGTTCCTGTCCCCTTTGTTGTCTCTCTATTTAAAATTTTACACATCATAGGCTTTTCACCAAGTTTGAAATGTTAAGTTTTATACAGGTGTCAAATTTTATAAGGTGACAGCAAATAACACATTTTAATCCACAAACAAGCAAAACAAAATCCTCAAAAATCCAAAAATGTTATTCGTACATAGTATCTTGGTGTGTTCATAGACATTGGGTATTCATGTGCAAATGAATAGGAAATTCATGTACATGAGAGGGGAATCAGGTAACCGTAGTGATAAACTATTGTCATCCGATATCCTTGCATAACTCCCACTTTTTTCCACATGAATCCCCAACAGCGGTAAATGTTAATGCTGTTGCTCTGATTCTCTAGCATATGTGTGATCCCATGTTTTGATTGACACCCGATATCTTGAGATTGAGTGGGTTTAACTCAATCTCAATAGCCAAGTCATGGAAGGAGGGTTGCCCAAGCTCTTGAGTTTGCAAGATTGGACATTTGCGATGGCCCAATAACAACCACAAGATAGTCTCTCATATCATTTTAAGATTAAGTGAGCCTAACTCAACCTCAAAAGCTAACTCATGGGAAAGATTTGCCCAAACACTTATAATTGCTATATTGGTCAAATGTTTAAGAATGTGAGACAACACAAAATACTATGCCCAAATATCACAACTCAAATCAACACCAGATTATCAGCATGTTTGCAGGAGCGTTTGTAGACTTCAAAGTCGTGGCTCCCTAAACTTGATCTTGACAATTTTTTATCTTGTTTGGCTTTACATTTGCACACTATCTCAAAATTGATTTTGACTTCAAAATCAATTCTAGTAGAAGTGGAAACTTGTTGCTTTTAGATTTTTACTCTATAAATATTTGTCAAAATCACTTCTCATATCAAACTGCTAAATATAAATCACATTATCTCAAAATCAATTATAGAAAAATCAATTCTACAGGGCAGAACCAAACACACTATATGACAAAAACAAAACTCAACACCAAAATAATAATAATAATAATAAAAAAAAATGACACCTCCTGTAGACTTCTCCAAAGGTGCCACCCCAGAGGCGCTTCCTGAAGAGCCCTTCGGCACACTGATGTCCCTCCCAGAGCTCGAGACCGCCAGTGACGATCCCAGGCACGAAGACCACCGGGTGCTTGGCCGTCAGCCCCTCCTTCTTCAGCTTCACGCCCGGCGGGTCCGGCAACGGCCCCGTGATCGCCTCGGTCACGTACTGCGGGAACGACGCCGGCATCGCCTTGTACAGGAACAGCAGAAACCACCACACCGTGCAAATGCACCCCACCAACCAGCAACAGTTATCAACGCACGACCACTTCCTTTTCTTCTTCTTCTTCTTCTCCTTCTTACTCTCTTTGTTGCTCTCTTTTACCTTCTTCTTCTTGTTCTTGTTCTTACCATCATCATCATCATCATCATCATCTTCTTCTTCTTCTTTGTTCTTTTCTGCTTGAGGCTGAACCTTCGGTTCTGAGCTCTGAGCCTGAGCCTTATCCGTTTCAGACCCTTTTCTCCGTCGAACCAAAGACATGTTCTACAACGACAACTCGCTTCAAACTCGGAATTTTCAAGAGAAACTTTGTTTACTCTCAGATTTTTCTCGAGAAAATTTATCGCCTCATTTTCTTCAGTTTCTTTCTCTCTTCCTTATTTTTCTTTTACAATTTCGATTTTCTTTTCAGTGTTTAGAAGCTGATGGGGATTACGTTATTCTTCGAAAAGATTGAATTTTTAGCGGAAATGAAGACAGCCTTTTTTAGAACCCCAACAGCTCGGTGAGCTTGCTATGAGGACAAAAAAGGGTTTGCTCTTTGTTTCTTACAAGCTCAACAGGGAAGGGTCTTGCTGAATCTTAAAGCGGACGTGGAATTAGCGTGATCATTGGTTAGAGCATCTCTGAAACTTCGAAGAGAAAGTGATCTTGAAGCTTAGCTGTTGCTGTGTATTTTATTATTATTATTATTATTATTATTTGTTTATTTATTTTTTTCTTGAGCCGATAGGGTAGGTGTGGTCATTGGCTGCGCCGGGTGATGATGGGTCTGACAATCTTTTCGTTCTTTAATAATTATTTATTTTAAAAATTCAGATAAAATTAATTATTTTTATTAATAATACTCTTATTATATATTATTAACTTTTTAATGAAAATTGAAATATTAAAAAAAATACGAGCGATTTAATAATTTTTTTAATTTTTATTGGTATTGGTATTTTTTAATTTTAATAAGTGTTTATAATTAGATAAATAAAAAAGAAATACTTCATGCGTGTCAGAAAATGGGGCAGAATATGATTGGTTTTGATTAACAACATTATTACTAATTTTATAGCAACGTCCGCTTGGCATTTAATATTTATTATGTGGGTCATTTTTTTTAAAGGGTTTATCATGGCGCTAGTTAAAAAAATTAAAATAGAAAATTTTGTATTAAAAATAAGTATTTTTATATTTTCAAAATATAGAATCTATAAAAAATTGTTATATTTTAATTTTTATAGTGTCCTTAATCATTATTTTTCAGATACTGATTAATAAAACCTCTTTTTTAAGAATGAGATTGTATCCAAAATTTGTCATAAAATGGTTTTTTTTAATTTTTAAGAATATGATGTTGTAAAACTCTCATCTATGACAAGATTTTATTAATGAAATATAATTGTTTAAGCAAATCTCATAAAAAACAAGATCTCACTAATAAAATATAATTTTTTGTTATAAATTACGCAGATCCCCCTATGTCCATCAATATTATATCTACATTATTCTAGATTTCAAATAAACATCTATTTCCCTTAAATTATTTAATCTCACTATAGTTACCCCGATCTCTATATTCTAAATTTTAAAATATTAAAAAATACATAAATTGACTAATTTGCCCTTACAAATTTATCTTATTTCTATTTCACGCCATTCCTTTCATCACCCACTGGCCACCACCACCAACGATGGAACACAAACATGAACAATAACAAGCCATCACAGCAGCGATACCACAAAAACAAAGCACAACAAAAGAAGGGGGAAAGAAAAGAAGAAGAGAGCAATAAATTTCCTAAATCCAATCAACTAATTCACCAACAGCATTGCCTCTTCATCTTCAAGTTGCAAATCATTCTGCCATGCCTCAGCACAACCAAACTATGACCTGTCACTTCCGTCACGATCGCATCTCCATCGCACCGCCAATGAACTTACAACCTCATCCCTGCTATGGCTGCCATCGCACTCGCGCGGCCTCTGCCATCGCGCTTGCGTCTCCACCTCCATCGCACTCGTGCCACTTCTGATAATAAAATATTATTTTTTATGAAATAAAGAGACTGGAATTTTTTTTTAAAAAAGACTTGTTTAATCCAAATCTGCCAATGCCGAGATTTGAGTGATAAAAAGTTGTTTTTTCACCTCCTTAGTCCGAATGGCTAGTTGAGAGCTCTAAATAAAGGGGAAGCTCTCATTCTGCCATGCTATTGTTACTGGAGTGAAAAAATAGTGAGATTGTTCTCATTTTACCATGGCATCATTATCGAGAGTGAAAAAAAATAGTGAGATTGTCTTGGTGGTTGAGATTTTTTTTTTTTTTTTGTGTTTGTGAGTGTGGAAAAAAAGCATATTACGTTTGTAAAAAAAAAAATTACAGAGAGGGAAAAAAATACTAATATGGAAAATATATATATATATAATAGGATATTTTAATTGTGATGTTCTCATAAATATAAATGAGAGTGTGAAATTTCTTGGCTTCAGCACCCTTTATAGCATATGTTTTGAATGATAATAAAGCAAATTTTATTAAAATATTGAAGAAAGAACTAATAGTTTATTTGAGGTTTTGAGATATCTAATAGAACTATTCTCGTAACATATAAATTCAAATCATGACATATTTTTTATAGTATCATGTTTTAACATGATTAAAATATTATTAAAAGAGATTCGGTGTCTTAATGGTGCAAAAAATAGTTCAACATGTGAACTAAAAGATATAAGAGATATGAGAAAGCATCATACAGTATCAAAAACTAAGTCTGGATCTTCAGAAAGTAATTCACACACTCAAAAAGCGAGATATCTAGTTGAGGAAGTAATTTCTCATGAGTATATCAAGATCATCATTATCAATCACTTTAGTTATTATCTTTGAAGAATATTCACATTGTGGAAAGATCCCTATCAAGTTCAGAGAAAATATCAGAAAATCAACAAATGGCTCATAAAGTGTGGAACCACATTAGAAAGCACATTTACATAAGAAACCACACTTGGTCAACAAAAGCTAAAGAATATTTGAATTTCAAATTAATTCAACAACTTAGAAAGTATTGACAATGATACATTAACTTTATGCTTGGACATTCCTTATATTCTAGAAGAAAAAATTGAGAAACTATGCTTAGAAAGTCAAAATAGTTTCTAAAGTTTTATTCAGAAACCATTGTCAATGTTTCTGTACTAATAAGAACAACTTTGACACCACTCAGCTACTGTTCTAGGGTACAATTCCTAGGACACAAAAAGGAAGATCAACACATGTCAAGAGCAAGAAAAATCAGGTGACAACAATCAAATTCAAAATCCAAGTATAAGAGGATAAAGTCTTCAAATGTGAAGGAATTTTTGCATATCAAGCACTAAAACTCTCGAATACTTTCTAAAGTTAGTCTTTTTCTTTGAAATCAGTTTCTGTAAAGAAAATAATATTTCTTGTACTTATTAGCAAATATTTTTTTCTTAGGAAGAGATTAGAAGGAAGCCTCGATCTCAAGTCATATCCTCAACCACTATGTTATTCCTAGGAAGACAAGAGTGTTTTTATTAGAATGTAACAACCCAAAACTTATCTATCTTTGTATCCTAATCTATTAGTGATCAAGTACGATTAGCTTGGAGAGGCTAACATAAAACTACTTATAAGTGAGAGTAAATTGGAACTACTGTTCATTGGAGATAGCTTTACTTTCTTAGGTTGACAAAGTGTTTGATTAATGGAGCTTAACAAGGTTGCTGAGAACTATATGTAAGTAGTGTTTGGTCGAACCAAAATAAAATTCTTAAGTAATATCTCTCCTTCCCCTTATCTTTTTAAATTTCATCACTTGTTTCATTTATTGTTATGTGGCTTCTGAAAGTCATTTGAACAGTTTTTGAAGGTTGTTTGATTTTGTAAACTTCAAAAAAATACTATTAGCTCCATAACCTTTCATAAAGATAATATAGCTATATTTTGAATGATAACAAAGCAAATTTTGTTAAAATGTTTTGAAGAAAGAATTAATAGTTTATTTAAGTTTCTAAAATACCTAACAGGACCATTCTCATAGCATGCATATAAGTTCAAATCATTACATATTTTTCATAATATCATATTTTAACATGATTAAAATCTCATAAAAAAAGATTCAGTGTTTCAATGTTGTGAAAAATAGTGAATTAAAATATGTAAGAGGCATGAGAAAGCATCATACAACATCGGAAACTAAGTCTAGATCTTCAGAAAGTGATTCACGCACTCAGAAAGTGAGATATCTGGTTGAAGAAGTAATTTCTCATGGGTATATCAAGATCATCATCATCAATCACTTTAGTTATTATCTCTGAAGAATATTCACATTGTGGGAAGATCCTTAGAGAGAAGCTCAAAAAATCAACAATTAGCTTATAAAGTGTGGAACCACATTAGAAAGTACATTTACATCAAAAACCACACTTGGTCAATAGAAACTAAAGAACATTTGAATTTCAAATTAAGTCAACAACTCATATAGTATTGATAGTAACACATCAACTTTATGCTTGGACATTCCTCTTATTCTAGAAGAAAAAATTCAGAAGCTACGCTCAAAAAGCAAAAGTAGTTTCTAAAGTTTTATTCAGAAACCATTGTCAATGTTTCTATACCAACAAAGACAATTTTTACATAGCTCAGCTACTTTTCTAGAGTACAGTTCTTAGGACACAAAAAGAAAGATTAACACGTGTCAAGAGGAGGGAAAATCAAGGGATAACAGTTCAATTCAAAATCTAAGTATAAAAGAATAAAACCTTAAAATGTGAAAGAACTTTTGCATATCAAGCAATAAAACTTTCTAATACTTTCTGATGTTAGTCTTTTCCTTTGAAATCAATTTCTATAACAAAAAATATTCTTTTTTGTACTTATTAGCAAATATTTTCTTCTTATGAAAAGATTAGAAAGAGGACTCTTAAGTCATATCCTCAAACATTATTTTATTCTTAGGAAGACATAAGTGTTTTTATTAGAGGTAACATCCCAAAACTTATCTATCTTTATACCATGGTCCAGTAGTGATATAGTGAGATTAGCTTGGAAAGGCTAGCACAATACTACTTGTAAGTGAGAGTAAATTGGAACTATTATTCACTGGAGATAGCTTGAGAAGGCTATTCAAAGAATATCTTACTTTATCAGACTGAGAAAGTGTTTGATTAATGGAACTTAACAAGGTTATCGAGAACTAGATGTAAGCAGTGTTTGGCTAAACTAGTATAAAATTCTTGAGTAATCTCTCTTTCTCCCCTTATCCTTATAACTTTCATCACTTGTTTCATTTATTATTATAGGTTGAAACGTGCACGAGAAAGGGGGTTGAATTGGGCTTTGATTTTTCTTTCCTTTTTAGTTTTTGAAAAACTTAAAAACAACTACTATCAAGTGTGAACTTGAAGTGCAACGGAAATAGCATCAGTATATGTCAGAAAGTGACTTTCTGAATGAGAAAAGAGATATGAAAAACAAGTTTGAATAAGTTTTTTTAGAAGAACAAGTATGATAAGTACAAAATAGAATGTAAAGGAGATTTAGGGAGAGAGAAGATATTGCACAAGAGTTTTTATTTTGGTTCAGCTAACCTGCCTACATCTAGTTCTCAACAACTATTGAGTTTCATTAATCAACCCTTTCTTAACCCCAAGAATGTCATATAGTTGTTCAATAGCCTTCTCAAGCTATCTTACATGGCCAGTAGCCTACTCTATTATCACTTTCAAGTAGTCTTTGACTAGCCTTTTCAATCTACCTCACAATGATCACTGTTAGCTCCAGAACCCTTTGTGCTTATTTGTTTTGAATGATAGCAATGCCAATTTAAAAAAATACTTTTAAGAATGACCGATGTCTCTATTAAGTTTCGTGTAAGATTATAATAGGTCTCTATCGTTTAGCAAGAGCCAGGCTTACTCAAATAAGAATATATTTTACTATACATGTATAAACATATTTATCTCATGTTATGAGATCTGAAATGAAACAGAAGTGAAATTACCTAAGCAATTGGTAGTTAACGATGAGAAGAAGTTTTCAATGCTACAAGAAACCAAGTTCAGAGACTTCAGAAAGTAGCACAAGACATCAGAAAGTACACTCAAGATGAAGATATCAACTCATGTCCAAGAGCAACATTTACTCAATCTTCAATCAAGAAGATGTGATTGAAGATCAAAAAGTGAAAAACTCTTCAAGGAACTGATTGCGTATATCAGAAAGCTTACCCGTGAGTGGAGCAAAAATTGCTACAGGAAAGGGAGGGAAATTTGAAATTTGATTTCAAATAATCAAGTTAAACACAGTTTCAAACTGGTATGACATCTCTTCTACATATTTGATCAAACACCTTGGTTCATGAAAAAGAAGTTCAGAAAGCTTGCTCAGAAAGTAGAAAAGTAGTTTCTAAAGGAAGATCAGAAAACTCAACTTTACAACAACTTCTGTAACCGATGTGACAGATCTGTCAACCTTTTTTCTACCTGTTTCTTTCAAGATATAACTGATGATCAACACGTGTCACTTAATGAAGTGATATATGGCAACGGTTACAAAGAAAGACCACTATATAAGGAGATGCTATGCTTAAAGACCTATGAAAGAATTGAAGATTCAAGAGAGGAAACTCTGCAAAAATCTCTTTCCACTTCCTAGAATATTTAATCTTTATCATATAATCAGTTTTATCCTCAAAGTGTAAGAAAATCTTCCTTCTATATTTTCAGTTAAATTTATGCTCTTCCTTTGGAAGAAGTAGAATAAGGAAGTCATTCAAGTTTTTCCCATGAATTTTTTATGTATACGTTAAGGAAACTTAAGTGTAGGTTAGTTTGAGTGGCAACCCAAACACTTAACCTTTATATCCTCAATTCGGTAGTGATCGTTGTGAAATAGATTAGAGAGGCTATTGTAAAACTACTTGCAATACGACAGTAGTGGTTGCTACTGGTCACGGTTTGGTTGGAGAGGCCATTGTCAAGACTACTTTCAACGTGACCGTAAAGGTAGCTATTGGTTATAGTTTGGCTTAGAGAGGCCAGTGTCAAGATTGCTTTCAATATGATAATAAACGTTTCTACTGCTCACGGTTTAGCTTGGAGAGACCAATGTCAAGACTACTTTCAACGTGACTATGGGGGTAGCTACTAATCACAGGTTAGCTTGGAAAGGCTAGTTCAACACTACTCAGTTTAACCTGAAGAGGCAAGTAAAAGAATACTCAACTTGCAATAGTTTCTGAGTTGGTCTGCTAGCACAAGAGTTAGCTTGGATTAGCTAGTATAATACTACTCATGTTAGCTTGGAGAGGCTAGTACAATACTACTCATTTTAGCTTGGAGAGGCTAGTACAATACTACTCAGTTTAACTTGGAGAGGCTTGAAAAAGAATACTCAACTTGTGACAGTCTCTGAGTTGGTCTGCTGGTACAAGTGAGAGCTTAGGAAGGCTAATATAAAGACTATCTATCTTTACTTTTTCAGGTTGAGAAAGTTATTTTGAATGAAACCTTAACGGTTGTTGTGTACTGGATATAGGCAGGTTGGCCGAACTAGTATAAAATTCTTTGTCGTTTTTCTCCTTCTCTGATCTCTTTTATTTGTCTTTGTTGTGCCTTTTACTCATACTTAATCTGATATATCCTTCTCGTTTTCTGTTATCTCTTTTAATAATGAGTGTTTTATTTAATAAGGCTCAAGAATCTACTTTCTAAAGTTACTAACTATGTTTCCATTGCACTACAAGTTTTATATTTGATAGTATTTGTTTTTAGAAGTTCCAAAAAAAGCGAAAAGGATCAATGCACGATTCAACCCCTCTTCTCATGCACATCTTCACCTATAATCACTATCGGATCAAGTTACAAAGAATATATTTGAGTTGGTTCACTCAAGTGAATAAACACTCAACTTTTCTCTAAATGAATCAGCGTATGAGCTGAAAACCTTGGTGACTTCTTTCTTACTATTCTTTCAAGGAAGAAAGTATAATCTAATGAAAATGTAGAAAGAAGATTTTTACAAAGATGAAACTAATTACAAGCTGTAATAGTTTTATAGAAGATGAAGGAGAATTTCTTTAGCGTTTCAACACAAGGTAATGATCAAAAGTCTTAAGTTGTAAGCACACCATCTCCTATTATACTTGATCTTCATATGACCATTGCCTTGATCTATTTTCCTAGTGACAGTTGTTGATTTTTTTTTTTTTGTGTTTTAGAAATAAAGTTTAGAAGAGTAGCTCTGCATGTCAGAGTTGCTTTTTGCAGGTGCCAAAGCTGTTGTCTAATATAGGTTTCTAAGTCCACCTTTAGAAACTACTTTTTGCTTTCTGATCAAGGTTTCTGAACTTTTTTTTCTAGAAGCCAGGGTAGTTGATTAAGTTGAAAAGAGATATCACTATCAGTCCCTGACTAAGTTTGACTTTAAATTTGAAATTCAAATTTTTTCTCTCATTTCTATAAGGTGCATTGTTTACAGTAAAGTGCTTTTTGAAGCATTGTTTTAATGTTTCTTCTGATCTTCTATGCTTTAATCAGAGCTTGGCATAATTGATATATCACATCATGATGATTGAAGGTAGTAACCTCACTTTTAAATCGTCACTTGAATGACACTTTCTAAAGTTATGGGATATTCTCAGAAGATATGAGTCTTGGTTTCTTGTTCTTGATAAATTCATTTCATGTTCTCATCATACCAATGTCCGTTTCAAGGATTATTTTTCACTTCATTTAAATTTTGAATCTCTCTGAATAAGATTTAACATATTTACACATGGTTTCATGAAAATAAAACTTGTTCATGAAGTTGTATGTTAATGAGAATGATCTTGTTTGTATACTTAAGAAACTCAAGCAAATAATTAATCCTTCTTTAAAATGTTTTCATGAAATTAGTTTTGTTATCACTCAAAACTAAGCATTGATATTTTCTGAAGGGTTCTAGAGCTAACAACCTCTCTCTTTTTATGATAACAAACCTAATTTTGAGAAAATCTTTTGGAGAGATTTTGAAAGAAATATATGAATAGGTATTGGATCAAAAGAATTCTATGATCTTTCAAAATACATTGGATACAATTTTAGAAGGTCTCATTCTTAAGCTATGATGTAGATGTGATCAAGACATATAGCAACCTTAAGTGACTTGAATTAGAGCCGCTTCACTTCAGAGAAGGTTTTTGAAGTATATTAGAGCATTTTTTGAGAATTATCAGACCAAATTTTTGAAAAGGTTGGAGCATTTAAGCTTTCTGAACAAAAATAGCTTGATTTTAACTCATTTGACTTTCTGAACTTTAGTGAATTTGAAGAGTACACATGATATTTTTCTTGATAATTAATCCATACACAACATGACTTTATCCAAATCATTTTTGAAACACGATGTAATGACATTATGCATAAAACATGCAAAAGATAAGCTTTGCATACAAGGGAAGTTTCTTGAAGCAAAAAAATTTTTGATCACATGTTTATGTCTATGATAGCAACATACAATATTTTGTCAAAACACCTAAATATGTGTATTAGAGTATGAGTTGCATATGAGAAAATTTCAAATTTGTATGTCAGTGCATACATATCAGGGCATAAAAGATAATATATATATATATATATATATATATATATATATATATATATATATATATATATATATATATCAAAGCCATCCTTAAAAGATATGTATCAAAGCTAAAAATGAATATATCAGAGCATATAATGGATGTATATAGGTTCTAGAGCATAAACTCAAAACTTGTAAGACACAAATCAAGATATATGATAACATCTTCAAGCAAGATATCATAGAAGAAAAACCTAACATCCTGAAAAAAAAAGGGATGAACTGATCATATATGTACCAGAGTAAAGATCAAAGTAGAATAGCAAAAAAAAAAAAAAAGATGTTCAGAGCTTAAAATGAAAAAAAGAACAAAAACAGTTAATAATGAATGTTGAAAGTATGATCATGAAATCTCCCCTTCAACTGAACTCCCCTCAGCTTGACCCCTTGATTTTCTCAGCACAGACAATCTTTTTTGATATTTTTCATCTTTTCTTCTGTTTTCTACATTTTTAGCATTATCAAAAAGGGTGTGTTGGAAACCATGCCATCCTTGGCCTCTCCTTATGATCTCTTGAAGAAGCTAGAGCAGTAGCTCTTAATGTCTTCTTAATTAGGCATTAATCTCCTTGTTAGAAACTTCAACCCTATCCAATCTTAAGGCCATGTCTCTCAAATTGTGTAGAAGAAGTTGGACCTCAGTGAGACTTATTGGAGGCTTAGGTTGAGGCTGGTGAGGAAGATGGATGGTGGTAGGCATTGATGGGTAGCCTTGGGTATAGGCCCAGGAATGTCTAAAAGAAGGTTTCCCCAGACTTGGGTGAGTCAACTATCTTCTTGATCAGTAGCAAGTGAAGTGGATGGTGGTTTATTTTTTGGTGGTGTGATGGGTGAGGTGATAAGGGCAGTAATGTGTGTAGAGGCTTGTGGAACTTCAAAACTATGGCAACAATAATGGTATGATCAGGCATAAGAGTAGTAACAGAATAAGGAACAAAAACAGAAGCAGGTGCTATACTAGGGCAGAAACTAGAGCAAGAATAGAAATAGAACCAGGAATAGGATCAAAAACAGTAGTAGTTATAGGAGCTATGGGAGCAATTTCAGCAGCAGGAAAGCTAGTTTCTGAGGTTTTATTTTCTTCCTCTTCTTCTACCAGAGTTATTCTTATGGAAAGAGAAGGTTAAGGCACCATCAGAATTACAATAGTTTCAAGTTCAGCTACTTCCTTAATAGGTTCCTCCATAATTGGCTCCAAGGTTTGAGAGATTTCTGTCGGTTGGAGCTCTCCACTTTCCTTCGAAGTCTTTTCCTCTTCTTCTTCTTCTTTAGATGAGTCAGTATATAACACCTCATATCCAGCTTCTTGATACCTAACTATTTCCATTAGGAGCATAGTGGTTGAGGAAACATTCTTTGGAAGGTTTCTTAGCTTGTGCTTAATATCCCTTTTTCTCATTGTTCTAATTGGAGTAGTAGGTTTTTTCCTTGATCTTCTTTATGTTACAGCAGTTTTAGAAGGAGCTTTTTCTGTATTTGAAGGAGGTAGAGGCATGCGAGGCTCTTATCTCTGTATTCTTTCTTGTCTTAGCTTATCTTGGTTCTTTGCTTGTCGTTCAGAGGAACCTCAATAGATTCTTCTTCCTTTGAGTTCTCAGACTCATTATGCATGACAATCAACTTTCTTTTCCCTTTCCCTATTTTCTTTTCATTTTCAACCTTCTCGAAAGACTTTCTGGCTTGTTCATTCCTTATCCTAGGACTTTGACTTTCTGGCTTGTTCATTCCTTATCCTAGGACTTTGTTTGGTGGCACTAGTTCTTGAAGTTGTAGGCTTTCTCCTTGTGGTCTTGAAAGAAACAATTGAGTGTTCACCCTGTTCCACATATTCAAAGCAATCCTTAGCTAGATGCTAGTTTAAGTACCGAAATATCCTAGTCAACAGTATTCCATAAGGTACTTTAGCCGTTCTTCTTTTGTCTTTGGTGATTGCGCTTAGCATGCAATCCATTATGAGCCTTGGTAGAACTTGCTTTTTGGATATAAGATAGTAAAGAAGCATATAATCCATACCCACAAGCACATAAGTGCTCCCCAATTTGGGCAGGATTGTGAACTATACTGTTGTGAAAACTTTTCTGGCTTTTGCACTTAACATGGAGGTGGTGATTTCATAGGATTTATGAATAATGGAAACAGTCAGGTACCTTGATATATCACCTTTATTTATCCCTAGGGAGCTAGTATAGTTAGGTGGGGAGGTGTAGATAAAACCTTCATACGCTGCCTTGACAATATTTGAAAGTTTGGTAAGGCCAATCTCTATTGCACAGTCTCTGATCAACGTCTTCAAGGATGAGTTTAGGGTGCCCTTCAATTGTGAGTAAAAGGCTGTTACCATTCCTAGAAATATTCTATCATTGATCTTTAGAAACTCTTGTTAGCTCCAGAACCTTTTGTGCTTATTTGTTTTGAATGACAACAAAGCCAATTTAAAGAAAATGCATTGAAGAATGATTAATATCTTTATTGAGTTTCGTGTAAGATTATAATAGGTTTCTATCATTTAGTAAAAGTAAGGCTTATTCAAATAAGAATATATTTCACTATATATGTGTAAACATGTTTATCTCATGTTATGAGATTTGAAATAGAACAGAAGGAAACTACCAAGCAATTGATAGTTAACGATGAGAAGAAGTTTTCAATGCTATAAGGAACCAAGTTCAAAGACTTTAAAAAGTAGCATGGGACATTAGAAAGTACATTCAAGATAAAGATATCAACTCATATCCAAGAGCAACGTGTTACTTAATCTTCAATCATCATAATTGCAAAGATATTATCAGCAAAAAAGATGTGATTGAAGATCAGAAAGTGAAATATCCTTCAAGGGACTAATTGCATACATCAGAAAGCTCACCCTTGAGTAGAGCAAAGAATGAAATAGGAAATGGAAGAAAATTTGAAATTTGAAATTCAAATTAACAAGTCAAATCCAGTTTTAAACTGGTACGTCATCTCTTCTGCCTATTTGATCAATCACCCTTGGTTCATGAAGGAGGAGCTTAGAAAGCTTGCTCAGAAAGTAGAAAAGTAGTTTTTGAAGGAAGTTCAAAAAGCTCAAATTTACAACGACTTCTGCAACTGATGTGACAGATCTGTCAACCTCTCTTCTATTTGTTTCTTTCAAGACATAGCTAATGTTCAACACGTGTCAATTGAGAAACTGATCTATGGCAATGGTCACAAAAAAAGACCACTATATAAGGAAATGCTATGGTTAAAGACCGTTGAGAGATTTGAAGATTCAAGAGAGGAAACTCTGCAAAAATCTCCTCCTATTTCCTGAAATATTCAATCTTTATTATGTAATCAATTTCATCCTTAAAGTGCAAAGAAAATCTTCCTTCTACATTCTTAGTTAGATTTATGCTCTTTTTATGGAAGAAGTAGAAGAAGGAAGTCATTCAAGTTATTCCCAGGAACTTTTTATGTATATGTTAAGGAAACTTGAGTGTATGTTAAGAACTCTACTTTCTAAAGTTACTAACCATGTTTCCATTGCACTGCAAGTTTTATACTTGATAGTATTTGTTTTAAGAAGTTTCAGAAAATGTGAAAAGGATCATTGCATGATTCAACCCTCTCTTCTCGTGCACATCTTCACCTACAACTCTCTCCACCCTTGGAATGAGAAAACCTCCTTGAGAATGGATACCTCATCAAGAAGATCATTTATTGATGCCTTTCCAGGGGCCACTTTCCTTATTGAAAAGTTATTCACATAATGATCCAGCATCTCAGAGTCATCGTAGATGTGAAACGGTCCTCTTTTGGCAATGGTGCGGTCAAGTTGCTTTCCTTCAACCATTGGTTTGTTTGGGTTTAAGAGCATTGAGTAAAAAAGATTGAAGTTTTTGAGAAATGGTGAATGCTGCAGAGAAAGGACGTTGGTTAGAGAAGGTGAAACAATTTTGGTAAGAGTATGTGAGGTTGAAGATGAAGGAATTTTATGTGATGTATGAGGTGATGGAAGTTATTTAAGTGATGAGACATAAAGTTTGAACGTGAGGTGACATAGGAGAAAGAAATTTAAAAAGAGTAGGAATTATCCCATCTTTTTCAAGTCTTCTAGAATAAGTGGTTTCTGAATCATGGAACCACTTTCTAAACCTAATCAATTTTCTAAACCATTAATAACAAAGTGTGAGTCTTCACAGCTACACAACTTCCTCACATATGAATAATCTTCCATATTCTAAGCATGTATGATTTTTTGAGCTCTTGACTCTCTTTATGACCTTGTATAAATTGATTTTCTACTCCTGCAAACTGATTTTCTAACATAAACCTACCTATTTAACTACATGAGAAATATTTGTTGCTTCCATTATTGATAACAAGTTCATTTCTAAGATTTGCCCAACATACATAATCTATAATTTAGGGGACAAAGTGCAATTTTTCCTATATAATATATTATCAACACTCAGTCTTTGATTAAGTTATAAAATTTGATCAATAGAGTTAAATGTTTAAAATTTTAACGATAAATTAAACATGAAAGATTAAATAACTGTCATTACTTTTGATGTAAATATCATACTTTGTCAAATTTTATTATTCACAATTTTCTCTTTGTTCAAATCTCTTCTTTTCGCATGTAAAATATGTGTGTATATATAACCCTATCGGGGATGTATTTAGTGAGAGATGTGATTTTATATGAGAGTAAAAAGATCAAATCTTGACTATATAACCATACATGAATGATTATGATTAAAAGTTATTAAAAGTTCACATAATTACTTAAAAAAGTCATATGACTTTAAGTTTTAATCCTAACCATTAATGCAAGATCTGACAACCTAGATTTGTTCCTTTCATTCTCATGTTAAATCACTCATCTCACTTAATTGCCTCTCTAACCCTGATTTTATAAATTAAGTATAAAAAATAGAAAAATAGGAAGGAGTTGATTATCTTTCTTGTGATATGTTTGTTGGAGAGTAAAAATGAAGATAAATTTTTCATGAATGAGTTTATCTGTAACCTTACACATACAACTTATTCATGTAGATTTACACCTTTTTTATTCTCTAGTCAAACACACCCTTATTGTTTTTGGCAAAGTCCATGATTCCTTTTAAGTAAAGAAGAGTTTTAGGCCATTTTCAAAATGATCAAATTACAAAAAAAAAACCTTCACCAAGGAAGAAAATGTTAAATTCTTCATTACCAAAAAGAATATAAAAATAAAAATAAAACATGGAAAAGAAATAAAAGAAAAAGAAAAGAGGAGTTTTTCAGTACCATTATAAAATTCAAGGATATCAATATCTTGTAATTATTTATAACCAAAATTATATCATGTGTCATACTAACTCAATTTATTAAAACAGAGAAAAAAATTTAATCATAACCAATAAAAATAAGAAGGGTACCTGTCGCAACCGGGATCGCGACGGGGACGGCGAAAAAAGAGGAAGAATTTATATTGAGAATATTGGAGTCGCCACCAAGTTTATTTAAAATTGAGAAAACGTTGGAAAAACCCATTTTTTAGAGAATAGTCTTTGAAACCAGTTTGAGTTCGGGAGTCGGTTATGTATAGGGAAGGGCAGGAATTTAATCCCACGCACCCTAGTACACCCGTCCTTGGACGGTACCTTTAATTAACTGTGCAAATTAAATAAATAACCTTTTTCAAACATTTATTTTCTGTTTCAAGACAATTAAAAGGAATTTATTTTTCTTAAAAGAAAAGAATTTTTAGTGCCGAATCAAGTTACAATTCAGATGTCCTAAAAATGAGTTAACTAGTCATCACGACTAAGTTAACCATTCTTTATTTGAAACGAAAACATTTGACAATAAGCATATAATTTAAAAAAAAAAGAATTGTTCTAAATAACAAATACTTGCAAATAAAATCTAAAAAAGAAGCGAAAATATACGAACCTTATGAGAGATATTTGGAATATCAAATTGTCACAATTCAGATATTCAAATATCAAGTTAACAAGCCGTCGCGACTAAATTAAACCTATTATTTGAATAAGGAATTTACTAAATAAATGAACAAAATTAAATTGAGAATAAATATATAAATTATAAATATTTACCAATAAGAGAAAAAGAAGAAAATTATTTTTTATGTATTTTTATAAATCAACAGAAACAAATATAAAAGAGAGCAAACATTTTTGATGAAAATTTCGAATCACTAAGCTGTCACAACTCAAATGTTCGAAATATCGAGTTAACAAGCCGTCGCGGCTAAATTAACATCTTTATTTAAAATTCCCCAATTACCCACATAAATGAACATTAAATAAACTATTCTAAAAAAGAAATTATTTATAAAAATAACAAAAATACAAAATTTGCATTAAAAAAAAGGGAAAACTAAAGAAGTATTAAAAACTTACAAATATAATGAATTATACAAAGCTAATTGGACTTGACAGGGATCGGAATCGCCTGCTCCTACGTATCCCCTGGTGCAATAGAGAATTCAAAGTCACGTAGTTCTATAGAAAAAAAAAAGTGATGTTGTTTAATCTTATTTTGAAAAAAGATATTTAGAATATTAAGCTGTCACAGCTAAAATATCCTAAAATATAAAGTTAACAAACCGTCATAGTTAAATTAACTCTATCTTTGAGATGAAATTTCGAATATCAAGCTGTCACAGCTAAAATATTCCAGGACATAGAATTAACAAACCGTCACGGTTAAATTAATCCTATTTTAAAGAAAAAGATTAACTAACTCAAAATCTCCTTTTGTAAAGCAAAATTATTCAATTATTTATTTTAGACCCAACATTCATAAAAAAAAGATTATTTTTATTTTCATTTTTTTTAATTGAAATTAGCAAAATCTATTAAAGACCGTTACGCAATTAATTTAAACAAAACACCTCCACATATAAAATAAATAAACTAAAACCATAAACACAAATACACAAATAATTTGAACAAAACACATAAATAATTAATATTAAACAAAAATAAAACTAATTCGTAAACATAATCATACAATTAAACAAAATATATAAGATAATTAAATAAACAAATGAGGATCCTAATTACTATTTTCTTTTTTATCCTTTTTAATTAAAAGAAACATTGATACTAAAATCACTCAAATCAAAGAAATAATTAAATCATTCTTTTTTATTTTATTAAGTAAACTAACTTAATTCTACTCAAACAAAAATGAAAAAAAAAAGGCACATCACAAGTTTCCTTTTTAAATGAATCGATATATCCAAATATTTATTATAAACTCAAAGTAAAGAAACTCCATTTTTTAAATTTTGAGGCCCAAATTGTCTTAGACCCAAACAAACAAACCCAAAATCTACTCCAATAAGATAATTCTGCCCAATACTAATTCATTAAACTAAATCTATATTCTTTATCATATTCCCTTTTTTTAAAAAAAGAAAATACAAAAACTCCAATATTTACTTTCAACTCAAAGTAAAATTAAACTCTTTTATTATTTTGACTCAAATCTAAATAAGTAACCTTCTAAACTAAAATGAAATAAATACTAATCCAACAAACAAACCCAAAATTTTAGGCTCAGACAAACAAAAAGACCCAATATTGATTCCCAAATTAAATACACTTTTAAAAGTTCATTTAGACTAAACAAAACCCAAATTCAACAAATAAAACCCAAAAAAAAAACACAAGATAAAATAAACAATAACTAAACCAAATGAATTCAAATTCAAATAGACAAAATTAAAATCTAAATAAAACTAACAAAATAATAATACTAAAAAACTTAATCTATCACCCACACATACGTACATGGTCACTCCCCATCACAACTTCCTTTCACTTTCACTCTCACTCTCACTCTCACAAACACACACGTGGCATTCAGACTTCACCCAACGCACATAGCACAAATTTCTCTCGCACAGATGCTTACACCCTCACGCACACATTTTAACACACATGCACGGAGAGAGAAGATAACAGAGAGAAAGAGACACAGAGAAGAGAGATAGAGTGAGGGATCGAGGGAAGGAGATGGAGGAAGCCATGTGAGGGAGACCGAAGCCGGGCAAGAGGGATCCCTGCGGTGTGAATCTGGAAACGGGGGATGGAAGCCCGACGAGGCCGCGGTGCTGCATGTTGTGGTTCTCCGGTGGCGGTGACTCGCGACGAGTAGCAGGCACGTGAAGAGCACGGCCATGGCGGAGACTGGAGGGAACGAAACGCCGCGGATGGGGGCGCGGTGGCCGGGCGCGGCAGCGAATCGCGAGCTCACGGAGATGCCATCCTCCCGTGACTGGGTTTCCGCTGTGTTTCGCGGTTGGTGCTTCGCGCGGATGGGCTTTTCGTGGTGGATCTGAGGTGAGATCGTATGCGGCGCTGCTGGGGCGGACTCCCGGAGACCAATAGAAGGCGGAGGTTGCAGATCCGGCGGGGTTTATGGCTGAGGAAGGAGGTCGTGACAGCCAAGGTGGAGTAGATCGGTGCTATATTGGTCGGCGCAGTACTTCCGCCATCATCGCAGCTTCTGATGGTGGTATGGTGTTACTTTCAGGCACGATGGAGGGGGGGTCACGCGGCAGGCTTGGGTGGCGGCTGTCCTATAATTTTTTGATCTTGGATTTATTTTGGTTTTGATATGCTGTTTGGCTTTGTTTGTTTCTGACTTAAATTGCAGAGGATGATGATGGTTGATGATGGAGGTGGGGTGAAGAGGAAGGGGGAGAGTGGTTGGCTTGGTGGTGATGTTGATAGAGGGGGAAGGGGAGGCCGCGGCGGTGGAGGGAGGGGCCGCGGCCTCCCTGTGTTGCTTTCCTTTTTTCTTTTTTTTTTTTAAAAGAAAATCTTTAGATGATGATGCTGAAATTGCTTCAATTATTTACCTTGATATTTCTCGTACTTGAATTATCTTACTGGAAACTGCTTCTGATTCTCTTGTTCTTTGATCTTTGATTGAAAAAAAAAAAACTTACTGACGAGTGATTGGGAATTTTTTCTGATCGTTCTTTTCTCTCCTCAATCCTCTCTCAATATGTATCTTCTTTGTTTTTCCGATACTCATAACTTCACCGAAAGAAAATCAAACTTCTTGCACCAAGTCTAACAACACCATGATGATGCTCTCCATTTTTTTAAAAAAGAAAAACCTTTATCTGCTTCACGAGTCTGCATTGGGGAGAGAGAAGCGCATAATAACAAGGAAAGGAGAGAGTCCGTGAATTTTCAGAAAGAAACACAACCTAGGAGCAATTCGTGGCTCCTTTTCTTTTATTAATATTAATATTATTATTTTATTTTATTTTTGAATGCAAACGGGCCAGGAAGAAAGATATAATAAATTGGGCCACAACACAAATGAAAGCAAATTTTGTTTGGGTACCAGGCTAAGAAGAACTAGGCCAAAATAAAAAAAACTCCTTTTTTATTTTTCAATTGGGCCGAATAAAATTGGGTATTCACAGTACCAGTACTCGTAGGGTACCAAAACAAAAACCATAAGTAAAAAGATAGTATATACATCAACAAGGTGATACAATGATGCAGAGGTATGAGAATAAACGGCCAAGCTAGGGAGGTGACAAGGAATCGTTCTTAATTGAGTTCGAAGCAATGCAACATTCCAATGCAGTTAACAAGGAAGGTTTCTTTCCAGAAAGTACTGACTTGGAAGCAACCTGCCAAGATTCCTTTGGACCAGATGATAAGGATAATTATTTTCAGAAAATATTGATTTGAATTGGAAAGTAAAGAGATAGAGGGGAGCTTGAACAAAGAAGCAAAGAAAGAAGAAATTAAAATATATACTCAAAAGAGGGGAAACAGGCAGAGGAAGAGAAAGCAAGAACTGAGGCGGAGAAGCTTTTAACAGGATTACAGAATAAAAGACATTAAAGAGGAAGCACAGCAGAGGTAAGGCTTCATATGCCCATGCATTTTTAGCTGAGTTGTAAGTTATTTGGATTTCGTGTAACTAGTGAGGAAGGGAGAATTACAATGATAAATAAATAATAAAAATAATGTTATTTGATGAAAATTCATACGTAAATAAATGAGAATTCACGTATATGAGAGGAAAATCAAGACAACGGCATTTTCACTTTTCCATCATCTCATTCTCCATAATCAACACAAAATCTTCCTTACTAATGCATTAATCCTATATCAATAATTAATTAAAAAAAAGCTATATGAAAATATCTTTTTTTTTTTTTTGGCACAACATGCTCGTATTACCTATTTGCTAGCATTTTTATGAATGTAATATATAGCGTATGTTGTTCAAGCGATTTATTACCATTTTCTTATGATTTAGTAATATTTTTCAAATGATTACTAAATCTCAATTATTTTGCATTGTATAAAAGAGAAATCATTTTTTTTGGTCATGAATTGTATCTTTCACAAGCCACACCTAATGGGTAAAGATACACATAAGTAGTTTTACATCCAAAATATTCGCTCGTGCAAATACTTCATTTTGATTATTAGAATAAGATATGAATGAGCTATTATCACTCCTATTTAGCTATTATCATTTCTCATTAATGTCTTTATTTGTAACATTCCTACAATATCTTTGTAAACAAAACTTGTTTTATGTTGAATAATGATATATGTATAATATTATTATACAACATTCATTCAACAAAACAGTAAAAAATTAAAGGGGGTGGTGGGCCTAGGAAAATAAAAAGTTGAATTTGGTCCATGATTTTCTTTGTTTTTAAACTATGTTATAAGAATATTATATAATAGTATTGTACACATAATATTATTCTTTAGTATTTAATTATTTTTTGAAAAACTAAATTTTGTACAGTAGAATTTCAATTATTTATTGTTCCTCTATATTTATTGCTTTTATTTGTCACATTTCTGTATGGTTTTTATTTAAAACTTACTTTATATTTGAGGTATATTGCTATTCTAATATTTTAAATTTATGTTTTAGAATTTTGATAATTAGTATAAAAATTAATATAACACAAAAATTAATATTAACAGCTCCCCAGACACCAAAACAAAAAGCACTGTTACGTCAGTGGCGGTGATTTGGTTGTTGCTTTGTGTTTTCTTCCATTGTTGTCACTGCCCACGGCCTTGGACATGGGATTTGGATATGGATATTGAAGATAGTCTGGGATAAGTCGAGAAAAATTATGATGTTATTTGGCATTAAAGCTCCTTGCCATTGAAGATAGTTTTGCCCAGGAAGTGTAAACACGCACACAGTTGGGTTCAAGCCAAATGAAAAGATGTCGTATCAAAAGTTTATGTTAGACCTTTTTCCACAAAAATGTTAATCTAGTTTTTAAAACAAAATAATTGGGTAAATATAAAGACATTTTCTAGTAAGAATATTTTAGGAATGTTACAAATGAAGATGATTAAAGAGGGGTGGCAATATTGCCACTCCCCATAAGGTGTAACAAAGATAAAATCCCTACCATTTGATCAAATATAGTGATTTTGATAACATGACATAAATTATCCCCTCCAATTAAAACTTAAATGGATGGATATACAGACACAGATAATTTTATATCTAATAATTTTCTCTAAACTAACCGAGTTTCCCAAGAGGCCAAGACTCGAGTGGGTAACTAACCGGAATCTATTGGATGTTGAAACAGAGAACATGAAGTATGATCCGCGATATGCAAAACTGTACCAGGCCGTGCGCACTGGTAATTGGGAAGCCACTAGAGAATTTCTTAATGAGTATCCGGAAGCAGTCACCGCAAGAATTTCGATCGAGGGCAAGCTACCTCTTCACGTTGCAGCTTTATTCGGGCATGGTCACATTGTGAAGGAGCTGCTGAAATCAATGTCAGCAGAAGATGTTGCTTCGCAAGATTTCAATAAAAAACTAACAGCTCTTCATGAAATTTCTTACACCAGTTATATAGAGATAGCAGAATGCCTTGTCAAAAAGAACAACAACTTACTTACAATTGCTTCCACCGAGGATCTCCTTCCAGTCACACGTGCTCTTCGTGTTGGTCGTATTGAAATGGTTCGTTATCTTTATTCAGTCACCCCAAAGGAAGTATTAACACCTGAATATGGAGACCATGGCGCTACACTTCTCAACATGTGCTATTACTCAGAGTTGTTCGGTAAGAATAGGAAGGATACTTTAAGTCTGTAACATTATACAAACTATCTCTGTTATAGTAGGTGTCTATTTTAAAAATTTCACTTTTCCATCAATAACTATTTATTTTAAAAATAAGATATTATTAATTATATTTTTTCAGCTATACCCCTATTAAATAATAGTGGAGATGAGAGAGATTAATTCAGAAAAGGAGAGGAAAACAATGAGGGTAATTGGAAAATGCTACGCAACAAAAAATTTATTCAGAATTTTATATACAAAACAATCTATCATAATTGTTAGCTATTATATAAATGAGTGGGTCATGCCATTTTATTTCCATTAACAACCTTCATTATTTTTGTCAAAAATTCTGTAAATATTTTTTTAGATGCATATCATTATTATTTTATAAAACACACCTAACAATATCAAGATTTCAATCATTTTCTTAACTCATACAAGCATTTAAAATTAGACGCTTATTTAAGAATAGAGCTAGTGAATTTTAATTAAGATGTGTTAAACCACTTCAATTTCCCACTAAATTACTTCGCTGTGCCTGCATATGGTGTTTTTTCTTTTTGGCGTTGCGCATGATAGATATGGCTCTGGATTTGCTGGATAGTTGCCCAAGTTTGGCAGTAACACCAGACGGTGGTGGGGAAACATTTTTGGAAGCTTTGGCAAGTATACCATCTGCATTTCCAAGTGGGTGCCAACTCTCATTTTGGCAAAGATGGATCTACAACTGTGAGTACCACAATATTAAACTGTCACTCGAATCTATTGCCAGTTTCATACTTTGCTATTCTGTCATGGTGTAGGTATTTTTAAATTCAACAAACTAGAGTCAATTAGTTATCAAATGCAACAGCTCGTTTAATTTATAAAAGAGATATGGATACAACTTATTTTTATTTTTTTTTATAAAATTTAAGGATCAAAATAAAAAGTAAAAAGTAAAATAAGAGCTAGTATATGCTCTTAAATTTCAAATTTTACATGCTTAAAATATGCATGACACAGAAAATTAATACTTGTATTTCCAAAATGGACACCGCATTTGAAATAATTTATTGTGGCTGCAGGGATCGACATCCCAAAAGAGCAGCTGAGGACCTCTTACCGTAAGGCTCGGCATGAAACAATCCAGCCAAACTCTGCGAGCGAAGACGTCTCTGTAGACATGCCAGAAGCTACTACGAGCCAAAGTGAAGAAACGATCACGACCAAAAAGAAAAGCGATAATAACATGATGGTATTTTCTGGTGAGTTCATGGAAACATTCATTCCAGCTTTATAATAGCACGATAATAACGCGATGCTTAAACGAGACATTCATTCCAGCTTTACTTCTATTATTATAGTGTTTTTTAACCGATTATGACATGGTCTCCTGAAAAAAAAAGGTCAACCAATCTATAAAACTTATTTACTAAGTAAGCTAGTTTGCTATGAGCCGTCGGAATGCAAATGCTGAACCTCATCTTCTGTCTGCTTGCACTGCATTACATTGCGAATCGTATAAATTATTAGGCAAGATCAATGAACTAATTCTGCATTATCTTCGTGAGGTAACGACTTATATTTAGTTAAAAATATAAGAGTAGCTAGCTTTTGAGTATGGAATAGCCATATCTATGAGTAGTTTCCAGGCTGGACATTTTTTTTCTCTTCAATTTAAGTTCAGTCTACGGATGAGCAAATTTCTCTTTATTGATTATTTTAAAGTTTTGGGTCGAATAATTAAGCATGTGCACGATTTTTGAAATTGTGGATAAAATTTAAAGGGGCTAAACATATTATCTATACATAGGCCAGAAGCGCCGCAAACTGGCATCTAGTAAATACGATTATGTCATTTAACAAAAACAAATATACAAAATACTTGATATATAGACCAATTTAATCGTGAATATGATATATGTAATGACAATTAAAAGATTAAATTAGGGTTACCTGAAATGATTAAGGACAAGGATAATCCATTCATAGTTATCTCTTAACTTGACAATAAAATACAAATACAAGAAATTAGATAAAACTCCAATAAGGGATCTAAGGAGATGTACTCCTCCTTATTTCATAATAGGTTTTCTATATTATGATATCAATGAAGCAATCAAGTACTTTATATATTGGCTAGGAGGCAGGCCTCTTTTATATATATATATATATATATATAAAGGAACAAAAAATATCAAAATATAATATTTCTGAGAGTGTGAAAATTGTAATATGTCCAACGACACAATAAATATGAAAAATAAAATTTTTAATATGATTCTCTTAAATCAAAATTTATCAAGAGTAATATTGCACATTATTTAATAATAATAATAACACATCACAGTTTGATGTGCAATATGCTGAATATAAACACTGCAAAATTATCTCAATGAGGAAATCAGTTAAACTCTAAAAGTATATTTCAGGCAAGGTGCCCAATATTATTTCGATACTCAACATATATTAACTCCAAGAGTGCACAACTTACGACATGTCTAGAAATATCATAAATCCTCTAATTTTTCATAACTCAATTTGGAAAGTAATATACTTTTAATGAGATTCTAGAAAATCACAGTAAACACTTCCAGACTGGACATATAAATTCGAAGTAAACAAACTTATAGCGTATATTCGGTCCACAAAAGAACTTCATCGAGATAGCCAAGAATCATCTCATAATCTTTATCATTACAAATTTTGAACAAACAAATATATATAGAGTTAATGCTCATTTTAGTTATTCACTTTTCACTTGTAACTTATTTTAGTCCCTGACTTTTAAAATGAGTCAAATTAATCCCTGACATTACAAAATGGGAGTCAAGTTAGTCTCTTATTAAGCTTTTATTTAACATTTTATCTGTTAAATGATGATGTGTAGTGTTAAGTAATATCTTATCATACTATGTGTCATCTGAAGTAGAATGAAGTTTAAAATAACTTATTTTGGTATCTAAAATGACACAAAATGAGTTATTTTATGACTTAGAATAAATATTTAAATGACTTATTTTGTATAATTTTAAATAGCAAAATAAGTCATTTTAAACTTTATTATACTTTATATGATATATAGTATATCAAGGTATCACTTAAGATTATTACCTATTATCATTTAATTAATAAAATATTACGTATGAGTGGGTTGAGGGACTAACATAACTTACATTTTACAATGTCAGAGACTAATTTGACTCATTTTAAAAATTAGAGACTAAAATAACTCACAAGGTATTAAAATGAACATTAACTCAATAGATATAACAATAAGTGACTCCTATGGGATTAATCATATCAGCACAAAAGTAATGCAAAAGAATATTGCAAATGTAATATCCCATGGGCGTTATAAACAAAATGTAATATTGGGGTGCTTATCTGGTTTGGAATTGATCCTTCAAGAGCCTTATGCCCAGAAGTATCTGTCACCAAAATGATCATAAAAATAAAATAAAATTGGAAGCCAACTCTTGTCCACGATGGGCAAAATATGGCGCTGGGTCTGTTATCATATATGAATTGCAACATAATTTAAGAGCCAAGGATGACGTTAAACATTAAAGATTCCACATTGTGTATAGTCTTGAGCAGCATATCTTAGATCAATATTTCACAAAATTGCACAACAGCAACATTGTACAGTAATCATATATAATAATAACATAAAGAGTGACAAGTGAATTCAATAAGCATATTGCATAAAATTTGAGAGCATGCATAAATACTAAGTATACAGTATCAATAAGAACATGTATAAAAAATTTCAGGACAAAATATGGAGAGTATCACACAAATTTCAATAATTTAAAATTGAAATAAATCAAAATAAATACTAGCAGTATCGAAAAAAATAGTTAAAAATACCAAAAATTCCAGAACATCAAAATATCCTAACTGAAAAAATAGTTAAAAATGGGGCCAGGAATGGGCCCCACACTCTGCACGCGCCATGAGGCATGAGTAGGGAAGACACACATGCACTATTCATCAACTTCAACCTCTGGCCGAGTTGAACACAACCTAGAAAACTTGAAACGGGTTGACAACAATTTCTCACTCAAATCTTAACCAAATTGAGTGATTTTTGTCTCATTAGCACCACAATCAAAAGCTCTACAAAACCCATAAAAAATTGTAAAGAATTGTGGTCCATAATTTCTGGGATAAGTCGAAGAAATTCTATGTTGGTTTTCATGATTTTTGGTTGATTTCTCTTTCTATTCTTGATGAAATTTATTTAATTTGGTCTCTATAAATTCTAAAATCCAACCTCTATAAAAGCTACAAGGTTCTATAATATGAATTGGTCACAAAATCGATCTAGGTTTTAGACCTAAATGCAGTTTAGAACGTAAGGGTTTGTCATGGTTTTTACCGAAAAATGTCACTCAAATATTACATAAAATTCATGATTTAGATCTCATTTGATTCGTGATTCAATAATATACAAAAGCCCTCAGCAAATTTGGTTAAAATCGATCAAGAAGTTTTGATTTGGGTTTTGATTCAAAACGGCTATAGTATACGATTCATCAATTTCTTCAATATGAAATTCTCAGTCTATACTCAACTATATTTTATGATCTTGATGTCGATTCATTCAAAATAAAATCAATAACAAAAGCCCCAAACTAATTTTGGGTTTAATCAGCCAAAATCAAAGAATCCCAATTTGGAAGTTTAATTTAGGATACATATACATACGATTTTGATTTTAAAAAACACTTAAACAGAATAATTAGATGTTAACAACAACCATAATAAGAAATTAGATTGACTCTGATACCAATTAATGGAACTTCAAATATATCATATGATATAAACAATAGATGAAATCCTTATGTCTCAAAGGTCAATTTAATCATGAATATGACACGTGTAATAACAATTAAAAGATTGAGGACAAGTACAATCCATCCATGGTGATCTCTTAACCTAACAATAAAACACAAATACAAGAAATCCGATAAAACTCCAGTAAGGGATTTTAGGAGATTTACTCATTCTATTCCATAATAGGTTTTCTGTGGCATGATATCAATGAGGCAATCAAACACTTTATATATTGGCTATGAGGAAGGCCTTTTTTGTATCAGTAAAGTGTTAGGCCAAGCCACCTATCACAGCGAGGTCCATATATAATGACCCATAAACATACCTACAATAAATGCTGTTTAACAATAATTAGCCCAATAGGAACAATGATATCAAATCATTGGGCTTAAACAATAAAGTCTAATTGTTTGACATCCAATCCATTTGGGTCCAAAATTATATTCAACATTAATTTATGCTAGTCCACAAAATTATTCCAATAATACATATATTGAGCGTATCATATGAGAGAAGTGATTTATTATGAGAGTGAGAGAAGTTAATCTTCACCGTTGGATTTTAAATAAATGGTCAAGATTAAAACATAAAGTCATATACTATGAAGTATGGCAATTAACACTGACACAGGACACAACATGACCCGAACACAAGGAACACACCAAAATTGAAAAATTATAGGACATTGACACAACATATATATATATATATATATATATATATATATATAAAAGTAAAAACTTAATGAAAATGATACATTATTCAAAATATCATTTATACAAGCTTCACTTACGTTTTATTTTCTTATAAACTCAAAAGGTTATGTATTGTTTCCTTTTTGAAACCCTATTTACATTGTATTTTTCTATGTTGGAGTAAGAAAAATGTACATTTAAATTAAATATATAAAAATTATGTCATTCGTGTGTTATTTAAGATTCGATACGGACACATGTCCGACATATAGACACGGCACCCAATTGGTGTGTCCGTGTTTCATAGGTCATATGGCTTTTTTAAATGAGCATGTAAGTATTAATTATCATTCATTAATTTTTAATTTTGATCATTTGTGTATAGTTATATGGCCTAGGTTTGCTCCTCTCACCCCTATAATAAACCAACCCTCTCATGTGATACATAGGGAAAGTGATTTTATATTACAATGAGATGAATGATTTTCTATTAGAGTGAAAAGAGAAAATTTGAGCTGTCGGATCTTGCATTAATGGTCATGATTTAAACATAAAGTCATATGACTTTTTTGAGTAATCATATGACTTTTTAATAATTTTTAATTTTGACTATTTATGTATGGTTATATGGCCCAAGTTTGATCGTCTCACTTTTATGCAAAATCACTTCTCTTACTAAATACATCCCCATGTATACATATATATTTATATATATATATATATATATATATATATATATATTATAGTAAAATTCACTCCACATTGCATTTAATACTCATTTTGATACTTACATTATAATTAGAAATTTACTCTAATATAATTAACAATGGTAGATTCATAATATGATTTGCGTTTATAAAAAAAATCACAATATGATTTGTAAACTCACTCAAACTTTATAGAATTTAATTCGATCCACCATAGTATGACTTATATACAGTAAAAACATGATACATTTTGAGTTTTTTTTTCTTTAGAGTAGGATATATTTCAAGTTTTCCAATTTTTTTATTTTATTCCTACAAGAAATCCAACAACTATATATGCAACAATTATGTATTGTCACATAATTCAAAATTTTCAAAAATAAACACTAGAAGATTTTTGTGGAACAAAGATGGATTTACAAACGGTTTTTTAACACATTACAGATGGATTTTATGATTACATACAAATTTACAAACATGTTATCTAATTTTTTGTGTCTATAAACAATATAGATAGATTCCTTGATCCATCTATAATTTATAAACAACCTTATAGATGAAATTGTTTGTTTGTATAAAATACAGATGGATATATCCTTGTGTAAATGGATGAAAAAAGTTATTCCAAATTTGCACATTATTATAGACGGATTCTATCATCTATGAGCTTGTAGACGGTAAAATCCTTCTTTAATTGGTTACAAAAATATTTCAAAAATTTATTGATTACAGTTGGATTTTACTGTTTGTAAGTTTATAGATGGTAAAATCTATCTATAAATGAGTAGAAATTAAAAAATATAAATTGGAAAAATTAGTTGTCTGTAAATCCATATGTATCCTTTTTTTGGGCTTAATTTTATTAATTGTTGCTTACTATTATAATTAGAGCTTATCATTGCTAATTGTCATAATAAACGACAAACATAAGGAAATGTAAGAAATAAAAATTTCAATTTCTAAATACCATTTTATAAATAACAAAGTAAAATGTCAAAACAATAGTAAAAGTAAACAATAATAATAATAATATTAAAAATAAAATAACTAAGTCTGAATCAGTACATAAATGATCATGAGTACTCTGCATTATCAATATTTGGCTTGCCATTGTCACCAGTGCAATCATCATTATCAGAGGAGAAGGAATCTCGCATCATCCTAAAAAATAGTGGTGCTAGTGGTGGAGGAAAAGGAGGCATGGAGCTGGTTGTTCTCATGAGCTCAAAGTATGCATACATATATTGTTGCCACACTTCCCTCTGCATCTTAAATGCCACCTTTTTCTTGACTTTCTTCTCCATTTTCTTGGACCACTTCTTTTTCCATGCATCCTCTTTATTCTTCCATATCTCCTCAGTTTTCTTATGTAGTTCCTTATTTAGGGCATGAACTTGAATGAAGCCATGTCCTTTATCACCTCAAGCGCAAGAGAAAGGGCATGCCCGGTTACAACTACAAGGGGCATCGATTCCGTAAAGTGACCCCCATATCATAAATGCGACTTTTATAAAGGCCAACCACCGTCTTTGACCACAGAGCATCCTCATTAATGGATTATAGGTCTTTAGCAGAGTCGGCCTCCATCTTTTGAACATAATCACCATACAATTTAATCCAAAAAATTATTAGTTACAAATATTTTTTAAGTCCTTAATTAGAAAATATAATTAGTAACTATTACTTACATATGTAGTCTCAAAGTGTGGATCAACTCATACTGATTTGTCATACTTGCAGGTGTGTGTCTCCTTAAACACCTCCCCCTGTATAGGTGGTTTATTTAGCATATTTTCACACAATTCTAATTAATAAACTAATCAAATTCAATTGATAAATTGTATAGTGAAAAACTTAAAAAAAAAGGTTGATCACTAACCAAATTAGCCTTAGAACAGGTCAAAGTCATAGAGCCACCAATATGCAATGAGCCACCTTTAATAGATGTTCTATTTGCCTTGTTGGCTTATTTTTCAATGAGAGATTTTGAAACTCTGGCGTACGCCAGTATTCTTGCAAGGCTTGCAAGAAGTTGGGTGTTATCAATTTGTAGATGACGAATTCTGACTGATCTTATTGTACATCGGCCTTAGTTGTTTTGCAGTGTGACTCTTCCAAGCCTTGAATATCATCTTCTCATCATAGGGGGAATAGAGAAGTGGCTCTACATGAATAAGAATTAGTTAATACATGTAGAACATTAGAGTTCAAGTAAGACTTTAAATGAATTGATTGACTTTAATTACCTTCTAATCCTTGTACCACACCTCCTTTGTTTTCTTAGGCACCTAAGTCCATCGTACATCTTTTTATGGCATCTAGGACCTGGTGGATACCCTATAGGGTGATACCAGCTAAATACATGAAGATATATTATATAAAAGATAATAACAACATAAAATAAGAAAATTATAAGTTAACATTCACGTGACAAATTTTCGCAACATATTTCATAAATCTCTTACCAAGTAGATCCATCCCATCTCAGCCCTAGAAGTGCTCTTGGGGGTGCCTATGTCTGTGATTGCTGCCCAGAGGATGCAGCAGTAGTAGATCTATTGCTTATGAGCTATGTAGAAGATGACGTGTCAGATGTAGTTGGTGGCACAGGATATGAAGCATGTTGTATTGGAAGGGGAGGAGGCACATACCTAGGGTTAGGCACCATGATATATTACCCTTGTCCTCTAGGCTAGGATGTCTGCACTCTAGTTGGTATGGAGGTGGAAGTTAGAGGAGTGGATGTGGGAGTGCTACCACTACCATTGTGCCCGTTTACTGGGCAACACCTTTCTTCCCCTTACCTCTACCTACCATATATAAATGAAACATAATAGATGTTTAGTCCAAAATATCATAATTAAAATAAAATAGGATCAACAACACACAACACATAAATGTGATAATATTGAAGTATTGTTCATCTTATTAATTTATCTCATTTACTCTAATAGCTCAGGACTATCATCATTATTCTCAGATGAATTGTCATCCACAAGTTCTTGCTCCTCATCTTTAGTTGTGTCATCCATTTCATTTGCTCTTAAAGTTTGGGTAGGAAAGTCAACTATTTCAAGTTCGTTCAAAGGGGAATCTAAGGCTGGGTGTCACGCCCGGGGATTGCGAAGTCGGGGAGTGATCGCCGGTGCAAGGAAGCACGGACAAGGAGCGGCTCCTGGCAGACTTCGAAAGCGGAGGGGTACATGAATAAACCAATTACACACCTGAATGAGAGGGATCCTAAGACTATATAGGTATGAGACTATACAGTTAAGGAGGGCTTATATGAATTGATTTGTACTACCTATACCAACAAGATGCATCTTCTTTTCGGTAGCCCAAACTGAAAGAACTCCACAGTTAAGTGTGCTTGACTTGGAGCAATTTTGGGATGGGTGACCTCCTGGGAAGTTTTCCTAGGAAGCATGCGAGTGAGGACAAAGCATGCTGAAAAGACCCGTGTTGGTTTGTGGGGACAGTCGTCAATCCATAAAGCAGATGGGGATGTTACAAGTGGTATCAGAGCCTACACCTTTCCCAGTACGGTGTGGTTCGGGGATGAACCAAGCAGAAGCTGGTGGGCATGTAACGCCCGGGGATTGCGAAGTCGGGGAGTGATCGCCGGTGTAAGGAAGCACGGACAAGGAGTGGCTCCTGGCAGACTTCGAAAGTGGAGGGGTACATGAATAAACCGATTACACACCCGAATGAGAGGGATCCTAAGACTGTATAGGTATGGGACTATACAGTTAAGGAGGGCTTATATGAATTGATTTGTACTACCTATACCAACAAAATGCATCTTATTTTCGGTAGCCCAAACTGAAAGAACTCCACAGTTAAGTGTGCTTGACTTAGAGCAATTTTGGGATGGGTGACCTCCTGGGAAGTTTTCCTAGGAAGCATGCGAGTGAGGACAAAGCATGCTGAAAAGACCCGTATTGGTTTGTGGGGACAGTCGTCAATCCATAAAGCAGATGGGGATGTTACACTGGGGGGATGAAAATGTCTATTACTACACATGAAGGGATTGAATCATCAATTTGATAAGCTTTAGTTTTTATTATGAACTTCTAGATGTTATTATATTTTCGGGGTAAGACTTGTCTTGCATTTTGTGCAATGATGAACAGGTCAAAGCCTTATATTTTTTGATATGGTTAATCTTAATGGTGTTGTACTAGTTATGTTTACGTGTTCCTGTTAGGCATGTTGGATCAAACCATAGCTTTCAAAACTAGAATGATGATCGATTCAGTCAAGGTACTGGATCACTGGTTCAATCGGATTCAATTAAGTAAATATAATCATTGGTCCTTAATGAACAACGAGCAAGTTAGCCTGTTAGTATGTGCATTGCCATTTATCCTGTTGGCACATGGTTTGATCCTTGGGGGGAAGTTTGAATTCATTTATATATAAAATATATTAAGTTTACAGTATATATAATTATTGGCATATCATATAATAAGAAGTGAGCTAGCCTACTGGTGTGTGCATGTGCTTTGTTCCTTTTGGTGCAGGGTTCGAATCTTTACAAGGAATTTTTAAAATTATTCATCAATTCTTAGTGGCAGTTTGAGTTAGGTGGCTAGTTTGCCAATTTTCGGTCTGAATTGGGTAGTCCAGTCCGGTTTTCAAAATTATGGATCAAACCATTCACACTTGAACAAGACAATCCTTTTTATAAGTTCATCGACATACTCTAACTCAACTATTTCCTTAAGTTTCCTCTACCAAATACATTCACCACTACTTGAATCCCCTCTAAGACTGACCCTACTATTGTCTATTTTTCTCCCCTTACATGATTCTATGGTTTGGGATTTGTCTTGATAACCACTATTGTTTTATTTCCAAGTCACATTAGCCATATCTTGACCTCCTAATTACAAAGCATTTGAACTGCCTCCAACCTAATCCATCCCAAACTGATTTTCCACATCAACTATTTCCCCATGTTTAGTCCATATCCAATAATCAGGTTTAAATCCGAATTTGTACAAATCAACCTAATTGAATTAATATCTAAGAACTTCCTATACTTTCATTTTGAACATGGACGCCTGACTTTTTATTCAGTAATGAATTGCCGTGAATTGCAGGCAACACATATGAATTCCTCAACACCCTGATAGAGTTCGGGTTTTATTTCCCCTGACCTGGGTGTAACCTATCATTCATCCATGAATAGTTTCCAAGGAGCATCTTGATCAAGAACTATGTAAACCTAAAACTTGAACACAACACTTTATGAACCTTTTTTATTTAAAATTACACAAATTTCTAATGTAAATTATGGCAGAGTCTCCCTTAATGTATGAATATTCCTTTACGTATATCATGATTACATTCAAACAATAAAAATTTTATTTTGAAAAATTTTGACAAAGTTTCCCCTAATTTAAGACTATCCCATTACATAATATGTCTTTAACAATCAATTAACAAGCCACAATTTCGTTGTAATTACACATCAAAATAATTATATCCAAACAAATACATTATGCTACAAAATAATTAATCAACACATTACACATCATAATCCTAAAACCATTCTAGAGCACATTCCCTTATAACTCCATAACATGCATATCATGCAATCTCTGCAAACACAAAAAATCCATAGTAAACAATGTAAACAAGTCAAGGAAAGATCTTTATGTCCTTTCCTCCAGTCATGTAATCTCTAGTTCTACAATTTTATCCTACAAATCATAAGTCTCTATTCTATACACATTATAACATATCAATAATAAAGATTTCATTACTAACCTATATAGCAATCCACAGTAACAAACAAATCAATGGCTAATAGCATGAGCCCAATTAAACCCTGAAAATAAAAAATTAACAAACAAATTTAATTATAAATACAAACTTTTTAATTCTAGTAAAATTAGGAAAAAAAATTCACAAACAGTATTAAATTCCAAAGCACCAAAATCAAAAACATTATCAAACATAAAAATTTATCAATACAACAAACAAAATGAGCTTCAAATTACTCCAACTCCAAATGTGCTCCAAATCCTAAACAATTGAAATTTCTTCTGATTAGTAACACTAAAAACAAGAAACACTGAGCAATGGAAAGCACGAAAAAAGGCCAAAAATAAAAAAAAAACCAATTAAAGGTAAAGCACAATACCATGAACACAATGACACAAACCATTTGTAAAATGGAGGCTCTAATCACTGGTGGTGGCCAAAAGAATGGTTGCAATGCTAGAGAGAGGGAGATAAGAGAAAGTGGGAGATGGAAAATGGGAAGAAGAAGGAAGGCCATGTGTTTTGGAAACATTTTCGCCCATTACAAATGGATTTTCCCCTCTGTAACGCAATGAATGAAACGATTCATTTCATTAATCGCTTTATAGATGGGAAAATTCATCTATAACGCAATTAATTAAATAAATCGTTTCATATAGATGGGAAAATCTGTCTGTATCAATAGAAACTGAAACTACATGTTTTAACCAAGGCATTACAGATGGAAATTACCATCTGTAAAGCATGAGTGCAATATGTGCTTGAAAATTCAAATTATAGATGGATTTTAACATCTGTAATTACTTGAATTTCATTTTTTTAAAAAAATTTATTATAAAATCATCTATAAATCTGTCTGTATTTTTTCAAATTTTTCCTAATTTTTTCATCTATAAACACCATTTGTAATAGTTACACACCATGTGATGGGAGTTTGCGCTAATAGTTATAGACGAATTTACTAACTATGACAATTTTTTTTTTTCAATTTTTCATTTTTCTGTCTTTAAATTCATCTGTATCAGAGATGAATAAAATCCATCTGTGCTCTACTAATTTCTAGTAGTAAAACATCTCAACAGTTATATATATACGTGCTATATGATTGGTTGATAAAGTGTAAAATTAAATTTTGTAATTTTAATTTAGAAAATTAATCTATTTAACTTTTTAAATGTAAAATTAAATTTGAAAAATAATTATAAATTATTTGATAGTCAATTTTATGGGAATACATGACCTTAATGTAATCAATATCAAAGTATTAATATATTCTATCTCTAAATTTTATAAAATTAATGTGTAATCAAATACTTTAATTTATTAGCTTATGTGATGTTATAGATTTTGTAATTTAAATTTTGATAGTTAATATCTACTCAAAAATTTAAAAATATAAAATTATTCTTTTAATTAGACAAATTTTTTTTATAAAATTATTAAATAAGTTTTGATTACGATGTATATACATTTTGTTGAGAAATAATAAAAGATATCAAGGTTTCTATAAATTGCAATACATAACATATTAAGGTGGCTATAAATTTTACTAGAGGTTATGTATCTAGAATTTTTTCAAAGCTTTAAATTTTGATTACTAAATTCCTAAACTATTTTCATTATTGCTAGTTTGTAGTTATAATGTATTAATAGCATGACTATTAAATGGAAATAGATCGCTTGCATTCAACATTTAGCTGTTTTTTTTCTCTCTCTCCCTCCTTTCTATCTCTTGTACAGTGAATGACTTCTTTCTATTTCTACTAACAATAGGAATGAATAATACATACCAAATAAAGTTGGCCCATATGCAAGCTCTTGAACTTCTACGTATTGCATGTCAAGTGCTATTAACATTAGATGAGGAACAGCTTAAAATTAGTAATGCACGTGAGGCAGTAGCTCAAGCTACCAAAAAAGGGGTCCAAGAGTTTTTCATTGAAGTGTTAAAGGTCCACCTGGACTTTTTCTGGACCAATGTAACTTTAAGAAGCCCTATATTCGAAGCTGTTCAATTTCGCCAAGCCAGAGTCTTTAGTCTCATCCATGGTGTGATTTGGAAGAATGCAGTTGCGAACCTAACAGACAATGAGGGCAATACTTTACTGCATATGGCAGGACTGTTAGCTCCCTCCAAAGAGTTTCATGATATCTCAGGTGCAGCTTTACAAATGCAAAGAGAATTACAGTGGTTTAAGGTTAGTCAATGAATAGTTCATTTTCTTTATAGAAAATTATTATTAAATTTTTGACAACATACCCAAATTCATCACTTAGAAATATATTTAGTAGTTGCTCATAATTTGAAAGTCTCAAATTAGGTCTTTAGTACAGTTTCATGCCATTCTTTTTTAATTGTATAGACATGTATATATGTAAGGGAGAGCTCAAAGCCTAACAACTATCAGAATTAGTTATTGTGGTTAGAGTCATTAGAATTCTATTAATATAGATAAGCTAGAGATAGCTTATGAAGCACACCAAAAGCACCTTGTATACAAAAGCAATTTATTGAATTTTGCTTACAATGCATACTCTCACTTTTCTCTCATTCTCCTTTACATCATTACTTGGGCTTGATAACATTAGTATAAAAGGATCAATTTGTCCCCTTTCTTGAAACATGAGGACCAATTTTGGAATTTCAGATTCTGAGATACTAAATTGTCCCCTATTTATTTCTAAGGGAACAATTTAAGTATTTTGTCTAAATTTTTTAATAATAATTTTTGATAGAATGAAGTATATATGTTTTCTTGGATTCTAAAATGAAAAAAATAAACTTGTAAAATTGTTAATGTTGCTTGTTTGTGCTAGTAAAAAAGCAAAAGTAGAATTAAAACAACCAATTTCTTTGTTTTATTAGTAGCATATATAGAACTATTTTTTTTTATGAATATATAAAACAATAGAAAAGAGAAAAAATAGGACATGATAAATTAGACAATTATATTAATTTATCATGTATCTTTGAACCACTACTTAGATTTTCTGGATCCATCTTATGCAGGAAGTGGAGAGTATCACGCCACCTTGGAAGAAGGAATTTTTAAATAGCAAAGAGATTAAGATGACTTCTCGACAATTGTTTACAGAGAAGCATAAGGAATTGGTGAAAGATGGTGAAAAATGGATGAAGGGAACAGCTAGTTCTTGTAGCATTGCTGCAGCACTTGTAGCTACTATTGTGTTTGCGGCAGCCTTCACCGTTCCAGGTGGTAATGACCAAAACATAGGTTACCCGATCTTCTCAAAGAAAAAGGGATTTATGATCTTCATAATATCAGATGCATTATCACTCTTTTCTTCAACAACATCCATATTAATGTTTTTGGGCATTCTCACTTCTCGTTATGCAGAGGATGATTTTCTCACATCATTACCTACAAAGCTAATCATAGGCCTTTTGACTTTGTTCATCTCTATGGCAAGCATGTTGATAGCTTTTTGTGCTGCTCTTTTTGTTACACTTCATGGGGAATTATGGATTGTCATACTTGTGAGTTTTCTTGCTGCTGTTCCAGTTTTTTCATTTGGCTGGCTACAATATCCACTTATTTATGAGATGATAATGTCAACCTATGGCCCAAGCATCTTTGATAGGGATGTTAAGTCATGGGTCACAGCTGATTTGATTTGATTTGAGAGCCTAGTGGCAGTGATCTTAATGTGTTAGTTTGTCAATATTAATTATGCCTTGAGTATTTGTTTGTATCATAAATTTTCAAACATTTGGATATGTCGAATTGTGTACTAAATATTGTTCTTGTGTTGATTGACATTGATGTTCAATTAGAGGTGTACAACTTATGCTTGTTGTGTGGTGAAAAGAAAATTAATAATGTTATTTGTACATCTTAAAGTATGTTTCCTATTGAAACACCAATTATATCACCATTAGGTGAGATAAATGAGTTAGAGTGAGTGGAGACTATGTACCGTCATATTCAATGATGAAAAGATGAGTGTTTATGACACTTACTTTAGAAAATACAAATTAAATAGCATATTTGAAATAAAATATAGGGCAAGTGTTTTTTGATTAAGGACAAGTATGGCATATGTGTTTGAGTTTTTGTATTTTATATATCAATAGTGACAAATAAATAAAAAAGGTTTCGAAAAGCCTTGAATATTTGATTTATAAGTATTAAATTGAAATTGTGCAAAATAAGATATTAGGCTTTTTAGCTAGTGTAATAAAATTATATAAGCTTAATCATCAAGAAGGATTTAGTACAATATATGTAATGATGACGTTTGAGCTATACTTTTGGAAAAAAAATTAAGTTTGAACTTTAAAGATACCTCAATTATTTTTTTTTGTTTTAAAAAATTACCTACTAGTATAGTTTTTAAAAGCACACCGGATTGGTTGGTTCGAATCAAAAACTGATAAACTAGGCATTGGTCAGGTCTGATTCTTCAATTAGATCAATTTTGCGCAGGATCAGTCAAACATTGGTCAAACCTAAGTTGAACCGATGGGTAGATTGTAACACCCTGGAAATTATTTTAAATTTTTTTTTCTAGATTTCATTAATTAAAATTTTATGATTTTGATAGAGTTAATCAAGATAAGAACAATTTGAGGAAGATGTAAAAAAAAAAAATGTGAATAGTAGCCATGCAGGACTTGCAAGGCTTGCTAGGACTATTAAAACACTAGAATCAGAATCTGGAGATGCTTGAGATTGAGAAAATATAGAATCAAGGTTAGAAATAGTTTGGAATGAGAATTTTAGACCTAGAATTTAATTTTGGGCAATATCTATTTTATGGGTATGATATTTTACTCATTCGGTTAAATTACAATGTGTAGTTTTTACACAGTATGAAATTTGCAGTATAAATTGCCACGTGAGGAAGACAAGTGTGTGGCTTGAGATGTGCCACCATTTCACCTTTATGACTACCCAATTGGAATTATACAAAGTTACAATATTTATCTTCAAAGAAAACAATTTCATAATAATTAATGTGTACATTATCTTAAAGGAAATAAAAGAAAATAAAAAATCCACCATTTTGCTTCCTTCATGTTCAGCCAGCAAGTCTCACTTCTATCCATATTCAATTTCTTCTTCCTCTAATTCCAATTCCTAGCTTGAAAAACTTTAAGCTTCACCCAAAAACTCCATAACCACAAGCATAGCCTACATACTATCTTTGTAACTTCCAATTAACTTCTATTACCACAACTTCACCTCATTATATTATCAAGTTTACTATTGTTATTGCTACCTTTGAGGAGGATTTGAGAGGTTAGATCAATAATTGGGTATAGGAGTTCTTGAGGAGAACCAAAAACAAGATCAAGAACTTGATTGAGCTTGATATTTTTCATTTGATTGGTTAATAACATATGAATATTGATGTATGAATTTTGGTAGAGAGTTTTGATGATGTTAGAGAATTTCCCAAAACATGTCGTAAACTAAGTTACTAAATCTCAAATTTCTAATAAGCAGCTCAACTTACATGATTTTTATAACTGATTTAGAGAATAATCATGAGTTGAAATTTTTATATGATGAAGCCAACATATGTAAGTATTTCCAGAAATTTTCTTGGCTCATCCTAAGCAATTTTTCTATTTTTAAAAAAAATTGGAAAACCGAACAGGTCAGGGTTTCTGCCTGCATAGTCTAGTTTATAATATTGAAGTTGTTTAATTTTGCTACCCTCACAAATGATCAAATTATTTGCTGAAATTTTGTAGGATTTTCAGGAAATATTGTAGTCCAATTCTAATTTTTTGTACGAAATTTTAGGTTTATTTGAGAGGTTAGAAAATTTGAGATTTCCAGCTATTGGCTAAAACTTTGTAGTTGCTGACCTCCAAATTTGTGAATTTTTTTTAATACAACTAGAGACCTTATTTTCCTTGGAAACTTTTATAGGGTCTCATAAATATGTTGAACTAACTTTGAAAATTTATTTGGCTATGTTTTGATGAGTAGTTTCATAATTTTCTTAAGAACTGTAATTCTAGTAGCATGCTAAACTAGCCTAAAAGATGATGAAATGTTTATCCCTTGACTTTATTTATATTATGTGAACTTATTGATGATGTTATGCATGTACCATGGTGAATGTATAAGAATGAAAGTATTGATGGATGCTCTATGAGCTAAAGCTAAGATAATGAATAATATATGTGCATATACAGTTAAGACGCACACACAAAGGAGATGCACATATGACTATGATGCTTGTATATGTGATTCTATTAATGATGTTATGTGCACAGGATTGTGAATAGTTATTACAATGCTTATAGGTGCGAGAAAAGCATGAGGTTATGTCTTATTGGGCCGAAAAGTAAATCCAGTTAGTCAGGGAATAAACCTAGCTACCCTTGAATTGAGTCGAGGAGCAAACCTAATTAGGAATAGATCTGTGTGAACTGGAGAGAAAATTCAAGGATCATGTATAGAAATGAGCTCAGTCCTAAAACTAGTCTATTACCCAAAGAGTGGTCAAAGCCACCATAGTCAAGGGCCAAGACATTTAAAGTAGCAATTGTTCTAAGTAATCATGTAATATCCTAAAAATTAGTTAAAAATTAATTTGAATTTTGTTAGTCATAATATCAAAAATTTAACAGACGTAGTAATGATGAGGACAACCTAGTGGATATGTAAAAAAAAAAAAGTGAATAGTAACTTATGGGCCTTGCAGGCCTGCCAGCACAATTGAAACCTTAGAATTGAGATCCGAAGATACCCGAAACTGAGAAATTATAGCATTAAAATTAGAAATAGGTAAGAATAAAGATTTTATACCTAGAATTAATTTTCGGGCAAAGCTTAATTACATGGTTAAAGTGTTTTACCCGTTCAGTAAAATTTCGGTGTGCGATTTTTAACACCGAAAGGTAGTTTAATATTATAAAAAGAATAATATCTATCCTTTATATGTCAAGTGTAGGGCTAAGATTTAATCTTGCAAAGCAGGATTAAATCCTAGCCATCCATATCTTTTTATTATTAGAAAGAATTAGATTTCATATTAGATGATTCTTACTATCTAATATAATGTCATTAAAAAAAGAAAAAAAGCTTCAAAAGCTTATCTTTGAAGCTTCAATTCTTGGCCCTCTAAGAGCTCAAAGTTTTAATTTCAATTCACTAAAACACTTGTCAAAAGTTGTTAAAACCACAAACTCCCTTCACAAAACTTACTCTACTCATTGTAACACCCTAATATTCAACCCAATACTACTAGTACGTACTTAGGCCAAATATTAGTCGTTACTTACTGGCATGGTTCATCTTCTTGAGAAAATAGACTTAACGAAAATACGAGCCAACTTTTTTTTTTGAAATCGTTACTTAAAATAGAAGCACACAGAACTTTACGAGTCAGTATCATAGTATACGGAACGATAACATAGGAATGGCTCCAAACCATAACATCGAACATAACATCAATCATGACTGAAATACCTCATAGATAAAATATGCCTACCCTACAGGGCAGGACTCTTCAAGTACATAGTAACATGAATACGGCAGAAAAACAGAATACATGGAAAAGAACTGGAAAGAAGCATCCCTACCCATGTGCAACCTAAGATGGATAACCTCAACACAAAAGAGGTATCATCCATACTATGTGACGTGCGTGCACTAAGGACTACCCTCCAATCTCCATAGCGTACTCACGGAGTGCGGAGGAACGTAGCCAATCCACTCGCGAGCTCGGCAGCGTGCATGCCCTATGACTGAACGTGTCATCCACGTCGGGGTCATGGTCCGGGCACCGAAGCCCTCCGACGCTGAGTGACTGTCTCCTCACTGCCTATCTGTCGCAGAGGCGGAGTGGGGGCAGAGCCCTCATGGTCCATGGGGGAATCCTCTGAAGGGTCCTCCTCTGAGTGCTGCGATGATGGCACGTCTTTGCGCGCGTCCGCTGAACCGGTAGAGTGGGTCCGCAGGTTCCTCTCATGTCGTGGCCGCGCATGCTCAAAGATCGCGGGGTCACCATAGAGGGATGCTGGGGAGAAGCGATAACTGTACAAGGGGTATGCGAATGGCCGTCCTAAAAACATGAAGATGCGCACAGTACACCGGCCCTCAAAATGAAATGACCCATGCTCCGGGTCATGGTGGATCTCCCACCGTGGCATGTCAATGAATAGGACGAAGGTCGCCATCTCGCTCTGAAGACGTAATGGAAAGGAAAAGATAGAGGGAGTGAGATTCTTACTAAAGAAACTCAATAGGGTTTTCCTTCTATCCTAGGTGTCATCATATACGTCTCCAGGAATCTCGGGTTATTTATAAAATAATGGACATACATAGGTTCAATTATGAGTTTTCCAAAATCTCATTTTCCGAGAATCCGTTCTTTTTAACATGGCACTTGTGTTACATAGGCTATATACTAAAATCGTAGACATAAATCATGTAGCTTGGTACGTAGATCATGCATCATATAACTGGTACATAGAACATAAATCATATAACTGGTACATGAAACATAAATCATATAACTGGTACATGAAACATAAATCATATAATCTACATGAAACATAAATCATATAATCAAGTTACTTAGGTGACATAAGAACCTTTACTTAATCAGGCCGCCCTAATATTTCTCCCTTTTGAGAAATCTCTAGGTTATGAGCTTATACCACGCTAGTCGTCACTAGCATCTAGACTTTATCCATTTGGATAAGTCAACTTCCTGACTTTAAGTACGGGTTTAGGGGGCTAGAATCACATTGTCCCCACCCTTAATTCGGTGGTTTCAAAGGATTGCATTCTGATGTTCTAAGTCATCCTAAGTTTAACATGTTTCTTTAAGATGCCACATAATTAATGCATAACACATAATTACTACCTCGGCATCTTTAAGTCCTTTTTAAAGAATAATAATAACATGTTAATACACGCTATCACATAGGGATAATAGTTAACATGGCACCATACACGACATGAGCTAACACATCAATTCATCATCAAACTTAGAGGCGCATAATCATCCCTTAAGGTAAAAATCCCTAAATCGGGTAACCTCAAACTTTCCCATTACTTTCTAGTATATTTATGGGATTGATTAACCTCATTACCATAATCCATTAGGTTCTAATTCCTAATTAATTATGGTTGGACAGCCTTATGTAGTTGTTCATATTTGATGAATTACGTGTTCTAGAAAATGCGTTTTAAGCCCTTTCTCGCATCCGACTTTTTCTATGGTGCAATAATTAATACCTAAGCCAATTATGAGTCACTCCCACACATCTAGACATAATCTAATGTGATTCTAAATATTTTATCAAGGCTGGGTAGAAACTCATTTTGCCATTCTTTATAGTTCTAGAATTCACACATTAAGCAAACAAAGTCACTAACAATGCTTTAACGAGTCTAGAACAACTATCACATACTTGGCAAGGTATTACAACATATTTAGACCACCCAAAACAGAATTTAAGGTGCTGGAGTTATTAAGGCAGAACCGAAATCCTTAAGGCATAAAATCATGAGAAAAACCTTTCTTTCCACCATATAACTTGCTAGTTTCTCTTGGAACCTTTTTGGGACTTCAAGACTACGTAAGATCAAAGTTTATTTTGCCAAAACTCATCATGGAACACCAAGGGCAGCAGCCATTTCGGCTTGCTCTTGGCAAGGATTTAAAACTTAAAAACATGTTTAAAACCTTGGTTAAGTGCATCAAAGCTTAGAAAAATTCTAAGACATGCATTATGGGCCCTTGTAGTTAAATGAAACTCATCCTAGAGCCATTTACACCACATGGCCGAATGATGTTCAAGGAGATACCTCCTTGATTTAATTCTTTTCTTAAGATGAAATGGGCAAGTCTTTGAGCTCTAAAGTTTCAAGTGATGACATAAAATAAACGTGCTATGCATTTCATTTTATAGTCCTTTAGAAAATAAAGTGATAGCACAAAGTAAAGATGAAATGCATCTTCATTCTTATTCTTAGAGTTTAGTGATGACTTGAAACATAAAATGAGATGCAAAGCTTGAAACATAAACGTGCATTGTGCAAGTTCATTCATTATCTTGGGTCTTAGTGATGGCATAAGAAATAAACGTGCTAATGCAAAGCATAAACGTAAACGTGGATGCAACTTCTTTTATATCTTGTTTAGAGCTCTTGCAAGACTTTAAAGGAAACAAGGTTTCAACCCATAACTCACCCTCACAAGAAAAGAAAACTAAACTCATGACCAACATGGAGGAAAGTAATCAAATATGCTTGGCCTAGGGACCAAGTCTATACTCTAGAGCTTTGTTCATGTGACATACATCAACATGAAGCCCTCATCATCAAGCTACCATTTTTCTAAGTCCCAAAGCCTTTCATGGCCGAATACTCAAGGGAAAGAAATGGGGTTTGCAAAGATCCAAGAGAAACATAACTATGTCTTGAGCAAAACTTGAAAATAATAAACTTATTTTTAAAAAACTCAAGCTTTAGAGGTTGTTCATGTGACAAACATCATCACACAACTCTCATCATCTAGCTCCTCATATTTCAAGTCCAAGAGGCCTTCATGGCCGAAAACAAACAAAAAGAAAAGGAAAGTTTCAAGGCATCAAAGAAACATAACTCATTCTTTGACCAAGACTTGAAAAGAGAAACCTTTCTTGGAAAAACTCAAACTTTAGAGTTTGATCATGTGACAAAGGCCAACATGAAGTGCTCATTACAAAGCTACCATTTTTCCAAGCTCTTTAAGCCTTCATGGCCGAAAACATCAAGGAACAAAAGCTCAAAAAGAGTTTTCATGAAAAACATAGCCTTGTCTTAACCAAGACATGAAAAAGATGAAACTTTTCTCAAACAAAACTCAAGCTTTAGAGGTCTCATGTTAGGATGAACACATGGTCATTCCAAAAGAGCACTCATCATCAAGCTCTCCTCATTTTGGTCTAGAGGCCGAAAATGAAAGAAAAAGGAGAAAGGATGGAACTTTTTCTTAAGAAAGGTTCAAGCTTTAGAGGCCTCACTTTAAGATGAACTCATGGTTTCATCTTTGAGAGCACTCATCATCAAGCTCTCACTACCATGGCCTTAAGGGCGAAAATGAAAAGGAAGAGAAAAGAAGAAACCGAAATAATGCTTGGGAAGAAAACTTACTAACAACACAACTTTCAAGCAAGATAAACATTGATCATGAAAGTAAAAGAAAGCATTCTTAAAGAGCTCCTTACCTAGAGTTTGAGATTGAGAGGAAGTGAAGAAGATGAAGAGGTTGGAGAGGATGAGCTCTTGAACTTGAGAGAAAGGAACTCAAAGTGCTCTAACTCAAAGCTTTAGTGAAATGAACAAAGGTGCTTCAGGTTCCCTAAGCTACCTATTTATAGAGAAGTGAAATGAATTGAATATTGGAGGCCTTTTGGGGGGAAGGATTTCGGCCACTTTTCAGCCACAAGAAGGAAGAAATATCTTTGTTCAAAGCAAGGTATTGGTCATTCAAAGTATGGTGAAAAGTCTAGCTATGCATGTCCTAAAGCATGGCTAGAATGTACCTTATTTTCCAACCTTTAAAAATGCATAAAAACTTAAAATTTTGGGCTGCAAAATCTGAAGAGAAACCATGCTTCTCATGCCCAAAAAGAAGAGAAAATTTTCTAGACTTAAACTCCCAAAGCATAGGTAATGTGTTGTAAGACATGTTGTCTTGAAAAAGTTTGATAGAAAGCTTGAATGACCACAAAAACAAATCATTCTTTTTGAATTTGAAAGACATAATTTAATTCATTTTAGAAATGAATTGAAAACCTTGATTGACCATATAAAATATTCTTTGAGTCTTGAGTGACAATTTTTCTTGAAAGTTGATCATTGATTGAAAGTGTTCAAGACACATGTCACAAGATAGCTTGAACACATAGACTAATTTTTTTGATGATTTCTAGAGAAAATGGTGCCATTCTTGGCAGCCTTGGGGAGGAGAAATATCTCCTTAAACCATGTTCTAGAAGTGTGTTTTGGTGTGACATAGATTAGGCTTAGGATTAAAAATTGCTAAGTAGGTACTTAGGTGCACTAATAGGTTAATTAAAACCATAAATCCCTAGGTTTAGAGGTGGTCTAGAAGGATTAGGGAGTCAACACCTCTAGGACTAGTGATGTGAGTGTGACAACTTGTCTCAAAAAGAAAAGTTGATGTGAATAGTGGAAACACTATTCGACACTATTCACATATTCTTTTTCCTTTTTAAAGAATAAGACTATGATGAGATTTGAATTTTCCCTAAGCAATTTTAGTTTCCAATTAATTCTAAATGATGGTTTTGGCTCTAGATTAATTATGGAAATTAATTAACCTTTAATTAGAGCCTAATATTGCTTAGGTTTGGAGTTAAACGGCTCATTGAGCCGAAAATGCAATATGCAGGGGCAAAATCGTAATTTTCACCGAAAGTTGCCCGGGATCTCCGGGACTTAAACCAACATAGTTTATGCCTTAAAATCATTGTTTTGAACCTCAGAACAAAGTCCGGGTCAAAACGGAACTTAATACTGCCTTAATTCTGTTATGGGGGTATTTTGGTCATTTACGCGCAGAAATCTCAGAAATGAGGTTTTCCCGCTTTGTTAGGCATTCATGCTCATACAATCCCCTTCATATAACATATGAACCCTATGAGGATGGCCAAAGTCGGCCGCCCTCGTGTTTCGGGTAAAAATGACCTCAGGGGCAATTTGGTCATTATGAAAGTTTAGCGAAAATCGGGGCGTTACACTCATCACCACCTACAAACTAATCGTTTGAAATTTCAAATCCTCACCACTTCTCACTTTTATATCATATAGTATACTGCCTAAGGGAGTCTTTGTGCTTGCTTCGGTGTCCTTTAAGTGAAGAGAAATCCATTGGAACACCTTTGGAGTGCAAAGCTCTAATGTTTGCAAGTTAGGGTGGTGTTTTCTTACTTGATGAAATTCTATTTTCTTGCTGAATTTTGAGGGATTGAAAATTGATATTCTTATTTCTAATGAATGATTATTCATAGGTGTAGGTGTATTTTTATTGGTGGAATGGAATGTATTGGTGTTGTGGAAAAACTAAGTTTTGCTAGAGAAGTGTTAATCTTGTTGCTGGAAATTCGATTTTCTTATAGGTAGGGAATGATCACTAAATTTCTAAGGGAGTTGTGGGTATTTTTATGAGCTATAAAAGTTATATATTATCCTAAGAAAACTCCATGATTTTTATTGGGTCATTGTAAAGGATTTTACTGCTTGAAAAAAAATCATATACTTTGAACCTTGTTGCTGGGAAATCCAGATTTGAAGCAAGTAGGGAATTTATTCAAATTTTCTGACCTATTTAGATATCTTGGATTAAGGAAAAAATTTTATGGGATGTATATAACATGTTAAGGTGTCTCCAGTGAAAATTTGGTGTCATTCTGGGACTTTTGCTATGTTAAAAAGATCATGAACCAAAGCTCTACCTATGCTGCCAGAATTGTTGAAGCTGAAGCTATGAATTTTACTAATTTTGATACCATAACAAATGATTGATTTTTCCTTTGAAATTTCTATAGAACGTTGGAAACATCTTGAAGTTCAACCATAATTTTTATTCTGAATTTATTCAGTCATTTTCTAGGGTTTAAAAGTATGGAATTTGGGCTTTCGGTTGAGATTAGGTGGCTTCAGACTACCAAATTTGTCTAATTTTGTTAACATAGTTAGAGAATGATTATTGCTCTGAAATTTTCATAGGACTTGGAGACACATTGAAGTGTCTTGGATAATTTTTATAGCCTCCGAATTGACTTTTTGGTATGCAAATAAATCTGTGCTATAATGGTTTGACATCTGCCCAATTGCTGCAAATGAACCCAAGGCTTGAATTGATAATGTAATGGCATTTTGGTTCTACTATGACATGAATACTTGGTATTAAATATTTGGCCATGTGACTTGCGATGTATAAATGCATGCTAGAGGAAGTAAAGATTGGTTTACGAGGCATGATTGAAATCACATTGTGAATGAATGCCTATATGTGTTTTATGCATGCATTGGAAAAAGAAAACTGAATGACATATTGAATTAAGTTCTATAGCCCTAAGTAAAAATGAGATTCTCTTTAACTTGTCAAGACCAAATAAAGAGAGATGAGATCCTCTTTGACTTGTTGAGGACATATAAAGAGAGATGAGATCCTTTTTAACTTGTCGAGAGCAAATAAAGATAGATGAGATCCTCTTTGATTTATCAAGGGCAAATAAAGATAATTTCCCTACATTTGGCATATACATATGTGTATCATATCGAATCATGATTGACATTAGTTGCTATTATTATGTGCTTATGATAAATGTGTATGAAGTAATTGATTTTTAAAAGCAACCCACTTCGAAAGTATGGTTTGGAACTTTAAAAGGTGAACCGTTATTATGAACTGCATGATCGCATTTTTCTTAATAAACCGAAGTGGCTGGGACGATGATGATGACATTTGCAATTATGTATTTAGGGAAATGCCCTACTAAGAATTGTATAATTCTCACCTCTATGTGTTTGTATTTCCGTGTCGTCTCCAGGTTGATCCAAAAAACTATGGGGCTGCTACACAAAAGGAGTCGGACTACAGTAGTTGTTGATGTTTTTATTATGTTGTATATATATGCCTATAAATGTAATAGAGAATAGATATGAATTAAAGCTCATAGGTGAGTTTCATTTTTGTATTTGATGTTGTGTTAAATAAATACTTTGTTGCTTTGTTATATATTTTAATAGAACCACGATTTAGTTGCTACCCGATTCGATCGATCCTGATATAGATAATTAAGAGAGGTCTGCTAATTTATAAGTAACAACTCCTAAGTATAATGTCATGATTTAAGGATGAGGTTGTACTTGAGAGGATGTTACAAATCTCCTATGTTATGTGCTAAGTAAATAAGTCTACTAATTTATTGACATCAAGTTATGCTTCAGCTTAATATTATATACTTTTCATGAAAATAATTGAATAAAATGAACTTGTTTTAGGTAAGGATTTTCTTGCAGGTTAAGCAAATTATTATTGTTCATTCTATTTGTATGCAATACTTTTTATGAACATACCAAAGCAACTGAGGTAGATAATGATGACAGTTGTATGTATATTGTAACGTCCCGATTTTTCTGTCTGAGAGGAAAATGACCAAAATGTCTCTGAGGTCATTTTCTGCCCGGAATTCGAGGATGGCCGGTTCGCAGTCCTCGAAGGGTTAACTCAATGTTTGAAAGGGATTAGATGACCCTTGAGTGGTTTCAGAGGCGAAAATCTCATTTCCTGCAGTTTCGGGTCAAAATGACCAAAATACCCCTATAGCGTTTTTACGCGGGTAAAGGTGCCGTTGAGCCCAAAACTTTCCCCAAAGGTTTAAAATAATGTTTTCATGTGTCTAAACGTGTCTGTTTAAGTGCCAATGGTCCCGGGCAGTTTTTGTGCAAAATTATGATTTTGCCCCCAGGATAGTGCCGTTTGAACTTAATGACGTAATTAAGCAAACCTAAGCAATATTAGGCTCTAATAGAAGATGAATTAATTTCTATAATTAATCTAGAGTCAAATAAGTTAACAAAATTGATTAGAACCTAAAATTGCTTAGATTAAACCTAAATATCTTTTTAAAACTCAAGATTCCTAGTCTTGGAATCTTGAATAGTATTTTCTCTCTCCAATTTCCCTAAATCAAGGAATTGTGTTGGCATTGGATTCCTTGTTAATGGAGTTTGACTCCATTAATTTAGCAAGACCACCTCCTAAACCTAGTCTTACAAGCCTCTAATTAACCATTACCTCATCGAAACACTGTCCTACAAATTCCTAATCTTAAACATAATCTAAAACACACCTAAACACACTTCTAAACCACAATTAAATGGAAGAAATCCCTCCCCCATGGCTGATGCATTTCGGCCACATCATCTAAGTTTCATCACATGTTTTAAATTTTAAACACTCCTTGAGCTATGCTTTGAGCCATACCTTGAACCATACCTCACCATACCTTGAACCATACCTCACCATGCCTCAAGATCACAATATCTCACCTCATGGAACTCATGGGCTGCCTTGTGTAACACCCTAATATTTAACTCAACACGCCTAGGACGCATTTAAGTTAATTATTAGTTGATACTCTTTTGTTCCAGATCTTAATTCAAACTTCTTGAAAATACTTTAGTGAAAATATGGGTAAATTTTTTTTTTGAACTTAAATACCAAAACATGAGCTGCGCTTTCTAAGTATCTAGCATCATTCATCTTACCTGTGTAAGAGATGTTAGAGACAAATAACAGTTAAATACATAATATAATCATAACATAAACTCGAATAACACATTAATAACAATATCATAATAGTGATGTCCTCTAAACGTAAGGACATTAATGTATATCCATTAATAGAATACAAATTGATAAATAAGATACGATCACTTTAAATATCCAAAGGAAACTATCTCTGTAGCTCCTCGTCCAGTCTTAGGGTAAATCACGAACTACCCCATCATTCCTGTTTGGAGACGACACGGAAAAAGAAAAGGGATGAGAAACTTATACAAGAATCTCAATAGGGCTTCCCGACTCTAACACAAGTGTCATCGTCATCGTCCCCAGGAACCTCGAGTTTTATTATGAAAATGGTGAACGTATATATAAGGTTCATTTATTAAGTTCTAAATATCATTAGCCGAGACCCGTATCTTTTAGCATGAATCTTAATGTCATGAATGCAACATATTAATCATGGATGCATGTCAATATCATATACATAATATCATAAAATTCATAAAACAATGCATATGATATAAAGAACATCATGATCATCATTCTTACTGGTGACTTAAACTTCTTTATTCTCTTTTCCTTGAGGGCTGCCCTATAATTCTCTCTTTTCTCGAGAGTTCTAGGTTATGAGCTCATACCTCACTAGTCGTCAATAGCGCAATCTTATCCCTTTTGATAAGTTAAATTCCCGACTCTTAAGGTACGGGATAGGGGGCATTAGGATCACCTTTCATAACCTTTAATTCGAGGAGTCTAAATGATCATTTCCTATTTGGATCACCTCTCATAACCTTTAATTCGGGGAGTCTAGAGGATCATTTCCATGTGTCTTATGTCACCTTTAACCTTGGCATGTTATATAGAGATGCAAATATGAATAATTCATCATTTCAACATTTCATGCTCATAAACTTCATGGAATCATGCATCTCAATTTATCAAGCATAATTATAACATACCATAACTTAAACTACATAAACATGCATCATACTTCATTGCATATATCCATAAGCCATATAAGTTTCAACACATGAATATAGCCTTCACAAGATATCAACCGCATTCATGCCATCAAATTTATCAACATTTACACTTAAACCCCAAAGGGTCAAATCACAATTTCTCAAAGGTTACGGGTCAAAATGCAAATACCCCTTTGTAACACCTTCTCACAAACTAGAGATCTCTAATATTAACCAATACTTTTAATAGACATATAACTATTAGAAACCGTTATAAACTCATCGTAAAAACCTTTTAAGGCCATAAACGAAATTTCAATACATTTTAGGGGTCAAAGTGCAAAATCGCTTGTTTTTAATATTTAACGACGACCGAAATTTCTAAAACTTTATATAAACTTCATAAATGGTATTTTGGACTCATGGACACATTCAACATCATTAGTAGCTTTAAATAAAATCATTTGGCTGAAATAACATAGTTGATAGTTTAAAACATAACTTTCTGCATTTTGCAAAACGACCCAAACTAACACTTGTAACTACCCTTTTATGCATCTATGGTACCAAAAATAATTTTTACAATAACTATTAGCGATTTAAACTCATATAAACATCCTAAATCAGTAACCTTTCCAGTTCTAAAGGATTAGATCAGAATACTACAATTTTAGCATCATGAGAAAAACTGTATTCTTAATCCTTTATAATTTCTAGGTCTTTCAAAATTTCTTTATACAAATTTAAAGACAAGATCATACCTAAAAATAAAGTATATCAAGCTTTAAATCAGAATTATATAAGTGCCAAAAATAAATAGATGAGAAGTGTCCATGATCAAAGTTGTCATTTAAAATAAAACAAGTAAATCTTGAACTTTAGGATTTAAATGATAACTAGAATCATAAACTTGTCTTGTAACCTTATTATTATCATTATAAGGTGATAACTTGGAAATATAAATATAAAATGCAAGGCTTGAAATATAAATATAAAGATGCAAATTCATTCTTAGGTATTTATGATTTAGGTGACAACTTGAAAGTAAATATGAATATGCAAGTTCATATTATTATCTTCAAGAATTAAAGTGATACCTTGGAATATAAATATGATTATAAAAAGCTTGAAATATAAATATGATATGCAAGAACTTATAACATAAATATGGATGCAAGTTCATTTTTATGTCTTATTAAGCTTAAAACTCAAGACTTAGTAACTCCTTTAGAAATCTTTTGTCATCAAGAATTAAATCTTGGGCTTTAGAGGACATTTAAATGATGGATTCACAACTACCACCATGATTCCTCATCATCAAGCCATGGTCATTATCAAATCATAAAAATCGAAAATATAAAGGAAGAACAAAAGAAAGAACATGAAATAAAATCCCTACCAAGTTGTTTCTTTGTTAATTAAAGCAAGAGCTTGATTTTGTATGAGATATCAACGACAAAAATCTGATCTTAGTGATGGTATATATTTGGCCAAGTGAAGATGAAATGGTGGGAGGATTTTTGTTGTGTTCTTGTGTTTGGATATGGAAAGTTTAGGTGCTTAGGGGTTGGTTTATGGTATGTATGTGTTTGTTTGAGCTTGGGAACTTGGATGGATATCAAGAATGGAGTCTCTTGGAGGTGGAGAAGGAAGAAGAAGAGAGCTTTGTATTTAGAGAGAGAAGAGAGGATTTTTGGCTAATTTTTGTGAACAAGACTACAACCAAAAATGCAAATGGTAAGAATGAATGTTTGTGTGTGAATTAGGCTTGGAAAAACACATATTTATAGGGATTTTGGGGGGTGAGGCAGCTGCATTAATGGCTATAATGGGGAGTATTTTTTCAATTTTTGTGAGTGGTAGGACATATATTTGATGGGTATTTAATTTGTAATGGTTTAGAAATGATAAATTAGTGTAAGTGGCTTAACCATCAAGAGTTTAAAATTCCTCAAGACAAGATTAAATGGCCAACACTTATAGTGGAAATTTTAGTGCTAATAATCTGAAGTAATAAAATAAAAATAAATCTAAAATATATTTTATTTTTGAGAAAAAGAAATTGTTAGTGGAAAAGAAATTGATAAACGAAAGTAAGTGCTTAATAATCAAATATTTAAGGTGCTCCATTACAAAATTAAATGGCCAACATATGTAGTGGAATTTTTAGTGCAAATAATCTGAAGTAATAAAAAAAAAATCTAAAATATATTTTATTTTTAAGAAAAAGAAATTTAATACACTAATTTCCTATTATGTGTCTTAAGAACCCCTTTTTAATTAAGAAAGAAAAACAATCTTTTCTAAAATAATCTTATGCTTTAAAATTACCTCAAATAATTATTTTGACTCAAGATAAATAAATAAAATTAATTTATCTTTAATTAGAGCCTAATATTGCCTATATTTATTTGATTACGTAAATAAGCTCATTTATTGTTAATTAGGGGCAAAATGGTAATTTCACACAAAAACTCCCCGAAACCACCTGAACATTTTCAAATATCAAATTACACATGTAATAAACATTTTGAACTCCCGGACGATGACTAGGTTCAGAAATTACTTAATCTCGTGTTAAATTACCATAGGGGTATTTTGGTAATTTCACTTGCGGTAAAAAAATTGAAGTTGATATTTTCACATCTACAACACACATAATCCCCTTCAAGCATAAAACTAACCCCTTGAGGATAGCCTGGACTGGCCGTCCTTGATTTCGGGGCAAAAATGACCTTAGGGGCATTTTGGTCATTTGTACATTGAAAAATTGAAAATTGCGATTTTTGCACATATTGCTATTTAATCACCATATAATGTTATTCTAATATCAAAATATCCTATTGAAGATGGCCTGGACTATTTTGGCCTCAAATCTTGTGTAGAAATGACCTAGGGGTATTTTGGTCATTTTGCATAGCAGTAAAAATCGAGGCGTTACACCTTGCCTTGGCCGAAACCCTTCTCCTCCCTTTGCACCTTTCATTTGTTTCATTTCTCTATAAATAGCACACTTGAGTGAACTTGAAATACCTTTAGTTCATTTGCTAAGTTTAGAGCACTCAAAGCTTTCCTTTTCTCTCAAAGACCAAGAGTTCTTCTTCTTCAAACTGCTTCATCTTCTTCGTCCTCTTCAACATCATTCCACTTGGTAGGGATTTTGTTTTAAATGTTTTAGCCATTAAAGTTATTGTTTAAGTTATGTGCTTTATAGTTTCTTTTGAATCTTTTAGAACTTCTTTCTTCCTCTTTGTTTCTTTTTCCATTTTCGGCCATGGGCCTTTGGGGAGCTTGGAAATGAGAGCTTGATGATGGGGATTGCATGATGATGTTCATCACTTGAGCAACCCCTAAAGCTTGATCTTAGTTCTTGAGGAAAAAGGTGTTTTTAGTTTCTTTCTTTTTATCTTGAAAACTTTACTTTGAAGTTGTTCTAAAATAAGCGTATGAACTCAATGATGAGGACACATGATCTTGGTGATAATACATTATCAAGATCATGGTCTCTAGAGTTTTAAAATGGTTCTTTTCTTGTTCATGGCTTCGGCCCCATTTTCCATTTTCTTTCTTTAAAAATTCGGCCATCATTGATGGTTCAACATGGAAGCTTGATGATGAGAGTTTTTAGATGATGACCATGTGTTCATCACAATGAGACCTCTAGAGTTTGAGTTTTAATAAAAATATTATTTATGATTTTGCTTCAAGGAATGATATTTTGTTTACTTTAGCTTATTGTGATAAACTTGGGTTAAGGTTTAAGTCCTTCAAAATCTTGTAAGAGCTCTAGTAAAGATATAAAAATAAACTTGCATATTTATATTTCTAGCACCTCATATTTACATTTCAAGCTATTGCATCTCATATTTACCTTCCTATGTTATCACTAAATTCTAAAGATTAAAGAAAAGGACTTGCATTATCACGTTTAAGTTCAAACCTTGCATTGCAAGTTTATATTTCAAGTCATCACTCAAAGAACTTAAAGATTTAAAATGAGAGCTTGCATATCACCTAATTAATCTCAAAGCTTTTCTATTTCGGCCTTAAAGTCGATTGTTGCTGGGCCTAGAGCACTAAAATAAAGAATTGAACTTGCATATTTACTTTCAAGTTTCGCATATTAACTTTGTGCTTTGCATATTTAATTTCAAGTTCTTGCATTCCATATTTACTTTGAAGCTCTCACTTTACTTTATAATGAAGAATAAAATGGAATGCATAGTACGTTTATATTTTGTCATCACTTAAGGAACCTAGAGCTCAAAGACTTGCCCTTATTATCTCAAGTTAAAGTTTGATTATGGAAACATCCCCAAGGATGTAAATTAGGCCATGTGACGTTGATAAACTCAAAATGAGTTTTATTTAGTTGTAAGGGCCAATAATCTATGTTCAAAGTTTTCCTATGTTTTTTTAGAGTTCCATAAGGTCATGATCAATGAGATTTGTAAATTAAATCGCTTCTAAGAGTGTTTTAAATTAGTTACTGCCCCATGATTGTTCTTAGCCTCGTTTATGAGGTAAAATATTTTGCAAAAGAGTTTTAGAAGTCCTAAAACTATTCAAGGAGAAACTAGCAACCTATGCTTGTTAAAAAATGAGATTTTATGCAAGATATGTATATGAATGAATTCGGTTTTGGAATGACATGCTTGCTGCTATATGATGATGTTTTGACGTGTTAGAATGTGTGAAATTTATATGTGTTGAGGTAGGAACCTTTCTATGCATGTTAGGAAAGAACCTAGTCTAACAGAAAAACCGTAAAGTCAAGTTTTAGCATAGTTATGACCCATTTACTTTTAGTCTCTATCCAAATTGTTTTAGTAGGATAATAATCAGATTAGTATTTTTTAATTATGAACAAACTTGGTAACGTTTGATGTAGGATTGATTTTTAGAGCCTATAGAGAAACTAGTACCTAGAAAATCGTAAAAATGCAATTCTAGAACTCTTAGAACATTTAATTTTCTGATTCTGTATAGCACCATTATAATGTAGTAAACATGAGTTATAATTAGTTCAAAGGCTTAGGGATACCTCATAATTGGTTTAGATTTAATTTATAGCGCCTTAGGCGAGGACGGAACTAAGAAAGGGTCTAAAACGTAAGTTCTAGAACCCCGTAATCTTAAAGATGTAATTCTACCCTTAGAGTATGATGCTGCCCAGATTTGTTAATGGACATAAGTGCTAGTAAAATTCATTAATTGTGAATCCTTAGGTGCCTAAGAGGTTGATAGAGGACAATAGAATAATTATATCTCAAGTTTAAGGCCCTTAAAGGTCAAAGCATAAGACACCGTATGATCAAGAGCATAATGAGCTATAATGTTACATGAGAATTTATGTTCTATCTAAGAATGATTATGTATACGTGTGAAATTATGTTTGAGGATGCATGTTCTAATTGTTTATGTGGCATAAAGTAAATTTGGAAGAAATCCGGCATGTTGTTGTTATTCTGCCGAGTTTCTGACAAATTTGGGGATTTATAAAGTTTTTGAAAAACCTATGAGATTTTCTTTAAAAGAGATGAGGTCCTAAGATGTGTTCTTGGATGACACCGGTTTAGCCGAGTACCTCCAAGAACTCATGTGACATCGGTACCAAGATGTATTCTTGGGTGACACCGGTTCGGCCGAGCACCCCCAAGAAAATGCCCCCTAGCCCGTACTAGAGAGTCGGGATTTATTTATGATATGCTTATCGATAAGGGATAAGTAAGAACTAGTGACGACTAGTTAGGTATGAGCTCATAGCCTAGAGATGTAACACGTTTTGGGTGACATCGATTCGGTCGAGCACCCCCAGAATGAATGTCTTTTAGGGTGGCCTTATGAGAAAGTAATGTATGATGATTATGTCACAAAGTTTTCCCCACCTGTGATTTCAATTGCCAGTTTATGCCACTATTATGATATTACTTGATATTATGATGAGTATTCTTGTATTAAGAAGTGCCATGCATACATTCTTTAATATGTTGTATCCATGACATTAAGAATCATTCTAAAATGAATGGACCTTGGTTAACTATGTTTTAAAGCTTAAAATGAACTTGATGCATGCTCACTTATTTATACACTAAACCCAAGGTTCCTGAGGATGTAGATGATGACACTTAGGTAGTAGGAGGCCCTACTGAGATTCTTTAGCAAGATTCTCACTCCTTCCATCTTTTCCTTCCGTCACGTCTTCAGATGGCGATGTTCCTGATTTTTGTGGACACCCCAACATAGGAGGTGCGTCATGATCCGGACCACGGGTCATACCATTTTGTGGGTTGCCTTCCGAGGGATCCTCCCCCACCGTACCTATGGACTTTGGGGAGGTTAGCGAGGCTTCTATCACTTAGCCGATACGTGGAGGATGGGTGAGGATGATTCCCCATCGTGGAGCTCATGCCCGGCCGATGCAGTGTATAGCTACCCCGATGGAGATAGCCCAGTGGATCGGGTACGTCCCTCCTTTCCTTAGAGGCTCGCAGTAGGAGACGACAGTCGTGTTCTGGTACCCAAGCTCTGACTAGACTAGGATAGTCTCCTTTCTTGGGTGGGCATAATATATATCCACTTATGCAGTTTATTTTGTTATGCTGTGCAATTACATGTTCTATGATCGAACATTCATGACGTGTTTATTTGGATTTGCGTTTTATTCCTTTCATGCTTCATCGTTCGTCATGTCGTGCGGCTCTCACTTTGCTTTTATAATTCAAAAAAAATTACCTGTATTTTCCACTAAGTGTTTTAAAGTAAACAGGAAACTATGACGTAATAGACTAATGATTAACCTGAATATGTTCTAGAGTATTGGGTTAAAAATTAGGATGTTACATTATGGTATCAGAGTAGCTCGATTCTCATGGAGCCTGAGAATTGAACTTACTATGCTTTCTGAGCGTGGTACGATAGTTATGTCATACGTAGTGCTTTAGTAGAGATAAGCTGTAGGATAGAAATGCATGACCCCTGTCTCTTTTTAAAACTCAAGATTCCTAGTCTTGGAATGTTGAATAGTGTTTTCTCTCTCCAATTTCCCTAAATCAAAGAATTGTGTTGGCATTGGATTCCTTGTTAATGGAGTTTGACTCCATTAATTTAGCAAGACCACTTTCTAAACTTAGTCTTACAAGCCTCTAATTAACCATTACCTCACCCAAACATTTTCCTACAAATTTCTAATCTTAAACATAATCTAAAACACACCTAAACACATTTCTAAACCACAATTAAATGGAAGAAATCCCCCCCATGGCTGATGCATTTCGGCCACATCATCTAAGTTTCATCACATGTTTTAAATTTTAAACACTTCCTGAGCCATGCTTTGAGCCATACCTTGAACTATACCTCAGCATGCCTCAAGATCACAACATCTCACCTCATGGAACTCATGGGCTGCCTTGCCTTGGCTGAAACCCTTCTCCTCCCTTTGCACCTTTCATTTGTTTCATTTCTCTATAAATAACACACTTGAGTGAACTTGAAATACCTTTAGTTCATTTGCTAAGTTTAGAGCACTCAAAGCTTTCCTTTTCTCTCAAAGACCAAGAGTTCTTCTTCTTCAAACTTCTTCATTTTCTTTATCTTCTTCAACATCATTTCACTTGGTAGGGATTTTGTTTTAAATGTTTTAGCCATTAAAGTTCTTGTTGAAGTTATGTGCTTTATAGTTTCTCTTAAATCTTTTAGAACTTCTTTCTTCCTCTTTGTTTCTTTTTCCATTTTCGGCCATGGGCCTTTGGGGAGCTTGGAAATGAGAGCTTGATGATGGGGATTGCATGATGATGTTCGTCACTTGAGCAACCCCTAAAGCTTGATCTTAGTTCTTGAGGAAAAAGGTGTTTTTAGTTTCTTTCTTTTTATCTTGAAAACTTTACTTTGATGTTGTTCTAAAATAAGTGTATGAACTCAATGATGAGGACACATGATCTTGGTGTTAATACATTATCAAGATCATGGTCTCTAGAGTTTTAAAATGGTTCTTTTCTTGTTCATGGCTTCGGCCCTATTTTCCATTTTCTTTCTTTAAAAATTCGGCCATCATTGATGGTTCAACATGGAAGCTTGATGATGAGAGTTTTTAGATGATGGTCATGTGTTTGTCACAATGAGACCTCTAGAGATTGAGTTTTAATAAAAATGTTATTTATGATTTTGCTTCAAGGAATGATATTTTGTTTACTTTAGCTTATTGTGATAAACTTGGGTTAAGATTTAAGTCCTTCAAAGTCTCGTAAGAGCTCTAGTAAAGATATAAAAATAAACTTGCATATTTATATTTCTAGCACCTCATATTTACATTTCAAGCTATTGCATCTCATATTTACCTTCCTATGTTATCACTAAATTCTAAAGATTAAAGAAAAGGACTTGCATTATCACATTTAAGTTCAAGCCTTGCATTGCACGTTTATATTTCAAGTCATCACTTAAAGATTTAAAACGAGAGCTTGCATATCACCTAATTAATCTCGAAGCCTTTCTATTTCGGCCTTAAAGTCGATTGTTGCTGGGCCTAGAGCACTAAAATAAAGAATTGAACTTGCATATTTACTTTCAAGTTTCGTATATTTACTTTGTGCTTTGCATATTTAATTTCAAGTTCTTGTATTCCATATTTACTTTGAAGCTCTCACTTTACTTTATAATGAAGAATAAAATGGAATGCATAGTATGTTTATATTTTGTCATCACTTAAGGAACCTAGAGCTCAAAGACTTGCCCTTATTATCTCAAATTAGAGTTTGATTATGGAAACTTCCCCAAGGATGTAAATTCAGCCATGTGATGTTGATAAACTCAAAATGAGTTTTATCTAGTTGCAAGGGTCAACAATCTATGTTCAAAAGTTTTCCTATATTTCTTTTAGAGTTGCATAAGGTTATGATCAACGAGATTTGTAAATTAAATCGCTTCTAAGAGTGTTTTAAATTAGTTACTTCCCCAAGATTGTTCTTAGCCTCTTTTACGAGGTAAAATATTTTGCAAAAGAGTTTTAGAAGTCCTAAAATGATTCAAGGAGAAACTAGCAATCTATGCTTGCTAAAAATGAGATTTTATGCAAGATATGTATATGCATGAATTCGCTTCTGCCATGAAAAGCTTGCTGCTGTATGATGATTTTTTGACGTGTTAGAATGTGTGAAATTTATGTGTTGAGGTAGGAACCTTTCTATGCATGTTAGGAAAGAACCTAGTCTAACAGAAAAACAGTAAAGTCAAGTTTTAGCATAGTTATGACCCATTTATTTTTAGTCTTTGTACAGACTATTTTAGTGGGATAATAATCAGATTAGGATTGTTTAATTATGAACAAACTTGGTAACGTTTGATGTAGGATTGATTTTTAGAGCCTATAGAGAAACTAGTAACTAGAAAATCATAAAAGTACAATTCTAGAACTCTTAGAACATTTAATTTTCTGATTCTGTACAGCACCCTTATAATGTAGTAAACATGAGTTATAATTAGTTCAAAGGCTTAGGGACACCTCATAATTGGTTTAGATTTAATTTATAGCGCCTTAGGCGAGGACGAAACTAAGAAAGGGTCTAAAACGTAAGTTCTAGAACCCCGTAATCTTAAAGATGTAATTCTACCCTTAGAGTACGATGCTGCCCAGATTTGTTAATAGACATAAGTGCTAGTAAAAGTCATTAGTTGTGAATCCTTAGGTGCATAAGAGGTTGATAGAGGACAATAGAATAATTATATTTCAAGTTTAAGGCCCTTAAGGGTCAAAACATAAGACATTGTGGGATCAAGAGCATAATGAGCTATAATGTTACATGAGAATGTATGTTCTATCTAAGAATGATTATGTATATGTGTGAAATTATGTTTGAGGATGCATGTTCTAATTGTTTATGTGGCATAAAGTAAATTTAGAAGAAATCCGGCGTGCTACTGTTATTCTGCTGAATTTCTGACAAATTTGGGGACTTAGAAAGTTTTTGAAAAACCTATGAGATTTTCTTTAAAAGAGATGAGGTACTAAGATGTGTTCTTGGATGACACCGGTTTGGCCGAGTACTTCCAAGAACTCATGTGATATCGGTACCAAGATGTATTCTTGGGTGACACCGGTTCGGCCGAACACCCCCAAGAAAATGCCCCTTAGCCCGTACTAGAGAGTCGGGATTTATTTATGATACGCTTATCGGTAAAGGATAAGTAAGAACTAGTGACGACTAGTTAGGTATGAGCTCATAACCTAGAGATTTGACACGTTCTGGGTGACACCGGTTCGGCCGAGCACCCGCAGAATGAATGTATTTTAGGATGGCCCTATGAGAAAGTAATGTATGATGATTATGTCACAAAGTTTTCCCCACCTGTGATTTCAATTGCCACTTTATGCCACTATTATGATGTTACTTGATATTATGATGAGTATTCTTGTATTAAGTAGTGCCATGCATACATTCTTTAATATGTTGCATCCATGACATTAAGAATCATTCTAAAATGAACAGACCTTGGTTAACTATGTTTTGAAGCTTAAAATGAACTTGATACATGCTCACTTATTTATACACTAAACCCAAGGTTCCTAAGGATGTAGATGATGACACTTAGGTAGTAGGAGGCCCTACTAAGATTCTTTAGCAAGATTCTCACCTCCTCTATCTTTTCCTTCCGTCACGTCTTCAAATGGCGACGTTCATGATTTTTGTGGACACCCCGACATGGGCGGTGCATCATGATCCGGACCACGGGTCAGACCATTTTGTAGGTCACTGTGTCGTCTGTGTATTCATGTTCGTTAGAAGACCCTTTAGTCACCCTATACATACTCGCTGATTCTCTCCTGCCTTACCATTCGGTGACGATTTCATGTTCGAGCGCGCACGCCCTCCAGAGGAGTGAATCCGCCGCACCCCACCGACAGCTTCTGCCATCCAGGACTACCTGCAGTATGTGCCCCGCTCCCTCTCATCATTCTCCGAAGCGGACCCTTCAGAGCACTCGGCCACTCAGGTACTTTCTGAGGGATCCTCCCTCACCGTACCGATGGACTTTGGGGAGGGTAGTGAGGCTTCTGTCACTCAGCCGATATGTGGAGGACGGGTGAGGATGATTCCCCGCCGTAGAGCTCATGCCTAGCCGATGCAGTGTATAGCTACCCCGGCGAAGATAGCCCAGTGGATCGGGTACGTCCCTCCTTTCTAGAGAGGCCCATAGTATGAGACGATAGTCGTGTTCTGGTGCCCAAGCTCTGACTAGACCGGGATAGCCTCCTTTTTCCTTAAGGTTATCTAATTGTAGGCGCACTAGAGTAGGAGAGTTTCTTTTTATGCCTTCTATTGTACTTTTATTTTTCATGTATTTCTATTTCAGTTGTATTTGTCCCATTTTGTACTAAACTAAGTCCCACCTTTCTTGGGTGGGCATAATATATATCCACGTATGTAGTTTGTTTTATTATGCTGTGCAATTACATGTTCTATGATCGGACGTTCATGACGTGTTTATTTGGATTTGCATTTTATTCCTTTCATGCTTCATCGTTCGTTATGTCGCGCGGCTCTCACTTTGCTTTTATAATTCAAAAAAAAAATTACCTGTATTTTCCGCTAAGTATTTTAAAGTAAACAGGAAACTATGATGTAATAGACTAATGATTAACCTAAATATGTTCTAGAGTAATCTGATGTTTTTAGTATATAGCCTTCTACCGATATGCTACATACGAAAGCTTCATACTATTAAGAGGTAAGTTGTAGATAATTAATTTGAGTACAATCTTACAACTAGATAAGTATAAATTTTATTATACACTATACAAATATGGTATATAGTAGCACACCCTTAGTTACAGTGTACTAGTTTAGGTGGGGACACTAAAATTGAAGGGATGTTACATAGAATAAACATAGGAAATAAACTAAATGTAGTAATAAAATAAAAGATGAAAGAGAAAAGAAAAACTACTTAGGAGTTTTATATTGGTTCGGCTAACCTACCTATATCCAATTCTAAACAATAGTTGAGTTCCACTAAATCTTTTTCAAACTTGAGAGAGAATAAGGATAGTCTTTACAATAGCCTTCCCAAGCTTTCACTTATGACTAGTAGACAACCGCTACTGCCATAATCAAGTAGTTATTCATCAGCCTCTTTAAGCTGAACTGAGTAGTCTTTGACCTGCCTCTCTAAGCTAAAATGAGTAGTCTTTAACTAGCCTCTCCAAGCTAGACTGAGTAGTCTTTAACCAGCCTCTCCAAGTTAAACCGTGACTAGTAAAACACTTTAACTATCTTGTTGCAAATAGTCTTTGACTAGTGTAACATCCTAACTTTCAACCCAATACTCTTAGGACGTAACTAGGTTGATCATTAGTTATTACTCTTTTAGTCTCATTTTTTTAAAAACATTTCTTTAAAATACTTAGCAGAAAATACGGGTAAAATTTTTCTTTTTGAAAGGAAAAACAAATCATGAGCCATACGCATGTGCTAAGTAAACTACGTCGTCACCTCACAAGAAAAATAAGAGGGAAAAACACATCATACCCAAAGGAAACACAATATCATAGGAGAAGTTACATAATAGTCATGCCATACACCAAAATAGTAGTAGAGTTGTTACAATCATCCGTACATCATAAGAGAAACATAAAGAAAAATACATCTGAATCTCCGCCTACAACAATGCATCTAAAAATAGATAACCTCTAAAACCAAAAGAAGGCTACCCTAGTCATGTAGGAGTATGTGCATTGAAATTAGCTGCCAGTTCCTACTCCTACTCGTCAACGGGAGGTACATATCCAATCTACTGGGCCAGCTCGGCCGGGGTGGCCAAGCGATGAGCAGGTCGGGCGTGTGCTCCGCGGTGGCGTACCATCCTCACCCTCCCTCCTTGGAGTGGTTGTGTCATGGTATCTTCACTCCTCAACTCCATGGATACGATAGGGGAAGAACCCATGGATGGAATGTCCGTCTTGGAGGGGTCGGTCTCAAAGAAGGCTTGGGGTGAACGGGGAACGTACTCTGGATAGGCGTGGATAGCGAAAGCAGCGTCGGGGGTACGATGAATGCGCTCTCCTTGGGGGCGCGTGCGCTCAAACAGAAGGTCATCAGCAAAGGGTAAGGTCAGAGTGGACCGAAAGATAGTGACTAGCTGAGCGAATGGGCGATCCAGGAACACAAATATACGGATGGAGTAGCGGCGTACAAAGTGATAGGACTGGTGCGTGGCGTCAAAACGCAGCTCCCATGTCGGTGCGTCAATGTATATGACGAAGAATGCCATCGTCCTCTGAAGCCGTGATAGAAAGAGAAAATAGAGGGAGTAAGAAACTTTCTAAAGAATCTCAGTAGGGAAATCCTCCTATCCTAGTGTCATCATCTACGTCCTCAAGAACCTTGGGTTTATTATAAAAAGGTGTGCATGCATAGAGTTCATTATTAGGTTTTCGAACGTAATTATCCAATGCCCGTTCATTTTAGGATGAATCTTAATATCATGGATGCAACATAGCAAGGCACGAATGCATGAATATACATTATGCAAGAAAACAGTAGAACATAATCATCAACAAACATCATATAGGTGGCGTTTAGTGGCATATATAACTTCTCACGTGAGACTTTCATTTTTCATAACTGTGTGACATTAACCTTCATACTTTTCATCAAGGGGGCCACCCTAAAAACATCTCTAGGTTATGAGCTCATACCTAACTAGTCGTCACTAGTTCTTGCTTATCCTTCTTGATAAGCCTAACTTAATAAATCTCGACTTCTATAGTACGGGTTAAGGGGCATAAGGATCACCTATCATAACCTTTAATTCAGGAATATTTCCTTCTTTGAAACACTTTACTGGTATCTAGTACACAGCGAATTGTCTACTTTGGCAAGCTCAATGTCAATACCCTCACAGATTTGTTTTCTCCCCACCGGAGCGAGAGAAATGTGTCTTAGTGTTACATCACATTTGTTCTTGGGCGTGCTCGGCTAAATCGGTGTCACCCAGAATGTATCTTAGTACATGTATCCTTGGGCATGCTCGGCTAAACCGGTGTCACCCAGGACGTATCTTGTGGAGTTTTCAAATACTTTTTCTTAAGTCCACAAATTTGGCAGAAATTCGGTAGTGTAACGATAGTACACTGAATTTCTTTCAAATTTGCTTTATACCACAAGAGCCAATAACACATGTAAATTAAGTCATCATAATCATACAACATATCCATTCATGTATCAATGCATCATAGCATGTCATGATTCAAGAACAATCATTTCTAGCTCTTCATACATCTCTAGCATATGCATCCCTAATGTTCCATATGAAACTATAACATGTAAAGGTTAGGTTCTATCTCTAGGGATTAATTCCTCAAGGTAAACATACTCACGATTCATGAATAGTCATAAACTTTTCATTAATTTATGGTAGGCAATCTCATAGTTTCATATGTAAATAAGGTCATGGATTCATATCATTCAAGTAGGAAAAGTGTTTATTGCATACTTAGGGTTCTGGTAATCGATTGCATGAGCCCTGTAATCGATTACACAACTTTGAATTTCAAAATAGATGAATTGAGGGCTCTAGTAATCGATTACATGAGCCTTGTAATCGATTACACGGCTTCGAGTTTCAAAATAGGAAGGTTGGGGGCTCTGGTAATCGATTACATGGGCTCTATAATTGATTACATTAAACTTGGACCCTAAGAACATCTGAGTAATTGATTGCATGGAATGATATTCGATTACTAGTGTTCCAGTACGTGTAATCGATTACATAGAGCTGTAATTGATTACTCAGGCCTAAAAGTTCATGTCTGGGTCTGGCAAAACTTTCTAGTAATCGATTACATGGGCTCTATAATCGGTTACCGGTACCTTTAAAATACGAAATTTTCAGTCTAAAGCATCTTCCAAGTTATTCCCCCCTTCTCTAACCATTTGGAACCTTGTTCCAACACTTACTTTAAAATCAAAACACTTTTACAAGATAAAGGCCCATAGCTTTCAAGATTTAGTTGAAAGAGAATCTTTGAACCTTAGATCTTTAGGTGATAAACATAAACATGTCAATGCAAGTCCCATTTTAATCTTAGCATTATAGAGTGATGGCAAGGAAAAGTAAAGATGCAAGGCTTGAAAATAAACGTGAGAATGCAAGTTTGTTCTTAATCTTTAAGTTTATGTGATGGCTTGAAATATAAACATGCTAGACAAGAGACTTTCTTGGGTCTTTTTTGGTTAGTTCTAGATAGGGAGAATCCAACCTTTCTAATTGAATTCTTTTTCAAGAATAATTTGTTAGGAAGGTATTGTAGGTAGAGATGTGCACGAGAATAGGGGTAGAATCGTGCATTGATTCTTTTTACATTTTCTGAAACCTCTGAAAACAGAATACTATCAAGTATAAAACTTGTAGTGCAGCGAAAACATAGTCAGTAGCTTCACAAAGTAGATTTTTCAATCTTATTAAATAAAACATTCATTATTAAAAAGAATAATAGAATAGCGAGAAAGATATAACAACATTTAAAGAATAAGAAACACAACAGATATAACACAAAGGAGATTAGAGAGAGAGAAAACATGCAAAGGACATGAGTTGATATCTTCATCTTCAGTGTACTTTCTGATGTCCTGTGCTACTTTCTAAAGTCTCTGAACTTGGTTTTTTGTAGCGTTGAAATCCACTTCTTATCGTTAGCTATTAGATGCTTGAATAAGGATATAATTTCACTTCTGTTTTAATTCAAACATCTTAGTATGAGATAAACATGTTTACACATGTATAATGAAATATATTCTCATTTGAGTAAGCTTTGCTCTTGCTAAATGATAAAAACCTATTATAATCTTACAAGAAACTCGATAGAGACATTAGTCATTCTTCAAAGTGTTTTCTTTAAATTGGTTTGTTGTCATTCAAAACAGATAAGCTCGAAGGGTTCTGGAGCTAACAATCTCCCCCTTTTTGATGATGACAAACCAATTTGAAGAAAATCTTTTGAAGAAATAATTGAAAGAAATATAACAGAAATACAAACATGATATATCATGATATATTATATTCTTTCAATCTTATAACTTTGAGATTTTCACGAAGTTCTTTTTCTTCAGGCATGATATGGATCATATAAAATATTTTTGGCCTTAAGTGACATTTAATTAAAGCTACTGTTGTTTCGCTTGAAGCATAAGATAGACTTAATGTACTTTTTGAATGTTATAAGAGTAGATGTTAAAGAGAAAGACGTTTAAGCTATGGATAAACAACCAGCTTGATCATTTGTCAAAAGAAAAAGCTTTTTGAAGATCCTCATGCTTGAAAACTTAACAAGTAATACTTGTGATATATTATCTTGACTAGATCTATTTTTAGCACATATTAATCCAAAAGAATTTTGAAAGAAATGCTCAAAGATATGATAAACAGAACAGAGCGTTTGTAATTTTGGGAAACGAACTGATGCTTATATAGTTTCCGATGCTCACAGAAACCATAAGAAGGATAGGATCAACATATTGCTATGCAAGGTTTCTGAAGCTCATTTAGGGATCAATTCCTGAATTAGCAAGAAGGAGCTTTTGTACTGAGCTATGAAACTTTCCCATAATAATCAGATCATGAGGAAGATATTTTCAAAATAGAGGATATATGATCTTTTAAAATAGGTTTTGTAAAAACATAACACACTTAAACACATTACTCTTCGAGAGATTTCTGAAGCTTGTTAATTGATCTTAGTATGTAAGCACAGGTTTTTAAAGACAAGTCAGAAACTTATTTACAACCAAACTTTGATAAACTTATACACAATATTTTAGAAAAACATCTCTTACAACAGTAAAGGGTAAAGAAAATAATTGAGCTTATCATGCATATCAAGACTCAGCTTATAAAACTAGTATCAAAGCAACAATCAACTTGTACTTCTAAAGATACTTGGCCTTCGCTAATCACAGAGATATATGTGATTAGCTGAGCTTAGATAGAGTATTAGTGTGATTCAGAGTTTAAGATAAAATAAGGCATGAAACATGAAAAATATGAGCTAAATATGACCTAAGGCATAAAAGATATAAAAGAGATCATGATAAAAGAAGAAAGAAACAATTTATATAAACATAACAATATTTATATAAAAACAAAAAGAATTCTCTGGGCTCTATCTCAATATTTACTTCCCCTGAGTATCTTAGCACACTTTTAGCACAGCCTTCAAAAGCAAATCTCCCTCTAAATCCCATAGGCATAAACCTCTAAATCCCATAGGCATAAATTTTCTTCAATCTATATTTCTCCCCCTTTTAGCATCATCAAAAAGAAGGTGTGCCAGGAAATGAACGCTACATCCACTGAAACATCTAAAGTAGCAAATCTTCCATCTATCTCAAATGAGCAACATGTGCTAATAGGGTTACTTCAAAACTATCCTATCTGGAGGAAATCTCTCTAAGATTCCATAGGATGATCTGATAGCTTGCTGAAGATGTGGTTGGGGATGGAGGCAGTACATTGATAGGTGCACGAGCAGCTCTGGGAGATGGCTCTGGAATGTCTAGGGGTATAGTGTCCCCTGATATTGGCGAGTTAGCCCTAGTGTCATTTTGTTCAAAAGATGGAGGTGAAGAAGGTTGTCTATGAGCATTTGCAGATGTGGTAGTGGTAGAAGCAGACGCCGTAAGATCTGGGATAGACTCAGAAACGACAACAACTATCCTCTAAACTGAGGAAAAAGTAGGAACATCTTGTGCAAGAATAGAGAAGTCTGGAACATTCTGACCCAATACAGTAGGATTAGCTCCTAGGACAACAAGTGCTGGACCTTCAGATGTTCTATTCTCTTATTCTTCCACTGGAAGGATATGTATGAAAGAAGGAGGCTGTGATACTATAGGAATGAGAGCAGAACATGTTTCATAGTTCTCTTCTTTAGGTTCCTCAATAATAGGCTCCATTTGAGGCTCTTCAGGTATGGGTCTAGAACTGGACTTAGTACTCAGTCTAGCCTTCTCACTGCGCAAGAGATTTTCCTCTTCTTTAGATGATAATGTTATAACCTACTCTTATCATTCAACACTATTACATGATATCCCTCCTCCTAAAACTTTTTAACTTCCTCTCATAGAACAGTAACACTTGAAACAATCTTGGGCATTTTTTTGCATCTTAGGTCAATTTGCTTTCTGCTGATAACCTTTTTAGGTTTGGTTATAGCTTCTGATGCTTGAATGCCTACTTCCTCTCTTCCTTTTTTTCTTCTTTCATAATGTTGGATTAAGGGAACATCCTCTTCTTTAGATTCACTTTCAAGGAAGATAATTTTTCTTTTCCCTTTAGCCTTCTTCAGACTCTCGAGCTTGTTCACCTCTTGTTCTAGGCTCTGCCTTGTGGGTTCAACTATTTGGAGGATTAATCTTTTTCTCGAGGTTCTGAAGAAGGAAGGTGTGAAGATGCTTCCTTCTACTAGCTCATAACTTTCTGTGTCAAGAGGGAGGTGCAACTGTTGAAGCGCCTTTGTCAGAAGATGATATAAGGAATGCGCGCAGTTCTTTGAGTTTCCTTTGTTGCAGCACTCATCAAGTAGTCAAGAATGAGCATAGGCAGGTTCACTTTTATTTTTGCCACTAGTCAATAAAGAAGCATGCAATCCATTCCAATGAGGGCATCTGTGCTGCCAATACACGGAAGGATAGAAAACTGAACAATTCCTTGCCTTAATACTCAACATAATAGTGGTAATTTCACTAAGCTTGTAGATGATGGGATTGGTGAGATACTTGGATACATCTCCTTTATTTACACCTAGAGATTTCATGTAACGCCTCAATTTTTACTGTAATTTTTACTGTCATTAGAAATTACTCAATTACCGAATTACCGTAGGTAATTATTACATAAGATTTGAGGCCGAACAATCCTCAATAAAGGAATATAACATTAGAAGAGAGGTTAGGAACGATTCATGCGAGAGTCGCAAATCCCGAATTTCTGTACGTATAAAATGACCAAAATGCCCCTGAAGTTATTTTACTCAAAAAATGAGGATCATGGGCCCCACCTATTCTCAAGGGGATATTTTAAGGATAATAAGGGATTGTTTGTGTTATGTGTGTTAATAGAGCAGAAGGATCTCAATTTTGAGTTCCGACGCGCGAAATGACCAAAACGCCTCAATTGTCGTTTTAACTCCGATGTGCGTGCCGACTGAGCCCGAACCTCACTAAAATGTTTTAAAATGTGTTTTTAAGCCATGCTTAACCATTGGTTAAGCTCGGGTGGCCTCGGGCAGTTTTTAAGTGAAAGTACGATTTTGCCCCTGTTTTTGGGTAGTTTTGCGAATTTCGGGATTTTTGATTCGTATACCGAAACCTAAGTAATATTAGGCTCAAATTAAAGCTTATTAAATTCTAAATATTAATCTAGAGTCAAAATTATGTATTTAGATTGATTAGAACCCAAAATTGCTCAAAAACACCCAAATTACTTACTAATTCACTTAAACCCTTAACCGTAAATTCTCTAAATTACATGAATACCTTGCCTACACCTAAATAATGCATGGAACACACAAATTTCACTTCTTTGGGCTGTAATGGACGAAATTATTGATGCCATTATGCAGCTGAATTATTGCCAAAAGTTGCACTAAAACAAAATGCCAAAATGTCACCATAAGAGACATAATTCCTTAATTTCATACAACTTTGTCTAAAATCATTTTTCCTCCCTTATTTCTCCTGCAAAATTCCGTCCACTACCTCATCATTTTGGCCAATTAGAAGCCTCAAAATCTTCTATAAATAGGCTTGCTTGAGTGGTCTTGGAATGCTTGGTTCATAACTAGTTTTGAGGAGCACCAAAAATTTTGTTCTTCCTCCTCTTTGGCTGAATTCTTTCTTCAATTTTTTCAAAGAGATTTTGTTTCATTTCACTTCAAGAAACCAAGTTCTCTTCCTCTTCTTCAACTCAGATTAGGTAGGGAGTAGTTTCTAAATTTATTTCTATGCTTTGAGGAGTTGTGTTTTTAGCTCAAAATGATGAAATTATGAACTTACCTTAGCTTTTCATTTTGGTTTTCCTCTTCAATTTTTCTTTAACCAATTCAACCATATGGCCTAGGTGGAACTAAGATGATGGCTTGATGATGAGGACCTTGAGGGTGGGTTGTAAATCCATCACAAGTTAGGCCTCTAAAGCTTGAAAATTCCACTTGATGCAAAACTTTAAAGAATAATGCTTTATGATGCTAAAACAAAGATTTTTAGTTTAGAACTTGAAAGATGTATTTTCCTTTTATGTTTTATTTCTTGTTAAGATATGTATTGGGTTGAATTTATAATTCTTTTAAAGACTTGAAGGAGCTCTAGTAAAGAAACAAAATGAATTTGCATCCATGATTAAGTTTATGCTTTGCATAACCATGTTTACCTTCTATGTCATCACCAAATTTTCAAGAATGAATAAATGAACTTGCATTTCTCATGTTTAAATTCCAAGCTTGTATTTCATGTTTATGTTTCAAGTCATCACTTAATCTTTCAAGATAATAAAGAGGTTGCATCTCATATTTAATTTATGCTCTCACTATATTTTATAATGGCTAAAAGAATCAACGCATGACATGTTTATTTTATGCCATCACCTAAAGATCCTAGAGCTCAAAGACTTGCCCATGTATCACAAGCAAAGAAATATGATTATTGGAGTTAAAGAATTTATTCTTTAAAAAGTCTTGAGATTGGAGCTTAAAAAGATGTAATAATAATTCTCTTCTCCCTCTACTGGTCCTGTGCGGACTACCGCCGCTCCGGTTTCTTAATATTCTCTTCTCCCTCTACTGGTCCTGTGTGGACTACCGCCGCTCCGGTTTCGTAATATTCTCTTCTCCCTCTACTGGTCCTGTGCGGATTACCGCCACTCCAGTTTCTTGTATCATGTTTATATTTCAAGTTCTTGCATCATGTTTAATTTTCAAGTCATCACCTTAAATCTTAAAGATAAAGAAATGGAATTGCATATCATGTTTATAATTCCAAGCTATCACCTTATAAAGATAAGATTAAAATAAGGTTGCATAGCATATTTATAATTCTAAGATGTCACCTAAATCTCTAAAGCTCAAGACTTACTCCTTTTATCTTAAGTGAGAATTTTAATTGTGAAGATCCTCCCAAATTTGACAAAAGAACTAGTTTCTAAATGAGTTTTAAGGCTTTGCAAGGACTTTACGGGGAACTAGTATTTTATATGCACTTAAAATATGATTCTATGTAATTGCATGAGGTTCATGATTCGGCCACTGACCTGAGTTTAGTATCAATGTGTGATAATGATTTGATATGATTGAAGTTGTGATAATTATGGTTTATTGTTAAGAGAATGATTCATAATTGGTTTAGTAACTAATTAGTTCTATAATTGATAATTCTATGTAAGGATTGGATGCTTATTGAATGATTTCCTGGCTTGCATGTTATAGTTGCTGTTGCAAATAATGAGAATGCTTATACATGAAATGTTCTTTATTATGTAAAATTTACCTTTGTTGCTAGAAGAAAGTGTATCATTGTAAAAGTGTAATTTGGAAAGGTTCTGGCTAAGGAAAGACTTGGTATTTAAGCGTGTCCATTGTGACCCACCTCTCTTTCCTGGGAATCTCCCATATGCATGATTACAGTTGATATATATTATTCTTGCTTAAGACTATAAATGAGAAAATGTTATGATGTTTATGAATTGTATTAAGATATAACGTGCAAAGATTTAATGGTGACTTAAACTTATAAGAAAATGATCCTTTGGAACCATCAGACTATAGGTGGTGAAAAGGTGATTTTAGCCCCCTAACCCGTTCTCTCAAAAGGGTAGAGTCGAGACTTTAGCTTATCAAAAGGGATAAGTATATGCTAGTGACGACTAGTAAAGTATGAGCTCATAACCTAAATTACTCCCAAAAGGGTGGAGTATAGGGTGGCCTAAGGAAAATAATGATGATGATAAGATTTTAAGTCACCTAAGGCACTAAAGAAATGAAATATGTGCACTATGTCCACATATAGCTAATATTATATGACATTCTTTTATGCATGTTATTTGATAATGATGATGAGGAAAATGATGTAATGATAAAGGAAAAGTTCATTGTAAATATGACATGTTAAGATTATGATGCATTATAAGACGCATGATTAAAAATTGACGAACCTCGGTTAAGTATTTGTCCGAACTTAAAATGAATCTTTGCATACTCACTATTTTAGAATAATCCCGAGGTTCTGGGGACTTTGATGATGACACCGGTAGAAGGAGGTACCTTACTGAGAATTCTTTAGCAAGATTCTCACTCCCTTTTCTTTATTTCCGTCATTGTCTCCAGATTCAGATGGTGACATTCGTCCTGTTCGTTGATACCCCTACTTGGGAATTTCACTATAATCCGGTGCATCGCTCGTATCATTTTGAAGGGAGGTGCGCAGTTCGTGTTTTTATTTACATAGGTCGTCCATTTGCACATCCTGTCCCTAGTTATCGATTTTCTCCTACTTCTCCCTATGGCGATGAAATGGTTTTCGAACATGCACGTCCACTTAATGAAAGGATGTTACGTTCTTATCCCGCTTCATCTGCTGTCCATGGATTTCCAGAGTATGTTCCCGAGATGAGATATTCTGAAACTGATCCTTTAGAGGACACTCCTACTCATGTATATTCTAAGAGCTCTGCTCCTACTCCCACACGTGTAAGAGAGGGTAGTGAGGAATCAGTTGTTCAGCCGAGGTTAGCAAGAAGGTCGTCCATGCGACCCCAGCCTGGTGCATCTCGTGTGTCCCCTCCCGAGGGAGCTCATCAGTGGATCGGATTTATTCCCCCATTTCTAGGACAGTGGCCATAGAGGGTCCTTAGTAGATTTATGTGTGATCATGCACCCTAGTTTTAGGATAACCTTCCCGGCTTATGGAGTTATCTAGTTTAGGGGCATGTATTTCCTTAAGTATATTTTCTTTTATGGGTTTGCATAAGATAATGATGTATGAACATAACCCACCCTTTGAGTGAGGTTATTGTATGTAAATATATGCTATAATGTGCTTATGGATGTTATATGATGGAGCCTAAGTGATATGATGTGATATATTCTTAAACGTCTTATTATACTCCGCTTACACGTTCACGTTGTACTCGGCTCATGTTTTCAATTATGTGTTTAAAAAAAAAAATGGCTCGTAATTTCACTAAGTATTTTCAAATTATGAAGAAAGAACCAAAGCAAGGAGTAAAGTCTAGTCATTAATCAGATTCAACCTAGGTGTATCTGGTTAATTACTAGGGTGTTACATTTCACCTAGTCAGGTGAGGATTTGTAGACGATCCCCTCACATGGAACTTTGATGATTTTGGCAAGTCTAGAAGTTGTGGTCTTGATAGAGCAATCTCTGATCATTCCTCTGACATGGGATGGTGATGTTCTTTTTAGATGAGAGTAAAAGACATTAACTAACCAAGGAAAGATGAGTTCATTCATTTCCAGAAAATCCTCCCACTTCTAGAAAGTAAAGACTTCATTAAGAATGGTGACTTCTTCACATAGGTCTTTACTCAAAGACTTTCCAGCTACCATTTTCCTAGTCATGAAGAATCTTTCAAAGCGATTTTGCATGCCAACATTATCATACATGTGAAAGGATGCTGAGTTAGATTAAGCCATACTCTTGTCCTTATTGGAACGATATATGGATACATTTGAACTCAAGAAGAAGTTGAAGAATAGGAGGAGAAGATGGTTTAGAAGTAAGGAGTGAGCAGTTACAAAAGTAGGCATGAGGGTTTGTAGAAAAATAGTTGTGGAATGAAAGTAAATATGTTGAGGTTATAGAGAGATATATGTGTAGATGGAACGGTCAAGTGTATTGGGTTAAAGATTAAAAAAAAAGAGGTGACATGCTTAAGAAGATGAAGGTTGAAGGCAAGATGTGGGGGTTTTAAGTGATGTGACATGACCGAAGGCGAAGCAACGTGTGAGAGAGAAGCTCAGACAGAGTGGGAAAAATCCTGCCGTTGTAACCTTCTTTCAAAGAGAGAGTTTTCTGACTTTTGATCTCACTTTCTAAAGCAGTTATTTTTTAAAGCTTCAAGGTTTACTCTTTGACCTAATAGAGAACCTTTATAACTAATCACAAACTCATTTTCGTGCTCTAGATTCAATGCTCCAATATAACCATCATTCTCTGATCTTTAAATTATTCTTTTTGAACAACTGATCTTCTTTCTGAATATACCGTCTTCAATCTGAACAAATTGATTTCTTCTTGATCTTGCAGACTGATAAACCTTTCCTCATAGAGAACTGTGGTCTTGCAAACTGTGCTTTTGAAGTTCTTGCAAACTGATAAGAAGAGTCTTCAGAGGATATATGTTTTTTGATAATTTCTGATTGCTTTGCTAGATCTTCAGAAGGGAGTTGTGAAAATAGAAATCCTAGAGATGTTTTAATGCATGAAATGCTTATGTTGAAGTGAGAACATTTTGAGAAGAGAAAAGTCTTTTTGAAACACAAACAAAAACATTCAAGAGATCTTTAGCAATAGATATTGTGAATACATCTTGATACAAGATCTTTAGTAGACACAACCATAACATAAAGAAAGAATTTTGTAAAACATGATAGGGCATAGAGTGTTGAATGGATTCTTGAAAAGATAAATAGCACAGCATTATCTCAGAAGATAGGAAAGCGAATTACCTCAGAAGATGATCTTTCAGCTGCTACCTTATCCGTATCATCTGGGTTCAAAGATCTTAGCATTCCTTGTGCTGTTTCTTTTAGTCCTTATATAGCCACGCTTATCCAGATGATGACAGCTTTTTCCAGATAGTTCTTGAACTTTTTCTTAGTACTAATGATGATGTTTTAAACATGATGTGTAGACTTTGCCTTTCTCTCGAGCTTGGTTAGCATATTCAGCATAGCTTCCACCCGACTTTGATAACTCAAAGCTTTTTTTAACATATTTAGATATAGTGGTGGTGATGAATGGCACACTTGATGAATAACCAAGGGATGACTTGGTTCTCATACTCTTAGGAGACACTCCAAGAACTTAGACGATAAAAGACTATCTTTAAAGTAGAAATCTTTGTAAAGTTACTATACATTTTGATTTTTCAACTTCTATGTCATCTTCATACTACTCATACTATAGTTGTAACATCCCCTACTACTTTATGGATTAACGACTGTTCCCACAAATCAATACGGGTCTTTTCAGCATGCTTTATCCTCACTCACACGCTTCCTAGGAAAACTTCCTAAGAGGTCACCCATCCCAAAATTGCTAAGTCAAGCACGCTTAACTGTGGAGTTCTTTAGTGATGGGCTACCGAAAAGAAGATGCATCTTATTGGTATAGGTAGTACAAATCAGTTCATATAAGCCCTTTTCAACTGTATAGTCCCATACCTATCTAGTCTCAGGATCCTTCTCATTCGGGTGTATAATAGGTTCATTCATGTACCCCTCTGCTTAGAAGTCTACTAGGAGCTACACCTTGTCCGTGCCTTCTTGTACTGGCGATCATTCCCCAACTTCGTCACTGGGAGTTACAATATTTCAAAAAGATTACTTTCTAATCATCTTGAAAGGTCCGAGCATACTTTCTAAAAAGCTAAGGTTCTGGAGCTCACTTTCTGAAGCTTTGGCTTTCATCTGCTTACTTTCTCGAGTTTCCTTGAGATAAATAATCTCAGGGCTTTCTTCAAGATTATCATGATTGACAACAAAGTCTTCCTTAAGCATTTCATCATCATCATGCATGAGAGATTCTTGAGAAGTTTATTTTTCTGGATCTATGATAACTCTTAGTTTCACATCATGATATCTGGAATGATCATCGTCATCAAAGTGCTTCTTGAAGTTTCAGTCAGACAGACTTTTCAAATAAGTCTGCAAGAAGAAATTTGCTTTTGGTACCCAGACTTCCTTGGGTCCTTTTGGTTAGCTTCAGAGAAAGAGATTTTCCAACCTTTCTAAAGGAATTCTTTTTCAGAATTCATTTCTTGTAAAGGTATCTCTTTAAACATCTTAAAGAATAGAAGTAATATATATATATATATATATGAAGTTGCATAGATCTTTCTCCTTTTGTTTCATCTGTATATCTCAAATTAGTTTTTTGAACCTATAAATGCTGACCATTTTTACATAAACACAGTTTTTGAGGTATGTCAAATAAAACAAGTAAGATCTTTGGATGCCATGAAGTGCTCTTAAGGATTTAGAAGAAATTTGTTATATGTTCATATAACTTTTTGAAGGCTTCAGAAATATGTAACTTAAGAAGAGTAGACTCTCTTTGGAGTATTTATTACTTCCAGCTTTCCAGTTATAACCGTGATCTTCTAAAGTCTTCATGGCAACTTTATGAGCTCTTTGATTGATTAAGATATACATATGAATAGGCATAATACACTTCTAGCAACTTATCATATGAAGCAGATAAAAAATTATAACAGAGGTGAGATGCAGAAATGCTTACATCACATGTCTCAGATGATATTCTTCAACCATGAAGCATAGAATGACAACAAGTTTTAGTAAATCAAGACCTCCTGACAAAGACGTTCTAGATGACTAGCACATTCTTCTTCTTCTTTGCAAAGGGATATGACAATTAAGCTTTGCATTGATGCATGATGTCTATCTTTACTGCTATAAGCAGATTTTCTATCTTAAGATGATCTTTGTCCTAGTTTATTGTTTCTGAGATTGATGTCTTCTTGATATAGTCATTATAGCCTTCTGACACAATCCATAGACAGAGAATTCATCTCTATATCCAATCTCAGATAGCAATATTAGATCTTTCTACTTCAAAGAGAAGTCTTAGCAATTTTCATTGCTTCAACATTGCAAATCATCTGATATGTCAACCTTAGAATCAAAGACATCTTGATACAATTTGAAATCCATAAACATCATGTACAGCCTGTTTCATATAGCCTTTCATATGCAACAAGCAATACATATATATTATATGTATCCTTAGATTAGGGCATATATGAACAGAGACTTGACTTGATGGAACAATTGAACTTTTTTTCTCTGTAGTGTTCTTGTCCATTGGTCTCTTTGGAATCCATTTCATTATATGAATGAACTATGCCATAGCTTAGAGTCTTGTCAGTAAAAGATGGTCAGATAAAAGATTAGTCTTGTGAAGATGATGTAAGCGATTCTGTCCCTATATCTTTGTCCTCTACAATTGTTAGATTACTTAACCTCTCAGAGGCCTACCTCTGATACCACTTGTAGGTAGAGATGTGCACCAGAAGGGGAGGTTGAATCATGCATTTATTCTTTTCACATTTTATGAAACTTCTGAAAACAAAATACTATAAAGTATAAAACTTGTAGTGTAGTAAAAACATAATCAGTAGCTTCAAAAAGTAGATTTCTGAATCTTATTAAATAAAATGTTCATTATTAAAAGGAATAACAGAATAGGGAGAAAGATATAACAACATTTGAATAATAAGAAACACAGTAGATATAATACGAAATAAATCAGAGAGAGAAAACAAAAAGACACAAAGGATTTTATACTGGTTTAACCAACCTGCCTATATCCAGTACTCAATAACTATTAAGGTTCAATTCAAAACAACTTTCTTATCCTGAGAAAGTAAATTAGATAGTCTTTACATTAGCCTTCCCAAGCTTTCACTCATGCTAGTAGACCAACTCAAAGGTTGTCACAAGTTGAGTCTTCCTTTTACTAGCCTTTCCAGGCTAAACTGAGTAGTATTGTATTGGCTTCTCCAAGCTAACTTGAGTAATATTGTACTAGCTTCTCCAAGCTAACTCGAGTAGTATTGTACTAGCCTTTCCAAGCTAACTCGTGATCAGTAGTAACCTCTATAGCCGCGTTGAAAGTAGTCTTGACACTGGCCTCTCCAAGCCAAACTGTGAGCACTAGTAACCACTATTATCACATTGCAAGTAGTTTTATAGTAGCTGCTCCAATCTATCTCATAGCGATTACTATCAGATCGAGGATACAAAGGTTAAGTGTTTGGGTTACCACTCAAACTAAGCTACACTCAAGTTTCCTTAATATATACATGAAAAGTTCTTGGGAAAACTTGAATAATTTCTTTCTTTTACTTCTTCCATAAGAAGAGCATAAATCTAGCTAAGAATGTAGAAGGAAATTTTTTTTAAACTTCAAGGATAAAACTAATACATGATAAATATTGAATATTCTAGGAAGTAGGAAGAGATTTTTACAGAGTTTCCACACTTGAATCTTCAAATCTCTCATCAGCTTTTAAGCATAGCATCTCCATATATAGTGGTCTTTCCCTTGTGACTGTTTCCCTTGATAAGTTCTTCAAGTGACAAGTGTTGTTTATTAGATGTGTCTTGAAAGAAATAGCTAAAAGAGAGGTTGGCAGATCTATCACTTCGATTGCAGAAGCCGTTGTAATGTTTGAGTTTTCTGATCTTCCTTCAGAAACTATTTTTGTACTTTCTAAATCATGCTTTCTGAACTCCTCCTTCATGAAGCCAAGGTAATTGATCAATTAGGAAGCATAAATGACATACTAGTTTAAGACTAGATTTCACTTGATCATTTGAAATTCAAATTTCAAATTTCTCTCCCTTTCCTATAGCATTATGTGCTCCACTCACAAGTGAGCTTTCTGATGTACGCAACTAGTTCCTTGAAGAATCCTTCAATTTCTGATCTTCAATCTAATCTTCTTTGCTGATAATATCTTTGTAATTGTGGTGATTGAAGATTAAATAATAGGTTGCTTTTGGACATGAGTGGATATCTTCATCTTAAGTGTACTTTCTGATGTCCCGTGCTACTTTTTGAAATCTCTGAACTTAGTTTCTTGTAGCGTTGAAATCCCCTTCTTATTGTTAGCTATTAGATGCTTGAATAAGGATATAATTTCACTTCTATTTTAATTCAAATCTCTAAACATGAGATAAACATGTTTACACACATGTATAGTGCAATATATTCTTATTTGAGTAAGCATTGCTCTTACAAAACGATAGAAACCTGTTATAATCTTACAAGAAAATCAATAGAGACATTGTAACGCCCCAATTTTTACTGTAATTTTTACTGTCATTAGAAATTACTCAATTACCGAATTACCGTAGGTAATTATTACATAAGATTTGAGGCCGAACAATCCTCAATAAAGGAATATAACATTAGAAGAGAGGTTAGGAACGATTCATGCGAGAGTCGCTAATCCCGAATTTCTGTACGTATAAAATGACCAAAATGACCCTGAAGTTATTTTACTCAGAAAATGAGGATCGTGGGCCCCACCTATTCTCAAGGGGATATTTTGAGGATAATAAGGGATTGTTTGTGTTATGTGTGTTAATAGAGCAGAAGGATCTCAATTTTGAGTTCCGACGCGCGAAATGACCAAAATGACCCTGCGACTGTTTTTGTAACATCCCCTGCTGCTTTATGGATTGACGACTGTCCCCACAAACCAACACGGGTCTTTTCAGCATGCTTTGTCCTCACTCGCACACTTCCTAGGAAAACTTCCCAGGAGGTCACCCATCCCAAAATTGCTCCAAGTCAAGCACGCTTAACTGTGGAGTTCTTTCGATTTAGCTACCAAAAGAAGAATCTTCTTTTAGCCCTAAACTAGAACTCCACGCTAAGTCGCTTGACTTGGAGCAATTTTGAGATGGGTGACCTCTGAAAGTCTTCTTTCGTAGCCCAAATCGAAAGAACTCCACGTTAAGCGTGCTTGACTTGGAGCAATTTTGGGATGGGTGACCTCTGGGAAGTTTTCTAGGAAGTGTGCGAGTGAGGACAAAGCATACCCGTGTTGGTTTGTGAGGACAATCAATCCATAAAGCGCAGGATGTTACGCTTTAACTCCGATGTGCGTGCCACTGAGCCCGAACCTGACTAAAATGTTTTAAAATGTGTTTTTAAGCCATGATTAACCATTGGTTAAGCTCCGCTGGCCTCGCGCTGTTTTTAACTGAAACTACGATTTTGCCCCTGTTTTGGGCGCTTTGTGAATTTCGGGATTTTTGATTCAGATATCAAACCTAAGCAATATTAGGCTCAAATTAAAGCTTATTAAATTATAAATATTAATCTAGAGTCAAAATTATGTATTTAGATTGATTAGAACCCAAAATTGCTCAAAAACACCCAAATTGCTTACTAATTCACTTAAACCCTTAACCGTAAATTCTCTAAATTATATGAATACCTTGCCTACACCTAAATAATGCATGGAACACACAAATTTCACTTCTTTGGGCTGTAATGGACGAAATTATTGATGCCATTATGCAGCTGAATTATTGCCAAAAGTTGCACTAAAACAAAATGCCAAAATGTCACCATAAGAGACATAATTCCTTAATTTCATACAACTTTGTCTAAAATGATTTTCCTCCCTTATTTCTCCTGCAAAATTCCGTCCACTACCTCATCATTTTGGCCAATTAGAAGCCTCAAAATCTTCTATAAATAGGCTTGCTTGAGTGGTCTTGGAATGCTTGGATCATAACTAGTTTTCAGGAGCACCAAAAACTTTCTTTCTTCCTCCTCTTTGGCTGAATTCTTTCTTCAATTTTTTTCAAAGAGATTTTGTTTCATTTCACTTCAAGAAACCAAGTTCTCTTCCTCTTCTTCAACTCAGATTAGGTAGGGAGTAGTTTCTAAATTTATTTCTATGCTTTGAGGAGTTGTGTTTTTAGCTCAAAATGATGAAATTATGAACTTACCTTAGCTTTTCATTTTGGTTTTCCTCTTCAATTTTTCTTTAACCAATTCAACCATATGGCCTAGGTGGAACTAAGATGATGGCTTGATGATGAGGACCTTGAGGGTGGGTTGTAAATCCATCACAAGTTAGGCCTCTAAAGCTTGAAAATTCCACTTGATGCAAAACTTTAAAGAATAATGCTTTATGATGCTAAAACAAAGATTTTTAGTTTAGAACTTGAAAGATGTATTTTCCTTTTATGTTTTATTTCTTGTTAAGATATGTATTGGGTTGAATTTATAATTCTTTTAAAGTCTTGAAGGAGCTCTAGTAAAGAAACAAAATGAATTTGCATCCATGATTAAGTTTATGCTTTGCATAACCATGTTTACCTTCTATGTCATCACTAAATTTTCAAGAATGAATAAATGAACTTGCATTTCTCATGTTTAAATTCCAAGTTTGTATTTCATGTTTATGTTTCAAGTCATCACTTAATCTTTCAAGATAATAAAGAGGTTACATCTCATATTTAATTTATGCTCTCACTATATTTTATAATGGCTAAAAGAATCAACGCATGGCATGTTTATTTTATGCCATCACCTAAAGATCCTAGAGCTCAAAGACTTGCCCATGTATCACAAGCAAAGAAATATGACTATTGGAGTCAAAGAATTTATTCTTTAAAAAGTCTTGATATTGGAGCTTAAAAAGATGTAATAATAATTCTCTTCTCCCTCTACTGGTCCTGTGCGGACTACCGCCGCTCCGGTTTCGTAATATTCTCTTCTCCCTCTACTGGTCCTGTGCGGATTACCGCCGCTCCAGTTTCTTGTATCATGTTTATATTTCAAGTTCTTGCATCATGTTTAATTTTCAAGTCATCACCTTAAATCTTAAAGATAAAGAAATGGAATTGCATATCATGTTTATAATTCCAAGCTATCACTTTATAAAGATAAGATTAAAATAAGGTTGCATAGCATGTTTATAATTCTAAGATGTCACCTAAATCTCTAAAGCTCAAGACTTACTCCTTTTATCTTAAGTGAGAATTTTAATTGTGAAGATCCTTCCAAGTTTGACAAAAGAACTAGTTTCTAAATGAGTTTTAAGGCTTTGCAAGGATTTTACGGGGAACTTGTATTTTATATGCACTTAAAATATGATTCTATGTAATTGTATGAGGTTCATGATTCGGCCACTGATCTGAGTTTAGTATCAATGTGTGATAATGATTTTATATGATTGAAGTTGTGATAATTATGGTTTATTGTTAAGAGAATGATTCATAATTGGTTTAGTAACTAATTAGTTCTATAATTAACAATTCTATGTAAGGATTGGATGCTTATTAAGTACTTGATATCATTGAATGATTTCCTGGCTTGCATGTTATAGTTGCGGTGGCAAATAATGAGAATGCTTATACATGAAATGTTCTTTATTATGTAAAATTTACCTTTGTTGCTAGAAGAAAGTGTATCATTGTAAAGTGTAATTTGGAAAGGTTCTGGCTAAGGAAAGACTTGGTATTTAAGCGTGTCCATTGTGACCCACCTCTCTTTCCTGGGAATCTCCCATATGCATGATTACAGTTGATATATATTATTCTAGCTTAAGACTATAAATGAGAAAATGTTATGATGTTTATGAATTGTATTGTGATATAACATGCAAAGATTTAATGGTGACTTAAACTTATAAGAAAATGATCCTTTGGAACCATCAGACTATAGGTGGTGAAAAGGTGATTTTAGCCCCCTAACCCGTTCTCTCAAAAGGGTAGAGTCGGGATTTTAGCTTATCAAAAGGGATAAGTATATGCTAGTGACGACTAGTAAAGTATGAGCTCATAACCTAAATTACTCCCAAAAGGGTGAAGTAAGGAAAATAATGATGATGATAAGATTTTAAGTCACCTAAGGCACTAAAGAAATGAAATATGTGCACTATGTCCACGTGTAGCTAATATTATATGACGTTCTTTTATGCATGTTATTTGATAATGGTGATGAGGAAAATGATGTAATGATAAAGGAAAAGTTCATTGTAAATATGACATGTTAAGATTATGATGCATTATAAGATGCATGATTAAAAATTGACGAACCTCGGTTAAGTATTTGTCCGAACTTAAAATGAATCTTTGCATGCTCACTATTTTAGAATAATCCCGAGGTTCCTGGGGACTTTGATGTTGACACTGTAGAAGGAGGTACCTTATTGAGAATTCTTTGATTCTCACTCCCTTTTCTTTATTTCCGTCATTGTCTCCAGATTCAGATGGCGACATTCGTCCTGTTCGTTGATACCCCTACTTGTGAATTTCACTATAATCCGGTGCATCGCTCGTATCATTTTGAAGGGAGGTGTGCAGTTCGTGTTTTTATTTACATAGGTTGTCCATTTGCACATCCTGTCCCTAGTTATTGATTTTCTCCTACTTCTCCCTATGGCGATGAAATGGTTTTCGAACATGCACGTCCACTTGATGAAAGGATGTTACGTTCTTATCCCGCTTCATCTGCTGTCCATGGATTTCCAGAGTATGTTCCCGAGACGAGATATTCTGAAACTGATCCTTCAGAGGACACTGCTACTCATGTATATTCTGAGAGCTCTGCTCCTACTCCCACACGTGTAAGAGAGGGTAGTGAGAAAACAGTTGTTCAGCCGAGGTTAGCAAGAAGGCCGTCCATGCGACCCCAGCCTGGTACATCTCATGTGTCCCCTCCCGAGGGAGCTCATCAGTGGATCGGAGTTATTCCCCCATTTCCAGGACAGTGGCCATAGAGGGTTCTTAGTAGATTTATGTGTGATCATGCACCCTAGATTTAGGATAACCTTCCCGACTTATGGAGTTATCTAGTTTAGGGGCATGTATTTCCTTAAGTATATTTTCTTTTATGGGTTTGCATAAGATAATGATGTATGAACATAACCCACCCTTTGAGTAAGGTTATTGTATGTAAATATATGCTATAATGTGCTTATGGATGTTATATGATGGAGCCTAAGTGATATGATGTGATATATTCTTAAACGTCTTATTATACTCCGCTTACTCGTTCATGTTGTACTCGGCTCACGTTTTCAATTATGTGTTTAGAAAAAAAAATGGCTCGTAATTTCACTAAGTATTTTCAAATTATGAAGAAAGAAGCAAAGCAAGGAGTAAAGTCTAGTCATTAATCAGATTCAACCTAGGTGTATCTGGTTAATTACTAGGGTGTTACAGACATCAGTCATATTTCAAAGCATTTTCTTTAAATTGGCTTTGTTGTCATTCAAAACAAATAAGCTTGAAGTGTTTTGGAGCTAACAGGTATCTTTTTACTCAGCAGGAAGAATAGAAACAACAGATAGATATAATAGATGAAATTGCATAGCTTTTTAACCTTTTGTTTCCTCTGTATATCTCAGTCCAGCTTTCTGAAACTATAGATGTTGACCATTTTCACAAAAACAAAGTTTTTTAAACATGTCAAATATTACAGGTCTGATCTTTAGAAGCCATGAAGTCCTCTCAAGAATTTAAAAATAACTTTCTGGCATTTTCATATGACTTTTTAGAGGCTTCAATTTTATAGAACTTGAGAAGAAGAAAATCTCCTTAGAGTATATCTTACTTTCAGCTTTCTAACTTCAGGCTTGATCTTCTCAAGTTTTCATGGCAACCTTAAGGGGTTTTTGACTGGTTTGAGATATATAGAAGAATAAGCTTGATAAACTTCTAGCAACTCATCACATGAAGTAGATAATATAGTATAAGAAAGATGAGATGTAGATATATTACCTCATTTACCTCTGTTGAAGTTCTTTAGTCATGAAGCACAGAATGGCAGCAGGTTCTAGAACATCAAGTCCTCCTGACTCATCCTTTTGCTTTTGTTAGCACATTCTTCTTCTTTATGAAAGATATATTTGTTAAGCTCTAGGCTTAGAACTCCTGATATATGATGTTTATTCTTACTGTGATAAATAGATTACTTTCTCAAGATAATCTTTGTCCTTATTTGTCATTCATGAGATTGATGTTTCCTTGTTTTAATCATTATAGACTTTTCACATTTTCCATAGACAGAGTGATCTCATCTCCATATTTATTCTTGTATATTAATATTAGATCTTTCTACTTGATATGAAGTTTTAAGCAATTTTCATTGCTTTACATTGCATAGCATCTAAAATGACAGCCTCAGGATTAAGAATTTCTTGAAACGATTTAAGATCTTCAAACATCATGTACAGTCTATTTCATATAGCCTTTCATATGTAACAAGCAATACATATATAGCATATTCAGCTTTAGCTTAGAGCATATATGAACTGAGGCTTGACTTAGTGGAACAACTGAGTTCTTTTCTTTTTGTTGTTCTTGTCCACTTGTATTTTGTGATCTCTTGAACATGAGTGTGTTAAGACAGATTCAAATACCTCATCATCGAAAGATGGTCAGTTGATAGATTGATTTTGTGAAGTAGATGTATGCCATTTTGTCCCTCAGATCTTTGTTCTCTATAATCGTTGGGTTGCTCAACCCTGAGAGGCCTTACTCTGATACTACTTGTAGGTGGAAATGTGCATGAAAAGGGAGTTAGCTCCAGAACCCTATCAATATACGCTTATTTATTTTGAATGACAACAAAGCCAATTTAAAGAAAATTCTTTGAAGAATGATGGATGTTTCTTTTGATTTTCTTGTAAGAATGTGACTGGTTTTTATCATTTAGCAAGAGCAAGGCTTACTTAAATGAGAATGTATTTCATTATGCATGTGTAAATATGTTTATCTCATGCTACGAGATTTGAGATGAAATAGAAGTAAAATTATATCCTTATCCAAGCAATTGATAGCTAACTATTAGAAGAAGAAGATTTCAATGCTACAAGAAACCAAATTGATAGCTAACTATCAAAAGAAGAAGATTTCAATGCTACAAGAAACCAAGTCCTGAGAATTCAGAAAGTAGCACTGACATCAGAAAGTACGTTACATGAAGATATCAAGCAATTTTTGAAGACCAGATGTTACATTATCTTTAATAAGTACAAACGTAAATTAGTCATCACTAAAAAGCTTGGATTGAAGATCAAAAAGTGAAGATATCATCAACGAACTGATTACGCACATCAGAAAGCTCACTTCATAATAGAGCACTGAATGCTATAGGAAAAAGGGACGAAATTTGAATTTTGATTTCAAATTTTCAAGTTAAACCCAGTTTCAAATTGGTACATCATCTCTTCTGCCTAATTGATCTACTACTTGAGCTTTTAGAAAAAGGAGTTCAAAAACCATGATCAAAAACTGAAAAAGTAATTTTCGAGGGAGCATCAGAATCCTTAACTATACAACAGCTTCTACAACTGATGTGATTGACTGTCAACCTATTCTTGAAGACTGAATTTCCAAGACACAAATGGATGATCTACACATGTCACTTGGAGAACTGATCAAGGGCAATGGTCATAAGGGAAGACCGCTATAAATGGAGATGCTGTGCTTAAAAGCCAATGAGAGATTTGAATATTCAAGAGAGGAAAATCTGCAAAAATCTCTCCTCACTTCCTGGAAGGTTCAATATATCATGTAATCAGCTTTATCCTTCAAGTGTAAAAATCTTTCTTCTATTTTCTTAATTATATTTATGCTCTTCCTAGGGAAGAAGTGATAGAAGGAAGTCATTCAAGTTTTGCTAGGAACTTTTCATGTATATGTTAAGGAAATGGAGTGTAGGTTAGTTTGAGTGGCAACCTAAACACTTAGCCTTTGTATCCTCGATCTGGTAGTGATAATTGTGAGATAGCTTGGAGAGGATACTGTAAAACTACTTGCAACATGACAGTAAGATGTTTTTGTTGATCGTGATTTTGTTTGGAAAGGCTAGTCAAAGATTACTTGTAGCTTAGAGAGGCTGGTGTAAGATTACTTGCAGCTTGGAGAGGCTGGGCAAGACTATTTTCAATGTGACAGTAAAGGTTGCTACTGGTCGCAAGTTTCAGCTTGGAGAGGCTGGTGCAAAACTACTAATTTGAGTTTGGAGAGGCTGGTATAGAACAATTCATTTTAGCTTAGAGAGGCCGGTGCAGAACTACTTAATTTGTGGCTGCAGGTGATTTTTGAAGACTATCCATTTGTTCTTTCTCAGGTTGAGAAAGATTTTTTTAGTGGAACCTCAACAGTATTGGATGTAGGCAGTTTGGCCAAACCAGTATAAAAATATTTGTGTCTCATATTTCTCTTTCTCTGATCTTTTTTATATTTCTTTGTTGCACCTTATTATTCAATTATACGATGAACTAATGATATTATCACTCTGTTATTTATTTTACCATGTACATTTGTTAACGAGTTTTAGTAATACAAAAAAAAGCACATGATCAGAAAGTTTCAGAAATTTATTTTTTGAACCTACTAACTATGTTTCCGTTGCACTATAAGTTTTATACTTGATAGTAGTTTCAGAAATGTAAAAAGAAGCACACGCACGATTCAACCCCATTCTCATGCACATTTCCGCCTACAAAGTGGGGTGAATCGTGCATTGCTTCTTTTTACTTATCTGAAACTTTTAACAAAGATATTGTCAAGTACAAAACTTGTAGTGTAGTGGAAACATAGTTAGTAGTTTCAGAAAGTAGATTTCTAAAACTTTGTTAATAAACATACATCATGAACTAAGTAACAGAACGATTAGAACATTAGTTCAGTGTATAAATGAATAATAAAGTGCAACAAAGAAATATAAAGGAGATCGAGGAGAGAAAGATGAGACACAAATATTTTTATACTAGTTCGGCCAAACTTCTTACATCCAGTACTCAACAAATGTTGAGGTTCCACTAAAAACATCTCTCTCAACCTGAGAAAGAACAAATGGGTAGTCTTTACATTGGCCTTCCGAAGCTCTCATCTATGACCTTCAAAAATTACCCACTACCATAGATTGAGTAGTTCTTCACCAGTCTCTCCAAGCTGAACCGAGTAGTTCTGCACCAACCTCTCTAAACTGAACCGAGTAGTTCTGTACCAACCTCTCCAAACTGAACCGAGTAGTTCTTTACCAACCTCTCTAACCTAAAACCCGTGACCAGTAGTAACCTCTACTGTCACATTGAAAGTAGTTATTCACTAGCCTCTCAAAGCTGAACTGAGTAGTCTTGTTCTAGCCTCTCCAAGCTACAACTAGTCTTGCTCCAACCTCTCCAAGCTGCAAGTAGTCTTGCCCTAGCTTCTCCAAGCTACAAGTAGTCTTTGACTAGCCTCTTTAAGCTAAACCGTGATCAGTAAGAACACTTTACTATCGCGTTACAAGTAGTTTCACATTAGCCTCTCCAAGTTATCTCACAGCGATTACTACCAAATCGAGGATACAAAGGTTTAGTGTTTGTGTTGCCATTCAAACTAACCTATACTAAAGTTTCCTTAATATATACATGAAAAAGTTCTTGGGAAAACTTGAATGACTTCCTTTTATCATTTCTTCCCTAGGAAGAAAATAAATCTAATTAAGAATGTAGAAGGAAGACTTTTACAAGTAAGGAATTTGATGAACCTTACTGGAGATGAGGAGAGATTTTTCTAAAATTTCTTCACTTTGCATGCAGTCTCTCTCATATACATTTGAGCTTAGCATCCCTATATAAAGAAGGTTTCCATATGACCATTGCCTATGATTTGTTCTTCCAAGGACATATATTGATCATCTATTTGTGTCTTGGAAATGTAGTCTAGAAGAGTAGCCTATCTGTTTGTCAGATCCGTATGTAGCAGCCATTGTGGAATAGAGGTTTCTGATGTCCTCAGAAATTACTATTACTTTATGACCTGGGGTTTCTAAACTCTTTCTTCTAAGACTTGGAATAGATGATTAGCCGATTTTGACATCGATATTTGGCTCTTTGAATTTCAAAATTCAAATTCAAATTTCCTTCTATTTCTAGTAATGCTCTATGCTCCATAGTAACATGAGCTTTCTGACGTGTGTAACACCCTATTAAGGATTGTTCGGCTTCAAATCTTATGCAGAATTTACCTAGGGGCATTTTGGTAATTTTGTATAGTAGAAAAAAATTGGGACTTTATATTTCTCCCCTCCTTAAAAAGAATTTCGTCCTCGAAATTCATTACCTGTGAATAGCTTGAGGTATTGAGTCCTTATTTCTAAGTCTAATTCCCATGTAAAATCTTCCGCTTTGCCTCGTCCCCATGCCACCTTGACCAAAGATATGGCTTTGTTTTTCAATTGCTTGACTCTTTTGTCCATGATCCTTGTAGGCAGTAGGTTGAAGGTCAGATCCTCCCTTAATTGTACTTGTTCTAGTTCTAACACATGATTTGGGTTGGACTAATATGTTCTCAACTGAGAGACATGGAAGACGTCATGAAGGTTGGACAAATTTGGTGGCAAGGCTATTCGATATGCCACTGACCCAGCTCTATCAACAATTTGGAAGGGACCAAGGAATCTAGAGCTCAACTTTTTGACTCTCATGGCTCATCCTATGCCTGTTATAGGGGTGATCCTAAGGAATACATATTCTCCCTTTTGGAATTCCAATGGCTTTCACTGCTTATTAGCATAGTTATTCTGTCAACTTTGAGCAATAAGAATTTTATCCCTAATCTTCTTGATTTGTTCAGTTGTCTCCCTCACAATCTCAGTCCTAACATGCTCTACTCTCTCGATTTATACCAATACAAAGGGGATTGACACTTTTCCCCATATAGGGCCTCATACGGTGCCATACCGATACTTGCATGATAACTGTGATTATATGCAAACTCGATCAATGGCAGGTATTTATCCTAACTCCCCCTTTGGTCCAATACACATGCCCTCAGCATATCTTCTAAGGTCTGTATGGTTCTCTCGGATTGGCCATCGATCTGAGGGTGGTAAGCCGTGCTTAGGCACAATGTAACACCCTCCTAATTACCATACTTTACTCGAGTATCAATACAGTAATTAGAAAAGTATTACTTACATTCACAATCTATATTAGTCAAAAATAATTGAAATAAAATAATGTAGACGTATAGGTGGCAAAGCCAATATATACATATATGGACATTGTTGTTAATTTTACAATAGGTAATACTGTAAAACAAACTAGTCATTTCCTAAACAACAGGGACTCAGTCCACAAAAGAACATCCCTACCAGCTAGTCTAACCTACTCAAAGTTGAGATCCAGCAAAATTTTATACAAACAGAAAATGAATCTCATCAACATCCAATAAGGTCAAACTATGGTCTGGGGGATCCTATTCCTAACTGCTACTATACATACACCAAAAGTCCCTGAGTTGTCCCATGGTCTCCTAAATAAAACCATTTGCCATTGGTGCAATGGCATTCTCCCCAGCTGGGGCATCAGGATCAACTGGTGGATCGGAGTCGGAGGAAGAGGATGAAGGATCATCTCCAGGAGGGGACATAGGTGGTGCAAGTGGAGCTACAAATACATCAGGATGTGCCATTTCAAGAGGCACTTCAGCATAAGGAAAACCTAGGTCGAACTAAGCAGAGAAAATAGAAGTACTAAATGAACGACTAAAGAACACGTACACTCTGATTCGGGAGTATGCTACAACATATAAGGAGTCTAACACTGAGTCATAATGCCACTACCACTGGGGCGAGTCAAGGAAGATTATCACCGACGACATTCTTAGAATCTGAATACAACATAAAATACATGCAGCGTAGGGATGAGAATATTATAAAATTCTCATTAGGGTACTCCTTCATATGTGAACATAATATAACCAACAAATTCATTCATATTGAATTCTTCATGCTAAATTATATGCATAAATACCAATGTGCATAAATCATATAAAGTCGGATGCAAAAGGGGTAGTAATCAAGTGTCTTTCTCTTGCAACTCGTGGAATTCAATTTAGTGCAATTATCTCTTTTCATTGACATAGGGAAGGTTTAATCTCATATCAAGTGGTGTCTGTAGTGAAGTCATTCCACAAGAACTATTGATTACTAGGACATGAGCTCATTCCTATATGTCGATACGTCTACCAACCCATCAAATTCCTAGGGAAGCTCTTACTTTGCCTTCCCCTCTTAGTCACACAAGCCTTGTTTCTATTTCCCCATATGTTAAAAATTGCACAACTAAAAGTCATGTCATTTTTCTTTTCTTTTCCTTTATCCTCACAATAATCACATAGTGTACTTTTCTTTTCAAAGGCCTGCTTAGATCACAGGTAGGCATACAATTATGCTGGAGTCTTATCCATATCTCATCAACATTTCTTTTAAACAATTAGCATGCATTGACATGATATATACTCGCATCTAAAGCCATTCTATCATTAGTTCAAGGCATTTTTACCATTTTCAGCAATCAGCAAATTTATCACTCTAGAATTAAAAATTAATTTCCATATCAAACTGCCAATTCAAGAGTCATGAAAATTCTCTATGACACCTCCATATGTCTAAAAGATCCTGTAAAATTTTCATACCAATAGGAGTTCTATAACCATGTCACTAAAGTTTACAAATTTAGTGGTCACAGTACACCTTTTCACAGCCTAGGACAGGGTTCTCCTAATTTTTAAATTTATCATATGATGGAATCAACCCAAGATAAAATTTACAGGTATAATTCAAGATGTTCTTAACTCCCTATAAACATTTCAAAAGAGAAATCACTCATTTACTATGATAATAAAATCATAAAATTTTCCTACTTCAGATTCAGAAACCTAGATGGGAAGAGTACTAATTCGGTTCTTGATTTTTCTCAGGGAGTAAAAGTCTTCATCATGCACCACAAAATTTTTCAAAGTTTCCTAGGATGTTAGCTTCAACATATAATTTTTATAGCTTATAAAAATGAACACAATTGTACCAGAAAATTCATGCACAAACCCTGCCCTGTTGAAATCCGAAAATCTAGCAAACCAATTCAAAATCTCTTGTGATAAAAATGATTTTTCCACAATACGAAACACCCCACCAAAATTATTACATCAATATCAACATATTATCAACCAAAAAAATCAAAAATTTCGGGCAGAACCAGTAAGAACTTCTCAGAATAAATTTTGAAACAAAAGAGAGCAATTAAACCCTACTTTGAGAGCTTTTGAGTTCTTTGCTCCAAAAGTGTTCTACTTGACCTCCCTTCACCTTGAGAGCTCCTAATCACACACCAAACCTCCTCTAGGCAGTGAGGGAGTTAGGAACCATGGTGAAAATTGATGGAGAATTAGAATTCTGATCGGTTAGAATTGTAGAGTTTGGGGTGTAGAACAACTTTGATGAAGAAAAGTTTTGATTTCAAAGACTCTAGGCTAGTATATATGGAAATCAAAACCAAGATGAAGCTCTTGGCTATGGAGGAAGGTAGCTGGTTTCTCTCCCTTGGGCTGGCCGAAAATTGGCTTCTTAAAGAAGCTAATTAGTCATGTTTATCTCTTATAGTAAAGATATGAATATTATATATATATTTAGATAGTTATCATCCAATAAAGTAAGATGAATAGTTGTGATTCAATCTTGTAATTCAAGATTGAATCTTGGCCATTCATTTGATTTTAAGAGATAGGTTCATTTGTTTTGTAGAGATGTAACTAGTTTTCGGTGTTAGAAATCACACACCGAAATTTCATCGAACGGGTAAAACAGTGTACTCGGGTAATCAAACATTGCCCGAAAAATATTTTCAGGTATAAATCTTTAATTCTACCTATTTCTAACCATAATCATATAATTTCTCAATTTTGGGCTTCTCCGGGGCCCAATTTTAGGATTTCGACTGTCTTGGCAGGCGTGCAGGTCCCGCAAAACACTATTCATATTTTTTTTTTTGCATCTATCAAAATCTTAGGGTGTTACACACAACTTCGAACCAAATGCGTTCTGGAAGGCTCCCTAAAAGCATGACGTAAACCACGAATCTCGGTCCGAGATTATCGTCGATGGCACTCCACGCAACTTCATGATCTCTGGAATGTCCAAGGAGTAAGTTACCTTGATAGGTAAGAAGTAGGTCGACTTAAGCAGTCGATCCACGATTACCCATATGCAATCATGGCCTACTTGGGTCCTAGGTAGCCCTATCACGAAATCCATCGAGATGCTATCCCGTTTCCATTCGAGAATCGATAGGGGTTACAACATTCCAGAGGGTTTTTGGTGCTCAATCTTCACCTTCTGACAAACTAAGAACTTGCTTACCCATATCCCCACATTTCTCTTCAGTCTGGGCTACCAAAACATTTTCTTCAAGTCCTGATACATCTTGGTAGTATGAGAGTGAATGGTGAAATGACTCTTATTGGGCTCCTCCAAAATCTCTAATATCTATCGGCTTTTAAACCTCCATAGCCTATCGGCTCCTTGAGTTAAACCCTTCAATTTTCCTAACTTTACTGCCTTTAATGTCTCCTTGAAATCCTTATCCTCTTGTTGAGCTCAAGTAATTCTTTCTTTGAAGTAAGTCGTTCCACTAAGGTGGCACATCCCTATGCTCTCTGTGGTCAACATCATCTCCAAATTCATGTCTCTAAACCTCTCAATCAGTTTGTCTCTTTAACATCATATGTGATAGGTGTAACTACTTCCGACTCAAGGTGTCAGCTACCACATTGGCCTTGGCGGGATAATAGTTCAACCCAAAGTTGTTGTCCTTCTAGAATTCCATTCATCTCCTCTGCCTCATATTTAACTCATTTTGATCAAAAAGGTACTCAAGATTCTTATGATCAGAGAACACCTCAAACTTTACTCCATACAAATGGTGTCTCCATACCTTCAAAACAAACACAACTGTCGCTAATTTGAGGTCATGGGTGGGGTAGCTTGGTTCATGACGCTTGAGTTGCCTAGATGCATAGGCTACTACTTGCCTATTTTGCATTAGCACACAGCCCAAACCTTTCCCTGAAGTATCACAATATACCTCAAAAGACACATTGGGGTCAGGCAACACTAGTATTGGGGTTGTGGTTAACTTCACTTTTAGCTCTTGGGAACTCTTTTCACACTAGAGAGTCCAAACAAAGGAGGCATTCTTCCTAGTAAGCTTGGTCAAGGGTAAGAAAATATGAGAAAATCCTTTAATGAATCTACGGTAGTAGCCAGCCAGTCCTCAAAAGCTCCGTATCTTTGTTACCGTAGTAGGTTTCTCCTAACTCATCACAGCCTCTGTGTTACTAGGATCTACTGTTGTACCTTCTTTTGACACTGCATGCCCTAAGAATTTCACTTCCTCCAACCAAAATTCCCACTTAGACAACTTGGCATATAGTTTCTTTTCCTTCAGAATCTCTAGAACTGTCTTTAGGTGATGGTCATGCTCCTCGTGGGTCTTTGAATAGATAAGTATATCATCTATGACAACAACCATAAACTGGTCTAAATATGGTCTAAAGGTCTTATTCATCTAATCCATGAACACAGCTCCAAACAATATCACCGTGAACTCAAAGTGTCCATACCGAGTGCTAAAAGCTGTCTTGGGTATATCCTCATCCCCCACTCTAATCTGGTGATATCCTGACCTTAAGTTTATCTTTGAGAACACTACCGACCCTTTCAACTGATCCGTCAAATCATCGATCTTAGGCAAAGGATACTTGTTTTTCACTGTCACTCAGTTCAACTGGCTATAGTTAACACATAGTGTCATACTTCCGTCCTTCTTTTTGATGAACAAAACTAGGGCTCCCCATGGTGATGCACTAGGTCTCACAAATATTTTTTTCCAGAAGCTCCTCTAACTGAGTCTTTAACTCAGTTAACTCTAGGGGTGACATCCTATAGGGTGCTATGGATATTGTCCCTATTCCCGGGATTAACTCAATGGAGAACTCTATCTCTTTTTCTGGAGGGAATTCAAGTAGATCACCCGAAAAAACCTTAGGATAGTCTCTTATTACAGGTGCATCATCAATTTTCTGCTCAGAGTCTACTTCGCTAGCGACTGAGACAACATATCCTTTACTTTCTTCCCCATAACAGTTGACTTCTACAGCATTTATATAAAGACTTAGGGATTTACTAGGCTCACTAAGGATAGGAAGAAAGATGACAGACTTGGTATAACAATTCGACATTACACGATTAGCATAAAGCCAATCCATGCCAAGAATCATGTCTAGACCATGCATAGGTAAGCAAACTAGATCAAGTATAAAAGGTCTACGTTCTACCATGAAATGGTAGTTTAAACAACATATGCATGTTCTAATAGGTCTACCAGTGGGTGTAGAAATAGTAAGATCAAAAGAAAGTTCTGACACATGTAATTGCAAAGACTTGATACTAGCATGTGATATGAATGAGTGAGTTGCGCTAGAGTCAAACAGTACAATTAAGGTCCTACCTTCATTTCACACTTACCTTTTATGAGGTTTCTGGACTTTAACAAGTATTCAGCATTGAGAGTAAAGACCCTCCCTTGATATTGTGGCTTGGGGTTAGGGACCATTGGGTTCCTCTTAGAGAACTCTCTAGCATAGTGACCGAGCTTTCCACACTTGTAGCAAAACTTCCTAGCCCAGCAAGTAAGGTTGATCTCCATGTGGCTTCCTACATTTAGGACATAATGAAAGGGGTGCAGGCCTGAGGGGTGGAATTGGGGGCCTTTAGGGTGCCTTACCCTTGGGACCACTTGATCCCCCATGATGAAAATTCCTTTGAGGTCCTTGTGGCCTGAATTATGGCTTGAACTGTGGTCTGAACGGCGGCTTAAATCTCGAAGCTTGCAGCATCAGCTTCTTAGTAGAATTTTTAGCTCTTGATATGCCCAATTTCTTGTAGCTTTCCTCAATGATGCGACACTTGTTGACTAAGGCAGGGAAGTTTCTAATCTCCATATGTACAATAGCAGCATTAATTTCTGCCTTTAACCCAGCTTCATATTTGACACACTTCCAAATTTCATCAGGGTTTCCTTGAAGAATTCTAGAAAACTTGATCAATTCTTCAAACCTTGCAGTGTATTGTGCAATGGTCATTCCCTTTTGAGTCAGCTGCATAAATTCTATGTCCTAGGCATTCCTTATTAATTCAGGAAACTATTTCTTGTAGAAATAATGCTAAATACCTCCTAATTAATCAAAGTGCCAGATGTCTCCAATAATCTTCGAGTACTAGTCCACCAAAATTTGGCATCCGCCTCAAGCATGTAAGTAGCAAAAGTCACCTTCTATTCCTCAGTACAGGTAATCACTGAAAAGATCTTCTCTGTGCTCTTGATCTATTCATCAGCTTGGTTTGGATTCAGAGCCCCTCTAAAAGATGGCAGGTTTGCCATATGAAATTCTCTAAATCGGGCATGCTCCAAACCTTCAGCATTAATAGGACAGCGACCAATTTTGCCTTAATGGTCCATCCATTCAAACATCCTTTCCATGGCCCTTGCCATGTCCTTGAGAATTTCAGCAGTCTCGTTACCTTGCTTATTTCCACTTGGAGTCCTATTCTGTCACAGTTGTGCCATTGGTCCTTGAGCACACAAAACAGCAAACACTGAGGTGATTAGGCTCAATACTTCATGTTAAGTGAGCTAGTTACTATGGCACATACATACACAGCAGTCATGCATTTCTATCCTATAGCTTATTCTATCAACAAAGCGACTACACATGACATAACTATCGCATCATGCTTGAGAAGCATAGTCAGTCTAATCCTAAGGCTCCGTGAAGATCGGACTGCTTTGATACCAAAATATAACACCTTATTAAGGATTGTTCGGCCTCAAATCTCATGCAGAATTTATCTAGGGGCATTTTGGTAATTTTGCATAGTAAGAAAAAAAATCGGGATGTTACAACGTGTATTATCAGATCCTTGATGATATCTTCACTTTCTGATCTTCAATCCAAGAATTTTAATGATGACTGATTTGCGATTGTGCTGATTAAAGGTAGTATAACATCTGGTCTTCAGAGATTGCTTGATATCTTCATGTAAGCATACTTTCTGATGTCCAATGCCACTTTTTGAAGTCTTAGGACTTGATTTCTTGTAGCATTGAAATCTTCTTCTGATCGTTAGCTATTAATTGCTTAAATAAGGATATAATTTCACTTCCATTTTAGTTCAAATCTCGTAACATGAGATAAACATGTTTACACATGCATAGTGAACTATATTCTTATTTGAGTATGCCTTGCTCTTGCTAAATGATAGAAACTTGTCATATTCTTTTAATAAACTCAAGAGAAACATTAGTCGTTCTTCAAAGTATTTTCTTTAAATTAGCTTTGCTGTCATTCAAAACAAATAAGCAAATATTGATAGGGTTCTAGAGCTAACACAAGGTTCATTTTAAGTTTCTAAAATTATATTATTCAAAGTGCGTGTCTTTTAAACATGAGTCTTAACGTCATGAATGCATCATATAAAGTCATGCATACATGGCAATACCACATGCAACAAATCATCAAACAATTGATAATCATAACATTAATGGGGACCTAAGTCTCTAGGCATATAATATTTATCCATTTCTAGGTGACTTATTCTTTATATTTTCTCTGGCCACCCTATTTCTCTTTGTTCTTTTTTTCTTTGAGGCTATGAGCTCATACTTAGCTGATCATCACCAGCATAAACATAATCATATAGATCATCCTAACCCTAAGGAATGGGTTTTAGGTGTTATTGGATCTCCTTCCTTTGCCAGTTTCTTACTAAGGATTGAAGGTCATCTCCGTGTGTCTTTTGTCACCTTTTAACATCAATAATTCTTTAGAAATGCATAAATAATGAAGTATCTTTTAATATCATAATGTTTTGACTATCATTATTGCATGCTCATAACTTTCCTAAATTCTTCTAAGTTCACAAATTTGACAGAACTTCGACTACATAATAGTTGCAGTCGAAACTTCCCCAAATTTACCTCAAATCATATAACATATATTATGTTACTTGCAGGTCCCTTCTGAAAGATTTAAAGCAATATGTTTTGAGTGACAACAAAGCCAATTTAAGGAAAATATTTTGAAAAATGGCTAATATCTATCTTGAGTTTCTTGTAGTACAAAACAGGTTCTTTCGTTAGCATAACATGACTCCATTAAGCGAAAATAATTTTCACTTCACATGTGCAAACATTCTTTATCTCGTATCAAGAGATAGGAACTAAATGGAAGTGATAATTGTATCGTAAATCGAGCTTAAACATGTCTACCTGTAACACCCCGATTTTTCTGTCCGAGGGAAATGACCAAAATGCCCCTGAGGACATTTCCCGGCCCGAGTTCGAGGGCAACCAAATCGGTCGTCCTCGAAGGGTCAACTCAATGTTTGAAGGGGATTGAATGGCCTTTGAATGCTCCCGGAAGCGAAAATCTCGTTTCATGATTTGAGTCAAAATGACCAAAATACCCCTATAGCGTTTTTACGCGGGTAAAGGTGCCGTTTGAGCCCGGAACTTTCCCCAGAGGTTTAAAAACATGTTTTCATGTGTCTAGAGGTCTCTGTTCAAGTCCCGGTGGCCCCGGGCAATTTTAGTACAAAATTACGATTTTGCCCCTAGAATAGTGTTTTTGAGCTTAATGACGTAATTAAGCAAACCTAAGCAATATTAGGCTCTAAACGAAGATTAATTTATTTCCCTAATTAATCTAGAGTCAAAATAATTTATTAAAGTTAATTAGAACCTAAAATTGCTTAGATTAAACTTAAATCCCTTTTTAGAACTCAAGACTCCTAGTCTTGGAATCTTGAATAGTGTTTTCTCTCTCCAATTCCTTAAATCAAGGAAATGTGTTTAGAGTTGTTTAGACTCTAAATTGAGGATTTAACTCACTAATGGTGCAAGACCACTCCTTAATTATGTCTAGGCCACCTTAATTACCCATTTTCCTTACCTAAACACTTTCTTACAAATTCCTAATCTTAAGCATAATCAAAGATACACCTAAACACAACTCTAAACCACAATTAAAATACAACTAAACCTCTCCCAAATCTAATGCACATGGCCGAAATTCTCCTCCCCCATTGACCACATGTTTAATTATTTTCTCACTCAAAGAACCATGCTTGAGGCCATACCTTGAACCATACCTCACCATACCTTAAGCCATACCTCACCATGCCTCAAGAACACATTATCTCACCTCATGGAACTCATGGATGCCTCCATTCTGCACCCTCATGGCCGAACACCTTCAGCCCACACACACACTCCATTTGTTTCATTTCTCTATAAATAGAATGCCTTGAGGAGCTTGCACCACTTTTAGATCATTTGCTAAGTTTAGGAGCACTCAAAGCTTTTCCTTTTCTCTCAAAATTCTAGTGTTCTTCAAGTTCTTGGAGTTCTTCAAGTTCTTCATCTTCTTCATCTTCTTCTTCCATCTTCAAGTTCATCACACCAAGTAGGGATTTTCTTTCAAGTATTCCTTTCTTTAAAGCTCTTGTTCTAAGCTTTATGTTCATAGTTTCTCTTGATTCCTTTTAGAACTTCTTTTCTTCTCCTTCTTCCTCTTTATGTTTCGGCCATGGGCCTTTGGGAATGAAGGAATAAGAGCTTGATGATGAGAGTTTCATGATGATGTTCATCACTTGAAATAAACTCTAGAGCTTGATCTTTGTTCTTGAACAAAAATGTTTCTAGTTCTTCCTTTCTTGAACTCTTGAGAACTTTAGCTTTGATGATGTTTTAAAATGGCTCTATGAACTCAATGATGAGGACTCATGATGTTGGTGTTAATATATCATCAAGATCATGAACTCTAGAGTATTAAAATGTTCCTTTTCTTCTTGATGATTTCGGCCAAATCCATTAATTTTCTAAGTTTCATGGTTTGATTTCCTAAAAATATTATGTTGAGTTTTAAGAACTCTAAGCTTGACTTTACCTTGTTTGGATGAGTTTGGGTTATGGTTTAAATTCCTTTAAAGTCTTGTTAAGAGCTCTAGAAAGATAAAATGAACTTGCATAATTTATTTTATGCTTGCATTCATATTTACATTCTTGCTATGCATCTTTGCTTTCTAGCTATCACCTAAGAACATAAAGATTAAAATGGAACTTGTATCATCACTTAATTTAATTCTCGAAGCCTTTCTATTTCGGCTTTAAAGTCGATTGTTGTTGGGCCTAGAGCACTAAAATAAAGAATTGAACTTGCATTACCACCTAATTAATTTCTCGAATGCCTATCTATTTCGGCCTTAAAGTCGATTGTTGTTGGGCCAAGAGCACTAAAATAAAGAATTGAACCATGCATATTTACCTTCAAGCTTGCACGTTTAAGTTTATGCCTCGCATATTTACTTTCAAGCTTGCACGTTTAAGTTTATGCCTTGCATACTTAAATTTAAGTCATCACTTTACTTTGTAAGCAAGATTAAAAATGAAAAGCATGAGCACGTTTAGTTTATGTTGTAACTTAAGAACCTAGAGCTCAAAGACTTGCCCATTTCATTCCAAGATAAAGTTAAATGTGAATGTATTCCTTGAATGCATAATTTCGGCCAAGTAGTGATGATGGACTTGCAATGAGTTTTCATCTAGCTACTAGGACCAATAGTCTATGTTTTAAGTTTCCTTAAAGCTTTACAAATCTTTATAAGGTTATGTCATCACAAGTTGTGATTTTATTATCTTTTAGGGGATGGAATATGTTTTGGTCAATGACCTAAGGCTTCTCTTAGCCTTTTGATGAATTAAAATGATTTGCTAAGAGTTTTTAGAAATTCTAAATTGATTCCAAGAGAAACTAGTTAACTTATGTACCTAGAAACGTCAATTTAACTCTCTCATTTAAGTTAAATGTTTTCGGTTCTGATGTGATGAGTGTGATGCTGTATGATGATGTTTTGATGTGTTGGAATGTGTGAAAATATCACGTGATGATGTAGAAGCGATCCTATGCATGATAGGTAAGAAACTAGCTAACTAGAAATACCGTAAAGCTAGAATTTAACATAGTTTTGACCCATTTGTTTATGGAACTAATCCAAACTGTTTTAATGGGAACATAATCAGATTTAGATTGTTTAGACATGAAAAACTTGGTATCATTTGGATTAGAATCGAATTCTAGCACCTATAGGGAAACTAGTAACTAGAAAACCGTAAAAGTGCAAGTTTAGAACTCTTAGAACGTTTACTTTTCTGGATTCTGTCCAGCACCCCTACAACATGATAAACATGATTAATAATTAGTCCTTAAGCATAGGAATGCCTCATAATTGATTTAGATTTAATTCATAGCGCCTTAGGCGAAGACGGAACCAAGAAAGGGTCTAAAACGTAAGTTCTAGAACCCCGTGATCACAAGTTAAGAATTCTACCCTATGCTTTTCAGATTTAAATGTAGATATGAGGATTATGAGTGATGTTTAATTATGAGCCTTAGGTGCATAAAATATGAGCGATGGATGTTAGAGAACCAAATCTCATGATTAAGACCCGTAAGGGTCAAAGCATAAGCTACCGTAAGGATAAACGGTTGAATGTTCCATGATGATGTATGTTATGTAAATGATGATGATGTTATTCATATGATGAATTCATGAGGATATATGTTTATGTGGCATAAAGCAAATTTGGAAGGAATTCGGCGTAATGCCATCGTGCCGCCGAATTCCCCACAAATTTGGGGACTTAAATAGATTTTGAAAATTAAGGTACTAAGATGGGTTCTAGGATGACACCGGTTCGGCCGAGCACCTCCATAGAACTCATGTGACATCGGTACCATTTTATACTCTTAGGTGACACCGGTTCGGCCGAGCACCCCTAAGAGTTTTGCCCCCTAACCCGTACTCAGATAGTCGGGATTTATGATTTATGATACACTTATCGTTAAGTGGTAAGTAAGAACTAGTGACGACTAGTTAAGGTATGAGCTCATAACCTAGAGATGTGACACGTTCTGGGTGACACCGGTTCGGCCGAGCACCCCCAGTTCGATTGTCTTTTAGGGTGGCCCATGAGGAAGAGAAGTTTCATGATTATGATTATGTCACTAAGTTTTGTCCCATATGAATGTTACTATTGCCACTTTATGCCACCAAGTATGATGATGCTTGATGTTATGTTTTATGTATGTGCATTAGGTAGTGCCATGCATACATTTTCTATTATGTTGCATTCATGACATTAAGATCATCCTAAAATGAATGGACCTTGGCTAAAATATATTCTAAAGTTTAAAATGAACTTAATACATGCTCAGTCATTTTGTATAAATAAACCCAAGGTTCCTGAGGACGTAGATGATGACACCTAGGTAGTAGGAGGCCCTACTGAGATTCTTTAGCAAGATTCTCACTCCCTCTATCTCTTTCTTTCCATCACGTCTTCAGATGGCGACGTTCGTAGTGTTCGTGGACACGCCGACATGGGAGGTGCACCATGACCCGGACCATGGGTCATTCCATTTTGTGGGTCGATGAACGGTTAGAATATTCATGTTCATGGATCGACCCTTCACTCCCCCTGTACATTCCCATTGTTTCTCCCTCGTCTCACCTTTTGGCGAAGACCTGGTGTTCGAGCGCGCACGTCCCCTAGAGGAGAGGCTTCGTCGTACCCCATCATCCACGTCCGCCGCTCGAGACTACCCCCAGTATGTGCCCCGTTGCCCGTCGTCTTTTTCGGAGACGGATCCTTCCGAGGATTCGGCAACCCAGGCACCCTCCGAGGGATCTTCCCCCACCATACCCATGGACCTTGGGGAGGATAGTGAGCCTTCCGTGACTCAGCCGAGGCTTGCACGACGACCGGAGATGAGGCCACGCCATGGAGGTCATACTCGAACCCCGTTCCGCCTCTTCACGTCCGAGGAGCTCGCCCAGTTTCCCGGATATTTGCCTCGTTCGTGAGATGGACGCCAGTAGGAGGTGACGATCGATGGAGTACCCGGTTAGAGCACACACCACTTAAATGGGGATAAACCTTCTTTTGTTTAGAGGTTATCCCATTAGATGCACTCGGGTAGGGGAGTAGATTATGTTCATGCTTATGTTGTATTTTCTTTTATGCATTTCCCTTGTACTAAATTAAGACCCACACTTATAAGTGGGCAAGTTATATATATATGAGATGATATTCAGTGATGTTCATGTTGTGCCTCATGTTATGATGTTGTGAGATAATTGTTTTACTTTACATGGTTTACTGCTTATTGCATCACGCGGCTCTCACTTTTTATTTCAAAAAAAATTTACCCGTATTTTCTGCTAAGTATTTCTAAGTAAAATTGAGAACTATGAAGTAACAGACTAATGTTTAACCTAAGTATGTTCTAGAGTATTGGGTTAAAAATTAGGATGTTACACTACCAGTTTGAAGTACTACAACCAGTTCAAGAAATCAAGACTCGAGACTTCAGAAAGTAGCACTAGACTTCAGAGAGTACACTTGGAATGAAAATATCAATTAAAATCTGAAGCAAATGTGTTCTACAATCTTCAATCATCATATTCGCAACGTTTTATCATCAACAAACTCTGATTGAGGACTAGAAGATCGAATATTCATCAAGGAAATGTCAAAAAGCTCACTTAACAGTGAAACAATGCGCTTTACAAGAAAAGGAGAGATATTTGAAATTCAAATTCAAAAGTCAAACCCATTAATAGGTTGGCATGTCATATCTTCTGCCAACCTGGTCTACTACCCCAACTTCTAGAAGAAAAACTTCAGAACCATGTTCAGAAAGTAAAAGTAGTTTATGAAGGAACATCGGAAACCTCATTTTTACAATGGCTTCTACAACAGCTTTGACAAATAGACAGGTTACTCTTCTAAAATGATTTTCCAAGCCATAAATAGATGATCAGCACGTGTCACTTGGAGATTTGATCAATGACAACAGTCATAAGTAAGACCATCTATAAATAGAGATGCTGTGCTTTCAAAGATAGAAAATAGACATTGCACAAAGTACAAAAACTCTGTGAAAATTTCTCCTCATCTTCTTTTAAAGTTCATTACATATTGTAATCAGTTTCCTTGGTTGTAAAAGTCTTCTTTCTATGTTCCTTTATTGATCATACATTCTTCCAAAGAATCCCAAGTTATTCACAATATATCTTAAGGAAACTTGAGTGTAGGTTAGCTTGAGTTGCAAACCCAAACACAAACCTCTATAACTTTGATCCAGTAGTGATTGGTGTGAGTTAACTTGGAGAAGCTAGTCAAAGACTACTTGCAATGTGATAGTAAACGTGTTTTACTAGTTATGGTTTAGATTGGAGAGGCTATTTAAAGACTACTCGATTTAGCTTAGAGAAGCTGGTCAAAGACTATTTGGTTCAACTTGGAGAGGCTGGTGAATAACTACTTAGTTTGTACCAGTAGGGGTTGTCTACTGGTTATAGGTTAGAGCTTAGGAAGGCTATTGTAAAGACTATCCAGTTTCTTTATTGAGTTTGGGAAAGGTTTAGTGGAACTCAACTTTTGTTGAGAACTGGTGTAACGCCCCTTTTTCTCTAAACTTTTAAATGACCAAAATGTCTCTGAAGTTATTTTTACCTGAAACATGAGGACGACCGGCCTCGGCCATCCTCACAGGGCTTTTATGATGTATGAAGGGGATTATATGTATATGAATGTTTAACAAAGCAGAAAAATCTCGTTTCTGAGGTTTCTACGCATAAATGACCAAAATACCCTTGCACAGCTTTAAGACAGTTTTAAGTTTTGGTTGACCCGGCCTCATCCTGGAAATCAAAAATGATGTTTTTGAGGCATGAACTATGCTTATTTAAGTCCCGGAGGTCCCAAGCAACTTTTGGTAAAATTACAATTTTGCCCCTACTTAGTGCATTTCAAGCTTAACGAATTATTTAACTCGAAATCTAAGCAATATTAGGCTCTAATGAAAGGTTAATTAATTTTCTTAATTAATCTAGAGGTAAAATAATTATTTAAGGTTAATTAGGACCAAAAATTGCTTAAGGAAACTCCACACCCATTTCTAGTCTTTTTTTCTAAAAAAAGCATCCATGAATAGTGTTTTCACTATTCACACTCCTATTCCCAAGGAAAAGTTGTCACCCTCTAATCACTAGTCATAGGAGTTTTGACTCCATTGATCCTACAAGATCACTCTTAATCCAAGGTATTCATGGCCCTAATGACCAAATTAATTCACCTAAACACTTGATTATACAACCTTAATTAGTGGCATAACCTTGCTTACTTCTAGATGTGTCTCTAATACATGATAAATCAAACAAAACCCCCCTATGGCTATATCAAAACCGCCACCTTTTCCCCCAATATTCAAAAGAATTATATTTGATGTAGTCAATCAAGCTTTCTTTCAAAGCCACCCTATGAGCCATGCCTACTATGCTTTCAATTACACCATGAATGACAACTCAAGAAGATTTTTTTCTCCTCCTTGCCCAAAAGGCTTCGGCCATGCCTCCCCCCTTCACTCCTTCATGATTTATTTGCTTATAAATACATTACCTTGGTGAACCTTGTCTCATTTTCAACCATTTGCAAAGTTTGAGTTAAGAGTAGTGTTAGTTATCTCTAGAGCTTTCTCTAAGTTTTCCATTTCCTTCCTTGCTCCAAGAAGAAACTGCCACCTCCTCCTCCTCCATTCTTCATCTTGCTTTCATTTAGACACATACAACCAAGGTCAAACATATCTTCTTCCTCCATTTCTTCCTTTGCCCGAAAACACACCAAGGCTCCAAGGAAGATTTTCCTTTTTTCACTTCAAAGAACTAACCTTTCTCCATCATCAAGGATATCAACACTTGGTAGGGAACCTTTCTAAAAATTATGTCTTTGATCTTTATGTTTGAATCTTGTTGGAAAATGATGAATGGTTGAACTTCCATGATGTTTTCTTTTTCGGTGTCTTCCTTTCCTTTTCCTCTAGATTTCGGCCTCAAGGCCTTGAATATGATGGCTTGATGATGAGTGCTCTCTAGAGGTAACTATGAGTTCATCTCACATGAGACCTCTAAAGCTTGAGTTTTTCTTAAGGAAAAGTTTCATCTTTTACAAGTTTAGTTAAGGATGAGTTTATGTTTCTCTTGAACATTTTGGAACTTCTCTTTTCCTCTTCATATTTCGGCCATGAAGGCCTTTGGCACTTGGAAAAATGAAAGCTTGATGATGAGGATGTCATAAGGGTGCTTGTCACTTAGACAACCTCTAAAGCTTGAATCTTTCTTAAAAGGAAAGTTCCATCTTTTCCAAAGGTGAGTGAAGAATGAGTTTATGTCTCTCTTGAACACTTTTTGGATTTCTCTTTTTCCTTTAACATTTCGGCCATGGAGGCTTAAAGGACTTGGAAAAATGGAAACTTGATGATGAGGATTTCATGTTGACGCTTGTCACATGAACAAACTCTAAAGCTTGAAACTTTTGACTCTAAACTAAGTATGATTTCGGCCATCTCCATGATTCTTTGAGGTTATAATTTCTTTTGCTATCTTTGCACTAATAGTTTTCTTTTCATGTGAGGATGAGTTTTGGGTTGGAACTTTGTTCTTCCTAAAGTCTTAGAAGAGCTCTAGACAAGATATAAAAGTAACTTGCATTCACGTTTACTTTATACTTTGCATAGCACGTTTACTTTCTATGCTATCACTAAACCCCAAGATAAAGAATGAACTTGCATAATGCACGTTTACATTCCAAGCTTTGCATTTCATGTTAAATTTCAAGTCATCACTAAACTCAAAGGCTAAAAATGAATGTGCATTTCATATCTACTTTAAGCTATCACTTTACTTTCTAATGAACTATAAAAACAAAATGCATGGCACGTTTACTTTTATGCCGTCACCTAAAACTACTAGAGCTCAAAAACTTGCCATTTCATCTTGAGAAAAGATAAATCAATGAGGCATCCCCTTGAATATATATATTCGGCCATGTGGTAAAGGTGGCTCAAGGATGAGTTTCACTTTATTACAAGGGCCTATAAGTAATGTCTTAGGATTTTCCTAAGCATAGAAGTACTTAACAAGAGTTTTAAATGAGGTCCCAAGTTTTAATCTTGTTCAAAAGGCAAAATCAAATAACTACTGCCCTATATGTTTTATGATGGTTCTTGATAAGATAAATTTTGCCTCCATGAAATTTTGAAGCCCCAAAAAGATTCCAAGAGAAACTAGTGAACTATGTGTATCAAAAGAAAGCTTTACTTGTGAATTTATGACAAGCTCTTTTCGGTTCTTCCTTGTTCATTTCCAGAACCTTAAATCATGCTTTGGGTGGTCTAAATATGTTTAAATACCTTGCCAAGTATATGATAATTGTTCTAGACGTTTTGGAGCATGCTTAGTTACTTTAATTGCTTGAAAATGTGAACTCTAGAACCCCATAGGTACAGAAATTATAGATTCTATTCCAGCCTAGTTAATGCCTATAGAATCACATTATATGATGTCTAGATGAGTGAGAGTGACTCATAATTGGTTTAGGTATGAATTATTGCATCATAGAAAAATTCAAAAGTAAGAAAGGACGTAAAACGCATTTTCTAGAACACCCTAATTCATCTAATTTAGCTTACTGCCTAATGCTGTCCAGCCATAATTAATTAGGTTTTAGGACTTAATAAATTGTGGTAATAAGGTTAATCAATCCCTTAGAGGTGTAATGAAATAATTTGGAAGTTTGAGGTTACCCGATTAGGGGTTTTCACTCTTAAGGGAAAGGTTTATGTATTACCCTATGAATGATGAATTGGTGTTTACCTCATGACTTTCATGATGCTATGTGAACTATTATTCTTAAATGATAGTTTTATTATTGCATGTGATTGTTCTTCAAGAACTTAGAGATACCTACGTTGTAATAATAGATATGTGACATGTAAGAACTATGTGGCATCTCAATAAAACATGCTAAGACTTAAGGTGACTTAAATTATGAGAAAATGATCCTTTGAACCACCAAAATAAGGGTGAGGATGAGGTGATTCTAGCCCCCTAGACCCGTACTCTAAGTCGGGACCTTTAACTTATCAAAAGGGATAAGTGCGTGTGCTAGTGACGACTAGCGTCGTATGAGCTCATAGCCTAGAAGTTTCTCCAAAGGGAGATCAGTTAGGGTAACCCCAACAAGAAAATGATGAGGCTTTAATGTCACCTAAAGTAACCAAGATAAACTACCATGTACCATGTTCCAAGAACTATGCTTCTATGTAACATGAATTATGAATTTATGTGCCATGATCCATGCTATTAGGAACCACGATTTTTGATTTTACGTACCATGACTTATGATTCAAGTTCTATGACTTATAGACTACGTAACCAAGAAGTTTAGAATTAAAAGGAATGGGCCTCGGAGATTAACAATTGCGAACTTCATAATTGAACCATTATATGTCCATGTTTTTACTAAGAAACCGAGGTTCCTGGAGATGTAGATGATGACACCTAGATAGGAGGAAAAACCCTACTGAGTTTATTTAGTAAGAAATCTCACTCCTCTATCTCTCTCTTTTTGTCACATCTTCAAATTCGGATGGCGACGATCGTGCTCTACATTGAGACACCTACGTAGGAGTTCCACCATGATCCGGAGCATGGATCTTATCATTTTGAGGGCCGCTGCACAGTCCATGTTTTCATGTTCCCCCGACGGCTGTTTGCTCATCTTGTAGATAGCTATCTTTTCTCATCGATGTTGCCTTATGGTGATGATATGGTTTTTGAGCATGCTCGCAAACGCAACGAGAGGATTCTCCGAACTTACATTGGGCGTTGTACCTGAGTACGTACCTTGTTCATAGTATTCAGAGGAGGGCCCCTCGGAGGATCCACTAGCCCATATGTATGGAGAGGACTCTGCCCCACTCCTCCACGAATGCTAGTGGGTAGCAAGGAGATGGTCACCCAGCCACGGAGGGCTCGGATGTCCGAGATGCGACCCCAACGCGGAGGACATGTTCGAGTTCCCACTCCTGCTGAGCTTTGCCCATGGATCGACTATGTCCCACCTTACCCGTGACTTTGGTCGTATGGTTGGAGGGTAGTCCTTAGTGCACACACGACATGTAGTTAGGATAAACCTTCTTTTGTGTTGAGGTTATCCACCTTAGATGCACTTGGGTGTGGATGTTTCCTTTTATGTTTTTTTTATGATTTCATGTATTTCCCGTTTGATGATGTGTTTGCTCGTCATGTACTGAACAGTCCCGCCACTCTTGATGGGCACCCTTTATATATTAATGTACGAGGTATTTCAATTATGTGTTCATGATGTTGTTTACTGAGCCTTTCTATGTTTACATTTCCACACTTTACAATATCGTTTAATTTGTTACGCGCGACTCATACTTTATCAAAGTATTGTTAAAAGAAAAAAAAATTGGCTCATATTTTCGTTAAGTAATTTTCAAAGTAATAGAACTGAGATAAGAAGTAATGACTAATATTTAGCCTCAGTACATACTAGTAGTATTGGGTTGAATATTAGGGTGTTACAACTGGATGTAGGCAAATTGGCTAAACCAGTATAAAAACTCATGTGCAGTATCTCTCTTCTCTTTCGTCTTTTATTTACTTACTGCATTTAGTTTAACTATTGTCTTTTCTTCTAGAAAGATTTGTTTTTCGCATTTAGTTAATTTTCTTAGTTCAGAAAGCTCACTTTTGATGTTTCTAATGTTGTTTTCATTGCACTTTAAGCTCATAGCTTGATAGTACTTTGATTAATTTTTTAGAAGCTAAAAAGAAAAGAAAAAGTGAAGCATGATTCAATTCTCCCATTCTCGTGTGCTTTTCTACCTACATATTAATCATGCGTCTCAAATTATTTATACATAATCACAACATGTGACAATCATCATTTCATTGATCATGTAAGTATGCATCTCATACTTGCATATATCTATAACCATGTTATCATTAGTATCCTATTGAAGTGTAAAACATGCTCCTACCTTGCCAAAATTTAAGGGACTAGACTCAACTAATGAATATGCTATGTTCAATAGGATATATATAAATATCATCAATACATAATTCAAGGTTCAAGCATGCATAACCATTCAATTCGTATTTTCACATATCATCTCAAGTCATTCAATCTCCAACAAATCTCAAAATCATAATCCACATATTATGCTAATCACATCAATAGCAACAAACTATTAAAATTCATAACTTGGCCCAAAAAGGGTCAAATTTGAAGTTTTTTCAAGTATATGAATCAAAGTGTAAATTTCTCATTTTAACACTTTTCTTAAAACTAACAATCCTTAAAATTATTTTACATTTCTAAGAGATCCAATACCACTTATTTCATAACAATCATTCTAAGCTCTTGACTGAATTTGCTTAACTTTAGGGGTTAAAGTGCAAAAATTCATCACAACTAGTGAGTCTCAATATTTCTAAAATTCCTTTTTAACTTTATAAGTGACAATTTGTACACATGAATACATGCATAACCATTTTAGATTCTAATTACACTCTCTTGGTTGAAATAACATATTTAAGAAGTTCAAAGTGCAATTATTCATAATTTGCAAAACTATCCACACATAACACTTTCAAAAAAATTCTTTTAGACACCTAGGATGCTAAAAATGATTTTTACAACAACCCTTAGCATTTTAAATGTAACATCCTAATTGTTAACCCAATACTCTAGAACATATTTAGGTTAATCATTAGTCTATCACGTCATAGTTTCCCTTTTGCTTCAAAACATTTAGCGGAAAATACAGGTAAATTTTTTTTTGAATTATAAAAGCAAAATGAGAGCCACGTGATACGACAAGCGATGGAGCATATAAGAGCATAAAACAAGCATCTCATGAACATCATAATATAAAGCAGGTAATGGCACATCATAGTGAAACTGAACTGCATATATATATAATACTATATGCCTACTTATAAAAAGCGGGACTTAGTTGATACATCATAAGGCAAATACAACTGAAAGGGAAAAATACAAGGAAAATGAAAATACAACAGAAGACATAAAAAGAAACTCTCCTACTCTAGTGCGCCTACAAATGGATAACTTCTAAACAAAAGGAGGCTATCCTAATCTAGTCAGAGCTCGGGCACCGGAACACGACTATCGTCTCCTACTGTAGGCCTTTCTGGAAAGGAGGAATGTATCCAATCCACTAAGCTATTTCTTCCGGCATGGCTATACGCTTCATCGGCTGAGCATAGGCTCCACGGCGGGGAGTCATCCTCACTCGACCTCCGCGTATCGGCTGAGTGACAATGGCCTCATTGCCTTCCCCGAAGTCCATCGGTACGGTGGGGGAGGATCCCTCGGAAGGTACCTGAGTGGTAGAGTCCTCTGAAGGATCCGTCTTTGAGAATGATGAGGGGGAGCGAGGCACATACTGCAGGTAGTCTCGGATAGTAGAGGCTGTCGGTGGGGTGTGGCGAATCCGCTCCTCTCGAGGGCGTGCGCGCTCAAACATGAGGTCATCGTCGAACGGTGAGGCAGGAGAGAATCGATGAGTATGTACAAGGTGAGTGAAGGGTCGTCCAATGAACATGAATACATGAATGGCAGAGCGACCCTCAAAATGGTATGATCCGTGGTCCAGATTATAATGCACCTCCCATGTTGGGGCATCCACAAACACAACGAATGTCGCCATCTGAAGACATGACGGAAAGAAAAGATAGAGGGAGTGAGAATCTTGCTAAAGAATCTCAGTAGGGTGACCTCCTATCTAGGTGTCATCATCTACGTCCTCAGGAACCTTGGGTTTAGTGTACAAAATAAGTGGGTAGGCATCAAGTTCATTTTAAGCTTCAAAACATAGTTAGCCAAGGTCCCTTCCTTTTAGAATGATTCTTAACGTCTTGGATGCAACATAGTAAAGAATGTATGCATGACACTACTTAATACAAGAATATTCATCATAACATCAAGAAACATCATATTGGTGGAATAAAGTGGCAATTGAAATCTCATGTAGGAAGACTTTGTGACATGATCATCATACTTTACTTTCTCATGAGGCCACCCTAAAAAGACATTCGTTCTGGGGGTGCTCGGCTGAACTGGTGTCACCCAGAATGTGTCACATCTCTAGGTTATAAGCTCATACTTAACTAGTCATCACTAGTTCTTACTTATCCCTTACTGATAAGCATATCATAAATAAATCCCGACGCTCTAGTACGAGCTAGGGAGAATTTTCTTGGGGGTGCTCGACCGAACCGGTGTCATCCAAGAATACATCTTGGTACCGATGTCATATGAGTTCTTGGAGGAGCTTGGCCGAACCAGTGTCATCCAAGAACACATCTTAGTACCTCATCTCTTTTAAGGAAAATTCTCAGGTTTTTAAAAACTTTTCTAAGTCCCCAAATTTGTCAAAAATTCGGCAGCATAACAGTAGCACGCCGGATTTCTTCCAAATTTGCTTTATGCCACGTAAACAAATAGAACATGTATCCTCAATCATAATTTGATACGTTGACATGATCATTCTCAAATAAAACATACATCCTCATGTAATATAAAAGCTCATTATATCCTTGAACTTACGGTATCTTATGCTTTGACCCTTACGGGCCTTAAACTTGAGATGTAATTATTCTATCGTTCTTTATTAACCTCTTATGCACCTAATGATTCACAACTAATAATTCTTACTAGCATTTAAGTTCATTGGTAAATCTAGGCAGCATCATACTCTAAGGGCAGAATAACATTTTTAAGTTACGGGGTTCTAGAACTTACATTTTAGACCCTTTTTTGGTTCCGTCTTCGCCTAAGGCGCTATAAATTAGATCTAAACTAATTATGAGGTATCCCTAAGCCTTTGAACTAATTATAAATCATGTTTACTATATTATAAGGGTGCTGTACAGAATCAGAAAATTAAATGTTCTAAGAATTCTAGAATCGCATTTTTTACGGTTTTCTAGTTGCTAGTTTCTCTATAGGCTCTAAAAATCAATCCTACATCAAATGTTACCAAGTTTTCATATTTAAACAATCCTAAACTGAAGGTTAACATACTAAAATAGTTTTGGCAAAAGCTAAGAATTAATGGGTCAAAACTATGCTAGAACTCAACTTTACGATTTTTCTGTAAAGCTAGTTTCTTCCCTAACATGCATAGAAAGGCTCCTCCCTTCACATACATAATTTTTGAACATTCTAACATGTCAAAAAATCATCATACAGCAGCAAACATGTCATGGCAGAACTGAACCCATATACATACACATCATCCATAAAATCTCATTTTCAATAAGCATAGGTTGCTAGTTTCTCCTTGAATCATCTTAGGACTTCGAAAACCCTATTGCAAAACATTTTATCTCGTAAAAGAGGCTAAGAATAATCATGGGGAAGCAACTAATTTAAAACACTCTTGAAAGAGGTTTAATTTACAAATCTTGTTGATCATGACCTTATAGAACTCTTAAAAACATAGGAAAACTTTTGAACATAGATTGCTGGCCCTTGCAACTAGATAAAACTCATTTTGAGTTTATCAACATCACATGGCCGAAATTTGCATCCTTGGGGATGTTTCCATAATCAAACTTTAGCTTGAGATAAAAGGGCAAGTCTTTGAGCTCTAGGTTCTTTAAGTGATGACAAAATATAAACGTGCTATGCATTCCATTTTATTCTTCAATATAAGGTAAAGTGAGAGCTTCAAAGTAAATATGAAATGCAAGAACTTGAAATTAAATATGCGAGGCTCAAAGTAAATATGCGAGTTCAATTCTTTATTTTAGTACTCTAGGCCCAACAATAATTGACTTTAAGGCTGAAATAGAAAGGCTTCGAGATTAGTTAGGTGATATGCAAGCTCTCATTTTAAATCTTTAAGTTCTTTAAGTGATGACTTGAAATATAAATGTGCAATGCAAGGCTTGAAACTTAAATGTGATGATGCAAGTCCTTTTCTTTAATCTTTAGAGTTTAGTGATGACATAGAAAAGTAAATATAAGATGCAAGAACTTGAAATATAAATATGAGGTGCTAGAAATATAAATATGTAAGTTCATTTTTATATCTTTCCTAGAGCTCTTACAAGACTTTGAAGGAACTTAAACCTCAACCCAAACTAATCATAGCAAGATAAAGTGAACTTTAGAGTTCTTTGTACCAAGGTGTCAAAGGAACCTTATGGTTTGAACATCATCATCAAGTTCAAGGAAATGGATTAAAAGAAACAAGTTAAACATTAATATTATTTAAAGAACCAAAAATGGATCAAGTTAGAAAACCAAGCTTGAGTTTTAGAAACCATGTCACCATGTCTTTGGTGACAAAACCAAGACATCAAAGAAAAGGTAACCATGGCTGAAACCATGGAGGAAAAAGGATGGAACTTTGAAACTCTAGAGGCCATGATCTTGATGATACATCAACATCAACATTATGTGCTCTCATCCTTGAGTCATTTTTATCCAAAAATAAACCCTCAAAACTGAAACCAACACAAGGAAAAGGAAAAGGAGAAAGAAAGGGATAACCCAAAATGTGTTGAGATTAAGACTAAGTTTCAAGCTTTAGAGGTTTCTCAAATAGTAATCATGAGTTTACTATCTTGTGATCTCATCATCAAGCCATGGTTTTTCTTCCAAGTTAGGCCATCATGGCCAAAACCAAGAGGAAGAAAAAGGAAACCAAGAAACCGAAAAAGAAGGAAAAGAAAAAGGAAAGAAGAACTAAGAGGTTCAAGGGAAATCATGAAGCACATAACCAAATAACAACTTTTGATGAATGAGACACTTGAAAGATGTAACACCCTAATCATCTTTGGAAATTAGATGAGGTTTTATTAATGAGAATTTTAAAATTTTGACGTATGTAGACATGATGAGAATGATTCAAGAAATCAGCAAAAAAAAAAAAAATATGAATAGTGTTTTGTGGGCCTTACGGCCCGCCGGGACAGCCGAACCCCTAGAATTAGGTCCCGGAGATGCTAGAAATTGAGAAATTATAAGATTATGTTTAGAAATAGGTAGAAATAAAGATTTTATACCCGAAAATATTTTTCGGGCAATGTTTGATTATTCGGGTACACTATTTCACCCGTTCGGTGGAATTTCGGTGTGCAAATTCTAACACCGAAAACTAGTTAGATCTCTACAAAACAAATGAACCTATCTTTTTAAATCAAATGAATGGCCAAGATTCAATCTTGAATTACAAGATTGAATCACAACCATTCACTTTACTTCATTGGAGGATAATTATCTAAATATACATTATAATATTCATTACTTTATTAATGGATAAACATCACAAATTTGGCTTCTTTAAAAAGCCATTTTCGGCCAGCCCAAGGGAGAAGAAACCAGCAGCCTCCTCCATAACCAAGAGCTCCATTTTGTGTTCAAATCACCTATGTACTAGCTAGAGCTACCAAAACCAAGAACTCCCTTCACTAAAATTGTTCTATATATCAACCTCTACAATTCTAACCGATTAAAATTCCCAAACCTCATATTATTTACCCCACTCATCACTAATTGGAGAAGGGCTTGGGTGTATCTTGAGAGTTGTGGAGTGAAGAGCATCACTTGGGAGCATCCTAGAGACCAAGGCACCTTTAGCTTCCAAGAGTAGGGTTTTATTGAGTCTTTTATTGCCAAATTTAGTTTCTGATTTTATGACTTGTGCTGCACAAAATTTTTGATTATTTTGGTTAGTGATATATGTTTGTTGATGAATAAATTTTGGTGGAGGATTTGGATGAGGTTAGAGCCATCAATTTACCAAATGAAATTTGAGTTAGAGTGCTGGATTTTCGGTTTTGCTGAATACAGTAAAATCTCATGAATTTTTGGACATAATTTTGGTCATGATCATGGTCTAGAAAAATTATATGTTGGCCCTAACATCTTGAAATATTTTCACGAATTTTCTTGAGCATTGGTTTCAAGAATTTCTACTTTAAAAAAATCAGTGACAGAAATTATGTTCATGCCGCTTAGATTTCTGAGACTGAAGTTGTAAATTTGTCTGATTTTATTATCATAGAAAACGATTTATTTTTCCTTTGAAACTTTTACAAAGTATTTATAACTTCTTGAAGTATTACTGTGATTTTTCTCTTGAGTTAATTTTATTGATTGCTAGGGTTAAAAATTAAGAGAACTCTGGTCTGGGCTACGAATAAGTGGTATCTGACCACTAAATTTGTACAATTTATTTAACATGGTTAGAGGTCTCTATTTGCTATGAAATTTTTATAGCGACTACTGGACATGTTGACATGTCATAGAGAATTTTTGTGGCTCTTAAATTGGTCATCTAATATAGAGAATAATTATGAGTTATAGATTGATAAATCTGCCTGGTTGCTAGAAATGATAAAGATGTCTTAAACTAATGATGAAATGGCATTGAATTAAGGTATATATCATATGGAATGCATGTTCATTGTTCTATAGAAATGATGAGGAGATATGGATGAGACTCCGACATGATTATATGCTCATATGTGATATAAGTAGGCATTTGAAAAGATAATTACATCATATGACTATTATGCTGATGAAAGCGGGAATGTGACCTTCAGTTGTGCAAATTCCAACATATGGGGGAAAAACAGAAACAAGGCTTATGTGGGGTATATTAGGGAGGCAAAAAGAAGGACTTCCCAGTAAGTTTTATGAGTCGGTAGATGTATCGGCTAGAAATAGAACTGTGTGTGATTCGGAAATGGAAAAACAAAAGATGAAGTCCGATGATCACGAATAGGAATGAGCTCATGTCCTAGCAGTCTATTGTTCTTTGTGGAGTTATCCTGTAATACCCTAATATTTGACCCAATACTACTAGTACATACTCAGGCCAAATATTAGTCGTTACTAACTGACATGGTTCTTTAAAAAGTAACTTAAAGAAGATACGAGCCAATTTTTTTTTTCTTAAAACATTACTTAAAATAAGAGCCGCGCGTATCCTGTCGGGTCAGTATTATAAAGTGCAGAAACATAAACATAGAGGTGGCTCCAAAACGTAGCATCATCATGATTGAAATATTTCATTTTTATAATATGCCTACCCTAAGGGGCAGGGCTCTTCAAGTACATAATAACATGAATACGGCAGAAAAACAGAATACATGGAAAAGAACTGGAAAGAAGCATTCCTACCCATGTGCAACCTAAGATGGATAACCCCAACACAAAAGAGGTTCCATCCATACTATGTGACGTGCGTGCACTAAGGACTACCCTCCAACCTATGCAGCGGGATCACGGGTACGGAGGGACGTAGCCAATCCACGGGCGGAGCTCGGTGGGTGCAGGCATACCCTGTGACTGGATGTGTCGTTCCCGTCGGGGTCATGGTCCGGGCACCGAGGCCCTCCGACGCTGAGTGACTGTCTCCTCGCTGCCCCTCGGTCGCGGAGACGGAGTGGGGGCAGAGTCCTCGTGGTCCATGGGGGATTCCTCTGAAGGGTCCTCCTCTGAGTGCTGCGACAATGGCACGTACTGCGGCACATCAGCTGAACCGGCAGAGTGGGTCCGCAGGTTCCTCTCATGTCGCGGTCGCGCATGCTCAAAGATCGCGAGGTCACCATAGGGGGATGCTGGGGAGAAGCGATAACTGTACAAGGGGTGTGCGAATGGCCGTCCTAAAAACATGAAGATGCGCACAGTACACCGGCCCTCAAAATGAAATGACCCATGCTCCGGGTCATGGTGGATCTCCCACCATGGCGTGTCAACATACAACACGAACGTCGCCATCTTGCTCTGAAGACGTAATGGAAAGAAAGAGATAGAGGGAGTGAGATTCTTACTAAAGAAACTCAGTAGGGTTTTCCTCCTATCCTAGGTGTCATCATTTACGTCTCCAGGAATCTCGGTTTATTTATGAAAACCATGGACATATATTGGTTCAATTATGAGTTTTCTAAAGTCTCAATTTCCGAGATCCGTTCCTTTTAACATATCACTTGTATCATAGACATAAATCACATAATTTGGATCATAGAACATAAATCATATACCTTAGATCATGGAACATGGTTTCCTATATCATGGGTCATAGCACATAAACTCATAACTTTATGATTCTCATATCATGGGGCATAGCACGCAAATTCATATAATTATGGTGCATAAAAACATAGCTCATGGAACATGGTACATATCTTGGTTACTTGAGGTGACATTAGAACATCATCATCATTATTTTCCTGGGGCCACCTTAACTGATCTCCTTGTAGAGAAAATTCTAGGTTATGAGCTCATACCTTACTAGTCGTCACTAGTACATGGACTTATCCCTTTTGATAAGTTTAAAGATCTCGACCTAAGGTACGGGTCTAGGGGGCTAGAATCACCTTATCCCCACCCTTAATCCGGTGGTTCAAGGATCATCTTCTCATAGTCTATGTCACCTTAAGTCTTAGCATGCTAATGCAAGATGCCACATAATTCATGCATGTCAAACATAATTACGTCATAGGCATCTTTGAAGTCTTTAAAACATAAAACTATCATCGAAGAATAATAGTTCACATGGTATCATCATACTTGAGTCATGGAGCAAAATCATTATAGGGTAAGCAAGAGCAATAAGCCTCTTAACTTGATCATGTTTGAAATAGAACATATAAGATCATGTATTCATGTTAGGCTAAAGCATAGACTCATGTCATAACAATTCTCAGATTCAAGCAATGCAAGATCATAGCTTCAAGTCATTAAATCAAAAAGCATTCTGTTTGTAAACTTGGGTTCTGGTAATCGATTACATAAGTCTTGTAATCGATTACACAAATTTCGAGATTTCAAAACATGGAGGTCAGGGTTCTGTAATCGATTACATGGGACTTGTAATCGATTACACAACTCAATTTCGAATCAAGGCAGATAGGGGTTCTGGTAATCGATTACATGGAATTGTAATCAATTATTTTGTTTAAAACACTTTGCTGGGCCCCTAGAACATCTGGGTAATCGATTACATGATTAGGTAATCGATTACTAGAATCCAGAATGTGTAATCGATTACACTATATAGTAATCGATTACTTTGGGCAAAAGTTCATATTTGAGCTCGTCTGAGCTCTCTGGTAATCGATTACATATGCTGTATAATCGATTACCAGCATCTTAAAAACCAAAATATGAGGTCTAAACATATCTGAGTCATTCCTTTGAAATGCTTATGGTGGCTAGTTTCTCTTGGAATAATTTTGAACTTCAAAAACATCTTGTCAACCATTTTAACTTGTCAAAACCCTTACAAATCTAAGAACATACCCAAAATATTTGTGAGTACAACATATGTTTTAGAAAGACTTAAAACATGAGCTATAGGCTCTTGTGACTAATAAACTCCTCTTGGAGCTATCTCCTTCACATGGCCAAAATGTACATTCCAAGAATGTTTCCATGGTTAACCTCTTCCCAAGATGAAATGGGCAAGTCTTTGAGCTCTAGTATCTTAGGTGATGACATAAAATAAACGTGCTATGCATTTCATTTTAGAGTCCTTTAGAAAGTAAAGTGATAGCTCAAAGTAAATATGAGGTGCATATCCATTTTCATTCTTTGAGTTTAGTGAGGACTTGAAATATAAAATGAGATGCAAAGCTTGGAATTTAAATGTGCATAATGCAAGTTCATTCTTTATCTTGGGATTTAGTGATGGCATAGAAAATAAACATGCCATGCAAAGCATAAACATAAACGTGAATGCAAGTTACTTTTATATCTTGTCTAGAGCTCTTACAAGGCTTTTACGAAGGAACATAGTCCCAACCCAAAACTCATCTTCACAAGAAAAGGAAAAACCATTGGTACTAAGGCATCAAAAGAAAACATAACTTCAAGAATCATGAAAGTGGTCGAATCTTAACAAAAGAAATGAACCATTTCTAAATCTCTAGGGACCAAGATCTTGATGATCCAAGCATTAACATCCTAAGTCCTCATCATTGAGTACATGGCTTCCTTCAAAACAAATATTTAAAAAAAGGTTCATGATAAAGAAGAAAGCAAAACCAAAACCATGCTTGGTTTAGGGCCAAAGTTTCAAGCTTTGGAGTTTGTTCATGTGACAAGCATCAACATGAAGCTCTCATCATCAAGCTTACATTTTTCCCATGTAAAAAAGGTCCATGGCCGAAAACATGAGAAGAAGAAGAAAGGAGATCCAAAATGTTCAAGAGAAACATAAACTCTTTTAACTAAACTTGTAAAGAATGAAACTTTCTTTAAGAAAAACTCGAGCTTTAGAGGTCTCATGAGAGATGGACTCATGGTCTCATCTAGAGAACACTCATCATCAAGCTATCATATTCAAGGCCTTGAGGCTGAAAACTAAGGGGGAAGAAAAGGAAGAAACCAAAAAAAGAAAGTAACATAGAGGTTCAACCATTCATCAACTCCCAATCAAGATTCAAGCATAAGAATCAAAGACATGTTTAGAAAGAGTTCCCTACCTTGTGTCTTGGAAAAGGAGGAGAGAACTTGAGCTTGAGGAACTCTTGGGAACTTGAGGGGAAAAGAAATGAGAAAGCTTGAGACTTTGAGAGAAAACTAGCACCTACTCTTGGCTCAAACCTTTGCCAAAGACCAAAGTGATCAAAGGCTCACCAAGGCAAGCTATTTATAGACAACTAAACCATGGGTGTGTGGATGGGAGAGCTGGCCGAATATGTGGCCACAAGGAGAAGGAAAATCTCTTTGAGTTGTCATTCCAAAGTATGGTCATAAGTGTAGCTAGGTGTAGCCTATGACATGTCTTGAAAATGTGACCTATTTTTTAAAATCTTGAATGAACAAAATCACTAAAATTGGGGCTGCAAAAAGGAGGAGGAAACCGTGTGGTTTCATGGCCCAAGAAGAAAATATCTTCTTGACTTGTCAACTCAAAGCATGGTTTAGATGTAAAGGAAGCATAGTCTATATATAGCCTTTAAAGAAAACTTTGAATGACTAGATAAAATATAGTTCTTTTTGAATCTTGAAAGACATAAATATTTAAATTTAGAAATGAATTGAAAACCTTGATTGACTATATACTTTATTCTTTAAATCTTTGAATGACATTTTTCTTGAAAGATAGACATTGATTGAAAAGAGTACAAGACATGTGTCATAGGGTAGCTTGACAACCTAGACTAACCTTTATTGACTTCTAAAGAGAAGGTGGTGCCAATTGGGCAACCTTGGGGAGGAAGGATATATCCTCAAACCATGTTCTAGAAGTGTGCTTTGGTGTGACATAGATTAGGCTTAGGATTAATGGCACATTAACCGTGTACTTTGAATAAACTAATTAGTTAAATAAAGCTAAGATCCTCAAGGTTAGAAGTGGTCTTGTAGGTTTAATGGAGTCAAACTCCATTTGACTAGAATTACAAAGGTGACAACTTTCCTCAAATTTAGGGAGTGAATAGTAAAAATACTATTCCAGGATGCTTTCTTTAAAGAATAAGACTAGAAATAGATTTTGGATTCCCATAAGCAATTTTAGGTTCTAATCAACCTTAATTAATGATTTTGGCTCAAGATTAATTATGAAAATTAATTAACCTTTGATTAGAGCCTAATATTGCCTAGGTTCTGAGTTAGATAACTCATTAATCCCAACATGCACTAAGCAGGGGCAAAATCATAATTTTGCTCAAAAACTGCCCGGGACCACCGGGACTTAACCAAACCTTAAACAACATGGTTCATGCCTTAAAATCATAGTTTTAAACCTCGGGACAGGGTTCGGGTCAAAACAGAACTTTAAAACTGCCTGAAATCTGTCACAGGGGTATTTTGGTCACTTATGCGTAGAAATCTCAGAAATGAGGTTTTTCTGCTCCGTTAAACATTCACAATCATACAACCCCCTTCATATAACATATGAACCCTATGAGGATGGCCAAAGCCGGCTGTCCTCGTGTTTCGGGTGAAAATGACCTCAGGGGCATTTTGATCATTTTGAAAGTTTAGCAAAAATCGAGGCGTTACATATGCACTATAGATATTACTGGATATGAAACTAAGGCTTCCCTATGTTAAAGAGAAACACTGCACTAACTTGGATTCCATGGATCGCTAGAGAAAAACTTATAATTACTATCATGTTACATTTGACTTTACCTGAACCATATACATTAATAATTATTCCTAGGACCGTGCATAATTTATTGTTATTTTTGCATATAAGTGTACTTGGTAATGCTTGAAAAAAAAATGAATGATATTCCTATTTATGTTTTATTTATTAATTTTGATCACTGGTAAGGGAATACCCTACTGAGAATTTTATAATATTCTCATCCCTACGCTGCATGTATTTTATGTTGTATTCAGATTCTAAGGATGCCGTCGGTGATAATCTTCCTTGACTCGGCCCAGTAGCAGTGGCATTATAATCCAACCTTAGACTCTTTATATGTTGTAGCATACTCCTGGATCAAAGTGTACGTGTTCTTTAGCCATTCATTTAGTACTTCTGTTTTCTCTGCTGAGTTCGACCCAGGTTTTCCTTATGCTGAGGTGCCTCTTGAAATGGCACACCCTAATGTATTTGTAGCTCCACCTACACCACCTACATCCCCTCCTGGAGACGATCCTTCGTCCTCTTCCTCCGACTCCGATCTGCCAGTTGATCCTGATGCCCCAGCTGGGGGCAATGCCATTGCACCAATAGCAAATGGTTTTATTTAGGAGACCATGGGACAACTCAGGGACTTTTGATGTATGTATAGCAGCAGTTTAGGAATAGAATCCCTAGACCGTAGTTTGACCTTATTGGATATTGATGAGATTCATTTTCTGTTTGTATAAAGTTTTGCTGGATCTCAACTTTGAGTAGGTTAGACTAGCTGGTAGGGATGTTCTTTTGTGGACTGAGTCCCTGTTGTTTAGGAAATGACTAGTTTGTTTTACAGTATTACCTATTGTAAAATTAACAACAATGTCCATATATGTATATATTGGCTTTGCAACTTACGCGTCTACACTATTTTATTTTAATTATTTTCGACTAGTATAGATTGTAAAGGTAAGTAATACTTTTCTAATTATTGTATTGATACTCGAGTAAAATATGGTAATTAGGAGGGTGTTACAAAAGAAATCCCTACCAAGTGAAATGAGGTTAAAGAAGATGAGGAAGATGAAGAGGTTGAAGAAGAAGAACTCTTGATCTTGAGAGAAAAAGAAAAACTTTAAGTGCTCTAAGAAACTAAAACTTAGTAAATGACTGAAGGTGGGTCAAGTTCTCCTAAGTGTGCTATTTATAGAAAACAAAACATGAGGGGTGGAAATGGGGGGAAGGGATAGCGCCATTTCTAGGGGAGGAGGGAGGAAGAAATATCTCTTGGTTATGTCATTTCAACGTAAGGTTTAGGCATAGTGTAGGCATGGTTCTTTGAGTGTGTGAGTGAACAAATTTGTGATGCAAGAGGGGATGAGGTGGCGCCACTTTTTGGGGGATCCAAGGGGAGGAAAATCTTTTATTTAATTGTGATTTAGAGGTGTGTTTAGGCGTAACTTTGATTAGGCTTAGGATTAGGAACTTCTAAGTAGGTGTGTAAGTGAAAGGATAAGTAATTAAGGCTATGTTAAGGCATGATTAGTGAGCATTCTAGCTCATTAGTGGGGTCAAAATTCTACTCTAGGTAGGCTCCTTGGAGTGTGGAGAGTGAATAGTAAAAATACTATTCAAGATTCTATGTTCTAGAAACATGAGTTTTTAAAAGAAAAAAGGGGTTTTGATTTAATCTAAGCAATCTTAAGTTCTAATTAATTTTAATGACTTATTTTGACTCTAGATTAATTACGAAAATTAATTAATCTTTGATTAGAGCCTAATATTGCTTAGGTTTGCTTAATTACATCATTAAGCTCAAATGACACTATGCTAGGGACAAAATCGTAATTTTACACAAAAATTGCCCCGGATCACCGAGACTTAAACAGGTAATTTTAAATACATGAAAACATCATTTTAAGCCTTTGAGGAAAGTTTTAGGCTCGAATGGCACCTCTACCTGCATAAAACGCTATAGGGGTATTTTGGTCATTTTGACTCGAAACCGCAAAAAACACGATTTTCATTCCAAAACCACTCAAGAACCATCCAATCCCCTTCAATCATTGAGTTGACCCTTCGAGGACTACCGGGCCGGCTATCCTCGAATTCCGAGCAGAAAATGACCTTAGGGGCATTTCGGTCATTTTCGCTCAAACAGAAAATCAGGGCGTTACATTAAACATCCAAAATAGTGACATTTTTACCTTTTCTATTTACTAGTTCCCTTAAAAAATTATCTAGGCCACTTTAATCACAAGATTTCTCTTTTACACTTGGAAAAACCAATTTTGGACCCCCAAACAATAGCTAAGCTGAAAATACAATCACTAGGGTCCTTCATGTCCAAAAATTACATTTTTACCCTTTATTAGTTTCTAACTCTTTCAAAATTTCCTTTAAACGTTTTAAACACGAGATACAAGTTTCAAATCAAATAAAACCAACCTTAGGCCTAATATACAAGGTATGGATGAATATATATTTATGTGCCTATGTTCAAAAATTTCATTAAAATAGTAAAGACAAATCTTGAGCGTTAAGATATAAAAGAGGCATAAAAGGACAACATAAGGCATATAAAGAAAACTTTAAGAGACAAAATCAAAAGTGACAAACATTAGCTTTAGAACCCTTCCAAAAACTATTATAGCACATGTTTTGAATGACAACATAGCAAAGTTAAAATAATTTGAAGAAAAGACTAATAGCTTGCTAGAGTCTCTAAGATAATTAACAGGACTATAAGTTCAATTCGTGACACATTTTTCACAATTTCATGTTTTAGCTTTGATTAAAATCTCATTCAACGAGATTCAATGTTATAAAGATGTAAAAAATAATTCAGAGAGTGAACTGAAATATATAAGAGACATGAGAAAGCAAAATGATAGCTAGCCATTGTTAACTGTAACGCCCTAATTTTTACTGTAATTTTTACTGTCATTAGAAATTACTCAATTACCGAATTATCGTAGGTAATTATTACATAAGATTTGAGGCCGAACAATCCTCAATAAAGGAATATAACATTAGAAGAGAGGTTAGGAACGATTCATGCGAGAGTCGCAAATCCCAATTTCTCAGACGTGATAAAATGACCAAAATGCCCCCTGGGTTATTTTACTCAGAAAATGAGGATCGTGGGCCCCACCTATTCTCAAGGGGATATTTTGAGGATAATAAGGGATTGTTTGTGTTATGTGTGTTAATAGAGCAGAAGGATCTCAATTTTGAGTTCCGACGCGAAATGACTCAAAACGCTCAAGGTCGCTTTAACTCGATGTGCGTGCCTGATCGAGCCCGAACCTCACTAAAATGTTTTAAAATGTGTTTTTAAGCCATGATTAACCATTGGTTAAGCTCGGTGGCCTCGGGCAATTTTTAAGTGAAAGTACGATTTTGCCCCTATTTTTGGGCGCTTTGCGAATTTCGGGATTTTTGATTCGTGATAATCAAACCTAAGCAATATTAGGCTCAAATTAAAGTTTATTAAATTCTAAATATTAATCTAGAGTCAAAATTATGTATTTAGATTGATTAGAACCCAAAATTGCTCAAGACACCCAAATTGCTTACTAATTCACTTAAACCCTTAACCTGTAAATTCTCTAAATTACATGAATACCTTGCCTACACCTAAATAATGCATGGAACACAATAAATTTTCACTTCTTTGGGCTGTAATGGACGAAATTATTGATGCCATTATGCAGCTGAATTATTGCCAAAAAGTTGCACTAAAACAAAATGCCAAAATGTCACCATATGAGACATAATTCCTTAATTTTCATACAACTTTGTCTAAAATGATTTTTCCTCCCTTATTTCTCCTGCAAAATTCGGCCCACTACCTCTCATCATTTTGGCCAATTAGAAGCCTCAAAATCTTCTATAAATAGGCTTGCTTGGAGTGGTCTTGGAATGCTTGGTTCATAACTAGTTTTTAGAGCACCAAAAACTTTCTTTTCTTCCTCCTCTTTGGCTGAATTCTTTCTTCAATTTTTCAAAGAGATTTTGTTTCATTTCACTTCAAGAAACCAAGTTCTCTTTCCTCTTTCTTCAACTCAGATTAGGTAGGGAGAAGTTTCTAAATTTATTTCTATGCTTTGAGGAGTTGTGTTTTTTAGCTCAAAATGATGAAATTATGAACTTGCTTTAGCTTTTCATTTTGGTTTTCCTCTTCAATTTTTCTTTAACCAATTCAACCATATGGCCTCAGGTGAAACTAAGATGATGGCTTGATGATGAGGACCTTGAGGGTGGGTTGTAAATCCATCACAAGTTAGGCCTCTAAAGCTTGAAAATTCCACTTGATGCAAAACTTTAAAGAATAATGCTTTATGATGCTAAACAAAGATTTTTAGTTTAGAACTTGAAAGATGTATTTTTTTTCCTTTATGTTTTATTTCTTGTTAAGATATGTATTGGGTTGAATTTTATAATTTTTTAAAGTCTTGAAGGAGCTCTAGTAAAGAAACAAAAATGAATTTGCATCCATCATTAAGTTTATGCTTTGCATAACCATGTTTACCTTCTATGTCTTCACTAAATTTTCAACTATGAATAAATGAACTTGCATTTTCATGTTTAAATTCCAAGCTTGTATCTCATGATTATGTCTCAAGTCAACACTTAATCTCTCAAGATAATAAAGAGGTTGCATCTCATATTTAATTTATGCTCTCACTATATTTTATAATGGCTAAAAGAATCAACGCATGGCATGTTTATTTTATGCCATCACCTAAAGATCCTAGAGCTCAAAGACTTGCCCATGTATCACAAGCAAAGAAATATGATTATTGGAGTTAAAGAATTTATTCTTTAAAAAGTCTTGAGATTGGAGCTTAAAAAGATGTAATAATAATATTCTCTTCTCCTCTATCGTCCTGTATGACTACCGCCCTGGCTTAATATTCTCTTCTCCTCTATCGTCCTGCAGGACTACCGCCATCCGGTCTTAATATTTTCTTCTCCTCTATACGTCCCTGCGGCGGATTACCGCCCCAGCTTTCTTGTATCATGTTTATATTTCAAGTTCTTGCATCATGTTTAATTTTTAAGTCATCACCTTAAATCTTAAAGATAAAGAAATGGAATTGCATATCATGTTTATAATTCCAAGCTATCACCTTATAAAGATAAGATTAAAATAAGGTTGCATAGCATGTTTATAATTCTAAGATGTCACCTAAATCTCTAAAGCTCAAGACTTACTCCTTTTATCTTAAGTGTGAGAATTTTAATTGTGAAGATCCTCCCAAATTTGACAAAAGAACTAGTTTCTAAATGAGTTTTAAGGCTTTGCAAGGATTTTACTAGAACTAGTATTTTATATGCACTTAAAATATGATTCTATGTAATTGCATGAAGTTCATGATCTCAGCCAATATCCGAGTTTAGTATCAATGTGTGATAATGGTTTGATATGATTGAAGTTGTGATAATTATGGTTTAGTGTTAAGAGAATGATTCATAATTGGTTTAGTAACTACTAGTTCTATAATTGATAATTCTATGTAAGGATTGGATGCTTATTAAGTACTTGATATCATTGAATGATTGCTTGCATGTTATAGTTGTCGCTGCAAATAATGAGAATGCTTGTACATGAAATGTTCTTTATTATGTAAAATTTACCTTTGTTGCTAAAAGAAAGTGTATCATTGTAAAAGTGTAATTTGGAAAGGCTCTGCTAAGGAAAGACTTGGTATTTAAGCTGTCCATTGTGACTCCACCTCTTTCCCCGGGAATCTCCCATATGCATGATTACGCTGATATATATTATTCTAGCTTAAGACTATAAATGAGAAAATGTTATGATGTTTATGAATTGTATTATGATATAACATGCAAAGATTTAATGATGACTTAAACTTATAAGAAACTGATCCTTTGGAACCATCGACTATAGGTGGTGAAAAGGTGATTTTAGCCCCTAACCTGCTTCTCTCAAAAAGTGGTAGAGCCTGACTTTAGCTTATCAAAAGTGCGGATAAGTATATGCTAGTGACGACTAGTAAAATATGAGCTCATAACCTAAATTACTCCCAAAAGGGTGGAGTATAGGTGGCTCAAGGAAAATAATGATGATGATAAGATTTTAAGTCATCAAAGGCACTAAAGAAATGAAATATGTGCACCGGGTGGTCCATGTGTAGCTAATATTATATGACGTTTTATGCATGTTATTTTGATAATGATGATGAGGAATATGATGTAATGATAAAGGAAATGTTCATTGTAAATATGACATGTTAAGAATAAGATGCATTATAAGACGATGATTAAAAATTGACGAATCCCTCGGTTAAGTATTTGTCCTAACTTAAAATGAATCTTTGCATGCTCACTATTTTAGAATAATCCCGAGGTTCCCCGGGACTTTGATGATGACATCAGAGAAGGAGGTACTCTACCGAATTCTTTAGCAAGATTCTCACTCTTTCTTTATTTCCGCCATTGTCTCCAGATTCAAATGGCGACATTCGTCTCGTTTCAAGATACCCCTACTTGGGAATTCCACTATGATCCTGGCATCCTCGTGATTACATTTTGAAGGGAGGTGCGCAGCTGTGTTTTTATTTTTACATAGGTCGCCCATTTGCACATCCCGTCTCCTAGTTATCGATTTCTCCTACTTCTCCCTATGGCGATGAAATGGTTTTCAACATGCACGCCCACTTGATGAAAGGATGTTACGTTTTATCCCGCTTCATCTCATTCCATGGATTTCCGCAGTATGTTCCAGACGAGATATTCTCAAACTGATCTCGTGAGGACACTCTACTCATGTATATTCTCGAGAGCTCGCCCTACTCCCACACGCAAGAGAGGGTAGTGAGGAAACAAGGAAATTCACCGAGGTTAGCGAGAAGGCCGCCCATGCGACTCCTCACTGGTGTATCTCGTGTGTCCCTGGCCCGAGGAGCTCATCAAGGATCGGATTTATTCCCCCATTTCCGTGACAAGGGCCATGTAAGGTTCTTAGTAGATTTATGTGTGATCATGCACCCTAGTTTTAGGATAACCTTCCCGGCTTATGGAGTTATCTAGTTTAGGGGCATGTATTTCCTTAAGTATATTTTCTTTTATGGGTTTGCATAAGATATTGATGTATGAACATAACCCACCCTTTGAGTGAGGTTATTGTATGTAAATATATGCTATAATGTGCTTATGAATGTTATATGATGGAGCCTAAGTGATATGATGTGATATATTCTTAAACGCCTTATTATACCCCCGCTACTGCTCACGCTGTACTCTGCTCATGTTTTCAATTATGTGTTTAAAAAAAAAATGGCCTGTAATTTCACTAAGTATTTTCAAATTATGAAGAAAGAACCAAAGCAAGGAGTAAAGTCTAGTCATTAATCAGATTCAACCTAGGTGTATCTGGTTAATTACTAGGGTGTTACATTAACACAAGTTTAAAAAAGAAATTTGAGTTTCCCAAACCGATTTCTACAAACACCTAAATAGTGGTGTACAACCCTTGTCATCTCACAAGGAAGCTGAGCCAATTAGTTGGAAATAAAAGGGGAGTTTTTGTTGCATGAAAATTAAAATCGAGATAACAAAATATCAAACACTCGGTGAGGAACCATGTATTAATCATGCAATCACATAATTAGCTAGCAATTCTCCTTGAAGTCAATTAACTAGAGGGTAACAATAAGCTCATACACTTAAATGATTACAATCACAACATATAAATGTATAAACCAAATAAAATTCCAATTGCCATAGTCGAATTTTCAATCAAGAATTATCTTTATTCTCATGGTTAACTAAATACTCACTAATCAATCAATTAGCATGCATTCAATCAACAAGCTAAATCAAGTATGCTCACAAATCATGATCACATACACAAAACAACACCTAACTCAACATGCATATGGATCATAAACAAGAAAAGAGAGGAAAACACAACAGAAAGAGAACAACACCAGAGCTTTGTATTAATAACAACAATGTTTCAAAATACTATCCTAGACCTTGAATCCCTTAAGCTAGCAAGAACACTACTCCTCCATGAAGGAGGTTACAAACAGAGAAAGATGAAAAATGCAAGAATCAGATATGGAAATCTACATAAAAGATAATCTAAACTGAATGTATCAGTGTATTTTTCAAAAGAAGAGAGGAAGAAGAAGAAAGAGAGGGGAAGGAGGAGGAAAGCTCTCTAAACCCAGTTCTATTTCCTAATTTGGCAAAGAATGCCTTGGTTTTCATGCTTTAGAGCCTTACATCATCATCAACTTTACTAAAAAGGGGCCCAAGCGGGTCAAAATTGTAAAATTAAACTTTCAGCTTCGATTCTGCAATATTCGCTACAACGACTTATGTTCACTATAGTGAACGGACTTGAAAAATTCCATTAGCACCACTTCTTAGGCTCGCTGCAGTGACTGATGCTTGTTGCAATAAAGCTGTCTTCATTTCTAGCCTAGCTCTGGCTTCCAAGCTTGTTGCAGCGAGGCTGTGTGGACATCATTTATTCATCTAGCTCTTTCTTTTTCTTCTGCTTACTCCAAGCTCCACTCCACGATGCACTTTCAGAGGGAAGACTCTTCAAATGACCATGATCCACTTTGTAGGACAAAAAGGTGTCGTGAGAGATAGAAACCAAAATTATGTAAAAGTCATAAAGCAAAATTGAGTGCAAGGAGGAAAAGATTCAAAAACTAACAAAAATTACAGAAATTAAACCCAAAAAGAGCACAAAAGCACCAAGTGTAAAAGGAAAAATATTTGCAAAAGAGTGCTTATTACAAGACATAACATCATAAACTAAACTTGGATGTTTAAAAGAAATTCACGTGGTCAAAAAATACATATCTTGTAATACCCTCCTAACTACCATATTACTTGAGAATTTACACAATAATTAGAAGTGTGTTACTTTCATTTTACTAACTTATACTAGTTATTAAGCAAAAAAATAAATAAAGAGAAGTAAATCTAACATTGATGGTTTAAAGTACTTCAATAGGCTATATATACATACATACATACACACAAATATGTCAACATATGTGTACAAGCATCTTTAATATCTCCTAAAATCCTTTAAGAAAAATCCTTTACTCAATCAGATATTAACCTTGCCTTCATGCTGACAATACTGGAGTCAGATGATGATAACTGAGTTAGTACACCACCATATAGAGATTCGAGAACATAAAAAGGCTCTGGGGGCAAATGGGGCAAACGAACAGTCGTATTCCTAATATTTCTCCTACTATAGCAAATCAATAGAGGTCCATAAGGATGGCATCTATAAAATTTTGAGGATAACATAACGTACAAACATGCAAGATAGAGATGAGCATATTATAAAATTCTTAGTAGAGCACTCCCTCGTGCATAAACATATCATCATAATCATTCATCATAATCATTCAAATATCATCATTTACAACATATATTGTTAACTTGAAACTTAAACATGCCGGTCTCAATATAAGCCATGAAGTTATATACTTAGCACATAACATAAAGAATAACTTGAGACAACTGCTATCTTAACTGTCTTGGCCCTTGATCTATGGTGGCTTATTCCACTCCTGAATAATAGACTGCTTTTCAGGACTGAGCTCATTCCTATACATGATTAATGAATTTACTTTATCCAACTCTCACACAGATATATTCCTAGCTAAGTCTACTTTCCACAACTCAATTCAAGGATAGTGAGATTTGATTTCTCCGAATTAACTTGATTTACTTTCTCCCGCCTAAGAAAACATAATCTTGATCTTTATCTCACGTAGATGCAATTGTCAAAAGTATTCATAGTTACATGTGCATAATATCATCTACAAGTTCACATAGTATAAATGATATCAAGTCATTGGAATTTAAACATAATTCTAGCAAACTATCATTCTATCTAGAATTCCAACCTTAAAGAAAATTATGGTTAAATTACTAAACATGATAGATTTAGGGTAAAATAATTTTCAGAGATAGTTTAATGTATCTATAAGGTATTTAAACATTTCAGAGCAAAATAAGGTATTTAGCTATATTAACAAAATTATACAAATTTGGTGGTTAGTAACCATCTAAATGAATTCAATTTGGTCTGTAGCCAATAGTTACAGATTTCAATTTTATTACCCCAAAAAATGAATTCAATAAATTCTATAAATATTCTAGGTTGGACCTCAAGGTGTCTACAACATCTTATAAAAATTTCAAGTTAAAATTTGATCATGTGATATAGTAACAAAATTAGACAAAATTAGTGCTTCAAACTTGGCTATTCAGGCAGAAACCCTGATCGCCTCTATTTCTGAATTTTTAAAAATAGTAAAAGTCTTCAAGTGGACCAAACAATCATGGAGTTACCTTAACAAGCTTGCTACACTATAAAAATTTTAGATAAAAAAGACATTTCTAAGTATGATCTAAAAATTGGACAAAATTACTGCTAGACAAAAATCCAAGTTTCCAGCACACTTATTCAAGATGTAAATTGATCTAAAAGGTATTCTAGCAACATATTCTAACCAAATCATGCATATTCATCAATATTTTAACTCAATCTTATCAAAACAAATCAAAACCTAACCTAGTTCTTTGAAAATTTTCATAGAACAAATTTGATTGAAAAAGAGTTACAAGAAAACCCTACTTGTTACTTGAAGACTTTTGCACTTGTCTTGGATTTTTCCAAGAGCTTCTATACCCAATTCCAACTCAAACTAGCCAAATACTCCCCCTAGGTTGCAATATAATAGCTACTTTTGATGGTGAAGTACGATGAGGATTCTCTATTGGTGGTTGATATGAGGATTTCAAGAAGTAGGTTTGAGTTAATGTTCAAGTTATGGATGTTTGGTGTTGTAGCTTGAGGTTTCTAGTGAATTTATGATACTTTGATGAAGAAGAAAATGGAGAAGGCTATATGCAGGGCTTGGTTGAATTCTTGAGGAATGAAAATGAAAGGTTGTGATTTTGTTTTGTTTATATAAGGTGTGTTATAATTCTTTACCACAGATAAATATCACTTTGTAATAAAAATTAGAATTTTATGTGGTTATTAATAAATCTTAACAAAGACAATGGTGTGGCCATTCCCTAGCCATACACTTGTCAAGTGTACTACGAAACTTATTTTACAAGTTTCAAACGGTGTAAGAAATTGCACATCAAAATTTTACCAAATGGATAAAATACCATACTCAAGAAAACAAATATTGCTTGAAATTTAATTCTGGGTCTAGAATCCTATTTGTAACCTTTATCCTACTTTTTCCCAGTCCTGGGCATCTCCTAATCTCAGTTCTAGGGTTTTTGTTGCTTATAAGGTTACTGTTCAATTTTTTTTTGCTAAGTCATTCTTGTTACAACTAATTCTATCATAATTGTGAAATTCTAATTAATAAAGTCCAAATAAAATTTTTGGAATAACTTTAAGGTGTTACATTACCACCTACCTTAAAAGAAAAATTTTTCCCTCAAAATTTCGTACCTAGAAATAGTTCTAGATAATTCTTCTTCATATTTGATTCTAGTTCCCAAGTGTATTCTTCAATTCCTAGCTTTCCCCAAGCCGCTTTTACTAATGGCACATATTTATTCCTTTGCTATTTAACTTCTCTTTCAATAATCTGAATCAGGGGTAGTTGAAATATGAGGTTATCCCTTAACTGTATAGATTTGAGTTCTAATACATGACTTGAGTCTGGATGGTGTTTTCTGAAGAATTTTCTCCTCATCTTTTCTATAAAGACATTACTGCTTGTAATTAGTTCCAGCTTGTAAGAAATATTCTTTGTACGTTCTTAGTAGATCATATGTTTGTCCTAGGAAGAACTGATAGAAAGAAGTCATTCAAGTTTTCCAGGTCTGTTGCTATATATCTTATGACAACTTGAGTGTTGGTTAGTATTGAGTGATAAACCTAAACACAAAACCTTTGTCGCCCCGATCTAGTAGTGATCATTATGAGTTAGCTTGGAGAAGCTAAGCAAAGACTACTTGTAACATGATAGTAGGAGTGAACTGCTGGTCACGGTGTTAGGTTGGAGGTCAAAGACTACTGAGGCTGTGATAGTAAAGTGTACTTGCTGGTCATTGTTAAGAGCTTGGGAAGGCTACTGTAAGGACTATCCAACTTTCTTGAGTTGAGAAAGGTTTTAGTGGAACTCAATGATGGTTGAGAACTGGAAGTAGGTAGGTTGGCCGAATTGGTATAAAAACAATTGTGCAGTATCTTCTTCTCCCTTAACTCTTTTATATTTACTGCATTGTGCCTATTATATTGTGTTTTTTGAGAAACCAACTTATACACGCTTTTATAATATCTACTGTAGTTTAGAAAGTAGCTTTTTGAAGTAACTAACATTATTTCCACTGCACTTCAAGTTAAACACTTGATAGTATGTTGTTTGCATTTATCAGAAATAAAGAAGGAAAGAAAAAGCAAAGCACGATTGAACCTCCTTCTCGTGCACTTTTCTACCTACACCTTTTGTCCCCAACTTACTCTAACCAATCTTAGGCCTCAATTAACTTGGAACAATTATTTTGACTCAAAATTAATTAATAAAAATAATTAGCCTTTAATTAGAGTCTAATATTGCCTATAGTCCTTAATTACTTTAATTTAGCCTAATTAGCACTGACTATGGAAAAATAATAATTTTACACAAAAACTCCCTAGGATTCACCCAAACATCAGATATCCCCTAAGATTATCATATCCAACTCATGGGTGATGATAGGGTCTGATCATCATTTAATCTCACGTTAAATCAGCTCAAGGGTAGTTTGGTAATTTTATGCACGGGAAAAATCATGAACTGCGATTTTTGTGCCGATTGCTATCCAAAACACATATTGTCCCCGTCAAACATTAACTAACCTTTTGAGGATAGCTAGGACCAGCTGTTTTCAATTTTTGTCCAAAAATAACCTGAAGAGAATTTTGGTTATTTTGCACATGATAAAAATCAATGATTGTGATTTTCACACCAATTATTATCTAAAACACATTTAGCCCCATTCAAATGTTAAAATAACATTGTGAGGATGGACGAGACTAATCATCCTCGATTCTTGTGTAAAATGATCTCATGGGCATTTGGTCATTTTGCATAGAAGGAAAAATTTGGGCATTACAATATTTGGGTATTATCATTTATTTCAAACTATTGAAGATCAAATCTGTAGATTGAGAAGTTCCTTCAGTTTTCAAAGTAAAAATATATCCTTGGCATTTTGGTCTAGAGATGGGAAAGCCAACACAGTGGAGCCACTACCCCAACCAAACTCATCATTTGCTTGTTCTGTTCCACCACTTTGAAGCCCTGACTAGGGTCTTAAGTCATGATAACTCTACCTGAGAAAGCTTAATCTTGTGGTTCTTTTTGCATTTTGGACACTTTTGTCCTATCACTGATCCTGATGGCTATTTTTATTTTCCTTAATTACTATTTGATAGGGATTTTCCTTTAAACTAGTTAGTAGGCTTAAACCTTGGACCCTGTGTTGTCAATCCCTTCCTAAGATGGTCTTAAGAAATTTTCCACTTTTCTATTAAATTCTTCTGCACGCCGACACTTATTCACTAAAATAAGCAAATCTCTAATCTCTAAAAGACTTACAGCTACCTCAATGTCATCATGTAAACCTCTTTCATATTTCATGCACAACTAAGTTTCATCAGGATCATATTGATAGATAGTCAAAAAATTTATGGAACTTTCTAACTTCATAGTGAAATCTAGCTCTTTCGCATTTCTCACAATCTATTGGTGGCATCCTAAGTAACCTTTGTTTGGTCTAGAACCTTGTCAATATGTGCTAATTAGTTTTGAATAACAACAAAGTCAATTTAAAGAAAATGCTTTAAAGAACGAATAATGATTGTCTTGAGTTTCTTGTAAGTTTATAACGAGATTTTATCATTTAGCAAGAGCAAGGCTTGCTCAAACAAGGATAAATTTCACATTGCATGTGCAAACATGTTTATCTCAAGCTTAAGAGATATGATCTAAAAAGGGAGTGAAATTATATCTTTATTTCAAGCTTAAGATAACTAACGATTTGAAGAAGAAATCAACAACACAAGAAACCAAGCTTTTGAGACTTTAGAAAGTAGCACTGGACCTCAAAAAGTACACCTGAAAGAAAGATATCAATCAATCGTGAAGTCCAAGGTGTTCTACTATCTTCAATCCTCACATTTGTAAAGATTAGATCATCTACAATCAATGATTGAAGACAAGAAGACTCATTTTTTATCAAAGATATGTTATCGTACTTTAGAAAGCTTACAACCCAGTAAATCAATGCTTTCTACAAGAAAAAAAAAGGAAAATTGAATTTCAAATTTGAATTTGAATTTGAAAAAGTCAATTCCTGGTGTCAGAATTGGCTAATCATCTCTTTTTCTTTTGAAGTCAACTATCTAAAAGTTCTAGAAAAAAAAGTTTAGAAACTATGGTTTAGAATGTAATAGTAGTTTCTGAAGAACATCAAAAATCTCAATTCCACAACGGCTTCTGCAAACTGATTTAACAGACAGATGGGCTACTTTCTAGACTATTTTTCCAAGACACAGATAGAAGATCAACATGTATCCCTAGAAGATCTGATCAAAGACAATGGTCACAAGGAAGACTACTATAAATAGAGATGATGTGCTTTCGAAGAAACATCACTGCATGCTAAAAAAAGAGCAGAAACGCTAACAAGTTTTCCTTTCATCTTTTTTGTAAAATTCTTTACTGCTTGTAATCATTTCTCTATTCATAAAATTTTATTTCTATGCTTTTCATTGATCATACATTCTTCCAAGGAAGAATATCCAGAAGAAATTCATTCAAGTATTTCCAAGACTTTTCATTGTATATCTAAAGAAATATTGAGTGTAGGTTAGTTTGAGTGGCAACCCAAACATATAACCTTTGCATCCTTGATCTAGTAGTGATAAGTGTAAGATAGTTTGAAGAGGCTTGTCAAAGACTATTGGCAATGTGACATTAAAAGTGTTTTATTGGCCATGTTTTTAGCTTGGAGAGGCTAGTACAAGACTACTTGGTTCAGTTTGAAGAGGCTGGTGAATAAGTACATGGTTTGTGACAATAGGGGTTGTCTGCTGGTCACTGAACATAGCTTGGGAAGGTTACTATAAAAACTATCTTAGTTCTTTCTCAGGTTAGAGAAAGATTTAGTGAAACTCAATGGTTGTTAAGAACTAGATGTAAACAGGATTGGCCAAACTAGTATAAAATCTCTTGTGTTGTATCTTCCTTTCCCTTAATCTCTTATTTTATTTCCATCTGTGTTTTTATTATCAGTGTTAGTTTTGAAAAACTATCTTTTGTTTTCTATTGCGTATTCAGTTCTGAATGTTCACTTTCTAAAGTATCTAATGCTATTTTCCACTGCACTACAAGTTCACAATTTGATAGTTTTGATAAATATTTTCAGAAGTTCATTAAGGAAAAAAAAGTAAAAATACGATTCAACCCCCTTCTCGTATGTTTTTCTACATACAAATGACATCAGGGCTTGGCCTCTAAGGGGTTGAGCAATTTAATGACTGCAAAGGACAAAGGTCCAAGAAACAAATGGCACAAAATCTTCATATTGCAGAAGGACACTCTATCAACAAACTACTATTTTTTCATAATGGAGATTATGCATAATGGAGGGATAGAATAGAGCTATTTATAAAATACACAAGTCTTGACTTGTGGAAGATTATGTTCCAAGGAAGGAAGTTTCAGGAACATATGATGCACCTTCATTATCTAGAGAAATCCCCAAGAGTAGGTGGACAGAGCAATAAAAGGCTAGAGTTCTACTAAACTCAAAAGCCAACCACCTATTCACATGTGGACTAAGAAAAGCTGAATATGACAAAATCATTGCTTGTGGCATGGCAAAAGAAATATAGGATAGATTGTATATACTGCATGAGGGGATTGATCAAGTGAAAGAATCTAAGATTAGTATGTTGGTCCATCAACATGAACTATTTAAAATGACAGATCAAGAGAATATTGATGAAATGACCATAAGGTTTATGCATATTATAAACCAACTAAAGGGTTTAGGCAAAAGATATTTTAACTCCAAAATGGTTAGAAAATCTTAAGAAGCCTCGTTGCCAAATGGCTGCCCAAGGTCACAGCCATTACTGAGGCAAAGAATCTTCAAACTCTCAGCCTAGATACAGTTAGTGGGTCACTTAAAACCCATGAAGTTGTGCTCACAGAAATGCATGGTGAATCCAGCAAAAAGAGCAAGTCTATGACCTTGAAGTTGTCTCATAAAAAACCTATAAAACTAAGGCAATGAAAGTTATTGAAGCCTCTGATGATGAGTCAGATTAAGAAGATGGAAACGAGTTTTCCATGCTTGTAAGAAAAATGTCCAAAGTCTAGAGAGGAAAATAAAGAAGAGAAAAGATATCAACTTCAGGAAGGATAGAAAAGGCAAGTTAAAGCCTGAAGGTGTCATCTGCTTTCACTGTGGAGAGAAAGGTCATTTCAACCAGATTGTCCTAAAATTTAAGGCCCACAGAAAAGATTCATACCCAAGAAGAAAGACATGCTGGCTACCTGGAGCGAATCAGAAGAAGAAAAGGAAGAGTTAGAAGATCAGGAAAAGATGGATATTGGCAATCTATGTTTCATGACTGGATACTCATCAGAAAGTGAATCAGAGGTAAATAACATTGACTCTGATCTCTCCTATGATGAGCTTTTATCTCTTTATGAAGAATTGCTCGAAGCATCTCAAACTCTTTCCTGACATTATCTCAGTCTAAAAAAGGAACATAAGAAAACTATTTTAGAACTCAAAATGCTCAAGACAAAAGTTGAGAATCTAAGGCTTGAAAACGATGATATGAAAGAAGAAAATAATGTTTTAAATGTAAAATCATAGCCTTAGAATCTAAAGTTGCCAAACTCAGAAAGTCATTTTTGAGCTTGAAAGAACTTCAAAGCTTCTTAAATTTGACCTTGAAAAAAATGATAAATAGATCAAGGAATCTTGATTAATGCTTGGAGGTCAGCAACCATATTTTCAAAAGACTGGATTAGGATATGAGAAAAAGTTTGATGAAAAAGGAAAATCAACTCTCCTTAAGAGATAAAAGATGAAAGTTTCTTGTACTATCTATTTTAAGAAGGGACATCCGTTTGACAAATGCTTCATGAAAAAGAAGTTTGTCAAAAAGGTTGGACAACCTTCTTCTCAGACTAACTCAAGAGGACCTAAGAGAATTTAGGTACCTAAAGTAAAAAATGTGTTCGTTGTAGGTCTGCCGAAGGATGCATGTGGAACCTAAAAACAAATGGTATATAGATAGTGACTGTTTAAGGCACATGTTTGGATCAAGAAAATGGTTCAGAAATCTACGACCTAAGAACTTAGGATCAGTAAAGTTCACAAATAGAGGTAAGGCTAAGGTCATAGGCATAGGAGATATTGGTAAGGATGATTCTTATCAAATTTCTAATGTTTTGCTAGTTGATGGTCTGGCTCACAACTTATTAAGTATCAGTCAGTTTTGTGACCAAGGCTTTTATATTATAGTTAATGCTCATACATGCAAAGTTGTAAGTCCCACTTCAGAACAACTGATTCTATTTGGAAGAAGGCATGATAACACATATGTTATCCTTGGACGATCTGAGAGATCAAAATGTAAAATGTCTCGCATACTTCACAGATGATAAGTGGTTATGGCATAAGAAACTTGGGCATGCTCATATGAAGCTTATTTCTGAGCTTTCTTAGAAATAGCTTGTTAAAGGCCTTCCAAAGATCACATTTGACAAGGACTCAACTAGTGACTTCTGCCAGAAAGGCAAGAAAACCAAAACTTTTTTCCATAACAAACATATGGTTTCAACCACTAAACCACTTGAGCTTTTAAACAAGACTCTAAGTCTTGCGAGAAAGAGATATTGCCTTCTTATAGTGGATGATTACTCTAAATTTACATAGGTTATCTTTCTAGCTTCTAAGGATGGGGTATTTGAAAGATTTGAAGTTTTTGCAAAATGAGTTTGTATTGAAAAAAAGTCTCAAATCAGTATTATCATATTTGATCAGAGAGAAGAATTTGAGAATCATGTTTTTAGTGAGTTTTGTGGAAATCGTGGCATCTTTTATGAGTTTTCTGTACCTAGAACTCCCCAACAAAATGGGGTAGCTAAAAGAAAAAATAGAAGTTTGCAGGAAATGGCCAGAACAATGTTTTTAGAAAATGGTTTGTCAAAAGGGTTTTGGGCAAAGGCTGTAAAGACTTCTTGCTATATACAAAATAGAATCTTTCTTAGACTAATTCTCAAGAAAACTCATTATGAGCTATGGAAGGGTAGAAAGTCTAACATATTATATTTTCATATCTTTAGCTCATCATGTTTTATTCTTAACACCAGGGACAAACTTGCAAAGTTTGATCTGAAGTCTGATGATGGTATCCTCCTTGGATACTCTTCTATGTATAGGGCCTATAGGGTATACAACAAGAGAACATTATGCGTCAAAAAGGACCTTATTGATGATCTAGAAGAAAGCTTTGTAAAGATGAATTTAAAGGGTATTTCTGATAGCAAAATGATGAAAGACAAAATATCATAAAGTAAGCTCCAGAACACAAGTATTTCAGAAAACTTGCTCAAGTCTCCCAAAATATCAGAAAATGATACTTATGATCATCAAGAAGAGCAATATGAAAATAAAGAAGAAGCTGAAGAACTTCATAGTCATAGAAACTGTAACACCCTGATTTTTCTGTCTGAGGGAAATGACCAAAATGCCCCTGAGGTCATTTCCTGACCCGAATTCGAGGGTAACCAACTCGGTCGTCCTCGAAGGGTCAACTCAATGTTTGAAGGGGATTGAATGGCCTTTGAATGTTTTCGGAAGTGAAAATCTCGTTTTCCACAGTTTCAGGTCGAAATGACCAAAATACCCCTATAGCATTTTTACGCGGGTAGAAGTGCCGTTTGAGCCCAAAACTTTCCCCAGAGGTTTAAAAACACGTTTTCATGTGTCTAGAGGTCTCTGTTCAAGTCCCGGTGGTCCCGGGCAGTTTTAGTGCAAAATTACGATTTTGCCCCTAGAATAGTATTTTTGAGCTTAATGACGTAATTAAGCAAACCTAAGCAATATTAGGCTCTAAAGAAAGATTAATTAATTTCCCTAATTAATCTAGAGTCAAAATAATTTATTAAAGTTAATTAGAACCTAAAATTGCTTAGATTAAACTTAAATCCCTTTTTAGAACTCAAGATTCCTAGTCTTGGAATCTTGAATAGTGTTTTCTCTCTCCAATTCCTTAAATCAAGGAAGTGTGTCTAGAGTTGTTTAGACTCTAAATTGAGGATCTAACTCACAATGGTGCAAGACCACTCCTTAATTATGTCTAGACCACCCTAATTATCCATTTTTCCTTACCTAAACACTTTCTTACAAATTTCTAATCTTAAGCATAATCAAAGATACACCTAAACACAACTCTAAACCACAATTAAAATGCAAACTAATCCTCCCCCAAATCTGATGCACATGGCCGAAACTCTCACCCCCTTTGGCCACATGTTTAATTGTTTTCTCACTCAAAGAACCATGCTTGAGGCCATACCTTGAACCATACCTCACCATACTTTGAGCCATACCTCACCATGCCTCAAGACCACATTATCTCACCTCATGGAACTCATGGGCTCCCTCCCCATCTGATGGCCGAAGCCTCCTCCTCCATGAGCACCCTTCATTTGTTTCATTTCTCTATAAATAGAATGCCTTGAGGAGCTTGCACCACTTTTAGATCATTTGCTAAGTTTAGGAACACTCAAAGCTTTTCTTTTTCTCTCAAAGCTCTTGTGTTCTTCAAGTTCTTGGAGCTCTCCATCTTCTTCATCATCTACATCTTCTTCTTCCATCTTCAAGTTCATCACACCAAGTAGGGATTTCCTTTCTTGTATTCTCTTCTTTAAAGTTCTTGTTCTAGCTTTATGTTCATAGTTTCTCTTGATTCTTTTTAGAACTTCCTTTCTTCTCCTTTTTTTCTTTCTCATTTTCGGCCATGGGCCTTGGAGTTCAAAGGAATGAGAGCTTGATGATGAGAGTTTCATGATGATGTTCATCACTTGAAACAAACTCTAGAGCTTGATCTTTGTTCTTGAGTAAAATACTTCTAGTTCTTCCTTTCTCTAACTTTTGGAATCTTTAACTTTGATGATGTTTTAGAATGGTTCTAAGGACTCAATGATGAGGTCTCATGATGTTGGTGTTAATATATCATCAAGATCATGGACTCTAGAGTTTCAAAATGTTCTTTTGTTCCTAGAACGTTTCGGCCATTTCCTTTTCTTTTACATACAAAATGTTTTGATTTTCTAAAAATGTTATGTTGAGTTCTAAGAACTCTAGACTTTACTTTTTCTTGGTTTGATGAGTTTGGGTTGAGGTTTAAGTTCCTTTAAAGTCTTGTTAAGAGCTCTAGAAAGATAAAATGAACTTGCATAATTTATTTTATGCTTGCATTTATATTTACATTCTTGCTATGCACCTTTACTTTCAAGCTGTCACCTAAAAACATAAAGATAAAAATGGAACTTGCATCATCACTTAATATAATTCTCAAAGCCTTTCTATTTCGGCCTTAAAGTCGATTGTTGTTGGGCCTAGAGTACTAAAATAAAGAATTGAACTTGCATTATCACCTAATTAATCTCTCGAATGCCTATCTATTTCGGCCTTAAAGTCGATTGTTGTTGGGCCAAGAGCACTAAAATAAAGAATTGAACCTTGCATGTTTACTTTCAAGCTTGCACATTTAAGTTTATGCCTCGCATATTTACTTTCAAGCTTGCACGTTTAAGTTTATGCCTTGCATATTTAATTTAAGTCATCACTTTATTTTGTAAGCAAGATTAAAAATGAAAAGCATGAGCACGTTTATTTCATGTCATAACTTAAGAACCTAGAGCTCAAGGACTTGCCCATTTCATTCCAAGTTAAAGTTTAATGTGAATGCATTCTTTGAATGCATGTTTTTGGCCAAGCAGTGATGATGGACTTGCAATGAGTTTTCATCTAGCTACAAGGACTAATAGTCTATGTTTTAAGTTTTCTTAAAGCTTTACAAATCCTTACAAGGTTATGTTATCATGAGTTACGACTTTATTCCCTTTTAGAAGATGAAATATATTTTGGTCACTGACCTAAGGCTTCTCTTAGCCTCTTGATGAATTAAAATGATTTGCAAAGAGTTTTAGAAATTCTAAATTGATTTCAAGAAAAACTAGTTAACTTATGTACCTAGAAATGTCAATTTAGTTCTCCTGTTGAAGTTAGATGTTTCGGTACTGTCATGATGAGCTTGTGGCTGTATGATGATGTTTTGATGTGTTTGAATGTGTGAAAATATCATATGATGATGTAGAAACGATTCTATGCATGATAGGTAAGAAACTAGCTAACTAGAAATACCGTAAAGCTAGAATTTAACATAGTTTTGACCCATTTGTTTTTGGAACTTATCCAAACTGTTTTAATGGGAACATAATCAGATTTGGATTGTTTAGACATGAAAAACTTGGTAACATTTGGATTAGAATTGAATTTTAGCACCTATAGGGAAACTAGTAACTAGAAAACCGTAAAAATGCAAATGTAGAACTCTTAGAACATTTAGTTTTCTGGATTCTGTCCAGCAACTTTACAACATGATAAATGTGATTATTAATTAGTTCTTAAGCATAGGAATGTCTCATAATTGATTTAGATTTAATTTATAGCGCCTTAGGCGAAGACGGAACTGAGAAAGGGTCTAATAAGTTCTAGAACCCTGTAACCACAAGTTAGAAATTCTACCCTATGTGTTTCAAATTTGAGTATGAACATGAGGATTAGGATTGATGATTAATTATGAGCCCTTAGGTGCATAAAATATGAACGACAGATGTTAGAGAACTATATCTCAAGATTAAAGCCCGTAAGGGTCAAAGCATAAGCTACCGTAAGGGTAAGCGTTTGAATGTTCTATGATGAGGCATGTGGTATGTAAATGATGATGATGTTATTCATATGAGAAATTCATGAGGATATATGTTTATGTGGCATAAAGCAAATTTGGAAGGAATTCGGCGTAATGCCATCGTGCCGCCGAATTCCCGACAAATTTGGGGACTTAAAGAGATTTTGAAAATTAAGGTACTAAGATGGGTTCTAGGATGACACCGGTTCGGCCGAGCACCTCCATAGAACTCATGTGACATCGGTACCAATTTATACTCTTAGGTGACACCGGTTCGGCCGAGCACCCCTAAGAGAATTGCCCTCTAACCCGTACTCAGATAGTCGGGATTTATGATTTATGATACGCTTATCGTTAAGTGGTAAGTAAGAACTAGTGACGACTAGTTAAGGTATGAGCTCATAACCTAGAGATGTGACACGTTCTGGGTGACACCGGTTGGGCCGAGCACCCCCAGTTCGATTGTCTTTTAGGGTGGCCCATGAGGAAGAGAAGTTTCATGATTATGATTATGTCACTAAGTTTGTCCCATATGAATGTTTCTATTGCCACTTTATGCCACTAAGTATGATGAGGCTTGATGATATGATTTATGTATGTGCATTAGGTACCGCCATGCATGCATTCTCTATTATGTTGCATTCATGACATTGAGATCATCCTAAAATGAATGGACCTTGGCTAAGGTATATTTTAAAGTTTAAAATGAACTCGATGCATGTTCACTTGCTTTTACGAAAATAAACCCAAGGTTCCTGAGGACGTAGATGATGACACCTAGGTAGTAGGAGGCCCTACTGAGATTCTTTAGCAAGATTCTCACTCCCTCTATCTCTTTCTTTCCTTCACGTCTTCAGATGGCGACGTTCGTGTGTTCGTGGACACCCCGACATGGGAGGTGCACTATGACCCGGCTCACAGGTCATACCATTTTGAGGGGCAGTGCACGGTGCGGGTTTTCATGTTCGTAGGACGCCCCTTCGCTCATCCCGTGCACACCCATCGCTTCTCCCCGACTGCACCCTATGGCGACGACGAGCGGGTTTTTGAGCGCGCACGTACGCATGATGAGAGAGTGCTCCGCATGTACACCGCCGCCTTAGCCATGCGAGACTATCCCGATTACTTACCCCGGACCTACTTCTCGGAGACCGACCCGTCTGAGGACCCGCCTACCCATCCGTATAGCGAGAGCTCTGCCCCCTCTCCCCCACCGTTGAGGGAGGGCAGTGAGGATTCCATGACTCAGCCACGGCTTGCACAATGACCGGAGATGCGGCCACACCGCGGGGGTCACTCTCGATCCCCGTTCCGTCTCTTTACGCTCGAGGAGCTCGCCCAGTTTCCCGGATATGTGCCTCGCTCGCGAGATGGACGTCAGTAGGAGGTGACGATCGACTGATGGAGTACCCGGGTAGAGCACACACCACTTAGATGGAGATGAACCTCCTTTTGTTTCAGAGGTCATCCCGTTAGTTGCACTTGGGTAGGGGAGTAGTTTATGTTATGTTTTATCTCCTTTCATGTGTTCCTTTGTACCAAATTAAGTCCCACACTTATAAGTGGGCAAGTTATATATATATATATATATGAGATGATATTCAGTGTTTTCCCATGATGTGCCTTTATGTGCCTTATGCTATGACGTTATGAGATGTATGTTTTGTCCGTTACTTGTTATATCACATCACGCGGCTCTCACTTTGTATTTCAAAAATTTTACCCGTATTTTCCGCTAAGTATTTCGAAGTAAAAACGAGAACTATGAAGTAACAGACTAATGATTAACCTAAGTATGTTCTAGAGTATTGGGTTAAAAATTAGGATGTTAGAGAAACTATAAAGGAGTTTCCTAAAACAAAGTTCTTGGAGATATTTCCAAGGGTGTGAGAACCGGATCATCCTTTAAGAATATGTCAAACTATGTTTTCATCTTCACCATTAAGCCAAAATGTATTGATGAAGCTTTGAATGATCAAAGTTGGATAGATGTTATGCAAGAACAACTGGATCAGTTTGAGAAAAGCAAAGTCTGGACTCTTGTTGAAAGACCAAAGGGAAAAACCATCATTTGCACAAAATGGGTGTTCAGGAATAAACTCTATGAAATAGGCAAAGTTGTCAAAAACAAAGCAAGGTTGGTTGCACAAGGTTATAATCAACAAGAGAGAATTAATTATGATGAAACCTTTATACTAGTAGCTCGGCTTGAAGCCATTAGAATGCTACTTGCTTTTAATGCCTACAAGGGATTCACTCTTTATCAAATGGATGTCAAGTTTGTATTTCTAAATGGATTCCTCTTTGAGTAAGTATATATGAAGCAGCCTTCTGAGTTTAAGAGTGAAAACCTTCCTAACCATGTCTTTAAGCAAATAAAAGCTCTTTATGGTCTAAAATAAGCTACACGAGCATGGTATGATGGACTTGTAGGTAAGAGAGTGCACGGGAAGGGGGGTTGAATCGTGCATTCCTTCTTTTCACTTATCTGAAACTTTTGGACAAGGATATTATCAAGTATGAAACTTGTAGTGCAACGGAAGGAAGGATAGTAGTTTCAAAAAGTAGGTTTTTGAAGCTTTATCAAATAAACAGAAAACATAAATCATTGTGTAAGATTATGTTTACCTGTGAAGCACATCTCAGAAAGAGAATTAATAAAGAAAGCAATAAGGAATATAAAGACATTATACATTCTTTTAGAATATGTAAAACAAGCAAATATAACGAAGAGAAAATAAAGAAGATTAAGGAGAAGATATGACACCAAAGTTTTATATTGGTTCGACCAAAACTTCCTACATCAAGTACTCATCAAAAGTTGAGGTTCCATAAAACATTTCTTAACACAAGAAAGAACAAATGGATAGTGTTTACATTAGCCTTCCCATGCTCTCATTTGTGACCAACAGATAACCCATGTTGCCACAAATTGAGTAGTAATTCACTAACTTCTCTAAGTTAAACTGAGTGATTATTCACCAGCCTCTCTAAATAGAACCAGATAGTTATTCACCAACCTCTTAAAGTTTAACTAAGTAGTTATTCACTAGCTCTCCAAGTTGAATCGAGTAGTTTTTCACCAGCCTCTTCAAGCCAAACCCGTGACAAGTAAGCCACATGTTACTGTCACATTGAAAGTAGTCTTTAACTAGCCTCTCCAAGCTAAATCTTGATAAGCAAAAACACCTCACTGTCGCGTTGTAGGTAGTTTTAAATTAGCTTTTCAAAGTTATCTCATAGCGATCACTACTGGATTGAGGATACAAATGTTTAGTGTTTGGGTTGCCACTCAAACTAACCTACACTCAAATTTCTTTAACATATACATAAAAAGATCCTGGGAAAAATTGAATGACTTCCATCTATCATTTCTTCCTAGGAAGAACATAAATCTATTTAAGAAGGTAGAAGGAAGATTTTAAGTAAAGAATCTGATTGCATTATGATATAAACCTTACTAGAGATAAGGAGAGATTTTTACAGAATTTCCTCTTTCAGTATGGAGTCGCTCTCTTAAACATTAGAGCACAACATCTCCATTTAAAGAAAGTGTTCCTTATGACCATTGCCTATGATTTGTTCTTCCAGGGACACATGTTGATTGTAACACCCCGATTTTTCTGTCCGAGGGAAATGACCAAAATGCCCCTGAGGTCATTTCCTGACCCGAACTCGAGGGTAACCAACTCGGTCATCCTCGAAGGGTCAACTCAATGTTTGAAGGGGATTGAATGGCCTTTGAATGCTTTCGGAAGCGAAAATTTCGTTTCAGCATTTGAGTCAAAATGACCAAAATACTATAGCGTTTTTACGGGTAAAGGTGCCGTTTGAGCCTTAACTTTCCCAGGTTTAAAAACATGATTTCATGTGTCTAGAGGTATCTGTTCAAGTCCCGGTGGTCGGGCAGTTTTAGTGCTTGAAATTACGATTTTGCCCTGGAATAGTGTTTTTAAGCTTAATGACGTAATTAAGCAAACCTAAGCAATATTAGGCTCTAAACGAAGATTAATTTATTTCCCTAATTAATCTAGAGCCAAAATAATTTATTAAAGTTAATTAGAACCTAAAATTGCTTAGATTAAACTTAAATCCCTTTTTAGAACTCAAGATTCCTAGTCTTGGAATCTTGAATAGTGTTCTCTCTCTCCATTCACTTAAATCAAGGAAATGTGTCTAGAGTTGTTTAGACTCTAAATTGAGGATTTAACTCACTAATGGTGCAAGACCACTCCTTAATTTTGTCTAGACCACCTTAATTACCCATTTACCTTACCTAAACACTTTCTTACAAATTCCTAATCTTAAGCATAACCAAAGATACACCTAAACACAACTCTAAACCACAATTAAAATGCAAGAAACTCTCCTCCCTTGGCTGATGCATTTCAGCCAGCCCACTCCCCATTGGCCACATGTTTAATTATTTTCTCACTCAAAGAACCATGCTTGAGGCCATACTGAACCATACCTCACCATTCCTTAAGCCATACCTCACCATACCTCAAGTACACATTATGTCACCTCATGGAACTCATGGAGAGCCTCCAATCTGCACCCTCATGGCCAAACCTTCTCCTCCATGAGCTCCTCCATTTGTTTCATTTCTCTATAAATAGAATGCCTTGAGGAGCTTGCACCACTTTTTAGATCATTTGCTAAGTTTAGGAAACACTCAAAGCTTTTCTTTTCTCTCAAAGTCTTTGTGTTCTTCAAGTTCTTGGAGTTCTTCAAGTTCTTCATCTTCTTCATTTCCCTTCTTCCATCTTCAAGTTCATCACACCAAGTAGGATTTTCTTTCATGTGTTCTTTCTTTAAAGTTCTTGTTCTAAGCTTAAGTTCATAGTTTCTCTTGATTCTTTTTAGAACTTCTTTTCTTTCCTTCACCTTTTCATTTTCATTCGGCCATGGGCCTTGGAGAACAAAGGAATGAGAGCTTGATGATGAGAGTTTCATGATGATGTTCATCACTTGAAACAAACTCTAGAGCTTGATTTTTTGTTCTTGAGCAAAAAGTGTTTCTAGATTTTTCCTTTCTTGAACTTTTGAGAACCTTAACTTTGATGTTGTTTCAAAATGGTTCTAATGACTCAATGATGAGGTCTCATGATGTTGGAGTTTGTATATCACCAAGATCATGGATTCTAGAGTTTCAAACATTTCTTTTCTTTCCTTGAAGTTCGGCCATTACCTTTTCCTTTTCATGCTAGATGTATGATTATCTAAATATGGTATGTTGAGTTCTAAGAACTCTAGACTTATACTTAGTCTTGGTTTGATGAGTTTGGGTTGAGGTTTAAGTTCCTTTAAAGTCTTGTTAAGAGCTCTGAAAGATAAAATGAACTTGCATAATTTATTTTATGCTTGAATTCAAATTTACATTCTTGCAATCCATCTTTACTTCCAAGCCATCACCTAAGAACATAAAGATTAAAATGGAACTTGTATCATCACTTAACTTAATTCTCAACGCCTTTCTATTTCGGGCTTAAAGTCGAATGTTGTTGGGCCTAGAGCACTAAAATAAATAAGTGAACTTGGATTATCATGTAATTCATTTCTAATGCCTATCTATTTCGCCTTAAAGTCGTGTGTTGTTGGGCCAAGAGCACTAAAATAAGGAATTGAATCTTGCATCTTTACTTTCAAGCTTGCACGTTTAAGATTATGCTTCGTGATATTTACTTTCGAGTTTACGCTTAAATTATGCCTTGCATATTTAATTTCAAGTCATCACTTTACCTTGAAAGCAAGATTAAAAATGAAGAGCATGAGCACGATTAGTTTATGTCGTAACTTAAGAACCTAGAGCTCAAAGACTTGCCCATTTCATTCCAAGTTAAAGTTTAATGCAAACCACACTTTGAATGTACGTTTTTCCGCCAAGTAGTGAAGATGGACTTGCAATGAGTTTTCATCTAGCTACTAGGACCAATAGCCTATGTTTTGAGTTTTCCTTAAAGTTTGACAATCCTTTATAAGGTTATGTCGTTATAAGTTGTGATTCCAATCTCTTTTAGGGGATGGAATATGTTTTGGTCAGTGACCTAAGGCTTCACTTAGCCTCTTGATGAATTAAAATGTTTTGCAAAGAGTTATAGAAATTCTAAATTGATTCCAAGAGAAACTAGTTAACTTATGTACCTAGAAATGTCAATTTAATTCTCTTATTGAGGCAAGATGTTTTTTTCGGTTCTGATGTGATGAATGTGATGCTGTATGATGATGTTTTAATGCGTTGGAATGTGTGAAAATATCATGTGATGATGTAGAAGCAAACCTATGCATGATAGGTAAGAAACTAGCTAACTAGAAATACCGTAAAGCTAGAATTTAACATAGTTTCGACCCATTTGTTTATGGAACTAATCCAAACTGTTTTAATGGGAACATAATCAGATTTAGAATGATTAGACATGAAAAACTTGGTATCATTTGAGTTAGAATCGAATTCTAGCACCTATGGGGAAACTAGTAGCTAGAAAACCGTAAAAATGCAAATGTAGAACTCTTAGAACATTTAATTTTCTGGAATCTGTCCAGCACCCTTACAACATGATAAACATGATTAATAATTAGTCCTTAGCATAGGAATGTCTCATAATTGATTTAGATTTAATGTATAGCGCCTCTGAAAGATTTTAACGAGAAAGGGTCTAAAACGAAGTTCTAGAACCCCGTAAAACGAGTTAGAGATTCTGTCTATGCTATTCAGATTTAAGTGTGAACATGAGAATGAAGAATGATGTTTAATATGAGCCTTAGGGGCATAAAATATGAGCGACGGATATTAGAGAGCTATATCTCAAGATTAAGACCCGTGAGGTCAAAGCATAAGCTACCGTGAGGTGTAAGCGTTTGAATGATGTGGATGATGCATAGTATGCTAATGATGATGTTATTCATATGAGGAATTTATGAGGTTATATGTTTATGTGGCATAAAGCAAATTTGGAAGGAAATTCGTGTAATGACCGTTTGGCCGATTTCAAACAAATTTGGAAGGAAACTTCGGTGTAATGACCGTTTGGCAATTTCGCAAATTTGGGGACTTAAAGAGATTTTGAAAATTAAGGTACTAAGATGGGTTCTAGGATGACACACCGGTTCGGCCGAGCACCTCCATAGAACTCATGTGACATCGGTACCATTTTATACTCTTAGGTGACACCGGTTCGGCCGAGCACCCCTAAGAGATTTTGCCCCCAACCCGTACTCGGATAGTCGGGATTGTATGATACGCTTTATCGTTAAGTGGTAAGTAAGAACTAGTGACGACTAGTTAAGGTATGAGCTCATAACCTAGATGTATGACACGCTCGGGTGACACCGGTTGACCGAGCACCCCCCGATTCGATTGTCTTTTAGGGTGGCCCATGAGGAAGAAAAGTTCATGATTATGATTATGTCACTAAGTTTTGTCCCATATGAATGTTACTATTGCCACTTTATGCCACCAATGATGATGATGCTTGATGTTATGTTTTATGTATGTGCATTAGGTAGTGCCATGCATACATTTTCCATTATGTTGCATTCATGACATTAAGATCATCCTAAAATGAACGGACCTTGGCTAAAGTATATTTTTGAAGTTTAAAATGAACTAAATGCATGTTCAGTCATTTCATATAATTAAACCCAAGGTTCCTCAGGACGATGATGACACCTAGGTAGTAGGAGGCCCTCATCGAGATTCTTTAGTAAGATTCTCACTCCTCTACCTCTTTCTTTCCGTCACGCCTTGAGATGGCGGCGTCGTGGTGTTCGTGGACACGCCGACATGGGAGGTGCGCCATGACCCGGACCCGCAGGTCATTCCATTTTGTGGGTCGATGCACGCTAGAGTATTCATGTTCATGGGTCGACCCTTCACTCCCTGTACATTCCCATCGTTTCTCCCCGTCTCACCTTTGGTGATGACCTAGTGTTCGGCACGCCCGTCCTAGGAGAGGCTACGCCGTACTCCACCTTCCGCAGATCCTGCCTTGAGACTACCAGGTATGTGCCGTTGCCCATCGCCCTTCTCGGAGATGGATCCTTCCGAAGACTCGCCGCCGGATACCCTCCGAGGGTCTTCCTCCATACCTATGGACTTTGGAGAGGATAGCGAGCCCACCGTGACTCGGCCGGCGTGCACGACGGCGGCCGGAGATGCGGCCATACCCTCGGGAGTCATATTCGATCCCCACTCCGCCTTTCACGCCCGGGAGCTCGCTCGGTTCCCTTGATATCTTGCCTCGATCACGAGATGGTCGCCATAGGAGGTCGAGGATGGCCCAGTTAGAGCACACACCACATAGATAGGGATAAACTTTCTTTTGTTTAGAGGTTATCCTATTAGATGCACTCGGGTAGGGGAGTAGATTATGTTTATGTTTTATGTTGTATTTCCTTTTATGTATTTCCCTTGTACTAAATTAAGTCCCACACTTATAAGTGGGCAAGTTATATATATACGAGATTATATTCGATGACGTTCATGATGTGCCTTGTGTTGTGATGATTGTGAGACGATTGTTTTACTTTGCATGGTTTACCGCTTATCGCATCACGCGGCTCTCACTTTTATTTCAAAAAAATTACCCGTATTTTCCGCTAAGTAATTCAAAGTTAAATGAGAACTATGAAGTAACAGACTAATGATTAACCTAAATATGTTCTAGAGTATTGGGTTAAAAATTAGGATGTTACATTGATCACCCATTTGTGTCTTGGAAAGATAGTCTAGAGGTGTAGCCTGTCTGTCTATCAGATAGATCAATTGGTAGAAGCCGTTGTGGAATGGATGCTTCTGATGTCCTTCAGAAATCATTCTTACTTTCAGAACCATAGTTTCTAAACTTTTTCTTTTAAGACTTTTGGATAGTTGACTTCAAAGGCAAAAGAGATGATCCACCGATTTTGACACTGGGATTTGACCTTTTCAAATTCAAATTTTGAAATTCAAATTTCAAATTTCTCTCCATTTCCAGTAACGCTCAGTGCTCTACAGTGAAGTGAGCTTTCTAATATGCAATAACAGATCCTTGATGATTTCTTTACTTTTTGATCTTTAATCTAAGCTTTATGATGATGATTGATTTGCGATTGTGCTGATTGAAGATGTGTAACATTTGGTCTTCAGAGATTGCTTGATATCTTCATTGTAAGTATACTTTCTGATGTCCAGTGCTACTTTCTGAAGTCTCAAGACTTGGTTTCTTACAGCATTGATATCTTCTTCAAATCGCTAGCTATCAACTTCTTGAGTAAGGATATAATTTGACTTCCATTTCAGTTCATATCTCGTAACATGAGAAAAACATATTTACACATGCAGAGTGAAATATATTCTCATTTGAGTAAACCTTGCTCTTGATAAATGATAGAAACCTATTATAATCTTACAAGAAACTCAAGACAATTATCAAGCATTCTTTAAAGCATTTTCTTTAAATTGGCTTTGTTGTCATTCAAAACTAATTAGTGCATGTTGATAGGGTTTTGGAACTAACAATCTCCCCCTTTTTAATGATGACAAGCCAATTTGGAAAAAATATTTTGAAGAGAAGTTGAAAGAAATATGGTTGAAATATAAGCATGATATATTATATTCTTTCAACCTTATCATTGAGAGTAATTTTCAGGAAGTTCTTTTCTTACGGCATGATACGAATAAGATCAAAAACGTTTTAGTCTTATGTAAATTAAATCAAAGTTGATATGATAGTTCATGAAATTTTTGAATTTGCTCAGAGTACGTTCTAAGATGTATCAGAAACAGATGTGATTGTTTAAGTCCTTTTTACACAAATAGCTTGATTTTCAATTAAAAAGGAAACTTTCTAAAGATCTATGTGCTTGAAAAACTTAACAAGAAATACTTGTGATATTTTATCTTGGTTAAATTCTTTTTCAGCACTTCTTTATCCAGAAGAATTTTTTGAAAGGAAAGCTCAAGGATATATGATAGGCATAACAGAGTATTCATGATTTTGGAGAAAAGCATACTGATGCTTATGTATTTTCTGATGCTCAAAGAAACCTTAATATAATAATATCAACGTATTACTGTGTGAGGTTTCTAAAACTCATTAGGGTTTAATCCCAGAATAAGCAAGGATGAGCATTTTCCATTGAGCTATGAAACTTTTCTTATAAGTATCAGAGCATGGAAAGATATTTGCAAAATAGAGATATATGATCTTTTAAAAGAAATTTTGTCTGATACATATGCTAAACAAAAACATAAAACATTTTGTGACATATAAAAACAGTACACTTCAATAGAGTTCAAAAGCTTATTAACTGATCTTAGTTTTATCAAGACATGTAAGCATAAGTTTCTGAAGACTTATTAGAAACTATACATAACTATATTCTGATCAAGTTGTACACAACCCTTTAAAGACATCTCATATGTGTGTCAAAGATAATGTGTTCTGTAAAAGCTAAAGAAAACAATTAAGCTCATCATACATATCAAGGCTCAGCAGATTGATATGAGAATTAGAGCAACAACAACTTCTGCTCTTAAAGCTAATCATAAAACACATGTGAGTTAAGTATCCCAACATGTTAAAGATTAAACAAGATAAAGCATACACATAAGAGATAAGAAGCTGACATTTAACGAAAGATATATAATTAGCTAAGCATAAAAAAAGTGTCGATATGAATTAGAACTTTATATATATATCATAGTTTAAAGGTAACAGAGCATAAAATATTATGATATATATGAGCAGAGAAAGAAGAAAAGCTAACTATCAAGAACTCTTTGTCAGGAAATTACAAAAACATATATGAAAAAAAATGCATGTTGAACAAAAAAAAAATCTCTAAGTTCCCCCTCAGCATATGCTCCCCCTGAGTTCCATAGACACATGATTTTCTTCAAATCTTTTCTTCTCCCTCTTTTGGCATCATCAGAAAGGAGGTGTGCCAGGAAATATATGTTGCAGAAATTGGAAAGTCTAAAGTTGAAAATCTTCCAGATGTCTGAGCTAGGCACCATGCTCTATAATAGTCACGTCAAACCTATCCTGCCTTGAAGAAATCTCCCTTAGACTCTGCAGGATGATCTGATAGCTTGTTGAAGATTCAGTTGAGGATGGAAGTGGCAGGTTGATGGGTGCAAAGCAGCTTTAGGAGATGGCTCTGGAATGTTTAAGGTATAGTCTCCCCTGACTTAGGCGAATCGGCCGGAGTGTCATCTTGTGTAGCAGTTAAATATGGAGAGGATGGTGAATGATCATTTGCAGATGTCGAGGTAGTGAAAGCAGAGGCAACATGAGCAAAAGTAGGCTCAAGGATAACAACAACAATATCAAGTATCAGAGCCAAGGAATGAGCAGCAACTCTTTGAGCAAGAGCAGAAGGAAGAACATATTAAACCGATATAGAAGCAGTATCTTCCTCCATTAGGCTGATGTAGATGGAAAAAGGAGGTTGAGGCACCATTAGAATAATTGCTAATTATGGTGCTGATGCTACTCCCTTAGGCTCTTTTATAATTAGTTCTAGGTAGGAGAGGACCTCATTAACAAAGAAGTTTAAGCCATCCATACCTTTTTCTTTAGATTATGTCTTTGGATCCTCAGAGTTTGTTTGTCATGATGTCCAGTACTTTACTTACGGTCATAAAGTCCTCAAAATCATCAAAGACCATTTCATCAGGAGCAACAGGTGCTCAAAAAGAGGTATACCCAAATTGTTGAGACATAGGTTTTGAAGACCGCTCTTCAATAATTATGAAGGGTTCAGGAACAACATTGACTCTTCTGCTACTTGAACCTTGAATTCCCTTAGCCTCTTCTAGTTTCCTTGCTTCTTCAAGTCTCTTTTTCTCCTGCAGGATTCGTTGCTCCTTGAGGATGAGGTAAGATTCCTCATCATCATCAGAGGGCTCGAGCTCCCTAGCTGCAACTATAGTCTGCTCTGCCTTACTCATATCTTTTAAAATGAGTGCAGCTCTAGAAACCCCTTTTGGCAAAGATTGATACTTCTCTTCTTGAATATTCTTTTGAATGGGAAGCTTGTCAGGTCTGCCTTAAGGTAGGTCACCTTCTGATGCCTTCATCTCTTTGTCAAAGGGCTTTTTAATACTTGTGAGCTTCTGCCTTTTGGTTGGCTTCTTCCTGTCTTTCTGAAGGAATTTGGACAGAGCCTCTTCAGACTCTTTTTCCTTAGAAGTCTACTCAGCTTCTTCTGAACTCTCTAAGCTGCTTTTAGAAAGGACAAATATCTTCTTAGATTTTCTTTTCTTCTCATTTCCTATTTTCTTTTTGCCCCTTACAGCCTCCTTCTCTCCTTTGATTTCATTAAACAAAAGGCTTGTCTTTCTAGGGCTTTTTTTTACAAGAAAAGACTAGGTTTTCTTCTTTGACCTGAAGGAATCGCTAGTTTAGTTATTACCTGGAGCATATTCAAACCATTCTTCAGTCAGAGGGTATTAGAAATGCTGAAAGTTCTTTGTTAGTAGCATCCTATAAGGCACCGTAGCAGTTCTTCTCTTATCCTTGGTAATGGCACTGAGCATGTAGTCTATTATCATTTTAGGCAAATTTACCTTTCATTTGGTCATCAAACAGAAAAGTAGCATATAATCCATTCCTAGTAAAACATCTATACTTCCTCGCTTAGGAAGAACAGTGAACTAAGCCACAGTAAACACTTTCCTTACCCTAGAACTAAGGAAGGTAGTAGTAATGTTACCAGGTTTGTATTTAGTTGAATCAGTAAGGGATTTTGAAACTTCTTCAGCATTCATGTTGAGAGACTTGAACCATTCTTTATTAGCTAAACAGTTGACTCCAGTTGTAAGAGCGCTGACCACAACAGCTAAATCTGACAACCCTATTTCCATGAAGGTATCCCTAATGGTTGTTAAGAGGGTGGTTTGGTTCTTTGCCTCCAAAAAATAGTAGAAACCAGTGACTATTCATGGAAAAATCTTGCTTCAATAAGGAGTTGTTCAGCCTTTTTCAAGTGCTATAATTCTTCGAGAAAAATCTTCCTTATAAATCTCCAACATATGAGGTTCATTGAACATAATGAGAGGTCCTCGTTTAGATGATGATCCATCTATTTCTCATTCTTCAGGCATAAAAAAAAGACTAGGAGATGATAAAAGGTAAGAAGGTGTTAGGGTCTTATGAGAAAGGAAAGCGAATAGTTATTGTAGAGATGAGGATTTGTTGAGCAAGAGTTTGCAATTACAGAAAGGAGGAATGGAAGAAGAGTAACCACTTGAGGTAGCATGTTTGGGAAGATAAAGGTAAAGGTAATATATAAGGAGTGGAGGTTTTTAAGTGATAGGACATGTCTGACTAAAGGTGAGGTGACATGGGAAAGAAAAACATAAAAGAATGGGAATTATCCCACCTTTTCCTATTTCTTTCAGAAAGAGAGTTTTTTGACTCTTGTGATCACTCTCTGAAGAAGTTACTTTTTGAACTTCACAGTTTACCTTCTAACCCTCTAAAGAATCTTCATAAACTCATCATAGGCTCATCTTCCTGTACTGACTTCTATGCTCCCATATAATCATTATTTTCTGACCTTCAATTCTTTTTTTTCTGGCTAACCCATCTTTTTTTTTATCTTGCAAACTGGACTTCTGATATAGTATCCTGACTTTTTAATGTTCTGATCAACTAACTAATCATGTAGATTGAACTTCTATTGTCCTTGCAGACTTGATGTACTCTGTCTAATGATTTTTGATGGCTTTACTAGATCTTCTGATAGGAGTTATGAAGAGAGAATCCCTAAAGATGTTTTATACATGCATGCTTATGTAGATGTGAAAGCTTTTAAAGAAATTTTTTTTTCAAAATAGAAAAGCAAAGAAGAGATCTTCAGCAACAGATGAATATATCTGATACAAGGTCTATAGTATTGACATTTATTTACTCAATATCCATATTTTTGAACAATAAAACAAATAAAAGGTTTCACAACACAAGCCTGGATTTAGAGTGCTGAAGGGATTCTTGATAAGGTAAATAACACTAGTATTATCTTAGAAGATAAAAAAATGAAATACCTCAAGAAAAGTCTTCCAGCTCGTTCCTTATCCGCAGCTTCTGAATGCAACAGATTTCATCATTATTTGTGCTTGTTCTTTCAGCCCTTTCTCTGGAGAAGTTTGCAACAGCAAATAGCATTCTATTGCAAAGGCTTCATCATAGTTTGTTTTCTGTTGATCGGTATAACCTTGTTCAGCCATGTTTACCCTGATGATGTCAGCTTTATCCAAATATTCTTGATCATTTACTTTGTACTGATGATGACGTCTCAATATGTTATGTAAACTTTACCTTTCTCTCATCCTTGGTCAACACATTTAGCATAGATTCCACCCAACTTTGATTACTCAAAGCTTTTTTAATACATTTAGGATCAGTGGTGAAGATGAAAGTACAATTTGATGTATATCTAAGGAATAACCTGGTTCTCATACCTTTGGCAATGTCTCTACGAACTTCGTTTTGAGAAAACTATCTTTAAAACGGAGACTCTTGTAGTTTCTGTACATTGAGATTTTTCAACTTCTTCATGTTCAAATTGTTCATCTTTTAAGTTCAGAAAAAGTCATTTTCTGATGGCTTGGGAGTTCTGAGCATGTTTTCTGAAAGGATGATGTTTTGGAGCTCAAAATTTGATGGTTTGGCTTTTCATCTACTAGCTTTTCTAGAACTTCCTTGAGATTTATCTTCTCAGGACTTTTCAACAAGATTATTGAGATTATTAGCAAGGTCTTCTTTAAGCTTGTTCATCATTGTACTTCAGAAGTACCAAGTTGTTATCCTTCACGTTTTAGAGAAACTCTCACGCTTAGAACAAGGTATCTAGAATGATCATCATCTATTTGCTCCTTGATACTTCATTAGAGAATCTTTTCAGAGAAACCTACAAGAAAATGATTTGATTTTGGTACCCAGACCTTCTTGGGTCCTTTTGGTTAGTTTTGAAGAAAGATATTTTTCAACCTTTCAACAGATTTCTTTCTCAAGATCCATTTGTCAGGCAAGTTTCTCTTCTTACAAAAGAGAGAGCATGAAACAGGATATAGATATAATAGATGAGGTTGCATAGCAATTTTTATCTTCTGTTTCCTTTGTATATCCCAGACCAGTTTTATGAAACTATAGATTCTGACCATTTTCACAAAAACAAAGTTTTCGAAATATATTGTGTAACACCCTAGTAATTAACCAGATACACCTAGGTTGAATCTGATTAATGACTAGACTTTACTCCTTGCTTTGGTTCTTTCTTCATAATTTGAAAATACTTAGTGAAATTACGAGCCATTTTTTTTCTTTACACATAATTGAAAACGTGAGCCGAGTACAACGTGAACGAGTAAGCGGAGTATAATAAGACGTTTAAGAATATATCACATCATATCACTTAGGCTCCATCATATAACATCCATAAGCACATAGCATATATTTACATACAATAACCTCACTCAAAGGGTGGGTTATGTTCATACATCATTATCTTATGCAAACCCATAAAAGAAAATATACATAAGGAAATACATGCCCCTAAACTAGATAACTCCATAAGCCGGGAAGGTTATCCTAAAACTAGGGTGCATGAACACACATAAATCTACTAAGAACCTTCTATGGCCACTGTCCTGGAAATGGGGGAATAAATCCGATCCACTGATGAGCTCCCTCGGGAGCGGACACACGAGATGCACCAGGCTGGAGTCGCATGGACGGCCTTCTTGCTAACCTCGGCTGAACAACTGTTTCCTCACTACCCTCTCTTACACGTGTGGGAGTAGGAGCAGAGCTCTCAGAATATACATGAGTAGGAGTGTCCTCTGAAGGATCAGTTTCAGAATATCTTGTCTCGGGAACATATTCTGGAAATCCATGGACAGCAGATGAAGCGGGATAAGAATGTAAAATCCTTTCATCAAGTGGACGTGCATGTTCGAAAACCATTTCATCGCCATAGGGAGAAGTAGGAGAAAATCGATAACTAGGGACAGGATGTGCAAATGGACGACCTATGTAAATAAAAACACGAACTGCGCACCTCCCTTCAAAATGATACGAGCGATGCACCGGATCATAGTGGAATTCCCAAGTAGGGATATCAACGAACAAGACGAATGTCGTCATTTGACTCTGGAGACAATGACGGAAATAAAGAAATGGGAGTGAGAATCTTGCTAAAGAATTCTCAGTAAGGTACCTCCTTCTACAAAGGTCATCATCAAAGTCCCCAGGAACCTCGGGATTATTCTAAAATAGTGAGCATGCAAAGATTCATTTTAAGTTCGGACAAATACTTAACCGAGGTTCGTCAATTTTTAATCATGCGTCTTATAATGCATCATATTCTTAACATGTCATATTTACAATGAGCTTTTCCTTTATCATTACATCATATTCCTCATCATCATTATCAAAATAACATGCATAAAAGAACGTCATATAATATTAGCTACACATGGACACAGTGCACATATTTCATTTCTTTAGTGCCTTAGGTGACTTAAAATCTTATCATCATCGTTATTTTCCTTGGGCCACCCTATACTCCACCCTTTTGGAAGTAATTTAGGTTATGAGCTCATACTTTACTAGTCGTCACTAGCATATACTTATCCCTTTTGATAAGCTAAAGTCCCGACTCTACCCTTTTGAGAGAACGGGTTAGGGGGCTAAAATCATCTTTTCACCACCTATAGTCTGATGGTTCCAAAGGGTCATTTTCTTATAAGTGTAAGTCACCATTAAATCTTTGCATGTTATATCACAATACAATTCATAAACATCATAACATTTTTTCATTTATAGTCTTAAGCTAGAATAATATATATCAACTGTAATCATGCATATGGGAGATTCCCAGGAAAGAGAGGTGGTCACAATGGACACGCTTAAATACCAAGTCTTTCCTTAGCCAGAACCTTTCCAAATTACACTTTTACAATGATACACTTTCTTCTAGCAACAAAGGTAAATTTTACATAATAAAGAATATTTCATGTATAAGCATTCTCATTATTTTCCACAGCAACTATAACATGCAAGCCAGGAAATCATTCAATGATATCAAGTACTTAATAAGCATCCAATCCTTACATAGAATTATCAATTATAGAACTAATTAGTTACTAAACCAATTATGAATCATTCTCTTAACAATAAACCATAATTATCACAACTTCAATCATATCAAATCATTATCACACATTGATACTAAACTCAGATCACTGGCCGAATCATGAACCTCATGCAATTACATAGAATCATATTTTAAGTGCATATAAAATACTAGTTCCCCGTAAAATCCTTGCAAAGCTTTAAAACTCATTTAGAAACTAGTTCTTTTGTCAAATTTGGAGGATCTTCACAATTAAAATTCTCACTTAAGATAAAAGGAGTAAGTCTTGAGCTTTAGAGATTTAGGTGACATCTTAGAATTATAAACATGCTATGCAACCTTATTTTAATCTTATCTTTATAAGGTGATAGCTTGGAATTATAAACATGATATGCAATTCCATTTCTTTATCTTTAAGATTTAAGGTGATGACTTGAAAATTAAACATGATGCAAGAACTTGAAATATAAACATGATACAAGAAACTGGAGCGGCGGTAATCCGCACAAGACCAGTAGAGGGAGAAGAGAATTATTAAGAAACCGGAGCGGCGGTAGTCCGCACAGGACCAGTAGAGGGAGAAGAGAATTATTATTACATCTTTTTAAGCTCAAATCTCAAGACTTTTTAAAGAATAAATTCTTTAACTCCAATAATCATATTTCTTTGCTTGTGATACATGGGCAAGTCTTTGAGCTCTAGGATCTTTAGGTGATGGCATAAAATAAACATGCCATGCGTTGATTCTTTTAGCCATTATAAAATATAGTGAGAGCATAAATTAAATATGAGATGCAACCTCTTTATTATCTTGAAAGATTAAGTGATGACTTGAAACATAAACATGAAATACAAGCTTGGAATTTAAACATGAGAAATGCAAGTTCATTTATTCATTCTTGAAAATTTAGTGATGACATAGAAGATAAACATGGTTATGCAAAGCATAAACTTAATCATGGATGCAAATTCATTTTGTTTCTTTACTAGAGCTCCTTCAAGACTTTAAAAGAATTATAAATTCAACCCAATACATATCTTAACAAGAAATAAAACATAAGAGGAAAATACATCTTTCAAGTTCTAAACTAAAAATCTTTGTTTTAGCATCATAAAGCATTATTCTTTAAAGTTTTGTATCAAGTGAAATTTTCAAGTTTTAGAGGCCTAACTTGTAATGGATTTACAACCCACCCTCAAGGTCCTTATCATCAAGCCATCATCTTAGTTCCACCTAGGCCATATGGTTGAATTGGTTAAAGAAAAATTGAAGAGGAAAACTAAAATGAAAAGCTAAGGTAAGTTCATAATTTCATCATTTTGAGCTAAAAACACAACTCCTCAAAGCATAGAAATAAACTTAGAAACTACTCCCTACCTAATCTGAGTTGAAGAAGAGGAAGAGAACTTGGTTTCTTGAAGTGAAATGAAACAAAATCTCTTTGAAAAAATTGAAGAAAGAATTCAGCCAAAGAGGAGGAAGAAAGAAAGTTTTTGGTGCTCCTAAAAACTAGTTATGAACCAAGCATTCCAAGACCGCTCAAGCAAGCCTATTTATAGAAGATTTTGAGACTTCTAATTGGCCAAAATGATGAGGTAGTGGACGGAATTTTGCAGGAGAAATAAGGGAGGAAAAATCATTTTAGACAAAGTTGTATGAAATTAAGGAATTATGTCTCTTATGGTGACATTTTGGCATTTTCTTTTAGTGCAACTTTTGGCAATAATTCAGCTGCATAATGGCATCAATAATTTCGTCCATTACAGCCCAAAGAAGTGAAATTTGTGTGTTCCATGCATTATTTAGGTGTAGGCAAGGTATTCATGTAATTTAGAGAATTTACGGTTAAGGGTTTAAGTGAATTAGTAAGTAATTTGGGTGTTTTTGAGCAATTTTGGGTTCTAATCAATCTAAATACATAATTTTGACTCTAGATTAATATTTAGAATTTAATAAGCTTTAATTTGAGGCTAATATTGCTTAGGTTTCGGTATACGAATCAAAAATCCCGAAATTCGCAAAACTGTCCAAAAACAGGGGCAAAATCGTACTATCACTTAAAAACTGCCTGAGGCCACCCGAGCTTAACCAATGGTTAATCATGGCTTAAAAACACATTTTAAAACATTTTAGTGAGGTTCGGGCTCAGTCACCACGCACATCGCAGTTAAAACAAACAGATGGGCGTTTTGGTCATTTCGCGCGTCGGAACTCAAAATTGAGATCCTTCTGCTCTATTAACACACATAACACAAACAATCCCTTATTATCCTCAAAATATCCCCTTGAGAATAGGTGGGGCCCACGATCCTCATTTTCTGAGTAAAATAACTTCAGGGGCATTTTGGTCATTTTATACGTACAGAAATTCGGGATTTGCGACTCTCGCATGAATCGTTCCTAACCTCTCTTCTAATGTGATATTCCTTTATTGAGGATTGTTCGGCCTCAAATCTTATGTAATAATTACCTACAGTAATTCGGTAATTGAGTAATTTCTAATGACAGTAAAAATTACAGTAAAAATTGGGGTGTTACATATTGAATGTTCTAGGTCAGATTTTTAGAAGCCATGAAGTCTTTTCTAAGATTCAGAAATAATTTTCTGATATTCCTCACATTTCTTTTGGAGATTTCAATTTTATTACTTGAGAAGAAAGAATTTTCCTTGAAAAAAAAAATCATATTTTCAGTTTTCCAGCTTCAGACTTGATCTTCTCAAGTTTTCATAGCAACCTTATGAGTTTCTTGACTAGTTTGAGATATATAGGAGAATATGTTTAAAACACTTCTCGCAACCCATCATATAAAGCAGTTATAACATTATATGAAGAATAAGATGCAGATACAATTACCTCGCTTATCTTTATTGAAAAACCCTTATTGTAACGCCCCGATTTTCCCGTGTACAAATGACCAAAATACCACTGAGGCCATTTTTACCTGGAAAATAAAGATAGCCGGCCCCGGCTATCCTCAAGGGGACTATTTTGATATTGAATGGGGATTATGTGTGTTAATAGTATAACACCCTAATATTCGACCCAATACTACTAGTACGTACTTAGGCCAAATATTAGTCATTACTTACTGTCATGGTTCTTTTTACTTGGAAAATAACTCAACGAAAATACGAGCCAATTTTTTTTTTCAAAACATTACTTAAAATAGAAGCCGCGTGTATCTTACCAGATTGGTATCATAAAGTGCAGAAATATAAACATAGAAGTGGCTCCAAATCATAGCATCATCACAACTGAAATACTTCATATATAATATGCCTACCCTACGGGGCAGGACTCTTCAAGTACACAATAACCATGAGTACAGTGGAAATACAGAATACATGGAAATGAACTAGAAAGAAACATCCCTACCCACGTGCAACCTAAGGTGGATAACCTCAGCACAAAAGAGGTTTCATCCATACTACGTGTCGTGCGTGCACTAAGGGCTACCCTCCAATATATATAGCGGAATCATGGGTACGAAGGAACGTAGCCAATCCACGGGCGGAGCTCGGCGGGTGCAAGCATGCCCTGTGACTGAACGTGTCGTCCGTGTCGGGGTCGTGGTCCAAGCACCGAAGCCCTCTGACGCTGAGTGACTATCTCCTCACTGCCCATCGATCACCGAGGCGGAGTGGGGGCAGAGTCCTCCTCCGAGTGCTGCGATAGTGGCACGTATTCCGGTATGTCAACTGAACCGGCAGAGTGGGTCCGTAGGTTCCTCTCATGTCGTGCCCGTGCACGCTCAAAAATCGTGGGGTCACCATAGGGGGATGTCGGGGAGAAGCGATAACTATATACGGGGTGTGCAAACGGCCGTCCCAAAAACATGAAGATGCGTACAGTACATCGGCCCTCAAAATGGAATGACCCGTGCTCCGGGTCATGGTGGACCTCCCACCGGGGTTTATCAACGAATAGCACGAACGTCGCCATCTCGCTCTGAAGACGTAATGGAAAGAAAGAGATAGAGGGAGTGAGATTCTTATTAAAGAAACTCAGTAGGGTTCTCCTCCTATCCTAGGTGTCATCATCTACGTCTCCAGGTATCTCGGGTTATTTATAAAACCATGGACATATATTGGTTCAATTATGAGTTTTCTAAAGTCTCAATTTTCGAAATCCATTCCTTTTAACATATCACTTGTATTTACATAAATCATGGGAAATAAATTGTGGGACTTCAATCATATAGTTTGAACGGAAATCATATAACTTGGGTCATAGTGTAACGCCCCGATTTTCTGTCTGAGTGGAAAATGACCGAAATGCCCCTGAGGTCATTTTCGGCCCGGAATTCGAGGATGGCCGACTCGACAGTCCTCGAAGGGCCAACTCAATGTTTGAAGGGGATTAAATGACCCTTGAGTGGTTCCGGAGGTGGAAGTCTTATTTTCCGCAGTTTTGGGTCAAAATGACCAAAATACCCTTGTAACGTTTTACGCGGGTAAAGGTGCCGTTTGAGCCCGGAACTTTCCCCAGAGGTTTAAAACCATGTTGTTACATGTTTCAAAACATCTGTTTGAGTCCCGGCAGTCCCGGGTAGTTTTAGTGCAAAATTACAATTTTGCCCCTAGAATAGTGTTTTTGAGCTTAATGATGTAATTAAGCAAACCTAAGCAATATTAGGCTCTAAACGAAGATTAATTGATTTCCCTAATTAATCTAGAGTCAAAATAAGTTATTAAAGTTAATTAGAACCTAAAATTGCTTAGATTAAACTTAAATCCCCTTTTAGAACTCAAGATTCCTAGTCTTGGAATCTTGAATAGTGTTTTCTCTCTCCAATTCCTTAATTCAAGGAATTGTGTCTAGAATTGTTTATACACTAAAATGAATTCATAAATCACTAATGATGCAAGAACACTCTCTAATTATGTCTTGCCAACCTTAATTACCCATTTCCTCACCTAAACACTTTCTTACAAATTCCTAATCTTAAGCATAATCAAAGATACACCTAAACACAACTCTAAACCACAATTAAAATGCAAACTAATCCTCCCCCAAATCTGATGCACATGGCCGAAACTCTCACCCCCATTTGACCACATGTTGATTTGTTTCTCACTCAAAGAACCATGCTTGAGGCCATACTTTGAACCATACCTCACCATGCCTCAAGACCACATTATCTCACCTCATGGAACTCATGGTCTCCCTCCCCATCTGATGGCCGAAGCCTTCCTCTCCATGTGCACCCTTCATTTGTTTCATTTCTCTATAAATAGCTTGCTTGGGTGAACTTGTATCATTTTGGGTTCATTTGCAAAGTGTAAGTTTTCAAAGAAACACTTCAAAGCTTCCTTTTCTCTCAAGTTCAAGCCTTCAAAGTTCTTCAAGTTCTTCATCTTCTTCATCTTCTTCTTCCATCTTCAAGATCATCACACCAAGTATGGATTTTCTTTCAAGTACTTCTTTCTTTAAAGTTCTTGTTCTAGCTTCATGGTCATAGTTTCTCTTGACTTTTTTAGAACTTCTTTTCTTCTCCTTTTTCTTTCTCATTTTCAGCCATGGGCCTTGAAGTTCAAAGAAATGAGAACTTGATGATGAGAGTTTCATGATGATATTCATCACTTGAAACAAACTCTAGAGCTTGATCTTTGTTCTTGAGCAAAAATGTTTCTAGTTCTTTCTTTCTTGAACTCTTGAGAACTTTAGCTTTGATGGTTTTTAAAATGGTTCTATGAACTCAATGATGAGAACTCATGGTGTTGGTGTTAATATATCACCAAGATCATGGACTCTAGAGTTTTCAAATATTCCTTTTCTTGCCTAGAATGTTTCGGCCATTTCCCTTTCTTTTACATGTTCAATGTTTTGATTTTCTAAAAATGTTGTCTTGAGTTCTAGGAACTCTAAGCTTTACTTAACCTTGGTTGGATGAGTTTTGGTTGAGGATTGAGTTCCTTTAAAGTCTTGTTAAGAGCTCTAGAAAGATAAAATGGAACTTGCATAATTTATTTTATGCTTGCATTTATATTTACATTCTTGCTATGCACCTTTACTTTCAAGCTATCACTTAAGAACATAAAGATTAAAATGGAACTTGCGTCATCACTTAATTTAATTCTCAAAGCCTTTCTATTTCGGCCTTAAAGTCGATTGTTGTTGGGCCGAGAGCACTAAAATAAAGAATTGAACTTGCATTATCACCTAATTAATTTCTCGAATGCCTTTCTATTTCAGCCTTAAAGTCGATTGTTGTTGGGCTAAGAGCACTAAAATAAAGAATTGAACCTTGCATATTTACTTTCAAGCTTGCACGTTTAAGTTTATGCCTTGCATATTTATCTTAAGTCATCACTTTATTTTGTAAGCAAGATTAAAAATGAAAAGCATGAGCACGTTTATTTTATGTCATAACTTAAGAACATAGAGCTCAAAGACTTGCCCATTTCATTTCAAGTTAAAGTTTAATGTGAATGCATTCTTTGAATGCATGTTTTCGGCCAAGTAGTGATGATGGACTTGTAATGAGTTTTCATCTAGCTACAAGGACCAATAGTCTATGTTCTAAGTTTTTCTTAAAGCTTTACAAATCTTTACAAGGTTATGTTATTATGAGATATGACTTTATTCCCTTTTAGAAGATGAAACATATTTTGGTCACTGACCTAAGGCTTCTCTTAGCCTCTTGATGAATTAAAATGATTTGCAAAGAGTTTTAGAAATTCTAAATTGATTCCAAGAGAAACTAGTTAACTTATATACCTAGAGATGTCAATATAGTTCTCTTATTGAAGCTAGATGTTTTCGGTACTGTCATGATGAGCTTGTGGCTGTATGATGATGTTTTGATGTGTTTGAATGTGTGAAAATATCATATGATGAAGTAGAAACGATTCTATGCATGATAGGTAAGAAACTAGCTAACTAGAAATGCTGTAAAGCTAGAATTTAACATAGTTTAGACCCATTTGTTTTTGGAATTTATCCAAACTGTTTTAATGGGAACATAATCAGATTAGGATTGTTTAGACATGAAAAACTTGGTAACATTTGGATTAGAATTGAATTTTAGGACCTATAGGGAAACTAGTAACTAGAAAATCGTAAAAATACAAATGTAGAACTCTTAGAACATTTAGTTTTCTGGATTCTGTCCAGCAACATTATGTAACACCCCGATTTTTCTGTCCGAGGGAAATGACCAAAATGCCCCTGAGGTCATTTCCTGACCCGAACTCGAGGGTAACCAACTCGGTCATCCTCGAAGGGTTAACTCAATGTTTGAAGGGGATTGAATGGCCTTTGAATGCTTCCGGAAGCGAAAATTTCGCTTTCATAGCTTTGGTCAAAATGACCAAAATACCCCTAGAGCGTTTTTACGCGGGTAAACGTGCCGTTTGAGCCCGAAACTTTCCCCAGAGGTTTAAAAACATGTTTTCATGTGCCTAGGGGTCTCTGTTCAAGTCCCGGTGGTCCCGGGCAGTTTTAGTGCAAAATTACGATTTTGCCCCTAGAATAGTGTTTTTGAGCTTAATGACGTAATTAAGCAAACCTAAGCAATATTAGGCTCTAAACGAAGATTAATTAATTTCCCTAATTAATCTAGAGTCAAAATAATTTATTAAAGTTAATTAGAACCTAAAATTGCTTAGATTAAACTTAAATCCCTTTTTAGAACTCAAGATTCCTAGTCTTGGAATCTTGAATAGTGTTTTCTCTCTCCAATTCCTCAAATCAAGGAAATGTGTCTAGAGTTGTTTAGACTCTAAATTGAGGATTTAACTCTCTAATGGTGCAAGACCACTCCTTAATTATGTCTAGACCACCTTAATTACCCATTTCCCTTACCTAAACACTTTCTTACAAATTCCTAATCTTAAGCATAATCAAAGATACACCTAAACACAACTCTAAACCACAATTAAAATGCAAACTAATCCTCCCCATGCATGATGAAGTTTCGGCCAGACCTCATCCCCATTGGCCACATGTTTAATTGTTTCTCACTCAAAGAACCATGCTTGAGGCCATATCTTGAACCATACCTCACCATACCTTAAGCCATACCTCACCATACCTCAAGAACACATTATCTCACCTCATGGAACTCATGGAAGCCCCCAATCTGCACCTTACATGGCCGAAGTCTTCATCAGCCTTCACACCCTCCATTTGCTTCATTTCTCTATAAATAGAATGCCTTGAGGAGCTTGCACCACTTTTAGATCATTTGCTAAGTTTAGGAACTCTCAAAGCTTTTCTTTTTCTCTCAAAGTTTTTGTGTTCTTCAAGTTCTTGGAGTTCCTCAAGTTCTTCATCTTCTTCATCTTCTTCTTCCATCTTCAAGTTCATCACATCAAGTAGGGATTTTTTTTCATGTATTCTTTCTTTAGAGTTCTTGCTTCAAGCTTTATGTTCATAGTTTCTCTTGATTCTTTTTAGAACTTCTTTTCCTTTCCTTGTTCTTGCTCATTTTCGGCCATGGGCCTTGGAGTTCAAAGAAATGAGAGCTTGATGATGAGAGTTTCATGATGATGTTCATCACTTGAAACAAACTCTAGAGCTTGATCTTTGTTCTTGAGCAAAAGTGTTTCTAGTTTTTCCTTTCTTGAACCTTTGAGAACTTTAACTTTGATGTTGTTTCAAAATGGTTCTAATGACTCAATGATGAGGTCTCATGATGTTGGTGTTAGTATATCACCAAGATCATGGATTCTAGAGTTTCAAACATTTCTTTTCTTTCCTTGAAGTTTCGGCCATTACCTTTCCTTTTCATGCTAAATGTTTGATTTTCTAAATATGTTATGTTGAGTTCTAAGAACTCTAGACTTTTACTTTGTCTTGGTTTGATGAGTTTGGGTTGAGGTTTCAGTTCCTTTAAAGTCTTGTTAAGAGCTCTAGAAAGATAAAATGAACTTGCATAATTTATTTTATGCTTGCATTCATATCTACATTCTTGCTATGCGTCTTTATTTTCAAGCTATCACCTAAGAACATAAAGATTAAAATGGAACTTGCATCTTCACTTAATTTAAATCTCGAAGCCTTTCTATTTCGGCCTTAAAGTCTATTGTTGTTGGGCCTAGAGCACTAAAATAAAGAATTGAACTTGCATTATCACCTAATTAATTTCTCGAATGCCTATCTATTTCGGCCTTAAAGTCGATTGTTGTTGGGCCAAGAGCACTAAAATAAAGAATTGAATCTTGCATATTTACTTTCAAGCTTGCACGTTTAAGATTATGCTTCGCATATTTACTTTCAAGCTTGCACGTTTAAATTATGCCTTGCATATTTAATTTCAAGTCATCACTTTACTTTGAAAGCAAGATTAAAAATGAAAAGCATGAGCACGTTTAGTTTATGTCGTAACTTAAGAACCTAGAGCTCAAAGACTTGCCCATTTCATTCCAAGTTAGAGTTTAATGTAAACCATACTTTGAATGTATGTTTTTCGGCCAAGTAGTGAGGATGGACTTCCAATGAGTTTTCATCTAGCTACTAGGACCAATAGCCTATGTTTTAAGTGTTCCTTAAAGTTTTACAATTCTTTATAAGGTTATGTCATTATAAGTTGTGATTCCAATCTCTTTTAGGGGATGGAATATGTTTTGGTCACTGACCTAAGGATTCACTTAGCCTCTTGATGATTTAAAACGTCTTGCAAAGAGTTTTAGAAGTTCTAGATTGATTCCAAGAGAAACTAGTTAACTTATGTACCTAGAAATGTCAATTTAACTTTCTTATTGAAGTTAAATGTTTTCGGTTCTGACATGATGAGTATGATGCTGTATGATGATGTTTTGATGTGTTGGAATGTGTGAAAATATCGTATGATGATGTAGAAGCGATCCTATGCATGATAGGTGAGAAACTAGCTAACTAGAAATACCGTAAAGCTAGAATTTAACATAGTTTTGACCCATTTGTTTATGGAACTAATCCAAACTGTTTTAATGGGAACATAATCAGATTTAGATTGTTTAGACATGAAAAACATGGTATCATTTGAGTTAGAATTGAATTTTAGCACCTATAATGAAACTAGTAACTAGAAAACCGTAAAAGTGCAAGTTTAGAACTTTTAGAACATTTATTTTTATGGATTCTGTCCAGCACCCTTACAACATGATAAACATGATTAATAATTAGTCCTTAAGCATAGGAATGTCTCATAATTGATTTAAATTTAATTTATAGCGCCTTAGGCGAAGACGGAACCAAGAAAGGATCTAAAACGTAAGTTCTAGAACCCCGTAAACACAAGTTAGAGATTTTTCCCTATGCTATTCAGATTTAAGTATGAACATGAGAATGAAGAATGATGTTTAAATATGAGCCTTAGGTGCATAAAATATGAGCGACGGATATTAGAGAACCATATCTCATGATTAAGACCCGTAAGGGTCAAAGCATAAGCTACCGTAAGGATAAACGGTTGAGAGTTCTATGATGATGCATGAGTTATGTAAATGATGATGATGTTATTCATATGATGAATTCATGAGGATATATGTATATGTGGCATAAAGCAAATTTGGAAGGAATTCGATTGTAATGCCATCGTGCCGCCGAATTCCCGACAAATTTGGGGACTTAAAGAGATTTTAAAAATTAAGGTACTAAGATGGATTCTAGGATGACACCGGTTCGGCCGAGCACCTCCATAGAACTCATGTGACATCGGTACCATTTTATACTCTTAGGTGACACCGGTTCGGCCGAGCACCCCTAAGAGATTTGCCCCCTAACCCGTACTCAGATAGTCGGGATTTATGATTTATGATACGCTTATCGTTAAGTGGTAAGTAAGAACTAGTGACGACTAGTTAAGGTATGAGCTCATAACCTAGATGTATGACACGCTCGGGTGACACCGGTTGGCCGAGCACCCCAGATTCGATTGATCTTTAGGGTGGCCCATGAGGAAGAGAAGTTCATGATTATGATTATGTCACTAAGTTTTGTCCCATATGAATGTTACTATTGCCACTTTATGCCACCAATGATGATGATGCTTGATGTTATGTTTTATATATGTGCATTAGGTAGTGCCATGCATACATTTTCTATTATGTTGCATTCATGACATTAAGATCATCTTAAAATGAATGGACCTTGGCTAAAGTATATTTTGAAGTTTAAAATGAACTAAATGCATGTTCAGACATTTCGTATAATTAAACCCAAGGTTCCTGAGGACGTAGATGACGACACCTAGGTAGTAGGAGGCCCTACTGAGATTCTTTAGTAAGATTCTCACTCCCTCTATCTCTTTCTTTCCGCCACGTCTTCAGATGGCGACGTTCGTAGTGTTCGTGGACACGCCGACATGGGAGGTGCACCATGACCCGGACCACGGGTCATTCCATTTTGTGGGTCGATGCACAGTTAGAGTATTCATGTTCATGGGTCGACCCTTCACTCCCCCTGTACATTCCCATCGTTTCTCCCCCATCTCACCTTTTGGCGATGACCTAGTGTTCGGCCGCCAGACGTCCTCGAGAGGAGAGGCTACGCCAGTACTCCACCTTCCGCATCTGCCGTTCGAGACTACCCAGTATGTGCCCGTTGCCCATCGTCCTTCTCGGAGATGGATCCTTCCGAGGATTCGGCCACCCAGGTACCCTCCGAGGGATCTTCCCCCACCATACCTATGGACTTCGGAGAGGATAGCGAGCCCACCGTGACTCAGCCGAGGCGTGCACGACGACCGGAGATGCGGCCATACCCTGGGAGTCATATTCGATCCCCACTCCGCCTTTTCACACCCGAGGAGCTCGCTCAGTTTCCCGGATATCTGCCTCGATCACGAGATGGTCGCCAGTAGGAGGTCGAGGATGGCCCGAGTTAGAGCACACACCACATAGATAGGGATAAACCTTCTTTTGTTTAAAGGTTATCCTATTAGTTGCACTCGGGTAGGGGAGTAGATTATGTTTATGTTTATGTTGTATTTTCTTTCATGTACTTCCATGTACCAAATCAAGTCTCACGCTTATAAGTGGGCAAATTATAATTATATATGAGATGTTATTCAGTGTCTCTCATGATGTGCCCTTCTATGCTTTATGCTATGACGTTATGAGATGTATGTTTTGTCCGTTGCAAGTTATATCGCATCACGCGGCTCTCACTTTGTATTTCAAAAAAAAATTTACCCGTATTTTCCGCTAAGTATTTCTAAGTAAAATTGAGAACTATGAGGTAACAGACTAATGTTTAACCTAAGTATGTTCTAGAGTATTGGGTTAAAAATTAGGATGTTACACCTTACAACATGATAAATGTGATTTATAATTAGTTCTTAAGTATAGGAATGTCTCATAATTGATTCAGATTTAATTTATAGCGCCTTAGGCGAAGACGAAACCGAGAAAGGGTCTAAAACGTAAGTTATAGAACCCCGTAACCATAAGTTAGAAATTCTGCCCTATGCTTTTCAGATTTGAGAATGAATATGAGAATTAGGAATGACGATTAATTATGAGCCCTTAGGTGCATAAAATATGAACGACAGATGTTAGAGAACTATATCTCAAGATTAAGACCCGTAAGGGTCAAAGCATAAGCTACCGTAAGAGTAAGCGTTTGAATATTCTATGATGATGCATGTGGTATGTAAATGATGATGATGTTATTCATATGAGGAATTCATGTGGATGTATGTTTATGTGGCATAAAGCAAATTTGGAAGGAATTCGGCGTAATGCCACCGTGCCGCAGAATTCCCGACGAATTTGGGGACTTAAAGAGATTTTGAAAATTAAGGTACTAAGATGGCTTCTAGGATGACACCGGTTCGGCCGAGCACCTCCATAGAACTCATGTGACATCGGTACCAATTTATACTCTTAGGTGACACCGGTTCGGCCGAGCACCCCTAAGAGAATTGCCCCCTAACCCGTACTCAGATAGTCGGGATTTATGATTTATGATACGCTTATCGTTAAGTGGTAAGTAAGAACTAGTGACGACTAGTTAAGGTATGAGCTCATAACCTAGAGATGTGACACGTTTTGGGTGACACCGGTTCGGCCGAGCACCCCCAGAGCGCTTGTCTTTTAGGGTGGCCCATGAGGAAGATAAGTTTCATGATTATGATTATGTCACTAAGTTTGTCCCATATGTGTAACACCCTGATTTTCTCTAAGCGTAAAAATGACCAAAATGCCCCTGAGATCATTTTTACCTGAAAATCGAGGACGGCTGACCTCGGCCATCCTCATAGGGCTATTGTAATGTTTGAAGGGGATTATATGTGATGGCGTGTTTAATAGAGCAGAAGAATCTTATTTTTGAGGTTTCTGCGTATAAATGACCAAAATACCCTTACAGTAATTTAAGGCAGATTTAAGTTCCATTTTGACCCGGACTTTGCCCGGAGGTTCAAAACAATGATTTTAAGGCATGAACTATGTTTGTTTAAGTCCCGGTGGTCCCGGACAATTTTTGAGTAAAATTATGATTTTACCCATGCTTAGTGCATTTTGGGCTTAATGAGTTATCTAACTCAGAACCTAGGCGATTTTAGGCTCTAATTGAAGGTTAATTAATTTCCATAATTAATCTAGAGCCAAAATCATTATTTAAAACTAATTGGAATCTAGAATTGTTTAAGGAAATTTAGAACTTTTTTCTAAATTCTTTTCTTTCTTTTAAAAGAAAAAGCAACTATGAATAGTGTTTTCACTATTCACACTCCCTTTCCCAATGACACTCTCTTTTCCAAGAAAGTTGTCACTCTCAAATAATTATGATCACATTTGAAAAATATATGTCATTCAAAATTCAAAAGAATAAATTGTTTATGTTGTCACTCAAAGCTTTCAATCAAGTTTCATAATCAATCATACCTTCCATACTTTCTTCCATACCTTTGAATGACAACGCATATAGATATTTTATCTTGTGGCCATAAAATTTTCTCTCCCTTGGCCCTATAATTTTCAGCCACTTCCCCCAAGAATTCAAAAGAATTTTATTTTATGTAGTCAATCAAGTTGTCTTTCAAGCTACCCTATGACCTATGCCTACTACCCATGGTTTCAATCACACCAAGAATAACTACACAAGAAGATATTTCTCTCTTCCTTCTTCAAGAAGCTTCAACCAACTCCCCCTTCACTCCTTCACTTGCCTATAAATACACCACACTCCACAACTCCATCACTTTTGCATCCTTCTCCAAAGTCTCAAACTCTCTCATTTCCTTCTCTCAAGCTTTCTCACTTTTCTCTCAAACTCTCAAAGAGTTCCTCAAGCTCAAGTTCTCTCCTTCATTTTCAAGACATAAGGTAGGGAACTCTTTCCAAATATGTCTTTGATTCTTATGCTTGAATCTTGATTGGGAGATGATGAATGGTTGAGCCTTTATGTTACTTCCTTTTTGGTTTGTTCCTTTTCTTCCCCCTTAGTTTTCGGCCTCAGGGCCTTGAATATGATGGCTTGATGATGAGTGTTCTCTAGATGTGACCATGAGTCCATCTCTCATGAGACCTCTAAAGCTTGAGTTTTCTTAAAGAAAGTTTCATTCTTTACAAGTTTAGTTAAAAGAGTTTATGTTTCTCTTGAACATTTTGGATCTTCTTCCTTTTTCTCCTCATGTTTTCGGCCATGGAGCCTTTTTACATGGGAAAAATGTAAGCTTGATGATGAGAGCTTCATGTTGATGCTTGTCACATGAACAAACTCTAAAGCTTGAAACTTTGGCCCTAAACCAAGCATGGTTTTGGTTTTGCTTTCTTCTTTATCATGAACTTTGTTTTAAATATTTGTTTTGAAGGAAGCTATGTACTTAATGATGAGGACTTAGGATGTTGATGCTTGGATCATCAAGATCTTGGTCCCTAGAGATTTAAAATGGTTCCTTTCTTTTGTTAAGATTCGACCATTTTCATGATTCTTGAAGTTAAGTTTTCTTTTGATGCCTTAGTACCAATGGTCTTTCTTTTCTTGTGAAGATGAGGGTTGGGTTGAGACTATGTTCCTTCTTAAAGTCTTGTAAGAGCTCTAGACAAGATATAAAAGTAACTTGCATTCACGTTTACTTTACGCTTTGCATAGCACGTTTATTTCTATGCAATCACTAAACCCCAAGACTAAGAATGAACTTGCATTAAGCACGTTTAAATTTCAAGCTTTGCATCTCATGTTATATTTCAAGTCCTCACTAAACTCAAAGATTAAAATGAAGGTGCATTTCATATTTATTTTGAGCTATCACTTTACTTCCTAATGGATCAGTAAGCGGAATGCATAGCACGTTTATTTTATATCATCACCTAAGATACTAGAGCTCAAAGACTTGCCCATTTCATCTTGAGAAGAGGTTAACCATGGAAACATTCTTGGAATGTACATATTGGCCATGTGATGATGATGGCTCCAAGATGAGTTTTCATTAGTCACAAGAGCCTATAACTCATGTTTTAAGTCTTTTTAAAACATAGGTGGTACTCAAAAGCATTTTGAGTATGTTCTTATATTTATGAGGGTTTTGACAAGTTAAAATGATTGCTAAGATGTTTTTGAAGTTCAAAATTGTTCCAAGAGAAACTGGCCACCATAAGCATTTCAAAGGAATGACTCAGATATGTTCAGACCTTATTTTTTCGTGTTTTTAAGATGCTGGTAATCGATTACACAGCCTATGTAATCGATTGCCAGAAAGCTCGGATGAGCTCAAACATGAACTTTTGCCCAAAGTAATCGATTACTATATAGTGTAATCGATTACACATTCTGGACTCTAGTAATCGATTACCGAATCATGTAATCGACTACCCAGATGTTCTAGGGGCCTAGCAGAGTGTTTTTAAACAAAGTAATCGATTACAAGTTCCATGTAATCGATTACCAGAACCCCCTATCTTCCATGTTTTGAAATCTCGAAGCTGTGTAATCGATTACGATACTTATGTAATCGATTACGTAACTCCAAGTTCACAAACAGAATGCCTTTCTGATTCGATGACTTGAAGCTATGACCTTACTTTGCTTGAATCTGGGAATTTTTATGACATGAGTTTATGCTTTAGCCTAACATGAATATATGATCTTGTGTTAGATTTCAAGCATGATCAAGTTAAACGGCTTATTGCTCTTGTTTACTATATGATGATTTTGCTCCATGTTTTAAGTGTGATGATGCTATGTGAGTTATTGCTCTTAAATGATGATTGTATCATTTGCATGTTATGGTACCCTTTAGAACCTTAAAGATGCCTATGTTAGAATTACACGATATATGTGACATGCATGGAATATGTAGCATCTTACGATGACTTGAACTATGAGAAAATGATCCTTTGGAACCATCAAACTATAGGTGGGGATGAGGTGATTCATATGTAACATGCATGAACTATGGGCATCTTGTCCTAACATGCTAAGACTTAAGGTGACATTGAACTATGAGACAGTGATCCTTTGGAACCATCAAACTATAGGTGGGGATGGGGTGATTCATATGTAACATGCATGAACTATAGGCATCTTGTCCTAACATGCTAAGACTTAAGGTGACATTGAACTATGAGAAAATGATCCTTTGGAACCATCAAACTATAGGTGGGGATGAGGTGATTCTATGCCCCCTAGACCCGTACTTTAAGTCGGGATTTTTAACTTATCACAATGTGATAAGTCCAGATGCTAGTGACGACTAGCGTGGTATGAGCTCATAACCTAGAGATTTCTCAAAAGGGAGAAATATTAGGGTGGCCCCCAGGAAGAAAAGGATAATATGTCAACGTCACCTAAGTAACCAAGTTAAGCTACCATGCACCATGTTTTAAGTAACCAAGTTAAGCTACCATGCACCATGTTTTAAGTTCCAAGATCTACGTTCCATGATTCATGTTTTATGTACCATGCACTATGTATCAAGTTCCATGTTCTATGTTTTATGATCTATGATTTTACGACCCACGTATCATGCACTATATCTATGAATGCTATACTTGTTAAAAAGCTAGTACTATTTGCATAGAGTATTGATATGCATATCATAAAGAAGCATGATGCATTCATTACAAGACTCATGATAAAATGAACGGGCCTCGGTAATGGATGTTTAGAACTTAATAAATGAATCTTTGCATGTTCACGATTTCATAATTAAACTCGAGGTTCCTGAGGACGATGATGATGACACGTGTGTGAAAAGGGGATCCCTACTGAGATTCTTGTATAAGATTCTCACCCCTATCTTCCTTTTCCATCTTCGTCTTCAGACAAGGTTGATATGACACCCGCGGATTGCTCTTAAGTGCCGACATGGAAGTGCTTGAAGGTCGAGATCGGAGGAGTGTAGCGAAAACGAGGACATAGTCTAAGTATACCATAAGTTATGTGTGGTTTTTGAGTTGTTGAATGCCCAACCTTTAAAGGTGGGCACGATATGTTTAACGTGGCATTATGGTGGGATGTCCCTATGTCACTAATACTATTAATGTTTGACTCGATATTTAATGTTAATGTTACATGATGATGTGTCGATGGTTGTTCCTTCTATGAAAGCTTAATTGGTGTTTCTGTTCGTGTTATTCTTTCATGTTTACGCTTCACGGTACGCAAGGCTCATGTTTTGTTTATGTTTTCAAAAAAAAAATTTCTACCCATATTTTCCGCTAAGTATTTTAAAGAAAGGTCTTAAAGAATGAGGCTAGAAGAGTAATGGACTAATGGTTAACCTAAATACGTCCTAGGAGTATTGGGTTAAAAATTAGGATGTTACAATATGAATGTTTCTATTGCCACTCTATGCCACTAAGTATGATGATGCTTGATGATATGGTTTACGTATGTGCATTAGGTAGTGCCATGCATACATTCTCTATTATGTTGCATTCATGACATTAAGTTCATCCTAAAATGAATGGACCTTGGCTAAAGTATATTTTAAAGTTTAAAATGAACTCGATGCATGCTCACTTGCTTCTACGAAAATAAACCCAAGGTTCCTGAGGACGTAGATGATGACACCTAGGTAGTAGGAGGTCCTACTGAGATTCTTTAGCAAGATTCTCACTCACTCTATCTCTTCTTTCCGTCACGTCTTCAGATGGCGAAGTTCGTGGTGTTTGTGGATACGCCGACATGGGAGGTGCACCATGACCCGGACCACGGGTCATTCCATTTTGTGGGTCAATGCACGGTTAGAGTATTCATGTTCATGGGTCGACCCTTCACTCCCCCTGTACATTCCCATCGTTTCTCCCCCGTTTCACCTTTTGGCGATGACCTAGTGTTCGAGCGCACACGTCCCCGAGAGGAGAGGCTTCGCCGTACTCCACCATCCGCGTCCGCCGTTCGAGACTACCCCCAGTATGTGCCCCGTTGCCCGTCGTCTTTTTCGGAGACGGATCCTTCCGAGGATTCGGCAACCCAGGTACCCTCCGAGGGATCTTCCCCCACCATACCCATGGACCTTGGGGAGGGTAGCGAGCCCACCGTGACTCAGCCGAGGCTTGCGCGACGACCGGAGATGAGGCCACGCCGTGGAGGTCACTCTCGATCCCCGTTCCGCCTCTTTACGCCCGAGGAGCTCGCCCAGTTTCCCAGGTATTTGCCTCGTTCGTGAGATGGACGTCAGTAGGAGGTGATGATCGACCGATGGAGTACCCGGGTAGAGCACACACCACTTAGATGGAGATGAACCTTCTTTTGTATTAGAGGTCATCCCATTAGTTGCACTTGGGTAGGGGAGTTGCTTTTATAGTTTCCGTTGCACTTTCTCTTGTATTTCCTTTTTAATTGTATTACTCGTGTTGTACTAAATTAAGTCCCACACTTATAAGTGGGCAAGTTATATATATATATGAGGTGATATTCAGCGTTTCTCATTATGTGCCTTATGTTATGACGTTATGAGATGTATGTTTTGTCTATTACATGTTATATCGCATCACGCGGCTCTCACTTTGTATTTCAAAAAAAAATTTACCCGTATTTTCCGCTAAGTATTTCTAAGTAAAAATGAGAACTATGAAGTAACAGACTAATGATTAACCTAAGTATGTTCTAGAGTATTAGGTTAAAAATTAGGATGTTACACATAGAACATAAATCATATGACTTGGATCATAGAACATAAATCATATAACTTGGATCATAGAACATAAATCATATAACTCGGATCATAGAACATAAATCATATAACTTGGTACTTGGCACATGGTGACTTGTCTTAGTTACTTAGGTGACATTAAAACTTTTACTTAAACTGGGGCCGCCCTAATATTTCTCCCTTTTGAGAAATCTCTAGGCTATGAGCTCATACCACACTAGTCGTCACTAGTATCTAGACTTTTATCCCTTGGGATAAGTCAACTTCCCGACTTTAAGTACGGGTTTAGGGGGCTAGAATCACATTGTCCCCACCCTTAGTTTGGTGGTTTCAAAGGATTACATTCTTATATTTTAAGTCACCCTAAGTTTAACATGTTACTTTAAGATGCCACATAATTGATGCATAACACATAATTACCACTTCGGAATCTCTAAGGTTCTTTTAAAGAAGCAATAACATGAGATTACAAACCATCACATAAGGGTAATAGTTCACATGGCACCACATACCTCATGAGCTAACACATCAATTCATCATCAAATGAAAGGCACATAATCATCCCTTAAGGTAGAAATCCCTAAATCGGGTAACCTCAAACTATACCATTATTTTCTTGTATGTTTATGGGATTGATTAACCTCATTACCATAATCCATTAAGTTCTAAATCCTAATTAATTATGGTTGGACAGCTTTAGGTAGTTGATCAATTTTGATGAATTATGTGTCCTAGAAAATGCGTTTTAAGCCCTTTCTCACTTCCGACTTTTTCTATGGTACATTAGTTAATGCCTAAACCAATTATGAGTCACTCTCACTTATCTAAGCATCATATTATGTGATTCTAACTACTTTAACAATGCTGGACAGAACCTCAATTTTTCTGTTTTTAAGTAGCACTAGAATCCACACATTAAGCAAACAAGATTACAAATGATGCTTTGAAATGCCTAGAAAAATTATCACATACTTGGTAAGGTATTCAAGCACATTTAGACCACCTAGAACAGATTTTAAGGTGCTGGAATTTTAACAAGGCAGAACCGAAAACTTGAGGCATGAAAACATGGGAAAACTTCACTTTCAAACATATGACTCACTAGTTTCTCTTGGAACCTTTTTGGGACTTCAAGACTACATAAAAATCAAAGTTTATTTTGCCAAAACCCATCATAAAACACCAAGGGTAGCAGCTATTTAAACTTGCCCTTGACAAAGAATCTAAACTTGAAATCACATTTAAAGCTTTTGCTAAGTTCATCTACTCTTAAGAAAAATTCTAAGACATACACTTATAGGCCTTTGTAACTAAATGAACTCATTTTTGAGTCATTCCTATACACATGGCTGAATACATTTTCAAGGAATATCTCCTTGATAAATCTTTTCTCAAGATGAAATGGGCAAGTCTTTGAGCTCTAGTATTTTAGGTGATGACATAAAATAATTGTGCTATGCATTTCATTTTAGGGTCCTTTAGAAAGTAAAGTAATAGCTCAAAGTAAATATGATGTGCATATTCATTTTTATTCTTGGAGTTTAGTGAAGACGTGAAACATAAAATGAGATGCAAAGCTCGAAAGATAAACATGCATTATGCAAGTTCATTCATTATCTTGGGTCTTAGTGAGAGCATAGAAAATAAATGTGCTATGCAAAGCATAAAGTAAACGTGGATGCAAGTTACTTTTATATCTTGTCTAGAGCTCTTGCAAGACTTTAAAAAAAACATAGTTCTAACCCAAACCTCATCCTCACAAGAAAAGACACACTAATAACACCAAGATATATAAAAAGAGAAGTTATATCCTCAAAAACCATGAGGTGACCGAATCCTCATCATGAAAAAACAAACCATTTTGAACTCTAGGGACCAAGATCTTGATGATTCAAACACCAACATCTCAAGTCCTCATCATTGAGTATTTTACTATGCTTTAAACTTCCATCAAAACCAAACTCATGGTAAACATAAAGGAATAAAATCGAAAATCATACTTGGTCTAGGAACCAAGTTCAAGCTCTAGAGTTTTGTTCATGTGACATACATCAACATGAAGCCCCCATCATCAAGCTACCATTTTTTTTTTCAAGTCCCAAGAGCCTTCATGGCTGAAACCTCAAAGAAAAGAGATGGGGTTTTCAAAGGTTCAAGAGAAACACAACTATTTCTTGAGTAAAACTTGGAAATAATAAACTTTTCTTGAGAAAACTCAAGCTTTAGAGGTTGTTCATGTGACAAACATCAACATGAAGCCCTTATCACCAAGCTATCCTTTTTTCCAAGTACCTTAGGCCTTTATGGCCGAAACATCAAGGAAACAAAAGTTCCAAAAAGGTTTCATGAAAAACATAACCTTGTCTTAACCAAAACTTGAAAAAGATGAAACTTTTCTCAAACAAGATTCAAGCTTTAGAGGTCTCATGTTAGGATGAACACATGGTCATCTCAAGAGAGAACTCATCATCAAGCTCTCCTTATCTTGGCTTTGAGGCCGAAAAAGAAAGAAAAAGGAGAAAGGATGGAACTTTTTCTTAAGAAAGGTTCAAGCTTTAGAGGCCTCACTTTAAGATGAACTCATGGTTTCATCTTGGAGAACACTCATCATCAAGCTCTCATTACCTTGGCCTTGAGGCCGAAAATGAAAGAAAAAGAGAAGGAGAAAACCGAAATGAAACTTGTGAGAAAACTCACCACAACACAACATTCAAGCAAGATCAAGCATTAAGCATTAAGATAAAAAAAAAGAAAGGCATTATTTGAAAAGCTCCCTACCTAGTGTTTAGGGTTGAGAGGCGATGAAGACGATGGAGAAGTTGGAGAGGATGAACTCTTGAACTTGAGAGAGAAAGAAAACCTCAAAGTGCTCTAAACTCTAAGCTTTAGTAAAATGAACAAAGGTGCTTCAAGTTCCTTAAGCTACCTATTTATAGAGAAGTAAAGTGAATTGTGTAACGCCCCAATTTTTACTGTAATTTTTACTGTCATTAGAAATTACTCAATTACCGAATTATCGTAGGTAATTATTACATAAGATTTGAGGCTGAACAATCCTCAATAAAGGAATATAACATTAGAAGAGAGGTTAGGAACGATTCATGCGAGTCGCAAATCCGGAATTCTCAGACGTATAAAATGACCAAAATGCCCCTGAAGTTATTTTACTCGGCCGAGGATCGTGGGCCCCACCTATTCTCAAGGGATATTTTGAGGATAATAAGGGATTGTTTGTGTTATGTGTGTTAATAGAGCGAAGGATCTCAATTTTGAGTTAGGCTTGGACACATAACCAAAACGCCCTGTGGTATTTTAACTCCGATGTGCGTGCCCGGCGAGCCCGAACCTCACTAAAATGTTTTAAAATGTGTTTTTAAGCCATGATTAACCATTGGTTAAGCTCGGGTGGCCTCGGGCAATTTTTAAGTGAAAGTACGATTTTGCCCCTATTTTGGCGATTTCGCAATTTTGGGATTTTTGATTCGTATCTGAAACCTAAGCAATATTAGGCTCAAATTAAAGCTTATTAAATTCTAAATATTAATCTAGAGTCAAAATTATGTATTTAGATTGATTAGAACCCAAAATTGCTCAAAAACACCCAAATTGCTTACTAATTCACTTAAACCTTTAGCAGTAAATTCTCTAAATTACATGAATACCTTGCCTACACCTAAATAATGCATGGAACACACAAATTTCACTTCTTTGGGCTGTAATGGACGAAATTATTGATGCCATTATGCAGCTGAATTATTGCCAAAAGTTGCACTAAAACAAAATGCCAAAATGTCACCATATGAGACATAATTCCTTAATTTCATACAACTTTGTCTAAAATGATTTTCCTCCTTATTTCTCCTGCAAAATTCAAATCCACTACCTCATCATTTTGGCCAATTAGAAGCCTCAAAATCTTCTATAAATAGGCTTGCTTGAGTGGTCTTGGAATGCTTGGTTCATAACTAGTTTTTAGGAGCACGCAAAACTTTCTTTCTTCCTCCTCTTTGGCTGAATTCTTTCTTCAATTTTTCAAAGAGATTTTGTTTCATTTCACTTCAAGAAACCAAGTTCTCTTCCTCTTCTTCAACTCAGATTAGGTAGGGAATAGTTTCTAAATTTATTTCTATGCTTTGAGGAGTTGTGTTTTTAGCTCAAAATGATGAAATTATGAACTTGCTTTAGCTTTTCATTTTGGTTTTCCTCTTCAATTTTCTTTAACCAATTCAACCATATGGCCTAGGTGGAACTAAGATGATGGCTTGATGATGAGGACCTTGAGGGGGGGTTGTAAATCCATCACAAGTTAGGCCTCTAAAGCTTGAAAATTCCACTTGATGCAAAACTTTAAAGAATAATGCTTTATGATGCTAAAACAAAGATTTTTAGTTTAGAACTTGAAAGATGTATTTTTTCCTTTTTATGTTTTATTTCTTGTTAAGATATGTATTGGGTTTGAATTTATAATTCTTTTAAAGTCTTGAAGGAGCTCTAGTAAAGAAACAAAATGAATTTGCATCCATGATTAAGTTTATGCTTTGCATAACCATGTTTACCTTCTATGTCATCACTAAATTTTCAAGAATGAATAAATGAACTTGCATTTCTCATGTTTAAATTCCAAGCTTGTATCTCATGTTTATGTTTCAAGTCATCACTTAATCTTTCAAGATAATAAAGAGGTTGCATCTCATATTTAATTTATGCTCTCACTATATTTTATAATAGCTAAAAGAATCAAGCATGGCATGTTTATTTTATGCCATCACCTAAAGATCCTAGAGCTCAAAGACTTGCCCATGTATCACAAGCAAAGAAATATGATTATTGGAGTTAAAGAATTTATTCTTTAAAAAGTCTTGAGATTGGAGCTTAAAAAGATGTAATAATAATATTCTCTTCTCCCTCTATGGTCACATGCGGACTACACGCCCGCTCAGGTTTCTTAATATTCTCTTCTCCCTCTACTGTCTGTGCTGATGGATTACCGCCGCTCCGATTTCTTGTATCATGTTTATATTTCAAGTTCTTGCATCATGTTTAATTTTAAGTCATCACCTTAAATCTTAAAGATAAAGAAATGGAATTGCATATCATGTTTATAATTCCAAGCTATCACCTTATAAAGATAAGATTAAAATAAGGTTGCATAGCATGTTTATAATTCTAAGATGTCACCTAAATCTCTAAAGCTCAAGACTTACTCCTTTTATCTTAAGTGAGAATTTTAATTGTGAAGATCCTCCCAAATTTGACAAAAGAACTAGTTTCTAAATGAGTTTTAAGGCTTTGCAAGGATTTTACGGAACTAGTATTTTATATGCACTTAAAATATGATTCTATGTAATTGCATGAGGTTCATGATCCAGCCACTGATCTGAGTTTAGTATCAATGTGTGATAATGATTTGATATGATTGAAGTTGTGATAATTATGGTTTATTGTTAAGAGAATGATTCATAATTGGTTTAGTAACTAATTAGTTCTATAATTGATAATTCTATGTAAGGATTGGATGCTTATTAAGTACTTGATATCATTGAATGATTTCTTTGCTTGCATGTTATAGTTCTTTGTTGCAAATAATGAGAATGCTTGTACATGAAATGTTCTTTATTATGTAAAATTTACCTTTGTTGCTAAAAGAAAGTGTATCATTGTAAAAGTGTAATTTGGAAAGGTTACGGCTAAGGAAAGAGCTTGGTATTTAAGCGTGTCCATTGTGACCCACCTCTTTTCCCAGGAATCTCCCCATATGCATGATTACGCTTGATATATATTATTCTAGCTTAAGACTATAAATGAGAAAAATGTTATGATGTTTATGAATTGTATTATGATATAACATGCAAAGATTTAATGATGACTTAAACTTATAAGAAAATGATCCTTTGGAACCATCGGACTATAGGTGGTGAAAAGGTGATTTTAGCCCCCACAACCCGTTCTCTCAAAGGGTAGAGTCAGGACTTTAGCTTATCAAAAGGATAAGTATATGCTAGTGACGACTAGTAAAATATGAGCTCATAACCTAAATTACTCCCAAAAGGGTGGAGTATAGGGTGGCCCAAGGAAACTAATGATGATGATAAGATTTTAAGTCATCAAAGGCACTAAAGAAATGAAATATGTGCACTTTGTGTCCATGTGTAGCTAATATTATATAGCGTTCTTTTATGCATGTTATTTTGATAATGATGATGAGGAATATGATGTAATGATAAAGGAAATGTTCATTGTAAATATGACATGTTAAGAATAAGATGCATTATAAGGCGATGATTAAAAATTGACGAACCTCGGTTAAGTATTTGTCAGAACTTAAAATGAATCTTTGCATGCTCACTATTTTAGAATAATCCCGAGGTTCCCTGGGGACTTTGATGATGACAGCATGAGAAGGAGGTACCCTCTTGAGAATTCTTTAGCAAGATTCTCACTCCCTTTTCTTTATTTCCGTCATTGTCTCCAGATTCAAATGGCGACATTCGCCTTGCTGTTCGTTGATACACTACTTGAATTCCACTATGATCCTGCATCGCTGTATCATTTTGAAGGAAGGTCTTGTGATTAGTGTTTTTATTTACATAGGTCGTCCATTTGCACATCTGTCCCTAGTTATCGATTTTCTCCTACTCCCTATGGCGATGAAATGGTTTCGAACATGCACGTCCACTTGATGAAAGGATGTTACGTTCTTATCCCGCTTCATCTGCTGTCCATGGATTTCAGTATGTTCGAGACGAGATATTCTGGCGATCCTTCGGAGGACACTCCTACTCATGTATATTCGGAGCTCTGCTCCCCTACGTCCCTGCAAGAGAGGGTAGTGAGGAAACAGTTGTTCAGCCAGGTTAGCGAGAAGGCCGTCCATCGACCCGACTGGTGCGTCTCGTGTGTCCCGTCCGAGGAGCTCATCGATGGATCGGATTTATTCCCCCATTTCCGGGCGATGGCCATAGAAGGTTCTTAGTAGATTTATGTGTGATCATGCACCCTAGTTTTAGGATAACCTTCCCGGCTTATGGAGTTATCTAGTTTAGGGGCATGTATTTCCTTAAGTATATTTTCTTTTATGAGTTTGCATAAGATAATGATGTATGAACATAACCCACCCTTTGAGTGAGGTTATTGTATGTAAATATATGCTATAATGTGCTTATGAATGTTATATGATGGAGCCTAAGTGATATGATGTGATATATTCTTAAACGTCTTATTATACCCCGCTTACTCGTTCACGTTGTACTCGGCTCATGTTTTCAATTATGTGTTTAAAAAAAAAAAAATGGCTCGTAATTTCACTAAGTATTTTCAAATTATGAAGAAAGAACCAAAGCAAGGAGTAAAGTCTAGTCATTAATCAGATTCAACCTAGGTGTATCTGGTTAATTACTAGGGTGTTACAAATTGAAATGATGGTGGCCTTTTGGGGGGAAGCATTCGGCCACTTTACAGCCACAAGAGGGAAGAAATATCTTTGTTCAAAGCATGGTGTTAGTCATTCAAAGCATGGTGAAAAGTCTAGCTATGTATGTCCTAAAGTATGGCTAACAATGTAGCTTATTTCCAAACCTTTTAAATGAATAAAATCATAAAATTTTGGGCTGTAAAGGAGTAGAAAAACCATGCATTCCATGTCCAAAAAGAAGAAATATTTTCTAGGCTTGAATTTCCAAAGCATAGGTAAGGTGGTGTAAGACATGGTGTCTTGAAAAAAGTTTGATTGAAAGCTTGAATAACCACAAAAACAATTCATTCTTTTTGAATTTGAATGACATAAATATTTTTAATTTAGAAATGAATTGAAAACCTTTATTAATGTATGACAACTTTTCTTGGAAGAGAAAGCATTTTTGGGAAAGGAAATATAAATAGTGAAAATACTATTCATAGTTGCTTTTTCTTTAAAGAAAGAAAAGAATTAGAATTGAGTTGCAAATTTCCCTAAGCAATTTTAGGTTCTAATCAACCTTAAATAATTATTTTAGCTTTAGATTAATTAAGAAAATTAATTAACCTTTCATTAGAGCCTAATATTGCTTAGGTTTGAATTAAATAACTCGTTAGGCTTAAAATGCACTAAGCAGGGGTAAAATCGTAATTTTTACCAAAAGTTGCCCGGGACCTCCAGGACTTAGACCAACATAGTTCATGCCTTAAAACATCATTTTTGATCTCCGGGACGAGTCCGGGTCAGAGTCAAAACTTAAAACTGCCTTAAATCAAGTTAGGGGTATTTTGGTCATTTGTGCACAAAAACCTCAGAAATGAGATTTTTCTGACTTGTTAACATTCATAAACATATAATCCCTTTCATATATCATAAAAGCCTTGTGAGGATGGCCGAGGCCGGTCGTCCTCCTGTTTCAAGTAAAAATGACCTTAGGGGCATTTTGGTCATTTAAAAGTTTAGAGAAAAACGGGGCGTTACATTACTCCCCTCCTTAAAAAGAATTTCGTCCTCGAAATTCATTACCTGAGAAAAGCTTGGGGTATTGGGCTTGCATGTTGGACTCCAACTCCCATGTGAATTCTTCAGTTTTTCCGCGTCCCCACGCGACTTTGACCAACGGTACAGTTTTATTTCTTAACTATTTGACTCCTCGGTCCACAATTCTCGAGGGAGGTAGGTTAAATGTCAGGTCATCCCTTAATTGTACATGTTCTGGCTCTAGTACATGACTTGGGTCAGACTAATACTTTCGTAATTGGGAGACATGGAAAACATCGTGGAGATTGGATAGATTTGGGGGTAGGGCTATGCGATATGCTACAGACCCTACTCTACTGAGGATTTCAAATGGGCCTAGGAACCTAGGGCTTAGCTTTTTCACCTTCATTGCTTGACCTATGCCTGTGGTAGGAGTTATCTTGAGAAAAACATGTTCCCCTACTTGGAACTCGATCGGCTTACGCTGCTTATCCGTATAGCTTTTCTGTCGGCTTTGAGCAGTGAGAATCCTATCCCATATTCTCTTGATTTGTTCCGTTGTTTCCCTCACTATCTCGGGCCCAATTAGGCTTTGCTCACTAGGTTCATACCAGCATAGGGGTGATTGACACTTGCGTCCATAAAGGGCCTCATACGGTGTCATGCCAATGCTCGCATGATAACTATTGTTATATGCAAATTCGATCAGCGGCAGGTATTTGTCCCAACTTCCTTTTTGGTCTAGAACACACGCCCTAAGCATATCCTCCAAAGTTTGGATTGTTCTTTCGGATTGGCCATCTGTTTGTGGGTGGTAAGCTGTACTCAAGCACAGCTTTGAACTAAACGCCTTCTGAAAGGCTCCCCAAAATCGTGACGTAAACCGCGGATCCCAATCCGAGATTATCGTCGACGGCACTCCATGTAGCCTCACAATCTCTTGGATATACAATTGTGCTAACCTATCCAAGGAATATGTCACTTTAATAGGTAAAAAGTGGGCTGACTTTGTCAATCTATCCACTATTACCCATATAGCGTCATGATTCGCTTGGGTCCTCGGTAGTCCAGTCACAAAATCCATCGAGATGCCATCCTACTTCCATTCGGGAATAGATAGGGGTTGCAACATTCCAGAGGGTTTTTGGTGCTCTATCTTCACCTTCTGGCACACTAGGCACTTACTAACCCATTTGCAAACATCCTTTTTCAAACCGGGCCACCAGAACATCTTTAAGTCTTGGTACATCTTGGTGGCACCAGGATGAATTGCAAAGTTGCTCTTGTGGGCCTCCTCGAGAATCTCCTTTCGGAGGTCACCACTAGCAGGTACGCATATACGTCCTTCAAACCTCCACATACCATCTTTCCCTTGGATAAAACCTTTCAGTTTATCAGCCCTCACTGCCCTTAGAGTCTCTTGAAACTCGTCGTCTTCCCTTTGGGCTTGAGTGATTCTTCCTCGGAATTCACTTGACACACTAAGGTGGCAAACTCTCACACCCATAGGGGTCATGGTTATTCTTAGGTTCAGGTCCCTAAAAGCCTCAATCAGTTCATCCTCCTTAATCATTAAATGGGACAAGTGTAAGGATTTCCTACTCAAAGCATCGGCTACAACATTAGCTTTTCCTGGATGGTAGTTCAATCCAAAGTCATAATCCTTCAAGAACTTCATCCATCTCCTTTGCCTTGTAACGCCCCAATTTTTACTGTAATTTTTACTGTCATTAGAAATTACTCAATTACCGAATTACCGTAGGTAATTATTACATAAGATTTGAGGCCGAACAATCCTCAATAAAGGAATATAACATTAGAAGAGAGGTTAGGAACGATTCATGCAAGAGTTGCAAATCCCGAATTTCTGTACGTATAAAATGACCAAAATGCCCCTGAAGTTATTTTACTCAGAAAATGAGGATCGTGGGCCCCACCTATTCTCAAGGGGATATTTTGAGGATAATAAGGGATTGTTTGTGTTATGTGTGTTAATAGAGCAGAAGGATCTCAATTTTGAGTTCCGACGTGCGAAATGACCAAAACGCCCTGCAATTTGTTTTAACTCCGATGTGCGTGCCGACTGAGCCCGAACCTCACTAAAATGTTTTAAAATATGTTTTTAAGCCATGATTAACCATTGGTTAAGCTCGGGTGGCCTCGGGCAGTTTTTAAGTGAAAGTACGATTTTGCCCCTGTTTTTGGCGGTTTTGAATTTGGGATTTTTGATTCAGTATCACGAAACCTAAGCAATATTAGGCTCAAATTAAAGCTTATTAAATTCTAAATATTAATCTAGAGTCAAAATTATGTATTTAGATTGATTAGAACCCAAAATTTCTCAAAAACACCCAAATTGCTTACTAATTCACTTAAACCCTTAACCGTAAATTCTCTAATTTACATGAATACCTTGCCTACACCTAAATAATGCATGGAACACACAAATTTCACTTCTTTGGGCTGTAGTGGACGAAATTATTGATGCCATTATGCAGCTGAATTATTGCCAAAAGTTGCACTAAAACAAAATGCCAAAATGTCACCATAAGAGACATAATTCCTTAATTTCATACAACTTTGTCTAAAATGATTTTTTCTCCCTTATTTCTCCTGCAAAATTCCGTCCACTACCTCATCATTTTGGCCAATTAGAAGCCTCAAAATCTTCTATAAATAGGCTTGCTTGAGTAGTCTTGGAATGCTTGGTTCATAACTAGTTTTTAGGAGCACCAAAAACTTTCTTTCTTCCTCCTCTTTGGCTGAATTCTTTCTTCAATTTTTTCAAAGAGATTTTGTTTCATTTCACTTCAAGAAACCAAGTTCTCTTCCTCTTCTTCAACTCAGATTAGGTAGGGAGTAGTTTCTAAATTTATTTCTATGCTTTGAGGAGTTGTGTGTTTAGCTCAAAATGATGAAATTATGAACTTACCTTAGCTTTTCATTTTGGTTTTCCTCTTCAATTTTTCTTTAACCAATTCAACCATATGGCCTAGGTGGAACTAAGATGATGGCTTGATGATGAGGACCTTGAGGGTGGGTTGTAAATCCATCACAAGTTAGGCCTCTAAAGCTTGAAAATTCCACTTGATGCAAAACTTTAAAGACTAATGCTTGATTTTTAGTTTAGAACTTGAAAGATGTATTTTCCTTTTATGTTTTATTTCTTGTTAAGATATGTATTGGGTTGAATTTATAATTCTTTTAAAGTCTTGAAGGAGCTCTAGTAAAGAAACAAAATGAATTTGCATCCATGATTAAGTTTATGCTTTGCATAACCATGTTTACCTTCTATCTCATCACTAAATTTTCAAGAAGGAATAAATGAACTTGCATTTCTCATGTTTAAATTCCAAGCTTGTATTTCATGTTTATGTTTCAAGTCATCACTTAATCTTTCAAGATAATAAAAAGGTTGCATCTCATATTTAATTTATGCTCTCACTATATTTTATAATGGCTAAAAGAATCAACGCATGGCATGTTTATTTTATGCCATCACCTAAAGATCCTAGAGCTCAAAGACTTGCCCATGTATCACAAGCAAAGAAATATGATTATTGGAGTTAAAGAATTTATTCTTTAAAAAGTCTTCAGATTGGAGCTTAAAAAGATGTAATAATAATTCTCTTCTCCCTCTACTGGTCCTGTGCGGACTACCGCCGCTCCGGTTTCTTAATATTCTTTTCTCCCTCTACTAGTCCTGTGCGGATTACCGCCGCTCCAGTTTCTTGTATCATGTTTATATTTCAAGTTCTTGCATCATGTTTAATTTTCAAGTCATCACCTTAAATCTTAAAGATAAAGAAATGGAATTGCATATCATGTTTATAATTCCAAGCTATCACCTTATAAAGATAAGATTAAAATAAGGTTGCATAGCATGTTTATAATTCTAAGATGTCACCTAAATCTCTAAAGCTCAAGACTTACTCCTTTTATCTTAAGTGAGAATTTTAATTGTGAAGATCCTCCCAAATTTGACAAAAGAACTAGTTTCTAAATGAGTTTTAAGGCTTTGCAAGGATTTTACGGGGAACTAGTATTTTATATGCACTTAAAATATGATTCTATGTAATTGCATGAGGTTCATGATTCGGGCAGTGATCTGAGTTTAGTATCAATGTGTGATAATGATTTGATATGATTGAAGTTGTGATAATTATGATTTATTATTAAGAGAATGATTCATAATTGGTTTAGTAACTAATTAGTTCTATAATTGATAATTCTATGTAAGGATTGGATGCTTATTAGGTACTTGATATCATTGAATGATTTCCTGGCTTGCATGTTATAGTTCTTTGTTGCAAATAATGAGAATGCTTATACATGAAATGTTCTTTATTATGTAAAATTTACCTTTGTTGCTAGAAGAAAATGTATCATTGTAAAAGTGTAATTTGGAAAGGTTCTGGCTAAGGAAAGACTTGGTATTTAAGCGTGTCCATTGTGACCCACCTCTCTTTCCTGGGAATCTCCCATATGCATGATTACAGTTGATATATATTATTCTAGCTTAAGACTATAAATGAGAAAATGTTATGATGTTTATGAATTGTATTATGATATAACATGCAAAGATTTAATGGTGACTTAAACTTATAAGAAAATGATCCTTTGGAACCATCAGACTATAGGTGGTGAAAAGGTGATTTTAGGCGCCTAACCCGTTCTCTCAAAAGGGTAGAGTCGGGACTTTAGCTTATCAAAAGGGATAAGTATATGCTAGTGATGACTAGTAAAGTATGAGCTCATAACCTAAATTACTCCCAAAAGGGTGGAGTATAGGGTGGCCTAAGGAAAATAATGATGATGATAAGATTTTAAGTCACCTAAGGCACTAAAGAAATGAAATATGTGCACTATGTCCATGTGTAGCTAATATTATATGACGTTCTTTTATGCATGTTATTTTGATAATGATGATGAGGAATATGATGTAATGATAAAGGAAAAGTTCATTGTAAATATGACATGTTAAGAATATGATGCATTATAAGACGCATGATTAAAAATTGACGAACCTCGGTTAAGTATTTGTCCGAACTTAAAATGAATCTTTGCATGCTCACTATTTTAGAATAATCCCGAGGTTCCTGGGGACTTTGATGATGACACTGTAGAAGGAGGTACCCTACTGAGAATTCTTTAGCAAGATTCTCACTCCCATTTCTTTATTTTCGTCATTGTCTCCAGATTCAAATGGCGACATTCGTCCTGTTCGTTGATATCCCTACTTGGGAATTCCACTATGATCCGGTGCATCGCTCGTATCATTTTGAAGGGAGGTCTTGCGATTCATGTTTTTATTTACATAGGTCGTCCATTTGCACATCCTGTCCCTAGTTATCGATTTTCTCCTACTTCTCCCTATGGCGATGAAATGGTTTTCGAACATGCACGTCCACTTGATGAAAGGATGTTACGTTCTTATCCCGCTTCATCTGCTGTCCATGGATTTCCAGAGTATGTTCCCGAGACGAGATATTCTGAAACTGATCCTTCAGAGGACACTCCTACTCATGTATATTCTGAGAGCTCTACTCCTACTCCCACACGTGTAAGAGAGGGTAGTGAGGAAACAGTTGTTCAGCCGAGGTTAGCAAGAAGGCCGTCCATGCGACCTGACTGGTGCATCTCGTGTGTCCCGTCCCGAGGGAGCTCATCAGTGGATCGGATTTATTCCCCCATTTCCAGGACAGTGGCTATAGTGGGTTCTTAGTAGATTTATGTGTGATCATGCACCCTGGTTTTAGGATAACCTTCCCGGCTTATGGAGTTATCTAGTTTAGGGGCATGTATTTCCTTATGTATATTTTCTTTTATGGGTTTGCATAAGATAATGATGTATGAACATAACCCATCCTTTGAGTGAGGTTATTGTATGTAAATATATGCTATAATGTGCTTATGGATGTTATATGATGGAGCCTAAGTGATATGATGTGATATATTCTTAAACGTCTTATTATACTCCGCTTACTCGTTCACGTTGTACTCGGCTCACGTTTTTAATTATGTGTTTAAAAAAAAATGGCTCATAATTTCACTAAGTATTTTCAAATTATGAAGAAAGAACCAAAGCAAGGAGTAAAGTCTAGTCATTAATCAGATTCAACCTAGGTGTATCTGGTTAATTACTAGGGTGTTACATTTTGGTATCAGAGCAGTTCGATTCTCATGGAGCCTGAGGATTAGACTAGCTATGCTTCTAAAGCATAATACGTTAGTGACGTCATGTGTAGATGTTTATCATTAGGATGAGCTTGAGGATTAGAAATACATGACTACTGTATGTTGAAAGTGCCATGGTAACTTGCTCACTTTGCATGGAATATTGGGCCTGATCACCTCAGTGTTCCTGTTTTGTGTGTATAGGGACCAATGGCACGTTGACAACAGACTAGGAGCGCAGCACAAAATAATCAAGACAACGAGACAGCTGAAGCACTCCGCGACGTAGCAAGGACCATGAGAATGATGATGGAACGAATGGATCAGGATCGTCAAGCCAATATGAATCAGGGACATGAGGTTCCTGAACATGCCTGTTTCGGGGAGTTTCGTAAGGCAAACCCACCGATTTTCAAGGGGACACTGAATCCAAATATTGCAGATGAATGGATTCGGAATATTGAGAAGGTCTTTGCTATAGTCCCATGCTCGGAGGAACAAAAGGTCACCTTCGCTACTCATATGCTTGAGGGTAATGCCAGTTTTTGGTGGACAGGTGTTCGAAGACTCCTGGAGGCGACCAAGCGTGGACATTGATTGGGAACTATTCAAGGTCCATTTTTACGAAAAGTACTTTCCAGAGTCAGTTAGAAATGCCAAGGACATTGAATTCATGCAACTTGTCTAGGGGAATATGAATGTGGCCCAGTACACTGCCAGATTTGAAGAACTCATTAAGTTCTCAAGAATGTACCAAGGAAATCCTGATGAGTACTGGAAATGCATTAAATACGAGTCAGGGTTGAAGGCGGAACTTAATGTGGCAGTTGCACATTTGGAGATTAGGGATTTCTCTACCCTAGTTAACAAATGTCGGATTATTGAAGAAGGTCAGAGAAAACTAAACACCCCAAAGTCAGATAATATTACCAAAAAGTTGACACCTCAAGGTCAGCAGTTCAAGAGGCAGAATCGACCTCCATTTCCCCCTCAATCAAGACCACAAGGGACACAAAGAAATTTTCAACAAGGAAGGCCAAACAACAACAACCGCTATAATAACAACCGCTACAACAATAACCCCAGTAACAATCACAACAACAACAATAACAACAATAAAGGGAAAGCACCACAAAGAGGTTCAGCAGTACCTCCACGGCCTGTGCCATCCATGGAATGTCCCAAGTGTGGCAAAAATCATGGGAGCATGCCATGTCGAGCCGGAACAAACGTGTGCTATCGGTGTAGAAAACCAGGTCATTACTCCCGAGAATGCACGGAAAGGAACCCGCCAACCCCCAATCCCAAGCCGCAATACCAGGGAAGGGTATTTACTATTAATCTTTGAAGAAACAACGAAGTCACGAAATCTCGTGGAAGGTAAGGGTAATATGCATGGTAAAGACTTAATTGTACTATATGATTCTGGCGCTTCTCATTCTTTTATCTCCCATTCATGTGTTAAAAGCCTTAATTTACCTATGACTGAGCTTCCTTTTGACCTTATTGTTTCTATCCCGACTGGAAAACCCGTTAGGACTTGTAAATGTTGTTTAGATTGTAGTTTTATTATAGATAATAGATCCTTTGTTTTAGATCTTATTTGCTTACCCATGCGAGGTTCAGATGTGATTCTTGGCATGGATTGGCTTGAGGCCAACCGTGTCTTTGTTAAGCTGTATGACAAAACCATCACTTTTCTTCCTGTTCCTATTGAACCTAAGAAACCCATAAGTCTTTACATAACTACTGTGGAAATGGACTGTGGTAAGGGTGAGAGTAAAGGTTACATTTTCTCAGCCGCTAGTGATGTAGACTTTGAGCAAAGTATCGATGAGATACCAATAGTAAGAAATTATCCCGAAGTATTTCCAGATGAGATACGAGTTTCCCCCAAGAGAGAGATAGAGTTTTCCATAGAATTGCTTAGGGTGCGGGACCTATATCCATAGCCCCATACAGGATGTCCCCATTAGAATTGACCGAGTTAAAAACTCAATTGGAAGATTTATTGGAGAAAAAGTTTGTTAGGCCTAGTGCATCACCTTGGGAGCCCCTGTGTTGTTTGTAAAGAAAAAGGATGGGAGTATGAGGATGTGTGTAGATTATAGGCAGTTGAATAAAGTAACGGTGAAAAACAAGTATCCTCTACCTAGGATCGATGATTTGATGGACCAACTGAAAGGTGCGGTAGTGTTTTCTAAGATAGATTTGAGGTCAGGCTACCATCAAATTAGAGTGAGAGATGAAGACATACCTAAAACGGCCTTTCGCACTCGATACGACCATTTTGAGTTTGCAGTAATGTCCTTTGGGTTAACCAATGCTCCAGCTATTTTTATGAATTACATGAATAGGATCTTTCGACCCTATTTAGATCAGTTTGTAGTTGTCTTTATAGATGACATTCTCATATATTCTAAGACCCATGAAGAGCATGAATGCCACCTGACCATAGTACTGGAGATCTTGAAGGAAAAGAAACTATATGCCAAGATTTCCAAGTGTGAGTTTTGGTTGGATAAGGTGCAATTTTTAGGGCATGTAGTATCTAAGAAAGGAATTGCTGTAGATCCTAGTAAGGTAGAAACGGTAGTAAACTGGGAAAGACCAACCACGGTAACTGAAGTAAGGAGCTTTTTGGGTTTAGCCGGTTATTACCGTCTATTTATCAAGGGATTTTCCCAGATTTCCCTACCTTTGACCAAGCTGACTAGGAAGAACACCCCTTTTTCATGGACCCCGGAGTGTGAAAAGAGCTTTCAAGAGTTAAAACACAAGCTAACCTCGACCCCTGTTTTAGTGTTACCCGACCCCAATGTGCCTTTTGAGGTGTATTGTGATGCTTCAAAAAAGGGTTTAGGTTGTGTATTGATGCAAGATAGGCAAGTGGTGGCCTATGCATCAAGACAACTCAAGCCACATGAGGCAAACTACCCTACCCTTGAGTTAGCTGTCATCGTGTTTGCTCTAAAGATTTGGAGACACCATTTATATGGAGTTAAGTTTGAGGTGTTTTCCGATCACAAGAGTTTGAAATATCTCTTTGATCAAAAAGAGCTAAACATGAGGCAAAGGCGATGGATGGAGTTCTTGAAAGATTATGATTTTGGATTGAACTACCATCCTGGTAAAGCTAATGTAGTAGCTGATGCTTTGAGTAGGAAGTCCTTACAAGTGTCCCGTTTGATGGTGAAGGAGGTTGAATTGATTGAGCAATTTAGGGACTTAAACCTAGGAATGACTTTGACCACTAAGGGCATCAGAGCTTGTCATCTTAGAGTGACAAGTGAGTTCAAACAAAGGATTTTTCAAGCACAAGGGGACGATGCTGAGTTTCAAGAGACTTTAGGGGCAGTGAAGGCAGGAAAGTTGATAGGTTTTACCCAAGGAATGGACGATTTGTGGAGGTTTAAAGGTCGAATATGTGTACCTGCTAGTGGTGGCCTCCGAAAAGATATTTTGGAGGAAGCCCATAAGAGCCATTTTACCCTTCATCCTGGTGCCACCAAGATGTATCAAGATTTGAAGAAGATGTTCTGGTGGCCTGGAATGAAGAAAGAGGTGTGCACATGGGTGAGTAAGTGCTTGGTGTGTTAAAAGGTGAAGATTGAACACCAAAAACCCTCTGGAATGCTGCCCGTCTTCAATTATGCGGCATTTGTTCACCAGGGTTGGGAAGTCCCTGATTTCTAGATGAGCGACTACTACCTTGAGCTCCGCTCTCAACCCCGCTTGGTACTTTATACATTTCCAGTACTCGTCAGGGTTGGCCTGGTACATCCTCGAGAATTTGATGAGATCCTCGAATTTGGCAGTATACTGGGCAACCGTCCGATTCTCTTGGAACAATTGCATGAACTCCACCTCCTTAGCGTTGCGGACAGACTCTAGGAAGTACTTCTCATAGAAGTGAGCCTTGAATATCTCCCAGTTGTTGGCCTCATTAGCCGCTTCCAGCAGCCTTTGGACTCCAGTCCACCAGCAACTAGCGTCACCTTCGAGCATATACATGGCAAACCTCACCTTTTGCTCCTCAGAGCACGGTATCATGCCGAAAATCTTCTCCATGCTCCGGATCCACTCCTCGGCATGGTTTGGGTTAGTAGTTCCCTTGAAGGTGGGTGGATTCGCCCTATGAAATTCCCCAAAGCGAACATACTCCGGAATGTCAGCAGCAGGGGGAGCTGGTACGGCATTCTCGCGTTGATCCATCCGATCAAACAACTGTGCCATGGCTATAGCCATTTGGCAGACAGCAGTAGCAGTCGCATTGTCTTGGTCGGCACTTAGCATAGTCCTAGGCTGTCGTCGCGGTGCCATTGGTCCCTATACACACAAAACAGCAACATTGAGTTGATCAGGCTCAATCCTCCTAGCAAAGTGAGCAAGTTACCATGGCACGTGCAACAAACAGAAGTCATGTATAACTTAATCCTAAACTCCTATTCATGACATTTCTAGCGGAATATGCTTAAGAAGCATTGCCAGTCCAATCCTCAGGCTCCGTGAGAATCGAACTGCTCTGATACCAAAATGTAACACCCTAATATTTGACCCAATACTACTAGTATGTACTTAGGCCAAATATTAGTCATTACTTACTGTCATGGTTCTTTTTACTTGGAAAATAACTCAACGAAAATACGAGCCAATTTTTTTTTTTTCAAAACATTACTTAAAATAGAAGCCGCGCGTATCTTACCGGGTCGGTATCATAAAGTGCAGAAATATAAACATAGAAGTAGCTCCAAATCATAGCATCATCACAACTGAAATACTTCATATATAATATGCCTACCCTACAAGGCAGGACTCTTCAAGTACACAATAACCATGAGTACAGCGGAAATACAGAATACATGGAAATGAACTAGAAAGAAACATCCCTACCCACATGTAACCTAAGGTGGATAACCTCAGCACAAAAGAGGTTTCATTCATACTACGTGTCGTGCGTGCACTAAGGGCTACCCTCCAATCTATATAGCGGAATCACGGGTACGGAGGAACGTAGCCAATCCACGGGCAGAGCTCAGCAGGTGCAGGCATTCCCTGTGACTGAACGTGTCATCCGCGTCGAGGTCGTGGTCTGGGCACCGAAGCCCTCCGACGCTGAGTGACTGTCTCCTCACTGCCCATCGGTCGCCGAGGCGGAGTGGGGGCAGAGTCCTCATGGTCCATGGGGGAATCCTCTACAGGGTCCTCCTCCGAGTGCTGCGATAGTGGCACGTATTCTGGTATGTCAGCTGAACCGGCAGAGTGGGTCCGTAGGTTCCTCTCATGTCGTGCCCGTGCACGCTCAAAAATCGTGGGCTCACCATAGGGGGATGTCGGGGAGAAGCGATAACTATATACGGGGTGTGCAAACGGCCGTCCCAAAAACATGAAGATGCGTACAGTACATCGGCCCTCAAAATGGAATGACCCGTGCTCCGGGTCATGGTGGACTTCTCACCGGGGTGTATCAACGAACAGCACGAACGTCGCCATCTCGCTCTGAAGACGTAATGGAAAGAAAGAGATAGAGGGAGTGAGATTCTTACTAAAGAAACTCAGAAGGGTTCTCCTCCTATCCTAGGTGTCATCATCTACGTCTCCAGGTATCTCGGGTTATTTATAAAACCATGGACATATATTGGTTCAATTATGAGTTTTCTAAAGTCTCAATTTCCGAGATCCGTTCCTTTTAACATATCACTTGTATTTACATAAATCATGGGAAATAAATTGTGGGACTTCAATCATATAGTTTGAACGGAAATCATATAACTTGGGTCATAGAACATAAATCATATGACTTGGATCATAGAACATAAATCATATAACTCGGATCATAGAACATAAATCATATAACTTGGTACTTGGCACATGGTGACTTGTCTTAGTTACTTAGGTGACATTAAAACTTTTACTTAAACTGGGGCCGCCCTAATATTTCTCCCTTTTGAGAAATCTCTAGGCTATGAGCTCATACCACACTAGTCGTCACTAGTATCTAGACTTTTATCCCTTGGGATAAGTCAACTTCCCGACTTTAAGTACGGGTTTAGGGGGCTAGAATCACATTGTCCCCACCCTTAGTTTGGTGGTTTCAAAGGATTACATTCTTATATTTTAAGTCACCCTAAGTTTAACATGTTACTTTAAGATGCCACATAATTGATGCATAACACATAATTACCACTTCGGAATCTCTAAGGTTCTTTTAAAGAAGCAATAACATGAGATTACAAACCATCACATAAGGGTAATAGTTCACATGGCACCATATACGTCATGAGCTAACACATCAATTCATCATCAAATGAAAGGCACATAATCATCCCTTAAGGTAGAAATCCCTAAATTGGGTAACCTCAAACTATACCATTATTTTCTTGTATGTTTATGGGATTGATTAACCTCATTACCATAATCCATTAAGTTCTAAATCCTAATTAATTATGGTTGGACAGCTTTAGGTAGTTGATCAATTTTGATGAATTATGTGTCCTAGAAAATGCATTTTAAGCCCTTTCTCACTTCCGAATTTTTCTATGGTACATTAGTTAATGCCTAAACCAATTATGAGTCACTTTCACTCATCTAAGCATCATATTATGTGATTCCAACTACTTTAACAATGCTGGACAGAACCTCAATTTTTCTATTTTTAAGTAGCACTAGAATCCACACATTAAGCAAACAAGATTACAAATGATGCTTTGGAATGCCTAGAAAAATTATCACATACTTGGTAAGGTATTCAAGCACATTTAGACCACCCAGAACAGATTTTAAGGTGCTGGAATTTTAACAAGGCAGAACCGAAACCTTGAGGCATGAAAACATGGGAAAACTTCACTTTCAAACATATGACTCACTAGTTTCTCTTGGAACCTTTTTGGGACTTCAAGACTACATAAAAATCAAAGTTTATTTTGCCAAAACCCATCATAAAACACCAAGGGCAGCAGCTATTTAAACTTGCCCTTGACAAAGAATCTAAACTTGAAATCACATTTAAAGCTTTTGCTAAGTTCATCTACTCTTAAGAAAAATTCTAAGACATACACTTATAGGCCTTTGTAACTAAATGAACTCATTTTTGAGTCATTCCTATACACATGGCCGAATGCATTTTCAAGGAATATCTCCTTGATAAATCTTTTCTCAAGATGAAATGGGCAAGTCTTTGAGCTCTAGTATTTTAGGTGATGACATAAAATAAACGTGCTATACATTTCATTTTAGGGTCCTTTAGAAAGTAAAGTGATAGCTCAAAGTAAATATGATGTGCATATTCATTTTTATTCTTGGAGTTTAGTGAGGACTTGAAACATAAAATGAGATGCAAAGCTCGAAAGATAAACATGCATTATGCAAGTTCATTCATTATCTTGGGTCTTAGTGAGAGCGTAGAAAATAAACGTGCTATGCAAAGCATAAAGTAAACGTGGATGCAAGTTACTTTTATATCTTGTCTAGAGCTCTTGCAAGACTTTAAAAAGAACATAGTTCTAACCCAAACCTCATCCTCACAAGAAAAGACACACTAATAACACCAAGATATATAAAAAGAGAAGTTATTATATCCTCAAAAACCATGAGGTGGTTGAATCCTCATCATGAAGAAACAAACCATTTTGAACTCTAGGGACCAAGATCTTGATGATTCAAACACCAACATCTCAAGTCCTCATCATTGAGTATTTTACTATGCTTTAAACTTCCATCAAAACCAAACTCATGGTAAACATAATGGAATAAAACCGAAAATCATACTTGGTCTAGGAACCAACTTCAAGCTCTAGACTTTTGTTCATGTGACATACATCAACATGAAGCCCTCATCATCAAGCTACCATTTTTTTTCATGTCCCAAGGGCCTTCATGGCTGAAACCTCAAAGAAAAGAGATGGGGTTTTCAAAGGTTCAAGAGAAACACAACTATTTCTTGAGTAAAACTTGGAAATAATAAACTTTTCTTGAGAAAACTCAAGCTTTAGAGGTTGTTCATGTGACAAACATCAACATGAAGCCCTCATCACCAAGCTATCCTTTTTTCCAAGCACCTTAGGCCTTTATGGCTGAAACATCAAGGAAACAAAAGTTCCAAAAAGGTTTCATGAAAAACATAACCTTGTCTTAACCAAAACTTGAAAAAGATGAAACTTTTCTCAAACAAGATTCAAGCTTTAGAGGTCTCATGTTAGGATGAACACATGGTCATCTCAAGAGAGCACTCATCATCAAGCTCTCCTCATCTTGGCTTTGAGGCCGAAAAAAAAAGAAAAAGGAGAAAGGATAGAACTTTTTCTTAAGAAAGGTTCAAGCTTTAGAGGCCTCACTTTAAGATGAACTCATGGTTTCATCTTGGAGAACACTCATCATCAAGCTCTCATTACCTTGGCCTTGAGGCCGAAAATGAAAGAAAAAGAGAAGGAGAAAACCGAAATGAAACTTGTGAGAAAACTCACCACAACACAACATTCAAGCAAGATCAAGCATTAAGCATTAAGATAAAAAAAAGAAAGGCATTATTTGAAAAGCTCCCTACCTAGTGTTTAGGGTTGAGAGGAGATGAAGAGGATGGAGAAGTTGGAGAGGATGAACTCTTGAACTTGAGAGAGAAAGAAAACCTCAAAGTGCTCTAAACTCTAAGCTTTAGTAAAATGAACAAAGGTGCTTCAAGTTCCTTAAGCTACCTATTTATAGAGAAGTAAAATGAATTGAAATGATGGTGGCCTTTTGGGGGGAAGCATTCGGCCACTTTACAGCCACAAGAGGGAAGAAATATCTTTGTTCAAAGCATGGTGTTAGTCATTCAAAGCATGGTGAAAAGTCTAGCTATGCATGTCCTAAAGTATGGCTAACAATGTAGCTTATTTCCAAACCTTTTAAATGAATAAAATCATAAAATTTTGGGCTGTAAAGGAGTAGAAAAACCATGCATTCCATGTCCAAAAAGAAGAAATATTTTCTAGGCTTGAATTTCCAAAGCATAGGTAAGGTGGTGTAAGACATGGTGTCTTGAAAAAAGTTTGATTGAAAGCTTGAATGACCACAAAAACAATTCATTCTTTTTGAATTTGAATGACATAAATATTTTTAATTTAGAAATGAATTGAAAACCTTTATTGATGTATGACAACTTTTCTTGGAAGAGAAGGCATTTTTGGGAAAGGAAATATAAATAGTGAAAATACTATTCATAGTTGTTTTTTCTTTAAAGAAAGAAAAGAATTAGAATTGAGTTGCAAATTTCCCTAAGCAATTTTAGGTTCTAATCAACCTTAAATAATTATTTTAGCTTTAGATTAATTAAGAAAATTAATTAACCTTTCATTAGAGCCTAATATTGCTTAAGTTTGAGTTAAATAACTCGTTAGGCTTAAAATGCACTAAGTAGGGGTAAAATCATAATTTTTACCAAAAGTTGCCCGGGACCTCTGGGACTTAGACCAACATAATTCATGCCTTAAAACATCATTTTTGATCTCCGGGACGAGTCCGGGTCGAAGTCAAAACTTAAAACTGCCTTAAATCAAATTAGGGGTATTTTGGTCATTTGTGCACAAAAACCTCAGAAATGAGATTTTTCTGACTTGTTAACATTCATAAACATATAATCCCCTTCATATATCATAAAAGCCTTGTGAGGACGGCCGAGGCCGGTTGTCCTCCTATTTCAGGTAAAAATGACCTTAGGGGCATTTTGGTCATTTAAAAGTTTAGAGAAAAACGGGGCGTTACAAATAGAGTAGAAGAATCTCATTTTTGAGTTTCTACACATGAAATTACTGGAGTGCCCCTGTGGTAATTTAACATGGGATTAGTTACCGACTGAACCTGGGAGTTTAGGACATTGTTTTCATAGGCTTTCAGCATCTAAACATAGTTAGGTCAAATATATATATCTCCACCATCTCATGGCCGAGCTCTGCTACCTTATGGCCGAGCTCTACTACCTCTATCTCATGTCCAAGCTTTGCTACCTCTACCTCGTAGCCGAGCTCTGCTACCTCTACTTCATGGCCAAGCTCCGCTACCTCGCGATCGAAGCTCTGCTACCTCTACCTCATGGCTGAGCTCTGCTACCTCATGGACGAGCTCTGTTTTCTCTCAGCCGAGCTTCGCCCCCATCTTGGCTGAGCTCCGCTGAGATCCCTTTTCCGTTAACAATAATTAGCTCTGTTTATTTTCATGAGAGAGTGTCTGTGTGATTTACCCATACAAATACTGTGATTTAGTCGCTTACACACTTAAAGGAAGCCATACCTAGCCATGACTTAAACCATACCTAGCCATACCCAAAGCCATGCCATGCAAAGAGATATTTTTCTCTTCGTTGCCCTTCAAAAGGCCGCCGGCCACTCCCCCCATTGCACTCCCTTGTGTTTTATTTTCTATAAATAGGCATCAAGGAAAGCTCGCAAGAACACCTGCTCATATTTGCAACTTCAAGTTTTCTTTCTTTAAGCTCAAAGAGTTCTTCTTCTTCTTCTCTATCCTTCAAGAGCCACCACCCTCCACCACTTCTCAACCCCAAACCACTACACAACCACCATAGATTTTCCTTTAAACACCTAACCTCTCCACTTCTAAGATCAAATCCAAGATACACCTTCCTTCCTTTTTCTTTTCTTTCTTGGCCGAAAATCCCTTGAAGATCCAAGGAAGATTTGTTCTTCTCATTTCATTTCCAAGACCAAGCTCTTTTCTTTTCAAAGAAAATACCTTTGGTAGGGGAGTTATTTCCAAATTTTCATTCTTTTCTTTGTTTCTTTCTTGGATTGAAATGTTGAAATGATATTTTTCTCCTTCTCCTTCTCCATTTAGGTTCTTTGTCTCCCTTTTTCTTTCTTTTCTTTTTCAGCCATGATGGCCTTGTTATTGGAAAACCATGGCTTGATAATGAGGATCTTGGATGTTGGTTGCAAAGCCTTCATTTATTTGACCTCTAAAGTTTGAAGGTTTCACTTCTAAGAGGTTTTGGCAAACAAGGATATTATGTTAAATGGTAGTCTTGAGCCTAGGACTCAAAAAATAATAAATGGATTGCATTCATATTTATATTTCAAGTCCTTGCATTGCATATTTATATTTAAGCCTTACATTAGCATATTTACATTTATGTCATCACCTAAATAATTAAATTCAAAGCCTACCTATTTCAACCTTAAAGTTGATTGTTGATTTAGAGTGAATACTCTAAGGGGCCTAGAGCACTAAAATAAAGAATTGAACTTGTATTCATATTTATATTTTTTGCCTAGCATGTTTACTTTTCAGGCCATCACCTAAACTTGGAGATTAAAACTAGAGCTTGCATTTTCATATTTATATCATATTTATGTTTCTCTTGCCATCACCCTATAATGCCAGGATTAAAAATGAAGTTTGCATTGCACGTTTAAATTTATGCCATCACTTAATTAACCTAGTGCTCAAGACTCACCCTTTCAACTCACATAAGAACTTTGACTCATGGAATATATATATCTTATTAATTGTAAACACCCTTTTATTAAGCTCTCTAATTATGCTACAAATCTAAGGTTATTAATCGTGCTACCACAAGGATAAGAATTGATTATAAAGGCATTCCTTGATCTAGAATTAAGACTAGTTACTAGAAATTCTTGCTTTACAATTTTGTATACTCTTAGGAAATTAAATTTTGGTTTTGGTTCAACCTTTCCAGAATTGATGTATGTTGTTTGGAGTGCTCTTAACATGCAAATATTGTTAGTAATGGATATGATAATCATCTTTGATGGTTAAGGAAAGCTTAGTAACTAGAAAGAACCGAAAAATGTGAATTCTAGGACCCTTTAAAATGAAAATATACGTTCTGATCAGCATGCGATATTTAAGTAAAAATGACATTTAACACTTAGTAAAAATATAGGAATCATCCATAATTGGCTTGGAAATTAATTCTAGCATCATAAGAAAAGTCGGTAATAAGAAAGGGTAAAAAATGTACTTTATAAGAACACCAAAATGGTTCATTTCATTTTTATTTCAAATCTGTCCAGACTTGTTTAGTGATGCTCTTAGGTTAATAATGAATGAGAATTATTGTATTTGATCCCTTAGGTGCATAAGATGATAAATATGAAAGTTAGGTTTACCCGATTTAGAGGTTAAATCGATTATGAGGCAATGAAAGTACTTATCGTATAAAATAATGTGATTTTCCGTATGCTTGAAGAATTATGTGAAATTGATGTCTTAAATGTTTAGTTATTTGATTGTGAGAATGGATATGGCATGCCATGATTTCACTTGAAACATTTTAAAGTTGCTTATGTTCAAGTAATGAGAAGAGCATGAGAAAAGTATATGATATGGTTATGACTTTGCATCTTAACATGACATGCTAATATAAAGGTGACATAAAAATATATGGAAATGATCCTCTAGACTCCCCGAATTAAAGGTTATGAGAGGTGATCCAATAAGGAAATGATCCTTGGGACTCCCCGAATTAAAGATTATAAAAAGTAATCCTATGGCCCCCTATCCCGTACTCTAAGAGTCGGGTGTTAACTTATCATAGGATAAGATTCTGCTAGTGATGACTAGTGAGGTATGAGCTCATAACCTAGAATTCTCAAAAGGTGAGAGAAATAGGGTGGCCCTAAATGAGAGAAAGAATTGATCTAAGGCACGTAAAAGATAAATAGAAGAAAGTCATGTTATGATTGTTATGATCCATGAGCATTTCTTATGATTGGAACTAGTATATTATACCTTGCATTGCCATGCATTTCATGATAAGGTATGTTGCATTCATGACATCCAAGGTGCATACTAAAATGAATGGGCCTCGGTAAATGGTACTTTAGAACTTTAAAATTGAACCTTATGCATGTTCACCTTTTTATAAAGAAACCCAAGGTTCCTGAGGACATAGATGATGACACCAAGATAGGGGAATACCTTACTAAATTCTTTATCAAGTTTCTAACTCCCTCTATCTTTTCTTTCCATCGTGTCTTCAGAAGAAGATGGCAGCCTTCGTGATTTATGTTGATGCACCAACTTGGGAGCTGCATTTTGACGTCATGCACTATTCCTACCACTTCATTGGTCATTTCTCAATCCGTCTATTTGTATTCCTGGATCGCCTTTTTGCTCAGCCAGTTACTAGCTTCCGATTCTCGTTGACCTCGCCCTTCACCGATGATCTACTCTTTGAGTGTACACGCCCTTAAGGAGAGCGTATCTGTCGTACCCCCACTGTTACCTCTGCCATTCGAGACTACCCAGAGTACATTCCCTGCTCATCCTCAGCTCATTCTGAGATAGACCCTTCCCAAACAGACATCCCATCCATGGGTTTTTCCACCATTGTACCCATGGTGTTAGGTAGCGAGGCTATTATGACGCAACCACTTTGAGGAGGCAGGGTGAGGATGGTACCTTGTCATGGAGTGCGTGTCCGACCCTCTCACCGTTTGGCTACCCGGGCCGAGCTAACTCAGTGGGTTGGTTATTTTCCTCCTTTCGATGGGCAGGAGTAGGAACTGGCTACTGACTCATAGTGCATACACACGTACATGCTTAGGATAGCCTTCTTTTGCTTTTAGAAGTTATCTATTTTAAATGCACTTCTGTAGTTAGGGGATTCAAATGTATTTTCTTTATGTTTCTTCATGTTATGAACGGATGACTGTATTAATGCTACTACTACTTGACTTGGTGTATGGTATAACTATTTATATATATATAACTATGATGTTGCTTCATTACGTTTCATCTATTATGTTATGATTTTTCCTTTGTAAGTCGACGATACAGTTTACTTTATACACTCGTGTGGCTCACGTTTTAGCTTTCGTTTCCAAAAAGAAAAATTTTACCTATGTTTTCACTAAGTATTTTCTAAAGACTAGAATTAAGAACTGGAACAAAAGAGTAATAGTTAATAATTAACTTAGATACATCCTAGGTGTATTGAGTCAATTATTAGGGTTTTACATTAGTCATGAAACACAAAATGATAGCATTTTCTTACCCATCATAACTTCCTAACTCATCCCTTTTCTAGGTGACTAGTATGCTCTTCTTCTTTAAGTTGAGATATATCTATTAAGCTCTGAGCTTGGACCTCCTGATACATTATGTTTCTTTTTAACTGTGATTAGCAGGCTACTTTCTCAAGATAATCTTCACCCTTTTTGTCTTTTCTAAGATTGATGCCTCTTTGTTTTAGTCTTTATAGACTTTTGACATTTTCCACGGATAGAGAGATCTCATTTCCATTTTCAATCTCAGATTTCTATATTAGATCTTTCCACTTTATATAAAATTTTAACAATTTCATTTGCTTTAGCAATGCATTGAATCTGATATGGCAACACTAGTGTCAAAAAAACCTTAAAGCGGTTAAAGATCTTCAAACATCATGCACAGTCTATTCCCTATAGCCTTTCATGTGTCACAAGCAATACACTTGAACATATTCAACTTCAGCTTAGTGCATATATGAATATGAGCTTGACTTAGTGGAACAACTGAACTCATTGATTTTTGTTGTTCTTGTCCACCAGTCTTTTGAAATCCCTTTAAGCATTGAGTGTGCTAAGATGGATCCTGATTCCTCATCAGCAAAAAATGGTTAGTTGATAGATTGATTTATGTAGTGGTATATGCCATTATGTCCTTTAGATCTTTCCTTTGTAATTGTTAGATTGCTTAACCCCTCAGAGGCCTGGCTCTAATACAATTTGTAGATAAAAAAGTGCACGAGAAGGAGGTTGAATCATGCATTCCTTCTTTTCGCTTATCTGAAACTTTTAGATAGGGAAACTATCAAGTATGAAACTTGTAGTGTAGCGGAAGCATAGTTAGTAGTTTCAGAAAATAGGTTTTTGAAGATTTATGAAATAAACAAAAAAATAAACCATTGTGCAAGATTATGTTTTACTATGAAACACATCTCAGAAAGAGAATTAATAAAGAAAACAATAGGGAATATAAAGACATTATACATTCCTTTAGAATATGTAAAACAAGAAAATATAATGAAGAGAAAATAAAGAAGATCAAATAGAAGAAGATGTGACGCTAGAGTTTTATACTAGTTAAGCCAAAACTACCTATATCTAGTATTCAACAAAAGTTAAGGTTCCACTAAAACATCTTTCTCGAGAAAGAACAAATGAATAATCTTTACATTAGCCTTCCCAAGCTCTCATTTGTGACCAATAGACAACCTCTACTGCCACAAATTGAGTAGTGATTCACTAGCCTCTCCAAGTTGAACTGAGTAGTTATTCACTAACCTTTCCAAGCTGAACCATGTAGTCTTGTACTAATCTCTCCAAGCTAACAGCTCTGACCAGTAGGCAACTCCATACTATCAGAAACCTGAATAGTTATTCACTAGCCTCTCCAAGCTGAACTAAGTAGTTTTTCACTAGCCTCTTCAAGTTGAACCTATGACAAGTAAACCACCTATTACTATAACATTGAAAGTAGTCTTTAACTAGCCTCTCCAAGCTAAACCGTGATCAGGAAGAACACCTCATTGTTGCATTGTTAGTAGTTTTACATTAGCCTATCCAAGTTATCTCACAGTTATCACTACCGGATCGAGGATATAAAGGTTTAGTGTTTGGGTTGCCACTCAAACTAATCTTTACTCAAGTTTTCTTAACATATACATGAAAAGATCCTAGGAAAACTTGAATGACTTCCTTCTATCATTTCTTCCTAGGAAAAATATAAATCTATTTAAGAACGTAGAAGGAAGATTTTAAGTAAGGAATTTGATTACATTATGGTATGAACCTTACTGGAGATGAGGAGAGATTTTTATAGAATTTTCTCTTTAAGCGTGGAGTCTCTCTCTTAAACATTAGAGCACAACATCTTTATTTAAAGAAGGTCTTCCTTGTGACCATTTCCTATGATTTGTTCTTCCAGGGACACATGTTGATCATCCATTTGTTTATTATAAAGATAGCTTAGAAGTATAGCCTGTCTGTCTGTCAGATTAGTTTGCAGAAACCGATGTGGAATAGATGCTTTTGATGTCCTTCAGAAATCACTTTTACTTTTTGAACCATAGTTTCTAAACTTTTTCTTCTAAGACTTTTGGATAGTTGACTCCAAAGGCAAAAAAGATGATCCATCAATTCTATCACCAGGATTTGACCTTTTCAAATTCAAATTTCAAATTTCCTTCCATTTCCAGTAATGCTCAGCGATCCACAGTAAAGTGAACTTTCTAACATGCGGTAACAAATCCTTGATTACTTTTTTATCTTCAATCCAAGCTTTATGACGATGATTGATATGCGATTGTGCTGATTAAAGATAATGTAACATCTGGCTGTCAGAGATTATTTGATATCTTCATTGTAAGCGTACTTTCTAATATCTAGTGCTACTTTCTAATGTCTCAAGACTTGGTTTCTTATAGTATTGATATATTCTTAAAATCGCTAGCTGTCAATTGCTTGAGTAAGGATATAATTTCATTTCCATTTCAGTTCATATCTCGTAACATGAGAAAAACATGTTTATACATGCAGGGTGAAATATATTCTTGTTTGAGTAAGCCTTACTCTTGCTAAATAATAGAAACATGTTATAATCTTATAAGAAACTCAAGACAACTATCAGTCATTCTTCAACACATTTTTTCTAAATTGACTTTGTTATCATTCAAAACTATTTAGCGCATTTTGACAGGGTTCTAGAGCTAACAAGACTGAGCACCTTCTTACTTAAGAATGGGTTTAAGAAAGATAACGTTGATATTACTCTTTTATTCTTGAACAAGATAATAACTTTCTGGTGGTTCAAATATATGTTGATGACATTTTATTTGGCGCTTCTGATCATTCTCTCTATAAAAAGTTTTCAAAATTATTGCAGAGTGAGCTTGAGATGAGTATGATGGGTGAACTCAAGTTCTTCCTGGGTTTGCAAATAAAACAGCAAAAGGAAGGGACCTTGATCCATCAAAAAAATATACAAAAGATTTATTGAAAAGGTTTAATATGGATTAAGCAAAACCAATGAGTACCCCCATGTATCCATCTCAAATCATAGATGCTAATGAGAATGGTGAAAGTATCAAAAAGTAATTATCGTGGAATGATTGGTTATCTACTATATCTTGCAGCTAGTAAAGCAGACATTCAATTAAGAGTGGGAATTTGTGCAAGATTTCAATCTAACCCAAAGTAATCACACTTAAATATTGTCAAAAGAATCCTTTGATATCTGTTAGGTACTACTAATATTGGCTTATAGTACAAGAAAGGTACTTCTTATGATATTGTAGGATTTTATGATGTGATTTTGCTGAGATATAGTCAAGAGAAAAAGCACAAATGGTTGTTGTTGTTTCTCTAGAGAAAGCTTGATCACTTGGCCACGCAAAAAGCAGAACACAATTGCTCTTTCTACTACTGAAGCTGAATACGTAGCTACTACAAATTATTGTACCCAAATGCTGTGGATAAGGAACTAGCTAAAAGATTATCATTTGAGGTATTCCAAAATCCTTATCTTTTTTGATAATACAAGTGCTAGAAATCTTGCAAAGAATCCTATTCAGCACTCTAAATCCAGGTATATTGATATTAAACATCATTTTATTCATAATTATGTTCAAAAAGGAGATGTTGAGTTACTGTTTATGAATACTGAAGACCAAGTGTTAGATATATTCACAAAGCCATTAGTTGAAGATCAGTTTTGTGTTTTGAAAATGCTCTTGAACTTAATTGTTTTTAAAACTGCGTAATCATTCATGCACAAACCATATCTAGGTACTCACTCTCTCTCCCATTACTCCCTAGCTGAAGCCCTAAGAAAAAGATCTTAGTTTGCAAGACAGAGTACATTTTTGAGGATTAGAAAATAGATCAGAAGAAGACGGGTATTCCAGTTAGTATAACGGTTGATCAGAAAGAAGATATAAGGATATACAGCTTGAGATTATAGGAAAAAAGATTCAACAAATGTAGATGAGTTTTTGAGGATTATTTTGATGAGTCTCAAATAGGTCAAAAAGTAAGAAGTGAATCTTAAAAAGAAAGCTCTTTTTACAAAGTGCTATCAAGAGTCAGAAATCTCTCTTTCTGAAGAAGGATGATAAGGTGAGATAATTCCCTCTCTTTTAAGTTTCTTTCTCCTAAGTCACTTTACCTTCAATTTGTCATATCACATCACTTAAATAACCCACACTCTTCATACATTACCACCTTGGTTACCAACATCCTCAAATCTCAAACTTGAAACCCTCTACCATTTCATCTTCTCAAGTCTCTGTTTCTTGTGACCTCAAACTATTTGCTCCTGAACCCTTTGCGCTTATTTGTTTCGAATGACAACAAAGCCAATTTAAAGAAAATGCTTTGAAGAATGACTGATATCTCTATTGAGTTTCTTGTAAGAATATAGCAGGTCTCTATCGTTTAGTAAGAGCAAGGCTTACTCAAATGGGAATATATTTCATTGTGCATGTGTAAACATGTTTATCTCATATTATGAGATTTGAATTGAAATAGGAGTAAAATTATTTCTTTATTCAAGCATTTAATAGCTAATGATAAGAAGAGAATTTTAATGCCAGAAGAAACCAAGACTTGAGACTTCAGAAAGTAGCACGAGACATAAGAAAGACACTCAATATGAAGAAATCAACCCATGTCCAAGAGCAACGTATTACTTAATCTTCAATCATCACAATCGCAAAGAAATTATCAGCAAAGAAGATTATATTGAAGATCAGAGAGTAAAGAATTCATCAAGGGACTGATTACGACATCAGAAAGCTCACCTGTGAGTGGAGCATAGCATGCTACACGAAAAGAAGGGAAATTTGAATTTTGAATTTCAAATGTTCAAGTCAAACCCAGTTTCACACTAGTACATCATCTCTTCTACCTAATTGATAAATCACCCTGACTTCACGAAGAAGGAGTTCAAAAAGCATGTTCAGAAAGTAGAAAAGCAGTTTTTGAAGGAAGATTAGAAAACTCAACATTACAATGACTTTTGCAATCGATGTGATGGATCTGTTAACCTCTCTTCTAGCTGTTTCTTTCGAGACACAACTAATGATCAACACATGTCACTTGGAGAACTAATCAAGGGCAGCGGTCACAAAGGAAGACCGCTATATATGGAAATGCTATGCTTAAAGGCCAACGAGAGATTTGAAGATTCAAGAGAGGAAACTCTAGAAAAATCTCTTCCCACTTCCTAGAATATTCGATGTATACCATGTAATCAGATTTTACCATTGAAGTGTAAGAAAATCTTCCTTCTACGTTCTTAATTAGATTTATGCTCTTCCTAGGGAAGAAGTGATAGAAGAAAGTCATTCAAGTTTTCCTAGGAACTTTTCATATATATGTTAAGGAAACTTGAGTGTAGATTAGTTTGAGTGGCAACCCAAAGACTTAAATTTTGCATCCTCGATCCGATAGTGATCGCTATGAGATAGCTTGGAGAGGCCACTATAAAACTACTTGCAACGCTATAGTAGAGGTTGCTACTGCTCACAATTTAGCTTGGAGAAGCTAGTCAAAGACTACTTTCAATGTGACAGTAGAGGTTGTTACTGGTCTCGAGTTAGGCTTAGAGTAGCCAGTGTTAAGACTACTTTCAACATGACAGTAGAGACTAATCACGCGTTAGCGCGGAGAGGCTAGTACAATACTACTCGGGTTAGCTTGGAGAGGCTAGTATAATACTATTCTTGTTAGCTTGGAAAAGCTAGTACAATACTACTCGGTTTAGCTTGAAGAGGCTTGTAAAAGAATACTCAACTTGTGATAGTTTCTGAGTTTGTCTACTGGCACAGGTGAGAGCTTTGGAAGGCTATTGTAAAGAGTATCCAGTTTACTTTCTCAGGTTGAGAAAGTTATTTGATTAGAACCTTAACAATTGTTCAATACTGGATGTAGGCAGTTTGGCCGGACCAGTATAAAACATTTGTGTCTTTTTTCTCTCTCTGATCTCCTTTATATTTTATCTACTGCGTCTTTTATCATTCATACGTTGTTATCTCTTTGTCGCTATTTTGTTATTTCTTTTAATAATGAATATTTTATTTAACAAGTTTCAGAAATCTACTTTCTGAAGCTACTAACTATGTTTCCATTGCATTAAAAGTTTTACACTTGATAGTACTTATTTTTAGATGTTTCAAAAAATGCGAAAAGAAGCAATGCACAATTCAACCCCCCTTCTCATGCACATTTCCCCCTACAAGTGGTATCAGAGCCAAGCCTCTAAGGGGTTGAGTGTAACATCCTCCCAAGTACAATATTAGTCTTAAGTACATAAGGGAAGCTCATCTATGAGCTTTAACACACCTATGTTCTCTAACATATTTACATACATATCTATTCCACTAAATACAACATAATGAAAGCATTAACTACTACACTATTGCACTTCCGAGTTCTTTTGCATAGCAGCCTCTCTGTTCTCTGCATCAACTTGGAGATGACACGGGAACACAAAAATATAGGGGTGCGAATTATACAATTCTCAGTAGGGTAACTCCTCAAATACACAATCATAATGTCATCTCGTCACCCCAGCCACTTCGGTTTATTAAGAAAAAAGTGGTCATGATTACATAATAACGGTTTATTTTTAGAGTTCCAAATCATACTTCCGAAATGGGTTACTTTTAATATTCAATCACTTAATATACACATATCATACTACTCAATGTCATATACTGCTAACTTTCTGCTTAAACATATTGGTCTCAATATCGATACTAAACTTCTTCACTTGGCATATAAGATAAAGGATTACTTAGAAAATTTACTTTTTCAACTTGCCTTGGCCCTCGGCTAATCTTGTCACGTCTGGGCGTCACGTATCGCCATCCCTAGCATGGCAATAATGGGTAATAAACTGCTTTTTAGGACTAAGCTCATTCCTATACATGATTATCGGATTTACTTTCTCCATTTCTCACACAAGCCTATTCCTAGCTAGCTTTACTTTCCTCGACTCAATTCAAGGGTAGTCAGGTTTACTTTTCCCGACAGACCAGATTTACTTTCTCCACCCCAAGAATTATAAATCTTATGCTTTTCTTAGTAGTTAGGTTTACCTTTCCCGACAAACTAGATTTACTTTCTCCAACCTAAGAAATATAACCTTATGCTTTTCTTTTGCATATGAGCAATAGTGACTGTAACGCCCCGATTTTTCTGTCTGAGTGGAAAATGACCAAAATGCTCCTGAGGTCATTTTCGGACCGGAATTCGAGGATGGCCGGCCCGGCAATCCTCGAAGGGCCAACTCAATGTTTGAAGGGGATTTAATGACCCTTGAGTGGTTTCGGAGGCGAAAGTCTCATTTTCTGCAGTTTCGGATCAAAATGACCAAAATACCCCTATAGCGTTTTTACACGGGTAAAGGTGCCGTTTGAGCCCGGAATCTTTCCCCAGAGGTTTAAAACCATGTTTTCACATGGTTCAAAGCATCTGTTTGAGTCCCGGTGGTCCCGGGCAGTTTTAGTGCAAAATTATGATTTTGCCCCTAGAATAGTGTTTTTGAGCTTAACGATGTGATTAAGCAAACCTAAGCAATATTAGGCTCTAATCGAAGATTAATTAATTTTCATAATTAATCTAGAGTCAAAATAAATTATTAAAATTAATTAGAACCTAAAATTGCTTAGATTAGATTTAAATCACTTTTCTAAAACTCAAGATTTCACTCTTGGAATCTTGAATAGTATTTTCTCTCTCCAATTCCTTAAATCAAGGAATTGTGTCTAGAATTGTTTATACACTAAATGAATTTGTAACTCACTAATGATGCAAGAACACTCTTTAATTATGTCTTGACAACCTTAATTACCCATTTTTCTCACCTAAACACTTTCTTTTAAATTCCTAATCTTAATCCTAATCAAAGATACACCTAAACACAACTCTAAATCACAATTAAAATGCAAGAAATCCTCCCCCCATGGCTGATGCACATTCGGCCCTCTCTCTCTCAATTACCACACATGTTGAATTGTTTCTCACTCAGAGAACCATGCTTGAAGTCATACCTTGAACCATACCTCACCATGCCTCAAGACCACATTATCTCACCTCATGGAACTCATGGGCTGCCTATGAGGCTGATGGCCGAAGCTCCTCCCCCTCCATGCACCCTTCATTTGTTTCATTTCTCTATAAATAGCTTGCTTGGGTGAACTTGTATCATTTTGGGCTCATTTGCTAAGTGTAAGTTTTCAAAGAACACTTCAAAGTTTCCTTTTTCTCTCAAGTTCAAGTCTTCAAGTTCTTCAAGTTCTTCATCCTCTTCTCTCATCTCAATCTTCAAACCACTAGGTAGGGATTTTCTTTCAAGAGTTCTTTCATTTAAAGTTATTAATTTCTTTATGTGTTCATAGTTTTTCTTGAATCCTTTTTAGAACTTCTTTTCTTTTCCTACTCCTCTTTATTTTTCGGCCATGAGGCTTGAGGATCAAAGGAATGAGAGCTTGATGATGAGAGTTTTCTGATGATGTTCATCACTTGAACAATCTCTAAAGATTGACCTTTATTCTTTAGTTAAAGATGTTTTTAGTTTTCTTCTTGAATCCTTGAAACCTTTCACTTTGATGATGTTTTAAAATGGTTAACATGAACTCAATGATGAGAGCTCATGATGTTGGTGTTAATGCATCATCAAGATCATGGTCTCTAGAGTTCCATATGTTTCTTTCCTTCTCCAACAATTTCGGTTCCTTTTCCTTTTCTTTCTCTAAGGTTTTGGCCATATTGGCCAAGGAAGTTCACAATGGCTTGATGATGAGAGCTTCTAGATGATGACTATGTGTTCATCACAAAGAGGCCTCTAGAGCTTGAGTTTTAATGAAAAAGTTATTTATGTTTACATTCCAAGAAAAGAAACTTTGTGTTTTAAAGAACCCTTGAGGTTCACTCTTGTTTTTACTTTATCTTGTCATGATAAGTTTGGGTTGAGGTTTAAGTTCCTTCGAAAGTCTTGTATGAGCTCTAATAAGAAATAAATGGACTAGCATTCATATTTATATTCAAGCTTATGCATTACATATTTATTTTGAGCTTTGCACTCATATTTAATTTCCAAGCCATCACTTAAGTTAAAGGCTAAAGAATGGAGTGTATCTCATATTTACATTCTTGCCTAGCATATTTACTTTTATCACTAAAGAACGTAAAGATTTAAAATGAGAACTTGCACTATCACCTAACTAAATCTCAAAGCCTTTCTATTTCGGCCTTAAAGTCGATTGTTGTTGGGCCTAGAGCACTAAAATAAGGAAATGAACTTACATATTTATATTCCAAGTCTTGCATATTTATTTCAAGCCTTGCATATTTATATTTCAAGTCTTGCATGTTTACTTTAAGCTCTCATTTTATTTTGTAATGAAGAATAAAAATGAAGTGCATAGCATGTTTAAATTATGTCATCACTTAAAAGACCTTAGAGCTCAAAGACTTGCCCATTTTATCTCAAGTTAAAGTTTAATGAGGGAGCATTCTTTGAATGCATGATTTCGGCCTTGTAGTGATGATGAACTTGGAATGAGTTTCATCTAGCTTCAAGGACCAATAAGTCAAGTTTTAAGGATCCTTTTAAATCTCATGAATTTGTTTGAGTTTAAAACCAACAAGGTTATATGAATTTAATTTTCTTTTAAGGATGGATTAAGTGGTCACTGACCTAAGGATGTTTTTAGTCTCTTTCACAAAATAAAATGGTTTGCAAAAGAGTTTTAGAAGTCTTGAAAATGATTCCAAGAGAAACTAGCACCTTATATGTCTTAGAAACATCAAGTTATGCACCTTCTTGGGGACTTGGTGTTTCGGCCTTGTCATGATGAGTTTGTTGTTGTGTGATGATGATATGATGTGTTATGATGTGTGGAAATTATGTATGATGAGGTAGGGACACTTCTATGCATGTTAAAAGAGAAACTAGCTTTCTAGAAAAAAATCGTAAAGTCAAAATTGAGCATAGTTTAATCCCATTTAGTTGTGGACACTGCTCAAACTGTTTCAATGGGGATATAATCAGATTAGGATTGATTAATCATGAAAAATTTGGTTACATTTGAAGTAGGAATGAATTTTAGCACCCATGGAGAAACTAGCAACTAGAAAACCATAAAACCGCAATCCTAGAACTCTTAGAACTTTTAATTCTTAGAATCTGTCCAGCAACCTTATAATGTAGAGAAAATGGTTTGTAATTAGTTCTTGATATAGGAATGACTCATAATTGGTTTAGGTTTAACTTATAGCACCTTAGGCGAAAACAGAACCAAGAAAGGGTCTAAAACGCAAGTTCTAGAACCCCGTAATCTTAAGTTTATAATGCTGCCCCTAAGGAATGATATTGTTCAGATTTAATAGAGAGCATAAATAAATAATAAGATTTGTTAGAAGAGAACCCTTAGGTGCATAAAAGTTTGATAAAAGATGATAGGTTAACTACATCACAAGTTTAAGGCCCGTAAGGGTTAGAGCATAAAATACCGTAGGACCAAGAGCATAACGAATCTTTAATGTTGCTTGTAAAAGTATGAGGATGATTATGTGAATGCATGAAATTATGATGAAGGATGCATGTTTGATTGACTCATGTGGCATAAAGAAGAATTTGGAAGAAATTCGGCATGTCGCAATTATGCCGCCGAATTTCTAACAAATTCGGGACTCAGAAAGTTTTTGAAAACTTATGAAATTTTTATGAGGTACTAAGATGGGTTCTCGGATGACACCGGTTCAGCCGAGCACCTCCAGAGAACTCATGTGACATCGGTACCAAGATTAATTCTTGGGTGACACCGGTTCGGCCGAGCACCCCCAAGAAATGCCCCCTAGCCCGTACTGGATAAGTCGGGATTATGTTTATGATTATGTTACGCTTATCGGGATTGATAAGTAAGAACTAGTGACGACTAGTTGAGGTATGAGCTCATGACCTAGAGATGTGACACGTTCTGGGTGACACCGGTTCGGCCGAGCACCCCCAGAGCGCTTGTCTTTTAGGGTGGCCTATGAGGAAGTTATGATGATTATGTCACAAAGAGAATTTAATTTCCACTTTATGCCACTATTATGATGTTCTTAAAGATATGATGATTATTCTTGCATTAAGTAGAGCCATGCATACATTCTTTAATATGCTTGCATCCATGTCATTAAGATTCATGCTAAAATGAACGGACCTTGGCTAATTATGTTTTAGAACCTAAAAATGGACTTAATGCATGCTCACTTATTTTGTTTATTAAACCCAAGGTTCCTGAGGACGTAGATGATGACACCTAGGTAGTAGGAGGCCCTACTGAGATGCTTTAGCAAGATTCTCACTCCCTCTATCTCTTTCTTTCTGTCACGTCTTCAGATGGTGACGTTCGTGATTTTCGTGGACATCCCGACGTAGGAGGTGCACTATGACCCAAATCACAGGTTATACCATTTTGAGGGTTAGTGCATGGTGCGAGTCTTCATGTTCGTAGGACGTCCCTTCACTCACCCCATACATACCCATCGCTTCTCCCCGACAGCACCCTACGGCGACGACGAGCGGGTTTTTGAGCGCGCGCGTGCGCATGATGAGAAAGTACTCCGCATGCACACCGCTGCTTCAGCCATGCGTGACTATCCCGATTATATGCCCCGGACCTACTTCTCGGAGACCAACCCATCCGAGGACCCGCCTACCCATCCGTATAGCGAGAGCTCCGCCCCCACTCCACCATTGATGAGGGAGGGCAGTGAGGATACCGTGACTCAGCCACGGCTTGCACGACGACCAGAGATGCGGCCACATCGCGGGGGTCACTCTCGATCCCTGTTCCGCCTCTTTACGCCCGAGGAGCTTGCCCAGTTTCTCGGATATGTGCCTCACTCGCGAGACGGACATCAGTAGGAGGAGACGTACGACCGGTGGAGTACCCGGGTAGAGCACACACCACTTAGATGAGGATAGACCTCCTTTTGTCTAGAGGTTATCCCTTAGTTGCACTTGGGTAGGGGAGTTGCTTTTACTTTTTCGTAGTATTTTTCTTTGTATTCTCTTTTAGTTGTATCTGTTTATGATGTATCAAACTAAGCCCTACTCTACACAAGTAGGCATATCATATATTATATAAATATGCAGTTCAATGTTATTATGATATGCCTTTACTTGCTTATGCCATGTTGCTATACGATGCTTGCTTTGGTACCTTTCGTGCATTATTAATTAATGTGTCGTGCGGCTCTCACTTTGCTTTTATAATTCAAAAAAAAATTTACCAGTATTTCCGCTAAGTATTTTAAAGTAATAAGGAAGCTATGACGTAACAGACTAATGATTAACCTAATTATGTTCTAGAGTATTGGGTTAAAATTAGGATGTTACAGTAACACTACAAAAAAGTGGCGGGAAACCGACAGTATTACCACGGGTTTTCCGACAGATTAAAATTTTACCGATGGGTTTACCGATGAGTACGGGGCATCAGTTTTTTGGCTGTTGATCAATTATTGCCGACGATAAATAGTAACCCATCAAAAATTACCGGTGGCTAAAAGAATAAAAACCAGTCGGTACAATTTGATTAAAGGCATCACGATGGCATCAGGAAAGTAATATTATCGACGAACTATTCTAATATTACTGACGGGACACATAAAATAATAATAAAAAAATATTTATATTACCGACAAACTTACTGACGGGTTATTATTTTTTAAAATTATTTTAATTAAAAAAATTATTATTTTACCGACGATTTTACCTGTCGATAATATTTTTAATAATTTTTTTTTTCGTTAATGCCATTGCGGTTTAAATACCTATATAGGCTATGGATCGCATTTAATTTTTTTTTATGTATAATAATTCAATTACCAATTGAAATGATATTAAGTAAAAAAATATAAAATAACCATTAAGTAAATAATCAGATACCATAACAAAACAAAGTATAATAAATAAAATAAAAAAGAATAAAATATCAAAAATTTATACAAAGGATGATAGATGAATAAAGTATCAAAAATAAATATCTAGCTAAAGTCCTGCTGGTCGTCAGCATCATCAATCCCATCATCATCATCAAACCTAACAGAAGAATTTGCGGCATCGGAGGAAGAGGAGGCCTCAGCAATGGGGGCAGAGGAATCTGTGGTGGCATCTGGCCAAAGCCAGAGAATCCTGAAGCCGGCATCTCTCTGAAGAAGGCTATAAGATCAGCAGTGACCTTCTGCTGCATCTTCTGCCGCAACTTTTTGAACTTGATCTTCTCCTTCTTGGCCTCCTCGGCCTTCTCCCACTGCTGCTCCTCCAGGGACAGCTTAAGTTGTCGCACCTCCATCAGCTCCTGCTCCACTGTAGCTTGGCCTGTTGCCTGCTCCTGGAGCTACTGAAGCTGCTCCTACTACTACTGGATAAGTTGTGCCTACTGCTAGAGTTCCTGATTTAGAGCATGCACACGCTCCCTCAGGGCGTCATTCCCAATAGTAGACCTGGTGACAGATGATGGAGATCGACTGCCAGGGTAGTACCCCATCCCATATATGCGACCCTTGTATGGGCCGCTGACCATCTGTGTCCATATATCTCCTTGTTTGAAGGAGGAAGGATACCAGTATCTGGCCCAGCTTCAGCTATTTGGGTCTGATACTGAGTCTGCACTGCTCCTACAGGTTTGTGAACTCGTGCTATAAAAGAGAAAAGATAAAAAAAAATTTAAACAATAATTAAGACATAAATGGAAAAAGTAATAAAAGTAAAGTAAAAAGATAACTGAAGTGAAACTTATACAAGTAGTCTTGGAGCGAGGATCTACCCAGACCTCTCTGGAACCCTCTCTGGCCACACCTGAACCCTGAAGAGCTCTCCCTGGGGTGGAGGACAGTTTAACTCCCTCAACTACACATATATCCAAAACAAATAAAGTCATGCAATCATAGTAGTTGTCATAATTCAAATGTAACAAGCTAACATTTAAAGACTTAAAGACTTACAAGATGATTTTGAGTACCCTCCTGGGTGCTCAAGCCACCGACATGCAACGGCCCGCCTTTCTGGGATGCCCAGTTTGTCCTCCCCTTCTCTAACCTATCCTTGCTGGTCAAGTTGGAGGCCCAATGGCGCTGCAACTCGGCAAAGGTGGCATCATTCAGCCATAAGCAATCCATGTGCCCCTAGCGGACATCGTGCATCATGTCTCGCAAGTGCACGGAGGACCTAATCCTCCAAGCCCTCTTAACAGCGGGCTCATGCTCGGGTTGAATATAAAATATCCTCTGCATGCACAAAAATAAAACATATTAGTAATCATAAGCAGATAATTAAATAATATAAACATATATAAATTACCTAAGTTGAATAGTTCATTTTGATTACCTTCCATTCTCACCACCACGTCTCCTTGACATCAGCGGGGATGGTAGTAAAGGTGGGCCATGAACGGTTATGCAACATCTGTATAACCTTCGTGATACTATGGTGAGCCTCAGTAAACAGGTCAAAACTGTTATAAAAATATAAACATTTTAAATATCATATGCAATGCAAAATTAGAATGTAAGAGAATACTTGTACAAGAACTTGCCTATCTCTATCGTTCGGTCTAATCTGCTGGAGCAGTCTACCGTCAGGCCCAAATGGCCTACCATTCAGCTCGAGGGGTCTCTCATCTAGATCCCTGGTCTGTGACCCATCCGAGGATGCAGGAGTATGGTGAGATGCAAGACTAGGAGTCGGGATAGTGGCAAGGCTAGGGGAGGTGTAACATCCTCTGAAGTACAACATAATTTTTAAGTCATAACATCATACTCGAGAAGTTGTTACTTATAAATTAACGAACCTTTCTTAAATATCTATAGCAAGTTCAATTGAATCGTGAAGTAACTAAATCGTAGTTCTATTAACATATATGACTAAGAAATAAACATTTATTGATTATAAGGCTGAGTACAAAAGGAAGCTCTTCTATGAGCTTTAATACACATCCGATCTCTATTATAAATACAAACATAAACATATAACTAAGTACAGTCTATACAAACTTTAGCTGTAAACTACTGCAAATCTGATTTCCTTTCATAAAGTAGCTTCCTTATTCTTGGGATCAACCTGGAGACGATACGGGAATACAAACACATAGGGGTGAGAATTCTAAAATTCTCAGTAGGGTAACTCCCCAATTACACAATCATAATGTCATCGTCATCGCTCCAGCCACTTTGGTTTATTAAGAAAGTGTGAGCATGCAATATATATATATATATATATATATATATATATATATATGTATATATATATATATATATATCAAATGTTCATTTTAAAGTTATAAAATCGCCTTTCTGAAGTGGGTTTCTTTTAGTATTCAATCACTTAAAATATGTATTTCATAACATTCAAAATCCTAGGAATTCCTTCAAGAATAATAATTTAACAAGATATATGTATACAAATGGCAATTGCAATGATCTTTTCTTGCCCTTGACATAATAAAGAGGACTTTTCCGTGTCCTAATGGGGACCTTTCCGTACCCTTTACCTAATAAAGGGGGCTTTTCCGTGCCCTGATGGAGATCTTTCCATGCCCTTTACATAATAAAGGGGACTTTTCCTTGCCCTTTTTAGATTAAAGGGGACTTAATTTTTTCCACTTAGCACATACATCATCCTCAAGCTCACATATACATGCATCACATTTCTTTATGCATGAACATAATTCTCTGATCTCATAAGACTTCAAACCTATATATATCATTCATTCATTCCTCATGACATAATCTTGAAATTCCATGGCATGCATTCATATACATCAAACGTGAACCAGCTGTCATTAGGTCACTAATTCAAGGTATTATCACAATTTCAGCACATTGGTAGATTTTTCACTCAAGTAACACAATTTATTTTTCATACCAGATAACTAATTCAAAGGCTATAAAAATTATGTAAGACACTTTAATGTGTCCATAAAGTTCCATAAAAATTTCAAAGCATAAAAAGATCTCTAACTATATTAATAAAATCTCACAATTTCAAAGGTCAGAAGCTACATACTCTTAGCCAATAGCTAGAAGTCTCTAAATTTTTCTACCTTATCAAATGAACGCAGAAATTTGTACAAAAATTTAGAGTTGGACCTCAATATGTCCTCAACATCTTGTGAAAATTTCAGCTGATAATTCGATCATTTGCTAGGTTAATAAAATTTCACAAATTCATAGCTTCAGATTCAACATTTCAAGTAGCATAGTTACCACTTCGGTTCTTGAATTTCTCAAGGCATTAGGAGTAAAAACCAGAGCTCAAGAAAATTCATGGAACTATTCTAGGATGTTACCTTCAATATATAATTTTTATAACTCATGAAAATACCCACAATTCCTTCAGAAAATTCGTGAACAATCACTGCCAACAGGAAAATCGAAAATCTAGCAAACCACTTTAGAAATCTCTTTTGATAAAAATGATTTGTCCACAACGCCAAACACTCCACCAAAATTAACATATCAATATCATCATATTATCAACCAATATATCTAGAAATTTCAGACCAAACACAATTAGAAAAGTCCAGCATAAAATTGGAAAGAAAAGGTCAAAGAAAACCCTACTTTGAAAGCTTTTGAGCTTGATACTTCAAAGGATGTTCTAAGTGATCTCCCTTCACTTCAACACACCAATTTTAGTCCTAAACCTTCCTTAGGCAGTGGGGAAGTGAGGTATTAAGGTGAGGATTTGACATTTCAATCGGTTAGATTTGTAGGGTTTGAGGTGTAGAACAAGTTTTGTGAAGGAACTTTATGGTTTTATGAACTCTAGGCTAGTGTTTTTGGCATTTGAAATGAAGTTTGGAGCTTTTGACAAAGAAAGAGAATTTTGCTGGTTCTCCTTGCAAATGGCCGAACTCATTTTTGGCTTCATGGAGAAGATATGAAGTCATATTTATCTTGTAATGAATATAGTAATATTATAATATATAATTGAATCATCATTAATTCAAGAAAAATGGATGGCTAGGATTAAATCTTGTAATTCAAGATTGAATCTTAGCCATTCATTTGATATAAATGGATAAACATTATCCTTTTTTGTAAAGGTCAATCTAGTTTTCAGTGTCAGAATTCGCACACCGAAATTTCACCGAACGGGTGAAACAGTGTACTCGGGTAATCAAACATTGCCCGAAAAATAATTCCGGGTATAAAATCTTTATTTCTACCTATTTCTAATCATAATCATATAATTTCTCAATTTCGGGCATCTCCAAGTCCTAATTCTAGGGTTTCAGCTGTCCTGGTGGGCCTACAGGGCCCACAAAATACTATTCATATTTTTTTTTTACAAATCCGTTGGATCGTCCTCATCATTGTTCAAACCATCAAATTTTTGAAATTATGACTAATAAAGCTCAAATTAATTTTTAAATAATTTTTAGGGCATTACAGGAGGGGTCACTATTATGAATGGGCTGCGACTGGGTGTAGGAGGGAGCTGGAGGTGGTAGGAGGGGTGGTAGTGGAGGTGGTAGGAAGGGCAATCACAGTAGTAGTGGGAGGGGTGGTGCCGAAGGTGGTGGGAGCGGTGGAGATGGAGGGGGTGGTGGGTAAACCGACATTTCGAGGTCGGCCTCTGCTTCTACCAACCATACTGAAACATATAATTGGATGATACTATATAAATGTATTAAAATATAACCAAACTCATTTTTTTTTATCTAGAGTGCATTTGGGGAAAGGTGAAAACAGTGATAAAATTTTCATGAATAATATGTTTCATAAGTAAATTCACGCATGCATGAAACTTATGGATCTATATAAATTTTGCCATTTTTTTCCCTGATCAAATACATCCAGGTGATGCGTTTGATTGAGAAGATAAAAAATAGTAAAAATTTCTTAAGTTAGATAGATCTATGTGTAATGAAAGTAAAAATTTTATACATTAGCTCTATGCAAGGAATTTTGACTCCGGCCTTGATAAAAAAAACCCATGGCTCGGGTAAATATTAGGCAAAAATTTTAATGGCAATATGGCTTTTGAGATTGACATTACTTCATATACAATAAAGTTTATTTTCACATAATAATTAATGTGGCTAAATTTGAGTTTTGATTCAAATACGTTTTAAGTTGTTTTGTTCTTTAGATCACAAGCCAAACTCAAAAATTTCTTTAAATTAGGAGCTTCTGTCATAAGATATTTCTTTTAATCAATCTTTAAGTTTTTTTTTTAATACGGTTATTTTCAATCTTTTATCCCTAAAATTTTTTTTCAAAATTTTGACAGTATCTCCCCTTAAATTAGGTGTTTCTGGCATAAGATATTTCTTTTAATTGATCTTTAAGTTTTTTTTAATATGGTTATTTATAATCTTTTATCCCTAAAAAATTTTTACAAAATTTCGACAGTATCTCCCCTTAAATTAGGAGCTTTTGTTATAAGATATTTCAGTCAATTCAATAATTATAAATATTAGTATAAAGATCAATAACAAAATAGATATAGTGAAACAGTTACATTTTAATAATTACATACAATTCACATATTCCTAAAAACTGTTCTATTGCGCATCCCCTTATAACTCCACAACATGTATCCTACAATCTCCACAAACACAAAGAATCCCATAGCAAACAATGCAAGCAAGTCAGGGAAGGACCTCTATGCCCTTCCCCCTAGTCATGCAATCCCCATTTCCTACAACTCTATCCTAGAAAACATAAGTCTCTATTCTACATACATACTAAACCATATAAATAACAAAATTTTTGTTACTACCCTCTGCAATAGTGGAAATAAATAGAACGCGTAAGCTATCCGCATCCAACCAAATCCACTCCTGAAATTCCAACATGAAAAATTTATATCTACACACAATTATATACATAAAAACATAAAATAAAATAAGATAATTAGAATGGCAAACTGATCTCAGTCAATAATCGATGCCACCTCAAACAATACTCTTATATTAAAAATAAATAAGAATAATTACTATCCATTGCAACAAAAATAACCCTTAAGCACAACACTATACCCACTTATAAACGAATGGAAAAACCAAGCCAAACCCAAAAACTAAACCGATTAAAGTGATCACCAAAGATCCTATATCACAATGGCGGTCTCCCTTTGTTGAACGGAGCTCTGGTGGTGGCACACGACGGGAAAAGAGGCACGGCAGCGATGGGGGAACGAGAGAGAGAGAGTGTTAGAGGAGAGAGAAAGAGTTGCGACAAAGTGAGGAGGAAGAAGCTGATATGGGAACATGTCCGCGTGTTATCGACAGGTTTACCAATGGGTACACGTTTAAATGAAACGGTGCGTTTTAATTTCACAGTTACCAACGGTTTTACCGCTTGGTAAGTGAATAATTGAAACGATGCATTTTAAGTTACATAGTTATCGACGAGTGTTGACATTTGAATGTTAGGCACGAATGAGTTGAAATTCAAGCCAACCCGTCAGCAAACAATAAAAATTATTAAAATAAATTAATATTATAACCCATTGGTATAGCTGTCGATAATAAATAGCTAAAAATTGTAAAAAATAATTAATTAATTTAATCATTAATTCCCGTCAGTACATCCATAAGTTATTTTAAATAAAAAGTATTTGGAAAATCAAATTATATACCGTCATTGATATACTGGCAAAATAAAAAAATTATAAATTAAATATGACACCTGTCGATATACCCATCAGTCACTATTAATATAAAAATAATTAAAAATCAAAATATTATAGCCGTTGGTAAAATCGTTGGTGATATAATGACAAAATAGAAAAATTATAAATTAAATATGACACCTGTCGCTATACCCATCGGTAATAATTAATATAAAAATAATTAAAAATCAAAATATAATACCTGTTGGTAAAACTATTGGAAATAATGCACGTCATTTAGCGGGATTTAGTGCCAATGCTTACCGACAGATATACCGACGGGTATTTATGTAAATTTATTTTAATTAGAAAAATACAACTGTCTGTTGGTAATGTTGTCGGTAACTACCGTCAGGTATGAACCCATTGGTAAAATCCATCGGTACCTCGCGGATTTCTAGTAGTGTAATAAGTATTCATATCTATGTATGCTTAACCTTATCAATAAGTTCACATGCTCAATTATTCATATTCACATTCATGTGCTCATGTCATATTAGTACAAAATGTCATTATTTCATCAATTCAAAGCATCAATTCATTTTCCGCACAATGGCATATTTCACATATTCGTAGCACAATTTATTCTGCATTTCAAACCATCAAATCCAAGGATATAAAAATTATCTAAAATAGTTCAATGTGTGCACAAGGTTCAGAGGAAAAGGATTCTCTAACTATGTTAAGAAAATTAGACAATTTCAAAAGTCAAAAACCTCCTATTTACAGCCAACAACCATAGTTTCCAATTTTATTACCTACTCAAATGATCATATCAAATCATACAAAAATTTATAGTTGGACTTCAATATTTCCTCAACACCCTGTAAAGGTTTCAAGCCATACTTCAATCATTTGATATGGTAACAAAATTAGCAAAATTTACAGCTTCTGTTCTAACATTTCTAGCAGCATAGATACAATCTCGGTTCTTTTTTTTTAAACATAGCAAAAGTGCCCAGAATACTGCAAAAGTTTTATTGAAGATGCCTTAACATGTTAGCTACATCATATAAAATTTTTAGCTAAATCTAAAGCCTCTAACTAGGTCCAAAAATTCGTGATCAGTGGCTGTCCATGCAGAAACCAAAAATCCAGCAGCGTAGTTCAAAATCCTTTTCCATAAAAATGATTTTTCACAACGTCAAACCACTCTACCAAAATTAACACAGCACTATCAATATATTATCAACCAATTCAATGAAAAAATGTTGAGTGAAATCAGTCAAAAAATCACAAAAACAGAGTTAAAGTAAAAGAGGTTTACAATGCCTTACTTTGCAAACTTTAGAGCTTTATACTTCAAAGGTATTCCAATTGATTTCTCTTTACTTCAAGGCCACCAATTCAAGCCCCGAACCTTCCTTAGGCAATGAGGAAGTGATATGTCAAGATGAGGATTGATGGAGAATTGAAAGTTTAATCGGTTAGGATTAAAATAAATGGCTAGGATTTAATCTTGTAATTCAAAATTAAATCTTAGCCTTACACTTGGCATATAAAAGATAGACATTATCCTTTTATAAGATTAAACTATCTTTTGGTGTTAGAAATCGCACACCGAAATTTCACCGAACGGGTGAAATACCGTACACGGGAAATCCGATATCACCCGAAATTTAATTCTAAATATAAAATCCTCATTTCTAACTATTCCTAACCTTAACCCCATCTTTTCTCAGTTTCGGGTATCTCCAGGTCCCAATTCTAAGGTTTCACCTACCCCATCGGGCTTGCGATACCCGCAAGTCACTGTTCATTTTTTTTTTTTTACAAATTCGATGGGTCATTCTCATCATTGCTAAAACTGTCAAATTTTTGAAATTATGAATAATAAAACTGAAATTAATTTTTAACTAATTTTTAGGGTGTTACGTTGAGGAATCCAATGATTGCAAAGGACAAAGATTTAAGGGACAAAATGGCTTACATTCTCTTCACAAGATCAATCTATCAATTGATCATTCTTTGTTGATAAGACTCTAGGATATGGCACAATTCATTCAAATGATAAAAGGGATTCCAAAGAGACCTGTTGACAATAACATTACAAAGGAGAAAGTTTAGTTGTTCCACTAAGTCAAGCCTCTGTTCATATATGCCCTAAGCTAAAGCTGACATACTGCATATGTATTGCTCGGTACATATGAAAGGCTATATGAAATAGATTGTACATGATGTTGGTAGATCATAAACCCTTTCAAGATATATTTGATCCTAAAGATGTCATATCAGATGCTATGTAATACCAAAGCAATGAAAATTGCTAAAACTTCTATTGAAGTAGAAAGATCTAATACTGTTCTAAGAGATTGATTATGGAAATGAGATGTCTTTGTCTGTGGTGTCTATAACGACTAAAACAAGAAGACATCTATCTCATGAATGACAAATCAGGACGAAGATCATCTTAAGAAAGAAGATTTGCTTATAGCAGTAAAGACACACATCATGTATTTGCCCAGTGTTTTATTGACATATCCTTATGCAAAGAAGAAGAATGTGCTAGAGAGCTAGAAAGATTTATCAGGAGGTCTTGATGTGCTAAAACTTGTTCCTATTCTAGGCTTTATGACTAAAGAACATCATCAGAGACAAGTGAGGTAAATGTTTCTACATCTTACCTTTGTTATAATATTTTATCTGCTTCATGTGATAAGAGGCTAGAAGGTTATCATGCCTATTCATATGTATGTCTCAAACCAGTCAAAGAACTCATAATGTTCCTATGAAAACTTGAGAAAGTCAAGCCTGAAGCTAGAAAGCTTAAATAAGGACATACTCTAATGAGCGTTTATTCTTCTCAAGTTACATATTTTTGAAGGCTCCAAAAGGCTATATGAAAACATCAGAAAATTCTTCTGAATCCTTGAAAGGACTTCATGACATCTAAAGATCTAACCTGTTATATTTGACATACTTCAAAAACTATGTTTTGTGAAAATGGTCAGTATCTATAGTCTCAGGAAACTGGACTAAGATATACAGAGGAAATAGAAAGTGAAAAAGCCATGGAACTTCATCTATTATATATATATACATATGTTTTCTATTTCTGTTCTTCTTGCCGTATAAAAAGATACCTTCCTAACTCATGATTCCTAAAAAGAAAGTTCATTAGAAAGGTTGAAAAATCTCTGAAGCTAACCGAAAAGGACCCATGAAAGTCTGGGTACCAAAATCAAAATTTTTCTTGCAGGTATATTTGTTATGTCTCTTTGACTGGAGCTTCAAGAAGCAAATTTCTCGACAATCTTAAGGAAAGCCTTGAGAAGATGTATCTCAAGGAAACTCCAGAAAGCTAGCAGATGAAAGTCAAAGCTTCAAAAAAGTGAGCTCTAGAACCTTAACACTTTAGAAGGTTTGCTCGAACCATCCAAGATGATCAGAAAGTAATCTTTCTAAAATACAGTATGAGCAGTATGAAGATGACATAGAAGCTAAAGGATCTGAATGTACAGTAACTTCATGAAAGTTTCTGTTTCAAAGATAATCTTTTATTGTCTAAGTTCTTGAAGTGTCTCCCAAGGGTATGAGAACCAAGTCATCCCCTAGTTACATATTAATCATGCTTTCATCACCACCATTGTATCAGAACATATTGAAAAGGCTTTAAGTAATCAAAGTGAGGTGGAAGCAATGCTAAACGTGCTGGAATTGTTTGAGAGAAAGGCAAAGTCTACACATCATGATCAAAACATCATCATTTGTACTAAGAGGAAACTCAGGGACAATCTAGACAAAGCCGTCATCATCAAGACAAGCATGGTTGCATAAGGGCTAAAAGGAATAGCACAAGTGATGCTACAATCTTTGTATCCAAATGTTATAGATAAGGAATCAGTTGAAAGACCTTCTCTTAAGGTACTTTTTTCAACTATCCTATGAGATGATACTAGTGCTACTTGTCTTATCAAGAATCCTCTCAGTACTCTAAATCCTAGCTTGTTTTGTAAAATCCTTTCTTTGTGCTAACTTGTCTAAAATGAAGATGTTAAGTAAATAGATGTGTTTACTGAATACCTTTTTTCAAGAAGTATTCATGATATCAATTGCTAAAAGATCTCCTATTTGCTTTCATGTTTTTCAAAAAGCATTCTCCTTTTCTAACTGTTTTCAAAACTGCATTAGCATTCATGCATAAATCATCTTTGAAAATTCCCTCTTTATAACTCTCTTCTGAAAATCTAGCAATGCTATCAGAAATCATCAGAATATATATCCTGCTAAAAACACTGCATATCAGGTCATAAGAATAGCAGAAGTTGAATCTATGGTGTCAGCTGGCTTTTCAGAACCTTAGAAAGTCAGTATATAATGTCAGGAGCACAGTTTGCAAGATCAAGAGTATCAGCAAGTATATCAGATGTTAGTTTACTAGACCACAGATCTCTGTGAGGAATAGTTTATCTATTTCCAAGACTAGAAAAAAGACGGTGTATTTAGAAAGAAGATCAGTTAGTCAGAAAGAAGAATTTAAGGATCAAAAAATGATGATTATGTGCGAGCATAGAATCCAGAGCAAGAAGATAAGTCTATGATAAGCTATGAAGGTTTTGTAGTGGATTGGAAAGTAAACATTGAAGCTTCAAAAAGTAACTCATTTAGAAAGTGAGATTAATAGTTAGAAAACTCCTTTTCTGAAAGAAGGATACAAATGCGGGATTTTCCCTACTCTGACTAAGTTTTTCTCTCCCACGTCGCTTCGCCTTTTGTCATGTCATATTACTTTAAACCCCTACATCTAACCTCTATCTTTACTTTCATCTTCTTGAGCAAGTCACCTCTCTTTCTTTTACTTTTAACCCCATACACTTGACCGTTTCATCTTCTCATATATTTCTTTGTAACTTCAAAAATTTTCTTTCTTTCCACAATTGCTATTCTTCAAACCATCATTTCTACATTTGTAACCACTTACCTTTACCTCTGAACTGTAACGCCCCGATTTTCGCTAAACTTTCATAATGACCAAATTGCCCCTGAGGTCATTTTTACCCGAAACACGAGGGCGGCCGACTTTGGCCATCCTCATAGGGTTCATATGTTATATGAAGGGGATTGTATGAGCATGAGTGCCTAACAAAGCGGGAAAACCTCATTTCTGAGATTTTTGCGCGTAAATGACCAAAATACCCCTGTAACAGAATTAAGGCAGTATTAAGTTCCGTTTTGACCCGGACTTTGTTCTGAGGTTCAAAACAATGATTTTAAGGCATAAACTATGTTGGTTTAAGTCCCGGAGATCCCGGGCAACTTTTGGTAAAAATTACGGTTTTGCCCCTGCATATTGCATTTTCGGTTTAATGAGCCGTTTAACTCCAAACCTAAGCAATATTAGGCTCTAATTAAAGGTTAATTAATTTCCATAATTAATCTAGAGCCAAAACCATCATTTAGAATTAACTGGAACCTAAAATTGCTTAGGGAAAATTCAAATCTCATCCTAGTCTTATTCTTTAAAAAGGAAAAAGAATATGTGAATAGTGTCGAATAGTGTTTCCACTATTCATATCAACTTTTCTTTTTGAGACAAGTTGTCACACTCACATCACTAGTCCTAGAGGTGTTGACTCCCTAATCCTTCTAGACCACCTCTAAACCTAGGGATTTATGGTTTTAATTAACCTATTAGTGCACCTAAGTACCTACTTAGCAATTTTTAATCCTAAGCCTAATCTATGTCACACCAAAACACACTTCTAGAACATGGTTTAAGGAGATATTTCTCCTCCGCAAGGCTGCCAAGAATGGCACCATTTTCTCTAGTAATCATCAAAAAAATTAGTCTATGTGTTCAAGCTTATCTTGTGACATGTGTCTTGAACACTTTCAATCAATGATCAACTTTCAAGAAAAATTGTCACTCAAGACTCAAAGAATATTTTATATGGTCAATCAAGGTTTTCAATTCATTTCTAAAATGAATTAAATTATGTCTTTCAAATTCAAAAAGAATGATTTGTTTTTGTGGTCATTCAAGCTTTCTATCAAACTTTTTCAAGACAACATGTCTTACAACACATTACCTATGCTTTGGGAATTTAAGTCTAGAAAATTTTCTCTTCTTTTTGGGCATGAGAAGCATGGTTTCTCTTCAGATTTTGCAGCCCAAAATTTTAAGTTTTTATGCATTTTTAAAGGTTGGAAAATAAGGTACATTCTAGCCATGCTTTAGGACATGCATAGCTAGACTTTTCACCATACTTTGAATGACCAATACCATGCTTTGAACAAAGATATTTCTTCCTTCTTGTGGCTGAAAAGTGGCTGAAATCCTTCCCCCCAAAAGGCCTCCAATATTCAATTCATTTCACTTCTCTATAAATAGGTAGCTTAGGGAACTTGAAGCACCTTTGTTCATTTCACTAAAGCTTTGAGTTAGAGCACTTTGAGTTCCTTTCTCTCAAGTTCAAGAGCTCATCCTCTCCAACCTCTTCATCTTCTTCACTTCCTCTCAAATCTCAAACTCTAAGGTAGGGAGCTCTTCAAGAATGCTTTCTTTTACTTTCATGATCAATGTTTATCTTGTTTGAAAGTTGTGTTGTTAGCAAGTTTTTTTTTCTCTCAAACATTTTCGGTTTCTTCTTTTCTCTTCCTCTTCATTTTCGGCCTCAAGACCAAAATGAGGAAAGCTTGATGATGAGTGTTCTTTTGGGATGACCATGTGTTCATCCTAACATGAGACCTCTAAAGCTTGAGTTTTGTTTGAGAAAAGTTTCATCTTTTTCATGTCTTGGTTAAGACAAGGCTATGTTTTTTTATGAAAACTCTTTTTGAGCTTTTGTTCCTTGATGTTTTCGGCCATGAAGGCTTAATGAGCTTGGAAAAATGGTAGCTTTGTAATGAGCACTTCATGTTAGCCTTTGTCACATGATCAAACTCTAAAGTTTGAGTTTTTCCAAGAAAGGTTTCTCTTTTCAAGTCTTGGTCAAAGAATGAGTTATGTTTCTTTGATGCCTTGAAACTTTCCTTTTCTTTTTGTTAGTTTTCGGCCATGAAGGCCTCTTGGACTTGAAATATGAGAAGCTTGATGATGAGAGTTGTGTGATGATGTTTGTCACATGAACAACCTCTAAAGCTTGAGTTTTCTAAAAAAAAAAAATAAGTTTACTATTTTCAAGTTTTGCTCAAGACATAGTTATGTTTCTCTTGAACCTTGAAAACCTCATTTCTTTTCCCTTGAGTTTTCGGCCTTGAAGGCCTTTGGGACTTAGAAAAATGGTAGCTTGATGATGAGGGCTTCATGTTGATGTATGTCACATGAACAAAACTCTAGAGCATAAATTTGGTTTCTAGGCCAAGTATGTTTCGGTTTCTTTCCTTTATGTTGGTCATGAGTTTTGTGTTGTTAATAAATGTAGAGCATTGCAAAAATACTCAATGATGAGGACTTGAGATGTTGGTGTTTGAATCACCAAGATCTTGGTCCCTAGAGTTCAAAAATAAGGTTGTTTCCTCATGATGAGGATTCGGCCACCTCATGGACTTTGAGGATATGGTTTTCTTTTATACAACTTAGCAACACTAATGTTTTCTCTTCTTGTGAGGATGAGTTATGGGTTGAAACCTTGTTTCCTTTAAAGTCTTGCAAGAGCTCTAAACAAGATATAAAAGAAGTTGCATCCACGTTTACGTTTATGCTTTGCATTAGCACGTTTATTCCCTATGCCATCACTAAGACCCAAGATAATGAATGAACTTGCACAATGCACGTTTATGTTTCAAGCTTTGCATCTCATTTTATATTTCAAGTCATCACTAAACTCTAAGAATAAGAATGAAGATGCATTTCATCTTTACTTTGTGCTATCACTTTATTTTCTAAAGGACTATAAAATGAAATGCATAGCACGTTTATTCTATGTCATCACTTGAAACATTAGAGCTCAAAGACTTGCCCATTTCATCTTAAGAAAAGAATTAAATCAAGGAGGTATCTCCTTGAACATCATTCGGCCATGTGGTGTAAATGGCTCTAGGATGAGTTTCATTTAACTACAAGGGCCTATAATGCATGTCTTAGAATTTTTCTAAGCTTTGATGCACTTAACCAAGGTTTTAAACATGTTTTTAAGTTTTAAATCCTTGCCAAGAGCAAGCCGAAATGGCTGCTGCCCTTGGTGTTCCATGATGAGTTTTGGCAAAGTAAACTTTGATCTTACAGAGTCTTGAAGTCCCAAAAAGGTTCCAAGAGAAACTAGCAAGTTATATGGTTGAAAGAAAGGTTTTTCTCATGATTTTATGCCTTAAAGGATTTCGGTTCTGCCTTAATAACTCCAGCACCTTAAATTCTGTTTTGGGTGGTCTAAATATGTTGTAATACCTTGCCAAGTATGTGATAATTGTTCTAGACTCTTTAAAGCATTATTAGTGACTTTGTTTGCTTAATATGTGAATTCTAGAACTATGAAGAATGGCAAAATGAGTTTCTGCCCAGCCTTGATAAAATATTTAGAATCACATTAGATTATGTCTAGATGTGTGGGAGTGACTCATAATTGGCCTAGGTATTAATTATTGCACCATAGAAAAAGTCGGATGTGAGAAAGGGCTTAAAACGCATTTTCTAGAACACGTAATTCATCAAATATGAACAACTACATAAAGCTGTCCAACCATAATTAATTAGGATTTAGAACCTAATGGATTATGGTAATGAGGTTAATCAATCCCATAAATATACTAGAAAGTAATGGGAAAGTTTGAGGTTACCCGATTTAGGGATTTTTACCTTAAGGGATGATTATGCGCCTCTAAGTTTGATGATGAATTGATGTGTTAGCTCATGATGTGTATGGTGCCATGTTAACTATTATCCCTATGTGATAGCGTGTATTAACATGTTATTATTATTCTTTAAAAAGGACTTAAAGATGCCGAGGTAGTAATTATGTGTTATGCATTAATTATGTGGCATCTTAAAGAAACATGTTAAACTTAGGATGACTTAGAACATCAGAATGCAATCCTTTGAAACCACCGAATTAAGGGTGGGGACAATGTGATTCTAGCCCCCTAAACCTGTACTTAAAGTCGGGAAGTTGACTTATCCAAATGGATAAAGTCTAGATGCTAGTGACGACTAGCGTGGTATGAGCTCATAACCTAGAGTTTTCTCAAAAGGGAGAAATATTAGGGCGGCCCAGTTAAGTAAAGGTTCTTATGTCACCTAAGTAAACCAGTTATATGATTTATGTTCCATGTACCAGTTATATGATTTATGTTTCATGTACCAGTTATATGATTTATGTTCCATGTACCAGTTATATGATTCATGTTCTACGTACCAAGCTACATGATTTATGTCTATGATTTTAGTATATAGCCTATGTAACACAAGTGCCATGTTAAAAAAGAACGAATTCTCGGAAAATGAGATTTTGGAAAACTCATAATTGAACCTATGTATGTCCATTATTTTATAAATAACTCGAGATTCCTGGAGACGTATATGATGACACCTAGGATAGAAGGAAAACCCTACTGAGTTTCTTTAGTAAGAATCTCACTCCCTCTATCTTTTCCTTTCCATTACGTCTTCAGAGCGAGATGGCGACCTTCATCCTATTCATTGACACGCCACGGTAGGAGATCCACCATGACCCGGAGCATGGGTCATTCCATTTTGAGGGCCGGTGTACTGTGCGCATCTTCATGTTTTTAGGACGGCCATTCGCACACCCCTTGTACAGTTATCGCTTCTCCCCAGCATCCCCCTATGGTGACCTCGCGATCTTTGAGCATGCACGGCCACGACATGAGAGGAACCTGCGGACCCACTCTGCCGGTTCAGCGGACGCACGCGATCACGTGCCATCATCGCAAAGACTCGAGAGAGGACCCTTCAGAGGATTCCCCATGGACCATGAGGGCTCTGCCCCACTCCGCCTCTGCGGCGAGATAGGCGGCGAGGAGATCACTTTCAGCGTCGGAGGGCTTCGGTGCCCGGACCACGACCCCGACGTGGATGACACGTTCAGTCACAGGGCATGCCTGCACCTGCCGAGGTCCGCCCGTGGATTGGCTACGTTCCTCCCTACCCGTGAGTCTACTATGGAGATTGGAGGGTAGTCCTTAGTGCACGCACGTCACATAGTATGGATGATACCTCTTTTGTGTTGAGGTTATCCATCTTAGGTTGCACATGGGTAGGGATGCTTCTTTCCAGTTCTTTTCCATGTATTCTGTTTTTCTGCCATATTCATGTTACTATGTACTTGAAGAGTCCTGCCTTGTAGGGTAGGCATATTTTATCTATGAGGTATTTCAGTTATGATTGATGTTATGTTCGATGTTATGGTTTGGAGCCATTCCTATGTTATCGTTCCGTATACTAAGATACCGACTCGTAAAGTTACGCGCGGCTTCTATTTTAAGTAATGATTTAAAAAAAAAAAAAGTTGGCTCGTATTTTTGTTAAGTCTATTTTCTCAAGAAGATGAACCATGCCAGCAGGTAACGACTAATATTTGGCCTAAGTACGTACTAGTAGTATTGGGTCGAATATTTAGGGTGTTACATGAACCATCTTCTTTCTTCTTTCTTTAATCCTCTTCAAGTCTTTTCTTTCGACCTCATCCTCTTAAACGTACCCATATACCGGTCCAATGGCAAAGGAAAAGAGTGTGGCTTAATCTGCCTCAACAAAATCATCTTTTCACATGTATGATGATGCTGGCATGCAAGATTGCTATGAAAGATTCTTCATGTCTAGAAAAATGGCACCTAGAAAGTCTTTGAGAAAAGACCTACATGAAGAAGTCATTATTCTTGATGAAATCTTTACTTTCTAAAAGTAAGAGGATTTTCTGGAAATAAATTAACTAATCTTTCCATGTTTGGTCAATGCCTTTTATTCTTATCTGGAAAGACCATCACAATCCTATGTCAAAGATATGATCAGAGACTATTCCATCAAGATGAAAGCTTTTGGGCTTGCCAAAATCATAAAAGCTCTATGTGAGAGGATCATTTGCAAATCCTCACCAGTCTGGGTGAAACATCTTAGTGCAAATAAAGGAGACATGTCCAGGTATTTCACTGATTCTATTATCCGTAAGCCTAGTGAGATTACCACTGCTATGTTAAGCGCTAAGGCAAGGAAAGTATATACAGTGGCCAGTTCTCTATTATTCTACGGATTGGCAACACAGATGCTCTCGTTAGAATGGATTACATGCTTCTTTATTGCTTGATGGCAAAAAGAAAAGTGAACCTGCCTATGCTCATTCTTGACTACATGATGAGTGCCATAACAAAGGAAACTCAAAGAAATGTGAGTGTTCCTTATGGCATGCTTTTGACAAAGGTGCTTCAATGGTTGGACTTCCCTCTTGACACCAAAAGCTATGAGTTGGTGGAAAGAACCATCTTCACACCTTCCTCCTTCAAAACCTTGAAAAAGAGGTCAATTCTCTAAATAACTGAGCCAACAAGGCAGAGCCCCAGAATAAGAGGTGAACAAGCTCAAGAGGCCTCCTGAAAGTCTAAGTCCAACCAAGAAAAAGCTAAAGGGACAAGAAAACTTGTCCTCCCTAAAAGTAAATCTAAAGAAGAGGATGTTACCTTAATTCAACATTATGAAAGAAGGACAGAAAGAAGATAGGAGATAGCCACTCAAGCATTAGAAGCTATGACCAAACCTGAAAAGGTTATTAGTAGAAAGGAGATTAAGCTAAGATGCAAAAAGATGCACAAAAGTGTGTTAAGTGTTACCGTTCTGTGGGAAGAAGTTAAAAAATATCAGGAGGAAGATACAATGTAACCGTGTTGAATGATAATGAAGAAGAAGAAGAAATAGGAGAAGAACAGGCTGTAACCTCATCATCTGAAGAAGAGGAAAGTCTTTTGAGCAGTGAGAAGGCAAAATTGAGTGCTATGTCCAATTCTAGGCCCATACCTAAAGAACCTTACATGGAGTCTATTATTAAAAAACTTGATAAGGAAAACTATACAACACATTCTGTTCTCCTTCCTACAGTACCATATCCTTCCTCTTCTATTCATATTTCTCCAAATGGAAGAAGAAGATAACAGAACATTTGAAGGCGCTGTACCTCCTGTTCTAGAAGCTGATATTTGTAACACCCTCTTAACTATCATGTTTTACTCGAATGTTAACATAGTAATTAGAAAAGTATTATTTACATTCATAATCCATACTAGTCGAAAGTAATAAAATAAAGTAATTTAGATGCATATATTGCTAAACTCGTATATACATATATGAACATCATTTCTAAAGTTTGCAATACGTACATCGTACTGGGAAACAAACTAGTTAACTTCTAATCTAGTCAAGAACTTAGTTCACAAAAGGAAACACCTCCAGTATCTAGTCTAACCTGCTCAAAGTTGAGACCCAACAAAATTTTATACAAATAGAAATGGACCTCACAACATTTAATAGGATCAATTTGCAGGCTAGTGGATTTCTAGTACTAAACTAGCACTATATATACATCAGCAGTCCCTGAAGATCTCACGTCCTACTGGATGAAACCATTAGCCATCGGTAGGATAGCCTCACCTCCGCCAGGGGCATCAGGACCCTCAAGTGGGTCTGAGTCTAAAGATGATGATGAAAAGGGAGCATCTGGTTGAAAGGGTGCTGGTGGTGCGTGCGAGATATCAAATATCACTGGGTGTGCCATGTGGAGAAGCAGACTATCATAAGGAAAAGCAGGGTCAAAGTCAGCTGTAAATATAGAAGTACTAAAGGAACGGCCGAAAAACACATAACCATGGACTTGCGAGTAACCGACTGCATAAAGGGAGTCGAGAGCAAGATCATAATGCCACACCCATTGTGGCAAGTCCAGGTAAAAAACTAATAATGACATCTGTTGGATCTGAATAATACAAAATGAATACAGCCGTAGGGATGAGAATATTATAAAATTCTCAATAGAGTACTCCTTCAAATGTGAACAAAATATAACCAGTAAATTCATTCATATAGAAATCATCATGCTAAATCATATGCATAAATATTAATGTACATAATTCATGTAAAGTCATATGCATAAATATTAATGTACATAATTCATGTAACATCCTAATTTTTAACCCAACACTCCTAGAACGTATTTAGGTTAACCATTAGTCTATTACTCTTTTAGCCTCATTCTTTAGAACTTTTCATTAAAATACTTAGTGGAAAATATGGGTAGAATTTTTTTTTTGAAAACATAAACAAAATGTGAGCCTCGCGCATCGTAAAAGGGTCATTGATGTGAAGCGTAAACATAAAAATAATAGCATAATCAGAAACATCGACACATCGTCATATAACATTAATCTTCAAATATTTAAGTCAAACAACATTAATAGTACTAATGATATAGGAATATTCCACAGTAACATCACATTAACCATACTGAGCCCACCTATAAAGGTTGAGCATGCAACAACCTAAAAACCATGCATAACTATGGTGTAAAAAGCTAAGGCCATGTCCCCGCTTCCGCTGCACGACACTATTCTCGACCCTCGAGCTACTTCCATGTTGGCACCTCAGGGCTACCCATGGGTGTCGTTATCGACTTTGTCTGAAGACGAAGATGGAAAAGAAAGATAGGGGTGAGAAACTTATACAAGAATCTCAATAGGGCTCGAGCGGCACCTTACCCGTGCCAAACGCTGTGGGGGTATTTTGGTCATTTTGACGTGAAACTGCAGAAAACATGATTTTTGGTTCCAAAATCACTCAAGGACCATCCAATCCCCTTCAAGCATGGAGTTGACCCTTCGAGGACTATCATGCCGGCTATCCTTGAATTCCGGTCAGGAAATAACCTCAGGGGCATTTTGGTCATTTCCCTCAGACAGAAAAATCGGGGCATTACAATTCATGTAAAGTCATATGCATAAATATTAATGTACATAATTCATTAGTGCAGTTGTCTCTTTTCATTAACATAAGAAAGGCTTAATTTCACACTGAGTGGCATCCATAGTGGATGACTCCACAATGAACAATAGATTGCAAGGACATGAACTTATTCCTATACGTGATCATCGGACTTTATTTATTTCCATTTCTGAATCACACAAAGTTCTTTTCCTAGTCGATACATCTAGCAATTCATAAAATTCTCAGGGAAGTCCTTATTTTTGCCTGCCCTCTTTAACCTACATAAGCCTTGTCTCTGTTTTCCCTCTATGTTAAAATATGCACAATTAAAATTCACATATTCTCTTTTGTCATATAACTGCGTACTTCTCTTTTTTCCAAGGCATGCTTACATCACATGTAGTCATTCAATTACATTAGAGTCTTATTCAGGCCTCATAAACAAATCTTTAAAGTAGCTAGCATGTATTCATATAACATATAGCTGGACTAAATGTCATTCTATCATTAATTTAAGACATTATCGCATTCCAGCACCTTGACGGATTTACCATTTTAGTAACGACATTTAATTTCTCTATCAAATGGCCAATTCAAGGGCCACAAAGATTCCTTATGACACCTCATTGTGTCTAAAAGGCCCTGTACAATTTTCATAGCAAGCAGAGTCCTGTAACCAAATTAACTAAATTATACAAATTTAGTTGTCAGAGACCACTTATTCAAAGCTCAAAATAGGATTCTCATAAATTTTAACCATAGTAAATGATAGAATCAGTTCAAAATAAAATTCATGGTTACATTTCAAGATGTTATCAACTCCCTGTAAAAGTTTCAATGTAAGAATCAATCACTTGCTATGCTAATAAAATTAGATAATTTCATAGCTTCAGTTTCAATAATCCAGATAGTATAAGTACCATTTCGGTCTCTGGTTTTTTTAAGGCAGTATGCCTTAAACCTAGTGCTCAAGAAAATTCACGTAGTTAGTTTAAGATGTTATTCAACAACATATAATTTTTCCAACTCACAACATGAAACAAATATGTCTAAAAATTCATGAAATTTTCCTATTTGCAGCCAAACCGAAAGTCTAGTAGCCTAGCCAAAATTTCTTTTGACAAAATGATTTTTCTAACCTCATCCAAACATTTCACCAAAATTCATACATCAATATCAATATAATATCAACCAGTATAACTAGAAATTTTGGATTAAAACCAATAAAAAATTCTCAAAAAAATTTTGAAACAAAAAGGCCAAAGAAAACCCTACTCTTGGAAGCTAGTGTGCCCTTGTCTCTAATATAATCCAAGATGGATGTTCTTCATTCCAAAGCTCTTAAAACACACTCAAACCCTCCTCTAATCAATGATGTGTGAGGTATTAAGGTGAGTTTTGGAGATTTTAATCGGTTATACTTGTAGGGGTTGAGGTATTGAACAAGTTTAGTGAATGAAGATTTTGATTTTGACAAGGTTTGGCTTATGATTTTGAGGTTGAAAATCAAGGTTTCAAGGTTTTTAATAAAGAGGATATGGAGGTCTAGTTCTTCTCTTGCAGGCCGAACATAGAGGAAAAAAAATGATGAAGGTAGGTATGTTTACTTAATCTTATAAGGTGTGATATCATTGGTTGAACACAAAGTGTAATTCTTTTCATTAAAGGAAATTAACATCAATGGCTAAGATTTGATCTTTCATCCAAGATGAAATCTTAGCCATCCATTTGGTTTCAAATGGATACACTTCATTATTTTGTAGAGATTAATTCTACGTATAAAATCTTTATTTCTTACTATTTCTAACTTTCATCCCATGTTTTCCCAATTTCAGGCACCTTCGGGTCCCAAATCTAGACTTTTAGTTGTTCTAATGAGCTCGCAAGGCCCGCAAAATACTATTCATTTTTTTTTTACATTCATTAAGTCGTCTTCATTATCACTACATCTGTCAGATATTTGAAATTACAACTAATAAAATCAAAAATAATTTTTAGGGTGTTACAATACTTTTGCTTTGGTTTAGGATGTTCTTACCTTCTCTACTCCAGCACAAGATGATCCCGCTCCTTCCTCAGTTTAGATGATAGTTACTGTTACTTTTGAGCCTGTCCCTATTCCTGCTGCCTCTGCTTCTGCCACTGCCACATCTGCAAATGCTCATGGACAATCATCATCACCTCCATCTGCCATACAAAATGAAACTAGGGCTGACTCACCAAGGCTAAGGGACACTGTACCCCTAGACATTCTAGAGTCTTCTCCCAAAGCTGCCCCTGCTCCTATCAATTTACCGCCTCCATCCTCAACAAAGTCTTCAGCAAGTTATCAAGTCATCCTGCAAAATTTAAGAGAGATTTCCTCCAGGTAGGATAGATTTTCGACGACCTTGTCAGAACATAGTGCTCAACTCAGACAAATAGAAGATCTACAACTTCAGATGTTTTAGTTTCTACAGCACGTGTTTCCTAGTACACCTCTTTTTTGATGATGCCAAAAGGGGGGAAAGTGTATATTGAAGAAAATCATGTGCCAATGGGATTCAGAGGAAGCTATGCTATGACATGAGGGTTCTGCTGAGAAACTCAAGGGGAACACATGCTGAAAGGGAGCCCAGAGAATTCTTTTTGATTAGCATATTTTTGTATAATTTCTTTTTGTTTCGTATATCTCTCAACATTTGTTTCTATTTATATAAATCATTTCTTTCTTCTTTTATCATAATCTCTATAATGCCTTATGTCATCCTTAGCTCATGTGTTTGATGCCTACATGTTTTCATGTTTCATGCTTTGTTTTCTTATTAAGCTCTGAATCATGTCTATGCTCTTTCTCAACTCGGCTAATCATATATTTCTTTATCAGATGTTTGGTTCTTATCTTGAATGCGTATGCTTTGACATATTTATTCATTTATGCTGGATATTAGCTCACACGTGTTTTGTGATTAGCTATGGTCAAGTATCTTTAGGAGCACAAGCTGGTTGTTGCTCTGATACTAGTTTAATATGCTGAGTCTTGATATGCATAATGAGCTTAATCGTTTTCTTTATCTTTTACTCTCGTAAGAGATGTTTTTCTAAAGTGTTGTGTATAACTTGATCAAAGTGTGGTTGTAAATAGTTTCTGACTTGTTTTCAGAAACTTGCGCTTACACATGTTGAAAAGACCAAGATCAGTTAACAAGCTTCAGAAATCTCTCGAAGAGTAATGTGTTAATATGTGTTATAAAACCTATTTTTAAAACATCATATATCCTTTGTTTTGAAAATACCTTTTCATGATTTGATTCTTATGGGAAAGTTTCATAGCTTGGTACAATAGCTCTTTCTTGCTAATATAGGGATTGATCCCTAATGAGCTTCAGAAACCTTACATAGAAATATGTTGATCTTATCCTTCTGAAGGTTTCTTTGAGCATTAGAAATCACGTAAGCATCAGTTTGTTTTCCAAAATTATGAATGCTCTATTTTGCTTATCATATCCTTGACCATTGCTTTCAAAATTTCTTTTGGATTAAGACGTGCTGAGAATGGATCTAATCAAGATAAAATATCACAAGTATTACTTGTTAAGTTTTCAAGCATGAAGAACTTCAAAAAGCTCTTTTCCTTTTGATAAATGATCAAGCTGGTTGTTTATCCATAGCTTAAACATCTTTCTCTTTAACATCTACTCTAATAACATTCAAAAAATATGTTAAGCCTGTCTTATGTTTCAAATGAAACAGCTACGGCTATGATTAAATGTCACTTAAGGCCAAAAATGTTTTTATATGATCCATATCATGCCTTAAGAAAATAACTCCTGAAAATCTCAAAGTGATAGAAATGAAAGAATATGATATATCATGTTTATATTTCTGTAATATTTCTTTCAATTATCTCTTTAAAAGATTTTCTTTAATTTTGTTTGTCATCATCAAAAAGGGGGAGATTGTTAACTCCAGAACCCTTTGCGCATATTTGTTTTGAATGACAACAAAGCCAATTTAAAGAAAATGCTTTAAAGAATGACTGATGTCTTTATTGAGTTTCTTGTAAGAATATTACATGTCCCTATCATTTAGCAAGAATAAGGCTTACTCAAATGAGAGTATATTTCACTATACATGTGTAAACATGTTTATCTCATGTTACGAGATTTGAATTGAAATAGAAGTGAAATTATATCCTTATTCAAGCATTTAATAGCTAATAATAAGAAGAAGATTTCAATGCCACAAGAAACCAAGACCTAAGACTTCAAAAAATAGCACGGGACATCAGAAAGTACACTCAAGATGAAGAAATCAACTCATATCCAAGAGCAATGTGTTACTTAATCTTCAATTATCACAATCGCAAAGAAATTATTAGCAAAGAAGATTAAATTGAAGATTAGAAAGTGAAGAATTCATCAAGGGACTAATTACGACATCAGAAAACACCTGTGAGTGGAGCACATAATGCTACAAGAAAAGGAGGGAAATTTGAATTTTGAATTTCAAATGTTCAAGTCAAACCCAGTTTAAACTGGTATGTCATCTCTTCTGCCTGATTGATCAACCACCCTGGCTTCACAAAGGAGGAGTTCAGAAAGTATGTTCAAAAAGTAGAAAAGTAGTTTATGAAGGAAGATCAGAAAACTCAACATTATAACGGCTTTTGGAACCGATGTAACAGATTTGTCAACCTCTCTTCTAGCTGTTTCATTCAAGACACAATTAATGACTAACACGTGTTACTTAGAGAACTGATCAAGAGCAACAGTCACAAAGGAAACTCTGTAAAAATCATTTCCCACTTCCTGGAATATTTAGTATATATCATGTAATCAATTTTTATCCTTGAAGTGTAAGAAAATCTTCCTTCTACATTCTTAATTAGATTTATGCTCTTCCTAGGGAAGAAGTGATGGAAGGCAAAGTCATTCAATTTTTCCAAGGAATTTTTCATGTATATGTTAAGGAAACTAGAGTGTAGGTTAGTTTGAGTGGCAATCCAAGCACTTAACCTTTGTATCCTCGATCTAGTAGTAATCGTTGTGAAATAGCTTGGAGAAGCTACTATAAAACCACTTGCAATGTGACAATAGAGGTTGCCACTGCTCACAGTTTAGCTTGGAGAGGCTAATCAAAGACTACTTTCAATGTGACAGTAGAAGTTGCTACTCGTCTCAAGTTAGGCTTGGAAAGGCCAGTGTCAAGACTACTTTCAATGTGACAGTGGGGGTTGCTATTGATCACGGGTTAGCATGGAGAGACTAGTACAATACTACTCTAGTTAACTTGAAGAGGCTAGTACAATACTGCTCATGTTAGCTTGGAGAGGCTAGTACAATACTACTATGTTTATCCTGGAGAGGTTGGTAAAAGAATACTTAACTTGTGACAGTTCCGAGTTTGTTTGCTAGCATAAGTAAGAGCTTGGGAGGGCAAATGTAAAGCCTATTTGGTTTACTTTCTCTAGTTGAGAAATTTGTCTTATTAGAACCTCAACAATTATTGAGTACTGGATGTAGTGCTATTAAACCAAAGATAAAACCTTTGTAACGCCTAATTTTTACTGTAATTTTTACTGTAATTTTATCATTATTAAATTACCCAATTACCGAATTACCGTAGGTAATTATTACATAAGATTTGAGGCCGAACAATCCTCAATAAAGGAATATAACATTAGAAGAGAGGTTAGGAACGATTCATGCGAGAGTTGCAAATCCCGAATTTCTGTACGTATAAAATGACCAAAATGTCCCTGAAGTTATTTTACCTCGAAAATGAGGATTGTGGGGCCCCACATATTCTCAAGGATGTTTTGAGAATAATAAGGGATTGTTTGTGTTATGTGTGTTAATAGAAGCGAGAAGAATCTCAATGTTGAGTTCCGACGCACGAAAAGACCAAAACGCCCGGGTGCTTTTAACTCCGATGTGTGCGTGCCGATCGAACCCGAACCTCACTAAAATGTTTTAAAATGTGTTTTTAAGCCATGATTAACCATTGGTTAAGCTCGGGTGGCCTTGGGCAGTTTTTAAGTGAAAGTACGATTTTGCCCAATTTGGGCGCTTTGCAATTTCGGGATTTTCGATTCATATACCAAACCTAAGCAATATTAGGCTCAAATTAAAGCTTATTAAATTCTAAATATTAATCTAGATTCAAAATTATGTATTTAGATTGATTAGAACCCAAAATTGCTCAAAAACACCCAAATTGCTTACTAATTCACTTAAGCCCTTAACCGTAAATTCTCTAAATTACATGAATACCTTGCCTACACCTAAATAATGCATGGAACACACAAATTTCACTTCTTTGGGCTGTAATGCACGAAATTATTGATGCCATTATGCAGCTGAATTATTTCCAAAAGTTGCACTAAAACAAAATGCCAAAATGTCACCATAAGAGACATAATTCCTTAATTTCATACAACTTTGTCTAAAATGATTTTTCCTCCATTATTACTCCTGAAAATTCTGACAACTACCTCCTCATTTTGGCCAATTAGAAGCCTCAAAATCTTCTATAAATAGGCTTGCTTGAGTGGTCTTGGAATGCTTGGTTCATAACTAGTTTTTAGGAGCACCAAAAACTTTCTTTCTTCCTCCTCTTTGGCTGAATTCTTTCTTCAATTTTTTTCAAAGAGATTTTGTGTCATTTCACTTCAAGAAATCAAGTTCTCTTCCTCTTCTTCAACTCAGATTAGGTAGCGAGTAGTTTCTAAATTTATTTCTATGCTTTGAGGAGTTGTGTTTTTAGCTCAAAATGATGAAATTATGAACTTACCTTAGCTTTTCATTTTGGTTTTCCTCTTCAATTTTTCTTTAACCAATTCAACCATATGGCCTAGGTGGAACTAAGATGATGGCTTGATGATGAGGACCTTGAGGGTGGGTTGTAAATCCATCACAAGTTAGGCCTCTAAAGCTTGAAAATTCCACTTGATGCAAAACCTTAAAGAATAATGCTTTATGATGCTAAAACAAAGATTTTTAGTTTAGAACTTGAAAGATGTATTTTTTTTCTTTTATGTTTTATTTCTTGTTAAGATATGTATTGGGTTGAATTTATAATTCTTTTTTAAAGTCTTGAAGGAGCTCTAGTAAAGAAACAAAATGAATTTGCATCCATGATTAAGTTTATGCTTTGCATAACCATGTTTACCTTCTATGTCATCACTAAATTTTCAAGAATGAATAAAGGAACTTGCATTTCTCATGTTTAAATTCCAAGCTTGTATTTCATGTTTATGTTTCAAGTCATCACTTAATCTTTCAAGATAATTAAGAGGTTGCATCTCATATTTAATTTATGCTCTCACTATATTTTATAATGGCTAAAAGAATCAACGCATGACATGTTTATTTTATGCCATCACCTAAAGATCCTAGGGCTTAAAGACTTGCCCATGTATCACAAGCAAAGAAATATGATTATTGGAATTAAAGAATTTATTCTTTAAAAAGTCTTGAGATTGGAGCTTAAAAAGATGTAATAATAATTCTCTTCTCGCTCTACTGGTCCTGTGCGGACAGCCACCGCTCGGGTTTCTTAATATTCTCTTCTCCTCTATCGGTCCTGTGCGGACTACCGCCGCCTCAGGTTTCTTAATATTCTCTTCTCCCCTCTCATCGGTCCTGTGCGGATTACCGCCTCCAGCTTTCTTGTATCATGTTTATATTTCAAGTTCTTGCATCATGTGTTTAATTTTCAAGTCATCACCTTAAATCTTAAAGATAAAGAAATGGAATTGCATATCATGTTTATAATTCCAAGCTATCACCTTATAAAGATAAGATTAAAATAAGGTTGCATAGCATGTTTATAATTCTAAGATGTCACCTAAATCTCTAAAGCTCAAGACTTACTCCTTTTATCTTAAGTGAGAATTTTAATTGTGAAGATCCTCCCAAATTTGACAAAAGAACTAGTATTTTATATGCACTTAAAATATGATTCTATGTAATTGCATGAGGTTCATGATTCGCCACCGATCCGAGTTTAGTATCAATGTGTGATAATGATTTGATATGATTGAAGTTGTGATAATTATGGTTTATTGTTAAGAGAATGATTCATAATTGGTTTAGTAACTAATTAGTTCTATAATTGATAATTCTATGTAAGGATTGGATGCTTATTAAGTACTTGATATCATTGAATGATTTCCCGGCTTGCATGTTATAGTTGCTGTTGCAAATAATTAGAATGCTTGTACATGAAATGTTCTTTATTATGTAAAATTTACCTTTGTTGCTAGAAGAAAGTGTATCATTGTAAAAGTGTAATTTGGAAAGGTTCTGCCTAAGAAAGACTTGGTATTTAAGCTGTCCATTGTGACTCCACCTCTCTTTCCTCGGGAATCTCCCATATGCATGATTACAGCTGATATATATTATTCTAGCTTAAGACTATAAATGAGAAAATGTTATGATGTTTATGAATTGTATTATGATATAACATGCAAAGATTTAATGGTGACTTAAACTTATAAGAAAATGATCCTTTGGAAACCACTGACTATAGATGGTGAAAAGGTGATTTTAGGCCCCTAACCCGCTCTCTCAAAGGGCAGAGTCGACTTTAGCTTATCAAAAAGCGGATAAGTATATGCTAGTGACGACTAGTAAAAGTATGAGCTCATAACCTAAATTACTTCCCAAAGGGTGGAGTATAGGGTGGCCCAAGGAAAATAATGATGATGATAAGATTTTAAGTCACCTAAGGCACTAAAGAAATGAAATATGTGCACTGTGTCCATGTGTAGCTAATATTATATGACGTTCTTTTATGCATGTTATTTTGATAATGATGATGAGGAATATGATGTAATGATAAAGGAAAAGTTCATTGTAAATATGACATGTTAAGAATAAGATGCATTATAAGACGATGATTAAAAATTGACGAACCTCGGTTAAGTATTTGTCCGAACTTAAAATGAATCTTTGCATGCTCACTATTTTAGAATAACCCCAGGTTCCCGGGACTTTGATGATGACACACTGTAGAAGGAGGTACCTTACTGAGAATTCTTTAGCAAGATTCTCACTCCCTTTTTCTTTATTTCCGTCATTGTCTCCAGATTCAAATGGCGACATTCGTCTGCTTCTGATACCCCTACTTGGGAATTCCACTATGATCCGGTGCATCGCTCAGATCATTTGAAGGAGGTGCGCAGTTTCGTGTTTTTATTTACATAGGTCGCCCATTTGCACATCCCTGCCCTAGTTATCGATTTTCTCCTACTTCTCCCTATGGCGATGAAATGGTTTTCGAACATGCACGCCCACTTGATGAAAGGATGTTACGTTTTATCCCGCTTCATCTGCCCATGGATTTCAGTATGTTCTGAGACGAGATATTCAAACCGATCTCTTGAGGACACTCCTACTCATGTATATTCTGAGAGCTGCTCCTACTCCCACGTGTAGAGAGGGTAGTGAGGAAACAGCTTGTTCAACCGAGGTTAGCGAAGGCGTGCCCATGCGACTCTCAAATGGGTGCATCTCGTGTGTCCTCCCCGAGGGAGCTCATCAAGGATCGGATTTATTCCCCATTTTCAGGATAAGGCCATAGAAGGTTCTTAGTAGACTTATGTGTGATCATGCACCCTAGTTTTAGGATACAACCTTCCGGCTTATGGAGTTATCTAGTTTAGGCATGAATTTCCTTAAGTATATTTTCTTTTATGGGTTTGCATAAGATAATGATGTATGAACATAACCCCCCTTTGAGTGAGGTTATTGTATGTAAATATATGCTATAATGTGCTTATGGATGTTATATGATGGAGCCTAAGTGATATGATGTGATATATTCTTAAACGTCTTATTATACTCCGCTTACTCGTTCACGTTGTACTCGGCTCACGTTTTCAATTATGTGTTTTTAAAAAAAAAAAAAAAGGCTCGTAATTTCACTAAGTATTTTCAAATTATGAAGAAAGAACCAAAGCAAGGAGTAAAGTCTAGTCATTAATCAGATTCAACCTAGGTGTATCTGGTTAATTACTAGGGTGTTACATTTTGTAGTCTAGTCATTAATCAGATTCAACCTAGGTGTATCTGGTTAATTACTAGGGTGTTACACCTTTGTGTCTTTTCTCTCTCTCTAATCTCCTTTATATTTTTTCTACTACGTTTTTTTATTATTCATATGTTGTTATATCTTTGTTGCTATTCTGTTATTTCTTTTAATAATGAACGTTTTATTTAACAAGTTTCAGAAATCTACTTTCTGAAACTACTAGCTATGTTTCCACTACACTACACATTTTACACATGATAGTACTTGTTTTTAGATGTTTCAGAAAACACGAAAAGAAGCAATGCACGATTCAACCCCCCCTTCTCGTGCACATTTCCACCTACAGTTATCACTCAAAATACTCAGTACTAAAGCTTTCTAAAGGGTTCTGGAGCTAATAATCTTCCCTTTTTTGATAATAACAAACCAATTCTTAGAAAATCTTTTGAAGAGATTTTGAAAGAAATATATGACTAGATACAGAACTTGACAAATCAATTTTCTTTCAAAAAACATATGATAGGATTTTCAGAAGGTCTTATTCTTTAGGTATGATATAGATAGAATCAAAATGCTCCGTACCTTAAGTGACTGAAATTAGAGCTGTTTTATTTCAATTAAGGTTTCTGAAGTTAATTAGAATGCTTTTTCAGAGATATCAGAGAAATTTTGAAAAAGATCTCAGCATACAAGCTTTCTGAACAAACATAGCTTGATTTTTAGTCATATTGAGTTTTTTGAAAATAAGTGTGTTTGAATAAAGCGAGTGATACTTGTAATATTTAACTCTTGATCTTGAATCCCTACTCAACACATCTTTATCCAAACAAATTTTTGAAACATGATGCAATTCTTGTGCATAAGAACATGCAACATATAAACTTTGCACACATAGGAAGTTTCTGAAGCTCAAAAGAAACTGATCATAGTTGTATCAGATCATGTGTATCAGAGCTTGTGATGTATATAAGAAAATTTCATATATGTGTGTCAGAGCATATATGTTTATATCATTAAAAAACTTCATACTCATGTATCATGGCATACATATCAGAGCACTAATAAAAGTGTGTACTAGAGTTATGCATATATTAGAGAATAAAAAGATATGTATGAGTGCTAATCATACAGATTAAGCAAGGCATATGATTGATGTGGCTATGTATCAAAGCGTGCTAATATTCAGATCAAACACTTAAGACTTATAAAGCATACACCACAATCAAGATATATGATTAGCTAAGCAAGATATATTAGAGCTTAAATAACTTGAGAAGGATAAAATAAACATATATGTACCAAAACGATAATAGTTCATGGTATCAGAGCAATAGTAAAAATAGAAATGGAAAATTTTTTCAATCAACTAAAAAAATTATGCTGATAAAAAAGTCTCTAAGCTCCTCCTCAGCTTGCTCCCCTTGAATTCCTCAACACAAGATTTTATGAATATTCTTTTCTTCTCCTCCTTTTGTCATAACAAAAAGATGGTGTGAAGAAATCTAGGTGGCACAATCATTAGCTCCTTGGGTAACCTCGGGAAGTATCTCCAATAGCAATGCCTTATTTCTTCTTGACTAAATATCTTGAAGAATCTAAAGTCGCAGCTCTTCATGTCTGCAGAATTGTGCGATAAAATCCCTATTGGAGGCTTCAACCCAATCCAATCTTGAGGCCATATCCCTCTGATTATGCAAAAGAAGCCGGATCTGAGAAGAACTTGTTGAAGGCTAGGATGAAGGCTGGTACGGAAGGTAGATAGTTATTGGTGTAAATGGGGCAACCTTAGGTGTAGACTCAGGTATGTCAAGAGGAATAGTATTCCCTAACTTATGCGAGTCAACAACGACATCGACCATATGAGTAGCAGGTGATGAAGAAGATGGTTATTTATCTTGTGGTGGTATGATAGGTGAGGTGATAAGTAGAACATTAGCAGTGGTAGCAGTTGGTACAGAATCAAAAAGAGGAACCAAGGTAGAAGTAGTAGTTTTTTTAGCTTAAGAAGCGTCTCCAGCATGCAGAGCACTAGTTTCTGAGGTCTTATCTTCTTCCACTTCCGCTGTAGTTATTCTTATAGAAGAAGAATGTTAAGGTATTATCAGAATTACAGCAGTTTCTAATTCAGCTTCTTCCTTAGCTAGTTCTTCCACAACAGGCACTAATGTAACATCCTAATTTCTAATCCAATACTCTAGAACATATTTAGGTTAATCATTAGTCTGTTACGTCATAGTTTCCTTATTACTTTAAAATACTTAGCGGAAATACTGGTAAATTTTTTTTTGAATTATAAAAGCAAAGTGAAAGCCGCACGACTTGATGAACAATGAAGTATGAACGGAAATAAAGCAAGCATCTCATAATATCATAACATAAAGCAAGTAAAGGCACATCACAATAGAACTGAACTGCATATTTATATAATATGATATGCCCACTCATGGAGAGTGGGGATTAGTTTAGTACATCATGAGCAATACATCTAGAAAGGAAATACAAAGGAAAGTGTGACGAAAACGATAAAAGCAACTCCCCTATCCAAGTGCAACTAAAGGGATAACCTCTAAACAAAAGGAGGTTCATCCTCATCTAAGTGGTGTGTGCTCTACCCAGGTACTCCATCGGTCGTACGTCACCTCCTACTGACGTCCATCTCGCGAGTGTGGCACATATCCGGGAAACTGGGCGAGTTCCTCCAGCGTTTAGAGGCAGAACGGGGATCGAGAGTGACCTCCGTGACGTGGCCGTATCTCTGGTTGTCGTGCTAGTCATGGCTGAGTCACGGTATCCTCACTACCCTCTCTCATTAGTGGTGGAGTGGGGGCGGAGCTCTCGCTATACGGATGGGTAGGCGGGTCCTCTGACGGTCGGTCTCCGAGAAGTAAGTCCGGGGCACGTAGTCAGGATAATCACGCATGGCTGAGGTGGCGGTGTGCATGCGGAGCACTCTCTCGTTATGCGTACGCGCGTGCTCAAAAACCCACTCGTCGTCGCCGTAGGGTGCTATCAGGGAGAAGTGATGGGTATGCACGGGGTGAGCAAAGGGACGTCCAACGAACATGAAGACTCGCATCGTGCACTGTCCCTCAAAATGGTAGGATCCGTGCTCCGGATCATAGTGCACCTCCCACGTCGGGGTGTCCACAAAAACTACAAACGTCGCCATCTGAAGACGTGACGGAAAGAAAGAGATAGAGGGAGTGAGAATCTTGCTAAAGAATCTCAGTAGGATCTCCTACTACCTAGGTGTCATCATCTACATCCTCAGGAACCTTGGGTTTAGTATACAAAATAAGTGAACATGCATTAAGTCCATTTTTAAGCTTTGAAACATAGTTAGCCAAGGTCCATTCATTTTAGCATGATTCTTAATGACATGGATGCAATCATATTAAAGAATGTATGCATGACTCTACTTAATGCAAGAATAATAATCGTAACTTTAAAAACATCATAATAGTGGCATAAAGTGGCAATTAAATTCTCATATGGGAAACTTTGTGACATAAACATCATACTTTACTTCCTTATAGGCCACCCTAAAAGACAACCGTTCTGGGGGTGCTCGGCCGAACCGGTGTCACCCAGAATGTGTCACATCTCTAGGTTATGAGCTCATACCTTAACTAGTCGTCACTAGTTCTTACTTATCAATCCCGATAAGCGTATCATAATCATAAACATAATCTTGACTTATCCAGTACGGGCTAGGGGGCATTTCTTGGGGGTGCTCGGCTGAACCGGTGTCACCCAAGAATTCATCTTGGTACCGATGTCACATGAGTTCTCTGGAGGTGCTCAGCCGAACCGGGGTCATCCGAGAACTCATCTTAGTACCTCATAAATAAAAATCTCATAGGTTTCTCAAAAACTTTCTAAGTCCTCAAATTTGTCAGAAATCTGGCAGCATAACAGCAGTATGCCGAATTTCTTCCAAATTTTACTTTATGCCACATAAGTCAATCAAACATGCATCCTCCATCATAATTCCATGCATTCACATAATCATTCTCATACGTTCACAAGCAACATTAAAAATTCATTATGCTCTTGGTCTTACGGTGTCTTATGCTTTGACTCTTACGGGCCTTAAACTTGTGATGTAATTAATCTGTCATCTTCTATCAACCTCTAATGCACCTAAGGATTCTCTTCTAAAAAATCTTACTATTATTTTTGCTCTTTAATAAATCTGGGCAACACCATTCTTTAGGTGTAGAATTATAAACTTACAATTACGGGGTTCTAAAACTTACGTTTTAGACCCTTTTCTGGTTCCGTCTTTGCCTAAGGCGCTATAAATTAAATCTAAACCAATTATGAGGTGTTCCTAAACCCTTGAACTAATTATAAATCACTTATACCATAATTTAAGGGTGCTGTACAGAAACAGAAAACTAAATGTTCTAAGAGTTCTAGAATTGCGATTTTACGATTTTTTAGTTACTAGTTTCTCTATAGGTGCTAAAATTCAATCCTACTTCAATTGTAATCAAATTTTTCATGATTAAACACTCCTAATCTGATTATATTCCCATTGAAACAGTTTGGGCAGTATCCAAAAATAAATGGGTTAAAACTATGCTAAGTCTTGACTTTACGATTTTTCTAGAAAGCTAGTTTCTCTCCTATCATGCATAGAAATGTTCCTACCTCATCATACATAATTTTCACACATTCTAACACATCAAAACATCATCATACAGTAGCAAACTCATCATGGCAGAACCGAAACATCAAGTCCCAAAAAGATGCATAACTTGACTTTTCTAAAGCATATAAGTTGCTAATTTCCCTTGGAATCATTTTAGGACTTCTAAAACTCTATTGCAAACCATTTTATTTTGTAAAAGAGGCTAAAAACATCCTTAGGTCAGTGACCACTTGATCCCTCCTTAAAAGAGAATTAAATTCATAATCTTGTTGGTCTTAATCTCATAAAGTCCATGAGGCTTAAAGAAAGTCGTAAAACTTAGATTGTTAGCCCCTGTAGCTAGATGAAACTCATTTCAAGCTCATCATCACTACATGACCGAAATTATGCATTCAAAGAATGTTCCCACATTAAACTTTAACTTGAGATAAAATGGGCAAGTCTTTGAGCTCTAACGTCTTTAAGTGATGACATAATTTAAACATGCTATGCACCACATTTTTATTCTTCATTACAAAGTAAAGTGAGAGCTTAAAGTAAATATGCAAGACTTGAAATATAAATATGCAAGGCTTGAAATAAATATGCAAAGCTTAAAATAAATATGCAAGACTTAAAATAAATATGCCATGCAAGTTTATTTCTTTATTTTAGTGCTCTAGGCCTAGCAACAATTGACTTTAAGGCCGAAATAGTAAGGCTTTGAGATTTAGTTAGGTGATAGTGCAAGTTCTCATTTTAAATCTTTACGTTCTTTAGTGATGGAAAGTAAATATGCTAGACAAGAATGTAAATATGAGGTGCACTCCATTCTTTACCCTTTAACTTTAAGTGATGGCTTGGAAAATAAATATGAATGCAAAGCTCAAAGTAAATATGTAATGCATAAGCTTGAATTTAAATATGAATGCTAGTCCATTTTATTTCTTATTAGAGCTCATACAAGACTTTAAAGGAACTTAATCCTCAACCCAAACTTATCATGATAAGATAAGGTAAGGACAAGAGTGAACCTCAAGGGTTCTTTAGAACACAAAGTTTCTTTTCTTGAAATGAGGTCATAAATAACATTTTTATTAAAACTCAAGCTCTAGAGGCCTCATTGTGATGAACACATAGTCATCATCTAGAAGCCCTCATCATCAAGCCATTATGAATCTCATTGGCCAACATGGCTGAAAATTTGGAGAAAGAAAAGGAAAAGGAACCGAAACCTTTTAAGAAGAAAAGGAAACATTTGAAACTCTAAAGACCACGATCTTGATGATGTATTAACACCAACATCATGAGTCCTCATCATTGAGTTCATGTAACCATTTTAAAACATCATCAAAGTTAAAGGTTCAAGGTTCAAAAAGAAAGAACTAAAAACATCTTTAACTTAAGAACAAAGATCAAGCTTTAGAGATTGTTCAAGTGATGGACATCATCATCATGCAACCTCATCATCAAGCTCTCATTCCCTTGTCCTCAAAGGCCCATGGCTGAAAATGAAGAAGAAAAAGGAGAGGGGAAGAAGTTCTAAAAAGACTCAAGAGAAACCATAAACACATAATAAAGTAAGAACTTAAATAAAGAAAATACTTGAAAGAAAATCTCTACCAACTGATTTGAAGATTGGGATGAGAGAAGAGGATAAAGAACTTGAACACTTGAACACTTGAACTTGAGAGAAAAGAAAACTTTGAAGTGCTCTTTGAAAACTTACACTTAGCAAATGAACCCAAAATGATGCAAGTTCACCCAAGCATGCTATTTATAGAGAAATGAAACAAATGCAAGGTGCATGAGGGAGAGGAAGGTTTCGGCCAACAAGAGCAGCCCCATGAGGTCCATGAGGTGAGATGTTGTGATCTTGAGGCATGGTGAGGTATGGTTCAAAGTATGGTGAGGTATGGCTCAAGCATTGTTCTTTGAGTGAGAAACAAATCAACGTGTGATGAAAATGGGAGAGAGGTGGCCAAAACTTGCATCAGCCATGGGGAGGATTTCTTGCATTTTAATTGTGGTTAAGAGTTGTGTTTAGGTGTATCTTTGATTAGGATTAAGATTAGGAATTTGTAAGAAAGTGTTTAGGTGAAAAAATGGGTAATCAAGGTTGTCAAGACATGTTTAAGGAGTGGTCTTGCATTATTAGTGAGCTATAAACTCATTTTAGTGCATAAATAAATTCTAGACACAATTCCTTGATTTAAGGAATTGGAGAGAGAAAACACTATTCAAGATTCCAAGAGTGGAATCTTGAGTTTTGAAAAGAGATTTAAATCTAATCTAAGCAATTTTAGGTTCTAATTAATTTTAATAGTTTATTTTGACTCTAGATTAATTATGAAAATTAATTAATCTTCGATTGGAGCCTAATATTGCTTAGGTTTGGTTAATTACATCATTAAGCTCAAAAACACTATTCTATGGGCAAAATCATAATTTTGCACTAAAACTGCCCAGGACCACCGGGACTTAAACAGACATTTCTAAACATGTAAAAACATTGTTTTAAACCTTTAGGGAAAGTTTCGGGCTCAAACGGCACCTTTACATGCGTAAAAACACTATAAGGGTATTTTGGTCATTTTGACCCGAAACTGCAGAAAATGAGACTCTCGCCTCCGAAACCACTCAAGGGCCATTCAATCCCCTTCAAACATTGAGTTGGCCCTTCGAGGACTGCCGGGCCGGTCATCCTCGAATTCTGGGTCGAAAATGACCTCAGGGGCATTTTGGTCATTTTCCTCTCAGACAGAAAATCGAGGCATTACAACTAAGGTTTGGGAAGGTTTGACTTCAGCTGTTTCTTCTTTTGTGGTGTCAACAATATTATAACCTTCAGCTTAATACCTTACCATCTCCATGAGAAGTATAGTGGTTGAGGGAACATCTTTTGGAAGATTCTTAACTTTGTGTAAGATGTCCCTTTTTCTGATAACTTTGGAAGCTTCCCTTCTCAGTATTTTATCATATTCAGAAGGTCTTTATGAACTTTCTGAGCTGTTCGAGATCTGAGATGTTGTGTGAAGCTCTTATTTTTGAAGGATTTCTTCCCTTAGCTTTGTTCTTTCTCTGGTTAGAGGAACTTCAATGGATTCTCTTCTTTTGAGTTCTCAAACTCACTTTTTATAAAAATTAGCTTCCTTTTGCCTTTAACCATTTTCTTCTCAGACTCATCCTTCTTAGAGGATTTTCTAGCTTTCACACTCCTTGTTCTGGGACTTTGCCTTATTACACTAGTCCATAAGTTTATAAGCTTTCTTCTTTTAGGTCCTAAATGAGGCAAGTGTGTATATGTTACCTTCCATGTATTCAAATCATCCCTCTACAAGAGATAAGTGCATATACTCAAATAACCTAGTCAACAACATACCATACGATACTCCAATTATTCTCCTTTTGACCTTAGTGATTGCACTGAGCATATAATCCATGATGATCCTTGGAAAATTCACCTTCTTTTTGAACATGAGACAGGATAAAAGCATGTAATCAATGCCTACAAAAATGTCAGAGCTTCCTAGACAAGGTAGGATAGAGAATTGTACTACAGTGAAAACTTTCCTTGCTCTTGCACTTAACATAGGAGTGGCAATTTCACTAGGTTTATGAATAATGCAGTCAGTCAAGTATCTAGACACATCTCCTTTATTTATCCCTAAGGAGTGAGCCCAATTAGGTAAGAAAGAGTAGATGAGGCCTTCATATGGTCCCTTGACAACCCTTGAGAGACTTATAGGGCTAACCTGTATGGAAAAATCTTTTATCAATGTTTTCAACAATGAGTTTGGGGTGCCCTTCAGTTATGAGTAGAAAGCCATTGCCAATCGTAGAAAAACTCTGTCATTAACATTTTTCCAGGAGCCATTTTTCTAATAGAGAAGTGATTCACGTAATGATCCTGCAACTCCGGATTGTCATACATGTGAAAGGGTCCCCTCTTTATAATGGATCGATCAATTTCTATTCCTTCAGCCATGGTAAGGGTTATGTATGAAAGGGTTGAATGAAAAAGGTTTGGAGTTTACGAAAATGGTAAGGTTGCAGAGAAGGAAGATTTGTGAGAGAATATGAAACAGTTTTGGTTGAAGGTGAGAGTGTTTGAGGTTGAAAATGAGGGAGTAAGGTGTGATGTGTGAGGAGTGGGAAGTTATTTAAGTGATAGGACATAAAGACTAACGATAAGGGAATGAGGGAGAGAGAAATTTAAAAAGAGTGGGAATTATCCCGTCCTTTTTCATTCTTCCTGAATAAGTTGTTTCTAAAGTTTGGAACTACTTTCTGAACCTTGATACCTTTCTGAACCATCAAGATGTTAGCTCCAGAACCATTTTGAAAGCTTCAAGGTAATTTTTTTTAAATGACAACAAAACAAATTTGAGGAAAATATTTTGAAGAATAACTAATATCTATCCAGAGTTTCTTGAAGTAGAAAACATGTTTTTTCATTAGCATAACATGGCTCTATTAAGTGAGAATAATTTCACTTTACATGTGCAAACATATTTTATCTTGTACTAAAATATATGAACTAAATGGAAGTGAAAATTATATTGTAAATCGAGTATATACATGCATAACGGATTGAAGAAAAACAACCAGTACAAGAAACCAAGACCCGGGACTTTAGAAAGTAGCACTGGACTTCATGAAGCATACTTGCAATAAAGATATCAATTAAACTCTGAAGCCAATATGTTTTACATTTTTCAATCATCACATTTACAATATTTTTATTATCAACAAGCTCTAATTGAAGACTAGAAGATTGAAAATTCATCAAGGAAATGATACTGCACATCAGAAATCTCACTTAATAGTAAAACAGTGCACTCTATAAAAGAAGAAAGGAAATTTGAAATTCAGATTTCAAAAGTCAAACTCAGATGTTTCATTTCTTCTGCTAACTTGGTCAACTACCCCAGCTTCTAGAAGAAAGATTTCAGAAACCATATTTAGAAAGTAAAAGTAGTTTCTGAACGGACATCAGAAACCTCAACTTTACAATGGCTTCTGTAACAGCTCTAACAAATAGATAGGCTACATTTCTAGACTGCTTTTCCAAGATACAAATAGATGATCAACACGTGTCACTTAGAAAACTGATCAAGGGCAATGGTCATAGGTGAAGACCATCTATAAATAAAGATGTTGTGCTATCAAAGAAAAAAGAGAGAGAGATATTGCACCAGAGCAAAAATGCTATGAAAATTTCTCCTCATCTTCTTGTAAAGTTCATTACATCTTGTAATTAGTTTCCTTGTTTGTAAAAATCTTCTTTCTATGTTCTTTCATTATTTATACGTTCTTCTAAGGAAGAATAGCTAGAAAGAAGTCATTCAAGTTATCTTAGGTCATTCACTGTATATCTTAAAGAAACTTGAGTGTAGGTTAGTTTGAGTTGCAAATCCAAACACAAGCCTCTGTAACCTCAATCTAGTACTGATCATTATGAGTTAGCTTGGAAAGGCTAGTCAAAGACTACTTGTAATGTGATAGTAAAGGTGTTTTACTAGTCACAGTTTAGCTTAGAGAGCCTAGTTAAAAACTACTCGGTTTATTTTGGAGAGGCTAGTCAAAGACTAATTGGTTCAGCTTGGAGAGGCTAGTAAATAACTACTTGGTTTGTGATAGTAGGGTTGTCTACTGGTCACAGTTCAGCTTGAAGAGGCTGGTGAATAACTACTTGGTTTGTGATAGTAGGGGTTGTTTATTGGTCAAAAGTTAGAGCATGGGAAAGCTATTATAAAGACTATCTGTAACACCCTAGTAATTAACCAGATACACCTAGGTTGAATCTGATTAATGACTAGACTTTACTCCTTGCTTTAGTTCTTTCTTCATAATTTGAAAATACTTAGTGAAATTACGAGCCATTTTTTTTTTTAAAACACATAATTGAAAACGTGAGCCGAGTACAACGTGAACGAGTAAGCGGGGTATAATAAGACGTTTAAGAATATATCACATCATATCACTTAGGCTCCATCATATAACATCCATAAGCACATTATAGCATATATTTACATACAATAACCTCACTCAAAGGGTAGGTTATGTTCATACATCATTATCTTATGCAAACCCATAAAAGAAAATATACTTAAGGAAATACATGCCCCTAAACTAGATAACTCCATAAGCCGGGAAGGTTATCCTAAAACTAGGGTGCATGATCACACATAAATCTACTAAGAACCTTCTATGGCCACTGTCCCGAAATGGGGAATAAATCCGATCCATCGATGAGCTCCTCGGGAGGCGACACACGAGATGCACCAGGCTGGGGTCGCATGGACGGCCTTCTCGCTAACCTCGGCTGAACAACTGTTTCCTCACTACCCTCTCTTACACGTGTGGGAGTAGGAGCAGAGCTCTCAGAATATACATGAGTAGGAGTGTCCTCTGAAGGATCAGTTTCAGAATACCTCGTCTCGAAAACATACTCTGGAAATCCATGGACAGCAGATGAAGCGGGATAAGAACGTAACATCCTTTCATCAAGTGGACGTGCAAGTTCGAAAACCATTTCATCGCCATAGGGAGAAGTAGGAGAAAATCGATAACTAGGGACAGGATGTGCAAATGGATGACCTATGTAAATAAAAACACGAATCACAAGACTCTCTTCAAAATGATACGAGCGATGCACCGGATCATAGTGGAATTCCCAAGTAGGGGTATCAACGAACAGGACGAATGTCGCCATTTGAATCTGGAGACAATGACGGAAATAAAGAAAAGGGAGTGAGAATCTTGCTAAAGAATTCTCAGTAGGGTACCTCCTTCTATAGTGTCATCATCAAAGTCCCCAGGAACCTCGGGATTATTCTAAAATAGTGAGCATGCAAAGATTCATTTTAAGTTCGGACAAATACTTAACCGAGGTTCGTCAATTTTTAATTATGCATCTTATAATGCATCTTATTCTTAACATGTCATATTTACAATGAACATTTCCTTTATCATTACATCATATTCCTCATCATCATTATCAAAATAACATGTATAAAAGAACGTCATTTAATATTAGCTACACATGGACACAGTGCACATATTTCATTTCTTTAGTGCCTTTGGTGACTTAAAATCTTATCATCATCATTATTTTCCTTGGGCCACCCTATACTCCACCCTTTTGGGAGTAATTTAGGTTATGAGCTCATACTTTACTAGTCGTCACTAGCATATACTTATCCATTTTGATAAGCTAAAGTCCCGACTCTACCATTTTGAGAGAACGGGTTAGGGGGCTAAAATCACCTTTTCACCACCTATAGTCTGATGGTTCCAAAGGATCATTTTCTTATAAGTTTAAGTCACCATTAAATCTTTGCATGTTATATCATAATACAATTCATAAACATCATAACATTTTCTCATTTATAGTCTTAAGCTAGAATAATATATATCAACTGTAATCATGCATATGGGAGATTCCCGGGAAAGAGACGTGCGACACAATGGACACGCTTAAATACCAAGTCTTTCCTTAGCCGTAACCTTTCCAAATTACACTTTTACAATGATACACTTTCTTCTAGCAACAAAGGTAAATTTTACATAATAAAGAACATTTCATGTACAAGCATTCTCATTATTTGCAACAGAACTATAACATGCAAGCCAGGAAATCATTCAATGATATCAAGTACTTAATAAGCATTCAATCCTTACATAGAATTATCAATTATAGAACTAATTAGTTACTAAACCAATTATGAATCATTCTCTTAACAATAAACCATAATTATCACAACTTCAATCATATCAAATCATTATCACACATTGATACTAAACTCGGATCAGTGGCGAATCATGAACCTCATGCAATTACATAGAATCATATTTTAAGTGCATATAAAATACTAGTTCCCCGTAAAATCCTTGCAAAGCCTTAAAACTCATTTAGAAACTAGTTCTTTTGTCAAATTTGGGAGGATCTTCACAATTAAAATTCTCACTTAAGATAAAAGGAGTAAGTCTTGAGCTTTAGAGATTTAGGTGACATCTTAGAATTATAAACATGCTATGCAACCTTATTTTAATCTTATCTTTATAAGGTGATAGCTTGGAATTATAAACATGATATGCAATTCCATTTCTTTATCTTTAAGATTTAAGGTGATGACTTGAAAATTAAACATGATGCAAGAACTTGAAATATAAACATGATACAAGAAAGCTGGAGCGGCGTAATCCGCACAGACCGATGAGGGAGAAGAAAATATTAAGAAATCGGAGGTCCGCGCATATTAAGTCCCACAGACCGATAGAGGGAGAAGAGAATATTATTATTACATCTTTTTAAGCTCCAATCTGAAGACTTTTTAAAGAATAAATTCTTTAACTCCAATAATCATATTTCTTTGCTTGTGATACATGGGCAAGTCTTTGAGCTCTAGGATCTTTAGGTGATGGCATAAAATAAACATGCCATGCGTTGATTCTTTTAGCCATTATAAAATATAGTGAGAGCATAAATTAAATATGAGATGCAACCTCTTTATTATCTTGAAAGATTAAGTGATGACTTGAAACATAAACATGAAATACAAGCTTGGAATTTAAACATGAGAAATGCAAGTTCATTTATTCATTCTTGAAAATTTAGTGATGACATAGAAGGTAAACATGGTTATGCAAAGCATAAACTTAATCATGGATGCAAATTCATTTTGTTTCTTTACTAGAGCTCCTTCAAGACTTTAAAAGAATTATAAATTCAACCCAATACATATCTTAACAAGAAATAAAACATAAAAGGAAAAAATACATCTTTCAAGTTCTAAACTAAAAATCTTTGTTTTAGCATCATAAAGCATTATTCTTTAAGGTTTTGCATCAAGTGGAATTTTCAAGCTTTAGAGGCCTAACTTGTGATGGATTTACAACCCACCCTCAAGGTCCTCATCATCAAGCCATCATCTTAGTTCCACCTAGGCCATATGGTTGAATTGGTTAAAGAAAAATTGAAGAGGAAAACCAAAATGAAAAGCTAAGGCAAGTTCATAATTTCATCATTTTGAGCTAAAAACACAACTCCTCAAAGCATAGAAATAAATTTAGAAACTACTCCCTACCTAATCTGAGTTGAAGAAGAGGAAGAGAACTTGGTTTCTTGAAGTGAAATGAAACAAAATCTCTTTGAAAAATTGAAGAAAGAATTCAGCCAAAGAGGAGGAAGAAAGAAAGTTTTTGGTGCTCCTAAAAACTAGTTATGAACCAAGCATTCCAAGACCACTCAAGCAAGCCTATTTATAGAAGATTTTGAGGCTTCTAATTGGCCAAAATGATGAGGTAGTGGACGGAATTTTGCAGGAGAAATAAGGGAGGAAAAATCATTTTAGACAAAGTTGTATGAAATTAAGGAATTATGTCTCTTATGGTGACATTTTGGCATTTTGTTTTAGTGCAACTTTTGGCAATAATTCAGCTGCATAATGGCATCAATAATTCCGTCCATTACAGCCCAAAGAAGTGAAATTTGTGTGTTCCATGCATTATTTAGGTGTAGGCAAGGTATTCATGTAATTTAGAGAATTTACGGTTAAGGGTTTAAGTGAATTAGTAAGCAATTTGGGTGTTTTTGAGCAATTTTGGGTTCTAATCAATCTAAATACATAATTTTGACTCTAGATTAATATTTAGAATTTAATAAGCTTTAATTTGAGCCTAATATTGCTTAGGTTTCGGTATACGAATCAAAAATCCCGAAATTCGCAAAACTGCCCAAAAACAGGGGCAAAATCGTACTTTCACTTAAAAATTTCCCGAGGCCACCCGAGCTTAACCAATGGTTAATCATGGCTTAAAAACACATTTTAAAACATTTTAGTGAGGTTCGGGCTCAATCGGCACGCACATCGGAGTTAAAGCCGCCGCTTGGGCGTTTTGGTCATTTCGCGCGTCGGAACTCAAAATTGAGATCCTTCTGCTCTATTAACACACATAACACAAACAATCCCTTATTATCCTCAAAATATCCCCTTGAGAATAGGTGGGGCCCACGATCCTCATTTTCTGAGTAAAATAACTTCAGGGGCATTTTGGTCATTTTATACGTCTGAAATTGGGATTTGCGACTCTCGCATGAATCGTTCCTAACCTCTCTTCTAATGTTATATTCCTTTATTGAGGATTGTTCGGCCTCAAATCTTATGTAATAATTACCTACGGTAATTCGGTAATTGAGTAATTTCTAATGACAGTAAAAATTACAGTAAAAATTGGGGCGTTACACTATCTAGTTTTTTTCTTGGGTTGAAAAAGGTTTTAGTGAAACTCAATAGTGGTTGAAAGCTAGATATAGGTAGGTTGGCCAAACTAGTATAAGAATATATGTTCAATGTTCTCTGATTATTTGTTTATTTCTGCTTAAAGCCTATCTTTTTAGCTATTCAATTACTAACATTGTACTTTAGAAAGTTACTTTATGAAACCTCTAATATTGTTTCCATTGCACTTCAAGCTTAAAGCTTGATATTATTTTGTTTAAGTTTTTAGAAGTTAAGAGGAAAAGAGAAGCAAAGCATGATTCAATTCCCTATTCTTTTGCACTTTTCTACCTATACAAGATAACACTGCTTTTCTCACAACTAATCCGTCTTTAGATTCTGAACCCTATGAGACCATGTAACTCATTTTCTAATCATCTAATCTTCTTTTTGAGCTTGCACACTAATTCTTGGTCTTATAAACTAATGTCTTCAATCAAGCTTCAGTTCAAAGTCATGATAGGGAGAGTTCAGAGATATTTATGCATGAATACTTATGTAGATTTTAAAACTTTTAAGGTTCAAAACCATTTTCAAGTAGCAAAAACAATCTTTAGCTAATAGTTTTGTGAATATATTAGACACTTGATCTTTAGTATCCACAAACATTAACTCAACATCTCCCTTTTGAATCTGATCTCTAATAAAATGACGTTTAACATTAATGTGCTTGGATCTAGAGTGTTGAATAGGATTCTTAACAAGATTAATAGCACTAGTATTATCACAAAAGATAGGGATTTTAGAATACCTTAGGTGATAATCTTCTAGTTGGTTCCTTATCACAACATCTGGGTGCAGCAGTTTTCAGCAGCTACATATTCAGCTTCAGCATTAGAAAAAGCAATGGTGTTTTGCTTTTTGCAAGACCAAGTGATGAGGCACTTTCCAAAGAAATAGCAGCATCCACTGGTGCTTTTTCTTTCTACTATATCTCCAGCAAACTTAGTATTACAGTACCTTATAATCTCAAAAGATGTACATTTCTCATGCCATAGGCCAAGATTAGTAGTACCAGATAAGTATCATAACATCCTTTTAACAACATTTAAGTGTGCTTGCTTTGGGTTAGATTGGAATCTAGCATAAATTCTCATACTTAATTGAATGTTTAGTCTACTTACTGTAAGATGCAAAAGTGAACCAATCATTCCTTTATAACTTCTTTTTGATATCTTTTCACTATTCTCATCAGCATTGATGACTTGAGCTGGATCCATGGAGGTACTCATAGGTTTGGTTTGATCCATATTAAACTTTTTCAAATGCTATTTTGTATACTTTTCTTGATGGATAAAGTTTCCTTCCTTTTGTTTTTTTATCTCAAGACTAAGGAAAAATATGACTTTACCTATCATGCTAATTTCAAATTCACTCTGCATTAATTTTGAAAACATTTTAGAAAGAGAATGATCAATGGCGCCAAATATAATGTCATTAACATATATTTGAACTATTAGAAAATGATTATTTTGGTCAAGAGTAAATAGCATTGTGTCAATGACGGAGGCTATCGTCTACCTCCTCGAATTAAAATTATTTTAATGCTAACATTACAAAAAACACAGGGGTTTCCGACGGATTTTTTCGACGGACTTTTAACAATTACCAATGGAAAAATGAATTTCCGATGGATTTTTTGATGGATTTTGACTATCGAAAATAACGCAGTCGGTAATAATTATCAATGAATTTTTTCTATCAAAAACTTATATCGACGGAATTACCGACAGATTTTCCTAAGTAAAATCCGTCGGTAATAGCTTGACAATTTCATCAAGAATTTCATCACTTTTTGTTGTTTCCAACGGATTTGTACAAATTATCGATGGATTTTTCCGTCGGTAATCAGAAAATTTAAAAAAATGAATTTTTAAAATTTTTTGATTACCGGTGGAAAAATCTGTCGGTAATTATAGTATTTTGATTTTTTTACCAACAGATTTTTCCGTCGGTAATGGTCAATTTTATATTTTGTTACCGACGGTATAATTTTAAAAGAAATTTTTTAATTACCGACGGATTTTTTCGTCGGTAATGGTCAATTTTATATTTTGTTACCAATGGAAAAATCCATCGGTAACTATAATTTAAAAAAAAATTAATTACCAATGGATTTATCCGTGGGTAATTTAAACTTTTTATTTTTTACTTGTTTTTGTTATAAAAAAATTTTCCCAGATAGTTTGCTAGTTATTGTATTACCTGATCATTTAAAGCTAATTATAATTATATTTAATAATGAAAAGTTATATACAATCTCCAATAAATAATAAACACAACAAATTTTACTTCGAAATGAAAAATATATAGAAGTGTCAGAAAGCGTACAGATACAAATATAAAAATTCAACATATAACACAGAAAAAAAAAACAATAACTAAAATCATGAGAAGTCAGCAGCATCATCATCAGCATCACTATCACCACCACCCTCATCCACATCATGATCACTATCAGCGTCTAGCTATGTGGATGAGCCTGCCTTTATTTTCTTCCACAAGGATACCATCTACTTTTTCATCAAGTCTATGACCTTTTCCTTCTCCTCCACCTTCTTCTTCATTTCTTGCATTTCCTGATACTGGCGCTCTCTCTCTGCATCCTTCTCTTGCATACGATGAAGTTTCGTGTTGAGCAGGTGAACTTGCTCGCAAACCTCATCTTCTTCGACAATGGACCCAGTGCCTGTAGATGCCCCAATAATAGATGAAGTGGACAACTACTTGCATAAAATGACCCCATACCATAGATGCGATTCTTGTAAGGACCACTGACTACCTTTTGCAACAATTGATCCTCATCAATCGGTGGGCACTCCTCCCCAACTGCGATCCTCTCCTCTCGCTACGTCATAGCCTCCTGATGGCACTGTTCATAGTCATGCTATAACAAAATAAAATTAATTAAACCACTATCAAATATTTGAAATAATAAATTAAATACATATACAAACAATAAATGCTCAGAACAAATATACCCAAGCTTTCTCTGAGCAAGGATTGACCCATGTCTTATCTTTTTTGCACGCGTGAGTCTTTCTGAACAACTCACTCTATGTGTGTGGCCTCTTCAACTCAGTACTTTGTGATTTGAGTGAAACACATGAAACATTAGTAAGTGAAACACATAAAACATTAGTAAGTGAAAATATAAATTTAACAAAAAGAATTTAAAAAATATTTAAAATAATGACTAAACCATCCGGTGTCGCGTAGACTCTATAGTAACAAAACCACCACAATGAATGGATCCACCCTTTTGTGACGCTTTGCTCGCCTTAGCCTTCAAAAACTTATCTTTAAATTTCTCATGTCTCCAATATCGCTACAAATAATCCAGGCTGGCCTGGGTAATCCACTTGGGGGTCTCGTCCCACCATTCCCGGATTTCAATGTACATGTCTTGCAGCCTATGAGCTGCCTTGGATTTGAAGAGCTTATACATGAAATCTTCGTCTTTGGGGTGGAGGATGAAGTGGCTCTACACATGGAAGTTAAAAAAAAAAAGGTAATTGAAAGCAGTTTCTAAGGTAAATCACATATTTCATTTTAATTGCTTTATTTTACCTTCCAGCCAAGAAACTAGCGCAGCTTTTCCTCCTTCGTCAGCTTGCCGAAGGACTCAATCGATCATTCATATAATTTCTGGATGGTGTGTGTCACCTCATGCATGGCCCATGTGTTTGGATCCTAACTACATAGCAAATAGTGCAAAACAATGTTATTATATATCAAGAAATGGTTCAAATTATTATAAAAAGATTCATGAATTAAGAAAATAAATTACTAACTTTTTCTTGCCAAGATGTACAAGTTTCACCTATTCATCCCCTGTGGACCCATGTCCTGACTGCCCTGCGGTGGAGCCACCAACTGCCCTGCTTTCATCACCCCCTTGTGAGTTGTGTGTCGGGGTGAGGACAGGATCTTCCGGTGATGATGGAGTTGAAGGCACCTCTCCTGTCACATGCCCAGGAGTGGGTATCATAGGCCTCTCCTGATAGGCATGGGGTGGTGATGGCATGCAAGGAATAAAAGTGGAGATGTGAGCGGCATTGGTAGATGCCAAAGAAAGAGAGCTAAAATTTAGGATATGCTTCCCCTTGCCCTTATTTTTCAATTTAGGTGCCATATTTGAAAAAGAAATGATAATGTATGAAAAGCCAAATAATATGATAATTTAAAATAAAAAGATGTAATAAGTATAAGACTAGACACATCACATTTAATTTGAAAGTTGAGGACTATCTTCATCATTCTCAGTCTCAACATCATCCTCAAACTCATCTTCCTCATTAGTACCATCATTTTCATTATGTTCACTCACTAATTGATCACTGAAAGAGTGAATTATCTCAACTTCACCTGAATCGGAACGTAAACTTGGCAATGTTCCTGTATCAATGACTATCTGAGAGGGGACTGGATCATTCACTTGAAAAGCATCGTCAAGTAATTCCTCGACCTCAACTCGACCCCTAGATTTAGTTTTCATGACCATCTTCCAATCCTTTCTGCACTTACTAGGGTATGATACATAATATACCTGTCTTGCATTCTGAGCAACAATGAAAGGATCATATGTATCGTATCTCTTAGTATGATTCACCTCGGTAATTTTATATTGATTGTGTATGCGTGTTCCATCAAGACGTCTTGGATCGTACCAATCACAACTGAATAACACTACCAATTTTTTAGGTCCATCACCTACATATTCAATCTCCAGTATTTGTTTGATTACTCCATACCAATCACCCTCCCCGCTGCCTGCATCCCCTTTGACACAAACCCCACAATTGTCTGTTGCTTTCCATCGGCCTCATTCAAATGTATGAAACTTATATCCATTCACACAATATATTGGCCAACTGTTTGCTTTATTAGCAGGACCCCAAGCCAAACTTTGTAAATAAGGGCATGAAACATTATTGTTTTTATCAAATACCTACATGAATAATTGAAATTCAAATATCAACACAAAAGATAACAGCTAGAATACGTGTATAGTTTTGGATCAAATGATTACTAGATAGTTAGATCACATACAAATGATCTGAACCATGCTGGAAATTATTCAAGGGTGTTTTGCTCATCAACTTGTTCAAAATACCTATAAAATTAAACATTGCAGGTAAAATAAAATTTCATTTATATTAGGGCATCAATAATTGAAAGTGATACACTAATATCACTTACGTTTTAAATGGTTGCACTTCATCACAGTTGATATATGCAAATGCGCAGCATGTTTCTCTTTTTCTGATAGCTAATGAGGTTTGGATTTTCCAGCTGCATGTCTGAGCTGATTGAATATAGACAAAGTATGTTAAACTGAACTTTCAGCCCCATCATCATTCTGACCAACCCTTGTTCATCTAGATTGAACATGTGGCTCAAAGTAATAAGAACAAAAGAAAGATGTCTCCTTAGAGATATATGCCTCACATATGAAACCTTCTACTTGAGCCTTATTTTTCATAGTTCTATTAAAACTTCCAATATTTCTTTCAAAGGGATACATCCATCTGTATTGAACTGGCCCACACACCCGTGCTTCGTATGCCAAATGTACGGGTAAGTGTTACATAGAATCAAAGAAACCAGGAAGAAATATTCTCTCTAATTTACATAGAATTATAGGGATGTTTCTTTCCATAACTAGGAGATCTTCAATCCTCAGAGTGGATGAGCATAGGTCTCTAAAATATTGACTCAACTCAGTCAACGGCTTCCAAACAGGGAGAGGTAATTCTCTAAATGCAATAGGAAGTAAACACTCCATGAATACATGACAATCATGACTCTTCATACCTAAAATTTTTCCTTGTGCAACATTGGCGCATCTACCTAAGTTTGAGGCATAACCATCATGCATCCTCAACTCTTGCATCCAACTACACACAGATTGTTTCTACATAGAGGTTAGTGTGTAACTCACTTTCGGCTTACACACACGGCCATCTGGCAACTTCTATAAACTCAACTCAAGTCTCTTACAATAATCTGCCAAATCTTCCCTTGCTTTTACATTGTCCTTAGTCTTGTCGGTGTCCCTCATAGTGTTTATGATGTTATCACACATTTTTTTTTACATGCATTACATCAATACAATGACGAACTAGATTATCCCCCCAATAAGGCAGCTCCCAAAATATACTTTGCTTGGTCCAATTATGATCTATCCCATATCCTGGAAATCATATGGATATACCCAGTTCAGTTATCTTTGGAAAGTCTCTAACTCTGTGCCAAACATGGTTACCACAGCCTCATAGGAGGCTCATCATGTTCAACCGTCTTCTTTTTAAATACATCTTTTTTACCTCTAAATTCATGATCAAGGTCCAAAAACCTCCGATAACAGTCAAACCATGAGTTTTTTCGACCATGTTTCAATGTGAACACTTTTGTATCCTCTATACAAATTGGACATGCCAATTTTTCCCTATGTCATCCAACTTGACAACATTCCATAGGTTGAAAAAATGTTGATAATCCACATCAATGATGCCCTCAGTAAGAAACTTTTTTTTGTGGAAATATCATAAGTTTGTACGCCTGAATACCACAACTCTTTAAGCTCATCAATCAATGGTTGGAGGTAAACATCAATCTTGGCTTTGGGATTATCAGGGCCAGGATTATACAAGTTAAAAACATGTAAGGATCTTTCATGCACATTTCAAGAGGGAGATTGTAAGGTATAACAATCATAGGCCAGCAGGAATAGGGTCTACTAAACTGATTATTCAGAGTAAATCCATCTGCACAAAGCCCCAACCTAACATTCTTAGGATCCCCAGCAAAATCAAGATAAGTTTGGTCAAAGTGTTTCCAAGCTTCACCATAGGAAGGTGGCTCATGACACCATTATTTTTTTTATTCTCAAAGTGCCATCTCATGTGAGGTGCTGAACTCATTGGAGTATACAACCTTTTTAATCTCAGAATTAGGGGCAAATAGTGCATTCTTTTATAGGGAATATCCTTATATCTTCCATTTCCAGATCTTTTCGGTTTGAACCTAGGGCTTTCACAAAATTTGCATTGGGTTAGGTATGCATCATCTTTGTAGTACAACATGCATCCCTTCAAATAACAATCTATTTTTTCTGATTTAAGCCCGAGTTTTGAAACTAATTTCTTGGCCTGATATAAATCCTTTGGAATAGAACTAGGTTGTGGACATATCTCACTCATCAATGTTGTCCATTGGTCAAACGAATTTTGACTTTGGCTAGCCTCTGCCTTTATAGCTAATATCCTAACTGCTAAAGACAACTCTGAGTGTACACACCCTTCCCATAAAGGGGCCTTTATAGCCTCCAATATAGAGAAAAATTTCTCAGCCTCGGCATTAGGAGCCTCGATAAAAGGTTCATAATCTGCATGAATTTGAGGACCAACTGCATTATAAATCATTTTCTCATATTGTCTAGAGTTATCCTCCCAATTAATATTTCCCATGACATGCTCATCAGAGGTAACTCTACTTGAACTACCTCCAATGTATGTATTTTCAACACTAGCATGTTCAAAATTTTGTGTGGCAACTTCCCCATGCATAGTCTAAATCCAATAATCCATCATAAAACCATCCTTATGCAGGTGATACATAATGGTATCCATATCAAAATATTTTCTACATTTGCACCTAGCACAGGGACACCTAAATTTTTCCACATTCATAAATTGTACTATCTGACAAGCTGCCCTTACAAACTCTTCAACTCCCGCATAAAATTCAGGTTTGATTCCCCCTTTATTGGGGTGCACCCTGTCATACATCCATAGTCTGTTTGCGGAACTCATGGTTCTTGAATGTGTAATGTAACCTAAAAATTCATTTGAAGTTTTCCAAATTAAAATTGGATTTAATTATAAATATCTCACAACAAACCATCTTCTAAAAGTGAAACTCATGCCCAGTAAATAGTCTGTACTCTTTAACTTAACAAAATTTTGACAGCACCTCCTCTGCAACTAAGATATTCCACTCTTTAAACGAAAAAAAAATTGACAGAACCTCCCCTAAAACTAAGACATCCTAAAAAAATAAATTTCAATATATACATATATCAATTCAGTCAAACAAACTTCACAATACAATCAAACAAATATTTAAAAATCCTAAAACCGTTCTAGAGCACATCCTCTTATAACATCACAACATGCATGTCCTGCAATCTCCGCATATGCAATCAATCTCCACATCAAACAATGCAAACAAGTCGGGAAAGGACCTCTATGCTTTTCCCCCCAGTCATACAATCCCATTTTCCTACAATTCTATCTTAGAATCATAAGTCACTATCCTAAAAAGAAAAGAAATTAAATAAGAAGAAGAAACAATTACATACCTTAAAAGGGACAAAAGAATTATATGCTCCACCAAAGAAACCCTCTAACTAGAGTCAATGCTATATAACAAAATCAATTATTTAAATTAATAACTTCAAAAGAAATATTAATAACATCAAAAGAAATAAAATTAAGTCACTAATGACCAATCATGATATATAATTATGATGAAGATAGCAAATACATAGAGCCACACAACTTCATACTCGATGCTTATTAGTCATTTGATTTCTTTTCAGCGTTGAAACTCATTTTTTCCCTAAAATATGCTCCAAATTCCATGCATGGAAACTAACCAAAGTCAATAGAAAATTTGCAATGCTAGGGTCTTGAGCTTCCATTTTTGTCGAATAGAAACAATAGTTCAAGCATTTTTATCCAAATAATCAAGATTGTTCAATGTCAGTAATTTATCAAAGTTAGTCAAAAGTAACAAGAAGAAACTGCTACCTTGTTTACTACCAGTTACTTAAGCATATCTGATGTGCAATAATTAAAAAAAAGGAAATACAAATATTAACCAGTGAAGAACTAGCAGAAAGAAAGGAAGTTTACCTTCTCCAGTGTGGTTGTTAGGTGTGACGGAGGTCTTATCCAACCAAGGCGGGCGGCGCGGCTGAGCAGCGGTCTTCTCTGGCGAGGGGCAGACTTCTCGAGCTGTTCCTTCCAGGCAGGCGGACAGAGGCGCGGGGGCTAGATCCAGAGCCAGGCCGGACAGAGGCTGCAAGACTAGGCCGGACAGAGGCACGACGGAAGGCGCGGTGTAACACCATAAAAATTATCTAAAAATTAATTTGAGCTTTATCAATCATAATTTCAAAAATTTGATAGTTTGAACAATGATGAAGATGATCCAACGGATTTGTAAAAAAAAAAAAACATGAATAGTGTTTTACGGGCCCCGCAGGCCCTTCTGGACAACCGAAACCCTAGAATTGGGATCCGGAGATGCCCGAAATTGAGAAATTAAATGATTATGGTTAGAAATAGGTAGAAATAAAGATTTTATACCCGAAATTATTTTTCGAGTAATGTTTGATTACCGGGTACACTGTTTTACCCATTCGGTAAAATTTTGGTGTGTGATTTCTAACATCGAAAGATAGTTTATTCTTATAAAAAGGATAATGTTTATCCTTGATATGCCATGTGTAAGGCTAAGATTTAATCTTGCTTTACAAGATTAAATCCTAGCCATTCATTCCTTTTTATTATTAGAAAGAAAGCATATTTTAATTATACAAAGACTACATCTATGACAAGATAAATATAACACACCTAATCTTATCTCCTTGCAACCAATTCTCGGCTAGCTTCTTAAACACGCAGCCACCTCCATTTTTGTTCCTTCAAAGAGCATGAAACTTGATTCAAACCTCCATTTTCCTAGCTTAGAGTTGTTAAAACTTCAAAACTCCTTCACAAAACTTGTTCTACACCTCAATACCTACAAATCTAACCGATTGAAATCTCAAATCCTCACCTTAATACCTCACTTCCCCACTGGCTAAGGAGGGTTTAGGACTGAAATTGGTGTCTTGAAGTGAAGGGAGATCACTTAGAACATCCTTTGAAGTATCAAGCTCAAAAGCTTTCAAAGTAGGGTTTTCTTTAGCCTTTTTCTTTCAAACTTTTTCTGAACAATTATTATTGGTTTCAACTCAAAATTTTTGGTTAATTTGGTTGATATTATGCTGATATTGATGTGTTAATTTTTGTGGAGTGTTTGGGGTTGTGGAAAAATCATTTTTGTCAAAAGAGATTTTGAGTTGGTTTGCTGGATTTTCGGTTTTCTTCCAGGTAGTGTGTGATCACGAATTTTCTGGGCTTGTTGTGTGCATTTTAGTGATCTAAAAAAAATATATGTTGGAGCTAACATCTTGAGCTAGTCCCATGAATTTTCTTGGGTTTTTATTTGGAGTCAAACTGCCTTAGAAAAATCAAGAACTGAAATTAAGCATATACTGCCTGAAATGTTGAATTTGAAGCTATGAAGTTATGACATTTTATTAACCTAGTAAATGATCGAATTATGAGCTGAAATTTTTACAGGATATTAAGGACATATTAAGGTTTTACTAGGATTTTTATTTAGAATTTTCTGGATTCAATTGCTAGGGTCAAAAATTATGAATTTTGGTTCTTGAGCTGAGGTTGGATGGTTTCTGACCATTAAACTTTTAGAATTTTTTTAATATAGTTAGAGAACTCTAATTACCCTGAAATTTTTACAGAATCTTGGTGACACATTGCGGTGTCATTGAGAATTTTTATAGCATTTGAATTGATCATTTGGTATGAGAAATAAATTGTGCTACTTGAGTGAAAAATCTGCCATTGTACTGAAAATAACTTGATGCTTTGAATTGATGAAATGATGGCATTTTGTACTAGTATGACATGAGTACCTGAATATGAGTCTGAGTAATTGAGCATGTGAACTTATTGATGAGGTTAGGTACACATAGATATGAATGATTATTACAATTGTTTATATGTGAAAGAAAAGCATAAGATTATGTTTCTTGGACTGGAGAAAGTAAATCTAGTTTGTTAGGGAAAGTAAACCTAACTACCAAGAAGAGCATAAGATTTATAATCCTTGGGCTGGAGAAAGTAAATCCGGTCTGTCAGGGAAAGTAAACCTGACTACCCTTGAATTGAGTCGGGAAAAGTAAACCTGGCTAGGAATAGGTCTGTGTGAGAATTGGAGAAAGTAAATCCAATGATCATGTATAGGAATGAGCTCAGTCCTGAAAAGCAGTCTATTACCCATTATTGCCACACTGGGGATGGCGGTACGTAATGCCCAAATGTGATAAGATTAGTCAAGGGCCAAGGCAAGTTTAAGAAGTAAATTTTCTAAGAAATCCTTTGTCTTATATGCCGAGTGAAGAAGTTTAGTATTGATATTGAGACCAATATATTTAAGTGGAAAGTTAATAGTGTACGATGTTGAGTAGTATGGTATATGTACATTAAGTGATTAAATATTAAAAGTAACCCCCTTCGGAAGTCTGATTTGGAACTTTAAAAATAAACCGTTATTACATAATGCATGACCACTTTTTTCTTAATAAACCGAAGTGGCTGGGGCGATGACGATGACATTATGATTGTGCATTTGGAGGAGTTACCCTACTGAGAATTGTATAATTCTCACCCCTATGTTTTGTGTTCCCATGTCGTCTCCAGGTTGATGCAGAAAATCGAGAAACTGCTATGCCACAGAACTCGGAAGTACAATAGGGTAGTAGTTAATACTTTTGTTATGTTGTATTTAGTGGAATGGGTATGTGTGTAAATAGGTTAGAGGACAAGGTGTGTTAAGGCTCATCAAAGAGCTTTCTTAATGTACTGAAGTTTATATTAAATGAATATTTTGGTTTCATTGCTATATATTTCAGTAGAATTATGACCAAGTTATCTCGCGAATCAATCCAAATGGCTATAAATATTTAAGAAAGATCTGCTAATTTATAAGTAACAACTCTCGAGTATGGTGTCATGACTTAAGGATGATGCTGTACTTGGGAGGTTGTTACACGCGGCTTCAGCTTGGAGTACGCGATGTTTGCTGGGAGGGGGAGTTGGGAGCAGGGCCCGCGGAAAGGATTTGGTGTGGGGGGCCAGCGGATGGGGGTCCGACATGGGGGGTCAGCGGACAGGGGTCCGATGTGGGGGCCGGCCAACAGCGGTTGGGCAGAAGAATGAGAGACAGTATGAGAATGAGCGAGAGAGTGAGTCAAGATGAGAGTGAGAGAAGAGAGAAACTCGATTCATTTAACACTCAAACATTACTGGCGGATTTTCAAATTCCGATGGGAAAAATCCGCCGGTAATCACCCAAAAGAATGCCATTTCCAATTTTTTTGTGAAATTTTTTTTCAGTTACTGATGGATTTTTTCGTCGGTAATTGATTTTCACGATAAAATTAAATTTCTGAAATTAATATTTACCGACGAAAAAATCCATCGGTAAAATTTATTTAGTTTTAAAAATTTCATAATAATTACCGTCGGTAAAATTTATTTTAACCAATTAATTTTTTTTTAAACTAATTATCGACAGAAAAATCCATCGGCAACATTTCATGATAATTACCGCCAGAAAAATCCGTCGGTAATTAATGCGCCACATTCATTTCAAGTTGACATGAATTTTTCCGACGGATTTCCGATGGAAAAATCCGTCGGTAATGGCTGAGAACTCAAAAAAAAATTTCCTATTTTTATATTTTCGTCAATAAATCTGTCAGAAACATCGATGGAAAAAATTCGTCGAAAAAATCCATCGAAAACCCCTGTTGTCTCAAAAAAAATAGTAAAGGGCACAATCTAAGTTGTCTCTCAAGGAGGTTTCAGCACTTAGTTGAGAAATCTAGGGGTTTTGAAAAATGAGATTTAAAGCAATTAAAATTAAAAGTTAATAGTAACAAGAAATAGCAACAGTGAAGAAAGCACTATACAAGACATTCCTAGGATTAGAAATTAATTATTATTGACTAAATATTAAACCCATTGTGACTATTAGTAATAAATTATTGTCAATTCTACTGGTGATCGATCGACCTCTAGAATTTGATCAATGCATGTGACTAATAAACGAGATCTCAATTTATTTAGAAATTACACTAATTTAATGAACTTATTGTTATAACCTAACCGCCAATCAGAAAATTAATGCCAATATTCTCCCTCAAACATAAACCAATAGATCTATCAATTTATGTCCAAAGGGATTCCCTAAATGACAATTGCCAATTTAGTTATTCCAATAAAGATTATCACAATCACTACGATAATTATAGGAATAGAAACTGCAGAAAATTAAGAAAACCAATGCATTTAATATCAAAAGAGGTCTCAAATATCATCCCAATCCATCCGGAAACCCTTACGCTAGTAAAGAAATTTACTCCTCCATCTCTAGAGAATTACAACAATAAAGATAAAAGAGAACCTGAAAATAATAGGAATAACCTTTGCCACATTCTCTAAGATAAAGTACTTTCACTAATGAAATCCCTAAGAGAGAGGAGAATGGAGAAGAAGATGTAGAGAGAAGATGGAAAGAGAGAGATGTAAACAGAGAATAATAGCAACCTAAAGTGTGCGCAAAAAACTGAAACCAAGACTACGATAAACATGTGTGTCAATCCTTTACATACTGCTCTCTAAAATAGCCCAAAGTGGGGCCAAAAATAAATAAGTGAACTACAATCCCCTTGTCACAAAATGGGCGCTACAGTGCTCAACAAAATGCTGAGTCCCAAAAATTGATTATTATTGCTTTGCCAAGCGGTGTAGCGCTCACTCGAGAGTGAACTTCCATGCTTTTCTTCCTTTTTGTTTCAAGCTTCTTCTAGAGAGTTTCCAACCTTGCTTTTGACATTTGGCACTTGATCCAAAGCTCCTGTGCTCAAAACCATACTCAAAGAGATAAGTCAAATGCATCAGAGTATAATTACAAATTCTTCCAAAAATTCAATGCAATAATCAACGATTCTATCAAAATCAAACAATGAGGAATAAATCAAAATCTTAATTAATCATATCAATAACACATTAAAATTCATGTAAAAAGCTAAGGTTTAGAAGCAAGATAAGTGGCACAAATGCCCCTTATTAGTCAACATTACTTTTCTTCAACAAATTCTTCAGTAAAAAGGTATTTAGCCTTTCATACCAAGCTCAAGGAGCTTGTTTTAGACCATAAAGTGCCTTTGTTAGCTTGAAGACATGGTTGGGAAGGTTTTTACTGTCAAAACTAGGGGGCTGCTTCGCATATACTTCCTTAGAGAAGAATCTATTTAGGAACGCAGACTTGACATCCATTTGGTAAAGAGTGAATCCTTTATAAGCAGCAAAAGCAAGTAGCATTCTTGTAGCTTCAAGCCTAACTACTAGTGCAAAGGTTTTATTATAATCAATTCCCTCTTGTTGATTATAAACTTGTGCAACTAACCTTGCTTTATTTTTGGTGACCTTGCCAACTTCATCTAGGTTATTTCTGAACACCTATTTCGTTCCAATGATGGTCTTCCCTTTGGGCTTTTCCATGAGTGTCTTGACTTTGCTTCTCTCAAACTGGTCTAGTTCCTTTTGCATAGTATTTACCCAACTTTGATCATTCAAAGCATCCTCAATGCAATCGGGCTCGACAGCGAAGATGAAAACATAGTTAGACATATTTCTGAGGGAAGATCTAATTCTTAAAGCCTTGGAAATGTCTCCTAAAACTTTGTTCTGAAAAATTGATTTTAGATCAGAAACTCCTTTGTAGTTTTTGTAATCTTGATGTTCATCAACTTCTTTTTCATCTTCAGATTGCTCTTTTTCATGCTCAGAAATATTACTTTCTGAGAGCTTTAGGGTTCTGAGTAAGCTTTTTGAATTAGCCTCGTTTTGGAGCGTACTTTCTAAAGATTATACTTTCATCTGCTTGCTTTCTGAGGATTCCTTAAGATTCAGCTTCTCAAGGTTGTCTTCCAGCTCTTCAAGATCATCAGCAAAGTCCTTCTTGAGCTCCTTGAACTTGATATGGATAGTCTCCTTAATGCATAATGTTCTCTTGTTATACACCCTATAAGCTTTGGAGACTAAAGAGTATCGTAAGAAAATTCCATCATCAGATTTAGGACCAAACTTTGTGAGTTTGTCCTTGGTGTTAAGAATAAAATAAGATGAGCCAAATATAAGGAGTTTTCTTGAGGATTGGCCTTAGAAAGATTCTATTTTGGATATAACACAAGCTGTTTACAGCCTCTACCCAAAAACCTTATTGTAAACCACTTTCTAAAGCATGGTTCAGGCCATCTCTTGTAAGCTTTTATTCTTTCTTTCAACAAACTCATTTTGTTGGGGAGTTCTAGGTGCAAAGAACTCTGGAGAAATGCCATGTTTTTCACAAAACTTTTCAAAAACATGATTTTTAAGTTCTCCTCCATAATCTAATCTTATAAAGGTAATTTGAGAATGTTTTTTGAGAATCTTTTTTCAGTACAAACACGTTTTGCAAAAATCTTGAATCTTTCAACCACCCCATCCTTAGAAGTTGGAAAGATAACCCACATGATTCTAAATAAATCATCCACTATGACAAGGCAATATCTCTTTCTAGCAAGACTTGCAGTCTTGGTTAGTCCAAAGATATTCATATGTAAAAGCTCAAGTGGCTTAGTGGTTGAGACCATATTTTTGTTATGGAAAGAAGCTTTGGTCTACTTACCTTTCTTATAGAAATCACAAGTTGAGTCGTTGTCAAATCTAATCTTAGGCAGGCCTTTAACATGCTTTTTCTGAGATAACTTAGAAATAAGCTTTATATGAGCATGTCCAAGCTTCTTATGCCATAGCTGCTTATCATTCATGAAGGATGTGAGATATTTTACATCTTGATCAAGCAAGTCATCCAAAACTAACGCATAAGTGTTATCATGTCTCTTGCTAAATAAAATGACTTGTACTGAAGTAGGATTTACAATTTTGCAAGCATGTGAATTAAATAAAACATTAAAGCTTTGGTCATAGAATTGGCTTATGTTTAGTAGATTGTGAGCTAAACTATCAACAAGTAAAACAACAAAAATTTGGGGAGAGTCATCTTTACCAACATTTCCTATGCTTATGACCTTGGTCTTACATCCATTACCAAACTTGACTAATCCAGAAATCTTTGGATTCAAGTTTCTAAACCACCTCCTAGATCCAGATATGTGTCTGGAGCAGCCACTATTCATGTACCATTTGTTGCCTTAATCAATATGTGTTCTGAAACACACCTGTAACAAAAATAGCTTTTACTTTAGGTATCCACACTTTCTTGGGTCCTTTTGAGTTAGTCTTTGGAAGGGAAGGTTTCCCAACCAGTTTGACAGATTTCTTTTTCATGAAACACTTGTCAAGTGGGTGTCCCTTCTTGTGACAGAAAGTACAAGAGACTATGTTCTTGACTTTCTTTGATAGGATCATTTTTCCTTTCTTATTCATCTTATCCTCATATCCCAACCTAGTCTTCGGAAAATAAGGCCTTTGACCACCAAGCATCAATTTAAGATTCTTAGCGTCATTTACCATTTTCTCCAAATCAGATTTGAGAAGTTTTGAAATCCCTTCAAGTTCAGAAATTACATTCTAAGCCTATTGATCTTTTACTATGACTTCGACTCCTAAGGCATTAAGCTTTATATTTAAAACTTTGTTTTCTCCATTTATTTCTTCACTCTTCAAGACTTAGATTCTGAACATCTGATTTGGCCTTTTTGAGTTCAAGAACCACTTTTTGATGGTTTCTTTTGAGGTTGAGATAATGACAAGAGAGAGTTTAAGGATTTTCAAGTAACTCATCATACAGTGCAAGTAATTCATCATAAGAAATATTAGGTTCAGATGTTTTTACCTTAGGTTCTCCTTCTGAAGCATAGTCAACCATGTAGCATAGATTTGCAATATCTTCTAGCTCATCTTAGCTTTCTAAACCATACTTCTCTTCCTCTGAGTCACTTTACATGGCCAGTATCTCTTTCTTCTTGGAGTAGAACTTTTTCTATGGTCTTAAGTTTGGGATAGTTAATTTTGAAGTGTTCCTTCTCATCACAATTATAGCAAGTAATGCTTTCCAGTTTTCCCTTGCCTTTCTTGTCCTTCTTAAGGTTGATGTCTTTTCTTCTCTTTGTTTTGTTTCTCCAAGCTTTTGACATTTTCCTCACCAGCACAAAGATCTTATCTCTATCTTCTTCTTTAGACTCTTAATTAAATTCTTCCTCATCATTAGAGGTTTCAGCAACTTTCATTACTTTACCCATATTCTGTTTCTGATGTAACATCCTCCCAAGTACAACCTTATCCTTAAGTCATGACATTATACTTAAGAGTTGTTACTTATAAATTAGCGGACCTCTCTTAATTATCTATAGCAAGATCGATCGAATCGAGTAGTAGCTAAATCGTGGTTCTATTAAAATATATAACAAAGCAACAAAATATTTATTTAACACAACATCAAGTAGGAAAAGGAAACTCTCCTATGAGCTTTAGTACATATCTGTTCTATATTACATTTATAGGCATATACATACAACTAAGTACAACATATTAAAAACACCAACAACTACTGCAGTCCGACTCCTTTTGTATAGCAGCCCTATAGTTCTCTGGATCAACCTAGAGATGACATGAAAATACAAACATATAGGGGTAAGAATTGTACAATTCTCAATAGGGCATTTCCCCAAATACACAATTGTAAATGTCATCATCATCATCCCAACCACTTCAGTTTATTAAGAAAAAGGTGATCATGCAGTTCATAATAACGGTTCACTTTTTAAAGTTCCAAACCATACTTTCAAAGTGGGTTGTTTTTAAAAAATTAATCATTTCATACACATTTATCATAAGCTCATAATGATAATAAATAATGTCAATCAAAATGATTCGATATGATACACATATGCATATGCCAAATATGGGGAAATAATCTTTATTTGCCCTTGATAAATCAAAGAGGATCTCATCTATCTTGATTTGTCCTCGACAAGTCAAAAACGATCTCATCTCTCTTTATTTGCCCTTAACAAGTCAAAAAGGATCTCATTTTTACTTATGGCTATAGAACTTAATTCAATATATCATTCACTTTTCTTTTTCCAAGGCATGCACTACCAGGAAAAATGCCTTTAGCAGTGATTTTTTTAAATGCCAACTGCTGCGATTTTTGAACCACCGCCAAGTCAACTGTTGCCAACCCCCATAACGGCGATCAGAGCCAACCACTAGAATAATGGCCGCGAAATGCTGTTTTCCTTTCATGATGGTTACTAACTGCCGCTAAATGTTAAAATGAAAAATAATACTTATAACATTGTAGCGGTTTTTAACCGCCGCCAAATTTTTTAAAAAAATATGCTGAAAAACTGCGGCGTTTTGAACCGCCACAAAAGGTTGCGTTTAAAATTATTTGCAGCGGTTTAAATCGCCGCTAATAGCTAATATTAAATTCCTTCCCCCTTTGATTTCTTTCTCATAAACCTAGTCATTATAACTTTCTTTGTATTACAAATACTTGCAAACATCCACAAAATTCAACTATAAAGCAAATATTAAAATTACAATCATTGATTACTTATAATAGAAAGTATTTCATAATTGATAATATCATAATGTGTTATATGTCTCAAACATTTAAGCTTCTTACAAAATTATAAAATAAAACAACAAATACTTATAATCATGCAACACCATAGAAAGTGAAATTCCATAATTCTAAGATTGATGAACAAAAACAAATAATATGCTAATTGTTGGATGATTCCTCATTTGCTGGGTCATGGCTAGCAGAAGAAGAAGGTTGTCTTGCTAGCCCTGGTGATTCCAAGTCTTTAGCCTGAAATTGAAGAAAAAATATCACAACATAATCTTATAAAATGAGAAACTGAAATAACTAGAAAAAACAAGTAAAATGACTACAAGCAAAAATTAGAAAGATAAGTTTTGCTTTCATGAACTCATCCAAAAAAAAAAATCAGTTTTAAAATTATTATATGGCAAAAGTTTTTACATGAATTCTACAAATCAAATTAAGACACTTCAAGTTAAGAACATAGATCTTTAACACTAACAAAACTTTATTCTATTTATAAATTATACTTATCACTTACCAACAGCTTAGTGTGTTATGGCTAGAAGAGTATAGGTCTTGCATGTAAGAGGCATCAAGTGGATATATAATCTTGGTTGATGCCTTAGTTGGTCTTGATTTGAAAGCTATAATGGTCTTAAAAAAATTCACTCTATTTATATATCTTTGTGTGATGAAGTCTAATACTATTTTGTATGTTGTAGCCTTATATTTATCATATTACCATTTTCAAATCTATTGATAAGTTTGACACAGTTCTTAGCTGTTTAGATTTTTCCTTTTCCTTAAATTTCATTTCATTTGAGAACGAAGCTAACTTTATCGGCTATGCATATACACAGAAAGTTATTAATATTTCAAAATAAAACAAAAGTTCATCTCATTAAATTGAAACTACTCAAGCATACAAATAGACAAACAATTGTGTCTCATATGAAACTCCAGAGAGTTATTAGACCAGGGAGTGAAACTCCTAAATGAAATCCAAACAAATGAAACTCCTAAATCTCAAAAACTCAAAAAGAAAGCATAAGCAAAGAGAACCTAACCATGACTAAAATACTAGTTAGACCACCTTAGCCAAATAAATCTATAGCTTACATATGTTATAATTAACAATAATAATGATCCTGATAGGTGGCTAGTAATATACACAAGTAAACAAGGTGAATATGTAACCACTCCAGCAAAACCAAAGCATGTGTGTGATAAGCATGTTCTCAAAAAAGATAGCAGACCATGCATTATAGCTAATTCAAGTATAAGTAAAAAGTTCATCTCATAGGGTAAATAGATTTAGCTACCCTGTTATCTCCGATGGTGGGAAAATCAGATGGCACAGTACCACCCAAGTAGTGTGTGATAAAGTAGCTTAGTTGGGCTTGAAGCACTGAAACTACTGCTTTGTTTTCTTTCAATTCTTCCTCTATTTGTTGAATTTTAGCAGAATCCAAGGCATGATTGCATGAGGACATCCTCTACAATGGCTGGAAGTAGAACTAAACACCTAAATTGAGTAGACCCTGAATCCCATACCTTGCACACGACCGGGGTGCTCCTTCCCAAATAGCTTGCTAAAAGCATCATCATTTGAAGTATGTTGGGAAAAAGCTCCTTCGCTCTCAAGCATAGCCAATTGCTCCTACATATAAAAATTGGTCATTGTTAGTATTTGTGCACAATATATATGTTAGAATTGATAAATTTTTTACAATACAAACTAGAAAAAAATATAAAAGATAATATTTCTTACACTTTTTTCTCTAGCCTCATCATTAACATAAGATCCATCCTTCTTTTTATGGCTAATCAGATACATCTAACTCCTAGTGTAAGTCCACTTATTTGTAACTTCCTATGATATTTCATAAGATTAGTAACATGTCCAAATCAGTTTAGTATTAAAAATCAATAAAGATCAGTCAATGTTAATTACATACTAGCTCATGTTGTTTCCTAGCCATTGATTAGACCCGAGGGTATGAGGAACCATTTGTTTTTCTCGGTTGGCAGCATTTTTATCACACATTGCCTGTAGCATTACAAAAAAGAGAGCATGTTGAAGATAGGCAAAGGAAGTACTACTAAACATTTTAGCATATATTCAATTACCAGAGTTTTATCCCTCATTCAATAGTCTATAAAAGATGTAATGACTCGTCTATCTGCATTTTCTCTGATGAAATAATTAATTGTGAGTAATCAGTAGGGATTTTAAAAATTTCGGTCAACACAGTTAGGATAAGAACAACAAAAGGATTCTATAAAAAAAAATGAAAATTAATTAAATATTAATAAAAATTTAGAATAATAATATTTTAATTAGTAATATAGGATGAGATCTTATAAATGATATTAGAATATAAAAAAATTTGGGACAAGGTTAAAAGGATAATTTTTCGTGATAAAGTTTTTTTTTATGTCAATCGGGTACCGAAATGATAAGAAACGGTACACTGAAATGGTAATAACCGGTATACCGAAACATCTAAATTGGTTCAATTAATGGACATTATCATATCTTAAATAAATTTTTACATAGAATAATCAAATAAATATAGATATTCCTAATACTGATAGAAGACAAATTGATCTGGAAATAGAAATTTCTTTACTTTTCTCCAAGTCACTAAGTTTATAAAAAGGAAAACAATGCAACAAAGTTCATTTCTTCTCGGTTCTTCTCACAGAACCACATTTTTACTCTCATTCTTGCTCGTTGCTTTCTTTCCTCTTCACTTCTCCATTTTCTAAATTCTTCTTTTTGTAAAACTCCATCAAACCACCATATCTACAAAGGATGCTCTTAGGTAAGTATCTAACTACTTCAAGAACATCTTCTCTACATCAAGATTAATTGAAAACTTTGTTTTTTTTTTCTTACTTAGTTCACATGGCAGCACAAACAGAGCCTGAAAAGAAAGGGGTTTGAGGCTTGATAAATAAAAGAATTAGAGAAAAGGCTTGGAGTAAGGTAGGAAAATTATTTTAGTCTTTTACTTCATGATGTTTAACTATTTTGTCAAGATAAGTGCTTGAATTTTTGTGATTATGTTGCTGAAAAATCTGAAGCCAAATTTTAGAATTCATGATAGATGGAGTTGTGATGAGATTATGTATATTGGGACCTCAAATTTTATTGCAGAATTTATAAGTGCTTGGATTATGATGAAATCTTGTGTGTTGGAATTTTTGGTGTGCTAGAATGTTATGTGTCGAATCCTTACAGCATTAATTCTTGTGTTATGTGATATAATAGGTGCTGGAATTTTATTAACTGAAATATTTACAGCCTTTGGTTCTTGGTTTGTATGATATAATAGGCGCTCTAAGTGGGTATGCGCTGGAATTTTATTGTGCAGAAATTTTACAGTATTAATTCTTAAGTTCTATGATCTTGCTAAACATGTTAATCAAAGCTTGAAAAGTGGCAGCAAAACTTGACTTGTAGCTTTGAAAATTTAGGAGAAATTATTGTCCAAGGAATGATGATTCATAGTAGAAATAGCTTAAAATCCATTGCATGGAACTTGGTTCAATTGTTGGAAAATTGATGAGAACTATTGTTAATTAAGAGATGTAACAGAAAATCGGATGGTATAAAATCTATTAAAAACCTAGTATACTTTGCAGAAAAACATCGCAACAATATACCAAATGTTACGGGAAATATCTCAAAAAAAAGGGGTTAAAGAGAGGCATTATACATATTAAATAAATTTTAAGAGAATTTTTGTACAAATGATAAAAGCACACACAAAGAAAGGAAACTTAAGAAAATAAATCTTGTGCAATGTAATTTACTTAGTAGTAAGCTCATAGATTCACGGGTAGTAGTAGACGTGATACGCCCTTAGAACTATATCAGGTTCTAATCACGACGGTGTTACATTGTTATGAGAAAAGGGATGTACTGAGAATAGCGAGGCTATTCTAAATGAGATGTAGTAGACGTACTCCATCTAGTGAACTATATCAGGTTATAACGTGACGACGTTACATCGTTGACAGTACAATCCAAAGAGAAGTATATCAGAAGAGTCCTATGAGTTCTACCATTAAGTTTAAAATTTTCTAAAAAAATTAAGTCATAAGAAACAACGATTCTAACTAATGAAACAATTATATAAATAACTAAAGTACTTTGCTTATCTTGTATTAAGCTGAATATCATTGAGTAGTAGACTGGTATATTTTTCCTACTGCAAATCATTGATTCTTATCCCTGCTATATGATGTATTTTATATAGATGGCCTCGATCGTGTTCTTCCTCGAGATGCTTGAGCTGCAATGGCACTGTGACCTAGAGTTAGGGTCACAGTATCTGGTTGCTGAGCCTCGTATCCCCCATATTTATATACATAGCATGACTTATATTCCTTCACATTATATGACCATTATAGGCTCTTACGTCTGACCTTTTGAAGAGCCACTGATTGAGGGAGTTAATTTTATCTGTTTGTAGTTGCTTATATTTTTTTAGGCCCTAACCTGAATTAGGTGGTCACTGTGAAGACCAGGGTAGGGTTGTTTATAATATATATGTAATTAGATATGAATGTATATAGTATAACTGTGTGACTTAACTTACTATGGATGTGATATAAGATGTAAGTTATCGTGTGACCGACTTCTTAGGATGCGCATTATATTTATGCTATTTCTATACGTTGACTATTATGTCATAAGGTTTTTGATTTGCGACAAGTTAGCATAGTTCTTAGTGCAAGGCTCATATTTAATACAACTTATACGTATATATTTCATATAATTAAGAAATTGCAAATCTATAAGGTAAGTTATGAGTATCAACTGCTTACTGTAAATGTTATGACTCAAGCATAGCACTATAGCAGGAGGGGTGTTACACTATGGTATCAGAGCAGTTCATCCTATTAGAGCCTGGGGATGGTCTGACTTGCTTTTAAAGCACACTCTGAAATTTTAGTGTCATGCAATAGAGTATTATCTGTTGAGATAAGGAGTAGATTTTTATAAGCATGACTGTTTATTTTTGAAGTACTTAATTTTGTCACACTTAGCTTTGTGTTGAGACTGATCACCTCGATATATTTGTTATGTGTGGCAGGAACTAATGGCTTCAGGTAGGCATAGGACTAACAATAACCCCAACGGTATACTCAATGAGAACACCGCAGCCTTTATGCAAGATTTTCGGAATATGGCCCAGGCTGTTAGAGAACAAGCAGTGGCTGCTAATCGGATGATGGAAATACTAGGAAGACAAATGGGACAAGGGAATGATAATGGCAATGGCCATGAGCAGTTAATGTTCTCGGAATTCCAAAAGGCATGTCCACCTCGTTTTAGGGGAACTGTGAACCCTGATAAGGCGGAAGAATGGATACAGACCATTGAGAAAATCTTTGCAGTGTTGGATTGCTCAAATCAACAGAAGGTAATCTTTACTGCTTTTGTACTGGATGCTGAAGCAAATTCCTGGTGGGTTGGAACATGGAGGCTCTTGGAGGGAGTTGGTATTGAGATTACTTGGGAAGTGTTCAAGGAGGCCTTTTACAAGAAATATTTTCCTATTTTTGTAAGAAATGCAAAGGAGTTAGAATTCCTAAGACTCTAACAGGGAAATATGACTGTGCCTGAGTACACAGCTAAATTTAAGGAATTATGTAAGTTTTCTACCATCTACTAGTAGAACCCCAATGAGGAGTGGAAATGTGTGAAATATGAAGGGGGTATGCGGGAGAATATCTTGATGACTATAGGACCAATGGAGATTAGAGATTTTTCCTACGTTGGTGAATAAGAGCACTTTAGTGGAAGAATATGGTAAGAAATTGACTATGTCCCAAGCAAATCAATATGAGAATAGGAGAAGGTTTGCACTGCAAAGCCCAAGATTTAAACCTGCCTTATTGCCACAAAGGGATTTTCCTCATGGGAATGGAAAAGGGAAGCAGCTGCAGAGGTCAATTACTAACGGGAATGCCCGAAATGTGGGAAGCATCATGGTGATAAACCATGTTTATTTGGACAGAACGTTTGCTATCGCTGCAGAAAGCCAGGTCTCATGAGTAGAGAATGTCCGACTAGAGATTTACCTCCTTTTTCCAGGCCACAACAACAGGGATGTGTTTATACTACGAATATTGAAGAAGCTACATTATTTGAGGAGCTTATTCAAGGTACGTGCAAAATTAACCAAGAATCCCTAATAGTACTCTATGATTCAAGAGCCACACACTCATTTATATCTTTGAAATGTGGGCATTTTCTGAAATTGCCCATATCTGATTTGCCCCATGATTTGGCTGTCCACACACCTACTAACACACCTGTAAAGACAAGTCAAGTTTGTAAGACCATTCTTTTTCAAGTTGAGGGTAGGACATTCATAATTGATTTAGTTTGCCTGCCATTAGTTGGGCTTGATCTTATTCTTGGCATGGATTGGCTCTCTGCCAACCATGTAATGTTAAGATGCTATGATAAGACAATAGTATTTCCATCAGACATCCTCTCTAAACAAATGGTCTCCATGTGTTTTTACCTAAATTCCTTAGAATTAGGATGTGGAAAGTCTAGCAGACAGGGGTACATATTCTTGTTAACTAGTGTAGTAGAGGGTGAGCAGGAATTAGAAGAGATACCAATAGTTCGAGAATACTCTGATGTATTTCCAGAAGACATACCAGAATTTCCCCCACAAAGGGAGATAGAGTTCTTTATTGACTTGGTACTAGGGATGGGTCCAATTTACTTAGCTCCTTATCGGATGTCTCCTTTGGAATTAGTCGAATTAAAGAAGTAGATTGAAGAGCTATTGAGTAAACATTTTATCTGCCCCAGTGCATCACCATGGGCAGCTCCTGTACTCTTAGTGAAGAAGAAGGATAGAGGTATAAGGCTATGTGTTGACTATAGACAACTGAATAAGGTGACAATAAAAAATAAATATCCTCTCCCAAGGATTGATGAACTCATGGATCAACTAAGGGGAGCGACAGTATTCTCCAAAATTGATTTGAGATCGGGGTATCACCAGATTCGAGTTTAGGAAGTAGATATTCCAAAAATTGCTTTTAGAACACGGTATGGGCATTATGAATATATAGTGATGTCCTTTGGATTAACAAATACCCTGGCGATTTTCATGGACTACATGAATTGAATCTTCCAACCTTATCTCGATCAGTTTGTGGTTGTCTTTATAGATGATATTCTCATCTATTCAAAGACCGAGGAAGAACATGAGACACACCTCTGAACAGTGCTACAGATTTTGCAAGAGCGGAAACTGTACACCAAGTTGTCAAAATGTGAGTTTTGGACGAAGGAAGTAAAATTTCTTGGCCATGTCATATCACAAGGAGGAATCATAGTTGATCCAGCAAAGATTGGAGCAGTTCTACATTGGGAAAGGCCAACCACTATTGTAGAAATTTAAAGTTTCTTAGGATTAGCTGGGTATTATAGAAGATTTATCAAAGAATTCTCCTAGATATCTTTGCCTTTGACAAAGCTGACTCGCAAGAATACACTGTTAACTTAGACAATAGAGTGTAAGAAAAGTTTTCAAGAACTCAAGCAGAGATTGACAACAGCACCAGTGTTGGCCTTGCCAAATCCACATGGTCCATTTGAGGTCTACTATGATGCGTTAAGAAGAGGCTTAGGGTGTGTTTTGATGCAGAATAGAAATATGGTGGCCTATGCTTCAAGGCAGCTGAAGTTGCATGAGGTGAACTACCCTACTCATAATCTTGAACTAGCGGCAGTAGTATTCGCTTTGAAAATTTATAGACACCAGCTCTATGGAGTAAAGTTTGAAGTCTTTTTTGATCACAAGAGTCTCAAATATCTTTTTGATCAGGAAGACTTGAACATGAGACAACGTAGATGGATGGAATTTTTGAAAGATTATGACTTTGATCTAAGCTACCATCCAAGAAAGGCAAATGTGGTAGTAGATGCTCTCAGCAGAAAGACCTTGGGTATCTCTTGGATTATAATTAAGGAGACAGAGTTAGAAGAGACTTTCTGAAACCTTAAGTTGGGAATAGAAGAAAGGCCTAAAAGTGTCTATTTGGGTCAAATTATGATCACAAGTGACATCAAGAAGGAGATTTCATGAGCTCAACAAGAAGATTCAGAATTTCAGAAAAACCATGGCCTCAGTTCAATCTAGGAAGCAGACCGGGTTTGCCCAAGATAAAGATGGGATATGGAGGTATCAAAATTGAATCTATGTATCGAGAATAGGAAATCTTTGTCGTGATATTCTAGAAGAGGCTCACCAAGGTAATTTCTCTGTACACCCAGGAGTCACAAAAATGTATAGAGATCTTAAGAAGATGTTTTGGTGGCCAAAAATGAAGGTTGATGTAGCAAAAATAGTATCTAAGTGTTTGACTTGTCAAAAGGTGAAGATTGAACATAAGAAGCCACCACGTACACTACAACCTCTTGAAGTTCCAGAATGGAAATAGGAAAGCATTTCCATAGACTTTGTAATGGGATTACCCAAAACATCATCGGGATATGATGCTATCTGGGTTATAGTGGATAGACTAACTAAGTCTGCACATTTTCTAACTATCAGAGTCTCATATTCTTTAGAGAAATTGGCTAGACTCTATATAGAGGAAATTATGAGGTTGCATGGCATCCTTCAACTATAATCTTAGACCGGGATCTACGATTCACTTCAAGATTTTGGGGAGCTTTTCAGAAAGCTTTTGGAAGCAAGCTTTGTCTAAGCACAGCTTATCATCCCTAAATCGACGGACAAACTGAGAGGACCATTCAAACACTGGAAGATATGTTGAGAGCATGTGTGCTAGAGCATCATGGGAGTTGGGATAGCTGTCTGCCATTGATTGAATTTTCCTACAACAATAGCTATCATGCAAGTATCGAAATGGCTCCTTATGAAGCTCTGTATGGAAGAAAGTGCCAATCGCCACTTTGTTGGTATGAATCAGGCAAAGCCAGCCTTTTGGGACCAGACCTCATCTGACAGACTACTGAACAGATAAAGAGAATCCGAAGTAAGATTGTGACTGCTCAAAGCCGATAAAAAAGCTACGCTGATAAGAGGAGGAGACCGTTAGAATTTCAGGAAGGAGATCACGTATTTTTGAAAGTTACACCTACGACCAAGATAGGTAGGGCCATTAAAGTCAAGAAGTTAAATCCTCGCTTTGTAGGTCCATTCCAAATCCTAAGTCGTATAGGCTCAGTAACATACCGAATAGCTTTACCTCCACATCTTTCAAACCTCCATGATGTATTTCACATGTGACAACATCGAAAATACAACCCTGATTCTAGTCATATACTGGAACCTGAATCACTACAACTAAGGGATGACTTAACTTTTGACTTATCACCAGCACAAATAGTAAATAGAAGCGTGAATTAACTTTGAGCGAAGTTTGTCTCTCTTGTTAAGGTTGCATGGGGAAAAAAGGATCCAAGGAGTATACATGGGAGTTAGAATCCAATATGCGAGAAGACTATCCTGCACTTTTCACAGGTACTAAATTTTGAGGGCAAAATTTTTCTAAGGGGAGTAGAATGTAACGACTCGTCTATCTGCATTTTCTCTGACAAATTAATTAATTGTGAGTAATCAGTAGGGATTTTAAAAATTTCGGTCGACACAGTTAGGATCAGAACAACAAAAGGATTCTGTAAAAAAAATGAAAATTAATTAAATATTAATAAAAATTTAGAAAAATAATATTTTAATCAGTAATATAGGATGAGATCTTATAAATGATATTAGAATGTAGAAAAATTTGGGACAAGGTTAAAAGGATAATTTCCATGATAAAGTTTTTTTTATGTCAATCGGGTACCGAAATGATAAGAAACGGTACACCGAAATGGTAATAATCAGTATATCGAAACATCTAAATTGGTTCAATTAATGGACATTATCATATCTTAAATAAATTTTTACTTAGAATAATCAAATAAATATAGATATTCCTAATATTGATAGAAGGTAAATTGATCTGGAAATAGAAATTCCTTAACTTTCTCTCCAAGTCACTAAGTTTATAAAAAGGAAAACAACGCAACAAAGTTCATTTCTTCTCGGTTCTTCTCATAGAACCACATTTTTGCTCTCCTTCTTGCTCGTTGCTTTCTTTCCTCTTCACTTCTCCATTTTCTAAATTCTTCTCTCTGCAAAACTCCATCAAACCACCATATCTACAAAGGATACTCTTAGGTAAGTATCTAAACTACTTCAAGAACATCTTCTCTACATCAAGATCAATTGAAAACTTGGTTTTTTCTTTCTTACTTGGTTCACATGGCAGCACAAATAGGGGCTGAAAAGAAAGGGGTTTGAGGCTTGATAAATAAAAAGAATTAGAGAAAAGGCTTAGAGTAAGGTAAAAAAATTATTCTAGTCTTTTACTTCATGATGTTTAACTATTTTGTCAAGATAAGTGCTTGAATTTTTGTGGTTATGTTGCTGAAAAATTTGAAGCCAAATTTTTGAATTCATGATAGATGGAGTTGTGATGAGATCATGTATATTGGGACCTCAAATTTTATTGCAGAATTTATAAGTGCTTGGATTATGATGAAATCTTGTGTGTTAGAATTTTGGGTGTGCTAGAATGTTATGTGTTGAATCCTTATAGCATTAATTCTTGTGTTATGTGATATAATAGGTGCTGGAATTTTATTACTTGAAATATTTACAGCCTTTGGTTCTTGGTTTGTATGATATAATAGGTGCTCTAAGTGGGTATGTGCTAGAATTTTATTGTGCAGAAATTTTACAGTATTAATTCTTAAGTTCTATGATCTTGCTAAACATGTTAGTCAAAGCTTGAAAAGTGGCAGCAAAACTTGACTTGTAGCTTTGAAAATTTAGGAGAAATTATTGTCCAAGGAATGATGATTCATAGTAGAAATAGCTTAAAATCCATTGCATGGAACTTGGTTCAATTGTTGGAAAATTGATGAGAACTATTGTTAACTAAGAGATGTAACAGAAAATCGGATGGTATAAAATCTATTAAAAACATAGTAGACTTTGCAGATAAACATTGCAACAGTATACCAAATGTTACGGGAAATATCTAAAAAAAAAAAGGATTAAAGAGAGGCATTATACATATTTAAAGATTTTAAGAGAATTTTTGCACAAGTGATAAAAGCGCACACAAAGAAAGGAAACTTAAGAAAATAAATCTTGTGCAATGTAATTTGCTTAGTGGTAAGCTCATGGATTTACGGGTAGTAGTAGACGTACTACGCCCTTAGAACTATATCAGGTTGTAATCGCAACAACATTACATCGTTATGAGGAAAGGGATGTACTGAGAATAGCAAGGCTATTCTAGATGAGATGTAGTAGATGTACTCCATCTAGTGAACTATATTAGGTTATAACGTGACGGCGTTACATCGTTGACAGTACGATCCATAGAGAAGTATATCAGAAGAGTCCTATGAGTTCTACCATTAAGTTTAAAATTTTCTAAAAAAATTAAGTCATAAGAAACAACGATTCTAACTAATGAAACCATTATATAAATAACTGAAGTACTTTGCTTATCTTGTATTAAGCTGAATATCATTGAGTAGTAGACTGGTATATTTTTCCTACTGGGCATCATTGATTCTCATCCCTGTTGTATGATGTATTTTATATAGATGACCTCGATCGTGTTCTTCCTTGAGATGCTTGAGATGTAGTGGCACTATGACCCAGAGTTAGGGTCACTGTATCTGGTTGCTGAGTCTCGTATCCCCCATATTTATAGACATAGCATGACTTAGATTCCTTCACATTTTATGACCGTCATAGGCTCTTACGTCTGACCTTTTGAATAGCCACTGATTGAGGGAGTTAGTTTTATCTGTCTGTAGTTGCTTATATTTTTTTAGGGCCTAACCCGGATTAGGTGGTCACTGCGAAGACCAGGGTAGGGTTGTTTATAATATGTATGTAATTAGGTATGAATGTATATAGTATAACTATGTGACTTAACTTACTATGGATGTGATATAAGATGTAAGTTATCGTCGCATTACATTTCCGCTATTTCTATACATTGACTATTACGTCGTAAGGTTTTTGATTTGCGACAAGTTAGTATAGTTCTTAGTGCAAGGCTCATATTTAATACAACTTATACGTATATATTTCATATAGTTAAGAAATTGCAAATCTATAGGATAAGTTATGAGTAACGACTACTTACGGTAAATGTTATGACTCGAGCATAGCACTATAGTAGGAGGGGTGTTATAAAAGATGCCCAGTGGTCCAATGGGAGACTTGACTGGAGGTTTTGACTCCTACTCTTGTCAAAATCATAATACTTGTTGAACAATTTGCATCGATCATCTTTCCATTTCTTGCCAAGTTTTTTCAGAATGTACTCCTTATGCTTCCCATCATTAACATCAAATTTTTTCTTCAAAGGAAAAAAGAAAACAAAAGGAGAAAATATTAATAATACCATGCAATAAATGCAAAATGAATTTATTAAAATGATTGTATTGCGAACCTGAATGGGTTCCCTGTAAATATTATCCTTGTAGGTATCTGGAACTAGTGGCCATCTCTTATAGCAAATAGGAAAATTTCTAAAATTTGCAGTAATTGCTCCTAAAAAGGATCCTAAAAGACCACTTGATTGCCTAACTTGTTGGTTTGACCGATTCCATTCTACCATCACCTTGGTCCCAGGTTCTAACACCAAACATCTCCAAACTTTAATTTTCTATTTTGCACAACTTTGTTCTCATCTAACATGTAAAAATAAACCAAAATATTTGAGTAACACAATCAAGGGAGGGAGTAAAATACACACAATAAGGGTATGATATCAAAGAATAGTTGCAGACAACTTTGAGTGTTTTAACATATGCCTGATAAATTTTTGAGTGTTTTAACACCAGAATCAAATCAATGCACGGTACTAATAAATAAGCAATAATTTGAGGTATTGGACTGATATAAACAACTAATTCGACACTAAAATCTGACCGTTGTCAAATAGTTTTCTTTTTTAGTCCTAAAGGGCATTGGCTAGGGATTGAAAAAAAAATTCAGTCAAAAATAAAGGCAATAAAAAATTAACTATATCAAAATCACGTATTAACCACATCAACAAGCCAATATTTAGATGCCTTTGTTACACATTCATTTGGTGGGAGATTTTGGGCTTCAGGCTCAGTGGCTGGCGGAGCTTCAACTTGTTGAGCAGATGTATTTTCATGGCCTACTTGCTGAGAGAATCTTCCAATTTCATGTAAAGGCTCACTATGAAGTTGTTCATGTGGTACATTTATACTTGCACCCAAAGACTTGAATCCAACAGGTGTAGATTTAGCCTTAGAAGAAGAATACCTCTTTCTCTTGTGCATGTTTACTATATGTAAAGGGAAAAAGGAAAAAGAGCATGTCAACGTTTCAATGCAAAATTAAATAAACATTATCATACTTAAGAGAGATAAATTATCACTATTCTACATATGATAGATATAAATTACTTAATACCATATTGACAAAAATTGTACAAAGAGGGACTTTACCCTTACTTATTATGACACCATGTCTTCATTATCATCATCAATATTTTTATTAACAAGTGAATTTAGATGGTCATCATCTATACTATTTCTTGCCAATTACCGGTGACTCGGCTAGTTGAACCGGGTCGGTCGAACCGGTTTTTTTTTGCTTTTTTTTACTAAATGGTGTCTTTTTTGAAAATCTTAAAAAATTATTCTAATATAATTTATAGAAAAATATAATAACTTTATTTATATTGTTATACTTGTGAGTTTATGGTGTAAAACTTTATGAATTTACTTGTATAATTATGTTTTGAACTTGTCAGTTGTGATTCATGATTGTGAAATGTCAATAATATTTAGGAATTTATGTTATTTATTTATTTTTTTATATTTGGATCTCTTAAAGGATGTCAAATTGTTAATTAGTTATTATTTTATTATATTTTATTTAATTTTTTTATATTTTTATATATTTTTTTTTGTAAATTCGGTTCAACCGGTTCAATCAATGATCTATCAGTTGGATCAATAATTCAATGACTCAATGCCTCGACTACATTGATCACCGGTTCGAGTTTTAAAAGTATGCATGCAGCTATTTTTACAATGACCTTTAGAGGGACGAATTTCAACGAAGAATAATAACGTGTGCTCACGGTAGATGAGTTGGTCATTCCCGCAGCGGAGCTTTATCCCCTTCGCTTCCTCCTTCAAAAATCTCAAAAACCACTTTGATTTTCATTTTCATTTTCATTTTCATTTTCCGACACTCGATCACGAAACACCAAACCCACCCCTCCACCCCCATTTCCTCGTCCTCCTCCTCCTAACCTTCTTCTCTCTCGTTTTGTGCCTCCTTCGTCTCTCTCTCTCTGTCTCTCTCCGTCGCGTCCATCCTTCGAAGCCCTAACTAACCAACCAACCACCCTTTGCATTCCCAACCTCAACCCCTCAATTCTCTTCTGATCCACCTCCCACAGGTAACGTAACCCCCCCTCTCTCTCTCTTCCAATTTGTTTTATATAACGTGTTTATTGCTATGCAATGCATGTCAAATCGTGTTGCTCTGTTAATAATTCGTTTTTCTGTTTTTGTCTTTATTTTTTTTTAATTTCAACAAAGGATGATTGATTAATTGATCTCTATGTGCATATAATAATAAACTTTTGGGATGTGTGCATTTTGTTCCTGAATGCAAAAGTAAACTCCCAAAAAAAAAAATAGAAATTATTAGTTTTTAAATAGAAGATGGAGAGGAAGAGAAGAAGAAAAAAAGAAAAAATGGAGTTGTGAAGAAAAGTGAAAATCCACATAGCAAAGGCAAGTGATGGCTAGAATAGAAATATATCCTTGGAAGGTTCTACCATTTCTCTGGAAAGATCGAGCTTTGAAGTCAACTATTGAAATTTTAAGACATTCTATTGTAGGGTCGGAGGAGTTATTACATTGTTGGCATTAAGGTTCCGAGGTTTGTTTAGTCTTTGATGTAGAGTAGAGGAATGGATTTTGGGGTTTGAAGATTGGTTTTGTTTATACAAGGTTGAGTTTTATTAAGTAATAAAGGGGCTGGGATGTGAGGACTAAATTGGTTTTTCCGCTGTGACTGAGGCTTCAGATACTTTGAGTTCATTTTCTGGTAATGGCCAGAAAATGTTGTGGGGACATATGTTCTGTTCTTTGTGAGGATGGGCTGGAATTATTGTTGCAGTGAGGACTGAGGAGGGAATGGAGAGAATGATGACAAAACAGTAAGTCTGGGGAATAAAGCAAGAAGAGACTATAGAGAGAAAAGAACCATGACTTTTTAAGCCTTAGGGTGTGTTTGGTACATATGAAGTCCATCCATAAAAACTTATTTTCCATTTTTACCCCCTAGCCAAACACATCCTAAATAAAAGTACCTTCAAAATACTTAAATTCCCATGAAATACACCTAAAATGTTACCTTTTTAAGACTCTTGAATGTAAAAGTACTTTGGCACCAGTCTGTTGTAAATAGTTATCTCTTAAATAGTTATCCTAATATGGAGTCAATTTTTAATTTATTGTATTGCTACATGAATGATAGTTATGGGCAGATAATAGAGTTGTTTTATGATTATTTAATTTTCTATCATACTGCTTTGTAGTCTTTATTAAAGCCTTTGGAGATTATTGTTTCATATCCATGTTCTATTGAATAGTAAATTGACTTGCAAAGTATTCTAGACTAGTGGGGCAGGGGTGTCTGTAAGGATGAATTTGCAACAAGCGGGGCAGCCTAAATCATCTAATGGATATGGCCGTCGGAAATCTGAGAAAGAAGGAGCAACTAAGTCTGATACTAGGACTGCATCTGGAAAATCAAATACCAGCAGAGTAGCACATGCAGGTGAATGTCTGACCTAATTTAGTTACAATTTTCTATTATACTTACTACTGTACTGATATTTGTTGTTACCTGTGCAGTGACTGGCAGTAAAGGTTGTAGTTATGAGAGTCCTTCACGTGATCGACTAGTATATGTAACAACATGTCTTATTGGGCACCAGGTGGAAGTCCAGGTGAAAAATGGATCTATATACTCTGGAATATTTCATGCAACAAATACTGACAAGGATTTTGGTATGTTTGGTAATATTCATTTTTATTGATTTTGGTGATATTGAAGGAAATAATATGTCTGTGTTGTTTAGCTGAATAGATTATTGGTTCCTGTTTTTATTGTTCTTTTTATAGATCATAGAGATTTTGACATTTTTTTTTTACCGCTGATATCGTCAACATTGCTCTTTTAGGAATCATTTTGAAAATGGCTCGCCTGACAAAGGATGGCTCTTTGCAAGGGCAGAGGTCTGGTGCAGAATTTGTCAGCAAGGCTCCTTCTAAGATGTTAATTATACCAGCAAAAGAACTTGTACAAGTCATAGCAAAGGTTTGATACTCTGCATTTGTGCTGTACTGGGAAAATTATAGTAGTAATTGCTATATATATATATATAATTTGGATTCTGTAATAGTGATGGATGGTGGAAATGTTTTTGTTCAGGATTAGCTGAAGTTTCTTTGAACACACATTCAATTTGTTTGCTGATTTTACTTCTTGTGTCATTTTGGTAGGACGTTGCTGTTACAAGGGATGACCAACCTAGTGAATCTCACTATGATATGCATCAGGATATCATGGTTGATTCAATAATTTCTCAATCTCGTAATGTTGAGATAGGGAGAGAATTACAACGATGGGTACCTGATGAAGATGATCCACAATGCCCTGAACTGGAAAATATCTTTGATGGCCCTTGGAATAGGTGCTTTTACATTTCTCTTATTATCCATATTTAAAAAGGGTATTTTATAAACATGCATTTGCTTTTGCTGGACCCTGCGCTGTGGATTTATGGCACTAAGCTGCCCTATGTTTTTAGAACTGTTTGTTCGCTTGAAACCTTGACAACTTGATGCATGCTAATCAGTCCCCTTTGTTATTCTTTAAAATATGAAGTTGGCTTAGCCGATATGTAAATTTTTGTTGCCTAAGAACTAAGAAGTATATTACAAATAGGATATCAAGTATAATATGTAGATGTATCAATGGCATCTTTCTCCTCCATTTTTCAAATTACAAACGCGGCATGTAGGGTATAAGGGCGTATCATTGATCATAGTAAAGTTGAATCAGCCTTGGACACTTGTTCTGTAAATTTGCCAATTGTTTCCATTTTCTCCAATCAACCTGATTCTTATGCTTTCTAATCGCACCTTTCATGTTCATGTCTATGGTTTTTGGAAGTAGATTCTTTTGTTTGGGATGGTTCAATTTGCTATGAGTCAGTGCAGGATGTGTAGGTGAGTTGTTTCCTCTTATAGCCTTATAAAACTTTGTTATTATCTATCAATTAAAAGAAGAAAACCGAATATTAGTTGTCTTGTTTTCTTGTGGTGTCTCAATTCTATTCTCATGGATTAAGGTCTAGGAGCATTTATGTATTTAGTTATGAATTATTTTTACAATAGCAGAAAGGAAATAGGGTTTTTTGTTGTAGGTCCTTAATCTTTAAGACAAGGTCAAATTGAGTCTATGACAGTTTTTTCTTTTTTTTCAATAAAAGAATCTATGACATTGTTACTACTGTTGTTTATATCCAAGTTTTTATTTATTTATTTTTCTGTGCACCAAAAAAATAAAAACTCGTTCACAGCTTAGTTTTGTTTTCCACTGACAATTATCTTGTTTCTAGGGGATGGGATCAATTTGAAACAAATGAAATGTTGTTTGGTGTAAAAAGCACATTCAATGAGGAACTCTATACAACAAAGCTTGAGAAAGGACCTCAGATGAAAGAATTGGAAAAGCAAGCTATAAAACTCGCAAAAGAAATTGAGGGTGAGGAAACCCAAGATCTTCATCTGGCAGAGGTTGGTGTGGCTTGTTTTCCCCTTCCCCTTTGTGAGTTCCTGTACTTTTTAACTTGATTTCCTCAAACGCTACTTTTCCCAACAGGAAAGAGGCCTTTACCATGATAACTTTGATATTGACGAAGAAACCAGATTCTCTTCCGTTTATAGGGGTAAAGGTGTTGATGATAGTGGATATGATGAAAATGAGGACACACTGTTGGATTCACGCAATTCAGAAACATTTGATGGTATCTCTGGTTCAGTCATTAAGAGACCGGGTGAAAGAAGTGGCAGAAAAGGCAATGGAGCTCAAACATTGTCAAATTTATCCTCTATGGTATCTCCTCAAGCAGTATTTAATAAGTGTTGCATTGCATCTTAGTAAATCTCAATCATATGTCGCCTTGGGTACCACTAGCAAGTCCTTTATTAGCAAACGACAATGTGTTTATGCATAACTGATTTTAGTAAAGAATTTCATTTGGATCTGCTGGTATATGGAAAATTTTCAGTTTCATAGGCTGCTTCAATACTGTTGCTCTACCATTTAAATTGCTGCTAGTTCAAGTGTAGTTTTATTAATCCCATTGAGACTAAAGTGGGAGGATGTGTGTAGGGACAAATTTCCTAAAGGGGTACAAGTGTATAAAAGAAAAAAATACAGGGGTATTAAGGGGATGTGTGTTAGTGCTCTTTTTTTCCTCTCTTGTATTGCTCTTCTTACTGAGCTTAATCTCTGTCAAGTGCTATTGCACAGTTTCTTCGCTTTTGCTTCTCTATTTCTGTCATTTCCTATTAACGTGTTAGAAGTTTGGGGGTCAAATGGTGTTGCTGGGTAAGTGGTATATGTATATATATGTCTTGGTGTGTGTGATAATATTGCTTTTCCAACTTTGACCTTTTTCTCTTAACTGAACTAGAAATTTTGAGTGAGTGAGACAAACTAATTTGACAAACATTTGCTTCTTTGTGCCCTGAGTTCACAGCTGTCCATCCAGAAGTACTTTACTTTTATTTCCCTCTTCTCATAATGGGCTGAACTTATGTAGAAGATTCTGATTGATGACTAGGGAAAATTTAGATTTATGAATATCATGCATTACAATACAATGCGTCCTGTGTGTGTTTAAATTGAAAAGAATTATTATTAGATAAGAAGGGAAAGTTATAAGGGAGGATAAGGTATTCCCCCAAATGCAATCACAATGCTAAAGGAAACAACAATAACCAAGCATTGTCCCATTAAGTGGAGTTATATGGATCAAATGATTTCATGGTGTCCTATTGTAATTCTTGTCAATGGAGTAGTGTTTTCAGAGTGGGATTCGAACCCATGCCCTTTCGGACCAGAGTCTTAATTTGGCACCTTAGACCAACTTTACCATGTGAAGTGTGATCACAATGCAAAGGGAAATAAAAAAATAAAAAATAAAACCCTCACAGGACTCCACTCCACAAAATAAACACATCCGAATGAGAAAATGAAAAAGTAACCACTACAGCTTCCCTGAAAACCTTCTAGGAAAACCCCCTCAACATAACATGAGTGATAAAAGCAGAAAGCAGAGAGACAATAAACAGAAAATAACATTCCTTTTTCCTTCAAAGCTTCAAAAGAAGAACATAATTAAGCCTTCTAAATACTTTAGGCCCGTGCCCGCATAATTTTACTGTTGTTGTTAATCTTTGAAGCTCCCTTTCCACCTTTTCCTTTGCCCTATATATATTTGGCACGAAAGCCACCTTTGTCCCCATGGAGTCAAGAGGTGATTGTGGATCACTCAAACCAGTTGCCTTGCTTAAAACGCCTAATAAAAATCACTACCTCATCCAATGCCCCTCACTCAGCTTTCTGACAACTGGGAAAGGTAGAATCCCCTTTTCAGAACCAGCATTAATAGACACACCTCATCAAAGACAATGCTGGTATGTGTTAAATGTAGTGATTTTGCAATCGGTAAAACCTCTTGTCATGGTAGTATTGGTAAAAGTAAACAATCCTTTGAAATATTAACCAATAAATAAATAACCTGGCAGCAGCCAGTTGTGTCCAAAACGCAGTTCATATCAGATGTTGCTTTTGTTCTGAGCCTTTGGTTTCACCTCTCTCCTTCCTTATAAAGTAATTACTACCTAGTTCAGCATATGATATTTTATGTTACTTTTGTGCACAGGATCACTCACTGTCATCTCAGTCAAGTACTGGGGTGGATTTAAGCCGTTCTGGTTCTAATGATCATGCTAAGCAATTAGCATCTGAACTCCCTAACCAAAGTCACTCATTTCCTGATGGGCAAAACAGGTGTTTATTGACACTTGCTTTTCTGTGTATGATTACTTGTTTCCACTGTGATTATTTGTATTGTTTTTCCGCAAGGATGCCTTTTCAGATCATAAAAATGTAATTTGTGACAAATTCTTAAATCCAATAAACTTACAGGATTCAGGAGAACTCAGTTAGTGATCCACATGGAGCCAATGGCAATACCACCAAAGAAAATCAGGTATTGAGTTGAGTTTTCAGTGTTACAATTTTCATACTCATGTTTACATGAATATCTTGCATGAGATTGCTGTTATTCTTAAACTTCTAAATCTCATTTCTCTTTTCCTTGTCATCAATTGATGCAGCAAGCTGAGGATGTTCGTCCAACAAAGTCTGAAGGTTTGTAAAATCTCTTTCTCAGCTCCCTGCGAATTGATTAGATCAAAAACATTATGCCTGAAACTAATGGGAATTAAAAACAAATCTCATTGAAGTGACTATTCTGTTTATCATAAAAGTACTGAACCTTTCAATTTGTACTCAACAGCACTTGTGAATGGCACCTGTCATTGACATTTTGATTTTCATTTTAGTGTTTAACACTTGATCCTTTCATTTTGTTTGTAGTTAACACTAGATCCTTTCATTTTGTATGTATTCCTCTTATATTAGAAATTTTGGTGCAGATTTACAGTCACCCTATAACTTGAAGAAAGATGGTGCAGATAAGGTGGAATTATCACCTCATACCACATCTTCTGTTCCTTCAGGTCATATTTCATCAAAGACAAATGAAAAAACTGGGTCACTCGGGGAGTTTACTGAAGGTTCATCATCTGGCAAAGCTAATGGGGAGACAAAGGTTGCAAATTCACGTGGAAGACCAGGTAGTTCTGCATCATCTGGTCCTGGTCTCTCACCAAGTTCTTCAGCTGGCTCACTGTCTTCTGAAAGATCGACTTTGAATCCCAATGCCAAGGTGTGAAAGTTCAAGATTGACTTTTTAAAATAGGAAATTGCTCTTACAAATGCAGGTCTTTCTTTTGTGTCAACATAAACTCTGGTTGTTTATATTACTGACATTTTTGTTGTCCCTTTGATGTTGTCAGGAATTCAAGCTCAATCCTAATGCAAAGAGTTTTATTCCATCTCAAACTCATGTTAGGCCCCGCTCCCCAGTGTCTGATGGTTCTTTCTATTTCCCAGCTAATGTAAATATGCCAGCCATGCCCATGAGTATAGGAGTAAGTATTCTGGAAGGATATTCTTGATCTCCAGTAAGGAAAATGTGTATTATACTATTATAGCAAGTGTTTCAACATTTTCATCCATTTCCTGTATAGGATTTCTCTTAGGCCTTAATCCATCCATTTGAGGGAAGCTGTGTGTGTGTTTAATTTTATTTTTTGGTACAAAAAAAAAAAAAAATTTAACGGACGGAAGGCTACCTGATTCCAAGGTTAGGGTATGCTACAAGCCTCAGCAAGGGCCTACAGCTAACTGCAGTGCTTATAGATCGCCTACAAAGGGGAATTGCTGTTATTAGGCATCAAATGAAAGTCCTCCAAGCGAAGTGTTTCGATTTTTTACCTGTTGAACTAGCCCCATTTGCAGCAATTGGGTTTTATCATCATGCTAGAATATTCTATAAACTCGAAGTCATACAAACCTTTTGCTAGTGACTGTTATAGAAATTTTGTAGTTTCTATTTGAGTTGATGCTTTGGGTTTATGACATCTATATATTATTATGGTTAGAGAAGAGTTTCATAAAAACACGAAGATGTTTTATTCAGGAACCTTGTCATTAGGATTAATGTTTACTGCCATTAGGTCTACTACACGTCTGTCCCCTGTAGTGAACTGATATTGGATATTCGGATTGATTGGTACTTGATGTACTCTTTCTATTCTTACTGTGGTGGTGTGGTATTATCCAACGTTAGTTGTCATAATATCAACTTCAGTGGCATGAATTACTTGATGAGTTTTGGGATGAAAAAGATGAATGTTTGTAGTTGCTTGTTTGCATTGTTTTAGATCTCTGGAGACCATACTCTGAGACAATCTCTTGATATTGGATAAGAAAATCTGACTGGTAGTATATCTAAGACTATATGGTCTAATACTATCCTCGGAAGTTGGAGATTATATTTGTAATTTATTATGACAAGGATCTTCTTCCTGAAAGGAAAGTTTGCATCATTTCCCTTTTTCGAAAAGATGTATAATGGCATATCCTTCGTTGGATAGTTGCCTTCATTTATTGGGAAGCTAGCATCTTTTATCCCATATTTATAGCTGAATTTACATTGAAAGGGTGGACATTTGATTTCCTATGAGATATATGGAATAGGAGTGTGTAATAATGGGATGGAATTGCTTCCTTAAAGCTTAGTGAGAAATTGCACTTCCAGCATGGGATTAAAATTTAGAACATAATGATTAAGTGCTGAGCAGACCTAGTCACTCCATAAGAGACGATAGAATTCTTAGTATGAGCTAAAAGTTGTACACTTGTACTTAATCTGATATATTGCATATGGTGTGCAGGTTGGAACTACTTTTACTGGGGCTGGGCCGCAACCTATGATATATAATCCACAGGTAGCACAAATGCCATCCCAAGCATACTTTCATCCAAATGGGCCACAGGTGGGATTTCGGCCGTAGTCTCTCATTCTCTTTTTTAATGTGCATATTGATGCTTCATAATAATTGCTTAATACTATTAATCTAATTGCAGTATGGACAGTTTCTTGGTCATCCTAGGCAAGTTTTATACATGCCAAATTACCCTCCTGTAAGGATTCACATCTTTTAATCTCTCTCTCATGTATTCGTGCTAGTTTTTATTTAAAATGTTTATGCTTTATAGTTAATTTCCCTTTTCCTTTTTTCTGGATTGAAGGCATCAAACATGTATGCTTTAATTTTATTTGTCTCACTTCTCCTGCCTTTAGCATTGTGGGAAAGAAAAATGATAAAATCAGCTATCTCAATAACTTAAATATATGCTGATGTATCAACATCATGGATGTTGGTCATTTTTCCCTCTTAACAGTAATGAAGTAGGACTTCTCTTCATTTAGGCATCTGATGTGAATTTGAACGATCTTAGGCACCACTATAAACTATGTGGGCAAATTTTATGTTCAGTTTTCTGGGAACTCAGTCTTCGGGTTATTTTACAGGAAACGCCATATAAGGGCCGGGATTATTGACCACATGGTTGACTGCATTCTTGGCAAGTCGCTTTTTGCCTGAAAAGAATAAACTCTCTGTATGGTTGAGAGTTTCGAATGATGAAGATATCAGCATCTTGTGGGAGGATTCCCATAGTAATCTGATAATTTCCAGACAAGCTGGCCCATTCTGGGATATAAATTAATGATCTTGTATTAACCCATGTATCTTCTGGGATTGCTTGGTTTTCGATGAAGTTACTTAACTCAAGATTGACCTTCGTTTTCCTCAGTATTATTATGTAACATGTACTTTAATTCGTGTCTCCCCCTTTTAATTAGTACCCATTCATTTTTGACTTTTTAAGTCATGTCTATACTACAACCATAAGGAAACAGGTGCGTATGCTGTGTGTTTTTAATGACTTAAATCATCTGAGTGCAGACTTGTGGCTGGGACATTGGATTGCTTTAGAAACTTGGCGTATTTTGACGGAGCTACCATGCAAGTGTGAATGTGAACATGAATAAATCAAATAAAGATTTCGGAGGTTACCGACTTACGAAGTGTTATATCAGAAGAAAAATAATTACAAAATTCAGTGACATGTTTTTGGTCGAATTTAAAGCACCATGTCAAAATGTGTCTGATATGAGTTAAAAGCAAAATAAAGTGAAGATGGTATTAGCACAGGCCCACGCCAAAGATTTTAGTTGCTAGGGTAACTAGTACTGGGCTGGCAGAGAATTGTTAAACCAGTTATTACGAGACGGTAATAGTTTGACAATTGGATTTCACTCCTGAAGTGAGGGGTTGATAAAAGTATAAAACTAGAAGGATATTCATCCTTGAATTACTAACTTTTATTATATATATATATATATAGTGTGTGAATTTTACTAAATCATTTAGGAGTGATTAGTCCTTTACTTTTGTATTTTATTAACCTATTCATTTTAGATGGGCTAAATCACTAATTGAAAAATACACTTTTTTTTTAACCAAATTATAATTATGAGTAAATTTAGAATTTCCTCATTAATTACTTTCATATTTTTCTTAGCTAATGCTCTCTCTCCATTAACCAACTGGGGTTAGTTTACTTAATCGATTTTTCATTCATTCATCATCATAATTTGGTTTGATTATCAGATTTTTCTTATTAATCGGTGACCTATAAGTATTTCTATTAGTATTTGATGAGCTTGAGGAGATGCTCTGACCCCAAAATTATTTGAGTTTTCTCCTCAATCTTAGCATTAATTCATAAAAGAAAACATTCCTTAATGTTAGACTACCCGTATCATATATGGTTGGTATGTATTATTTTTTTAATACTAGTTGAAGGGAGCCATTTGTATATTACTACTCTATATTAATTGTTCTCATTTGTACTATTCCTAAAATTAAAAGTTTCTTTAAGGTTATTTAATAGTTAGCTTGAAAAAAACCAAAACTAAATTGAGAATTGTGAATTAGAATCTCAATTATCTTCTTATTTATTATTTTTTATTTGTGACATTTCTAAATATCTTTAATTAAAATCTTATTTTATATTTTTAATTATTGTATTGCTACTCTGATATTTAAAATTTATATTTGATGATTGTAGAAATTAATATTAAACTTAAAATTTAACTATAATTAAACTTCTAGCATAACACAAATATTTAGAATAAGCTTTTACTTAAAAATATTTAGAAATTTCACAAACAAAAATAATAAATAAGAAGTGGCAATAGATAACTAAGATTCTTTTTTTTTTTTATATTTTAAAAATTATATTGGTCATAATAAAATTTGAACCTAGAACTTCATACATACTATCCAACTTCTTTATCATTAGACCAGTCCTAATAGTTTAGATAACTGAGATGCTAATATGCAATTCTTAATATAGTTTTGAAAATAAAAAAATAACTATAAAAATAACCTGAAAGGCATTTCAAGAATAGTTTTAAATGGGCAATTAATATGATGGGCCAATAGACAAATACCACTCCTCTTGTTGAGTAGTTTTTTTTTTTTTTTCAAAATATATTGGTTTTCTACATCTGCTCGTGCCTATCAACCCACTACCCTATGGCTTCCCGTGAAATCCCTTCTAACCTGTTGCGATTCAGATTTTTCATTTTTCACCGTAGGGGATTCCTTTCTCTTCGGACTTCCTACGGCGATTAAACCTCCGGTAATGATATATATTTTCTTTAAAAAAGGATTGAATAACATTAAAATATAGGATTCAATTTGATATATTACTAATATATAAAATTATCAAATTCATCAATCTAAAATTTTACGTTGACCAAATTGGTTCCTATAACAAAAACTCTCAAATTGGTCTCTATAAAATTTAATAGGCAGATAAATTGATCCCTATAAAAATCTTTCAAATTAGTTGCTGTAAAAGTGAATTATCAAACAAGTTATTCCTCCTTACCTAACTTATCAAAAGAATTAATTTGACTAATTATTCAATTTTATAAGGATTAATTTGTCCGATTTGAAGTTTTTATAGGGTCTAATTTGAGAGATTTATTTTTCAGAGATTAATTTGGCTAATTATTCAATTTTGTAGGAGTCAATTTGAGTTTTTTTTTTAACAAAGACTAATTTGCATGAAATTTTAGCGGGACAAATTTGATAGTTTTATTTTAATAATGAGTGGGGATCCGTTTACTCTAGGAGTAAGTTTTGCACACTTACTTTATTCTATAACTTTTCATCCACATTGAATTTAATCAATTCGACTGTTGATTTATGCTATATTATATTGATGATTAAGTATGTCAAATTTCAAAAAAATTGGACAATAATAGCCATGTAATCTATTAATCAATATTTATTTATATTTCAAAAATATACTATCCGTCAAAATAAAATAAAATGATGAACTATCAAATCATCTTTAAATTGTATAAAATTTTATATACTTGATCTATTTGGTAGGAATTTTAAATTCAACAATTGGATTGATGTAATTTCATGCCAAAAAATGTTATTAGATAGAGTAAGTAAGTTTTACGAACTTACTTATAGAGTAAACGGATCCCCACTTTTATATATATATATATATTTTTGGTCAAAGAAGGGGCTAAACGCCCAGAGGTAAAAAAAACACTACACTAATATGGGATAAGCCAGCCCACAATCATCAGCCCGGAGAGTGTCTAAACTTGGCCTCGCAGCCTCATAGAAATTAGTTAGGCCTGTATCCGGATGGTGATCCAAAGAAGCAAGAAGATCCACAGCCATGTTAGCCTCTCGAAGCGTATGATTGATTTGAACAAGCCAAGTCCTATCCAAAAATTCATTGAGAATCTACTTCGAGAATAAGTTGAATTGGCGTAAGTCAAGAGATGAGGCTAACTGAAGCACAAAATACATCCGCCAAAGCTTGGTAACAGTAACATGAATAGAGCTCAAAAAAGCAACATAAAAAAGAAAAACCGCGGAGAAGCCTTCCTAAACTGTCTCCGATAATTCCTCCACACGAGCTACGTGGATCTCGGAGAACCGAACCATCACTATTAAGCTTGAACCAACCCTCAGGAGGTGCAGACCAAGCTATAAATAGCGTATCTTTAATTCTCCGATGATGCTGAGGGACCTGAAAAGCCTCCTGAATAGCATGGAAATGCGCCCAGAAAGAAAGGAAAACTTGACCTGGAGAAGGACTAACATGATCAAACACTCTTTGTTACGATCGAGCATGCCAAAGAAAGTGCACAACCATGCCAAAACTTGTCCGCCATTCATAACCTCACGAAGGGCTGAGTTTTGAAGATTAAAGATGAGACAATGACGGAAGCCCAGAGTGAAGAGTGAAGCGGTCTCAACTCTCAAGAGCGTCTTCCAGAAAAGTGACGAATGACATATCACAGCCTCTTAAGCCATATAGAATATCCTCATGAAGAGCAGAGTAGTTACATCTGCTGCGATTTGGATCATTGGAGAGGTGTCGTCTCAGCCTTTGATAATTAGTGATGGTAGCATCATTTCCAAGGAGGCAAAGAAAAATTCGAACTCGTTCCTGCCCTTTCCGTCTCCAAATTACCCCAGAAAAGAGAGGGTCAAGTGTGGAACCATGACCCATAATGGCATTAAAAAGTTGAAGATAGAGAAAAGGCCCCATCATGACTATGAGCCCAACAAATAATGTCCCTACCTGGGCTAGAGGAGGAGGGAACAATGGATGCTATGCGATGACATACGTTTGTGGGAAGAATGGAGTGGAGAAGATCTCAATCCCAATCCCGAGAAGTAGAAGCAAAAGCATTAAGTTTTCCCTCTGGGAGAAGGACAGGTAAATCAGATCTTTGGAATTCCATCAGATTATTATATCTCATGATACCAAATCACTTAAGACAGGGAGGATTTGAAATGAAGTGATCTTTAAAAATTTCCTGTACATGTACCAAACTATCAAAATATTCACTCACAAATCTGTCAAGTATTTAGGAGATATTCGTGTATAAGTTTTGAAACATTTTGAACAACGACTGGGTTACAATATTGCACGTGTTTATTTTAAGATTCAGTTTCAGCAGTATAAATATATGTATGTCCGTTAACACAAACTAAAATTGTTTAAATTAGTGCAAGACAATGAGATAGAGTTTAAGAGAGTATACCAAGAGATTTTATACTGGTTCAACTTAAATAAGAAGTCTACTCGAGTCCCCATCGAAGATGGCGAGAGTTCCACTAATTTAAAGTTCAAATATAGGGAACAAATCAAAATACAATACTGAATGATGACATGTGATAGAGACAAGTGGATGTGCTTTTGTTTTTTAACCATTGTCTTTACATGTGCCTTCTAGTTTATCTTGATAACACTCTTTCTTTTTTATTTGGGATGTGGAGCTTTCTTCCTCATAGGCTTTGCAATCCTACAGAAAATATATCTTTACTTACACAGTGATGGTTTTTGTCTTTTAGCAATATGAGGTGTGTTACCTCAACTTTCATAATATAATCCATATTTTGAGATTGACACAGGACATCTCTTCTCTGATCAGGATGCATTTGTTGTTAGTGAAAAATATATTTTCATATTTCAATCTGAAACACTAAACCCTCAATCCTAAATCTAAACTCTAAATTCATTGAAATTGTTACTATCATTATGTTTGTCATCATTCAAGAGTTCTCAAGCCAATAATCTTTCCCTTGATGACAAACATATATAGAGCAAATGATGGTGAATAATTAGAAAGAATACTCCCTCTTAATGTGGACTCTCCGTTCATATGTGCTCCCCTTATAAGTTTAAAATATTTTCCCACATAACATTCTTATATTTCCATTGTTTGGAAATCAAGACTAACTTTGGGAATATTTTCTATGGATTCAATTTTTAGTTCATTCCATTTGGAGAGACTGAAGAGCATGATTTAGAAATTGAAATTTTACCCAGACTTCTTTCTCTTTCTTTCATAATAAAGAATGATTAAGCATGGGCACACACATGCAGTCATGAGGGGGGGGGGGCGGAGGGGGAGCATGCAGCAAGCAAGTGATATTTTCATAAGTCGAAGCAAATCAATCATAGACATAAGGCACATAATATATATATATATATATATATATATATATATATATATATATATATATATATATATATATATATATATATCAAACAGAGAAAAATATTTAGGGGTTTTTGAAAATAATTTGCAGAGTAAAGGTAGTCATGTTTCATCAAGCAAATGGATTGTATATGAGCAAATTTAAAATTCACATACAAGTTCATAGATATAACAAGCTAACAAGATTGAGAAGATAATAAGTGTGTAAGTTTAAGAAATTCTACCCAAGCTATGTGATTACCGTATGCTAATTTGTCAAGTATCTTCTTTAATATCATTCCCTTATCTTGTATCATCTCCCTCTTTTGTCATCATAGGGGACTCATAGACTTACAAAAGTGATGTACCAATTCCACCAAAAATGCATATGCTATAGTGCAATCATGTGGATAAATAATGTTATGTTTAAAGTATTACAGTCATCTAGCTTGTAAGTAGAAGTTTTGTAGAAGAAAGAAATAGAGCCACACCAAAAAATATAAAAGAGAGGTTAAGAGTTTGCAATAAGTTCAGAATATAAAAAGACTGGCAGAATGAATCCTAGGGCATATAAAGGTGGTTGATTGTCCTTGTCGGTGTCCATAGCATTGTCCGGTTCAAATGAGGAAGGCACATTGTCAATACGCTTCTCAAGCATGCTCCAGCGCACTTTGAACTGCTTTAACTTCTTTACAGAATCTACAATTTCCCTTGAATGCAAAGAGAGAAGACTTCTCTAAAGTTCAGTGGATGAGGCAAGCTCATTTACTAGCATACGTAGCACCGCTTTTAGTTCAGAGGTCTTTTTCTTGGAGCAGTGTAGTAGTTCTTTGTTGATCTTTTGAAAAAGGATCTTAGGGATGATAACTCTTCCTTCTCTTCCTCAGTGCTTCAACAATATGTAGGTTGAAAAGTTCATAAAAAGGTGGTTAAGCCATGCTTTTACTTTTCTTTTCTTTTGATTTTTGAAAAACTGAAACAAGTACTATTAAATAAAAAATTGAAGTGCAATGAAAATAGCATTAGTATACATCAAAAAATAACTTTCTGAACTATAATAATGTGTTAAAAGGGTTTTCTAGAAACATAATATAATAGGCATAAAGTAGTAAGTAAAGGAGAGTTAAGGAGAGTTAAGCTCGTTATAAGCACAACATCTTCTTTTATACTTGATCTACATTTATGACTATTACCCTTGATTTATCTTCCCGGTGATATATGTTGATCTTCTTTTTGTGTCTTGAAAATGAAGTCTAGAGGTGTAGCTTGACGTGTCAGAGTAGTTGCAAAAATCATTTTATAATAGAGGTTTCTGAGTTTACCTTCAGACACTACATTTTACTTTCTGAACGAGGTTTCTAAATTTTTCTTTCTAGAAGCTAAGGTAGTTGACCAGTTTGACAGAAGAGATATCACATTAGTTCTTGACTGGGTTTGACTTTAAATTTGAATTTCAAATTTCCCTTATGTTTTTGTAAAGTGCACCGTTTGCAGTGAAACATGCTTTTTGAAGTGTTGTCACAGTTTTTGGGCTTCTCTTTGATCTTCTGCTCTTCAATCAGTGTTTGTTGTGAATGACATAATTATGATCATGATGATTGAAGATGAAATCACACTTTGCTTCAGAGTTAAATTGAAATCTTAACTTGAACTGCATTTTCTTATGTCACGTGCTATTTTCTGAAGATCTAAGCTTTGATTTCTTGTATTTGTGAATTTTCTTTCATTCGTTGAGTATAGAATCAATCATATCACGATATATTTTTCAATTTTATTAAGTCCGAATCTCTTTAAATAAGATCAATCATATTTTCACACGTTATTGTGAAAAAAGTCTCGTTTTAGAAATGTATATGCTAACATGAAAAGATCTGTTTGTAGAAATTCAAGGAAAAGATTAGTCATTTTTCAAAATATTTTCACAAAATTGGTCATATTATCACTAAAAACATTAAACATTGGAGCTTTTTAAAGAGTTTCGGAGCTAACACAATATTTTTTCCTTTGTCATTTACCTTTCCTTTTCGTTGCCTAGAAAGAGGCCTTTATCTTCCTGTCATAACATTTATGACTTCTTCACCTTCTTCTCCGTTAAGACAGACATTAAAGAGCTTAAAAAAGAGTGTTGAAAACAGCCCATAGGGAAGGGTAACACATTTAGCGCTTTTTGCAGCATTAGTCACCCAGAGATAAGGGCGAGTACATAATCAGTGCATACAAGATCAGGGTGTCATTGAATGAAATCTTATCAAAATTACTATTTTTGGTAAGAGAACATGTGAAACAACGCGATGGAGCTGAGTCCATTTGTGCCCAAGAGCTAGATGGGTAGGTTTGATGCCTCTAAGAAGACTAGTATTTTGACAAATGGTGGGAACAACTTCTTTTTAGGACAAAGTAAAATTTTCATGAGTTGGCCATTTTCTAGCAGCATAGAGTCTAGCCCCATCAAAAAGAATTTTTAAAACTTTATGATTGGATTGAAGATTGATCATAATCAATTTGCCTTTGACAAAGGAAACAAGAGTATCATCTTGAAATCGAAGGTTGCTATAAAATACTTCTATGAGTTGAGGATATCCAAGCTCATTGAGGTCAAGTAACTCCAGTCACCCTTGATATTGAAGCATTTTAGTGAAATTGAGATCATTTTCACAAAAACTTTCAAGGTCAGCGCGATGGCATGTTGTGATGCTTTAGTTTGAAAATTCATGGATATAGAAATGGTAGTTCTAAATCATTGAGAAACTATTAGGTTTCAATGGAAAGAAGAGAGAGTAATGTTTTTATTGTTAGATTTATGATAGGGTTTAGAACTGCTACCTGGTTCGCTTTTCACAGATGATCGAGGATGCTCATCATGCTCAGAGTCATTACCTCCATAATGAGGCTGCCCACACCATTCGGGATTCTTTGCTCAAGTCATTTCAAATGGAGATGGATGTGGTTGAAGGAAGGGATTTTTGCCTCTCTATGATAGAGGGAACTTGGGCTTGGACGTACTGCTCTTGATTCTTGGCGTGTTTCAGATGGTTCAGAATATAAAGCGTGAGAAGAAGAAAAGATGGAATGTTGTAAAGGAGAAGATGGGTTTCAAAGACAGTTAGGTGGTAAAATAAATTTAAAATAATTACAGTTGTAAAAAGATAAAACTGAAAAAGGGTACAGCTATCACGGGTTTATTGGGAATGAGAGATTTCAGGATATGATTTTTAAATCAGTAGGTGGGTCAAAATAAAAGTTGGCAGCAGATAACAGAAATAAAAGATAATTTTGGCCCACTAGGAAACAAAAAATATCAACATGTTAGTTAAAAAAAAAAAATAGGCCCTCTATGTGTATATGAAATGAATAGAAAATTAACAAAGAAGGATTTTAGCCAACGCAAGCATTTATTTAATAGAGTTCCAACAGATATAACTTATTCTTCTTCAGCCATGATACACATTTTGCCATTTTCTCTTCGAGAAATGAACTTTGTAGCTCTTCTACCCCTCCCTTTCCAGCAAATAGTCTTCTTATTAGTCTTCTTAAGCTAACATTAATGAGCATTTTGTGCAATCAACCCTACTCACAGGTGATTTTTCTTCCTAATCTCTCCAAGCTATCTCATAATGATCACTAATAGATCAAGGTACAATATGATAAGAGTTTTTGGTGTTTCACTATAAGAATACACTCAAGTTTTCTAAGATTTAAGAATGGTGTACAGAAATCACTTGAGAGACTTCTTTTTAAGCTTCTTACAAAGAATGCTAGCTAATGAATACAAGAAAACATTTTTTTCAATTGAGAAACTGAAATTGACTAAGAACTTAACTCCAAAAAGTATAAAGAAGGCTTTGAATATCTGCGTACAAAAGTTTCATCTAGCTCGAATGTGTGTTGCATTTATACTTGAATTTTGAATACGACGATTATCCCTTGATTTCTTCTCCTCTTGATACATGTTGACAACTAATGTGTGTCCTAGAATTAGTCTTTCTTGATATTTGAGATGAGCTGTGTCAGTGACAGCTATCATAGTATAAAAACCACTGTCCTTTGCTTCTAAATATACTTCAAAAACTATTTTTGAAATGTAGTATGGTTTCTAAACTTTTCAGCTTGCAAAAACTTCATCAAGAATGTTAGACTTCAAGTATGAAGCCAATGAGATTTCAGCAATTACTTTTTGATCCTTTTTCTTATTTTCAGTTTCTGATAGACTTCTATATTTTTTGAGCTTTTTATACTCATGCTAAGCTTCTTTCTAAGATGGATAATGATCTTTACAGAGTGTTAGACTTCTTAAAAAGTAAGCATGAATAGAAATTAATGGAAATGTGCTTGATTTGATCTCAAGAAAGCACTTTCTTGAGTTGCTATGTTACTTTCTGATGTATCAGAATAGTTTCTAATGTCCCAAATACACTTTATGATACTCTGCTTTACTTTCTCAAGTTTTTCTTATATTATAACTCACTTTCTGAGTTATTTTTCATATTCTTAAAGGTTGTAATCTGTTTGAATGAGATTTATATCATGTTAAATCATAAAAATATGAAAAATATATCAAGAAATGATTTACATATGACATGAGAAATTTTCTGCTTGACACTTAAGGAACTCACGCAAACCATTAGTCATTTCTATAAAATATTTTAACAAAATTTGCTTTGTTGTCATTCAAAACATAGCCTGTGATGGCTTTCTTAAGGCTTTTGGAGCAAACATTTCCCACTTCCACTTGGGAATGTCTAATGGATCCGAAACTGACATATCCCACTTCCACTTAGTAGGTAAGCATTGGGAGACAAATCTTGCTATCTCATTTTTCATCTCAAGCCACCAAAATTGTTTCTTTAGGTTTTGATACATTTTATTTGCTCCTAGGTGAATTGTGTACTTATTTCAATGAGGCTCTTCCAAGATTCTTTTCTTGGTCTCTAAGTTATTAGGAACACAAACGCTATTTTTGTACATTACCATTCTATCTTCTGCCAAGTGGAACTCTTTTTGTTTCCCTTGTGGAATCTTTCCTTTAAGATTTTACAAGAAAGGGTCTTCCTTTTGAGCTTTCTTGATTTAGGTCTGAAATTATGAATAACTTGGAATACACTCATGAGACTTATCCTATTTGGTTAAAAATCTATTTGTAAGCTTAGATCCCTAGACTATTCTGTTAAGTCCATTTCTTTTATCATCATATGAGACACGTCTATGGATTTTCTGTTTGCAAGTTTAGATCCCTAAACTATTCTATCTTTAGTTGTGTTAAATTGTATTTTTATATATTAATTTAATTAAATATGGTTCAACCAGTAACCTGGTGCCCTAGTCGATTTGGTCACCGAGTCGAGTGTCACCTACTTCCTCAAATTAGAAATTTATTTTAATGCTAGGTTGTACCAAAAATGTAGCAAAAGGCACAACCTAGGTCGTCTTTCAAGGAAGCTTCAACACTTAGTTGGGAAAATTAGGGGATTTGAAGAATGTAAAATTAAAGCAATTAAGATTAAAAGATAATAGCAACAGTAAGGAAAACTAGTATAAGATATTCCTAGGATTGAAATTTAATTATCATTGACCAAATATTAAAACCATTGTGGCTATTAGTAATTAATTACTGGCATTTCTACTAGTAATAGATCGATATCTAGAATTTGATCAATACAAATAACTAATAAATGCAATCTCAATTTATTTAGAAATCATATTAATTTAATAAACCAATTACTATAGTCTAATTGCCAATTGGAAAGTTAATTATAATGTTTTTCCCCAAACATAAACCAATAGATTTATCAATTTATGCCCAAAGGGTTTCCCTAAATGACAATTACCAATTTAGTTATCACAATAAAGATTATAACAATTATCATAATAATTATAGAAATGAAACTGTAGAATATTAAGAAAATTAATGCATTTAATATCAAAAAGGAGTCTCAAATATCTTTTTAATCCATCTAGAAACCCTTACACTAGTGTAGAAATCTACTCCAACTTTAGAGGATTACAACAATGAATCTAAAAGTGTACTTGAAAAAAATAGCAATGATCCTTGCTACAATCCACAAGAACAAATTCACCTATGGAATCCCTAGAAGTAGAGAAGAAGATGAGAAAGAGAAAGATGTAGAGAGAGAATGATAGCAACCTAAAGTGTATAGCCTAAAGTGAGCCAAAAACTAGGGTAAACAACTATGTCAATTCTTTAAATATTACTCTCTAAAATAGCCCAAACTAGGGCCCAAAAATAGATTAATGATCTGTCAGTCTGCTATAGCTGCAGCACTCATTAGAACGATGAGGCCAAAAAGTCAATGGTTGTCACTCTGCTGAGCACTATAGTGCTAAATGAGTGTTGTAGCACCCACCCAAATGTGAGCCTCCATGCTTTCTGCTCCTAGCTACTTTCCAAGAGTTCCCAGTCTTGTTCTTGACATTTTGCACTTGATCTAGAGCTCCTGTGCTCAAAACCATACTTAAAGAGACAAGTCAAATGCAATAGGATATAATTACAAATTATTCCCAAAATCAATGCAATAGTGAATGATTCTATCAAAATCATACAATGAAGAATAAATCAAATCATTATTAATTGCATCAATAACATAGTAAAACTCATGCAAAAAGTTAAGGTTTGGTAGCAAGATGAGTGACATAAATGCCCTTTATCAATGCTAACAAAGAGAATCCTTTTATGAACCTATGGTAATATCTAGTCAATCTTAGAAAACTCTGAATTTCTGTTATGGTTCTTGGTGGTTCCTTTCTACACATTCTTAATTGATCGCATGGCCTAAAAACTTAACCTCTTTCATCTAAAAATCACATTTTTCTAACTTAGTAAACAATTTATTTTCCTTCATATTCCTTAATACTATTCCCAAATGTTCTGCATATTCCTGTTCTGTTATTGAGCATATAAGGATATTATCAATAAACGCTATTACAAACTGATACATATAGGGTATGAACATCCTATTCATGTCATCTATGAAGATAGCAGGGGCATTTGTCAACCCAAATGGCATGAATAAATACTCATAATGCCTGCATCTAATTCGAAATGCAGTCTTGGGGATATCCTTTATTTTGATTCTAATTTGGTGATATCCAGATCTTAGGTCAATCTTTATGAATACTAATGCCCTTTTACTTGATTTATCAAGTCATACATACAAGGGATTGGATATTTATTTTTGACAGTTACTTTATTCAATTGCCTGTAATTTATACAGAACCTCAAACTATAGCCTTTCTTTTTCATGAAAAACACTAGGGCATCCCTAGGAGATACACTTCATTAACTATTTTTCTAATAATTTCTCAATTTTCTTTTTAAGTTCCCTTAGCTCGGTTGAGACATCCTATAAGATTTAATGGATATGGGTCCTCTTTCTGGGATCAACTCAATTTAGAACTCTATTCTCTTTTAGGGTAAATAAGTAAGTTATGGTGGGAAAACCTTTGAATATTTGTTCACTATAGAAATAGTTTCCAATTCTATCTTGACCTCGGTTGTAGATTAAAATAGGAAAGCATATCCCTAAGCTCTTTTGTCAAAACATTTGTTTACTTTGGAAGCAGAAAATAATATAGACTATGATTGGCTTACTTTGGGCTTAACTTGTTGGAAAAGAAAATGATTTTTCTAAGCAATTAAGGGCCTGTTTGGTAACTATTTTACAAAACAGTTTTTGATTTTGAAAAACAAAAGAGTAAAAGAACTTGTTTGGCAATTGATTTTTTTCATGTTTGCTTTAAAAACTAAAAAACACAAAATGGGACCAAAAACTGATTTTGGATGTTTTCAAAAATAGTTTTATTGATCTTCACTTCTTCACCCATACAAATGAGCTCTCCCACCTCTTCCCAATTCCTTCGGCGTAACTCCTCCATCCATCTTTGTGCTCCCCCATTCGCTGGCCAAGCTGTACGTGACCAAGCCCCCGTGAGCTTCGTGACCAAGTGCCGGTGAGCTCCGCGACCCAGCTCCTCATGCAACCAAGCCCCCGCAACCAAGCCTTGCGGTGCTCCACAACCCAGATTTCCCTCTCTCTTTCTCTGCTTTTCTCTTTAGTTCTCCCTCATTCTCACCACTGTGGTTGTTGTATTGATGTTTGTTGTTATTTGTAAATTGACACTAAGTTATAAATTGATCTCACTCTTGATCTTTGTTGTGGTTTGTGGTTAGTGCTATGCTGATCTTTGTAAATTCCCAAATAATTTTTTGTTTTATCCATTTTAAAAGTTATTTTTTTAAAAAAATATCCAAAGAAGTTTTCTTGTTTTATTGTTTTTGAAAATTGAATTTAATATTATTTTGTAGAACAATTTTATAAAACAAAAAACAGAAAATAGTTCCAAATAGGCCCTAAACCTCACATTGTTGGAAGGCAACCAATCCATACCAAATATAATATCTAGTCCTTGTAAGAGTAGACATATAAGATTTGCAACAATAGATTGATTTTCAAAAGCAATAGGGCAATTCAAGCATGCATAAGAGAACCTTGCTTGATTCCTAATTATTGACATTATTAACAAATCATATAGTAACTCCAATGGTGGTAGCACTAATTTCTTCACACAGCCATTTGAAATAAAAGAATATGAGGCTCTAAAATCAAATAGTGCAGTTAAAGGAAAATTATTAATGAGGCACTTACCTTGTATCAGATTTAGGGACTAACTGGCTTCTTCACCACTAAGTGCAAAAACTCTTCCCTTGGTCCGAGGTTTTGAGGAAGAACCTGTACCTATTCCAACTTTGTAGTCTGTGGATATATGTCTTGGTTTGCCTCAAGAGTAGCACACTCATTGTCCAAACATGCATGGCTAGCCTCCATGAATTTCCAACACTTCTAATAGGCAGGCATATTTGTTTGGCCCTATTTATTTCTTGTAGGATAGGGCTAATATTGACTTATCTTGTGCATATTCTTTTGTGTAAACTGGTGGTTTCCTCTTTTCTGCTTTTATTCTAGAAGATTTCAGCAATCCTGCACTTAGTAGCTAGTGTTGAGAAATCCTCTTACTTCCCTCTAAATTTTTGACTTCAATCTAGATTCAAACTTAGTGGCCTTCCAAGCTTCATCATGATTATACTTCAGATATGGTGAAAAATTTGTCAATTCTTCAAATTTTGCAGTGTATTGGTCCATGTCATTCATCCTTGATATAGGTGTAGAAACTACTTCTTACTCTTGAGACTATCTGGAAAGTACTTGTCAATAAAAGTGATGTAGAGTATACCCTATGTGAGAGGCATGTTTCGAGCTTCTAGCAGTCTTCTAGCCCCTTTCCACCAATACTCAGCTTCTCCTACAACATGTAATTGGAAAATGTGACTTTTTGCTTGTCCATGCATCCTAGTATAGTGAAATTTTTTTCCAATTTCACTAATCATCTTTATGCAATTACTAGGTTAAAGACTCCTTTAAAAGCAGGTGGTTGATGTTAGCTCTAGAACCCTTCAGAAAGCTTCAATATAATATGTTTTGAATGACAACAAATCAATTTAAGGAAAATATTTTGAAGAATGACTAATGCCTTCCTTGAGTTTTTTGAAGTACCAAACAAGTCATTCCATTAGCATAATACGGATTCAATGATGAAGAAAATTTCACTTTACATGGACAAACATGATTTATCTAGTATAAAGAGATGAGAACGAAATGGAAGTGATAATTATATCATGAATTGAGCGTGCAAATGCCTAACGAGTTGAAGAAAATCAACAAGTACAATAAACTAAGGCACAAGTCTTCCAAAAGTACCACTGGACTTCAGAAAGTAAGCTTAGAATGAAGATATCAATCAAACTCTGAAGCCAACATATTCTACAATCTTCAATCATCACGATCACAATCATTTTATTAACAACAAAGCTCTGATTGAAGATCAGAAGATCAAAGACATATCAAGGACATGATACTATACCTCAGAAAGTACACTTCATAGTAGGACGTGCTTTCTATTGAAAAATGGAAGGAAAATTTGAAATTCAAATTTGAAATCAAATCCAGCTATAAACAACATGTCATCTCTTCTGCTAACTTGGTCAATCATTCTAGCTTCTAGAATAAAGTGTTCAGAAACCATGTTCAGAAAGTACAAAGCAGTTTCTGATAATAGCCTCAAAAACTTCTATCTTACAACAGCTTCTGCAACAGATTTGGCAAAAGACAAGCTACACTTTTAGACTGCTTTTAAAGACACAAACAAATGATCAACACATGTTACTTGGAGAGTTGATAAAGGGCAATGATCACCAAGGCAGATTAGCTATAAATAGAGATGCTGAGCCTTCAAAAATACATGAACATGATACAGTGCTAAAACACTATAAGTTTTTCTCCTCCACTTTCCTGTGAAGTTCATTACATCTTGTAATCAATTTTCTCGTATGTAAAAATCTCTTTCTTACACTTAATAGATCTTATGTTCTTCCTAGGAAGAATTATTAGAAAGAATTCATTCGAGTTTTTCCAGATCTTTTTATTATATATCTTTAGGAAACTTGAATATAGGTTAGTTTTAGTGGAAAACTCAAAACACAAACCTCTTGTAACCCCGATCCAGTAGTGATCAGTGTGAGATATCTTAGAAAGGTTAAGGTAAAACTACTTGCAACTCGATAGTAAGGTGTTCTTGTTGGTCACAGTTTAGTTTGAAGAGGCTAGTACAAGATTACTCAGGTTGACTTGGAGAGACTAGTACAATACTACTTGATTTAGCTTGGAAAGACTAGTACATCATTACTCATGTCAGCTTGGAAAGTCTAGTACTTGGTTCAGCTTAAAGAGTTTGGTAAATAACTACTTGATTTGTGACAGTAATAAGAGTTGTTTACTGGTCACAAGTTAGAGGTTGGAAAAGCTATTGTAAAGATTACCCTGTTTTTCCTTCTCAGGTTAAGAAAGGTTTAGTGAAAGTCAATGGTGATTAAGAATTGGATGTAGGCAGGTTAGCCGAACCAGTATAAAAATATCTGTGCAGCATTTTCTTCTCCTTCATCTTTTTTGTATTTACTGCTATATGGCTATTTGTTTATTTTTGCTTAAAGTCTATCTTTTTAGCTGTTCTGTTACTGTCCCTATTATTCAGAAAGTAACTTTCTAAAATTTCTAACATTATTTTCGCTGTACTACAAGCTTAAAGCTTTATAATATTGTGTTAAAGTTTTTAGAAGCTAAAAAAAGAAAAAGAAGTGAAGCACGATTCAACCTCCTTCTCATGCACTTTTCCACCTACAAATGGCATCAGAGCTTAGCTTCTGAGGGGTTGAGCATTCCAACAATTGTAGAGGACATAGATCCGAGGGAAAAATGGCATAGAATTTTCATATAGAAGAAAGGCACTCCATTAACAGACTGCCATTCTTTGATGGTGGAGACTATGCCTACTAAAGAGATTGCATGGAGTTGTTCATAAAATACAAGTCTTGACTTGTGGGAAATTATTCAAAAAGGTGATTATATTCCAACTAAAGAGGTACCCAGAACTGATGATGTACTTTCAACATCAAGGGAAGTCCCTGGGAGTAGGTGGACAGAGCAACACAAAGCCAGAGTTCAGTTGAACTCCAAAGCTAAATACTTGCTCGCGTGTGCACTAAGATTAATATGCTGGTTCATCAATATGAGGTGTTCAAAATGATAGATCAAGAAAATATTAATGAAATGACCACATAGTTTATGCACATCATAAACCAGTTAAAGGGACTAGGCAAAAGATACTCTAACTTTGAAATGGTCAGAAAAATCTTGAGAAGTCTCCCTGCCAAGTGGCTGCCTAGGGTCACAGCCATTACTAAGCTATAGACCTTCAAACTCTTAGTCTGGATGCACTCATTGGGTCTCTTAAAACTCATGAGGTAATGTTCTCTGAAATGCATGGTGAATCCATCAAGAAGAACAACTCCGTGGCCCTAAAGTCGTCTTATCAGAAGCTGAATAAGGCAAAAGGAAAGGAAAGTTGTCAAAACCTCTGATAAAGAGGAAGAGTCCGATGATGAGACGGATGAAGAAAATGGAGACAAGCTCTCCATGCTAGTGAGCAAGATGTCCAAAGCCTGGAAAAGCAAGACAAAGAAAAGAGGAGATATCAACCTTAGAAAAGACATAAAAGGCAAGGTGAAGCTGAAAAATGTCACTTGCTACAACTGTGGGGAGATGGGACACTTCGAACCAAAATTTCCCAAACTCAAGGGTCCACAGAAGAAGTGCGTGCCCAAAAAGAAAGGCATGCTGACCACTTAGAGTGAATCGGAAGAAAAGAAGGATGCATTAAAAGATTAGGCTATTCATCAGAAAGTGAACTTGAGTTAAATAGCTCTAACTCTGACCTTTCTTATGATGAACTTTTAGCTTTATATGAAGAGTTGCTTGAGGACTCTCAAACTCTTTCCTCTCACTATCTCAACCTAAAAAGAAACATGAAAAAATTATTTTGGAACTTGAAATGGCCAACACAAAAGCTAGGAGTCTATGGCTTGAAAAAGAAGGATTAAAAAGAGAAAACAGAGTTTTAAATGTAAGATTCAATACCTTAGAATCTAAAGTTTCAAATAAAAGTAAAACACTCAAAAAGTCATTTCTAAGCTAAAGAAAATGTCAAAGCTTATCAAATCTGACCTTGAAAAAAATAATGGATTAAAGGACCTTGATATGATGCTTGGAGGTCAATGACCATATTTTCAAAAAATCGGGTTGAGATATGAAGAGGAATTAGATAAGAATAGAAAACCAACTCAGTTTAAGAAACTAAAGAATAAGGTTTGTTGTACTTTCTATTTTAAAAGGGACATACACCTGACAAGTGCTTTATGAGAAAGAAGTCTATCAAAAAGATTAGGAAACCTTCTTCTTACAAGACTAACCGAAGAAGACCCAAGAAAATATGGCTACCAAAATTGAAAACAATGTTTGTTGCAGGTGTGCCTAAAAACGCATGTGGAAACATGGCAACAAATGGTACATGGATGTGGCTTCTCCAGGCACATATTCGAATCTAGAAGATGGTTCAAAGATCTGCATCCTAAAAATTCTAGGTCAGTAAAGTTTACCGATGGAGGTTACTCCTCAATCTCTAAAGCTTACAGAGTTATAACAAAATGACATTTTGTGTGGAAGAGACTATTCACATAAAATTCAAGGATCTAAGAAGGACTTTACTCATGATCTCGAAGCACTAGAAGAAAGTCTTGAGAAAATAAGTCTTAAGGAAACTTCTGAGAGTAAGCAAATGAAAGCCAGACCCTCAAAAAGTAGACTTTGTAGGTAGAAAAGTGCACGAGAAGTAGGGTTGAATCATGCTTCGCTTTTTCTTTGCTTTTAACTTTTGAAAAACTTAAATAGAATACTATCAAGCTGTCAGCTTAAAGTGTAGCAGAAAAAACATTAGAGATGCTAGAAAGTGAGCTTTCAAAACTAAGAAAGTTAACTAAATGCGTAAAATAAAGCTTTCTAGAAGAAACACAGTATTTGAACTGAATACAGTAAATAAATAAAAGATAAAGGAAAAAAAGATACTGCTTAGGAGATTTTATACTGGTTTAGCCAACCTGCATACATTCACTTCTCAACAATAGTTGAGTTCCACTAAACCTTTCTCAAACCCAAGAAAGAAATAAAGATAATCTTTATAATAACTTTCCCAAGCTTTCACCTGTGACCAGTAGATAGCCCTTACTATCACAAACTAAGTAGTTATTCATCAACCTCTTTAAGCTAAACCAAGTAGTCTTTGACTAGCCTCCTAACCTAAATTGAGTAATCTTTAACCAGCCTTTTCAAGCTAAATCATGACCTGTAAAATACCTTTACTGTCGCGTTGCAAGTAGTCTTTGACTAGCCTCTCCAAGCTAACTCGCACCGATCACTGCTGGATCGAGGTTACAAAGGTTTGTGTTTGGGTTTGCAACTCAAACTAACCTACACTCAAGTTTCCCTAGATAATATAGTGAAAAACCTAGGATAACTTGCATGACTTCCTTTTAGCTATTCTTCCTTGGAAGAATGTATGAACAATGAAGGAATATAAAAAGAAGATTTTCAACAATCAAGGAAACTGATTACAAGATGTAATGAACTTCACAATGAGAGAAAATTTTCACAACATTTTTGCTCTTTGTGTGGCATCTATCTTATCTTTTTGAAAGCACAACATCAGATGATCTTGCTTATGACTGTTTCCTTTGATAAGATCTCCAAGTGACATGTGTTGATCATCCATTTGTATCTTGGAAAAGCAGTCTAGAAGAGTAGCCTATCATTTTGTCAGAGTTATTGTAGAAACCATTGCAAGTTTGAGGTTTCTGATGTCCCTTCAGAAACAACTCTTGCTTACTGAATGTGGTTTTTGAAATCTTTCTTCTAGAAGCTAGGGTAGTTGACCATGACGGCAAAAGAGATATCACGCCAATTTTGACACGGGGTTTTGACTTTTCAATTTTGAATTCCCCTTTTTTTTTGTAAAGCACACTGTCTCACTATACAGTGGACTTTTTGAACTACGGTATCATTTTCTTCATGAATCTTTAGCCTTCTTGTCCTTAATCAGAGCTTGTTGATGATCAAAATATTATGAGTGTGATGATTGAAGGTAGTAGAACACTTGGCTTCAGAGTTTGGTTGATATCTTCATTTCAGGTGTACTTTCTGAATTCTAGTGAAGCTTTCTGAAGTCTAGAGTCTTGGTTTCTTGAACTAATGATGTTTCTTAAAATCATTAGGCATTTTTAAGCTCAATTTTTGACATAATTTTCACTTCCATTTAGTTCTCATCTCTTAATATGAGATAAAAAATATTTGCACATGTAAAGTGAAATTATTTTGGTTTAATGGAGCCATGTCATGCTAACGATAGAACTTGTTTAGCTACTCAAGAAACTCAAGATAAACATTAGTCATTCTTCAAAATATTTTCCTTAAATTGGATTTATTGTCATTCAAAACATATTTCATTAATGTTTTCAGAAGGGTTCTAGAGCTAATAGGCTCTAGAATATAGATACTTTAGAAAGCTTGCTCGGGACTCCAAATCCAACAAAAAGTGATCTTTCTGAGCATGAAGGAGAGCAGTCTGAAGATGAAAAAGAAACTAAAGGATATCATGAATACAGAAACTACAAAGGAGTTTTTGCCTTGAAAGCAATTTCTCAAAACACAGTTCTAGGAGATATATCAAAGGGAGTGAGAACCAGATCATCTCTTAGAAATCAGTCAAACTATGCTTTCATCTCCACCATTGAACCATAATGCATTGAGGAAGCTTTGAGTGATCAAAGTTAGGTAGATGTTATGCAAGAAGAACTTGATCAGTTCGAGAAAAGCAAAGTCTAGATGCTTGCTAAAAGACCAAAAAGGAAAACCATCATCGGGACAAAATGAGTGTTCAAAAATAATCTTGATGAAACTGGAAAAGTTATCCGGAACAAAGCACTGGTTGCACAAGGTTATAACCAATAAGAGGGAATTGATTATGATGAAACCTTTGCACCAGTAGCTAGGATGGAAGCCATAAGAATACTACTTGCTTTTGCTGCCTTCAAAGGATTCACTCTTTACCAGACGAATGTTAAGTCTGCATTCCTAAATGGATTCCTATATGAGGAAGTATATACGAAACAGCCTATTGATTTTGAGAATAAGACCTTCCCAACCATGTCTTCAAGCTGACAAAGGCTCTCTATGGTCTAAAACAAGCTCCTCAAGCTTGGTACGATATACTAAGCACTTTCTTGCTAAAGAATGGGTTCAAGAAAGGTAATATTGACATTACTCTTTTCACTCTTGATCAAAATAATCACATTTTGATAGTTCAAATATGTGTAAATGACATTAGATTTGGCGCTTCTGATAATTCCCTCTGTAAAAGTTTTCTAAATTAATACAGAGTAAGTTTGAGATAAGCATGATGGGTGAACTCAAGTTTTTCCTTGGTTTGCAAATAAAACAGCAAAAAGAAGGAACCTTGATCCATCAAGAAAAATATTCAAAAAAGCATTTGAAGAAGTTTAATATAGATCAAGTCAAACCCATGAGTACCCCTATACATCCTTCTCAAATCATTGATGCAGATGAGAATGGTAAAGAAGTATCAGAAAGTAATTATCGAGGAATGATTGGTATTAGCGCCAGAGCCCTTTGTGCTCATTTGTTTTGAATGACAACAAAGTCAATTTAAAGAAAATGTTTTTAAGCACTACTGATGTCTCTGTTGAGTTTCTTGTAAGATTATAACATGTTTCTATCATTTAGCAAGAACAAAGCTTACTCAAATGAGAATATATTTCACTATACATGTGCGAACATGTTTATCTCATGTTAAGAGATCTAAAATGAAACAAAAGTGAAATTATCCAAGTAATTGATAGCTAACGAATAGAAGAAGTTTTCAACACCATAAGAAGCCAAGTTCAGAGACTTCAGAAAGTACACTCAAGTTGAAGATATCAATTCATGTCCAAGATCAACGTGTTGCTTAATCTTCAATCATCATAATTGCAAAGGTATTATTAGCAAAAAAGATTTGATTCAAAATTAAAAAGTGAAAAACTATTCAAGGGACTGATTGCGTAAATCAGAAAGCTTACCTGTGAGTAGAGCAAAGAATGCTACAGAAAAGGGAGGGAAATTTGAAATTTGAATTTCAAACGATCAAGTCAAATCCAATTTCAAACTGGTACATCATCTCTTCTGCTTATTTGATCAACCACCCTAACTTCATGAAGGAAGAGTTCAGAAAGCATGCTCAGCAGTAGAAAGTAGTTTCTGAAGGAAGATCAGAAAACTCAACTTTATAATGGCTTCTGCTACCGATATGATAGATCTGTCAACCTCTCTTTTAGTTATTTCTTTCAAGACACAACTAATGATCAACACGTATTACTTGAGGAATTGATCTATGGCAACGGTCACAAAAAAAGACCACTATATAAGGAGATGTCGTGCTTAAAGATAGATGAGAGATTTGAAGTTTTAAGAGAGAAAACTCTGCAAAAATCTCTTCCTACTTCCTGGAATATTCAATCTTTATCATGTAATCAGTTTTATCCTTGAAGTGTAAGAAAATTTTCCTTCTACAATCTTAGTTAGATTTATGCTCTTCCTATGGAAGTAGTAAAAGAAGGAAGTCATTCAAGTTTTCCCATGAACTTTTCATGTATATGTTAAGGAAACTTGATTATAGGTTAGTTTGAGTGGTAGCCCAAACACTTAACCTTTGTATCCTTGATCCGGTAGTGATCATTGTGAGAAAGCTTGGAAAGGCTACTGTAAAATTACTTGCAACGTGATAGTAGTAGTTGCTACTTCTCACGATTTTGGCTACTTCTCACAGTTTTGGCTTGGAGAAGCTAATGTCAAGACTACTTTCATTGTGACAGTAGAGGTTGCTGCTGCTCATGGTTTGGCTTGGAAATGCTAGTATCAAGACTACTTTCAACGTGATAAGAGAGGTTGCTGCTACTTACGATTTGGCTTGGAGAGGCCAGTGTCAAGACTACTTTCAACGTGACTGTGGAGATTGCTACTGATCATGGGTTAGCTTGGAGAGGCCAGTATAATACTACTTATGTTAGCTTGGAGAGGCTAGTGCAATGTTACTCAGTTTAGCCTGGAGAGGCTTGTAAAAGAATGCTCAACTTGTGACAGTCTCTAAATTGGTCTGTTGACGCAGGTGAGAGCTTGGGAAGGCTAGTGTAAAGACTATCCAGTTTACTTTCTCAAGTCGAGAAAGTTGTTGTAATGGAATCTCAACAGTTGTTGAGTATTGGATGTAGGCAGGTTGACCGAACCAGTATAAAATTCTCGGTCTCCCTCTTTCTCTCTCTGATATCCTTAATGTTATATCTGCTTAGGTTTAATTATTCATATGTTATTATATTTTTCTTGCTATTTTGTTTTTCTTTTTAATTATGAACGTTTTATTCAATGAGGTTCAGAAATTTACTTTCTGAAGCTATTGACTATGTTTCTGCTACATTATAAGTTTTATACTTGATAGTATTTGTTTTATAGAAGCTTCAGAAAACATGAAAAAAATCTATGCACAATTCAACCCTCTTTCTTGTGCATATCTTTACCTACAATTGGTTTATTTGTGTATCTTACAGCAAGTAGACTAGACATTCCATTAAGTGTAGGAATTTACACTAGATTTCAATCTAATCCAAAATAATCACACTTAAATGTTGTTAAAATAATTCCTAGATATCTATCCGGTACTACTAATTCTGGTTTATGGTATGAGAAAGGTATGTCTTATGAGATTATAGATTATTGTGATGCTGATTTTCTTGGAGACAGAGTAGAGAAGAAAAGTACCAATGGATGTTGTTACTTCTTTGAAAAAAGCTTGATCACTTGATCATGCAAAAAGCAGAATACCATTGCACTCTCCATCACCGAAGCTGAATATGTAACTATTGAAAACTGTCACACCTAGATGCTGTGGATAAGGAACTAGCTAGGAGATTATCACTTGAGATATTCCAAAATCGCTATCTTGTATGATAATACTAGTGCTATTAATCTTGCTAAGAATCCTATTCAGCACTCTAGATTCAAGCACATTGATTTTAAACATCATTTCATTCAGGATCATATTCAAAAAAGAGATATTAAGTTAATGTTTGTGAATACCGAGGACCTAGTGTCTGATATATTCACAAAATCATTAGCTAAAGATCACTTTTGGGCTTTGAAAGGGCTTTTGAACTTAAAGATTTTTAAATCTGCATAAACATTCATGCTCAAGCATCTTTGGGCATTCCCCTTCATTGCTTTGAACTGAAGCCTAAATAAGAAGATTAGTTTGCAAAGTTTAGAACATCAGTTTGTACGGGCAAAGAATCGGTTCATAGATCAAAAAGTCAGTGTGCAAGCTTAGAAAGGAGTTAAGGTGATAAGAAAGAAGGTCAGAGGATTAGGAAATAATGAACATATGCTTTCACAATGTTCAAAATTTGAAGATGAGTTAACCGTGAGAAAGCCAAGTTGCTCTGATGGGTCAGAAAGTGGTTGAGTTTCTCCAAAAGTAACTTCAAGCATCAGAAAGCTCCGTTTTTGAAAGAAATGAAAAAGACAAGATAATTTCCACTTTTTTGAGCTTCTCTCTCCCATGTCACTTCACCTTTGGTCAGTCAAGTCCTATCACTTAAATAACTCCCTACTACTCATAAAACACACTTTTAACCTCATCTTCTACCATATGCTTCCTCAACTGTTTCATATTTTCTTCACTCTGACCCTCATTCCTGTAACCAAAGTCACTTTCCATCTTTTAAACCTTCATCTTTCTAATCTTTTCAAGCTTCAACCTTTCTTGTTCTATCCTTACACATAGCCCTTTCATTGTTGAAAGAAGAGAACTTGATCATTCTGTTGACAAGAAGGCTCCTTTTCATATGTATGATGATCTAGTAATACAAGATCATTACATAAAGAATTTTTCTCTAAGAAAAATGGCACCTAGAACGCCATTAAGAAGAGAGTTTCGCGAAGAAATATCTGTTCTTAATGAAGTTTTTTCTTTTCAAAGATAGGAGGAATATTTAGAGATCAATGATAGGGTCTTTCCTATATTGGTAATGGCTTTCTACTGATATCTTGAAGAAACCTTAGCCTTATCCTTGATGACTATGATCAGAGACTGTGCCATCAAAGTTAACCCTACCAAATTATCCAAGATCATTAAAGCACCAAATGCTAGCATTGTCTGCAGTTGTTCACCCAATTGGGCTCACTCTTTGGGTATAAATGAAGGAGGCGTGTCAAGGTACCTTATTAATTCCATTCTTCACAAAACACATGAGATCACTACTGCTATGCTAAATGCAAGGGCTAGGAAAGTATACACGGTAGTATAATTCTCCATTTTATCCTGTATAGGAAGCACGAATGCATTGGTTAGCATGGACTGCATGCCACTATATTGTTTTCTGGAAAAAAGAAAGATGAATTTGCCAAGACTCATATTGGATTAAATGATTAGTGTAACTATGAAAGAAAAATAGAAGATTGCCAGTGTTCCTTATAGGATGTTGTTAACGAGGCTCCTTCAGCATATGTACTTTCCTCTCTCCAAGGAATAGTATAAATACACAGAAGGAATTGTATTCGCCTCCTCCTCCTTTAGAACTTCAAAGAAAAAGTCCACAATCTCAAAATTTGAGCTAATAAGGCCAAGTCCAAAGACAAAGGGAAAACAAACCAGAAAATCCTCCCGAAAGGTTGAGTCTCAAAAAGAGATTGCTAAAGGAAAGAGGAAGTTAATGCTCCTAGAGAGTGAGAGTAAGAACTCAAAAGAAGAAATTACAACTAAAATTCCTCTGAACAGTGAAAGAAGAACAAAAATAAGGGAAGAAAGAGGACATGAGCAAGAACCTTGTAACATTCTAACTTTCAACACAATATGCCTCAGACGTATTATACTTAATTGTTAGTTGTTACTCCTTCGTCTCAGAATTTTACTCAATTTTAAGGCTTTTGAAAATAAGTCTATGGAAAATATGACCCAATTTTTTTTTGAAAGACCAAACTATGAGCCGTTCGCTTATAAGTTATAGCGTATAACTATTCATCATATAACATATGTATAGAACACAACAGAGTCTAGCACAAACAGGGCACATCGTCATATCATAACGTTAACCTCAAGTATCAAGTTAAATAATAATAATCATAGTTGTAACACCCCGATTTTTCTGTCTGAGGGAAATGACCAAAATGCCCCTGAGGTCATTTCCTGACCCGAGTTCGAGGGTAACCAACTCGGTCGTCCTCGAAGGGTCAACTCAATGTTTGAAGGGGATTGAATGGTCTTTGAATGCTTCCGGAAGCGAAAATCTCGTTTTCCGCAGTTTCAGGTCAAAATGACCAAAATACCCCTATAGCGTTTTTACGCGGGTAAAGGTGCCGTTTGAGCCCGGAACTTTCCCCAGAGGTTTAAAAACATGTTTTCATGTGTCTAGAGGTCTCTGTTCAAGTCCCGGTGGCCCCGGGCAGTTTTAGTGCAAAATTACGATTTTGCCCCTAGAATAGTGTTTTTGAGCTTAATGACGTAATTAAGTAAACCTAAGCAATATTAGGCTCTAAACGAAGATTAATTAATTTCCCTAATTAATCTAGAGTCAAAATAATTTATTAAAGTTAATTAGAACCTAAAATTGCTTAGATTAAACATTAAATCCCTTTTTAGAACTCAAGACTCCTAGTCTTGGAATCTTGAATAGTGTTTTCTCTCTCCAATTCCTTAAATCAAGGAAATGTGTCTAGAGTTGTTTAGACTCTAAATTGAGGATTTAACTCACTAATGGTGCAAGACCACTCCTTAATTATGTCTAGACCACCTTAATTATCCATTTCCCTTGCCTAAACACTTTCTTACAAATTCCTAATCTTATGCATAATCAAAGATACACCTAAACACAACTCTAAACCACAATTAAAATGCAAGAAACTCTCCTCCCTTGGCTGATGAAGTTTCGGCCAGCACACTCCACATTGGCCGCATGTTTAATTATTTTCTCACTCAAAGAACCATGCTTGAGGCCATACCTTGAACCATACCTCACCATACCTTAAGCCATACCTCACCATGCCTCAAGAACACATTATCTCACCTCATGGAACTCATGGATGCCTCCAATTCTGCACCTCATGGCCGAAAACACCTTCAGCCCTCACCCCCTCCATTTGTTTCATTTCGCTATAAATAGAATGCCTTGAGGAGCTTGCACCACTTTTAGATCATTTGCTAAGTTTAGGAACACTCAAAGCTTTTCTTTTTCTCTCAAAGTCTTTGTGTTCTTCAAGTTCTTGGAGTTCTTCAAGTTCTTCATCTTCTTCATCTTCTTCTTCCATCTTCAAGTTCATCACATCAAGTAGGGATTTTCTTTCATGTATTCTTTTCTTTAAAGTTCTTGTTTCAAGCTTGATGTTCATAGTTTCTCTTGGTTCCTTTTAGAACTTCTTTTCTTCTCCTTCTTCCTCTTTATGTTTCGGCCATGGGCCTTTGGGAATGAAGGAATGAGAGCTTGATGATGAGAGTTTCATGATGATGTTCATCACTTGAAACAAACTCTAGAGCTTGATCTTTGTTCTTGAGCAAAAATGTTTTTTTAGTTTTTCCTTTCTTGAACTCTTGAGAACTTTAGCTTTGATGATGTTTTAAAATGGCTCTATGAACTCAATGATGAGGACTCATGATGTTAGTGTTAATATATCATCAAGATCATGAACTCTAGAGTTTTAAAATGTTCCTTTTCCTTCTTGAAGATTTCAGCCATTTCCTTAAATTTTTCTAAGCTTCATGGTTTGATTTCCTAAAAATATTATGTTGAGTTTTAAGAACTCTAAGCTTGACTTTACCTTGTTTGGATGAGTTTGTGTTATGGTTTAAATTCCTTTAAAGTCTTGCTAAGAGCTCTAGAAAGATAAAATGAACTTGCATAATTTATTTTATGCTTGCATATTTACATTCTTGCTATGCATCTTTACTTTCTAGCTATCACCTAAAAACATAAAGATTAAAATGGAACTTGTATCATCACTTAATTTAATTCTCGAAGCCTTTCTATTTCGGCCTTAAAGTCGATTGTTGTTGGGCCTAGAGCACTAAAATAAAAAATTGAACTTGCATTACCACCTAATTAATTTCTCGAATGCCTATTTATTTTGGCCTTAAAGTCGATTGTTGTTGGGCCAAGAGCACTAAAATAAAGAATTGAGCTATGCATATTTACCCTCAAGCTTGCACGTTTAAGTTTATGCCTCGCATATTTACTTTCAAGCTTGCACGTTTAAGTTTATGCCTTGCATATTTAAATTTAAGTCATCACTTTACTTTGTAAGCAAGATTAAAAATGAAAAGTATGAGCACGTTCAGTTTATGTCGGAACTTAAGAACCTAGAGCTCAAGGACTTGCCCATTTCATTCCAAGATAAAGTTAAATATGAATGTATTCCTTGAATGCATAATTTCGGCCAAGTAGTGATGATGGACTTGCAATGAGTTTTCATCTAGCTACTAAGACCAATAGTCTATGTTTTAAGTTTTCCTTAAAGCTTTACAAATCTTTATAAGGTTATGTCATCACAAGTTGTGATTTTATTATCTTTTAGGGGATGGAATATGTTTTGGTTAGTGACCTAAGGCTTCTCTTAGCCTTTTGATGAATTAAAATATTTTGCAAAGAGTTTTTAGAAATTCTAAATTGATTCCAAGAGAAACTAGTTAACTCATGTACCTAGAAATGTCAATTTAACTCTCTCATTTAAGTTAAATGTTTTCGGTTCTGATGTGATGAGTGTGATGCTGTATGATGATGTTTTTATGTGTTGGAATGTGTGAAAATATCATGTGATGATGTAGAAGCGATCCTATGCATGATAGGTAAGAAACTAGCTAACTAGAAATACCGTAAAGCTAGAATTTAACATAGTTTTGACCCATTTGTTTATGGAACTAATCCAAACTGTTTTAATGGGGACATAATCAGATTTAGATTGTTTAGACATGAAAAACTTGGTATCATTTGGATTAGAATCGAATTCTAGCACCTATAGGGAAACTAGTAACTAGAAAACCGTAAAAGTGCAAGTTTAGAACTCTTAGAACGTTTACTTTTCTGGATTCTGTCCAGCACCCTTACAACATGATAAACATGATTAATAATTAGTCCTTGAGCATAGGAATGTCTCATAATTGATTTAGATTTAATATATAGCGCCTTCGGCGAAGACGGAACCGAGAAAGGGTCTAAAACATAAGTTCTAGAACCCCGTAAATACAAGTTAGAGATTCTGCCCTATGCTTTTCAGATTTAAGTATGAACATGAGGATTATGAATGATGATTAATTATGAGCCCTTAGGTGCATAAAGATATGAGTGACGAATGTAGAGAACTATATCTCAAGATTAAGACCCGTAAGGGTCAAAGCATAAACTACCGTAAGGGTAAGCGTTTGAATGTTTTATAATGATGCATGTAGTATGCAAATGTTGATGATGTTATTCATATGAGGAATTCATGAGGTTATATGTTTATGTGGCATAAAACAAATTTGGAAGGAAATTCGGTGTAATGACCATTGTGCCGCCGAATTTCCGACAAATTTGGGGACTTAAAGAGATTTTGAAAATTAAGGTACTAAGATGGGTTCTAGGATGACACCGGTTCGGCCGAGCACCTCCATAGAACTCATGTGACATCGGTACCATTTTATACTCTTAGGTGACACCGGTTCGGGCGAGCACCCCTAAGAGAATTGCCCCCTAACCCGTACTCAGATAGTCGGGATTTATGATTTATGATACGCTTATCGTTAAGTGGTAAGTAAGAACTAGTGACGACTAGTTAAGGTATGAGCTCATAACCTAGATGTATGACACGCCTCGGGTGACACCGGTTCGCCGAGCACCCCTAGTTCGATTGTCTTTTAGGGTGGCCCATGAGGAAGAGAAGTTTCATGATTATGATTATGTCACTAAGTTTTGTCCCATATGAATGTTACTATTGCCACTTTATGCCACTAAGTATGATGATGCTTGATGTTATGTTTTATGTATGTGCATTAGGTAGTGCCATGCATACATTTTCTATTATGTTGCATCCATGACATTAAGATCATCCTAAAATGAATGGACCTTGGCTAAAATATATTTTAAAGTTTAAAATGAACTTAATACATGCTCAGCCATTTTGTATAAATAAACCCAAGGTTCCTGAGGACGTAGATGATGACACCTAGGCAGTAGGAGGCCCTACTGAGATTCTTTAGCAAGATTCTCACTCCCCCTATCTCTTTCTTTCTGTCACGTCTTCAGATGGCGACGTTCGTAGTGTTCGTGGACACGTCGACATGGGAGGTGCACTATGACCCGACTCACGGGTCATACCATTTTGAGGGACAGTGCACGGTGCGGGTTTTCATGTTCGTAGGACGCCCCTTCGCCCATCCCGTGCACACCCATCGCTTCTCCCCGACTGCACCCTATGGCGACGACGAGCGGGTTTTTGAGTGCGCGCGTATGCATGATGAGAGAGTGCTCCGCATGCACACCGCCGCCCTAGCCATGCGAGACTATCCCGATTACGTGCCCCGGACTTACTTCTCGGAGACCGACCCGTCCGAGGACCCGCCTACCCATCCGTATAGCGAGAGCTCTGCCCCCTCACCTCCACCGTTGAGGGAGGGCAGTGAGGATACCGTGACTCAGCCACGGCTTGCGCAACGATCGGAGATGCGACCATACCGCGAGGGTCACTCTCGAACCCCGTTCTGCCTCTTCACGTCCGAAGAGCTCGCCCGGTTTCCCAGATATTTGCCTCGTTCGCGAGATGGACGCCAGTAGGAGGTGACGATCGTCCGATGGAGTACCCGGTTAGAGCACACACCACTTAGATGAGGATAAACCTTCTTTTGTTTAGAGGTTATCCCATTAGATGCACTCGGGTAGGGGAGTAGATCATGTTTATGTTTATGTTGTATTTCTTTTCATGTATTTTCCTTGTACTAAAGTAAGTCCCATACTTATAAGTGGGCAAGTTATATATATAAGAGATATTATTCAGTGTTGTTCATGTTGTGCCTTATGTTATGATGTTGTGAGATAATTGTTTTACTTTACATGGTTTATCGCTTATCGCATCACGCGGCTCTCACTTTTTATTTCAAAAAAAAAATTTACCCGTATTTTCCGCTAAGTATTTCTAAGTAAAATTAAGAACTATGAAGTAACAGACTAATGTTTAACCTATGTATGTTCTAGAGTATTGGGTTAAAAATTAGGATGTTACAATAGTGATGATATAGGAATATTCCACAAACATACTATAACAATAATACCACATCAGGTATACTAAGCCCACCTGTAAAGGTTGAGTATACAACAATTCAAAAACTAAAATAACTATGATATAGCTAAGCTCTTCATGACTAAGTTACGAGCTCATACGAAGGCGGGACAACTCTTACGGTTGTGAAAATAAAAGGCTATGTCTCTGCTTCTACTGCACTACTCTGATCTAGTCCGCCATGCAACTCCTATGCCAGCATCTCAAAGAAGTTCACTGGCATCACCATCAACCTTGTCTAAAGACGAAGATGGTAAGAAAAAAAAGGAGTGAGAAACTTATACAAGAATCTCAGTAGGTTTCCATCTCCATACACATGGCATTATCATCGTTCCCAGGAACCTCGGGTTTCATTATGAAAGTAGTGGGCATAAATAAGATTTGTTTATTAATTTCCAAATACCATTAACCGAGGCCCATATCTTTTAGCATGAATCTTAATGTATGAATGCAACAGGTATATCATGTATGCATGGCAATGCCTCAGTGCATTAGTAACATATACAAGTAACATAGCCTTACTCATAACATGAATTAATAACATGTAAGTTCATAACAAAAGATAAGTTAAAGAACTAAAGCAGTGGCAAATAAATGAAGACATAATAGGGCAAATGCAATAAGTCAAACGTCTTTTAACATGCATGGGAAGGCAAGAGGACCCAGATAATTTACTTTCTCATGAATGAATTCTCAAGTTTCTTTCTCATCAATCCACCCTCTTACGTTAACACCAAATCTAACCTACATGCCTTCCTCGGTGATTTTAAAATTTACACAAGAACTAACCAACCTACCGATCGCCTAGGATTAGCTTAACCTAACTAGCCGTCGCTAGATTTAACATGGGGTAATAGAGGGGGAGAAACACATCACTTACTTGCCTTTCTTATTATGAATATGCAACTTACTTAGATCACCTCTCATAATCTTTAATTCGGGGAGTCTAGAGGATCATTTCCATGTGTTTTATGTCACCACAAACTTAGCATGTTATATTGAGATGCAAAAATACAAACATAACATATAATATCACATGCTTTCATATTACTCATCATCATATGCATCTCAAATATTCCAAGTGTAATCATGACATGCCATAATAAATTATGTAATTGATAGCCAAGTATGCAACATATTCAACACATATATCCTCAAGCCATGTCATGAACCAATCATCTCATAAAATAAATATACTCATTAGCCCTTAAACGAAACCAACTACAAGTCGAGTAAACCTAACTTTCGAGATTATTCTTTTAATTACAACGATTTTCACTAATTTTTAACCTCATGAGGATAATTAAACAATGCTAGACAGGTTGGGCAGTGTTTAAAATTAAACAATTTCAGTGTTCTAGAAGTTACGTTTTTTACCCTTTCTCATTACTAACTTTTTCTAAGATGCTAAAATTAATTCCTAAACAGTTTATTATGGATTCTAACACATAGACACATGAAAAAACACATTTTTACCAATTAAATGGATGCTGAAACAGAATCTATAATTTCAGTTTTTGAAAGCTTTAGAAATCACATTTTTTATCCTTTTTAGTTAATAGTCTTGCCTAAAGTGCCAAGAATGATTACCATAATAATTAATAATAATTTTTACACATTTAAACCACTCCAAACAGCATATATCAGGTCTGAAAATGCTAGAACAGAATCTGAAATTTAACTTCCAAGAAGCATTCAAAGTTGCAAAGTAAGGCATTTCTAGTAATTAGTTTCACTCAAAATTTATTCTAAGTCAGAGGACACCCTTAAAAGCAAATTATCCGTATAGAAACATAAATAAATACCTTAGGTCAGTAGCAAAAACTTAAAGTTTCATTAATAGGATTTTGATCATAAAATCTTACTTCAATACTTTTAGGAGTTATCAATCCTTTTAAGAGAAACCACAAGGTCCAAGTTTTGAAACCTCAGAGCAATGATACACTAAACTTTAAAAACTTTCTTCCCTAGAAACCAAAGCATATTTGTAAAGATAAATGCCCGTGGAACCAAAATTCCTAGGTAAGTTGAAAGGGATAAGTCTTGAGCTTTAGATATTTAGGTGATGACATAACTTAAACGTGCTAATGCAAGCCTCATTTTAATTTTAATATAATAAGCTGATAACAATGGAAATATAAATATGATATGCAAGGCTTGAAAATAAACATGAGAATGCATGCTCATTTTTAATCTTTAAGGTTTAAATGACGGATTGAAATATAAATATGTTAGATAAGAAATATAAACATGAAATACAAGTTCATTTACTTATCTTCAAGATTTAGGTGATAACTTGGAAATAAACATGATATGCAAGGCTCAAATATAAATATGAAATACAAGGACTTGAAAAATAAATATGAAAGCATTTTCGTTTGTTATTTCTTTAGGTCCTAGGCTCAAGACTCCTATTTAAAGTAACAACTCTAAAACACTGATCAATCTTACAAAATGGACATGAGCTTTAGAGTCTCCCATTATTATGGTTCCAAGAACTTTGTCTCCTTAGACTCACTATCAAGCTCAAAAGAAAAACTATCAAAGAAAACAAATAATATTTTCATTTATTTCTTTAAGAATTAAGCACAAGCCTATTTAGAGTAACAACTCTAAAACACCGATCAACCTTAAGTTGAAAGGGGTAAGTCTTGAACTTAAGATAATTAAGTAATGATATACACATATTATTCCATTTTTGCTTAATCTTTTAAAACCAAAATGGAACCAAAACTTTGGGCACTAAACGATCTATCACATGATGGTTTTATAACCATTACCAAGATCCATCATCATCAAGCCATAGCTTCAATATTTCATTGACAACCAAAACCAAAACTAGAAAGAAAGAAAGAAAACCAAACCGAAATGGTGAAGAAGAAAGAAAAGAAAACAAACTCAATCGAATATTTATCATCAAGCTGAAAATAAAATAAAAGAACACAACATTCCAATACTCTAAAGGTTTTGAAAATAAAGAAAGATTTAAGAAAGAAAACCAAACAAAAATCTTTACCAAAGATTTTGTTTTTGTTGAAAGAAAAGAGCTTGATCTTTGCAAGACAATGAGAAGAACAAATCTTCTCTTGGAGTCTTGAACAAGTTTAGCCAATGGGGAAGGAAGAAAAAGAAGATCTTTCTTGAGTTGTGGTGTTTAGAAATAGAGAGGTTGGGTATTTTTATGGATGATCTATGGTGGTGGTGTGGTGCTTTGGGGTTGAGAGGTGGTGGTGGACGGTGGTTATTGTGGTGGTAGAAGGAAAAGAGAAATCTTTGAGAAAGGAGAGAAGAGAGAATTTGCAAGACAACTTTTTTGGACAAGTTGTGATTCCAAAAAAGTGAATGGTAAAGTGTGTGTTTTTTTGGAGTATATATGTGTTTTATAATGAAAATGTGAGAGTGTGATAGGAGGTATGAGTGGCCATGAGGGAGGTATGGGCAAGGAATGGCTAGCCATCATGGAGGTATGGGGGGGATATTTTCTTTTCATGTGTACTAGGAATTGGATTTAGAGATAAATTTGATTTGGCACTTGGTTAGGAATTGTTAATGGAGTGTTTGGGCTAGTAACAAACAATTAAGGCCATGCAAGACAAGATTAGAAAGTTGTCTTGCTCAATTAGTGGAGTCAAATCTCCATTCAACAAGATTCTCCATCACATCTTTGATTCCTTAATTTAAGGAATTGGAAAGAGAAAATAATATTTCATTTGATATGACACAAAATCTTGAATTTAAAAAGGGATTTTGAGTTTCATTAAGTAATCTTAGGCCTTAATCAACTCCAATTAATTATTTTGACTCTAGATTAATTATTAGAATTAATTAATCTTTAATTAGAGTCTAATATTGCTTAGATTTCTTTAATTACATCATTAAGCCCATAATGCACTAGTTAGGGGTAAAATGGCAATTTTGTACAAAACTCCCGGGATCACCTGGGCACAGACATTAAATACCTCTTAAAAATGACATTCCAAACTTTCAGGTGAAGTCTAGGCTCAATCGGCAATTAATTTTGTGTTAATTAGCCACATGGGTATTTTGGTAATTTTATGCAGAAAAACCAAAAATTGAGATTTTCATCTCTAACAATACACATAACACAATTAATCCCCTTCAAGCATTAAAATATTCACTCGAGGTTAGCCTGGACTGGCTGTCCTCTGTCCCCGGGCAAAAATGACCTTAGGGGCATTTTGGTCATTCGTACACAGGGAAAAATTAGGGCATTACAAACCTCCAATGCCTCGTCCATCTTCAGAAACCAACAATGATTCTTCTGATTTAGTTAGTAGGCAACAAAAAGAATAAAAAAAAGGCCTGATAAACCAATAGCATTCATCAGAAGAAGAGATATTGAGCTCGGCTCAAACATATTCCTAAACATGAGTCAAGAATATCTATGCTGATGAAAGAAGTCGCAAAGTATCAACAAGTTAGTTACAAGGTCATCTTTACTGACTCTGAAGAAGCTACAGAGAAAGAGGCATAAGCAGAAGCAACCTCATCTGAGGAAGAGCAAAACCTGCTCAGGATTGAAAAGGCCAGACTGAGTGAAATGTTCAGACCTAAGCTTATTATTGAAGAACCAACTGAGGATGCTCATGAATCAAAGACTGCTATCATTTTAATGGTCCCTTAACTTCTTTCTTCCTTTCGTATAACTTCTGTGGAGGAAGAAAAAGATAGGACATTAGAAGCTGGTGTTCCTCTTCCTGAAAAAGTTGCTGCTTCTATGTCAGTTCAAATGCTTAATATTGTTTCTGCTCTTTCCACTGAGCCTGCTTTTTCTCCAGCCACCACTACTACTTCTACTCCATCCTCTCCACCTCCTATTGCTGCACATGATGAAACTGAGACTAAATCACCATATTTTGAGGACACTATACCTCTAGACATAGTTGAGCCCTCTTCATGAGTAACTCCATCCACATCTACACCAATTCATCTGCCGCACCATGTAACACCCCGATTTTTCCTGGGTGAAAATGACCAAATACCCCTGAGGTCATTTTTACCTGGTAAATGAGGATCGTCGGTCCCGACCGTCCTTAAAGAGCTGTTTTAATGCTAAACATGGACTATGTGTGTTATGCGTGTTAATAGAGGAGAAGAATCTCATTTTTGATTTCCTACACTCGAAATTACCAAAATATCCCTGCAACTAATTAACAATGAAATTAATTGCCGATTAGACCCGAACTTTACCCGGGAGTTTGAAATGTCATTTTTAAAGGATGCATGATGTTTGTTTAAGCTCGGGCAGTCCCGGGGAGTTTTTGTGCAAAATTATCATTTTGTCCCGAATTAGTGCATTATGGGCCTAATGGTGTAATTAATGAAACCATAGCAATATTAGACTCTAATTAAAGATTGATTAATTCTAGTGATTAATCTAGAGTCAAAATAATTAATTGAGGTTAATTAGGGCCTAAGATTGGTTAAAGAAACGCAAAATCCCTTTTTTAATTCAAGACTTTATGTCATGACTTATGAAATAGTGTTTTCTCTCTCCAATTCCTTAAATTAAGGAATCAAAGATGTGATTGAAATTCTTGTTGAATGAGGTTTGACTCCACTAAGTGAGTAAGAGCACCCTTTAACCATGTCTTAAGTGGCCTTAATCACTCACTTTCTCACCTAAATACTTGATTACAAACTCCTAATCAAATGCCTAATCAAATATACTCCTAAACACACTTCTAATACACATGAAATGATCAAATGTTCTCCCCCATTTTCCTTGAAGAACCGGTGCCACCCCCCTCCATTCAACCCATCACATTTTGATTTAATCACTTACACACTCAAGGAAAACTATACCCAAACCCATACCTAGCCATTCCTACACCACTCCATGTAATGATACACACAAATGAGATATTTTTCCCTCTCATTTCCCTCCATGAAGCTGTGGCGTCCTTCCCTCTCTCATTCTCTCATGTTGTAATTTCTCTATAAATACACACTCAAGGAAACTCACAATACCATTTTGCTCATTCTTGCAATTTTAGTTCAAAGATCATTCAAGTTTTCTTTCTTCTCTCTCATCCTAAAGGTTCTTCTTCTTCTCCCTCCTTCTTCAAAGAAACCACCATTAACCACCACATCCCAACCTCAAACCACCACCTAACCACCATAGACTTTCCCTAAAACACTTAACCTTTCCACTTCCGAGATCAAAAACCAAGACAAACTTTCCTTCTTCTTTTCCTCTGCTTGGTCGAAACCACTTTGAGTTCCAAGGAAGAATTATTCTTCTCATCTCTTTTCAAGATCAAGCTTTTTTCCTTTCAACAAGAAAATATCTTTGGTAGGGGTTTTGTTTCAAAGTTCTTTTTCTTTTTCTTTGAATCATTTTCGGTTGGAATGTTAGATTGATTGGAAATATTTTCTTCTTCTATTTTCTCTTTATTTTTGATTTGATGATGAAATAATGAATGAGTCTTACTCTTGACATTTTTGGTTTTTGGGACTTCCTTTTCTTCCTTTTTCATTTTGGCCTTAAAGGCCTTTTGTGTTTCAAAAATAGTGGCTTGATGATGAGGGTTCTTAGATGATGATAATGAGATTATCATATCTGTGACATCTGAAGCTTGAACTTTGCTTTTTGTTTTTTCAAAGAACCATAATGAATAAAGTGTTAGTTTCTTTATATTTCATTTCTTTGAGCTTGATGGTGAGTCCAAGCAAAATAAATGTTCTTGGAACCATGGTGTTAATGGGCTCTAAAGGTCATGTCCATCTTGTAAGATTGATTGGTGTTTTAAAGTTGTTACTCTAAATAGGAGTTTTGAGCTTAGGCCCTAAATAAATAATAAATGGAAATGCATTCATATTTATCTTCCAAGTCTTTGCATTTCATATTTATATTTGAGTCTTGTATATCGTGTTTATTTCCAAGTCATCACCTAAATCTTGAAGATAAGAAAATGAACTTGCATTTCATGTTTATATTTCTTGTTTAGCATATTTATGTTTCAAGCCATCACCTAAACTTAAAGATTAAAAATGAGCTTGCATTCTCATGTTTATATTCAAGCTTTGCATATCATATTTATATTTCCATGGCCATCACCTTATAATATCAAAATTAAAATGAGGCTTGCATTAGCATGTTTAAGTTTATGTCATCACCTAAATATCTAAAGCTCAAGACTTACCCTTTTCAACTTACATAGAAATTTTGGTTCCATGGGCATTTGTCTATACAAATATGTTTTGTTTTCAAAGGAATAAAGTTTCAAGGTTTGGTGTATTATTACCTTGAGATTTCAAAAAGCTTATGTCTTATAGTTTTCCTCTGAGAAAAATGTTAATTCCTAAAAGTATTAAAACATGATTTGTAACATCCTAATTTTTAACCCAATACTCTAGAACATAATTAGGTTAACCATTAGTCTGTTACGTCATAGCTTCCTTAATACTTTAAAATACTTAGCGGAAATATTGGTAAATTTTTTTTTGAAATCATAGGAGCAAAGTGAGAGTCGCGCGACACGATAAATAATAAAGCACGAACGGAATTAAGCAAGCATCTCATAATAGCATGACATAAGCAAGCAAAGACACATCACAATAGAACTGAACTGCATATTTATATAATATTATATGATACGCCCACTCATGGAGAGTGGGGCTTAGTTTAGTACATCATGAACAGATACAACTAAAAAGCAAATACAAAGGAAAGTACGACGAAAAATATAAAAGCAACTCCCCTACCCAAGTGCAACTAAAGGGATAACCTCTAAACAAAAGGAGGTCCATCCTCATCTAAGTGGTGTGTGCTCTACCCGGGTACTCCATCCGTCGTACGTCACCTCCTACTGACGTCCATCTCGCGAGCGAGGCACATACTCGGGAAACTGGACGAGCTCCTCGGGCGTATAGAGGCGGAACGGGGATCTAGAATGACCCCTGCTATGTGGCCGCATCTCCGGTCGTCGTGCGAGCCGTGGCTGAGTCACGGTATCCTCACTGCCCTCCCTCATCAGTGGTGGAGTGGGGGCGGAGCTCTCGCTGTACAGATGGGTAGGCGGGTCCTCCGACAAATCGGTCTCCAAGAAGTAAGTCCAAGACACGTAGTCGAGATAGTCACGCATGGCTGAGACGGCGGTGTGCATGCGGAGCACTCTCTCGTTATGCGTACGCGCGCACTCGAAAACCCACTCATTGTCGCCGTAGGGTGCTGCCGGGGAGAAGCGATGGGTATGCACAGGGTAAGCGAAGGGACGTCCAACAAACATGAAGACTCGCACCGTGCACTGTCCCTCAAAATGGTATGATCCGTGCTCCGGATCATAGTGCACCTCCCACGTCGGGTGGTCCATAAAAACCACGAACATCGTCATCTGAAGACATGACGGAAAGAAAGAGATAGAAGGAGTGAGAATCTTGGTAAAGAATCTCAGTAGGGCCTCCTACTACCTAGGTGTCATCATCTACGTCCTCAGGAACCTTGGGTTTAGTATACAAAATAAGTGAGCATGCATTAAGTCTATTTTTAGGTTCTAAAACATATTTAGCCAAGGTCCGTTCATTTTAGCATGATTTCTTAATGTCATGGATGCAATCATATTAAAGAATGTATGCATGGCTCTACTTAATGCAAGAATAATCATAACATTAAGAACTTCATAATAGTGGCATAAAGTGGTAGTTAAATACTCATATAGGAATCTTTGTGACATAAACATCATACTTTACTTCCTCATAGGTCACCCTAAAAGACAATCGCTCTGGGGGTGCTCGGCCGAATCGGTGTCACCCAGAACGTGTCACATCTTTAGGTTATGAGCTCATACCTTAACTATTCATCACTAGTTCTTACTTATCAATCCCGATAAGCGTAACATAATCATAAACATAATCCCGACTTATCCAGTACGTGCTAGGGGGCATTTCTTGGGGGTGCTCGGCCGAATCGGTGTCACCCAAGAATTCATCTTGGTACCGATGTCACATGAGTTCTTTGGAGGTGCTCGACCGAACCGGTGTCATCCGAGAACTCATCTTAGTACCTCATAAAAATCTCATAGGTTTTCAAAAACTTTCTGAGTCCTCGAATTTGTTAGAAATTCGTCAACATAACTGCAGCATGCCGAATTTCTTCCAAATTCTTCTTTATGCCACATAAGTCATTCAAACATGCATCCTCCATCATAATTTTCATGCATTCACATAATCATTTTCATGCGTTCACAAGCAACATTAAAAATTTATTATGCTCTTGGTCCTACGGTATCTTATGCTTTGACCCTTACGGGCCTTAAACTTGTGATGTAATTAACCTATCATCTCCTATCAACCTTTTATGCACCTAAGGGTTCTCTTCTAATGGATCTCATCATTATTTATGCTCTCTATTAAATCTGAACAACATCATTCCTTAGGGGCAGCATTATAAACTTATAATTGCGGGGTTCTAGAACTTACGTTTTAGACCCTTTCTTGATTCTGTCTTCGCCTAAGGTGCTATAAGTTCGGCCTAAACCAATTATGAGGCATTCCTATTCCTAAGAACTAATTATAAGCCATGTTCTCTACATTATAAGGTTGCTGGACAGATTCTAAAAATTAAATGTTCTAAGAGTTCTAGAATTGCGGTTTTACGATTTTCTAGTTACTAGTTTCTCTATAGGTGCTAAAATTCAATCCTACTTCAATTGTAACCAAATTTTTCATGATTAAACAATCCTAATCTGATTATATTCCCATTGAAACAGTTTGGGCAGTGTCCAAAAATAAATGGGTTAAAACTATGCTAAATCTTGACTTTACGGTTTTTCTAGAAAGCTAGTTTCTCTCCTATCTTGCATAGAAATATTCCTACCTCATCATACATAATTTTCACACACTCTAACACATCAAAACATCATCATACAGCAGCAAACTTATCATGGAAGGACCGAAATATTAAGTCCCAAAAAGTTGCATAACTTGATATTTTTAAAACACATAAGTTGCTAGTTTCTCTTGGAATCACTTTTAGGACTTCTAAGACTCTTTTGCACGCCATTTTATTTTGTAAAAGAGACTAAAAACATCCTTAGGTCAGTGACCACTTAATCCCTCCTTAAAAGAGAATTAACTTCATAAATCTTGTTGATCCTAATCTCATAGACTTCATGAGGTTTTAAAGAGAATCTTAAAACTTAGATTGTTGGCCCTTATAGCTAAATGAATCTCCTTCCAAGTTCATCATCACTACATGGCCGAATCTTATGCATTGGAAGAATGCTTCCACATTAGACTTTAACTTGAGATAAAATGGGCAAGTCTTGAGCTCTAAGGTCTTTAAGTGATGACATAATTTAAATATGCTATGCACTTCATTTTTATCCTTCATTACAAAGTAAAGTGAGAGCTTAAAGTAAATATGCAAGACTTGAAACATAAATATGCAAGACTTTGAAATAAATATGCAAGTTCATTTCTTTATTTTAGTGCTCTAGGCCCAGCAACAATCGACTTTAAGGCTGAAATAGAAAGGCTTTGAGGTTTAGTTAGGTGATAGTGCAACTTTCATTTTAAATCTTTATGTTCTTTAATGATGAAAAGTAAATATGCTAGACAAGAATGTAAATATGAGATGCAATCCATTCTTTATCCTTTAACTTTAAGCGATGACTTGGAAATTAAATATGAATGCTAAGCTCAAAGTAAATATGTAATGCATAAGCTTGAATTTAAATATGAATGCTAGTCCATTATTTCTTATTAGAGCTCATACAAGACTTTTGAAGGAACTTAAACCTCAACCCAAACTTATCATGACAAGTTAAAGTGAAGACAAGAGTGAACCTTAAGGGTTCTTTAAAACACAAAGTTTCTTTTCTTGAAATGTGGTCATAGATAGCATTTTTATTAAAACTCAAGCTCTTGAGACCTCATTGTGATGAACACATAGTCATCATCTAGAAGCTCTCATCATCAAGCCATTGAAAACCTCATTGGCCAACATGGCCGAAAACTTGGAGGAAGAAAAAGGAGAAGGAACTGAAACTTTTAAGAAGAAAAGGAAACATTTGAAACTCTAGAGACCATGATCTTGATGATGCATTAACACCAACATCATGAGTCCTCATCATTGAGTTCATGTAACCATTTTAAAACATCATCAAGTGAAAGGTTTCAAGGTTCAAGAAGAAAGAATCAAGAGAAAACATCTTTAACTTGAGAACAAAGATCAAGCTTTAGAGATTATTCAAGTGATGGACATCACCACCATGAAACCTCATCATCAAGCTCTCATTCCCTTGTCCTCAAGGTCTATGGTCGAAAATGATGAAGAAAAAGGGGAGGGGGAGAAGTTCTATAAAGACTTCAAGAGAAACCATAAACACATAACTAGAGATGGAACTTAAATAAAGAAAATACTTGAAAGAAAATCCCTACCAAGTGATTTGAAGGTTGGGATGAGAGAAGAGGATGAAGAACTTGAAGAACTTGAAGACTTGAACTTGAGAGAAAAAGGAAACTTTGAAGTGCTCTTTGAAAACTTGCACTTAGCAAATGAACCCAAAATGATGCAAGTTCACCCAAGCATGCTATTTATAGAGAAATGAAACAAATGCAAGGTGCAAGGAGGAGGGAAGGCTTCGGCCATATAGCACAAGGGCAACCCCATGAGTTTCATGAGGTGAGATGTTGTGATCTTGAGGCATGGTGAGGTATGGTTCAAAGTATGGTGAGGTATGGCTCAAGCATGGTTCTTTGAGTGAGAAACAAATCAACATGTGATGCAAATGGGGGAGAGATGGCCGAAGGTGCATCAGCCATGGGGGGCGGATTTCTTGCATTTTAATTGTGGTTTAGAGTTGTGTTTAGGTGTATCTTTGATTAGGATTAAGATTAGGAATTTGTAAGAAAGTGTTTAGGTGAGAAAAATGGGTAATTAAGGTTGTCAAGACATATTTAAGGAGTGGTCTTGCATCATTAGTGAGTTATAAACTCATTTTAGTGCATAAACAATTCTAGACACAATTCCTTGATTTAAGGAATTGGAGAGAGAAAATACTATTCAAGATTCCAAAAGTGAAATCTTGAGTTTTAGAAAAGAGATTTAAATCTAATCTAAGAAATATTAGGTTCTAATTAATTTTAACAATTTATTTTGACTCTAGATTAATTATGGAAATTAATTAATCTTCTATTAGAGCCTAATATTGCTTAAGTTTTCTTAATTACATCATTAAGCTCAAAAACACTATTCTAGGGGCAAAATCGTAATTTTGCACTAAAACTGCCCGGGACCACTGCGACTCAAACAGATGTTTTGAAACATGTAAAAACATTATTTTAAACCTCTGGGGAAAGTTTCGAGCTCAAACAACATCTTTACCCGCATAAAATGCTATAGGGGTATTTTGGTCATTTTGATCCGAAACTGCAGAAAATGAGATTTTCGCCTCTGAAACCACTCAAGGGTCATTCAATCCCCTTCAAACATTGAGTTGGTCCTTCGAGGACTGCTGGGCCGGCCATCCTCAAATTCCAGGCCGAAAATGACCTCAGGGGCATTTTGGTCATTTTCCACTCAAACAGAAAAATTGGGGCGTTACATGATTTACATAACCAAAATCTTAAAATTGGGCCCTTTGATTTTGCTACTAACCTAAGGATATTTACTTGTATTTCTAAAGGGATAAATTAATTACAAGAGTGTTCCTTGACCTAGAATTAATACTAAGAAAGACTAGTTGTTAGAAAATGCTTATTATTACAATTTTGCATGCTTTTGAAAAATTAAATTCTGGATTCTATTCTAACATTTTCAGATCTGATGTATGCTATTTGGAGTGGTTTAGATGTGTGGAACTACTATTAATTAATGTGATAATCATTCTTGGTACCTTAGGCAAGTCTAGTAACTAAAAAGGATAAAAAAATTTGACTTCTAAAGCTTTCTAAAATCTGAAATTGTAGTTTCTGTTTTATCATGTTTAAAAATGGTAGAAGTGTGTTAAACTTAGGTATATATGTGTAAGAACCACTAATAAATGGTTTAGAAATTAATTCTAGTATCTTAGAAAAAATTGGTAATAAGAAATGGTCAAAAACATAACTTCTAGAATACTGAAATTGCTCAATTTCAATTTTGCCCAATTCTATCCAGCATTGTCGAATGATGTTCTTAAGTTTAATAATTAATGGAAACCATTGTAATTGATCTCTTAGATGCATAAAAGAATAAATACAAAAGTTAGGTTTACTCGATTTAGAGGTTTAATCATTTAAGAGATAATGAAAGTGCTTATTTTATGAGATGATGGGTTTACGATATATTTGAGAATTTATGTGATGATTATATTTGCACACTTGGCTACTAGTTATAAGATTTATTGTGGCATGTTATGATTACACTTGAAATGTTCAAGATGCATGTGTTAAAGTAATATTAAAGCATGTGACATTATATGATATGTTTATGCTCTTGCATCTCAATACATGCTAAGGTTAAGGTGACATAAAACACATGAAAATAATCTTCTTGACTCCTTGAATTAAAGGTGTCACGACCCGATTTGGATCATGACCGGCACATGAGGGAAACTGGTCCCTACGTAAGTCTCGTGATTTTTATACCGTACTATATGCTTACTTTAATTCATAAAACATGATTTGATAATTTTTCAGATTAATCATAAATTCTTACTATTGGTAAAATAGACCTCTTCCTCATAAATAAATAGCATAACTGTTGCTATAATATACATCTCAACTGAGTAATCATATACAAAATATCTATAGGTGATATGCTGTAAAATACAAGAATCATGGTATAAAATCAAAATGCAAAATAAACTATATGCAGTCCGGGATCCTGCCCATCACATCACTGGAGCACATCTACCATGAACAAAAGTACTAATGCTTCATGCCAAAGCGAAGCTCATCCAAACTGAAGAAAACTACTGCTGAGGGGGTGGAAAAGGAGAATCCTGTGCTACACCTGAATCTGTGGGAAAAAGGAGAAGAGAGGGGTGAGTTTTGAAAATCAAAACTCAGTGAGTGGATCCTTACTCATAACTGTACATAGGACAGGAAAACATAATATATAAATAATGGTAAAATACAACATTTATAAACAGTTCTATTTACTTTACATATTAATTATAATCATTAAAATTTCAAGAATTACGCAAGAGAACAGAGTGCTCATCAACTATAGGGAGGGTGCAAAGTCCCTGGCAAACAAAGCCCTTAGCTAATGTGATCTCTTCGGTCCCTGGCGGGCCTTGGTATACCAAGGTTAATGGAATAACTGCCATTAACTCACAGTTCTGTTCCTCTCAGTAACTCTCTCTATACTAAAAGCTCTGAATATCAAAAGGGGAGTTCTATGTTTCTAGTTCAATACTTACCATTTATAGCATTTGTAAATTCTTAATTCTCAACTCATAAATCATAGCAATTCTCATCTATTTATAATCGAATAAATTTTACAAATTTAATCATATGAAGCTTTTTATAAAATAAATATGGTCCCATGCGGTTTTAAAATCATATTTTTATGCATAAGTTCAAACGGAACTTTTCTACCGAAATATATATTTTTCATGAAGTCATATCGCACTAAAATCCATTTTAAATCCTCTAAATACTCCGTAATACTAGAAAATAATAATATAATGACCAAACTAAGGCCATGAGCTCAAACCCACTCACCTAGAGGGGTAGAATGTGAACCGCCAACTCCGCGGGGACTCCAGAGAGGACGAATGGCACCAACGTCTGCCATTAAAGCCATAAAACTCTAAATTAGTCTCCGTTAACCACTAGATTACTCAAACACAACTCTAACAATATTGGGGGAGTACTCCCACATAATAAAAATGGAGACAAACCATAACCAATCACCAAGATATGAAATGGGAAGGAAAGGAATAAGAAATGCCTATAAATCTTACCTTTGATCTCTTGGGAGGGAAAGAAATGGGGTGGATTTGTGAGAAAGGAGTGGGAGAGGGAGTTTGGAGAGGCAGGGCTTAGAAATGGGGGAAAATTTCTGAGTTGGGGTGTTTAAATAGGGGTTGGGGTTCTCACTAATGCGAAACGACATGTTTTGTACCGTTCGGGCACTGTTCACACCCCTATAGTGGTGTATGACCGCTATAGCAGTCTTGCCATCACTTATTCCAAGGAGCGAAACAACATTGTTGCCCCCACACATGACCGCTATAGCGGTCTAAGACCGCTTAGACCACTATAGCGGTCTCCAGTACCCCCAAAACATTCTCATGACCGTTATAGCAGTTCTAGACCGCTATAACAATCCCCTGAAGCCAAAAATGCACCACCACCCCTCTATGACTGCTATAGCGGTCACAGTTCACACATTAGCTGTGTTAAGGGTCCTATGGGCATACCGAGGCTTTTCCGACAACATGGGTGGGTCCCAGGGGATCCCGGGGCAAAACGGAACTTATCCACTGCCACGTATATACTGGGTATCACAAAAGGTTATAAGAGGTGATCCAATAAGAAAGTGATCCTTTAGACTCCCCGAATTAAAAGTTATGAAAGGTGATCCTTGCTCTCTATCCCGTACTTTAAGAGTCAGGTGTTAACTTATCATAAGGATAAGAATATGCTAGTGATGACTATTGAGGTATGAGCTCATAACCTAGAACTCTCAAGAGGAGAGAGTAATAAGGTGGCCCCAATAAGAGAAAAGAATAGATTAAGCACCTAAAGAATAAAATGAAGTAATTCATGCCATGTTTACCGTGTGCTATGTACATCACTTATGTCTCTATATAGTATGTTGTACCTTGTATTGACATGCATTTCATGATGAGGTATGGTGCATTCATAACATCCAAGACTCATATTAAAATGAATGGGCCTCGGTAATTGGTATTTTAGAACTTAATAAATAAACCTTATGCATGTCCACTATTTTACAATGAAACTCGAGGTTTTTAAGGACGTAGATGATGACACTAGGATAAGAGGATGCCTTACTAAGATTCTTTAACAAGTTTCTCACTGCCTTTGTCTTTCTTTCCATCGCATCTTTAGAGGACGATGGCGTCGTTCATGATATTCGTTGATGTGCTGACTTGAGAGCTCTATTTTGACACCACAAACCAATCGTACCATTTTGTGGGCCGTTGTTTCGTTCGTCTGTTCGTGTTCTTGGACCACCCGTTTGCCCATCCAGTCTTCAATTTCCGTTTCTCTCCTATGTCGCCTTTTGCCAATAATCTTCTCTTTGAGCGCACGCGACCCTGTGGAGAGTAGATTCGTCACACCCCGGCTGCTGCCTTATCTGTCCAAGACTACCCAGAGTACGTTCCCTGCTTTTCTCCTGCTCATTCTGAGACTGACCTATCCGAGGACTCAGCCACCTAGATACCATCTGATGGTTCTTCCCCCACCATACCTATGGAGATAGGTGGAGGCAGTGAGGCTATGGTGACTTAGCCCATCCAAGGATTTAGAATAGCAATGCAACCCCATCTTGGAGCTCATGTCCGACCCGCTCACCTTTTGGCCACTCCGACCAAACTGGGCCAGTGGATTGGTTATGTTCTTCCTACTTGGGATAGGCAGCAGTAAGAGTTGGTAGCAGACATTGTAGTGCATGCACGCATATCTTACATAAGGTAGCCTTCTTTTGCTTTTAAAGGTTATCTACTTTAGGTGCACTTGAGTAGGCGAGGATCCTAATGTATATATTTTATTTTCTTTATGTATTGGATGGATGGCTATATCAGTTTAACTTATAACGGTGGGTACTATTATATGACTTGGTGTATGGTGAAACTCTTATTATATAACTATGATGGCTTGTTATGTTTATAAACTTATGTTCCATTTATAGTACGATGAGTTCATTTTTGTTATCTGTATGACAAATGACGTAGTTTTTATTTTATTCATGGCTCATGTTTTCATCTTTAATTTCAAAAAAAATTTACCCATATTTTGACTAATTATTTTCTAAAATTAGAATTAAGAACTGGAACAAAAGAGTAATAACTAGTAATTAACTTAAAAATGTCCTAGGCGTGTCAAGTTAAATATTAAGATGTTGCACACCAGCCCTCATCAGAGCCTTTAACCAGCTCTACACAAATCCAACTACTTCTGCAAAATTAAAGGGGCATGGCCTCCAGGTTGGATCATATTGAAGCTTCAAGTATTGGGCATGGTGCCTAACTCCAGAGTCATGAGGAGATCCTGTTGCAAATCCTTCAGAACACTTAGGAGATTCTCAGAGAATTGAGGCACCGAAGCCGATGATTGTATTCCTAGTTTTCAGCACACCTCTTTTTTGTTGATGTCAAAAAGGGGAGAAGAATAGAAAAGAAAAGTGATTGAGAAAATCTAGTGTTGTGGAACTCATGGGGAGCCTATGCTGAGGGGGAACTCAGAGATTTTTTTCAGCATGCATCATTTTTTTTTGTTTTAAAATTATCAGTTTTTTATGCTCTGTCAGATGTTTCTTTTAGCTTTTGAACAATTTCCTTATGCGCATGATATATATATTAATCTCAATTTTTTTTTGTTCAAGATATCATATGTTATAGCTTCCTTTAGCTCTGATATATATTTGTTTTGAGCCTTGGTACATATCGATGCCTATTTATCAAGCTTAGCTAATCTTGAATCTTACTTAAGATGTATGCTTCTTATCTCTTAGTGTTAGCTCTGATTTGTTTATCCATTAAGCACACTATGATACTTAGCTCATCTGTATACCTTTGATTAGCTCTAATAAGTATGGATTAAGCACAAGCATCCTCTTTGCTCTGATGCGCTTATCTGTTATGCTTCAATATGTATGTCTTGTTTTTCATGCTTAATTTTTTTTAAAACATATATACTCTGACATACATATGCAATGATTTCATGAGCTATGTATGACTTGATCAAAATACAGTTATGATTAGTTCCTGTTGATCTTCAAAAAGTTGTTCTTACATGCTCTGATATAACTGAGATTAGTCCATGAGCCTCAGAAATCTCTCATGTGTGCAAAGCCTATATGTTGCATATGTTTTCATGAACAAAATCGCATCATGTTTTGAAAACATGCTTGGAAAAATTGTGCTATATAAGAAACTCATCAAGAGAAAATATTACAAGTATTACTTGTTGTAAGTAGAAAAAAAACACGAGAATGGGGGTTGAATCATGTTTGAACTTTTCTCCATTCATTGAAGATCTAAAAAAATTTATTGAAAAGGCTATCAAGATGAACTTGTAGTGTAGTGGAAACCAGCATTAAGCACTTTCAAAAAGTGAGCTTTCTGAACTTGAGCAAAAAAGGAAAAACGTATAAAAGCCTTTTCAAAACTGGAAACTAAAACAATAACAAATATGGAAATAAAAGGAGATGAAGGATTGAGAAGAACTAACATGAAGGGTTTTGTACTGGTTCGGCCAACCTGCCTACATCCAATTCTCAACAACTGTTGAGTTTCACTACCACTTTTTCCAACTAGAGAAAGAATAAAGATAGTCTTTTTAGTAGCTTTCTCAAGCTATGTCCAGTGACCAATAGACACCCCTACTGTCACACACCAAGTAGTTATTCAACAGCCTCTTTAAGCAAAAATTGTGAGCTTTAAAGAACACTTATACAGTCACATTACAAGTAGTCTTTAATGAGCCTCTTCAAGTTATCTCACACTGATTACTTTTGAATCAAGGATATAAAGGTTATATGTTTGGGTTGCCACTTAAACTAACCTACACTCAAGATTTCTTTGAATATACGATGAAAAGAACTTTGAGAATTTTGAATGATTTCTTTCTATATTTTCTTCCTTAGAAGAGCATATGATCTATGAAGTGCAGAAAGAAGATTTAATGTACAAGGAAATGATTTTCAAATAGAGAAGAAAAAGAACAAATCAAGGGAAAACTTTGGTAGTGTTTTAACTCTATTTTTGAACATTAAGTCATATTCTTTGAAGAGCACACCATCTTTATTTATAAAGGTCTTTCCTTGAGACCGTTGTGTTCAATTTAGATTTTCCAGGGACACATGTTGATCATCCATTTGTGTCTTGGAAAGAAAGTCTAGACAAGTAGCCTTTCTACTTTGTCAGATCAGCCTGCAAAAGCCGTTGTGAGGGAAGAGGTTTCTGATATTCTTTAGAAACTACTTCTTACTTTCTGAACCATGGTTTCTGAAAACTTTCTTATAGAACATTTTGAAAGTTGACTTCAAAGACTGAAGAGGTGATTGACCGATTTTGACATCGGATATGATTTTTCCAGAAGCAAATTTAAATTTGAAATTCAAAATTTTCCCTCCTTCTTCTTGTTGAAAACATTGTTTCACTAAAAGGAAGCTTTCTGAACTTCAGTATCACTTCCTTGATGAAGAATGAATCTTTGTGTCTTCAAACATTATTCGTTGATACTCCAAACTTTTACAAAAGAAATGTTTGAAGATAGTAGATCACTTTGACTTCATATGATATTTGATATCTTCCTTTCAAGCATGCTTTCTGGAGTCTGATGCTACTTTCTGAAATCCCTTGCCTTGGTTTCTTATTTTTGATATGATTTTCTTTCAACCATGAGACATGTACGCCTTTTTTGTACGATATAATATTCATTTTTTTTAAACATAATCTTTTTCCATGAGATAAAATATGTTTGTACATATGAAGTGAAATTATTTTCATTTCAAATGCATATTATGCAAATAGGAGAACCTGTTATGCTTTGTCAAGAAACTCAACGAGAATATTAGACATTCTTCAGAATATTTTCTCTAAATTGGCTTTGTTATCATTCAAAACAAATAAGCACAAAGGGTTCTGTAGCTAATACTTGTTTCATGCTCATGTGTTTTAAGAAAAGATCGCTTTTGACAAAAAAATCAAGCCGTATTTGTATCAAATAGATTAAATGATCACATTCCTTTTTATAGTACTTTGATATTTCTCAAAATGTAATCTGAGTAACTTCAAAAACTTCATGAAAAATCAAAACAGCTTTGATTCAGGTCACTTAGGCTATAAAACATTTTTGATCCTATAAATATCATGCCTTAAGAAAAGGACTTCCTGAAAATTACATCATGTAAAGAGTTGAAAGATTTTCTTCAAATTAGTTTGCCATCAACAAAAAAGGGGAGATTGTTAGCTCTAGAACCCTTCAAAAAGCTTCAAGATAATATATTGTGGATGACAATAAAATGAATTTGAGGAACACATTTTGAAGAATGACTAATGTCATCCTTGAGTTTCTTGAAGTAGCAAACAAGTCATTCCGTTAGCAGAATACGATTTCAATAACAAAGATAATTTTACTCTATATGTGCAAACATGATTTATCTCGTACAAAAAGATGGGAACCAAATGGAAGTGATAATTATGTCATGAAATGAGTGTGCAAATGCCTAACGAGTTGAAGAAAATCAACAAATACAAGAAACTAAGGCACATGTCTTCAAAAAGTAGCACTGGACTTCAGAAAATAAGCTTAGAATGAAGATATCAATCAAACTCTAAAGCCAACATGTTCTACAATCTATAGTCTTCAGAAGATCAAAGACATATCAAGGAACTAATACCGCACCTTAGAAAGTGCACTTCACAATAGGACGCTACTTTCTAGCATGTCATCTTTTCTGCCAACTTAGCCAACCACTTCAACTTCTAGAAGGAAATGTTCAGAAACCACATTTAGAAAGTAAAAAGTAGTTTTAGAAGGTGGTCTCAAAAACCTCTATCTTACAATGACTTCTGCAACAGATCTGACAAAAGATAAGCTACACTTCTAGACTGCTTTTAAAGACACAAACAAATGATCAGTATGTGTCACTTGGAGAGTTGTTCAACGGCTATGATCATAAAGGCAGATAATCTATAAATAGAGATGCTGAGCCTTCGAAAATACAAGAATGTGATACAGTGCTGGAACGCTGCAAGTTTTTCTCCTCCGCTTTTCTATGAAGTTCATTACTTCTTCTAATTAGTTTCGTTGTTCACAAAAATATTCTCTATATACTTAACAGATCTTACGTTCTTCTTAGGAAAAATTATTAGAAAGAAGTCATTCGAATTTTCTTAGATTTTTTAATTGTATATCTTCAGGAAACTTGAGTGTAGGTTAGGTTGAGTGGAAAGCCCCAAACACAAACCTCTTGTAACCTCGATCTAGTAGTGATCAGTATAAAATAGCTTAGCGAGGCTAAGGTAAAACTATTTGTAACACGATAGTAAGATGTTCTTGTTTGTCACAGTTTAGCTTAGAGAAGCTAGTACAAGACTACTTAGGTTAGCTTGGAGAAGTTAGTACAATGCTACTCGGTTTAGCTTGGAGAAGCTAATACAAGACTACTCAACTTAGCTTGGAGAGGCTAGTACAATGCTACTTAGTTCAGCTTAGAGAGGTTGGTGAATAACTACTCGATTTGTGACGTACAATAAGAGTTGTCCACTGGTTACAGGTTAGAGCTTGGAAAGACAATTGTAAATACTATCCAGTTTTTCTTTCTCGGGTTGAGAAAGGCTTAGTGAAACTCAACGGTAGTTGAGAACTGGATGTAGACAGGTTGGCCGAATTAGTATAAAAATATCTGTGCAATATCTTCTTCTCTGTTATCTCTTTTACATTCACTACCATGTGATTATTTGTTTATTTTTGCTTAAAGATTATCTTTTTAGTTGCTATGTTATTGACTCTATTATTCAAAGAGTAACTTTCTAAAGTGAACATTATTTCCGCTGCACTACAAGTTTAAACCTTGATAGTATTGCGTTAAAGTTTTCAGAAGCTAAAAAGAGAAAGAGAAGTGAAACACGACTTAAACCCCCTTCTCATGTGTTTTTCCACCTACAGTTGAGCCTTCCTAAATTCAGAGAGCCCTTGAAAATTATGAGTGGGGTCATCTCTATCTCCTTCTGGTTGATTTGGTCTTCCTTGATTACTATTCTCTTGTATGTTCTACAAGACTTGATGGGTGGCAGCAACTTGTTCCCTCATGGTAGCGGCCATCTCTTATAGAGTCCCCATCATTCTGTCAAAGCTAGAATTGGGAATGCGGTTATTTCACCATGGTGGTGCCATGGCTTTTCCCTGCGTGCAACATACTTCATATATAGATAATTGTGAATTGAATTCTAATTTACCTCGTGATTTGTGATTTCATGCTTAGATTCTACAAATGTAACGACCCAGCCCAATTTAGCGGATATACCTATTGTAGTCTTAGAACCTGTGCTTGATACATTCTTTACTAAATATTTCTAGCTAAAATGTCTTACATGTCAGTGCGCATCTATGATATTATCTATTTATGTTTTGTTACTCGAGGTAAATTTAGAATACATCACCCTATTGGTAGTTTCACCTCTAAAGCCCTATGCATATACTTCGTACTTAAGAATCCAAAAATTGGTCTCCTACACATATCTGTCTACGGTTCCTAATACTAGAAGAGAACAAGACATATGTTATTTCTTCCTTTTACGCGTACATGGTTGGTAATAAACCATGAATTTTCTTGAGTTTATATGCCATTTTTTCCCCTACATTGATCACATTTGGATCCAATCAAATAAAAGAAAGAGATATTACCTTCCCCTAATATAGTTAAATCATTCTTTTCCTTTTTGCTTCAACGATACATGTTATGGATCAATTTAAAATTTAAAAACCATGATTGTAAAGATGCTGGACTTGAAAAGAATTAAGTAAGAAATTCTATAATTCATTTAGAATGGTAATTCCAGGGGAGGTGTAGACTAACTTTTATAGAAATCATCCAAAATCCATTTGCAAATTTCAGCAAGAACTAGAAGTTTCAGCAAGTAAACAGCCACTTTAGCCATAAGCTGGTATCATATAGTATGTGTAAACAGTCTTAAGATTTTACAGGGTGTTAGTCCTATGTCTTACCTTCAAAATGGTACAAATTTCATCATAAATGGATGAGTATAGAGAAAGTATAACAATAAAATGTAGAAATTGGTTTCGAATAAAAATCAACAGATAGATATGCAGCAACTTCATAACCATAATGTGAATACGTGGTTGCTTCAAAAAGGCTGAGATTTTGCATGATGTTAGATCTATATCTAGGCTTTCAAATGCCCTAATCCTCACACTACACAGATGGGTAGAGATTAAGTTATAACAAAAAGTACAACTATTGTCCAAACCAAAACTTTCTAAAAGTTTTTAGCTTTTTAATATAAGAAATGGGATTGAAACACATCTTTGAAAATTCTATAAGTTTAAGTTATAAGAATCTCATGGTTCAACCTTAAGAACATGCTGGATTTTATCTAAAGAGAAGGTCTATATTACCATGGCAGACAATGTACATGCACTAGTCTAATTTACATTTAAGTTCATGATACCCAACACATTGAGATAGCCAAAATAGTAGTAATAATCATGAGATAGATAAAAATGGACCGTGCCAATATGCATTCAAATGAGTCAATAGCTTTATATGATTCATTTGACATGTACATTAAACTGTTAATATATTGCATCAGTCATAATTTTTAGTCATAGCCACATATGTTGTTCCATACATAGTTACAACTCAACAATTTCCACCATAACAATAGTGGCCTATGTACACTTATCTAATTACTTATAACATTTTAGCAGTACAAGGAATATAACACCATACACCCAAAATATCTAATAGAAAGGAAGGACTATGCTATGTCCTTCTAGTGGTGTACATGACAAGAACTCCCAAGGTCTTATATTTCATTTAGTATACTAGAATAGTTCCTGGACAATAATTGTTTCCATGCTGATAATTATAGGGCCTTGAATTCCAACTTTGGTACAAATATCCATTCGTAAACTATTTCATGGATTACTTTTTGTCGTGGCATCTTGAGTTGTCTAAAAACAAACATGAAAAAGTTAGATGACAATCTCATTAGGAAATCAAAGGGACAATATGTAACACCCAATTATGAGGGCAAGAAGTGATCGCCGGTACAAGAAAGCATAGACAATGAGCGGTTCATGGCAGGTTTTTAAACTGAGGGGTACATAAATGAACCAATTATACACCAGAATGAGAGGGATCCTAAGACTATACATGTATGAGACTATACAGTTGAGGATGACTTATATGAATTGATTTGTACGACCTATACCAACAAGATGCATCTTCTTTTCAGTAGCCTATCACTAAAGAACTCCATGGTTACGCTTAATTTGGAATAATTTTGGGATGGACGACTTCCTGAGAAGTTTTCCGAAGAAGCGTGTGAGTGAGAACAAAACACGCTGAAAAATATCTCGTATTGATTTGTGGGGATAATCATCAATCCATAAGACAGTCTGGACTGTTACACAATATGGACATGTACATCAATTTTCCATTCCGATAGGAAGCCATGTCATTTCTAGCCATAACAAAGTTATGGAAAACTACACTTTTTTGTACTTATAAATTCACAAAAGTATTTCAGAGTCCATATAGATATATTTGTAAAACTGTCTCTAGTTAGTAAAATCTTTATTCATTGAGTCTCTATTATTATTCCCCACCTCTCCTCTTCGGGTATTGATGCCAATTCTATTTGTAAGCTCACAAATAGACAAAGGGCATCTCTTATTCCTATCTTCTTCTCACTCTATGGCCATTGGCTTGGTCTTTTTAGAGTTTGGAAATTCTTCCCTAAGAGGTCATATTTTCCCAAATTTAAGTTACCAACATAGAGCCATAAAAAGATCATAATGAAATGTAACAAGTACTCATTTGAAATAAACTTTCAATAAATTTTTCAAAACAAAACATTCCGTGTGCAAACATATCTCTTCTATGATCAAAAAGAAAAAAATTGTAGACAGGATTTGTGAGATCATAGTCAAGCTATTAAAATATTTACAAAAAGTTCATAGTTTACTTTAATCAAACATCTACCAGACATGCATAAGAGGCATTAATCCTAAATAATCTTTATATACCATTCTAACTTCCATCCTAATCTACTAAAGCAAAGTTTCAGGGAATGAAATTCTTTTTAGTTTTGTCAAATACATATGATGAGTAAGTCCGCATGGTAACAAAAGGTTCACATCTCCAAAGTTGATGAAGGAATGACCTAGTAAAGTTCTTCCCTTTTATTTTGTTGGCTTCAAACGCAATAAGAAGGGATGAAAACACAACCAAGCATACAAAATCCTTCAACCAGCCGCCAAGTTGTTGCATATCATCATCATTAAGGACATTAATGAAATAGCAAAAATTAAAAATGTTGATACTTATATGTGGGTGCCAGGAAGTGATTGGAGGGTGGAGAACGACAATCGATGGGCGGTGAGCAGCGACTGGACAGTGGCCAAGCAGTAACCATTGGGTGGCGGCTACTATCGGTGGTGGGTTGGGGTCTGGCTTTGATGTAGAAGAGTAAATCAAAGCTAATCTGGGATTGACTAGTAAAAATAACATTATCGGTTGATACCTGATAACTTAATCCTCTAGTTAATTTGATCGTATAATATTATATTATCATATGTGACATTAAATATGTGATAAAAATTAATTTTATAGTACTTTTTCCACTCCATAATATAAGTCATGTTTGGATTTTTTTATCTAGTTTAAAATATAAATTGTTTTTATATTTCAAGAAATTATTAATTACTTTTTGCCCATTTATCCCTATATTTATGGTAAGTGAGAATAAATAGATGTAGGTATGATTATTTAATGGAGAGATGATTATGATGAGTGATAAAGAGTATTTTTGATTTTTGATTTTTATTCTTTTAAAAGGTTAATGAAATCTAATTATTACTTTAATTTTGTGCATAAATTTATATGATTTATTATGGACTGAAAGGAGTATTAACTAATACAATTAAATCTTATACTATGTATTATAGGATTGAGTCACACTCGTATAATTTTAAGGATTGTTACATTTAAAGTGTAACAAGTTTCGAATATAACTATATACGCCAATCTAAAATTGTAAATTAGTAATTAGGAAACAAAGTTATTTACTTAGAGAGTTCTTTCCATGGACGTGAGAATTTGATGGTGTGCATCTGTAACTGTGAGCACTGAGATGGCACTTGCTTGACCACGCCGGCTCACACGTGTCCTCATTATTTTGTTTTGAATTTTCAACCAAATATATATATATATATATATATATATATAAAATAATAAAATTTACCAAAATAAATAAAAGGAAGAGAGACTTGTGAGCTGCAATTTGCTATTTTGCAGAGGGGGCAAGAGAGAGCAGAGCACCCACCTCTCCCTGGAAATTCCCTTGAGCCTCTTTGTCTCTCACTAAACGACATCGTTTTCACTCTCACTCTACTACCTCTACTTTTCTCTGCTTCTGATTTCGGGTTTCGGTGCGAGTGTGAGACTGTGCGAGAGAAAGCAAAGTGAAAGAGAGAGAGGGAGGGGTGCAGGAGAAGGGGCAATGGACTCGCGAGCACAGTATAATCCCCGCACCGTCGAGGAGGTTTTTAGGGATTTCAAGGGCCGACGAGCTGGGCTCATCAAAGCCCTCACTACCGGTATCCTATTTTCTTTATCTATTTTTTTTTCAATTTTAAATTTTAAATTTTCAAAATTTCAATTCTGTGTTTAACGCTCTTTTCCAGTTCAAATAATGTGCTTTGCTTGCAAAACCCTTTCTTTACCATTTTTTTTCGATTTTTTCTTTATGGGTCAACAAAAATTTCTGAGTTTCGTAGGTTTGGTTTTCGTACGCATCCGTAGTACTCAGGATTGTAACTGAGGAATTTTAATTTTTCTTTTTTTAAATCTTGATGTTTATATTGAAGTATTTTGCATGGTTCTTTTTTTTTATTTTAATTTTAGTTTTAGGTACATGAACATTTATTAAAATAAAAAGTTTTCCTGAGACATGCTTAAGTCAGACTTCCTTTGCATTTGACATTTGACTCGGTCTGTACGTTGGGTTAATTTGGAATTTAGGTTATTAAACTCGAGAGTGTAGTTGAACATTATAAACTTATAAAAGTTTAAGAGTTAATTCGAGAATTATCATGTTATCTTGCAAGGTTATTAAACTCGAGAGTTTGGGTAAACTCGGTTTTTGTATGGTATAATCTTAAACTTGGTTTAAGAGTTAAACTGAGAGTTTAATAACCATGTTTCCAATTATTATATAATGCATTTCTTCTTGTCATTTTGTTTTATTTTTCTGATATTTTTTTTATATTTATTTTCAGTACTTGGATATGGCATTCAATACTTCATTATAACGTTCAGCTTATTATATTCCGTTTTTTTTTTTCGAACAAAATATTATGTATGTGAAGGTTTTGAATGTTTTTCATGCTGATGAACTTTTTTGTTCGGTCATGTTGCAGATGTTGAAGAATTCTACAGCCAATGTGATCCTGGTTAGTTGTACTCTCCTTTTAACGTAGTTTTTGTGTTTCACATTCTCTGTAATTCTGAATAGTCAATGGGTTTTAACTTGATGGAGGGCATTCATTTGATTCATCATGATGGTTTAAGGGTTTTTACTTTTTCCTCTCAGAATGTAAATTAGTTCTTATTTCTTGTTGGGCTTTGCCCTTGGTTCCTTGAGTACTTAACTTGCTTTTGCTTTCTTTCATTAATAGATGCACTGCAGTTAATCTTCTCTGTGGGTACTAATATTTTAAACTCCTCAAGTTACCTGTTCTGATGATTGATTTACCCTTCTTTTGGTTCTTGCATCAAGGAACATCAGTTAATCTTATCTCTTTTAATTTTTGTTTTTCTCTTTTAATACTAAGTGTACATTTGTTTTTGATTTTTGAAAAGCTGATCATTTAACTTAAATTTTTTCTGCAACCATGAAAGCTAAAAATTGTTTATTTTCAGAAGCTATTATTTTTACCTTATTAAAAAAAGCAACTGATTTTTTTGAGGTTCTGATTACTTTTTCAAAATTATGCAAATATACGAAAAGTGATTTTTTGGTGTGAAAAAAGTGATTTGACCCCCAAAAAATCCCATCCAGATGCTCCCTAATTTGTTTGTGACATCTTACTGAGTTGCAGCTTAGACATGTGTTTCAATTGAAACGTAACTGTTCTCTATCATGTGTTTGATAGCTTTGAATACTGATATGGAGGATTTTGAACTGTGTTCCTTGTAATAATAGGCCAAAATAGGCACAACTTGCTTTTAGTACTTGTTGCTTCTATGACTAAATGTAATTGCAAATAGTTTCAAGCATGTTGTAAAGTTTAGATATAGACATAGATATAGTTTGCAATATGCAATGGCAGAATGGCACTAGGGGTTAGCATGTGTAATGTTTTTCCCATAAGGTTGGTCAGTGGTTATTCTCTTGCAAAAATTTGATTATTGAATCGGGTTATTGACTGGCCTTTTGGGGAATACATTCACTTTGACCACCTGTTTAGTCATGCACCCATTGGTAATTTGACAATCTTATTTGCTGGGCTAGGATAATATTAAATGCTTGATACTTCTGAAAACTCTCTTGTCAATAATTTTTTCTTTGGAAATTAAGATGTTATGCAGCACTTCTAAGTCCGTACAAAAATACTGTAGAGAAAGGATTGCAAATTATTTTCTCTGAATAATATTGCTTTCCTTTATAGCTATTTTGTTTGCCATTTGTGTTTTATATATTGGTTACTTCATTCTTTCAGAGAAGGAGAATTTGTGCTTGTACGGCTTTCCTAGTGAGCAGTGGGAAGTGAATTTACCTGCTGAAGAAGTTCCACCAGAGCTTCCTGAGCCTGTTCTGGGCATCAACTTTGCTAGGGATGGTATGCAAGAAAAGGACTGGTTATCTCTGGTTGCTGTTCACAGTGATGCATGGTTACTTGCTATTGCCTTCTATTTTGGAGCCAGATTTGGATTTGATAAGGCTGACAGGTATTTCATACTCTAACCATAGTTCTTTTCTGAAGTGAACTTGGAATGAAATGGCCCTAGATGGTTGGACTTGGAAGGGAGGAAGCAATTGGGTCCTGATTATCTGATTAATGATGTTGTTTCAGTTCTTGTCTTAATGGTTGTTATTCATCCACATAGTCATGATTTATCTTTGTAATGCAGGAAGCGCCTTTTCAATATGATTAATGAACTGCCAACAATATTTGAAGTTGTTACTGGTGCAGCAAAGAAACAGGTGAAGGAGAAGTCTTCAGTTTCAAACCACAGTGGTAGCAAGTCGAAGTCCAGCTCTAAATCAGTAAATAATATTTTTCTCCTCACACTTGAACATGAAAAATAGATAGGTTTTAAAAACATGCTTCTTTGTTGCAGTGGAAAACTCAGGTTGGTTTCCAGGTTTTATCTGTTTGTATGTACAGGACCTCTTTTAAACTAAGTACCCTAGATTACTGAGCTAACTATTTGTCTGGGGACTTTGGCCTAGAATTTGAAATAATAGAAATCTATGGAAATATCATGAAAATGGTGAAAGAATGTATAATGTGTGTATTAAATCTATATATCCGTCTTAAAAGATAAATCCATCTCCTACATATTTTTATTAAGGTGTTGGTGAAAAGCAGATAACTCTATTCTTTACTGTGCTTATTGTTTTATTGTTAACCTTGCTCATGCATTTGAAAGAAAGATGATTTAAGCTGCACCGGTTAGTGGTATTCTTTTCTATCCTTGAATATAAATAATATAGAAAAGCAAATTGGCATGGGTGCATGACTGATTGGATGAAACTATTTGAAGAGGAGTTAAAGATAGATGTTAAGTAGGTAGAATGGAAACAATATATGTTCAATCTTGTATGAACCTACATCAACTTAATCCCCTTGGATTTAGCTTTGTTCTGATTGACTGTGTTGTTGTTAAAAAAGGAAGAACTCTATCATTGACATGGTTATTGTGTTTTACTGGTGATTTTGCTCATGCATTCAAAAGAAAAATGATTCAAGCTGAAAAAATTGGTTGCATTGTCGGGAGTTATGGTTACTGATATCCTTTTCTATACTCCAAAATATAAATAATTTAGAAAGGCAGATCGGCATATGAGTTGCATGGCATCATAAAAGCTTGTATGAAGAGAAATTAAAGATAGATGTTGAGCAGGTATAATGGGAAACAATATACGTTCAATCTTGTATGACTTTAGTTCATCTTAATCCCTTTGGATTAAGCTGTGTTTTAGATTGATCTATTAATTGATCCCCAACCTTTTGTGTTCCTATTTGGACTTATGACTACCGGCCATATTGCTGTAAGAAATGGGGAAATGAGAAGGGAGAAGAAGGGATCTGAACATTTTTTCAAAGTCTTATGTTTGAAATTTAAAGTCATTTAAATGGATTGTAAACTGGATTCTTTAGATGTACTACAATGTTGTGTGGGTGGTGGAGAAATATCTGACCTAACATTCTTGGTGGTGTTATTATATTTGTGGTTCTTTTTCAATCCTGAATAGTTTTTTTGTTCTCGTCTAATCATTGGCTGGTGGAGCAGCGAGCTCCAGAATCTCAGGGTAGACAGTCAAAAGCATTGCAAGCTAAGGACGAGGATGAAGAAATGGATGAGCAAGAGGATGAAGAACATGGAGAGACCTTGTGCGGGGCATGCGGGGAGCATTATGGCACTGATGAATTCTGGATTTGCTGTGACATTTGTGAGAAGTGGTTCCATGGGAAATGTGTGAAGATCACCCCTGCTAGGGCAGAGCATATCAAGCAGTACAAATGCCCATCATGCAGCAACAAGAGATCTCGCCCCTGACAAAAGCAAGTTTCCATCGACAAGCTTTGTTGGAGTCTATGCTGTTTTGTTTCCTAGATGTTGCAGTTCATGGATAGTTTCTGTTGGACACATGTAGGTTGCTTTTCTAGTCTGTAGGATACTTCTATGTTGGTTTTTGTTCATGTCAGCTGCAATTCAGTTGATAACTTCTTGGGTTGAATCAATTTGTGGTTTATGCGTTGCTGACTTGGGAAGGTGAAATCTTTTCCTGAAACTTAGGAGAAAACTAGGGTAATGATGCAGACATTTATTTAAGATTTCGTCTAGTTTACCACTTCTACCTCCAAAAATGGATGTTTTTAGACATGAACAAAGTGCCATCCTGTTTAACCAGTTCCCATACATTTAAAAGGGTAGTGGTGACATAAATATCTACTTGAGATATTCTTGCATTGACTTGTAAGTATTGACACCATAATAGAAGGATTTTTTTTTTTTTTTTGTTATTGGGGGGTTTGGCGGGGATATCAGGGCTGTGCCCTTTGAGTGTGACTCTCAAGTACCCCATGTGGCCTTCCTTGAAGCAAATTGTATCACCGTTGGGCTAGCCTCAATCACCGTAATGAAAGGAGTTTATAATTTGAATTTTGCACCTGGGATGAAAGTGGCTAAGACCGCCAGGCTAATGTCCAGGGAAGATAACAGTTTTTTGGAAATTTGAGGTCTTAACAACATTGGACCACATCCGTTATTGTGGACTTGTGGTAGGAACCCAAAATGAATGGGGGCACTTAAGCATTTTAATGTCATATTTAATTATTTATCCCTTTGGTGATGATTTAGAGGGCAAGACGGCCTTATGGTGTGGTCCCGTGTCATAAATTTTTGTTTTTGGTTAGAGTTGCTATATAATGTCTTGTCAAATAAGCTTGGATGCTATGTGAGACCGAAGTTTGGGTTGGTTGTTTTCCCAGTTTTTATTGCTGGTCTCTGGCACATAATGACATGTGGACAGTGACGTGACCAAGATCATGATTTATTATGTATTAGGAATTTAAGATGTTTCGGTGGAATGCATTATTCGAACGTTTTTGTTAAAATGTGCCGAGTTATAATACTGTACAATGTTTTTATTCATCAACTAACTATGGTTTCATTATTGTCTTCTCAACTGTTATTTGCCTCAAATTACTATAGTGGTCTTATTTTCTCCCCCACTTCTGGAGATCATGGAAGCACGATGTATGCCAAATGACACGATTAGCCAGGCGCCAGAGCTTGCAACGTATAATAAACATTAGTGGAGATGGCTCCCAAACTGAACCTTGTTCCTTGGACACTAGAAATAATGCTGTCCAGACAATTCGTATGCTTAGAAATGTGGATAAAACGTGAGAAAGAAGATGAGCAGCTCGATTTATTCGTTGGATAAATACGCGTGTATAATCGTAAGCCTAGAAGTTGAACAGCGCCTGATCTGCATGCTGGACATAATATATGCATAACTGTGCAAAGCCTAGGGAATCCGAGTTACAAAAGGAGATTGTGTGAGCTTGAAGGATGCTATTTGTTTCGGATTTAAAAAAAAAAGTGATTATGAAATTTAAATTTCATATATAACTAAAAAACTTAAATTTCATTTATAACAAAAAGAACTTATTCTTTTTTTTTTTTTCAGAATCTACTTTTTTAGTTTCTATAAAATAGATGAAAACTGATTTTTGTTAGTTTTGATAATTTTTAAAAATTATACAAATGTATGAGAAATATTTTTTTGGGATGAGAAAAGTGATTTGCACCCCCAAAAAAATCTCATCCAAATGCCCCTTTCATAAGTTGCTGTTTTCAAATTCTAAAACAAAAAATAAAAATTGATTTTTTTTTCGAATTCGATTAACTTTAAAAATTATCCAAATATACAAAATTGAATTTTTTTAAGGTGAAAACAAGTGATTTTCAGCTCCTAGAATCCCATCCAAATAACCCCTAAAAAGAGTTAGCAAATCCTAAAGAATTTAGAGGTGTTCAACAGAGTGCCTAAAGGATTTAGATAAGGCAAAAAATTTAAGTTCATACACAAAAAAGGGTAAAGGTTTAGGCACCGTATTTGGTGCACCTCACTTGGGAGATATACCATATGTAACATCTTAATATTTAACCCCTTATGTTTTAAGTCATAATCAGATTAGTTATCAAGTTATTACAATTTGATCTCTTTTACTTAAAATCATAGTTTCAAAGACTGGCTTGAACTGCTCGAAGGGTCAGTGAAGCAGTAAATTGGCCAACCATTTGATCTGAATCAAACAACAGAACTGATTTCTATTCAACCGAAATGAAGAGGTTTAACTCGGCCGATTTTCAAAGAAATCAGTAATTACAGGCCTTGTAATCGATCCGGTTTAATTTTTTTTAACTACTTAAAATATAACTCCAGGGCCAAGACGAAATTTTGGGGTCCAGCCAATGAAGTTCAAGAGGCCACCTTCCGTGAGTTAACAATATGCTTTCAATCTTCTCACTCCTTCTACCCAAAAAAAAAAAAAGGACTTCTCACTCGTTTCCTTTTATACTGAAATTATATGATTGATGTGAGACTTAAAAAATGAAAATAGTTGCAGAAGGAAGAGCTTATCTCATCACTTTGTGACTTGTTTATCTCATCTGTTGTTTATAATTTCTATTATTACAGTCAAGGCTAGGATGGCAAAAGAGAGATGAAAGAAAAAGTGTTGGGGAAGACCTTAGGAGTAAACCTACTATCAATAGTGAAATTACAAAAATAATTTTCCCCACATGTGCAGTTGAATATACAGAAGCAAAATACTTTTTAGGTAGTATAATAATTTGGAAAAAATAAAATAAAATAAGAAACAATAATTTTTAATGTGGAAAAATCCCAATAAAAGGAGCAAAAAACCCATGGAATTTAGTCTAGCAAAACCTTCCACTATAGATAAATGGGGACAGAATCTGTTCTCCTAGTAGCAATAGGGAATTTTAACAATCAACAAAATACTCATCCAATGAACGGAACTCAATCATATAACTCTACAATATGGATATCACAAAACAACCACTAGAGAAGGCAATAAAATAGTCAAACTATACCAAAGTAATCAGCTCAATATTAGGAACAATGTAACACCCCGATTTCTCTGTCCGAGGGAAATGACCAAAATGCCCCTGAGGTCATTTCCTGACCCGAACTCGAGGGTAACCAACTCGTCCTCGGAAGGGTCAACTCAATGTTTGAAGGGATTAAATGGCCCTTGAATGCTTTCGGAGCGAAAATTTCATTTTCTAGCTTCAGGTCAAAATGACCAAAATACCCCTATAAGCTGCGACACGTAAAGGTGTTTGAGCCGGAACTTTCCCCTGAGGTTTAAAAACATGTTTTCATGTGTCTAAAGGTCTCTGTTCATGTCCCAAGGTCCAGCTTTAGTGCAAAATTACGATTTGCCCCTAGAATATAGTCTTTTGAGAACGTAATGTAATTAAGCAAACCTAAGCAATATTAGGCTCTAAAGCGAAGATTAATTTATTTCCTAATTAATCTAGAGTCAAAATAATTTATTAAAGTTAATTAGAACCTAAAATTGCTTAGATTAAACTTAAATCCTTTTTAGAACTCAAGACTCCTAGTCTTGGAATCTTGAATAGTGTTTTCTCTCTCCAATTCCTTAAATCAAGGAAATGTGTCTAGAGTTGTTTAGACTCTAAATTGAGGATTTAACTCACTAATGGTGCAAGACCACTCCTTAATTATGTCTAGACCACCTTAATTACCCATTTACCTTACCTAAACACTTTCTTACAAATTCCTAATCTTAAGCATAATCAAAGATACACCTAAACACAACTCTAAACCACAATTAAAATGCAAACTAATCCTCCCCATGGGCTGATGCATTTCGGCCAGACCTCATCCCCTTTGACCACATATTAAATTGTTTTCTCACTCAAAGAACCATGCTTGAAGCATACCTGATCCATACCTCACCATACTTTAAGCCATACCTCACCATACCTCAAGAACACATTATCTCACCTCATGGAACTCATGGAATGCCTCCAATCTGCACCTCATGGCCAAAGCTCTTCATCACCATGAGCTCCCTCCATTTGTTTCATTTATCTATAAATAGAATGCCTTGAGGAGCTTGCACCACTTTTAGATCATTTGCTAAGTTTAGCAACTCTCAAAGCTTTTCTTTTCTCTCAAAGTTCTAGTGTTCTTCAAGTTCTTCAAGCTCTTCAAAGTTCTTCATCATCTTCATCTTCTTCTTCCATCTTCAAGTTCATCACACCAAGTAGGGATTTTCTTTCATGTATTCTCTTCTTTAAAGTTCTTGTTTCAAGCTTGATGTTCATAGTTTCTCTTGATTCTTTTTAGAAATTCTTTTCTTCTCCTTGTTCCTTCCCATTTTTCGCCTTAGGCCTTAGAGAACAAAGGAATGAGAGCTTGATGATGAGAGTTTCATGATGATGTTCATCACTTGAAACAAACTCTAGAGCTTGATCTTTGTTCTTGAGCAAAAATGTTTTTAGTTTTTCCTTTCTTGAACTCTTGAGAACTTTAGCTTTAATGATGTTTTAAAATGGCTCTATGAACTCAATGATGAGGACTCATGATGTTGGTGTTAATATATCATCAAGATCATGAACTTTAGAGTTTTAAAATGTTCCTTTTTCTCCTTGAAGATTTCGGCCATTCCTTAATTTTTTTCTAAGCTTCATGGTTTGATTTCCTAAAAATATTATGTTGAGTTTTAAGAACTCTAAGCTTGACTTTACCTTGTTGGATGGGTTTGGGTTATGGTTTAAATTCCTTTAAAGTCTTGTTAAGAGCTCTAGAAAGATAAAATGAACTTGCATAATTTATTTTATGCTTTGCGTTCATATTTACATTCTTGCTATGCATCTTTACTTTCTAGCTATCACTTAAGAACATAAAGATTAAAATGGAACTTGTATCATCACTTAATTTAATTCTCAAGCCTTTCTATTTCGGCCTTAAAGTCGATTGTTGTTGGGCCTGACACTAAAATAAAGGAATTGAACTTGCATTATCACCTAATTAATTTCTCGAATGCCTATCTATTTCTCGCCTTAAAGTCGATTGTTGTTGGGCCAAGAGCACTAAAATAAAGAATTGAACCATGCATATTTACCTGCAAGCTTGCACGCCAAGTTTATGCCTCGTGATATTTACTTTCAAGCTTGCACGCTTAAGTTTATGCCTTGCATATTTAAATTTAAGTCATCACTTTACTTTGTAAGCAAGATTTAAAATGAAAAGCATGAGCACGCTTAGTTTATGTAAATCTCAAGAACCTAGAGCTCAAAGACTCTGCCCATTTCATTCCAAGATAAAAGTTAAATGTGAATCTATTCCTTGAATGCATAATTTCAGCCAAGTAGTGATGATGGACTTGCAATGAGTTTTCATCTAGCTACTAGGACCAATAGTCTATGTTTTAAGTTTTTCCTAAAGCTTTACAAATCTTTATAAGGTTATGTCATCAACAGTTGTCATTTTATTATCTTTTAGGTGATGAAATATGTTTTGGTCAGTGACCTAAGGCTTCACTTAGCCTCTTGATGAATTAAAATATTTTGCTAAGAGTTTCAAGTTCTAGATCGATTCCGAGAGAAACTAGTTAACTTATGTACCTAGAAATGTCAATTTAACTCTCTCTTTTAAGTTAAATGTTTTCGGTTCTGATGTGATGAGTGTGATGCTGTATGATGATGTTTTGATGTGTTGGAATGTGTGAAAATATCATGTGATGATGTAGAAGCGAACCTATGCATGATAGGTAAGAAACTAGCTAACTAGAAATACCGTAAAGCTAGAATTTAACATAGTTTTGACCCATTTGTTTATGGAACTAATCCAAACTGTTTTAATGGGAAAATAATCAGATTTAGATTGTTTAGACATGACAAACTTGGTATCATTTGGATTAGAATCGAATTCTAGCACCTATGAGGAAACTAGTAACGAGAAAAACCGTAAAAATGCAAATGTAGAACTCTTAGAACATTAATTTTCTGGATTCTGTCCAGCACCCTTACAACATGATAAACATGATTAATAATTAGTCCTTAAGCATAGGAATGCCTCATAATTGATTTAGATTTAATTCATAGCGCCTTAGGCGAAGACGGAACCAAGAAAGGGTCTAAAACGTAAGTTTTGGAACCCTGTGAACCCAAGTTAGAGGATTTGCCCTATGCTATTCAGATTCAAGTATGAACATGAGAATTAGGAATGATGATTAATTATGAGCCCTTAGGTGCATAAAAATATGAGCGTCGGATGTTAGAGAATTATATCTCAAGATTAAGACCCGTAAGGGTCAAAGCATAAGCTACCGTAAGGGTAAGCGTTTGAATGTTTTATGATGATGCATGTAGTATGCAAATGATGATGATGTTATTCATATGAGGAATTCATGAGGTTATATGTTAATGTGGCATAAAGCAAATTTGGAAGGAAATTCGGTGTAATGACCGTTGTGCCACCGAATTTCCGACAAATTTAGGGACTTAAAGAGATTTTGAAAATTAAGGTACTAAGATGGGTTCTAGGATGACACCGGTCAGTGAGCACCTCCATAGAACTCATGTGACATCGGTACCATTTTATACTCTTAGGTGACAACTCGTTCGGCCGAGCACCCCTAAGAGTTTTGCCCCCTAACCCGTGACTCGGATAGTCGGATTTATGATTTATAATAACGCTTATCGTTAAGTGGTAAGTAAGAACTAGTGGCGACTAGTTAAGGTATGAGCTCATAACCTAGATGTATGACACGTTACGGGTGACACCGGTTCGGCCGAGCACCCCAGTTCGATTGTCTTTTAGGGTGGCCCATGAGGAAGAGAAGTTTCATGATTATGATTATGTCACTAAGTTTTGTCCCATATGAATGTTAGTATTGCGACTTTATGGCACGCAGAATGATGATGGTTGATGCTATGTTTTATGTATGTGCATTAGGTAAAGTGCCATGCATACATTTTCTTCATGTTGCATCACGACATTAAGATCATCCTAAAATGAATGGACCTTGGCTAAAATATATTTTAAAGTTTAAAATGAACCTAATACATGCCTCAGTCATTTTGCATAAATAAACCCAAGGTTCCCGAGGGACGTAGATGATGACACCTAGGTAGTAGGAGGCCTCTTGAGATTCTTTAGCAAGATTCTCACTCTCTCTATCTCCTTTTTTCCGCCACGTCTTGATGCGGCGTTACAGTAGTGTTCCGTGGACACCCCGACATGGAGGTGCACTATGACCCGGCTCACGGGTCATACCATTTTGAGGGGCAAGACAGTGCGGGTTTTCATGTTCATAGGGCGCCTTCGGCTCATCCCGGCACACCCATCAAGCTCCCGATTGCACCCTATGGCGGCGACTGACGGCGGGTTTTTGAGCGCGCGCCGCGCATGATTCCAGAGTTGCGCATGCACACCCGCCTTAGCCATGCGAGACTATCCCGACACGCGTGCCCCGGATCTACTTCTCGGAGGACCGACCCATTCGAGACCCGCCTACTCATCAGTATAGCGAGCTCCGCCTCTCTCCACCATTGATGAGGAGAGCGTTGAGGATACCGTGACTCAGCCCGAGCTTACACGGCGATCGGAGATGCGGCCACACCGCAGGGGGTCACTCTCGATCCCGTTCGCCTCTTTACGCCCGGGAGCTCGCGCTTCTCGGATACTTGCCTCGTTCACGAGACGGACGTCGATGGGAGTGACGATCGACCAATGGAGTACCGGTTAGAGCACACACCACTAAGATGGGGATAAACCTTCTTTATTTAGAGGTTATCCCATTAGGTGCACTTTCGGGTAGAGTAGATCATGTTTACATTTATGTTGTATTTCCTTTCCTGTACTTTCCTTGTACTAAACTAAGTCCCACACTTATAAGTGGGCAAATTATATATATATGAGATGATCTTCAGTGTTACTCATGGTGTGCCTTATGTTATGATGTTGTGAGACATTTGTTTACCATACATGGTTTACCGCTTATCGCATCATGACTGCTCACTTTGTTTTTCAAAAAAAAATTTACCCGTATTTTCCGCTAAGTAATTCAAAGTTAGATGAGGACTATGAAGTAACAGACTAATGATTAACCTAATTATGTTCTAGAGTATTGGGTTAAAAATTAGGATGTTACAAACAATATATTAAAATTTCATAAGAAATGAAACACTTTTATGATGACCACATGGTAGTGCCAAAATTCCTTTTCTTCTTCTCTTTCGTGGCGGCACCTCACTATGAGTATCGCAAGTCACTTTTTACTTTTCTTTTGTAAAAACCCTTTCTAATTCCTATTTTTGTTTTGTTTCACCATAGCCTTTTCCTTTTCTTTTTTTTTCGAGTCTTTTATGCTTTTATTTCACATTTATTTGTGGGCCTTATACGGAGAAAAGCCCACTAACCGATCTCCCCCTTCTCAACTCAAGTGGGGATATGCTGCTCCATGAAACCCGCTTTCTTCCTACCAAAAAAAAAAATCACAGTAGGTAAAGCTTTAGTTATCATATTTGAGCCGCTGTTATCAGTATGGATCTTCTCCAATGAAAGCAACTTCATCTCCAATGCTTCACACATCCAATGATACTGCACCTCTATGTGCTTCGATCTGGAGTGAAATATCAATTGATTGTTGAGATAATAGCACTTTGATTGTCATAAAATAACACAAACTTCTTTTGATTAAGACCCAACTCTTGTAAGAATTTCTCCATCCATAAGAGTTCTTTAGAAGCTTTAGAAATAGCAATATACTCAGCCTCAATGGAAGACAATACAATACATTTATGGAGTCTAGACTGCCATGACATAGCTCCCTTTGCAAAAGTCCTCAAATACATAGAAATAAACCTACTAAAATCAAGATCACTAGCCATATCTGCATCTGTGTAGCCATCTAACACAGGTTAACCACTACTAAAGCATAAACAAACTCTGACTGTGCCCCGAAGATACTTGAAAATCCATTTCACTGCTTGCTAGGGTTCTTTAGCAGGATTAGAAAGAAATCGACTAACAACACTAACAACATGAGCAATATTGGCCTTGTATACACTATAGCATACATCATACTACCAACTATAGATGCATATTGAATCTTTTTCATCTCTTCTTTTTCTTTCTCACTTGTAGGACATTGCTATGAGCTCAATTTGAAATAACCAACAAGGGATTACTAAAGGTTTTGAATTGCTCATGTTAAACCACTCTAATACCTTCTCAATGTACCTTTGCTGAGATATCATAATTTTCCATTCTTCCATTAAGGATTTGCTTTGTAGAACCCATGTCCTTCATAGCAAAGGACTTGCTCAAGTTACTTTTAAGACTTTGAATCTTCTACTTATCATTATTGACAATCAACATATCATCCACATAAAGCCATAAAATCATAAAATCAACATTAGAAAGTTTCTTGACAAATACACCATAGTTTGAAGTAGTCTTACTATATTCATGATCCCATCAAACAATCAAATTTCTTGTACCATTGTCTTGGTGTTTGCTTGAGGCCATACAAACTTTTCTTCAATTTGCACACAAGGTGCTCATTTCCCTTAACCTTGAAATCCCCTGCCTGTTCCATATAAATTTCTTCCTTCAAGTCACCATGAAGGAATGCAGTCTTCACATCAAGTTACTCAACCCCTAAATTCAAGCTTCCTACTAACCCAAACACAACTTGAATAGAGGACATCTTCACCATTGGTGAGAAAATCTCTTCAAAATTAATGTGTAACACCTCGATTTTTCTGTCTGAGAGAAAATAATCAAAATGCCCCTGAGGTCATTTTCCACCCGAAATTCGAGGATAGCCAACCCGGAAGTCCTCGAAGGATCAACTCAATGTTTGAAGGGGATTAGATGGTTTTTGAATGGTTCCGGAAACAAAAATCCCATTTTCTGAGGTTTGGGGTCAAAATGACCAAAATACCCTATAACGTTTTTATGCGGCTATAAGTGCCGTTTGAGCCCAGAACTTTCCTAGAAGGTTTAAAATGATGTTTTTATGTGTCTAGTGACCTCTGTTTGAGTCCCAATGGTCCTGGGCAGTTTTTGAGCAAAATTATGATTTTGCTCCTAGAATAGTGTTTTTAAGCTTGATGATGTGATTAAGCAAACCTAAGCAATATTAGGCTCTAATTAAAGATTAATTAATTTTTGTAACATCCTAATTTTTAACCCAATACTCCTAGAACGTATTTAGGTTAACCATTAGTCTATTACTTCTTAGTTTCATCTTTTCTTTAAATTACTTAGCGGAAAATACGAATAAATTTTTCTTTTTGAACTTGAAAACAAAAACGTGAGCCTCGTATTAATATAAAACCTTTCGTTCGTCATAAACATAACTTACAAGGAAAAGAAATCACATATAAACATGAAATACAATATTATATTAATCACATATCATAACCACATCATTATAGTTACATAGTACTAGCATCAGTGTTCACACCAAAACATGCATATATATATGAAATACTTCTTATCCATCTACGAGGTTGGATAAGTAACAACCTAGAGACTATCCTATCTATTCTTCCGCAACGACCCTCGGCATCCGTTTGCTGAAGTGACCTTTAAGCACGAACCTCAGAAGAAGTCACGAACCTCGTTATTATCCTTGTTTGGAGACGACACGGAAGAAAAGAAAGGGATGAGAAACTTATTCAAGATTCTCAGTAGGGGTTTCCGACTCTAACACAAATGTCATCGTCATCATCCCCAGCCACTCCGGTTTTCATTATAAAAAGGGTGTGCATACATAAGGATCGATTTTAAACTTCTTAAATCTATTTATCCGAAGTGAGTGTCTTTTAACATGAGTCTTAATGATATGAATGCAATAGATATTGAATGAATGCATGTCAATATCATATGCAAACAGTACTAGCTTTTTAGCAAGTATAGCATTCATAGACATAGTGCATGATACATGGGTCATAAAAACATAGATCATAAGACATAGAACATGGAACTTAATACATAATACATGGTACATAAAACATGAATCGTGGAACGTAGAACTTGGTACTTAAAACATGGTGCATGGTAGCTTAACTTGGTTACTTAGGTGATGTTGACATATTATTCTTTTCTTCCTGGGGGCCACCCTAATATTTCTCCCTTTTGAGAAATCTCTAGGTTATGAGCTCATACCCAGCTAGTCGTCACTAGCATCTGGACTTATCACATTGTGATAAGTTAAAAATCTCGACTTAAAGTACGGGTCTAGGGGGCATAGAATTACCTCATCCCCACCTATAGTTTGATGGTTCCAAAGGATCATTTTCTCATAGTTTAATGTCACCTTAAGTCTTAGCATGTTATGACAAGATGCCCCATAGTTCATGCATGTTACATATGAATCACCTCATCCCCATCTATGGTTTGATGGTTCCAAAGGATCATTTTCTCATAGTTTAGTCATAGCAAGATGCTACATATTTCATGCATGTCACATATATCGTGTAATTCTAACATAGGTATCTTTAAAGTTCTAAAGGGAACCATAACATGCAAATGATACAATCATCATTTAAGAGCAATAACTCGCATAGCATCATAGTGGTCATGAGACAACACAATAATCCATCATCATTCACATAGAACATATAAATCATTCCCTTAAAAATAAACCCCTAAATCGGGTAACCTCAAACTTCCAAATTGTTTCCTTATGCCTCTAAGGGATTGATTAATATCATTACCATAATTTATTAAGTCCTAGAACCTAATTTATTATGGCTGGGCAGCGTAGGCAGTAAGCATAGTTTTGATGGATTACGGTGTTTTAAAAGTTGCGTTTTAGATCCTTTCTCTTTACCGACTTTTCCTATGATGCAAGAATTAATACCTAAGCCAATTATGAGTTACTCTCACTCATCTAGACATCATATAATGTGATTCTATACACTTAAACAAGGCTGGAACAGAATGTATAAGTTCAGTTCCGTAGGGGTTCTAGAAACTACGTTTCAGACCCTTTTTAAGTTCTGTTTTCGCCTAAGGCGCTATAAATCATCCCTAAACCAATTGTAAGGGATTCCTATACATATAAACTAATTATAAAACATGATTTCTGCACCTAAGGGTTGCTGGACAGAAACAGTTTTACTTTTGATTCTAAGTGTTCTAGAATTCACATTTTCAAGCATTTCAAGTTACTAGGCATGCCTAAGATGCCTAGAACCTTTATCATACATAAGGCAAGGTATTTAAACACATATAGACCACCCAAAACAGAATTTAAGGTGCTGGAAAATAAAAGGGCAGAATCGAAACTTGAAGGCATGTAAATGCTCAAAATAAAACATTTCTAGTTCACATAGTTTGCTAGTTTCTCTTGGAACACTTTTGAAACTTCTAAAACTCTTTGGAAATCAATTTATCTTGGCAAAAACCTTTACAAAAGACATAGGGTAGTACCTATCTATTTTCTTTCATGGTTAGGATTTAAATCATAAAAACATGCTTGAAGCATTCTTCAAGACTACCTATGCTTAAGAAAATCCTAAAACATAGGTTATAGGCCCTTGTAACTAAATGAAACTCATGCTTGAGCCATTATCATCACATGGCCGAATGCATATCCAAGAAATACCTCCTTGATAGATCTTTTCTCAAGATGAAATGGGCAAGTCTTTGAGCTCTAATATCTTAGGTGATGACATAAAATAAACGTGCTATGCATTTCATTTTAGAGTCCTTTAGAAAGTAAAGTGATAGCTCAAAGTAAATATGAAGTGCATATTCATTTTCATTCTTTGAGTTTAGTGAGGACTTGAAATATAAAATGAGATGCAAAGCTTGGAATTTAAACGTGCATAATGCAAGTTCATTCTTTATCTTGGGATTTAGTGATGACATAGAAAATAAACGTGCTATGCAAAGCGTGAAATAAACGTGAATGCAAGTTAATTTTACATCTTGACTAGAGCTCTTTTAAGACTTTAAAAAGAACTAAGTTCCAACCCAAAACTCATCCTCACAAGAAAAGATAAGAAGCTTTACTAAGCCTTAAAGATACAAACATAAAGGGACCTATGCCATATTCTTTATTAATGCCCAATAACCCCTATCTAGAGAGAACTCTAGAACGTGCCGGCCAACTTTAAGGTTGACAAGGGAGGGTTATGGACTTTTTGAAAACCTTATTAATTTCTTTTTTTTTTTTTTGAATAAAACCATGGTGAGTTAAGCAAAACATAAATAGAATGAACTCATAGAGGTGGTAACCTCAAAAGAATGGAAATGGCCGAATCCTAGCAAGGAATAATGGACCATTTTTAAACTCTAGGGACCAAGATCTTGGTGATGTGTTAACACCAACATCATGAGTCCTCATCATTGAGTACTTAACATCATTCTAAACCATCATCAAAACAAAGTTCATGACAAGTTAAGGAAAGGAGAAAACCGAAAACCATGTTTGTTTGAAACATAGATCAAGCTCTAGAGGTTGTTCAAGTGCTAAGCACCATCATGAAACCCTCATCATCAAGCTTACATTTTTCCAAGTTTCAAAGGCCTTCATGGCCAAAACCTTGAGAGAAAGAAATGAGGTTTTTAAGGGTTCAAAGGAAACATAACCCATTCTTGAATAAATCTTGAAAAAGATGAAACTTTTCTTTTTAAAAACTCAAGCTTTAGAGGTTGTTCATGTGACGAGCATCAACATGAAACCCTCATCATCAAGCTTCCATTTTTCCAAGCATCCAAGGCCTACATGGCTGAAACATTCAAGGAAAAGAAAGTGAGGTTCCAAGAGATTCAAGAGAAACATATCTCATACTTGACTAAAACTTGAAAAAAGGTGAGGCTTTTCTTTAAAAAGATTCAAGCTTTAGAGGCCTCATGTTGAGATGAACTCATAGTTACATCTTGGAGAGCACTCATCATCAAGCCATCATCATCTTGGCCTTGAGGCCGAAAATAAAAGAAAAGGAAAAGGATGAAATCGAAAATAAAACTTCATGGATGTTCATCCAAACAACATTTTTCCAACAAGATCAAGACATAGAGAACAAGGAAAGAATTTTTAGAAAAACTCCCTACCTAGTACTTGTGCTCTTGAAGATGGAGAAAGGTTTGATCTTGAAAAACAAGAAGAAGAAATCTCCTTTGAACTTGGGTATGTATTTTCGGCCAAACAAGGAAATGGAGGAAGGATGTGTTGTTGGCTTGTGTTTGGACTTGGATGTGTGTTTAGAAGAAAAAGAGATGAAGATTGGAGGTGGAGAAGGTGGCGGTTTTGGCTTGGACAAGGAGGAAGAAAGGAAAATTTGAGAGAACTTGGAGAGACTAGAACTTGCTCTTGGAAGTTTAAACTTTACAAATGAACTAAAGTAGCAAAATGTTCACCAAGGCAAGCTATATATAGAGCCTTGAGTCATGAATGAGTGGAGGGGAAGAGGCCATGTGGTTTTCTTCTAGAATGAGGGAAGTGTGTGGAGGAGAATGAATGAGAAGTTGTCTTGGAGACATGGTCATTTGTGTGCCACACATTCAAACAACATGTGATGCAAAGTAGAGGGAAAAGTGGCGCCATTTTTGGGCAGCCATGGGGGCAAAATTCATCTCCGCTAATCATGGTTTAAAGGTGTGTTTAGGTGTGTTATGGATTAGACTTAGGATTAAGGGTTGTTAAATAGGTACTTTAAGTAAACTAATTAGTTAATTAAAGCTATAATTCCTTAGGTTAGAAGTGGTCTTGTAGGTTTAATGGAGTCAAAACCTCTATGACTAGTGATGTGAGGATGACAACCTTTCTTGGAAATGGGAGCATGAATAGTGAAAACACTATTCATAAATACTTTCTCTCTTTAAAGGAAGAGACTAGAATTAAGTTTGAATTTCCTTAAGCAATTCTAGGTTCCACTTAGTTTTAAATAATGATTTTGGCTCTAGATTAATTATAGAAATTAATTAACTTTTAATTAGAGCCTAATATTGTCTAGGTTCTGAGTTAGATAACTCATTAAGCTTAAAATGCACTAAGTATGGGCAAAATTGTAATTTTACTCAAAAACTACCCGAGACCACCGGGACTTAAACAAACCTTAAACAAACATAGTTCATGTCTTAAAATCATTGTTTTGAACCTCCGAGCAAAGTCCGGGTCAAAATGGAACTTAAAACTGCCTTAAATTACTGTAAGGGTATTTTGGTCATTTATACGCAGAAACCTCAAAAATGATATTCTTCTGCTCTATTAAACACGCCATCATATATAATCCCCTTCAAACATTACAATAGCCCTATGAGGATGGCCGAGGTCGGCCGTCATCGATTTTCAGGTAAAAATGACCTCAGGGGCATTTTGGTCATTTTTACGCTTAGAGAAAATCAGGGTGTTACAATTTTTCATAATTAATTTAGAGTCAAAATAATTTATTAAAACTAATTAGAACCTAAGATTGCTTAGATTAAACTTAAATCTCTTTTTAAAACTCAAGATTCCAAGTCATGGAATCTTGAATAGTGTTTGAATAGTATTTTCTTACTTTAATTTTCCTAAATCAAGAAATTGTGTTGGCATTGGATTTCAAGTTAATGAGGTTTGACTTCATTAATTTAAAATGATCACCTCCTAATCTAGTCTCACAAGTCCTTAATTACCTACTTACTTACCTAAACACTTACTTATAAACTCCTAAATCCTAAGCCTAATCAAAGCTACACCTAAACACATCTCTAAACCACAATTAAATGAAAGATCGTCCTCCCCCATTACAAGGAGAAAATGGCGCCACCTCACCCTCCATTGTCCATCACATGTTTGTTCATTCAAACACTCAAAGAACCATACCTTGAACCATACCTAGCCATACCTTGGAATGACACTTTGTAAGAGATATTTTCTCTCCTCCATGGCAATGATTTTCGTGGTTCTTCCTCCCCATTCACTCCTTCACATTTTGTTCTTCTATAAATACTTCTCTTGAGAGCACTTGGTCCATTTTTGCTTATTTTGCGCATTAAAGTTTCAAAGAGAATTGTCCTAAGTTTCTTTTCTTCTCCAAGAGCTCAAAAGTTCTTTCTCATTCTCTTCTTCTTCATCTTCCTCCTTTACTACAAAGAACCACCACTTCTCAACCATACACAACCTTCTAAATACTTAGCCTTGCCTTTCCAAGGATCAAGTTCAAGAAACACAACTTTCTTCTTTTCTTTTTCCTCCTTGGCCGAATATACCATCATGCTCCAAGGAAGATTTTCCTTTCATCCTCTTCTCAAGATCGAGTCCTTTTCATCTCCAAGAAAACATACCTTGGTAGGGAGTTGTTTTGATAATTATTTCTTTGCTTTGTTAAGCTTTATCCTTGGTGCTTTAATGCTTTACAAAATCAGTTTCTTCCATTCCTTTTCTTTTAACATTTCAGCCTTCATGGCCTTGTTGGTTTCTCATGATAGCTTGATGATGAGTGTCTCTAGATGATGACTTAAGTTCATTACAATGAAATCTCTAAAGCTTGAAACTTAGTTTTGATCTTAACACATTTTGGTTTTTCCTTTCCTTTTACTTTAACCTTGGTTTCGGTTTCTTTTCTTTTCTTTTCCTTTTGGTTTCAACCTTTTTTCCTTTTCTTTATGGTTTTGTTTTCTTTGGAATCCATTTCCTTGTGCTTGATGATGATGTTCACACTATAAAGTTTCCTTGAAATCTTGGTACTTAGAACTCTAGAGCTTACTTTATCTTGATGAGATTAAGTTGGGATTAAGATGTTGGTTCTTTAAAGTCTTGTATGAGCTCTAGTAATTATATAATAATGAACTTGCATTCATGTTTACCTTTTAAGTTCATGTATTGCATGTTTATGTTAAGCTTTGCATTCACGTTTAAGTTTCTTTGCCATCACCTAAAAACATAAAGATTAAAACAAAAGCTTGCATTTTCATATCACCTAATAATTAATGTTGAAGCTCATCTATTTCGGCTTTAAAGTCGATTGTTGTGAGGCCTAAAGCACTAAAATAAAAAATTGGACTTGCATTCATGTTTACATTTCCTTGTCTAGCATATTTACTTTTTAAGTCATCACCTAGACTTTGAAGATAAAAATGAAGTTGCATCTCATATTTATTTTAAGCTCTCACTTTACTTTTCTAATGAAGAATAAAATGAAGTGCATAACATGTTTAAATTCTTGTTGTCACTTAAAGATTCTACAGCTCAAAGGCTTGTCCCTTTATCTAAAGGAAAAGTTGGATATGGAAGCATTCTCTTGAATGCATAATTCGGCCATATGATGATGATGAGCTTAGAGTGAGTTTCATCTAGTCACAAGTGCCAATAACCTTTGTCCTAGGATTTTCTTAAGTATAGGTGAACTCAAATGTTTCAAGCATGATTTTATGTTTTAAAGACCAACCATGGAAGATTTAAATTAGTTGCTGCCCCTATTTATTTTATGATGATTTTGACGAAATAATTTGGTTTCCAAAGAGTTTTAAAAGTCCTAAAATGATTCCATGAGAAACTAGTAACTTATGTGTATTAAAAATGAAATTTTATGAATGGTATGATGATGTATGACCACGGTTCTGCCTTGATGATTTGCTCACCATTTTATGATGATATTATTATGTTAAAATGCATGGAATCATGTATATTTGATATTAGAATTGATTTGAGAAAGCTAGGAAAAACTAGTAACTAGAAAAAGATGGAAAATGAGAATTCTAGAACACTTGGAACATAGAAAATTCTGTTTCTGTCCAGCGACCTTCTAAGGCAGTAATCATGGTTTAGAATTAGTTTATATGTGTAGGAACCTCTCATAATTGGTTTAGATTTAATTTATAGTGCCTTAGATGAAGACGGAACTTAAAAATGGTCTAAAACATAGATTCTAGAACCCCGTAATCACACGAACTTAAAACTGTCCAAATTTGCATAGTGCTGTTTGGATTAGTTCCTAAGCATAAAAATTATTGAGAATAATTAGTTGTGAACCTATAGGCGCATAAAAGGATAAAGATGGATGTTAGCATAATTAGTTTTCAAGATTAAGACCCGTAAGGGTCAAAGCATAAGATACCATAGGTCCCAAGACATAATAAGCTTTATGACTTCAAGTAGATGTATGTTTAATCATGAGAATGGCTTGAGCATAGCATATGTATTAGCTGAGCCCAGTCCTTGATTCTGGCAAACTAGTTAGGAACATGCTATATTTCAAGAATGTTAAAGTAATGATGTGATGATGTATATGCTATGATGAGTCGACTATATGACTTGATGTCTTATGTCGATGTTGAATGACTATGCATGCTTTATATGTTTCGTGGCATAAAGCAAATTTGAGGAATTTGGTTTACAACCTTTATGCTACCGAATTTCCGTCAAAATTGAGAACTTAGAAAAGTTTTTGAAAATCATGAGAACTTAAATGTGATATATTACCGAGACGAGTCCTGAGTGACACTGATTCGGCCAAGCACCCCCAAGAACAAAACCGTGAGGGTATTGACATCGAGCTTGCCAAAGCAGACAATATTACTATGCACTGGATGCCAGTAGATGCATTTCGAAGAAGAAATGATGTGTTACCCCTTCTATTACCCCATATGAAATCTAGCGACGGCTAGTTAGGTTGAGCTCATTCCTAAGAGATAGGTGAGATGTAGTTTGGTGACCAGATTATTGCCGAGGCCGGTGAGTCAGTTGGATTTTTTGTGAATATGCTAAGAGGGTGGTCTTTAAGAAAAAAAAACTTAAGAGTTTGACTTATGAGAAAGATGTCACATGAAAAGAACTGTTCCTTTTTATTCCACATATATGATTTATGTTTCTTTATGTTGTGCTCAAGTACTATGATTTTCATGTTAATGTGCATATGGTATTGTCATGCACTCATTCAATATCTATTGCATTTATGTCATTAAGTCCCATACTAAAAGATACCCACTTCGGATAAATAGATTTGAAAAGTCTAAAACCAAGCCTTATGCATGTCCTTTTTTCACAATTAAAACCGAAGTGGCTGGGGACAATGACGATAACACTTGTGTTAGAGTTGAAAATCCCTACTGAGAATCTTGAATGAGTTTCTCATTCCTTTCTTTTCTTCCATGTCGTCTCCAGACAAGGATAACAACGAGGTTCGTGACTTCTTCTAAGGCTCGTGTTTAAGGGTCACACTAGCAAATGGAGCAGAAGGTCGCTGCGAAAGTATAGATAGTTTAGCTTTTGGGTTGATACTTATCCAACCTCATAGGTGGATAAGGAACACTTCATATATATGTGCATGTTTTGATGTGAATGATGGTAAAATGATGCCAGTAATTTATGTATCTATGAAGATGTGATGATATTATACTGTTATGTATAATACTATATTTCACGATTATGTATGGTGTGATTACTTTTTCTTGTACATTATGGTTATGACGAATGTTAGGTTAGCACGTGGCTCGCGTTTTGCTTTCAAGTTTCAAAAAGAAAAATTTATTCGTATTTTCCGCTAAGTATTTTAATAAAGAAAGGTTTTAAAGAATGAGACTAAAAGAGTAATAGACTAATGGTTAACCTAAATACGTTCTAGGAGTGTTGGGTTAAAAATTCGAATGTTACATAATGCCCTTGTTCTGCTTAAAACCTCTCATAACCAGCGTTGCTTTGTACCTCGGCTATGAGACATTATCTTCTATTTTTAGTTTAAACACCTACTTATTTTTTAGTACTTTTTTTCCCTTAAGCAACTTTACTAATTCAAAAATATGATTCTTATGGAAGGAATTCATTTATTCTTGCATTGCCTTCAACCATTTTTCCTTTATTCATCAGAAATAGCCTCTTGGTAGCTCTTTGGCTTCCTACAATCAGTAATCATCACATACTCATCTAAAGGATATTTCCAAGAAGCATGCCGCTTTCTTGTAGATATACTCAACTAAGCCACAACTGGGAGCTTTGGTGGAACTTGCTTGACTGACACCTCAAGATTAGGTGCAGACTCATCAACTATATTCCCATTATCAATATATGCATCTCCCCTACCAACAAGAGTTATAGAAGGAGGCTTTAGTTCAACATAAATGTAATTTTTTCTAATGAAGCTGGCTTATCCAATTTCTCAAAATCTTCAATGGTTTGGTCTTTAAGAAAAATCATATATCGGCTTCTAATAATTTTCTTATTCATTGGAGTGACCATAACCCATGAAGATACACTGCTTAGATTTCCGATCAAGCTTGGACCTTTTATCTCTTGGAACATGAATAAAGGCCCTACGGACAAACACTCTCAAGTAACTGTATGAGATATCTTTCCCTTTCTAAACTTTCCCTAGACCATCAATATCTAGAGAAGCTGAAGGAGAAAGGTTAATCAAATTAGTCACGACTCAAATAGGGAATGTGACTGGCACGTGAGGAGTCTCATCCCCACATAAGCCTCGTGACCTCTGAGTCTCTCTATATGCATAAAATAATATACTTTTCATTCAAAAATCATAACATCCTCTAAAACTCTGTATAAACTTTATATCTAGAATTATAAAACTAAGATACTTGATATATTAAGCTTTGAAAACATCTTAATCATACTCTGAAAACATGTGATCTAAATCATGAATACATCTCTAGTGTATTACATAAACTCTAATCAAACTCTATAATTTTAAATCCATGCTGGTGAACTAAAACATATACATAACTGTCCAAATACTGAAATCAAATACATAATCTGAAAATAATGCATGGCTCGGATCCTACCTGCACATCTACTGGAGCACTCTACTCTAACAAGACTCTAAGATAAGCCTTACTCCAAAGTAAGACTCATCACTGAAAAATGACTGCATCCGCCAAACTAGAGTCTGGGCTACATCTGTACTTGCAACTATGAGGAGGAAAGGAGAGAGGTAAGTCAACAGACTTAGTGAGTGAGCTTTCACCCATCACCCACATGGGACAACCAAGGAATATACCATAATGCAATATACATGCAATAACTATAAACCGTTTGATATTCATGTACATAATCTCATAGAAAATATACCTCTGTATTCATAAATTCATAGGAAAACATTTCTAGATATTTACTCCAATGATAAATCATTTCTCACAAATATATATTATCTCTTAAATCAAATATTCTTTGAAAACATTAATAACAGTACTCTAATAGAGAAACACAGATCTCTAGTTATGTCTTGCATAACGATACATTCTCTAGCTATGCATGTCAGCCATGGCATAGCAATTTCTCTACTCTGTGATCCATCAAGGATCTAAATCAGACACCTAAATAGGTTCCATTCTCTACTCTATGAGATTGTCCTTTCGGGACAACTTGGTACCAAAGTTAATGGTCGGGGTTTAGCCGTTAACTCGCTGTTTGTTTCTATATAGTTGCCATATAGTCTCTAATTCAATAAACATATTATTTTCTCTAAATCTCTGTTACATACTCTAATCTAGGTATCAAACTCTTTCATACAAAAGTACTTCATTCCTTGAAATCATCAAGATAATTCATAAAATCTCTAGATACAATCATACTCATATTCTAGCTCTTTATAAAATCGTTTGAATATGAAAACTCTTGAAACTCTAAAATCTCTGAACTCATACAACTCTAGCAACCTGACTTTAGCATAACTGTGATTGTGAATCATGCCCAAGGGATCACTCGCTTACAAGCATTCTGATTTCAAGCTCACAGAATATGTATCTAGTAGTCACTACGAATCATACTGAATTCCATATTTTTGGAATATCACAAAACTAAATTTCTAAAATCTCATTTCTCAAGATAATCTGTTTTTATAATTTAATAACTCTAATATCAACTTTGAAATGGAAAAGTCCACAATCAGAAAATTGCTAGTATTATAATAAAACATCTCTGCTTTATATTCTTTGCCAAAATATCCTAATTGATACTCTAAAATCATATTTCGAAATCTCTAGTCTTGAAGTATAAATATGTCACAACTCTTGAAACATGTTGAATATACTAACAACTTAGTAAATCATATATTCTCACAATAAATCTCTTCGTGAATATATATAAAACATTTTCATAGCAATCTATACACCAATCATGGTCTCATGGTTTTCTAAAACACATAATTCATGCTCTTTGAAAATCATGCTTTTTGCTATAACTTGTAAAATCCAAATCATATAAATTTTCATCTCTACTTTCATGCTAAACAATCATCATGCATCAAACATAATTATAATGGCAAAACGAAGGCCATGAGCTTGAACCCACTCACTATTTGGAGCTGGAAGTATGTGGGCATCACCAACTTAACCTTCAAAGCATGGAATGGCATGAACAACTATCATAGAGCAACATTGACTCAAGATTAGTCTCTGCTAATTTCTAAACAACTCTAATCTAGCTCTAACAACATTGTGGGAGCACCCTCACTTGACAACAATGGGAGAAACAACAAAGCCCAAACCATGGAACATGTCAAAGAGAGGAAAGAGATGACAAAACCAACATAAACCCTTACCTTTGATCTTGGAAGAAGAAGGATTGATGATGGATTGAGAGAGAAAGGGTTGGAGAGCATTTAGGAACCAAGGGTTTCTGTTTGGGGAAGAAAACCCCGAGCATAGGGTGTTTCATAAGGGGTTGGGGGTCACTTATCCAAAACTACGTTGTTTTGCACTGTGTTGTCATCGGGCCCGCTCGCTGCAATGAGTAAAGCTAGCTGCAGTGAGCCAAGTGAAACAACCACTTGTTGTAGCAAATATATCTCACTGCAGCAACCCTTCTGGCCTACCTACATTGCAGAATTCTGCAGTAGCAACTCCAACTCTTTATCCCTTGGCCCTTCACATATCTGGGGCCTTCCAAGCGACACTAGTGGATCCCGGGAGACCCTATGGCCGTACTAGACATGTCCAAGGACACATGTACTTGGGGTATCACAAAATCCATTGTAGTTCTCATTGCTTCGTTCCAAGAGGATTTGGACAACTTTAAATGAGAGAGCATACACTAGATTCTATCATTGATTGTATAGTTCATTTTCTCAACAACTACATTATGTTGAGGAATCTTAGGAATTATTTTCTCAACTCGGCTAGAAAGTAATAACAGACTTATCAACTTTTTTCTTGGACATTCACAACCTTCTTGAAGATATTCACGTAAAGAAAAGTTCAAAATTGATCTCCTATTTTTACTTTTGTGTCTCATAAAGCACTTTTGTCTTTTTCTCACTAATATTTGATTAAGAATGAGATTAAACTTTCTCTAACAAATCTTGGACCTTATTTAACTCCAAATAATTATTTTGATTCATAATTAATTAATAAAAATAATTAATCTTTAATTAGAGTCTAATATTGCCTATATTTCCTTAATTACTTTAATTAAACTTAATTAGTACTAATAGGGATAAAATGGTAATTTTACATAAAAACTCCTCGAGACTCATCCAGATATTATATATCACCTTTAATTAACATATCCATTTCCCCGGTGATGACGAGGTTCGGTCGTCACTTAATCTCATGTTAAATTACCTAAGGGATATTTTGGAAATTTTGTGCACGAGAAAACCAGGAATTAAGACTTTCACATCTATTACCACCCAAACACATCTAGTTCCTTTTAAACATCAAACTAACCCCTTGAGGATAGCCGAGACTAGCCATCCTCGATTTCCAGACAAAAATGACTTCAGGGACATTTTGTACATGGGAAAAAATCAAGGATTGCGATTTTTGCACAAATTGCTATCTAAACCACATATAGTTCTATTTTAATATTAAATTACCCCTATTGAGGATGTCTGGACTGGCCGTCCTTGATTCTCATGCAAAAATGACCTTAGGAGCATTTTGGTCATTTTGCACAATAGGAGAAATCGAGGCGTTGCAGTGTGAGCCTATGCATATAATCTCTAAGGTGTCAAAGGGATGGTGTATGACATATAAAATAAAATGTGATGCAAGAATCAAGATAGAAAATAACAACAAATAAAATGCAAAAATATAAAAGAGAAAAGTAAAGAACTCCTTTATGGTGGGTTGTCTCCCACCTGGCACTTTGCTTTAACGTTGCTAAGTTGGATAACCAAGACCCTAATGCAAGATATGCAACTTCAACCAATAGAAATGCCATATAAGTCCCTAGACCCTTGGGGGGCTTCACAGAGGTGTTTTAGCAGGTGCCTATCAATTGCACAACGAATCATGGACCTCGGGTTCTCTAACTTAGTTGCATCGCTAGGGTGCACACGAATGACTAAGAACGGTCCCTTTCACTTGGACTTCGACCTCGCAGTCATTAATTTTGCCTGTGGCTCATGCAGTAAGATTTTTTTCCCCTTATAAGGATTTTTTCCCAATATAAGATGATCATGGGGCACCTTTGAAACTAATGACTACTGCTCAGGTAGAGTACTTGTATCTTCAATCTTGGAATATTATAACACGACAAACTCATCATATGCCATGGGAGAAGAAAAAGTAGGAAAGGGTGGGTATGCATCCTTATTAAGGAAACTACCACATGTATTTTCCACTAGGGAGTCAATGACATTGATGCCAAGCACAATGTGTTCCTCATGGGAAAATTTCATAGCATAAGATAAGAAAAATTGGGCTCTCATGCCCCCATACTCTCTGGACAATGTTCCAACATAGACATCAATCATGGTTCTAGCAATTTTCAAAAGGGGTCTTTCCAAGATTAATGTGTGCTGGCTGGCATCAGTGCCATTCTCCATCTCAAGCACATAAAATCAGCAAAGAATATTAAATCATTTACCTATGCCAAGACATCTTCCAATACTCCCTCGGCTTAGTGAAGATGCAGTTAGCAAGTTGGATTTGCAACCCAGTAGGCTTGAGCTTTCCAAATACAAGGCTTGGTAGAGTGATTTTGGCCTAACATTAATGCCGATCCCAAGACCAGCCATGGCTTGCTTTATGTGTAGATTTCCAATGGTGCAAGGGACATAGAATACGTTGGGGTCCTTACACTTGGGTGGTAGGTTACATGCTTGATGATGGAGGAAGCATTTACCCCTATAGTCACCTTCTCCTTCTCACTACCTTTTATTTTCCTTCTATTAGTGAAAAGATCTTTTACAGACTTTGCATATTTTGGAATCTGTTTGATTGTATTCAATAAAGGTATATTCACCTCAGCCTTGCAGAAAGTTTCCTAAGCTTCTTGATCGAGTTCTGCAACGGATGTTTTCCTGGGTTTCATTCTCTGAGGGAATGACAGTGGACGAGTGTGGTCTTGATCCTTCGTGGGTCATTGGAAGTGGAAATGCCATAGATCTTAGGAACCATTGGTGTTGCTACCTAGTTAACCATCAACTGCTTCATGAGCCCAAAAAGTGCCTGTAGGGTCTGGGTCAGCACCGTATTCTCTAGTTGGCTAACCTAATAAAGGCCCTTAGTACTAGCAACCATCCTAGAACCAAACTAGTAGCATCAATCATGCACCTATTAGCAAGAGTGACCTCCACTAGTAGCATCAATCATGCACCTATTAGCAAGTACAAGACCCTCATTAAAATATTGGAGGATAGGTTGCTTCAGGATCTGATGGTTGACAGCTTGTACAAAGGATCTTGAAGCGCTCCTAATACTTGTAGAGTTTTATCGGACTAGCAGATTCCATAGATTTCTTTTTTGATGGAAGCTATTCGAGAGGTGCGAAAATACTTCTCAATGAAAAGCCTCTCCATCCTCGTCCAACTATTCATAATCCCATTTTGTAAATTGAAAAACTAGTTTTTTTGCAGTTCTTTCTAAGGAGAAGGGGAATGCTTTGAGCTTAACATCATCCACCTCCACCCTATTAGGTCTCATGCTAGAGCACACCATATGCAGCTTTTTCAAATGTTGGTGTAGGTCCTTTCCAGATAGCCCATGAAACTTGGGCAAAGCATGAACCATGTACCCTTAAGCTCAAAATAATTGTCAAGCCTAGGGTATGTAATTGCCAAAGGCTGATGGATAAAATCAGGAGCAATGAGCTCCCTAAGTGTCATGTTGTGATCTTCTATTTCATATACACCTGAAATAGTAAACAAACGTTCAAATCACTATTGTTCCTCTTGTTGATGCCTTACCTATCTGATCCGCCTTAGAGTTTTCTCAATTTCAGAATCAAGAAGTAGTAAATTGCCAGCAGACAGGGAGCGTCTCATACAAGGGAACAACAAAAAATAAAAAATAAAAAATAAAATAAAATAACACAATAAAATGAACAACTAGGTGTCAATGTCTCCCTGGCAATGACGCTAAAATTTGACAGAGGCTGTCACCATCTCCTCAATTAATTTTATGCTAAATTACACCAGAAAACTAGTAAAGGCCACAATCAAGTACGTTTCTCAAAGAGGCTATATCACTTAGTGGAAGATGTGGGGGGTTTTTAACAATTAAAAATTGAGAGAATTAAAATTGAATGAGAATGAATTTAGAAATAATGGCACTAGTACAATGTATTCCTAGGATTATAACTAGTTATCATAGACCAAATATTGAACCCATTAGTGGCTATTAGTAAATAATTATTGACAATTACACTAGCAATCAGTCAACATCTAGAATTTGACTAATGCAAATAACTAACAAATGAGACCCCAATTTAATTAGAAATTATATTGATTTGAAGTACCAATTGCTATAGCCTAATCGCTAATCGGAAGGTTAATTCTAATATTATCCTTTAAATATAAATCGATTGATCAATCAATTTATTCCCAAAGAGTTTCCTTAGACAACGATTGCCAATTTAGTTATTCCAATATAAATTGTACAATCACAACAATACTTATAAGAATAGAAACTAAAGAACATTGAAAAAACTAATGAATTCAATATAAAAAAGGGTCTCAAACATCATCCTAATCAATCTAGAAACCCTCACACTAGTATAAAAATCTCCTCCTCTATCTCTGGAGGATTACAATAATGAAAATAAAAGTGTACCTAAAGACAATAGCAATGATCCTTATCACAATCTACATGAACAAAGCACATTTACTAATGGAATCCCTAAAGAAAGAAGAATAAAGAAGAAGATGTAGAGAGAGATAGAGAGAATATTAGCTGCCTAAACTCAAAATCCAAAACTAGGGTAAAAGCTTGTGCTAATCCCTTAAATATTGCTCTCTAAAATAGCCCAAAATGGAGCCCAAAACAAATTAATTATCTGTAATCCCATCCTCACATGAGCAAATGAGTGCTGCAGTGCTCACCAGAATAGTGAGCTTGAGCATTCTTCTGGTGCACTGCTGCGCTCACTGGAGAGTGAACTTCCGCGGTTTTGTTCCTTTTCAGCTCCAAGCTCCTTCCCAAGAGTTGCAAGCCTTGTTCTTGATATTTTTCACTTGATCCAAAGATCCTGTGCATAAAACCCTACTCAAAGACACAAGTTAAACACAATAGGCTCTAATCCAATAATCATCCTAAAATTAATGCAATAGTCAATGATTCTATAAAAAAATACACAATGTAACACCCCCTTAATTATAGTGTTCCACCTAGGCTATAACACTGTAGCTAAGAGTATGGTACTACGTATAATATTCATATGCCATGTAATAATCGACTCATTTATTTATAAGCTCTTATTCACTTAGTTATGAAGTATTAGCGCTTAATGACATATAGTTGAAAATTTATGAATAGAGAGAAAATAATGTATGGTTATGGGGTCTGAAAGTACTTAAAACATTAGTATATTATATAATATGCAGCCATCCACTAGTTATGGGGTATTTATCAAATAGTCCTTGCAAGTACTGTCCAAAACGCATCAAAATACATCAAAGTACAAAACATAATCCTGCTTTAAAATAAAACTCATCAACTATGCCTATAATCATAACATAGTATGGTTAGCTAGCAGTTCCTGTGTCACTGAACTCTCTAATGAACGGCATTTACTGAATCTAAGGTAGATATGGAATATACATAGCGGTGAGAATTCCAAAATTCTCAGTAGGGTACTCCTATACATATACACATGTCATCATTATCTACTCAGCTGGTTCAGTTTATTCATAAAATATTGCATACAAATAAAATGAATAATAATAATTAGCTTAACTTTTAAGAAAATCTTTACCAGAAGCAGGCTCATTTTATTCAATCATTATCATTTAGAGTATATAATGTTAAGCTAAAACATAACCATCATGATCTGGATTAAGTAATAGACTTGCGTACTTAGCACATAGTATAGGGGACTACTTAGGACAATTGCTACTTTAACTGTCTTGTGCTCGACTTATGGTGGCTTATTCCACTCCTTGGTAGTAGACTGTTTTTTAGGACTGAGCTCGTTTCTATACATGATCATTGGATTTATTTTCTCTAATTCTCACGCAGACCTATTCATAGTTGGATTTACTTTTCCGACTCAATTCAAGGATAGTTAGGTTTACTTTTCCCGACATAATGGATTTGCTTTCTCCAGCTCAAGAAAATATAATCTCATTCTTGTGCACATAGCATCATCAATAGATTCACATAGCATAATGAGATCAAATTATAGTCATTCCATCAAATGTTCAACTAGTTTAGTGCACTGTATTGATTTTCAATCTTAAAGAAAATTATGGATCAGCTACTAAACCTTTTCAAAATAGAGCAAAATTAATTTTCAGAATTAGTTCAACATGTCTATGAGACTCTATAAAAATTTCAAAGTAAAATAAGGTCTCTAGCTATATTAAGAAAACTTCACAAATTTGAAGGTTAGAAATTGCTCATTTTCAGCTAATAGTAAGAATTCCTAATTTTCTTACCTTACAAAAATTCAGGTTTAGACTTCAAGATATTCTCAACACTCTGTAAAATTTTTTCAGGTCAAGATTTGATCATTTGGTATTTAGACAAATTCAGCACTTGAGAATTGATTGTTCAAGTAGAAACCCTGACCAGCTCTGTTCTTGAATTTTTAAAAATAGCAAAAGTGCTCAAAATGACTCAAAAGAAAAATAAGAGAAACACTTTAACATGTCAACTTTATCATATAAAATTTTCAGCTCCAAATTAAATTTGCAACTGGTAAGTATTTTTACCTACTTGCTTAAAGTTGAGAATTCTAGCAACCTAGGTCATAATATTTTTTGACAAAAAAGATTTTCTAACATCATTCAATCAGTACACCTAATTAGACACATAAATATCTACGTATTATCAACCAATATAACTAAAAATTTTAGGCCAAAATAATCAGAAAATTTCATAGCAAATTTTGAAAGAAAAGAGGCCAAAGATAGCCCTACTTGGCTCTTGGCAGCTTTAGCCCTTATTCTTAGCTTCCATCAAGAGTTCTCCACCCAATCATTGATCTAACCCTCTCAAATCCTCTTGTAACGCAGCAAGAATAGTAGTAACTTGATGATATGATGAGGTGAGGGTGAGGGTTTGTTTTAAGGAGTTGATTTGGAATTTATAAGAGATGGTATGTAGGTGGTGCTTTAGATTATGGGGTTTTTTAAGCGTAGTTTAAGATTTTTATCTAGGTTTTGGTCTTTGCTAGAGGAAGAAAATTAAGATGGTTGTAATTTGGGGTGTTGGCCAAAAACTTAAAGGAGGAAATGCTAAGGCTTTTGATTTTATGTATTTATGATGACATACATCATAATTCCTATTATAAAATTATTTTCCTTAATATGCGAATTTTTGTAAGTCTTTTATTGGCTCATGGAAAAGACAATGATGTGGCCTTTTCTAAGCCACACACTTGTCATACTAGGTGGCAACTTGATATTGCAAGTTTCATACAGTGTAAGAAACCACACATCATAATTTTACCGAATGGGTAAAATACCATACTCGTAAAAGAAATATTATCCAAAATTGAATTTTGAGTCTAAAATTTTCATCCTAACCCTTCCTAACCTTAATCCTATATTTTCTAGGTCTCCGGCATTTTGTGGTCCCGATTCTAGGGTTTTGGTGGTCCCGACGGGCCTATGAGGCCTGCACATTCACTATTCACTTATTTTTTCTAAGTCATTCTTATCAAGACTAATTTTATCCAATTCATGAAATTCTGATTAATAAAGTTTAAATAAAATTTTTGAAATAAATTCCAGGATGTTATACATAATGAGGACCAAGTAAAAAAATCCTAATTATTTACATCAATAGCTCAATTAAAATTATGTAAAAAGCTAAGGTTTAGAAAAAAGATAAGTGGCATAAATACCCCTTATCACTAGTTACACAAGGTTATAATCAACAAGAAGGAATTGATTATGATGAAACTTTTGTACTAGTAGCAAAGTTGGAGGCTCTTAGAATGCTATTTCCATTTGCTGCATTCAAGGGATTCACTCTATATCAAATAGATATGAAATCTACTTTCTTAAATAGATTTCTTTCTAAAGAAGTTCATGTAAGGAAACCTCTAGGATTTGAGAGTGAAACCCTTCCCAATCATGTCTTTATGCTAATCAAAGCATTTTATGGTCATAAACAAGCTCTTAGAACTTGGTATGATAGATTAAGTACTTTCTTGCTTGAGAATGGGTTTAAAAGTGATAATGTTGATATTACACTTTACTTTATTTCTAGATAATCACCTTATGATAGTCCAAATTTATGTTCTTTATATTTGGTTCTACTAATCATTCTTTATGTGAAAAGTTCTCTAATTTTACGCAAAGTGAATTTGAGATGAGCATGATGGGAGAATTGAAGTTCTCTTTTTAGAACTTCAAATCAAGCAAAAAGAAGAAGCCAAGGAGCTTATCAAAAGGTTCAACATAGATCAAGCTAAGCCTATAAGTACTCTAATGTATCCTTATAAGGTCATTGATACTAATGAGAATGGTGAGAAGCTATCAGAAAATAAATTATATATGTATAATTGGTTCTCTACTTTATCTGATAGCAAGTAGACTTGACATATAATTAAGTGTGAGCATTTGTGCTAGATTTCAATCTAACCCAAAGCAATTACACTTAAATATTGTCAAGAGAATCTTAAGATATTTAGTAAGTACTATTAATGTTGGTCTCTAGTATAAGAAAGGTACTTTAAGTGAAATTGTAGGTTTCTATGATGTTCATTTTGCTAGAAATAGAATTGATAGAAAGAGTACAATTAGATTCTGTTGCTTAAGAGTACAATTGGATTATGTTGCTTCTTTAGAGATTGCCATATAACATGGTCATGCAAGAAGCAAAGCATCATTGAACTTTCAACTATAGAAGCTAAATATGTTGCTGCTGCAAATTGTTATACTCAGATGCTATGGATAAGAAACCAACTAGAGGATTATGACTTAAGGTGCTCTAAAATCCCTATTCTTTATGATAACACTAGTGCTATTAATCTTGCAAAGAACCGTATTTAGCATTCTAGATCTAAACATATTAACAAAAAATATCACTTCCGTAGAGATCATATTAAGAAAGGTGATTTTGCGTCCTTCATTTGACATATTCACCAAACCATTAGTTGAGGATCTTGTTTGCTGTCTGAAAAGGCTTTTGAACCTAAGAAGTTTTTGAAAAACTTGCAATTCATATATACCTTGCATTTTATAGAGCCTTCCCTAGTGACTTTGAATTAAGGCCTTTCATAGAAGTATGCTCAATTGAGTTTAAAAGGTAGTTAAGAGGTTTAAAAACATCTTCAAAACTTACAAGATGGGTTCAAAAAGTAGTAAAGTTCTCACGCTAAAGCTCAGAAAAGGGATATGAGTTCATATAATGGATTCAAAAATTGGTTTATGGGTTCAAAAATAGTTGAAGTTCAAAAAGAATAATTCAAAAATTTGTTCATTATAACACCCTAATAAAAACAAACCATGCTTAAGTCATATTTCGTTCTTATTAGTTTATTACTTCATACTTTGCATTCTTTTAGAAATTAGTGTTATATGAAATTAGCGGGAATATATATATTTTTTTTTGAAACCACATATCCAAAAGTAAAGCCTGTAGCGTGAAGCGGAAGTGAGGTTCGTCAATTGTGAATGAATTGGTAATCGAGTCTCATAATTGGTGATCAAGAACGAACAATACTAGCAATAATATTAAAACATAAAACATAGTACATAATACATTAAACAGATTTATAAGGTGGATATTCGCATCTTTGGTACCTCACATAAGCAGCAATAAAGTAAAGTACAATAATTAATGCCACCAGTCTTTCCTAATATGTCATGAATACGAAAACATAAATAAACTACAACAGCAAAGGGTAGGAACAGCAGTAGCGGGCAGGTGACTTCATCGCTCAAATGGTATGATGGGTACGAAATGGACTCCAAATGACTGGACGTACAATGTAAGGGAGGGCACGAGTCCTCTGAATAGGTGGTCCATCGACAGCAGGATAATTGGAGGCTTATTCTGAAAGTCGTAATCAGACATGGTGATCACATCGAGGACGGGTCCAGACTCATCAGACGATAACTCCTAATCCTGCCAAGTGTCAACCTCAAAGTCGTCATGCCAGTCTTCAAAGTCCTCTCTGATCAGGTCCTCCTCCATCATATCCCCTTCATCCTCCAAGGGGTTCTCCTCTGGGTCCTCCTTGTCATCAACATCGTAGGGGGCAGGCTCAGGAAAAATCAGCTGAAGGGGTTCCATGTCCAGGGGTTCCTTGAGGATCTCAATTTCAAAATTAGAGGATAACTCTATAACAGGTACGTGACGCGGAGGGGTTCCGAGGATCTGCATGTTAGAGTCAGAAGAGTCGGTGATAATGTGAGGACTACCAAGTGAGCTCTGGCGAGACCACATCCTACTACTGGGGCCGCCTTGTTGGTATGAACTCCTTGGGAATGGGGCCCTATTCCCCAGGGTCCAATCGGAGTTTGAATCAAAACTACGGTGAGGGTAGACCATCGTCGGGTGCAATCGGATCTAGAGATGTCATGGTTATAGGGGTGATAAATCATGGATTTCCCAGTAGGCAGATATTATCTCATAAGTGTCATCATGTATATCTCCATGCCACTTCGGTTTCATTGACAGAAAACATGGGCAGTTAAAGTTTCATTATGCTTTGTTTTGAAAAACGTTCGTAATCCAAAGTGACGTGTCTTTTAGAAGTTTTCCATTAACAGGGATAATAGTGTAAACATAAATCATAATCATAGCATTTATTCAACTAGATGCAGAAATATAAAAATGCATGCATTCTTTAACTTGATCGGTCCTTCACTCATTGAGTGCACCAAAACCAATGTCTTAATCCACCTCCGTGGGTAATGAGCTTATATCGTGGTTGTTGCCATAAACTTGTTTCGAGAGAAAATCTTAAATGGAAGGGGTGAGGGTTAAGCAATGAGTTTCTCCCATGTTCTTTATTCATATTCATATGCAAACTTCTTGGAATATAACATTTTTCATATGCTTCATCATGGCAATGTGTAGTCATTTAACATAATACATAATATATGATCAATGCTCAAGAGTTCACATCATAGCAATATAGCAATTTGAAAGACATACAGACACTACCCAAGGCATTACATTTATATCATAGCAATTAGAGTACCTTGAAGCATCTATGCAAATAATGAGCCACTCATGACATTTCATACATAATCAAGATTAAAGGTCAAATTCATTCATTATGTATATCTCATAGTCATTAGTCTCATTTAATTGAAACATTAGTTTTTAAGTCATGAGTTAAGTCATGTTAGTCATTTATGAGTAAAAATTCTTAATTATGTGTAACTATAGATTATATATTTTTGTTACATTTATAAGATTCTAATAAGTTGATTTAATTGGTATGTAGCCATTTTAAATGTAAATTTTCAGATTTTACTCAAGGCACCATTTTTGGTTTACAAGATTCTTACAGCATATTGCCATTTCTGGCATGTCTGACTTAAAATTCAATATCTTTCATTATACTTATGTATTTCAGAAAATAAAGATAGATTCAGAATCCCAACTCACTCGCCTCTCTCTGGACGTGATAGTTGTAAAATTAGGTTAAGTGAAATGACTTTTATTCCCTTACAAAGTTTCCCTATTCCAGTAGTGTCCCAAAACTCAAACTGTGAATTATTTTATTTTTTTGGAATAACGTGCTTACTTTCAGTGCATGTATTTTACATCTCTGTGTTTATATCTTAGCTTTCCAACAGCACCCATTTTACACATTTTTCCTTTCTATATTAAAAGATAAGTTCAGTTTAGCGTTCAGAGGTCAGATAGCAACTCCAGCAGAAAGGCTAAACTTTAGAAAATTATATCTTGAGCTAGAAAACTTCTTTGTAAGTGATCCTTTTTGGAGAGTAAGGGTTAAATTTCACGTATAATTCTTCCAGAGGTTCTAGAGGCACCGTTTTTAAATGTATCAAGGTTTAGTGTACCTATCTCAGGCAGAAACATTTTCTAGCACTAGTGTGTGTGTATACTTGTTTTCTTTCAAAATAAATCATGGATTCTTATCATTTCCAGTCATGGCCAGTAAATACATATCACAATACAGAGGTTTTAAACATACTAACACACTTCTTGGAGCATATTTATCATAGAGGAAAGAAACATAACTTATAGAGGAGTGGATGTGCAAGATTTAAGCCTTTTGAACCTAAGATGAGCTAAGACTTAAAACTTTCACATCTCCAAGATAATGACCACCTACCAAGATGTGAAGAAGTGTAAATGAGTCCTTCAACCATTAAAAGGTCATGAACAAACAGAAAAAAGGAGTAGAAGAGAAAATCTTGTTTCCTAGCTCCAAGCTTTTATGCCTTGTGTGAATGAAGGAAGCTAGTGTGTTGTCTTGGATGTGCTTGCAAGGTTTGGAAGAAACATTTCTTTGGCTAGAAGAGATTTGAGAAAGAATGGAAGAAGTTTAGGAAGCTCAAGACTCAGGAATGATGAGAGGTTTTTTAAAAGAACACAAATGCAACTACTACTCCTCCTTTTATAAGCTCCTTGGCCGAAATTCATCGGGGCTGTATGGGAGGATTTTAATCTCCTCATTAGTTCATTTGGTTAGCTATCTAGTTGAGGTAATGGAAAATTAGAACTTGGTTAAGTTAGCTAGTTAGATTATATGCCAAAGAAGCACCATCTATAGCCTAGTCTTGCAAGCCTAATAATTTGTCATGTGACACCCATCATCCCTTCACCAAGCCCTCAAGCAAGCTCACATCAAGCTCATTTCAGCCTTGAAAGATGGCTGATATATTTTGGCCATGACAAGAAATGAAGGAGGAAAAACTTTTGTTTTTGTTTTGATGTATAACTTGGAGTTATCTTGTAGTTAAATTAGTTATAGTGTAAGTTATTTTTATGAAACTTATGTGAGTATTTTCTTTTATATGATGGCTAAAAAAAGGGGATTAGAAAAGGTCCATGGGGTTTTAGGAGTTATTCAATAGAGCTACACACTTATCTGATGGGTAAACAAGTGTCTTTACTTCTTTTGATGATATTCTTTTTACGAAAAATGGTTTAAACCAATTTTTAAGCATATTTTATTTTTAATGAAGAATCTATCATAGATTAATTAGATTGACCTCCCATTAGGTTGGTAATCAACCTAATTAGTGATTAATTATCTCTAACTTGGCTATTTATGATATAACTCATTTTTAAGATTGTTGCTATTTATAGTAAATTACCAGTTAAGCTTATTTTATTATTATCTTGGGAATTCTATGTCAATTATTTATGTCTAATCCATAATTAGTGTATTAATCCTTAATTAGCTTTTATTAGATCACTTAATCATGATTTAATTGGTCTTGATCATAGTTTTATTATTATATTGATTATTTCATGTTTTAGTTGACTTTCTCATGATTTTGTTGACTTTTGCAAACCTTTGACTTTTAGGGTTGACTTTGACTTTGTGGTTGACTTTTGACCTGATAGTTTGACTTTTTTACTTTGACTTTTGACCTTGACTCTTGGCCAACACTTAACATTTTATGTTGACTTGCCCTTGATTAGGCGAAAGTTCAACAGTTTTCAAGCGAACTGTTTACTCGAGTCATTACCGAGTAAACCTTCATTTAGGATGAAAAATGGGAATGTTACATTCATGGTCAAAAACTAAATCTGGTTTCTGAAAGTTCAAAAACTAAGGTTCAGAAAGTACTTTTACTCTCTAAATTGCTCTTTTGGCAAACAATTTCCTACTATTCTTCTTATCTCTCACATGACATGGCAGTTACCAACTCTCTCTCCCCACTAATCCTAAATTTTTGCTACACCATAGCCCCTTTCTCACACTAATTCCTATTTAAAATCCTTTCTTCTTCCCCAAACATTTTTTTCCTTAACTGTTTCATCTTCTACCTCACACATACTTCCCCAACCTTCATTTAACCTATACATACATCACCTAATCTTTTTTTCTTTTAAGAACCCATGGCTAAAGGAAACCCTTATTGCTTATAATCAAAAGAACTAGTTTCCACATGTATGATGACCCTAAGATGCAAGAGTTCTATGTTGAGAACTTTTCTTAGAAAAAGGTAGCCCTTTAAAAGACGCTATGAAGGGAACTCCTTAATGAAGTTCCTATCTTGAAGGAAGTTTTCTCCTTTCAAGGATGGGAGGACTTTTTGAAGATCTTAGTAATGGTGTTTCCTAGTATGGTGATAGCTTTTACTCATAATTGGAAGTATAGAAACCCCTCTTCAATCTATGATCAGAGGTTAAGACATTGACATTGGCCCAACAGGACTTGCCAAGATAATCAATGCCCTATACGATGGCATTGTATGCTTGCCCTATGATGGATGGACTCGCTCAATAGGTGTTAACGAAGGAGATATCTCAAGGTACATTATAGATTCTGTTATGCACAAACTTAGAGAAATAACTACTGCCATGCTTAACTTAAGAGCTAGAAAAGATGTTCACTATAGTCCAATTCTCTATACTACCTAGAGTATGTATCACTGATGTCTTAATAGGGATAGATTGTATGCTCTTATACTGTCTCTTGTCTAAAAAGAAAGTAAATTTGCCCTATCTAATAATGGACTTCATGATAAGTAACACTACAAAAGAGAAAATGAAAATGCTGTTGTGCCCTATAGGATGCTACTGATAAGGATTTTCTAGTACATAGGATATTCTTTAACTGATGAGTGGAACGCGTTCATGGTAGGGATTGAGTTTTCAACAAACTTCTTCAAAACTGTGAGAAGAAATAGAAAAAGAGCTCAGAAACCTAGCCCTAAAAAGCTAGCTCCTAGGAAAAAGGAAAAACCTATGAAGCCAAAGGGAAAGATTCAGAAAAAGGAAAAAAGAAAGATAAAAAAGAAGCTTGTTCTTCTTTCAAAAAGTGAAGAGGATGATTCTGGGAGGGTAATTAGCCTGATAATGTATCCATCAAAAACTTGGAGAGGAGATTCAAGCATAAGGAAGAGAAAAGATGAAAGTTGGAATAAGAATTAAGTTCAAAAATTGAGGTGCAGTCCTTAAAAAGTGAGAAATCTAAAAGGAGATCTAATTACCTTCCTATCAGAAGGCATTACATTGAGAAGAAGTTGAAGAACCTTCCAAAGAGAATGCCCAAAGAATCCTTGATTTTGAATGAACAACTTGCAGCTGGAAGAGCAGGGATATTGATTGAAGAACAGGAAGCCTTTTTTGAAGATAAGTAAGTTAAGGAAATCCTCAAAGAAGACAAGGATGAGCAAGAGAAAAACAAGCTAGAAGATGCCAAGAAAGCTCAGGAGGCCAAAGGAATTTAGAGCTGAAGTAGGAACCAAGGTGCTGTAGTCTTTGAACCTTTTATGGTGCTCCATGATCAACCTTATAGCCCAATTTCAAAGCAATATGGGTATACCTGCTTCCCTATCAATGCTACTACTACAAGTTCCAAGTCCCATTCAGAAACTTATTCAGAAGAAGGGTCAAAAACCACTCCAAAAATTGCACTTGATATAAGTGTTGTTATAGAAAGCCATAAAGAAATTAAGCAGCATGACAAAGTTGCTTCTAAGAAAGATAAGAAAGCTATTATTGAAGATGCTAAAGATGAAATGTCTTTGAGTTAGATACTAAAATCTATCTCCAAGAACATGGAGGAAGAAACTTCACATCCTGAGGGGGGCATTGAGGAATTGAAGCTATACATGAGTGAGCTCTCTACTGCCTTAGAGCCCACTATAAAGGAGATAAAAGAAAATAAGGAACTTGAGAATCCCAATTCTGCTATTGTTTTGAAGACCATGCTTCAACCACAGCCTTCCATAAGAATTTCTTCCTTTGATGAAGGAGATGAACCTTCAGAAACTGAGGTAACACCTATTGTTGAGCATGCTACTACTAAAATTGAGAAAGAACCATCTCAAAAACCATAAGGTTCTAGGGATACAATTCCCTTGAACATTTTTATGATGAGATTGCGCTAGAAGCTGCTCATACCTAATCATTCACCTCTTTACTCAACTAGAAACCCAACCAAGGACACCAGAATCTCATAGAGTCTTAACTTTTACTACATAATAAGAGAGGCATGGCTGCCAGGCTTGACAGAGTGGAAGCATCAAACAGAGAGCTTGGAGCTTAACTAAGAAGACATGAAGACCTACTATAGTGGATTCTTCATGTGCTAAGAAAGGTTGGCCAATGATGGTTTGCCTATGTGCAGACTCTTTTTACTGATGACAAAAGGAGGAGAAATATGAAGAAATTTTTTTTTTTTGCACATATGGTCAAGGAGTCATAAGTTGAAGGGGAGCTTTAGAAAGCTCATTATTCTTCGTGTATATCACTTTTTTTTTTGGCATTTTATCATTTTTGGTTCCGAAACATTTATTTGTTATTTTTGCTTATGGAACTTTCATCTTTTGTTATGGATATTTATACTTATATCAGTTTCATTTGTACATTTCTAATGGTTATTTAGTTATAAAATGAAATCTGATGATTCTCAAATCTAGTGTTATTCTGATGAAAATTTGGATATATTGTGTTGAATACTAAGTTCTGCCACAAGATTCTTATTACTTTCTGTTTAAGCTCTGATATATCTTTATGATAGTTTCTGATATTAAAGCTTTGAGAGGCTTAACAAAACTTTTGACTCACAACAAGAAACTTAAGAAAGTCTACTTTTTGAAATGGCTTAGTTGTAAGACAAAAACTTCACTAAGTTTATGAAAGGAAGTTTCTTTAAAGTCTCTGACTTTAAAGAAAAATTCTTTCAGAAGAGCTCTCCAAAATATTTTCTTAAAATTTGACTTGTCATCACCAAAAAAGGGGGAGATTTTTAGCTCCGGAACCCTTTAGAAAGCCATTATAGCATATATTTTGAATGACAACAAAACAAATTTTGCTAAAACATTTTGAAGAAAAGGCTAACAGTTTGCTTGAGTTTCTGAAGTACTTAACAAGATCATTCTCACATGCAAATAAATTCAATTCATGAGATATTTTTCACAATATCATGTTTTAACATTATTTATATCTCATTCAAAGAGATTCAACATATTAAGAATGTGAAAAGTTGATTACAAAATGAATCAAAATATGTAAGAGACTTGAGAAAGCAAGATAGAGCATCGAAAACTAAGTCTTGTGCCTTCAAAAAGTAACTCGTTTCTTCATAAAGTGTTTGATGCCTTCAAAAAGTGATTCTTGGGTTTAAAAGTGTCATACCTAGTTGAGAAAGTAATTTCTCATGATTACCTGAAGAACATCATCATTAATCACAACTATTATCAATTTCTTAAGAATGTCAGCCATATCAGAGGATCTTTATTAACCTTAGAGATAAATTTAGAAGACAAACAAAAGGCTCAAAAGGTGTAGAACTACATCAGAAAGCACATATACATCAAAAACTACACCTTGTCAACATAAACTGAATGGAATTTGAATTTCAAATGAAGTCAACCTCAAAAAGTAATTAAAGATACATATCAACTTTTTATTTGGACATTCACAACCTTTTAGAAGATATTCACATGAAGAAAAGTTTAGAAACTATGCTCAGAATGAAGAAGCAGTTTCTATAGCACATTTAGAAATCATTGTTAGCAGATTCTATACTAACAAGGACAACACTGACATAGCTCAAGCTACACTTATAGAAGATAGATCCTAGGATACAAAAATCATGATCAACACCTGTGAAGAGGAAGAAAGATTAAGGGATAATGATCCATATTAAAATCCAAGCATAAAAGAAAGAAGCCTTCAAACTTGAAGGAATTTTTGCACTCTCAATGTTGAAGCTCTTTTAATACTTTCTGAAGTTCATTTCTTTCTTTGTAATTAGTTTCTGAAAAGAAAAATATTCTTTCTTGTATATCTTAGCAAACATTCCTCTTAGGATAATTAGAAAGAAGTCTCTAAAGTCATTTCCTTAAACACTATATTACCTTATGAGACTTGTGTATTTTTCTTTGGAGTGTTCCACACCCAATCTTATTACTCTTTGTACCATGGTCCAATAGTGATCAAGTAAGATTAGATTGGATAAACTATGAGAAAAGTACTTGTAAGTGACAGTAAAGTGTACCTATTGCTATTAGAGATAGATTAAGAAAGCTATTCAAAGAATATCCTACTTTCTCGGGTTGAGAAAGTGGTGATTAGTGCAACTCAACAAATTTGTTAAGAACTAGATGGAAGCAGTTCTTGGCCAAACCAAAATAAAAATTCTAGGGTGATATCTCTCTCCCCTTATCCCTTTATTATTTTCATGTGTGACTTAGTTTCTATTGTGTAATCTTTTAAATTTATTTGAAACTAATTTTTGAAGCTTATTGTTCCTAATCACTTCAAAAAATAACTTTCTAAAGCTTACTAACTTATATTTTCCATGCTTTCAAACATAAACACTTGATAGACTTTGTGTAAGTTTCAAAAACTAAAAAGAAGTTGAAAAGCACAATTTAACCTTCTTTCTCGTGCTACATTTCACTTATAGTAAATAATTTAATTTTTCAATTCGTGGAATGTATTGTAATGATTTGAATAATTTCTTGATACATAGTAGCATTGCATTATACCTTTTGGTATGTGGTTGGCTTTTAGCCTTGATCAATATTGACAAGGTGATCAAGACCATCCAGAAGATGTATGAATAGTCGATTGAGAGCTTCAACAAGCTGACTAAGTAGGAGAAGTAGCACTAGTATTGAAAATGGAATGTGTACCATCCTAATTTTTAACCCAATACTCTAGAACATATTTAGGTTAATCATTAGTCTATTACTCTTTTAGTCTCATTCTTTAAAACCTTTCATTAAAATACTTAGCGGAAGATACGAATAAATTTTTCTTTTTCAAAACTTGAAAAACAAAACGCGAGCCGCGCACTAACCTAACGTTCATCATCACCACATCGTGCAAGAAAAGTAATCACACCATTCATAACCATAAAATATAGTATCATACATAACAATCATAATATCATCACTCCTCCATAAATACATAAATTATTAGCATCATTGTACCATTATTTACACCAAAACATGCTTATATATATGAAGTGATCCTTATCCACCTATGAGGTTGGATGAGTATCAATCCAAAAGCTAAACTATCTATGCTTCCGCGGTGACCCTCTACTCCATTTGCTAGCGTGACCCTTAAGCATGAGCCTTAGAAGAAGTCACGAACCTCATTGTAATCCTCGTCTAGAGATGACACGGAAGAAAAGAGAGGGATGAGAAACTCATTCAAGATTCTCAGTAGGGATTCCCGACTCTAACATGAGTGTCATCATCGTCATCCCCAGCCACCTCGATTTTAATTATGAAAAAGGTGTACATGCATAAGGTTCGGTTTTAAGCTTTCCAAATCTATTTATCCGAAGTTGGTGTCTTTTAGTATGAGTCTTAATGGCATGAATGCAACAGATATTTGATGAATGCTTGACAATACCATATGCACATTAACATGAAAATCATTGTTCTTGGGCTCAACATAAAGAAACATAAATCATATACGTTGCATAAAAGGCACAGTACTTTTCATGTGACATCTTTCTCATAAGTCGAACTCTTAAGTTCTTTTTCTTAAAGATCACCCTCTTAACATATCCACCAAAAACCCAACTGACTCACCGGCCCGACGATAATCTAGTCACCAAACTACATCTCACCTATCGCCTAGGAATGAGCTCAATCCTAACTAGTCGTCACTAGATTTAATATGGGCTAATAGAGGGGGGTATTCATAAATTTCTTGGATCACCTATCTTAGGATCATTTCCTTCTTTGAAACGCTCTACTGGTATCTAGTACACAACGATTTGTCCGCTTTGGCAAGCTCAATGTCAATACCCTCACGGATTTGTTTCCTCCCCACCGTAGCGGGAGGAATGCGTCTCAGTGTTATATCACATCTGTTTTGGGGGTGCTCAGTCGAAACGGTGTGACCCAGAACTTTTCCTAGGGGTGCTCGGCCGAACCGGTGTCACCCAGTAGTTTTCGCAAACTTTTCTCAAATCCTCAAGATTGGTGGGAAATTTGACAGTGTAACGGTGTACACCGGATTTCCTTCAAACTTGCTTTATGCCATGAAACATATAGAATATACATAGCCATTCAACATCACCATAAGACATCAAGTCATTCTCATAATTAAACATACATTCTCATGTAACATTATAGCTCATTATGCTCTTGAACCTACCGTGTCTTATGCTTTGACCCTTATGGCTCTTAGACGTGAGATATGATTATTCTATTGTTCTCTATCAACCTCTTATGCACCTAAGGGTTCACAACTAATAATTTTTACTAGCATTTATGTTCATTAATAAATCTGGGCAGCATCATACTCTAAGGGCAGAATTACATCTTCATGATTACGAGGTTCTAGAATTTATGTTTTAGACCCTTTCTCGGTTCCGTCTTCGCCTAAGGCGCTATAAATTAAATATAAACCAATTATGAGGCATTCCTATGCCTAAGAACTAATTATAAACTATGTTTTCCATATTATGAGGTTGCTGGACAGAATCCAAAAATTAAATGTTCTAAGAGTTCTAGCATTGCACTTTTAAGGTTTCCTAATTACTAGTTTCTTTATAGGTGCTAAAATTCAATCCTACTTCAAATGTAACTAAATTTTTCATGATTAATCAATCCTAAACTGATTGTTATCATACTAAAACATTTTTGGCATTGATTAAGATTGAAGGGGTTAAACACACGTTAAATTTCAACTTTACGGTTTTTTTCTATGAAGCTAGTTTCTCTCCTAACATGCATAGAAGTGTTCCTATCTTATTATATATCATTTTCACACATTCTAACACATCAAAACATCATCATACGGTAACAAACACGTCAAGGCAGAACTGAATTGTTCAAGTCCAAAAAGACACATAATTTGACATTTCTAAAGCATATGAGTTGCTAGTTTCCCTTGGAATCATTTTAGAACTTCTAAAACTCCTTGCAAACCATTTTATTTTATCAAGAGGCTAAAAGCAACCTTAGGTTAGTAACCAAATTAATTCTTCTTTAGAAGAGGATTAAAATCATAAATCTTGTTGGTCATAACTTTATAAAACTCATCAAGCTTAAAAAAAATCCTAGAACATAGGTTGTTGGCCCTTGTAACTAGATGGAACTTATTCCAAGCTCATCATTATTACTTGGCAGAAATTATACATTCAAAGAATGCTTTCATATTAAACTTTAACTTGAGATAAAATGGGCAAGTCTTTGAGCTCTAAGGTCTTTAAGTAATGACAAAATATAAACATGCTATGCACTTCATTTTTATTCTTCATTACAAAGTAAAGTGAGAACTTTAAAGTAAATATGCAAGACTTGGAAATAAATATGCAAGGCTTGAAATTTAAATATGCAAGACTTGAAGTAAATATGCGAGGCTTGAAATTTAAATATGCAAGACTTGAAATAAATATATAATGCAAGTTCATTTCTTTATTTTAGTGCTCTAGGCCCAGCAACAATCGACTTTAAGGCCGAAATAGAAAGGCTTTGAGAATTAATTAGGTGATAATGCAAGTCTTGTTTTAATCTTTGAGTCCTTAGGTGATGACTTCAAAATAAAGATGCAAAGCAAGAATATAAACATGAGTACAAACTTAAAATAAATATGCAAGTTCATTTATATCTTATTAGAGCTTATTCAAGACTTTAGAGGAACTTAAACCTTAACCCATACTCATGATGACAAGATAAAGTGAGGTCTAGAGTTCTTAGAACTCAAGATAACATTCCTTACAAATATAGCCATAAATGAACTTTAAAACACCTTTATGAAAACTCAAGCTTTAGAGATTTCTTTGTGGTGAACATAAAGTCACCAACTAGAACTCTCATCATCAAGCTATCATGAGGGTTCATCCAACAATTGTTGGCCGAAATTTTAGAGAAAAGGAAAGGAAAGAAACAGAAACTTAAGAGCAAGAAAGAACCATTTTAAAACTCTAGAGACCATGATCTTGATAATGTATTAACATTGACACCATGGGTCCTCATCATTGAGTTCATGTAACCATTTTAAAACATAATTAAAGTTAAAGATTTCAAGGTTCAAGAAAGAAAGAACTATAAATATTTTTAACTCAAGAACAAAGATCAAGCTTTACAGGTTGTTCAAGTGATGAACATCATCATGAAACCCTCATCATCAAGCTCTCATTTGTTTGTTTTCAAGGGCTCAAGGCCAAAAAAGGAAGAGGAGAAGAGAAGAAGTTCCAAAAGATTCAAGAGAAACCATGAAACACATAACTAGATTAAGAACTTAAATGAAAGAAACACTTGAAAAAAAATCCCTACCAAGTGATTAGAGGTTGAGATGAGTGAAGAGGATGAAGAACTTGGACACTTGAACTTTGAGAGAAAAAGAAAAATTTGAAGTGCTCTTTGAAAACTTACACATAGCAAATGAACCCAAAATGATACAAGTTCACCCAAGCATGCTATTTATAGAGAAATGAAACAAATGAGGGGTATTTGGGGAGGGAATGGCTTCGGCCATTACAACCACAAGGAGGAGAAAATATCTTCTCCAAGGTATGGTTCAAGGCATGGTGGAAAGCATGGCTAGGTATAGGTTCAAGTATGGGTGCAAGTATGGGTCAAGCATGATTCTTTGAGTGAGAAAAAAATCAACATGTGATGCAAATGGGGGAGGAATAGCCAAAATATGCATCAACCATGGGGGAGGATTTCTTGCATTTTAATTGTGGTTTAGAGTTGTGTTTATGTGTATCTTTGATTAGGATTAAGATTAGGAATTTGTAAGAAAGTGTTTAGGTGAGAAAATGGGTAATCAAGGTTGTCAAGACATGTTTAAGGAGTAGTCTTCCATCATTAGTAAGTTATAAATTCATTTTAGTTCATAAACAACTCTAAACACAATTCCATGATTTAAGGAATTGGAAAGAGAAAATACTATTCAAGATTCCAAGATTGGAATCTTGAGTTTTAAAAAGAGATTTAAGTTTAATCTAAGCAATTTTAGGTTCTAATTAATTTTAATAGCTTATTTTGACTCTAGATTAATTATGAAAATTAATTAATCTTCGATTAGAGCCTAATATTGCTTTGGTTTACTTAATTACGTCATTAAGTTCAAAAACATTATTCTATGGGCAAAATCATAATTTTGCACAAAAACTGCCCGGGACCATCGAGACTTAAATAGACGCTTTTAAACATGTAAAAACATTGTTTTAAACCTTCGGGGAAAGTTTCAGGCTCGAATGGCACCTTTACCCGCGTAAAAACGCTATGGGGGTATTTTGGTCATTTTGACCCAAAACTGTAGAAAATGAGATTTTCGCCTCCGAAACCATTCAATGTAACATCCTAATTTTTAACCCAATGCTCTAGAACATAATTAGGTTAATTATTAGTCTGTTACGTCATAGCTTCATTATTACTTTAAAATACTTAGCGGAAATATTGGTAAAATTTTTTTTTGAATTATAAAAGCAAAGTGAGAGCCGCGCGACACGTTAGTTAATAATGCACGAAAGGTAATAAAGCAAGCATCGCATAGCAACATGACATAAGCAAATAAGGCACATCATGATAACACTGAACTGCATATTTATATAATATATGATATGCCCACTTGTATAGAGTGGGGCTTAGTTTGATACAACATGAGCAATACAACTAAAAAGGAAATACAAGAGAAAGTGCAACGGAAACTATAAAAGCAACTCCCCTACCCAAGTGCAACTAACGGGATGACCTCTAAGACAAAAGAAGGTTCATCCCCATCTAAGTGGTGTGTGCTCTACCCGGGTACTCCATCGGTCATACGTCACCTCCTACTGATGTCCATCTCGCGAGCGAGGCACATATCCGGGAAACTGGGCGAGCCCCTCGGGCGTGAAGAGGTGGAACGGGGATCGAGAAGGACCCCCGCGATGTGGCCGCATCTCCGGTCGTCGTGCAAGCCGTGGCTGAGTCACGGTATCCTCACTGCCCTCCCTCATCAGTGGTGGAGTGGGGGCAGAGCTCTCGCTATACGGATGGGTAGGCGGGTCCTCAGACGGGTCGGTCTCCGAGAAGTAGGTCCGGGGCACGTAATCGGGATAGTCACGCATGGCTGAGGCGGCGGTATGCATGCGGAGCACTCTCTCGTTATGCGTACGCGTGCGCTCAAAAACCCGCTCGTCGTCGCCTTAGGGTGCTGTCGAGGAGAAGCGATGGGTATGCACAAGGTGAGCGAAGGGACGTCCTACGAACATGAAGACTCGCATCGTGCACTGTCCCTCAAAATGATATGACCCGTGATCCGGATCATAGTGCACCTCCCACGTCGGGGTGTCCACGAAAACTACGAACGTCGCCATCTGAAGACTTGACGGAAAGAAGAGATAGAGGGAGTGAGAATCTTGCTAAAGAATCTCAGTAGGGTCTCCTACTACCTAGGTGTCATCATCTACGTCCTCAAGAACCTTGGGTTTAATAAACAAAATAAGTGAGCATGCATTAAGTCCATTTTTAGGTTCTAAAACATAATTAGCCAAGGTCCGTTCATTTTAGCATGATTCTCAATGACATGGATGCAAGCATATTAAAGAATGTATGCATGGCTCTACTTAATGCAAGAATAATCATCATAACTTTAAGAACATCATAATAGTGGCATAAAGTGGCAATTAAATTCTCTTTGTGACATAATCATCATAACTTCCTCATAGGCCACCCTAAAAGACAATCGCTCTGGGGGTGCTCGACCGAACCGGTGTCACCCAGAACGTGTCACATTTCTAGGTTATGAGCTCATACCTCAACTAGTCATCACTAGTTCTTACTTATCAATCTTGATAAGCGTAACATAATCATAAACATAATCCCGACTTATCCAATACGAGCTAGGGGGCATTTCTTGGGGGTGCTCGGCCGAACCGGTATCACCCAAGAATTAATCTTGGTACCGATGTCACATGAGTTCTCTAGAGGTGCTTGGCCGAACCGGTGTCATCCAAGAACCCATCTTAGTACCTCATAAAAATTTCATAGGTTTTTGAAAACTTTCTGAGTCCTGAATTTGTCAGAAATTGGGCATAATCACGACATGCCAAATTTCTTCCAAATTCTTCTTTATGCCACATGAGTCAATCAAACATGCATCCTTCATCATAATTTCATGCATTCACATAATCATCCTCATACTTTCACAAGCCACATTAAAAGTTCGTTATGCGCTTGGTCCTACGGTATTTTATGCTTTGACCCTTACGACCTTAAACTCGTGATGTAGTTAACTTATCATCTCCGATCAAACTTTTATGCACCTAAGGGTTCTCTCTTATCAAAACTTATCATTTATGTATGCTCTCAAATGAATCTGAACATCACCATTCCTTAGGGGCAGCGTTATAAACTTATGATTACGGGGTTCTAGAACTTGCGTTTTAGACCCTTTCTTGGTTCTGTCTTCACCTAAGGCGCTATAAGTTAAACCTAAACCAATTATGAGTCATTCCTATATCAAAGAACTAATTTTAAACCATGTTCTCTACATTATGAGGTTTCTGGACAGATTCTAAGAATTAGATGTTCTAAGGGTTCTAGAATTGCGGTTTTACGATTTTCTAGTTACTAGTTTCTCTATAGGTGCCAAAATTCATTCCTACTTCAAATGTAACCAAATTTTTCATGATTAATCAATCCTAATCTGATTATATCCCCATTGAAACAGTTTGGGCAGTGTCCATAACTAAATGGGAAAAAACTATGCTAAATCTTGACTTTATGGTTTTTTTTCTAGAAAGCTAGTTTCTTTCCTAACTTGCATAGAAATGTTCCTACTTCATCATACATGATTTTTACTCATTCAAACACATCAAAACATCATCACATGGCAGCAAACACATCATGGAGGAACCGAAACATTAAGTTTCCAAAAGGTGCATAACTTGATATTTTCTAAAACGTATAAGTTGCTAGTTTCTCTTGGAACTGTTTTTCAAGACTTCTAAAACTCTTTTGCAAACCATTTTATCTTGTCAAAGAGACTAAAAAATCCTTAGGTCAGTGACCACTTAATCCCTCCTTAAAAGAGAGTTAAATTCATAGAACCTTGTTGGTCTTAAACTCAAACAAATTCATGAAACCTAAGAGGATTCTTAAAACTTGACTTATTGGTCCTTGAAGCTAGATGAAACTCATTCCAAGTTCATCATCACCACAAGGCCGAAATCATGCACTCAAAGAATGCTCCCTCATTAAACTTTTACTTGAGATAAAATGGGCAAGTCTTTAAGCTCTAAGATCTTTTAAGTGATGACATAATTTAAACATGCTATGCACTTCATTTTTATTCTTCATTACAAAATAAAGTGAGAGCTTAAAGTAAAAGTGCAAGACTTGAATATAAAAATGCAAGGCTTAAAATAAATATGCAAGACTTGGAATATAAATATGCAAGGCTTGAAATATAAATATGCAAGTTCATTTCTTTATTTTAGTGCTTTAGGCCCAGCAACAATCGACTTTAAGGCCAAAATAGAAAGGGTTTGAGATTTAGTTAGGTGACAGTGCAAGTTCTCATTTTAAATCTTTACGTTCCTTAGTGATAAAAGTAAATATGCTAAGCAAGAATGTAAATATGAGATGCTCTCCATTCTTTATCCTTTAACTTTAGGTGATGACTTGGAAATTAAATATGAATGCAAAGCTCAAAATAAACATGCAATGCATAAGCTTGAATTTAAATATGAATGCTAGTTCATTTTATTTCTTATTAGAGCTCATACAAGACTTTAAAGGAACTCAAACCTCAACCCAAACTTATCATGACAAGATAAAGTAAAACAAGAGTGAACCTCAAGGGTTCTTTGAAGCACAAAGTTTCTTTTCTTGGATTGTAAACATAAATAACATTTTTATTAAAACTCAAGCTCTAGAGGCCTCATTGTGATGAACACATAGTCATCATCTAGAAGCTCTCATCATCAAGCCATTGTGAACTCCCTTGGCCAATATGGCCGAAATTATAAAGGAAGAAAAGGAAAAGGAACTGAAAACTTTTTAGAAGAAAAAGAAGCATTTGAAACTCTAGAGACTATGATCTTGATGATGCATTAACACCAACATCATGAGTCCTCATCATTGAGTTCATGTAACCATTTTAAAATATCATCAAAGTGAAAGGCTTCAAAGATTCATGAAGAAAACTAAAAACATCTTTAACTCAATAACAAAGATCAAGCTTTAGAGATTGTTCAAGTGATAATATCATCATGAAACTCTCATCATCAACCTCTCATTCCTTTGATTCTCAAGCCTCATGGCCGAAAAACAAAGAGGAGTGGAAGAAGAAAAGAAGTTCTAAAAAGGATTCAAGAGAAACTATAAACACATAAAGAAATTAAGAACTTTAAATGAAAGAACTCTTGAAAAAAAATCCCTACCTAGTGATTAGGAGGTTGGAATGAGAGAAGAGGATGAAGAACTTGAAGAGCTTGTAGACTTGAACTTGAGAGAAAAAGGAAGCTTTGAAGTGCTCTTTGAAAAACTTACACTTTGCAAATGAACCCAAAATGATACAAGTTCACCCAAGCAAGCTATTTATAGAGAAATGAAACAAATGAAGGGTGCAAATAGAGAGAAAGGCTTCGGCCATGCAGCATGGAGGCAGCCCATGAGTTCCATGAGGTGAGATAATATGGTCTTGAGGCATGGTGAGGTATGGTTCAAAGTATGGTGAGGTATGGTGCAAGGTATGACTTCAAGCATAGTTCTTTGAGTGAGAAATAATTCAACATGTGTGGTAATTGAGAGAGAGAGGGTCGAAATGCATCAGCCATGGGGGGAGGGTTTCTTGCATTTTAATTGTGGTTTAGAGTTGTGTTTAGGTGTATCTTTGATTAGGATTAAGATTATGAATTTGTAAGAAGGTGTTTAGGTGAGAAAATGGGTGATTAAGGTTGTCAAGACATAATTAAAGAGTGTTCTTGCATCATTAGTGAGTTATAAATTCATTTTAGTATATAAACAATTCTAGACACAATTCCTTGATTTAAGGAATTGGAGAGAGAAAACACTATTTAAGATTCCAAGAGTGAAATCTTGAGTTTTAGAAAAGAGATTTAAATCTAATCTAAGCAATCTTAGGTTCTAATTAATTTTAATAATTTATTTTGACTCTAGATTAATTATGAAAATTAATTAATCTTCGTTTAGAGCCTAATATTGCTTAGGTTTGCTTAATCACATCGTTAAGCTCAAAAACACTATTCTAGGGGCAAAATCATAATTTTGTACTAAAACTGCCCGGGACTGCCGAGACTCAAACAAATGTTTTGAAACATGTAAAAACATGGTTTTAAACCTCCGGGAAAAGTTTCGGGCTCAAACGGCACCTTTATCGGCGTAAAACGCTATAGGGGTATTTTGGTCATTTTGACCCGAAACTGCAGAAAATGAGACTTTCGCCTCCGAAACCACTCAAGGGTCATTCAATCCCCTTCAAATATTGAGTTGGCCCTTCGAGGACTGCCGGGTTGGCCATCCTCGAATTCCAGGTCGAAAATGACCTCAGGGGCATTTTGGTCATTTTCCACTCAGACAGAAAATCGGGGTGTTACATTCAAGGGCCATCCAATCCCCTTCAAACATTGAGTTGGCCCTTTGAGGACTTCCGGGCCGGCTATCCTCGAATTCTGGGCAGAAAATGACCTCAGGGGCATTTTGGTCATTTTCCTCTCAGATAGAAAAATCGGGGCGTTACAGAAGGTAAAATAAAACAGTTTATTACATAATTATGTGATTTATTTTAGTAAATATTTTTAATTACCCTAACTATTTTATATTTTCATTTGCAGAGTCATTTCATCATCAACCCATAGGATAAGGAGTACATATTTAAGGTGTTCAAGTCCCAAGCAACCAACAAGCTGCAGACATGTACCTCGACATTTGAGAGTGCTGGGATGAGAATTACAAGTGACTTACTAAGGCCAATATGGATTTTTTGTGGCTATACTAGGGCAGTGAGCGCTTTTGAGAGAAGTCCTTATTGGCCAAGGTGAGTAGAGCCTAGTAGAAGGATGGCTTGGTCAATTGTGGTAGTTTTTCTATCACTAAGTCTACTCGTTTATGCATGGTTAGCCACAATGCCAAACATTTATAAATTGCTTTTGTAATTCATTTTTTTCAATTTGTTAATGTTTTATGTGTTTTACTTGAATTGCAAGTCAAGCTCCTAAAGAGGCCACCCACACAAAATGAGCTGTTCAAGAAGACTCTTACATGCAAGTGATAGAAGTTTGTGTAGGATGATGCTTGCTCCAACCAAACTTGGATAAGTTCTGAACACTAATTATTTCATTTATGTTTGTATATATTTTATTTATTATTTCATTTATGTAATACAATTCTAATTAATTTCATTTTGTTTTAGTTCAGAACGAGTACATGCAACGCCTTGAAGAGGCTAAGACTTGGTAGCAAATCCAACAGGGCACTAAGGGTGATGACCTATCAACTCCTCCCTAGACAAGGAAAACCGATTATAGTAAGAGGTAGTTGGCAGTGCTTACAAGAACTATATTTATGACATGGGGACATTCTATGTAGATAGTTTATCCTTTAGCTCTGTCATAGGAGAATCTATAGTTGCTAAAGTTGGGTTTGCAGATCAAGATGAGGTATGTGAACGAGTTCACTTGCTCAACGTGGAACTTCAGGCTTAGGCAGAGTAGCATCAACATGGGATATAGGCAGTAGAGTGGAGGCTTTCCTGGAGAGCTTGATCAAGATTGGAGGAGGCAGGCAAGAAGAAGAAGAAAAAGAAGATAAGAAAGAACATCTTGAGGAGATTAGGAAGAACATGATGTCCTTATGGGAGAAGATGAAGGCAGACTACTCTACACCACCAAAGTCCAATGAGAACTCTAATGATGATATGATGCTGCTGACTTCTCTTGATTCATCTGCTATTTTATTTCTTTTTTGTAGACTATGTTATATTATTTGTACACTTTTTATGACATTTGCTCTTTCTTTTAATGTTTATTTGTTCATATCTTTTTCTAATTTGTGTTGTTATCAAATTTATTTATGTATCACGAGTTAATTTAAAATTAGGCGTAATTAGTTTTTAATAAATATAAAAACTAAATAGTACAAAAACAAATACAATTAAAACATATAACTAAAAAAATTAAAAACAATATTACCAAAAAAAATTTCATTAGTAATGATTACCCAAATATATTTTTTTCTTTGTACGGATTACTAGCGTAAAATCTACTAGTAAAGGTATTAATTAACTGAATATTGAATAATATTACTGTGAAAAAATCCCTTAGCAATATCAATTTCATTTTTCATTTTATTTTCCTTGCATGTTTCCAAGGGAAAAATTTGCCGGTGAAATTACCACAATCTGCTGGTAATATTTTTCCCATGACAAATTTCAGACAAATTTCTTTAATAAATTATCAAGGGAAATTAACAACAAATTTGTTGGTAATCCCCTCGATACATTATCAACATATTTTTTTGCAAGTAGTGGTTATCAAAGATGCTATTACCATAATATTTTTTTCCCCAATAAATCCACCGATAATTTATTTTTCCATCAATAATTGATAAAAAATCACTGGTAAATCTATCAATAACATGTTTAATTTTAATAGTGCTTCATCCCGACAAGAGGCATGTACCAAAATAGCCCAAAATTTTCCAGCATAGGCATAGCTTTGTTAAGACAATAGGGCCCATCCCCCACCCCCCTTTCTTTTCAAAAACAAATCATCATATATACATATATTCATGTGTAGAGAAAGTAAGGTTTATTAAATTGGTGGGAAATGCATTGGCTAAAGATATTGCCGGAGACCATTAGGATATTCTCATTATGATCTTAATAGTGGTTTTTTTTTTTATGAAAGATAGATAGATTTATTTATAAGCATGAGATTACAAAGTTCAATCTAGTTTGGACTTCAAAATTCAGGAAAGGGATATCCCAAAAAACTTCCAAGATATAGCTTTGGAAGCTAACAAAATTTCTAATAGGAAAAAAAGAAAACATTCATTCTATGTCTAGTAAATTCTTCAGCAAGGTCCTTGGCTTTGTTGAATATTTCTTGATAGCCAATGTATTGGTTTTCAAATACCTTTGCATTCCTTGCTAACCAAACTTCCCATAACAGATAGCACAATAAAGTAATATGGATAGCACAATAAAGTAATATGGATAGCACTATTTGGTCTAGTCCGCAGCTCAATTATGGTCTCCATCCACCAATCCCAGAAATGTTGATCCTGATGAAGCTATTCCTGCTTGAAAAAGCCTGCTGCTTTCCAAACTGAAACCACTTGGGAGCATGAAATGCAACAATGATAGATGGATTCTGAGTCTCCTCCACACCTTGGCCAGTTGTCATCAATGTTTGAAATCCTTTTTTTGAGCTTTTCCTTGACTAGAACTCTTTCATGCAACAATTTCTAGATTAGGACTTTGATCTTTAGGACACATTTACTTGACCAAACCGAGTTCCAGAAACACTTATTAGAAAATTTGGGGTTCATTTGATCTGAGTACAAATGGAAAAATTGGAAAGCAACTGAATATCCATAGGCTACTAAATAATTAGCATTCTAATCCAATCCATGTAATCCTGTCTTCAGAGTTCTACATAATTGGAGTTTGAATAATTGTTTCACCTACGTCTGATGGAAAGGTGCTTCTTATTAATGGGACATTCATTACTTATCCTCAGTCATAATATGTTGCACCAATAATCTGTCGCACCAATACACTTAGCAATGTTTGATTACTCGGGTACATTGTTTTACTCGTTTAGTGAAATTTCGGTATGCAATTTCTAACACCGAAGGATAGTTTATTCTTATAAAAAGGATAATATCTACCCTTTATATGCCAAGTGTAAGGCTAAGATTTAATCTTGTAAAGCATGATTAAATCCTAGCCATCCATCCTACATTCTTTCTTTAAGAATTCATACCTTTATATTATATAATATTCAAGCTTATTCTACAAGATACATGCAAGACAAATCTTCTTCATTACTCCATTCCTCATTCACGGACAGCAAGCATAAGTGCAGAAACTCCATTGCCTTCTTGATAACAACCTTGGGAATTTGATTGCCAAGCTCAAAATCATAAGCCTAACCTACTCAAAATCAAAAACTTCCTTAAGTAAACTTGTTCTACACTTCAACCTCCACAAATACAACCGATTAGATTCTCCAAAACCTCACTTTTGTACCTCACTCACCACTGATTTGAGGAGGGTTTGAATGTGTTTCAAGAGCTTTGGGGTGGAGAAAATCTATCTTGAAGTGTACAAGAGACAAAGAGACATTAGCTTCCAAGGGTAGGGTTTTTGTACCTCTTCTTCTTCAAATCCATTTTTCTATTTTAATCACTGATTTAAATTGATATTTTTGGTTGTGTTGGTTGATGATAGATGGATATTGATGTATTAATTTTGGTGGAGTGTTTGGATGATTCTAGAAATCATTTTTGTCAAAAGGAATTAGACTATGCTGCTGGATTTTCGGATTTCTTCTAGATAGGTTATGGTTCATGAATTTTTTGATGTATTTGTAGTAATTTTTATGAGCTGTAAAAACTATATGTTCAAGCTAACTAATAAGGAAACTCTAAGAATTTTTGTGGTGTATGATAAGGACTTTTACTGCCTGAGAAAAATCATGAACCGAAGATGTAATTGTGCTGCCTGAGATGTTAACTCTAAAGCTATGAATTTATCTAATTTTGTATTCATAGCAAACGATTGATTTTTTCCTTTGGAAATTTCACAAAGTAGTAGGGACATCTTGGGGTTTTACCAAGATTTTTATTTCAAATTTTCTGGGTTCAATTGCTAGGGTTAAAAATTATGAATTTTGGTTCTTGAGCTGAGGTTGAGTGGTTTCTGACCACCAAAGTTGTCTAATTTTGTTAATATAGTTAGAGAACTCTATTTACCCTGAAATTTTTATGGAACCTTTTGGACACATTGACATGTCATTGAGAAGTTTTATAGCCTCTGAATTGATTGTTTGATGTGCAAATAAATTTGTGCTACAATGGTGTAAAATCTGCCCAATTGCTAGAAATGAACCAAAGACTTGAATTGATAATATAATGGTAGTTTGGTTCTAGTAAGACATGAATACTTGATGTTAAATATTTGGCCATGTGACTTGTGATGTATAAATGCATACTAGAGGAGGTAAATATCGGTTTATGAGGCATGATTGAAATCACAATGTGAATGAATGCCTATATGTGTTTTATACATGCATTGGAAAAGAAAGTGAATGATATATTGAATTAAGTTCTATAGCCATAAGTAAAAATGAGATCCTCTTTGACTTGTCAAGGGCAAATAAAGAAATATAAGATCCTCTTTGACTTGTCAAGGCCAAATAAAAAGCATGAGATCCTCTATGATTTGTCAAGGGCAAATAAAGATATATGAGATTCTCTCAACTTGTCGAGGACAAATAGAGCAATATGAGATCTTTTCGACTTGTTGACAGCAAATAGAGAGAAATGAGATCCTTTCAACTTGTCGAGGGAAAATAAAGAGATATGAGATCTTTTCAACTTGTCAAGGGAAACTAAAGATAGATGAGGTCCTCTTTGATTTATCAAGGGAAATTAAAGATAATTTCCCTACATTTGGTACATACATATTTGTATCATTAAGAATTATTTTGATTGACATTATTTACCATGATTATGATCTTATGATAGATGTGTACAAAGTGATTGACCTTTTAAAAACAACCTACTTCAAAAATATAATTTGGAACTTCAAAAGTGAACTGTTATTATGTAATGCTTGATCACCTTTTTCTTAATAAACCAAAGTGGCTGGGGCGATGATGACATTATGGTTGTGTAATTGGGAAGTTACCTTACTAAGAATTGTATAATGCTCACCCCTATGTGTTTGTGCTCCCATGTCATCTCCAGGTTGATCCAAAGAACAAGGAGGCTGCTTTATGAAAGGGAATTGGATTTGCAGTAGTTTAAGGCTAAAGCTTACATTAACTGTACTGAGTCATATGTTTATATCTTTATAGGTAATAGAAAATGTATATGTATTAAAGCTCTTAGATGAGCTTCCTTTTGTACTTAGCTATGCATTCAATAAATGTTTTGTATCTTTGTTATATATTTTAATAGAATTACGCTTAGTTATGGCACGAACCAACCGAATTTACTATAGCTATTTAAGAAAGGTCTGCTAATTTATAAGTAACAATTCTCAAGTCTGATGTCATGACTTAAGGATGACGTTGCACTTGAGAGGATGTTACACCTAAGATGCATTTAAGTTAATTATTAGTTATTACTCTTTTGTTCCAGTTTTTAACTCAAAACTTCTTGAAAATACTTTAGTGAAAATATGGGTAAATTTTTTTTTTTGAACTTAAATACCAAAACGTGAGCCATGCATACTAAGTATCTAACGTCATTCATCTTGCCTGTGTAAGAGAGATATTAGAAACAAATAACCAGTAAATACATAATACAACCATGGCATAACATAACTCAAATAATAATAACATACTAATAACTGTATCATAATAGTGATGTCCTATAAACATAAGGACATCAATATATATCCATCAATAGAATAAAAATTGATAAATGAGATACGATCACTCTAAAGGCAAATATCCAAAGGAAAACTATCTCCGTTAAATCTCTTGTCTATAACGTAGCTCCCTCGTCCACGTCTCAAAGAAAATCATGAACTACTCCATCATCCTTGTCTGGAAATTACACGGAAAAGAAGAAGGATGAAAAACTTATATAAGAATCTCAGTAGGGCTTCCCAACTCTAATACAAGTGTCATCGTCATCGTCCTTAGGAATCTCAGGTTTCATTACGAAAATGGTGGACATATATATAAGGTTCATTTATTAAGTTCTAAATACTATTAGCTGAGGCTCATACCTTTTAGCATGAATCTTAATGTCACGAATGCAACATACTAGCCATGAATGCATATCAATATTATATACAAATATTATAGAATTTATAAAACAATGCCTATGATATAAAGAATATCATGATCATCATTCTTATAGGTGACTTAAGCTTCTTATTCTCTTTTCCTTCGGGGCCGCCCTATATTCCCTCTTTTCTCGAGAGTTCTAGGTTATGAGCTCATACTTCACTAGTCATCGCAAGCGTAATCTTATCCCTTTTGATAAGTTAAATTTTCGACTCTTAAGGTACGGGATATGGAATATTAGGATCACCTTTCATAACTTTTAATTCGGGGAGTCTAGAGGATCATTTTCATATGTCTTATGTCACCTTTAATCTTGGCATGTTATATAGAGATGCAAACATGAATAACTCATCATTTCAACATTTCATGCTCATAAACTTCATGAAATCATGCATCTCAATTATCAAGCATAATCATAACATACCACAATTTAAATCATATAAACATGCATCATATTTCATTGCATATATCCATAAGCCATATAAATTTCAACACATGAACATAGCCTTCACAAGACATCATTCACATTTATCTCATCAAAATTATCAATATTTACACTTAAGCTCTAAAGGGATCAAATCGTAATTTTTCAAAGATTATAGATCAAAATGTAAATACCTCTTTTTAATGCATTCTTACAAACTAAAGATCCTTAATATTAACCAATACTCTCAAGAGACATATAACTATTAGAAACCATTTAAACTCATCATAAAAACCTTTTAGGGTCATAGACCAAATTTTAACACACTTTAGGGGTCAAAGTGCAAAGTTGCTCATTTTTTACACTTATCAAAAGCCAATACTTCTAAAACTTTTTCTAAATATTATAAATGGTATTTTAAACATATGACATATTAGATATCAGTACTAACTCTAATTAAAATCTTTTGACCAAAATTGCATAATTGATAGTTTAGAACACAACTTTTCGCATTTTGTAAAACGATCAAAACTAACACTTGTAATTATTCTTTTCAACCTCTAAGATACTAAAAATAGTTTTTACTTCAAATACTAATAATTCTTATGCATACAAACAATATGATCAGTATCAAATTAGTGAGGAATTAATCCAGAAAATTAATCTCCTTAAAGCTTCATAAAATCATGATTTTGATATTTTCTAGTTACTAATTATTCCCAAATTGCTAAAAATAATTTTTATAACAATCATTGATTCTCATGTGTGTGAACAGCAATGAATAGTGGTGAACAGTGATGAATAGGTCCGAACAGTGATCAGAAAAATTATCATTCTAAAAGCTTCATAAAAACAAAAATTTGATCCTTTTTATTGACTAGTTTATCCCAAAAATGCTAAAAATAATTTTTTACATCAATTATAAGTAATTTATACACATCCAAACCTTTTAAATCAAAATCCTAACCATTTTATTTAATTAAGGACAGTAACCTAAATCTTTTTGATCTAAAAGCTTGAGAAAAACACAATCTTTAACATCTTTGAATTTCTAATTCTAACAAAGGTTAATTGAGTAATTTAAAGACAGGATCAAAGCCTTAAAAATAAAATAAACCAACTTCAATACCAAGAATATCAAGAGGTAAAATTAACTTAATTTAAATATAGGAATTCCTATTTAAGATTAAAGGGGTAAGTTTTGAGCTTTAGAGATTTAAGTGATAGCAAGAATCATAAGCATGTTATGCAATCCATTTTTAATCTTCATCATTATAAGATGAAAACTTGGAATTATAAACGTGATATGCGATACTTGAAATATAAATATGGAGATGCAAGTTCAATTTTAGATCTTCAAAGTTTACGTGGTAACTTAAAATATAAACATGAAATGTATAACTTGGAATTTAAACATGAAGATGCAAATTCATATTATTATCTTCAAGATTTAAGGTGATAACTTGAAATTAAACATGATTATGCAAGGCTTGAAATTTAAATATGATATGCAAGAGCTTGAAACATAAACATGAATGCAAGTTCACTTATTATCTTGTTAAGCTCAAAACTTTTAGAGAATTAAACTCTTTAACCTCAAGTAATCTTAACAAAGGAAGTGAGCTTTAGAGTCCTTGATTATCATGGTTCCAAGAACCTTATTTCATGGCCTCATCATCAAGCTCATTAAAAGTTAAATTATAAGCAAATAACAAGAAAATAACATGAAATAAAATCCCTACCAAGTGTGTTCTTGTTAACAAAGGATAATGCTTGATCTTTAGAGAAGTTAGAAGAAGAAAATATGTCCTTGATGAGTCCTTAAAATTTGGCCAAGTGATGATGGAATGGTGGAAGGATTTTTGTTGTGTTCTTGTGTTTGATAATGGAAGTTTTAGGTGCTTAGGGGTTGGTTTATGGTATGTATGTGTTTGTTTAACCTTGGGAACTTGGATAAATATTAAGAATGGAGTCTCTTAGAGGTGGAGAAGGAATAAGAGGAGAGCTTTGAGTTCAGAGAGAATATAGAGGATTTTTGGCCAAAATAGTGAACAAAACTACACCAAAAATTCAAGTAACAAGACTAAGTGTTTGTGTGGCATTTGGCTTGAAAGAAACATATATTTATAGAGTGAATGAGGATGTTGAACCGTGGCCTTCAAGGCTGTAATGAAATCAGAATTTTGCTCAAAAAAAAATTGCAAGACAATTCAAAGAACACATGGCCGCTGCTCCTAGGCTGAAATGTGATCAGAAATTTTGATCCAAAAATGTGTAAGACAACTCAAAAGAACACATGGTAATGTTATGATGTGTTTGTGTGCATTATTCTTGAATGAATTTTAAAATTTGTGCAACATGGGAACATGGAGCCCATGGCTACTTTAGGGAATAATGGGGGACAAGTTTTATTCTTTCATTCATGGCAGGACATGTATTTGAGGTGTATCTTGAAGAAGAAAAAAATAAAGTATTGACATCATGGTGGTATCTAATGATGTAATGCACTAATCTTTGAAATAAAAAATGAAATATGACCACCATTGGGAGTGTGATGGCTGCTAGTTTCTGGTTCTTTTGCGATCAAATTTATGTTATTTTGCAAGTGGTAAATCATGTATTAGATGTGTACTTACTTAGGTACAAGATTAGGAATTGATAGATTAGTGAAAATAGTAAAAGTTAAGTGTTTAGAACAATTTAAGACAAGGTAAAAAGAATAATCATAGATTAGTAAATGAAGTTAATCTCAAATGAGTTAAAATCAATTTGTAACATAAGTCCTAAATTTAGGATAAGGAAATGTAAATGTACTAGATTTTACCTAAACCAAAATCTTAACTTTGATCTCAACATCACTAATTTTATGAGCTCTTATAATTAAGGAAAGGTAATTTAATTTTACCTTAGGTAGTTTTTAGGCTCTAATTACCTCAAGTAATTATTTTTCACCTTAGGTAATTAATTTTTAACCCAAGGTTAATGAATGAAAATAATTTGAATTGAATTAGAGCTTAATACTACCTTAATTACTTAAGTAAACTCATTAAGCATTAACTAGGGGTAAAAAGATAATTTCACGTAACAATTCCTTGTAATTATTGGACATTCTCATATTACACTTGAAATAGTCATTTTGAAACTTTGGGTGAAAATCGAATTCAAAGATTGTATAATTTCATGTAAAATTACTATAGGGGTAAAACAATAATTTTACGTATGGTAAAAATTGAGAATTGAAATTTTTATCTCTAAGGCACATATAATCCCCATCAAGCATAAAACTAACCCTTCAAAGATAATTTAGATTGGTTATCCTTGATTTCTAGGTAAAAATAACCTCAAGGGCATTTTGGTCATTTTACACATACAAAAAAATCGGGGTTTGCGACTTTCGCACAAATCGCTGTTCAAGTTTCCCATGATATTTCTCTAATGTTATATTCCTTTATTGAGGATTATTCGGTCTCGAATTATATGCAAAAATTACCTAAGGGCATTTTGATAATTTTACACAGTAGTAACAATTGGGCCGTTACACTTGTCGATAGGACAAATCTTTTCCAGGGTTGCAATTTCTTAGCCACTCTATCCTTGACGTAGTTAAATGTCTCTTTCCTTGATCTGTTAATGAATACAGGTAGACCAAGATACTTATCTTGAGAGCCAACATTTGGAACTTGTAGAGAACTAGCAATCTGGTTTCAAGTAGTTTTTGGAGTGCTCTTGCTGAAAAAATTGCTGACTTGTTAAGATTAATCTCTTGATCACTCAGTTTGCTGTAAGTATTCAAAATCTCCTTCAAATAGGTACAGTGTCCCATATTTGCATGACAAAATAAGAGAGAGTTGCCAGCAAAAAATAAGTGACTGATGGAAGGACTTCTAAGGTTGATTCACAATCCAAAAATCATATTATTCTACTCCCCTCTGTGGAGCAGATAAGATAAACCTTCTGCACAAAATAGAAAAAGGTAGGGAGATAGAGGATCACCTTGCCATAATCCTCTGTTAGGTTTGAAAAAACCAATTGGTTAGCCTTCCACAATAACAGAATAAGAAACTGTAGTCACATATTCCTTCAACTAATCAATCCATCTCTTGCTAAAGCCCATCTTTTCCATAATGAACCACACAAAGCACCAGTCAAATTTATCATATGCCTTACTCATATCTAGTTTTAGTGCACAATCAGTAGACCCAAATCTTTTATTTTTTAGAAAGTGCATACATTTATAAGAAATAAGCACATTATCACTTATAAGTTTTCTTTTAATAAATGCATTTTGGTTGGGACTAATGGGTTTGTTCATGAATTTCTGAAGTCTATGCACAAGAATCTTAGATAAAATCTTGTAAAATACTGTGCTAAGACTTATTGGAATAACCTGAGTCATAGAAAAAGCATTCTAAATTTTTGGGATGAGACAAATTTGGGTATGGTTGAATCCTTTGAGTAGCTTTCCTCTAGTAAAAAAAGCCCAGCACTGCATTGTAAACATCCTTCTAAATTACACCCCAATAACACTGAAAAAATCTTGTTGTAAGGCCATCATCACCAGGAGCTAAATTTGGATTGATAGAAAACACGACCCTCTTAATTTCTATTTCTGATACTTGTCTAGTTAACCATCTGTTCATCCCATTTGTGACTTTATTATTCATTTATGACAGGTGCGTATTAGGGGCAGGGGGCTACTAGATGAGAATAAAGTTTGAAAATACACTTGGGCTCTTTCTCCAATGCTTGCTAGAGTTGTACACCATCCTTCATTTCCATCTTCTAACCTCCAAATCTTGTTACTTCTGTTTCTAATTTGATATTTTGAATGGAAAAACTTTGTATGATGATCACTCTAGCTCAGCCAATTCACTCGAGCTTTCTCTTGCCAATATCTCTCTTCTTGACTATAAGCTTCAGCTAGCTCTTCCTCCATTTTAAGAATTTCTATTCGATATGTGTTGGTTGGATTCTCTTTCTTTTCTTCTAACTGTGACCTTAGTTTGCATATAATAGCTTTGGAACTAGTTTAGGTTGTTTGGTACCATTGAACCAGCACATGTCTACATTGTTTTAGTTTCTGAAACAATGTAAACATTAAAGGTCCCTCTATGTTTTTGTCCCAAACTTCTTGGATTATTCTTCACTTCTGGAATAGAGCACCACCTTTCCTGAAATTTGAATCTTCTTTTACTTCTACCTTGGCCTGGACTGGATTCTAATAATAAAGGACAATGGTCTAAACCGTGGTCTTCTAAATGATTGACAGTAGCCATAGGATATAATATCCTCTATTGAAGAGAAACCAAACCTCTATCTAGTCTTTCCTTGATTAATTTGTCACCAAAACTTCTGTTATTCCAGGTGAATTTTCTACCAACATACCCTAAATCTAGCATTCTTCTAGCATTTATAAAATTATTAAAGTCCTCTATTGATGATGCTGTCTTCTCTCTTCCTCCTTCTTTCTCATTATGGGCTACTATTGCATTAAAATCACCAATAATAAAAAAATAGTCCCTAACTTGCATAATTAGTTCTTGAATCCTTCTAAACTGGCTTTGTCTCTGTCTTTCCTCACAATGAAAATGAATTGCAAAAATAGACCAGCATACTTGGCTCGATTGATTAGACCATTCAAATTGCATAAAATATTCGTCCTGAGCTACAACTTGTATTTGAGCTGAATCTTTCCACCATAAGGAGAGGCCTCCTGCTGTTCCCCTTGGATCAACAATAGAAATCTGTTGGTAGCCACATTTTTTAGCTTGAGCATGAACAAACTGAGACGGGTGTTTTGCTTCACAAAGGAACACTACCTCGAGGGAATAGGATTGACAAATCCCATTCAAGTTGTGAATTGTCAGGGGTTTCCCCAAACCCCGACAATTCCACATTAACATCTTCATGGATCGTTGGCACCCTCCCCCATAATAGCATCCATATTTTCATCAAAACATTGCTTCTTCATTCCTCCTTCATCTTCAATCTCCATGGTTTTTTATTTTGCTCCACTCCTACTTAACCCCTGTTTGTTTGCACTTATAGCCAACTTCTTTAGTTTCTGTTTTTTTTAGAGCCTATTTTCTCTTATGAGCTAGCATCACTTATACTACCTCCATTGAATGTCAAATCTAGCTCCCAAATATGTTTCTCCACTGTCTTACCATTACAAGTGATAGCCATTATGTCATTGTGATCTAACTCCTGCAACTGACTATCCTTGTCTTTCAATATATTTGGGCCATTCACCATATCAGCTGATGTAGTGGTGCTTGTCCTCTTTATGTTTTCCACATTCAGCATTTGAGATTCTAAGTTAAGGTTTTTTGCACCTTTTTTCATTGTCAGACTTGCAAAACTACGCATCAAGCTCACTGGTTTTGGCTTTCTACTTTTTTCTTTCATCAATGAGGTCCCGCTCATGTTTGGACTATTTTCTCCTTTATAGCCTCTATAGTCTTCGTCCCACTTGATCAGCTCTAAGGCATGTACCTTATCTTTCTTCCCTTGTAGCAGCATTAACTTCATCCTCGAGGTACGAATTACAAGTTCTAACTTCATGGCCTAAGTGACCACAATAGTTACAAAAGCTTCCAATTCTCTCATATTTCAGCATTATGTCAATTACCCTTTTTGATGGACCTGCTATATGTAGAGATGCCTTCAAAGTTTGAGTAACATCAAGTTCAATCTTTACCTTGATGATCCTTGTTTCCTTTCCTTTCATATCAAAAAGGTCCACGTCCAGAACCTTCCCAAACTTGCTTCCAATCTTCCTCTCTAACTCCTTTGTTTTGCAGTATTTTGGCATGCCCCATAATTGCACCCATATTGGAACACGTGAGAAGTCTTCTTCCTCTACCTTCATGTCAGAATTCCAATGTTTTAGGTTAAGAATGAATTTTTTAAATAGCCATGGTGCACCCTTTTCCACTCTAACAACATCAACTTCATTCACAAAAAAAAATTGAAACACGTCATGTCCATGATCAAGGATTCGAAATCCTTCTGGTTGGCCCCATATAAACCCCAGGGCCACTTCTATAGTTCCAACACTAAACGACCGATTAGCAAGTAATCTCCCAACAAGACCTTTGGAGCATTCCTCCAATCCCTTGTGTATATCTTCTTCATCGAAGTATAGGACATCGCTATCAATATCATGATCTTGATCCCGATCGTATTCTGAATCCATATTTCACACCCCTGCTCGGAGTGCACAAAAAGTGAAGGCGACCACTTGAAGAAACCTTGACAACAATAAGAGAAAACTCAACCAAAGGAAACCCTAGCAAAGCGTAAAGAAAACTCAACCAAAGGAAACCCTAGCAAAGCGCTAAACTCTATAATCTTAACAGTGGTTACTTCAAGATAGTGGTGCTTTTGTATAGGTTGGTTTGGTGTTGTTCTCATAGTCTATTAAACACGCAAAAAAATGAGTCCATCTAATAAATTCTTTTAATTGTGAACATGTTACTCTACATAAAAATGCTTCTCTAACTTGAAAGTCGATTGCTTTTTTTTTGAAAAAGGAGTTTCTTAGAAATAACATTGTTACTTATACTGTTACTTATATTCAATTATTAATTATTTGAAGTTATTGAAAGAGAAGAGAACAACACTATAAAATATTTTTTTAATATTTGTCGTTGTCTTTAAAATTATTTTTCCATATTAGTGATTTATCTAAAATTTACTGAGAGCCTATAGGGGGAGTAATGTAATCAATAGTGAGAGTGAGAAGGTCAAATGTTGACTATTAGGTGATATTTTGATTGACACTAATAGAAATCCATGGCATACCGATGGACGTTACAGATTGGTATGAACCTATCAGTAGTTACCGATGAATTGACACTTTTTTTTTCATTATTTACTTTTTTATCAAAAACAATTTATAGCAATCTATCTGTATACTCATCGGTGGTGCTTAACCCAATCTTGCACCATATGGCGCATACAATTTTCGAGGGGTATACTGATGAGTTTTCCAACAGACTGGATATTTATTCTATGCACATCAGTGTACGAAAGCGTGCCATATGGTGCGAATGGTGCACCGATGAATAAACCGAAGGCTATATTATTTAATTTTTCTAAACTTAATATACTTTAATAAATTTTATTTTTTAATTCACATTATTGACGGTTATATCGATAAGTGTGTGAATTTAATTATTTTTTATTTTTATTTATTAATTATCAATGGATTTATATTAAATTAAAATTTATTTTTTTTACCAAATTACCTACGTGTAAACCGACAAATGTTTTACATTAAATTAATTTTTTTATTTTTAATTACCGATAGGTATAATGATGGTTTTTTGAAGTTTTGGGAAGTCGGTGCGCTTTTCTTGTGCTTCCCTATACCCGTTGGTAATTAGTGCAACCAAAACACACTATTTCATTTAATGGTTATTGACGGGTTCGTCGGTAATCCACATTAATATCCCAAAACAAAACTCTTCTCCTTCACTTTGCAAAATGTCTATCTTTCTCTCTTCTCTTTCACTCTCTCTGTTGGCACTGCTGCTACCACCACAGTTGGCTACCATCGAAGCCTTTTTTTGCGAAACCAAGCCCACCTTTGCGATCTATACGTTTCTGAGCATTTTAATCAGTTTATTTTTTTTATTTGGCTTAGTTTTTTGTTCATTTTTATTTCCCAAAGTCTTGGTTTTTAATGCATTTGCGGAGTAATTGTTGTTGTTATTTTCTTAATATAAGAGTTCTGTTGGAGGGAGCATTGATGTTTATTGTGGAACCTTTTGGTTTGGTTTTTTAATTTTTATTATGTATTTTCATTTTTCAATTTTTATAACCATGTAAAATTAATTACTTGTTCATTTCCCATTTTTAGGATTAGATTGGGTTGTGTACTGGGAGCTTTTTTATATTTTGGTTTTGCACAGCACTTCAAGTTAGTAATGAAATCCTTTTTATTTATTAGCTTTAATATGTATGTAGGATAAAGACTTATGATTTCTAGGATAGAATTATAGGAAATGGGGATTGCATGATTGGTGCGAAATGTAACATCCTAATTTTTAACCCAATACTCTAGAACATATTTAGGTTAATCATTAGTCTGTTACTTCATAGATCTCATTTAACTTTGAATTACTTAGCGGAAAATATGGGTAATTTTTTTTTTGAAATAAAAGTGAGAGTCGTGTGATGCGATAAGCGGTCAACCATGTATAGTAAAACAAATGTCTCACAACATCATAACATAAGGCACAAAGATGAACATCATCGAATATCATCTTATATATATATATAACTTGCCCACTTATAAGTGGGACTTAATTTAGTACAAGGGAAATGCATAAAAGAAAATACATCATAAAACATGAACATAATCTACTCCCCTACCCGAGTGCATCTAATGGGGTAACCTCTATACAAAAGAAGGTTTATCCCCATCTAAGTGATATGTGCTCTAACCCGGACCATCCACGGCCTCCCATCGACTATCTCGCGAGCGAGGCAAATATCCGAAACCGGGCGAGCTCTCGGGCGTGAAGAGACTGAACGGGATCGAGCAGATCCCGCGGTATGGCCACATCTCCGGCCGCCGTGGCACGCCTCGGTGAAGTCACGGTGGGCTCGCTATCCTCTCCAAAGTCCATGGGTATGGTGGGGGATGATCCCTCGGAGGGTACCTGGGTGGCCGAATCCTCGGAAGGATCCATCTCCGAGAAAGACGACGGGCAACGGCACGATCGGGTAAGTCTCGGCGAGCACGCGACGCGGTGTACAGCCTTCCTCTTGGGGACGTGGCGCATCGAACACCAGGTCATCGCCAAAAGGTGAGACGGGGAGAAACGATGGAATGTACAGGGGAGTGAAGCGGTCGACCCATGAACATGAATACTCTAACTGCGGCATCGACTAATAAAAATGGAATGACCCGTGGTCTGGGTCATGGTGCACCTCCCATGTCAGCGTGTCCACGAACACTATGAATGTCGCCATCTGAAGACGTGACGGAAAGAAAGAGATAGAGGGAGTGAGAATCTTGCTAAAGAATCTCAGTAGGGCCTCCTACTACCTAGGTGTCATTATCTCGCCCTCAGAACCTTTGGGTTTATTTATACAAAATGACTGAGCATGTATTAAGTTCATTTTAACTTTAAAATATATTTTAGCCAAGGTCCATTCATTTTAGGATGATCTTAATGTCATGGATACAACATAATAGAAAATGTATGCATGGCACTACCTAATGCACATACATAAAACATAACATCAAGCATCATCATACTTAGTGGCATAAAGTGGCAATAGTAACATTCATATGGGACAAAACTTAGTGACATAATCATAATCATGAAACTTTCTTCTCATGGGCCACCCTAAAAGACAATCGAATCAAAGGGTGCTCTACTAATCCTGTCACCCGTAACGTGTCATACATCTAGGTTATGAGCTCATACCTTAACTAGTCGTCACTAGTTCTTACTTACCACTTAACGATAAGCGTATCATAAATCATAAATCCCGACTATCTCGAGTGCACGGGTTGAGCAAAACTCTTAGGGGTGCTCAGTGGGGTCAACCGTGTCACCTAAGAGTGTAAAATGGTACCGATGTCACATGAGTTCTATGGAGGTGCTACGCCGAACCGGTGTCATCCTAGAACTCATCTTAGTACCTTAATTTTCAAAATCTCTTTAAGTCCCCAAATTTGTCGTAAAATTGGCAAGCATCCGCCATTACAATCAATTTCCTTCCAAATTTGCTTTATGCCACATTAACATATAACCTCAAGGAATTCTCATATGAATAACATCATCATCATTTGCATACTACATGCATCATCATAAAACATTCAACGCTTACCCTTACGGTAGTTTAATGCTTTGACTCTTACGGGTCTTAATCTTGAGATATAATTTTCTAACATCCGTCGCCATATTTTTATGCACCTAAGGGCTCATAATTAATCATCATTCCTAATCCTCATGTTCATACTTAAATCTTAATAGCATAGGGCAAATTCTCTAACTTGAGTTCACTAGGGTTCTAGAACTTACGCTTTAGACCCTTTCTTGGTTCCGTCGCTAAGGTGCTATGAATTAAATCTAAATCAATTATGAGGCATTCCTATGCTTACGACTAATTATTAATCACATTTATCATGTTGTAAGTGCTGGACAGAATCCAGAAAAGTAAACGCTCTAAGAGTTCTAAACTTGCACTTTTACTGGTTTCTAGTTACTAGTTTCCCCTATAGGTGCTAGAATTCGATTCTAATCCAAATGATACCAAGTTTTTCATGTCTAAACAATCTAAATCTGATTATGTTCCCATTAAAACAGTTTGGATTAGTTCCATAAACAAATGGGTCAAAACTATGTTAAATTCTAGCTTTACGGTATTTCTAGTTAGTTAGTTTCTTACCTATCATGCATAGGATCGCTTCTACATCATAACATGATATTTTCACACATTCCAACACATCAAAACATCATCATACAGCATCACACTCATCACATCAGAACCGACAACATTTAACTTAAATGAGAGAGTTAAATTGACATTTCTAGGTACATAAGTTAACTAGTTTCTCTTGGAATCAATTTAGAATTTCTAAAAACTCTTTGCAAATCATTTTAATTCATCAAAAGGCTAAGAGAAGCAGGTCACTGACCAAAACATATTCCATCCCTAAAGATAAAATCACAACTTGCGATGACATAACCTTATAAAGATTTGTAAAGCTTTACGGAAAATTTAAAAACATAGACTATTGGTCCTAGTAGCTAGATGAAAACTCATTGCAAGTCCATCATCACTACTTGGCCGAAATTATGCATTCAAGGAATACATTCACATTTAACTTTATCTTGGAATGAAATGGGCAAGTCTTTGAGCTCTAGGTTCTTAAGTTACGATATAAACTAAATGTGCTCATGCTTTTCATTTTTAATCTTGCTTACAAAGTAAAGTGATGACTTAAATTTAAGTATGCAAGGCATAAACTTAAACATGCAAGCTTGAAAGTAAATATGCGAGGCATAAACTTAAACGTGCAAGCTTGAAGGTAAATATGCATGGTTCAATTCTTTATTTTAGTGCTCTTGGCCCAACAACAATCGACTTTAAGGCCGAAATAGATAGGCATTCGAGAAATTAATTAGGTGGTAATGCAAGTTCAATTCTTTATTTTAGTGCTCTAGGCCCAACAACAATCGACTTTAAGGCCGAAATAGAAAGGTTTTGAGAATTAAATTAAGTGATGATACAAGTTCCATTTTAATCTTTATGTTCTTAGGTGATAGCTAGAAAGCAAAGATGCATAGCAAGAATGTAAATATGAATGCAAGCATAAAATAAATTATGCAAGTTCATTTTATCTTTCTAGAGCTCTTAACAAGATTTTAAAGGAATTTAAACCATAACCCAAACTCATCCAAACAAGGTAAAGTCAAGCTTAGAGTTCTTTAAAACTCAACATAATATTTTTAGGAAATCAAACCACGAAGCTTAGAAAATTAATGGATTTGGCCGAAATCATCAAGGAGAAAAGGAACATTTTAATACTCCAGAGTCCATGATCTTGATGATATATTAACACCAACATCATGAGTCCTCATCATTGAGTTCATAGAGCCATTTTAAAACATCATTAAAGCTAATGTTCTCAAGAGTTCAAGAAAGGAAAAACTAAAAACATTTTTGCTCAAGAACAAAGATCAAGCTCTAGAGTTTGTTTCAAGTGATGAACATCATCATGAAACTCTCATCATCAAGCTCTCATTCCTTCATTCCCAAAGGCCCATGGCCGAAACATAAAGAGGAAGAAGGAGAAGAAGTTCTAAAAGGAACCAAGAGAAACTATGAACCTCAAGCTTGAAACAAGAACTTTAAAGAAAAGAATACATGGAAGAAAATCCCTACTTGATGTGATGAACTTGAAGATGGAAAAAGAAGATGAAGAAGATGAAGAACATGAGGAACTCCAAGAACTTGAAGAACACAAAAACTTTGAGAGAAAAAGAAAAGCTTTGAGTGTTCCTAAACTTAGCAAATGATCTAAAAGTGGTGCAAGCTCCTCAAGGCATTCTATTTATAGAGAAATGAAACAAATGGAGGGAGCTCATGGGGGAGGATGGCTTCGGCCATGAGGTGCAGATTGGAGGCATTCCATGAGTTCCATGAGGTGAGATAATGTGTTCTTGAGGTATGGTGAGGTATGGTTCAAGGTATGGTGAGGTATGGTTCAAGCATGGTTCTTTGAGTGAGAAAACAATTTAATATGTGGTCAAAGGGGATGAGGTCTGGCCGAAATGCATCAGCCCATGGGGAGGATTAGTTTGCATTTTAATTGTGGTTTAGAGTTGTGTTTAGGTGTATCTTTGATTATGCTTAAGATTAGGAATTTGTAAGAAAGTGTTTAGGTAAGGTAAATGGGTAATTAAGGTGGCCTAGACATAATTAAGGAGTGGTCTTGCACCATTAGTGAGTTAAATCCTCAATTTAGAGTCTAAACAACTCTAGACACATTTCCTTGATTTAAGGAATTGGAGAGAGAAAACACTATTCAAGATTCCAAGACTAGAAGTCTTGAGTTCTAAAAAGGGATTTAAGTTTAATCTAAGCAATTTTAGGTTCTAATTAACTTTAATAAATTATTTTGACTCTAGATTAATTAGGGAAATTAATTAATCTTCGTTTAGAGCCTAATATTGCTTAGGTTTGCTTAATTACGTCATTAAGCTCAAAAACACTATTCTAGGGGCAAAATCGTAATTTTGCACTAAAACTGCCCGGGACCATTGGGACTTGAACAGAGACCTTTAGACACATGAAAACATGTTTTTAAACCTCTGGGGAAAGTTCCGGGCTCAAACGGCAAGACCTTACCCGCTGTAAAAACATAGGGTATTTTGGTCATTTTGACTCAAATCTGGAAAACGAGATTTTCGCATCCGGAAGCATTCAAAGGCCATTCAATCCCCCTCAAGCATTGAGTTGACCCTTCGAGGATGACCGAGTTGGTTACCCTCGAACTCGGGTCAGGAAATAACCTCAGGGGCATTTTGGTCATTTCCCTCGGACAGAAAAATCGGGGTGTTACACGAAAGGCGTAGAAGTCATTCCTTGACTTGTTTGTATTGTTTACAGGATATACATGTTGTGGAGTTATAAGGTAATGTGCTCTAGAATGATTTTTAGGATTATGTAAATTGTATGTAATTATCAAGATGTAACTATTTAAATATGTATATTATGTTGTTGATGTTTACTAATGTATATGATTGTTGAATACACTAAGTTAATTGATGACAAAAGCTCTTAATTTAAGCAAAGATACTGTCAAAATTTTGTGAAATTTTTGTTAGGAAAATAAAATTAAGAGTAATTGAATTAAAAACATTTAAACACAAACTGAATGTGTTTGAAAGTGGTAATGTTATTTCTTTGAAAATTTGTAGGGTTTAGGGTTACTTACACTGGCAATGTTTCCTTTAAACCAGTCATAGCTGTATGATAAATTGCATCCTAATAGAGTGGCAGTTAAACCAATATACTATAATAGTGTTAAAGAATCTGAGGGTATCATGTCAAACAAAACAATTCATTGATGAGGCAAAAGTTAGGTGTCCATGTAGTAAGTGCAAATGTACGAAGTATATATTTAGATGATGATACCATAAGGTTCATTTGTACAAGAGGAGATTCATGCTTGACTATTAGATTTGGACCAAGCATAGGGAGGTAGCTAAGATAGGAAATCAAGTGGGTATGTTTCAAATTGAAATTAGTTGTCGTGGGGTTCACATAACTCAGCACGATGCGGGTAGTGTGTTATGGGAAGACAATCTGTGTAGACATTAAGAGATGGTTTTTGATGCTGCTAGTCCTAAATTTACGATGCATTATTCTCAGGCTTCAGTTGAAGAGCCTAACTAAGATGTCACTAGATTTGATAGCCTGATAGAGGTTGTAAATGAACCTTTATCGGAGAATTGTGTGCACTCCAAGTTATCATCATTAGCAGTATGGATGTTGAATACTGAGTTTGAAAGGAACTAAAGCCAAAGTTCTTTTGATCAGTGGAATACATTGATCAGTAAACTAAGCATGAATCCCAATGTAATTTCAGAAGATTTTTTTTATCAAGCTAATAGTTTGAATGCTATTTGAAAAGCTGCATACTTTTTTCCAAAATGATGTTGCATTGATTAAGTGTAAGTTCTACAACGAGCCTAGTTTTAAATACAAGAGTCATGAAAGTAGGAGATATAAGGATGTCCTTCAGAAAAGAATACACTTTCTACCCTTAATCCCTAGGCTCAAGAGACTCTATGTATCAATGAGCTCGGCTTCTCATTTGAGATGGTAATGTGAAAATCAGAGGGGTGACGGTGTGATGACTCATCCATCGCATGGTGAAACATCTAAACATTTTAATTGAACATATCCTAAGTTTGCCTCTAACCTTCGAAATGTTAAATTGGGACTGTAATCAAATGGATTAGGTCCTCCAAGTTCTTGCGGGACATGCTCCACGATGTCCGCAAAGGCCACATAGGCAACTCTTGGATAAATGATACAACCCTCCATGAGCTGTCTTCAAGGACATGCCGAGAAGGGAAAAACAAATCGAGCCTTAGTGAAAGGCAGGCCACTACACACTAGTGGATCAAGCACCCAAGAGGGGACTCAAAACAGCTGGTAACTTTAATCTTTTTATATTTAATATATTATTCACTACATTTGAATTGTATTAAATAGTATGTTATTTCTGTCCAAGCTAGGGAGTTAAACTACTCTCCAAAGTAGGGGGAGCTGTTCAAAGAGACCTGTACCTGAAAGGGTGATATGGGGGAGACAAGAGAGGTGTAGGTCGACCCTCGCTTTGAGATACATAAGTCTAAAATTGAACCTCTGAGTATTTAATTTTTATTACTTCTTCATTTATGTCATATATAATTATTGCTTATAATATTTTATCTTGTATCTCTGTAGCGTGAATACACAGAGCTATAGGAGCAAGCACAAACCTAATACTAGACCTAGCTGGCGAAGACTGTAACACCCTAAAATTAGTTAAAATCAATGAGTTTTGTTAGTCATAATTTCGAAAATCAAACAATTTTAATAATGATAACGACAATCCAATGGATATGTGAACAAAAAAGTGAATAGTAACTTGTGAGCCCTGTAGGTCCGCTAGGACAGGCAAAACCATAGAATTGGGACTAAAAGATGCCCTAAATTGAACAATTATAGGATTAAGATTAGAAATGGATAGGAATAAAGATTTACCTAGAATTAATTTTCGAGTAATATCTGATTTTCCGGGTACAATATTTTACTCGTTTGGTGGAATTTCAGTATGTGATTTTTAATACCAAAATCTAGTTTAATCTCTACAGCTGAAGTGGCTTATCATTTTAAATCAATGAGTGTCTAAGATTTAATCTTGAATTACAAGATTTAATCATAGCCATCCATTTTACTTCCTTAGATTAAAGATTATCCATTGTATAATATAATATTTATTCATTACTTGTATGATAACTACAAATGGAATTCTTCTTTAACAAGCCAAACATCCTTTGGCCATCACCAAGAGAGAAATAGTAGCAACCTTCTTTCCATTCCAAGAGCTCAAGTTTGATTTTCCAACCTCAAAATCCTTGGCCTTAAATTGTTAAAATCCTAACCTTCCTTTACTAAACTTGTTCTACACTTCGATACCTACAAAACTAGCCGATTGGAATTTTAATTCCTTACCAATTCTCACTTTGATATTTCATTCTTCATTGCCTAAGGAAGTCTTTGGGCTTGAATTGGTGGCCTTGAAGTGAAGGGAAATCAATTGGAATAACCTTTGGAGTTATAAAGCTTTAAAGTTTTTAAAGTAGGGCTTTTGAACCTCTTTGTTTTCAAATCTATTTTTTGAAGTTTGATTTCTGATTTAATTGGTATTTTCTAGTTCTATTGGGTGATTACACATATATATATAGATGTATTTGCTTTGGTTGATTAGTTTATTGTTGTGGAAAACTCATTTATGCCAAAAAGATATTAAACCTTACTTGCTGAATTTTCAATTTTCCCACAACCAGTGGCTGTTCACAAATTTTCTAGAAGAATTATATGTAATTTTATAAGCTATAAAAATTATGTGTTGAAGCTAACATCCTAAGGCAAGTCTTAGAATTTTCGTGGAACATGATAAAGACTCTAACTGCGTGAAAAAAAAATCATGAACCTAGACTATGTCTGTGCTACCTGATTTTCTGGTCTTGAAGCTGCGAATTTGTCTAATTTTGATCATAGCAAATGAGATTTTTCCTTTGAAATTTTTACAGGGTATTAGAGACATCTTAAGGTTTTACCAGGAATTTTATTTTAAATTTTCTGGTTTCATTTGCTAGGGTTAAAAATTAGGAAATTCAAGAATTTAGCTGAGAATCAGTGGCCTCTGACCACCAAATTTATCTAAATTTGTTAACATAGTTAGAGAAATATTTTTGCTCTAAATTTTTATGGATTCTTGTGGACACATTGAGGTGTCATTGAGACTTTTTATAGTCTCTAAATTGGTTATTGGATGTGAAAAATAAATCTTGCTACTTAAGTGAAAAAAATCTACTATTGTGCTGGAAAATAGATTAATGCTTTAAATTGATGAAATAATGACATCTTGTACTAGTATGAAGTTAGGCACACATAGATATAAATGCTTATTATAATTGCTCACATGCGAAAGAAAAGCATAAGATTATGTTTCTTGGGCTAGGAAAGTAAATCTAGTTTGTTAGGGAAAATAAACCTGACTACCAAGAAAAGCATAAGATTTACAATTCTTGAGCTAGAGAAAGTAATCCGGTCTGTCGGGAAAAGTAAACCTGACTATCCTTGTATTGAGTCGGGGAAAATAACCTAGCTAGGAATAGGTCCAGGTGAGAATTGGAGAAAGTAAATCCAATGATCATGTATAGAAATGAGTTCAATCCTGAAAACCAGTCTATTACCCATTATTGCTATGCTGGGGATGACGGTATGTAGCCCCCAGACATGACAAGATTAGTCAAGGGCCAAGACAAGTTGAAGTATAAATTGTTTTAAGTAGTCTTTTTTTCATATGTGCTAAGTGAAGAATTTTAGTATCAATATTGAGGCTAGTATGTTTAAGTCTGATTTTGGCAGTATATGGTTTATATGATAGTGAGTAGTATAATATGTGATTGAATAATAAAAGCTACCAACTTCGGAAGAATGATTTTAGAATTTTAAAATGAATCATTAATATGTATTGTATAATCACATTTTCTTAATAAACCGAAGTGGCTGGAACGATGACGATGACATTATGATTGTGTATTTGGGGAGTTGCCTTACTGAGAATTGTATAATTCTCACCCCTATTTTATGTGTTTTCGTGTTATCTCCAGGTTGATCCAGAGAACAGTGAAGCCGTTATAAGAAAACTATACTGGAGTTGCAGTAGTTTAGTAGTTGATGTGCTTATTTTACCATAACTTAGTTGTGGTTATATGTATATAAGTGTAATAGATAACAGATATGTATTAAAGCTCATAGAAGAGTTTCCCTTATGTACTTAACTTTGTACTTTAGTAACAACTTCAAGTACGATATCATGACTGAAGGATGATGTTATACTTGGGAGGATGTTACATTATGGTGTCAGAGCAGTTAATCCTTGTAGGACCTTAAGGAATGGACTACCTATGCTTCCTTAGTAATTGTCATGCATTATAATTTTATATATGTGTATGACTGCTGGTTGGGAATGTTGTGGATTGCTGCCACACTTAGCTTGGTACTGAGCCTGATCAACTCAATAATTCTTGTTTGGTGTGATAGGAATCGATGACTTCAAATCGACATACTAGGAGCGAAGCTGGAAATGAAGCCGATATGATGGATACATTCCATGAGATGGCCGCGGCAATGAGGGAACAAGCGATGGTTACTAAGGAGGATGCTGACATCCCTTCTCCAAATAAGGAGGATATTTTGGCCCAGGTAGTTGGTAGCTCTTACAAGGGTTGCATGCATGAGATAGGATACTACCCTAATAGTTAGTCCTTATCCTTCACCACTAGCTTAGTTATTGAGGATGATGTCTTGCGAAAGTGTGTGCATACCCTAAATCAAGAGTTGCAACAACAAGCATAGCTTCTCCAATTGCTCTAGGAGAAGGCAACAATGGAGGATGAGCTTAGAGAAATCCAACAACTGAAGTTATCGATGGAGCAACAACAACAACAAAAGGCTAAGAAAGCAAAAAGCAAATTCAAGAAGATGCAGAAGATGATTACGATCAATGTGATGAGGTTTTTTAACAACATGAAGGTCTCGGGATCCTCTTGCAAGAAGCTCTCCCAGATGCCACTATCATCAATTATCGAAGGCTCTTCGTCTGACAGGTGAGACGACACCAACAACAAGGACTATAGCTAGACTTTTTTTAGCTATTTCTATTACATTTTGGACTTGTTTATTTATGTCACGTTATATTTATTTTATTCTAATATCTTTTTTATTTACTCAATTACTTCACTATTTTATTTATTTAATTATCATTTCCTTATTTCCTTATTTCATTTCATTTTAATTATTGATAATTATTAAATTATTATAGAAATAAAAAATAAATTAATTAATGTCAAAAAATCACATATAGTAATGTATTTAGTCACCAAACAAATAAAATAAAATAAAATAGGATTACTAACAGGTATACCCGTTTGAAAACTCCATTTAAAAAATAAAATAAATATTTAACATCCATCAGTAAACCCATTGATAATAAATATATAAATGAAATTATTTCCAAAACTTGTAGCTAAAAAAAAACCCATCAATAAAATATAAAAATAAATTTTTTTATTTTCAAACTCATCGGTAAAAATAAAACACTCATCTGTAATATTATTTCGCTAACAACCTTAGTGACACCTTTAATACACTGTACCAACTGATTTTTTTATTTTTTTTCCCATTGATACACCCGTCAGCAGTTGCCGACAAGTTCTTTTACCCATCGATAATATTCTAACGACTAACAAAAAATCGATACCTCGTATTCATCAGTAAAATTTGAATCCATTAATAAAACAGTTAGTATCCCGCATAAATCTTATAGTGTGATTAAACCAATTAGAATTGATTATTTTTTGTAGATGATTAGGAATTGGTTTGAAACACTTTGAATTAATTTAATTTAAAAAATAAAAAAAAATGTTAAAAATAATTAAATAAAATAGGATTTAAATTGATTTACAAATGACTAATATTTTCTCCTTTTGTCCATCGTATAAAAGACTCGCTTACTTGATAACTCTATAAAGTTTTTATATTCATGACTTACAGCTTAGTTGACTTTTAAATAGTGAATGTAAAAGTCAATTATCATGATTTATATAGTAACTAGTTGTTTGACTCATGCAATGCACAGAATCATACAAAAAAAAAGGTTTAAATTTGGTAAATAGTAAAAGGATTATATCTATTTGGGTCTCTCACATATGATCTAGGCTTCGATTTAGTCCTTTTTGTTCTATTTTTGTCTCTAACATTTTAAAAACATTTCAATTTTGTCATTTTGATAAAAAAAAATCTAAATTATAAATGAAAAATGTAAGTAAATATCAAATTACAATGTTTAGAAATCATAACAAAATATAAAAATGTCATATGACAAAATTAGGGATTACAACAAAACATAATACATCAAGTTTTGTGTTCAAATTAAAACAACAATCCAACCAAAAATAATTTAAATGAAATGACACTCAAATTATGAACACAAACTTGATAATTTTTCTATTTTGCTGTAATTGCTACTATTGTCATATGACATTTTATATTTTGTTGTGATTTTCTAATATTGTAATTTGGCATTTACATCCATTTCTTGTTTATAATTTGGATATTTTTTATCAAAAGAATAAAATTGAAACTTTTTGAAAATGTTAGGGACATAAATAGAACAAAAAATAAAGTTGATTTATGAATAATTAATAAGTTGTCCGTAAGAAATAAAAATGTACAAACAAAAGTAATTTTATGTTGTCTCAGGACCCCACATAAATTAAAATAAAAAAATAAAATTATTGCTTCAAGCATAAATCCATTAGATGCTGATTTTGATGATCTAATGAGAATTTCTTTTTTATTTTGTAGTTTAAAGGATCAAATAGCAGAAATGAGATAAAAGCGAATACTTATAGCTTAAATTAGTTATACCTAATAAATTGTAGCCCCTAAAATTTACTTATTGTGTAAATATCCATCAAAAACTATTAAAATATCCTACATAATTTGAGTGTCATTTCATTTAAATTATTTTTGGTAGGATTGTTGTTTTAATTTGAACACAAAACTTGATGTTTTATGTTTTGTTGTAATCCCTATTTATAGATGTGAACCTACATTCAGCATTATAAAATCAATTAAATCAAGGAAAATCAAAGAATATATAGGCAGAGAATTGAGGACAAAGAACATATATAGATAGAAAAATGAAAAAATGCAATAAATGTGCATTAGATTAATAACTATAAGCGAAGGATTTGAAACAATCACCTAACGTTTATCACTGTTAAATATTTTAACATGAAATTTTTTTCCTTCCACCTTTTCCCTCTATGCATAAAAACTTTTTATTTTTATAAACTTAGAAACTAAAAAAAAAATCCTTCGCTTATAGTTATTAATTTAATGCACATTTATTGCATTTTTTCATTTTTCTATCTATATATGTTCTTTGTCCTCAATTCTCTGCCGATGTTTTCTTTGATTTTCCTTGATTTAATTGATTTTATAATGCTGAATGTAGGTTCACATCTATATTCATTTTTTTATTATTCAAATCATATATATATATATATAAAGTATAATTCAAAGTATATTATTTGAAAAGTCAAAGTCGTGTATAATTTATTTACCTTCACATAAAAAGCTTTCCAGCTTCAATGCTTGAATTGTTTTATCCATTAATTTAAATCTTTATTTTATTACAAAAAATGTATTATTTTCCCTTATAATTCATTATTTTGATATCAATTTTTGACATCTCTTTATCTTCTACCAATAAGGTATGATTAATGTTAAAAAATTGAATTAACGGATCACTTTTAATTTTTTATTAAAAAATTCTAAAGAGATTATATTTATATATAAATAAATAAATCAATTTGAATTATTTTTATAAGTAGGTGAAATAAAATTAATTTTCATTCTATTTTTTACTATAGATAAAGCAAAGTATCTTTATCAAAATAATTATTATAAAAGAGAAATATTTTAAAAGATGTTAAACTTAAATTATTTATATGGCTACATTAATAGATATAAAATATAGTGCACGATTTTGTTCTGACTTTTTTTTTATATGTTATTTTTTGTAACCGTGAAAGGTATGAGATAAATTAAACTTGTTTACGTACCAAATTAATGTGGAATATTGTGACCAATAAATCTGAAATATTATTTAATAAATTAGCATAAAATTTTCCCTAATAGAAAAATCTCAGCCTGCTACTCACATATCATAAGCATCATATGAATCAATCTGATATTAACGCCGACAATTAGCATGCAATGCAAATATTGCGTTGATCAAAATGAAAATTTAACATGTTTAGGGCCTCCTCCTTCATGGCTTCTTTGTTTTCAAAATTATTATTACATCCCTCCTGAACTGTTTAGAAGTTGCAATCGTGGGTGATAACTCGTTGAGAAGTTGCTATCAAAGCATGGATGAGACAGATTCCAAAAATTGAAACAAAAATATGAAGCGAATTTCTAACAGAGTAAAGATAAGAGGAGGGTGAGGGAGAAGATTCAGTTTGGGGTTTAAATATGATTACATCTGAATAATGATATGAGTAATAAAAGTAGTAATAATAATATTTTATTTTTATAAATATAATGAAGATATTGTTACTAATTTACAAAAAAGAGTAATAAGTATCAACGTGGATTATTTTCCATTTCCTGTGTTTTAGATTTGAATTTTAGAAGTTTTTTAAGAAAAGACTCTGTAAGCATTGATCTAAAAGTGAGATTGAATTTAACAATTGCCATTTACTATTGTAAATTGTGGGTGTGAAAAACATATGAATTAATGTGGATATAATTTAAATTCAAAAGATATATGCATGATATATATATATGAATTGTGTATTTGAATCCAAAATTGAGTATTTGAATTTTGTATTGGAACTCGTAGATATATATAACTATGTATTTGAACTTGAAATTTAATAATTTTATCATATATATATATATATATATATATATATATATATATATATATGGGTTAAGATTAAGTTACAATTGTATAACTTTAAAAAAATATTATAATGTTGAATAATTTTTTATTGGTTTAAATTTTTATAAACCCACCATTATACTAGAAGCTCATATTGTATAGATCATGTATGTAAAATTTCAAATTAATTTTGCTTGGCATAGTTTATATATATATATATATGTAGTGAAATATATTTGTTATGATATTTTAGTAGTGTACTTGAGTAATTTATCAATATTGAATTTAGTGTCAATTAAATAATTAATAATTTAATGACATAGAAAGTGAAAGACAGCTAGCTGGTACTTGATACATGTTCAAAATAGATTTTTGAATTCAAAATTTAAAATTTATAGTATAATTCTATTATTAAAAATCTTCAACGAATTCTAATGAAATATAATAATTATGATTATAATTTTTATTTAAATTATTAATTATTGAAGTTATAAAAATTATGTGGCTTAAATTATTTTAAAAATGATATTCAAAAAAAAATTTTTTAAGGAGTCTTAAATATTACCATTGTAAATTATAAATAACCGTAATATCTAAATCCTAAACTTTTTTGCACGTCCATGGCAATTAAATCCTAATTTGATTGCTTTTACTCTTTGGCTCGGCTAAATATTTTTTTCAAGCTCCGCCACTGTTTTCCAGGACCATCAAAACACAGAGCCAGCATGGTGAGTCTGGTAGAACTAGGGGCACTCAAATCTCAGAAAGGAGACCTCATAAATCAGTTCTACAACCTCAAGGCCACTCAAGCAGAGACCATTTAGGGTAGAAGACCCTTCAAGGCTTAGTGACCGTTGAAGTGATTATCAGTATTAAGTATTCGGAAAGCATTGTCGAGTGCAGATGCTTGGTTTTTGGTATATCAGTATTTGAGTAATTTAAAGCAATTTGGTGTTTCAGAATACGAGCTGTTCATTATGTAATTTGGGTGTTTACTAGGAGGAAGGAGTGTTGAGCTTTGTATTCGCAACTATAAAAAAAAAAAAAAAATCGTTGAAAGTGATTATCTTTCTATATTTACTTTTTTTCCCACACTATTTATCCTTTAATATTTGATTATCGTTGATATTTTAAAACCGACGGAATGGAATCAATCAACTTCTGGTGCTTTTGAACTATTCACGAACCAGGAGACTTAGAATTCGGAATCTGAAAAATGTAATTTTAATTATTGAGAATACTTGTTGATGAAGCTTCTATTTCGTCAATTACTTGTACTTGTACACATTCTTTAATTTATTACATTTTCTAAATCGATCTATTACATCATTCGATTTAATTACTCATTCAACCAGTTGAGACTTGAGACACTGGCCATTTTCTTCCACCTTTTCAATTTAACCCGTTTTTAAAATATTGTCCCTGATTTTGACCCTTCTAGTGGCAAATTTCAAACAACCAAATAAGGTTGACCGAAGCCAAATTCCAATTTAATGGAAGGTTCACGGGAAAAGGTATTACCTTTGCCGCTCCCATTTGGTTAAATTCCTGTACCGCATATTGCATCCTAACATAGAGTATAGGACAAGGCGAAAAAAATGGAGGGCATGTCACTACCAACAAGTGCTGGGACTCAGAACGGAGCACATGGAGGAAAAGCATCAAGGCATAGCCAATTCACAAGGAGCCAAAACAATCAGGGGAATTGGATTGAAGAGATGCGAGGTTCCCTTATGGTAGTAGCCACAGTTATTGCAACCCTGACTTTCCAAATTGCCATAAACCCACCAGGGGGTGTTTGGCAATCAGACACAAATAGCCAACAGGGTTGTGCTCAAAATATTTGCAAAGCTGGCACTTCTGTGCTAGCTTATGGTGATACCAACCAGAAGTTAAAATATGAGATTTTCATACTGTTGTGTACCATATCTTTCTCAGCATCCCAGACCGTCATCCTTTTTCTGATTACTGGGTTTCCCCTCCGTAACAGGTTAGTCATGTGGTTGTTCATAATAATTATGTGCGTCTCAGTGATTTGCTTGGCTGGGGCCTATGTAATTTCTATTTGGATGGTCATGCACCCTCTTGACAGAGTACTTACTCGCGTCACCTTGTACTATTCACTGTTTTGGGGGGGCTTGGTTGCTTTGTTGTGTCTGGCACTCCTATTCCGCTTTATAATATGGCTAGTGAAGAAGATGTGCCGCCTTTTTGGTTGTTGCTACTGATGATCATGAAGAAGTGCTGGCTTCGCTGTTGTATATCAAGTCATTGACAGAATCTAGTAGCATAGTGAGGAGATGCATGTGATCTTCTACTTGAAGCTTTAGAATATGTCTGTGAATTTGGATTTCAGAAAGAAATGAAAGAGAAGGAAGAGACTCTACTTTAGTGTACAAACCTTTCTATCATCTCCTTTCTTCTCCTCCAAAATCTAAAATCATAAATATACCAAAGAATAGAAGTTTGTGAGTTTAGATTTTAAAAAGAAAGTAAGGAGATGAAAGGAGTTGTATGAAATTTTAAAATTTTATAGTGCAAATTTTCCTTGCCCTCCAACTTGAGCTTGGTTGAAACTAGCAGTATCAACAATTAGTGCATCTAAGATTTGGCAGTTAGAGGAGTAAACCGATGCTGTTGTCAAGGCTTGAAGCAAATAAACCCCCCAGCTGAAGAGATGTGCTCGTTTTGGCTCGTTTAAGTTCAGAATTGAATTGAATTGAACCACAGCTGAATATATCGCAGAAATAATTAACTAGCATTCCTTACGATATATCTTTGGTTAGTAAAAATATGAAAAATACTTCTTTGTTCGTGATTAATATGTGGAAGCATGAGTTGTCTTCTTTATCTTAAAAGTTTGTCATCGTTATTCTGGAATTGATTGATTGATTTATTTATTATCCTTTTCTGAAAAAGCAAAAGAAGAGCTCAATTCGTGCCTGAAAATACAAATATGATTTTTTTTCTCTCTGTTCGGCCGATAAAGTTCTACGGCCCGCTCAACTATCAACAATTGCAAGTAGCATCCCATTTGTGCAAAACTACAAGGCGACGTCTTATTACATGGTGCTGCTCAATATGAGTGGAAGGAGGTAAGACGAGTCACGGGGGCCTTAAGCCTAACTCACATTGGCCAAAATGAGTCAAGCTTATATTTTTTAAAATGTCATTTTAGTTATATAGACCAATCTCTAGCTAATGAAAACAGTTTATTAGGCCAAACAGGATAGACTAGTTATATTGTTATTATTGCTAATATTGTTATTTAAGAAAATTTAATGATAATAAAAATGTTTTAATTTATTTTAAAATATTTTTTAAATTTATTTTAGAAATATTTTAATCAATTTTAAAATATTTTTTTTAACATATTTAAAAGTAGTTTTACTTATTTAAAAGTATTTATTTTAATTTTTCTTTTAAAAGTTATAATTAAATAGACTCCTAAATAAATTTTCTATTCAAATTAGACCTTTCAAAATGCTGAGTTAAGATTATAAAAAAAAAGTCTATGTCAGAGTTGATAAGCTCAAGTTCAGGCCATGTATGGTGAATATACGTCACATCTATCTAAACCAAAGTTTATCCAAGTGTAGTTTGTTTCTAGTTTTCTAATTCTGATAATGATATTTTGACATCTAAAATATAAGTGTCTATTTAAATATTCATTTTATAATCATTAGATGTGATTGTGGTTTCTATTTATTCTTAAAATTCATCACATTCAATTATTATAAAGTAAATATATGAACAAACAACCATCTTTTACGCATCAAACCAACATTAGTGTTTCTAACTACCAATAAAGTTGTCAATAGAATGACGACCGACAATATTAAAATAAAAAGTATGATCAAAATGACTTTTTTATCCTCAAGTCATCTTTTCTTTTTCTTTTCCTCCCAGTCCCAGCTTTCCCACCCCGTCGCATCTCCCTGCAGGCCGGCAACTTCTTCACACCAAAGACTAAAAGCTTTATTATCTTCTGCCTTCCACTGATATTGTGGACTCATAATTACCCTTGACATCTCCACTTGAATAAGATATCAAATCTTTAAAACAAAAATCAAAGCTGAGAACCAGTCAATGTTAGATAGCATCGTCGAAACCTTTATTAATCACTAGGTATAAGGTGTTACATTGAAAGTCCATAATCATTTATTCGATCTACTATGTACCAGTTTCGAATGCTGGTGAGATTATCCAATCTTCTACAAACAATATCATATTAGCACAAGCTTTGGTTGTTGGTTTGATCTTCATACAACACAACGCCCCAGTTCCCCTCCAACCTCTTTTCCCGTTTCCCTTCCTTCTTCTCATTCCCTTTTATTTTCATTCACTCTTCTCTCACAAAAGAGGAAAAAGGTGATGGTGTTGGCAAAATCATAATCATGGAGAGGAAGCAGGGCTTTGTCTCAGCCCAATGGGGAGCTCCATCTTCCCCTTATATTAAGCACAAAGAGAATTGACCTCATTTTGGTTGTTATTGACCTAGCAAGTTATACTGGGGCAGCATGCATAGACGAGAGATTTCAGTGAAAGATCATTTGGTTAATATTGACTGAGAAGAATATAGTGGGGTAACATTAACAATCCTCAAGATTTTTTTTTTTTTGAAATACTTGGGTAGGAGAAATATAATGTGCCGATTTTTTCTTTTATATAAAATGATCAAAATGTCTCTGAAGTCATTTTTGTATAAGAATAGAGAACAGTCGGTCTCGACCATCCTCAAAAATTTAGTTTAATGTTTGAAGGGACTATATGTATTTTAGGTGGCAATCATTGTAAAAATTGCAATTTCTATAATTTCTATGTAAAATTACCAAAATACTCCTGAGGTAGTTTAATGCAGGATTAAGTGACGACCAGGCCTGATCATCACCCAGGAATTTGATATGATTAATTTGAGGGGATATTTGATATTTAGGTGAATCGCGGAGAGTTTTTATATAAAATTACTATTTTGTCCCTAGACAGTGATAATTGAGCCTAATCAAAGCAATTAAGAAAATAACGTGTGGTTAATTGTTCAAAGATTTCTAAAAGTTACTAATTATTTAACTACCACTAGTTAAAAGTATAGAGGCATAATGACAGAGATTTAATAATATCAATAATCACTGCACTTTGACTTTTAATACACTTTCTACCTAATCTATCCATCTCTTTATCTAATCTCTAAAATATCCCTAAACATAATCCAACTCACAAACAAATATAAAAACTCAATCATTCACTCCTCACTATACTTATGCAACTGTATCACCCACTCCACTCACACAGATCACATCCTATTTTTTTTAAAAAAAAGAAAAAAATACTCCACCAAACTCTCATCTTCAACCACCATCACCACCACCTATCACTACCCCGTAACTCCTTCAATTCGTCACCAAATCCAACAAATAAATATACTTTTCCATAGCTCTTCCACCTAACAAACATAAATTCACTATTCATTTTCCAAGAAAAAGCCTCCTTCTACCTGTTGTGGAGTAGACCAAATTCGTGGTCAAAGGAAAAGAAGAGCTTTTGCTTCCTTATTTGGAAGATCAAACTTCAAGAAGCTTGTGGCTACCTTGATCTTCAATAAAAACCATATTGTGGTAGGGATTTATGTTTAAACTTATTTATTTTATCTTGTTTTCTGATTTTTGTTAAGAATGCTTGAGCTATGATGAATGATTATACTTGAAAGATCAAAAGAAATTGTATGTTGTGTTACTGAAATTCTCAAATTTATGCGGACAACTCGGTTTATATAATTTTATTCATATAGATAGAGACAATATTTCAAGCTAAATTTTTATTAAGAATAATTTATTTATTAATTAATATATAAATTTTGTGGGTCATTATATATTGTCTTATACTTCTCCTTTATTTTTAATGTAATATCAGATAAATCAATCAATAAATGAAATATAATAAATACTTTGTCATACTTTAATAGTACTTAATTTGCTCTAAAAAGACAAGAGATTTAACTTTAAGTGAGAGATTAGCAGTTATACTGAAGAGAGGATGGTGGGCTCGATCCAACTAGACTGCATAATGGTCAAATTTACATCGAGAAATGGAGGGAGGGGAAGTGGCAATTTAAGTGTGTATTTGATTGTGTGTTTGTAGAATTAATTATACCAATTAATTTTAAAAATTAATTTAATTATAATTAATTTTAAAATAAAGTGATTTTATATTTGATAATTTTTCTAACATTTATTATGATAGAAAGCAAAAAATTTTCATTTTTCTCAAAATCAATTCTAGAAATTAGAATTGATTTTGAAACTTGACAACCAAACAAGATATAAAATGACTAAAGCGCTATTCTACTCTATCAGATTTATAGTGAGAGACAAATTAATCCCTTATATTTAGAAAATCACACTGCAGTCCTTCAAATTTCACAAATGCAAACAAGCTAGTCTTTTCATCAAATTGTCATTTGAACGTTAACAGAAATGTTAACGTATTCTGATAACCTATTTATATATATTGTTAATTTTTACGTAGATCCTAATCTGTCCCACTTCTCTATTTTGTGCAAAACAATTGACAAATAAAAGTTAAAATCTTTCTTCTGAGCAAAGAGTTATAGCAAGAGAGAACGTGAATAAAAAGTTCTAAACCACCTTATTTAGATAAGTGAGGCAAATTAGGATCCACCATGAAAATTAATAGTATATGTAAGCAAGTTAATAATACACGTAAGTAAGTTAACTGGACATAGCTCAAATGATAATTTGACAGAGGGATTGAGTTATCCCTACTTATGAAATTTGAGAGACCATTATAAAATTTTCTAAATCTAAAGAACTAATTTTTTCCCTATTATAAATGTGACGGACTAAATTGAAAATTTAGCCTTATAAAATTATCCAGATCAATTTTGGGAGGGATTCTAACTCTCCCAAACATAAAACTAAACACGCTGTAAGTTCTTAGAGTATTCCCAAGCTAAAATGAATGAGAAATAAATGGATGAACTAGATTTATGAAAAAAAAAATGTCTTCAGTGCTCAATTCATCAAGTGAAAAAGTGCATGATGGATGTAGCATAATTGTACAAGGAATTTGACGCAGATCCTTATTATTTTTCAATTAAATACATTTCAACAACTAATAATATAGACATTTTTTTTCTACTAATTATCATTGAATTAAATTTCATCAAATTGCATAGCATATGCAAACTTTAGACTACGCCTTCCCACAAAGGCATATATAAAAACTAGCAACGTATTCTTGCATGAGGACCATTCAATTTCGACTCATTTTATCGATGTATACCGAAGACATTGTATAAAGAGATAGAAAATGACAAATTCACTGTATGGCATACTAAATACAAGTGAAAACTAATAATAGAAAGTGACGAAATTGTTTTTAACTGCAAAAGAAAAAACATGAACCCCATTTCACTCCTCCCCTAAAATTATCTCTCATTTGAAACTCACTCCCACTCTCAACCTCATCTCATCTCTCACTTTCACTCAGCATTGTCTCTGTTGGCACCAAATTTTACCAAGTATTAGAATTGTCGATTTGGCATTCGACTTTAACAAATTGAAGGGTGGTCAAGGGTTTGACAAAGGAAGAATTGTTAAAACTGAATAAAGTTGACAAAGTCTCTAGTTTGTCAAACATCCAGGCTTGATGACTCAATGTGGACAAAGTTCTTTCAGTCGACATTTGATAAGTCAAGATCAAAGTTTGTCATCTTGGGACAACTGTTTAAGACCAATTGGAGGCTAAGAATGACCAATCTTCAAGTTCGAGGTTTGATAGGTTGAAGTTGGGTGTTTATCACTTGAAGAATTAGAAAATTTTGAAGATATGGAAAATACTGTCTGAGCGACTCCATTACGTGTGTTCGTCAATTGGTGGTTACTGATGGTTACCAATGGTTATTGATAGAAGCTTAACAAAGACGTGGCAAAGTGGCAATCAAAGGGCAAATGGCAAAAGAAAGTAACTGTCAAAGCCACGTGGACAACATCTAGAGACAGTCAAGAACAAGTGTTAAAATCCTATAAATTTAGGTTGTCTATAAATACTTGTTCTGTACAGATTGTAAAGGGTTGGAATTTTCACTCACACATTCACTCTAAAATGTCTCCCATGACTACACAGAGTCCAGAGTTAACTGAGTATTGTTCTCAACCCTCTCTATTGCTCTCTTAGGATTAGATTTCCTTAATTTCTTTACATTTCTTTGCAATTTATGTACTTCATTTACAATTTGTCATCAATCAATTTACTTTTTCCATTTCTTCTTTTTTTAATCTGTCAATTTAATATTGCATCCACAATACACGAATCACAACACCAATCATTCTACATTCTATCCTCCTTCATAAAAAATAGTTTGACACTCGATTTCTTTGGTGAAGAACCTAAGAGAAATAGCTTTTCGCTCCCCAAATTGAGATCTTAAAAAGCAAAGGCTGTCATCCAAACTCTTGAAGTTTATCGATTCATGCCTGGTTTAGAATAGTTTGGCCTCTTGCATGAGAAGTTTGTGAATTATTTGTTATTGACAAATAAGTGCTAAAGTCTATCATAAACAAATTGGCACGCCCAGTGGGACACACTGGTTGAAAAGAAACAACAATGTGTCAAATAAGAAAAGACAACGTGTATGCACTTGCATAATGGCATCATTGTGTCAAACACGTCAAGAGCATCATCTTTATTAGAGGATAGACGAAACAAGGGAGAAAATAACCCCCTATACATTGGAGCCTATCTTGACTCCAATTACTCAGACAAATGAAAGTATGCCACAAACAAATGTAAGCACTTCTGTCGCTAATAACATGGCCTCCATATGGTCTTCCCCCAAGTTATGTACCTCCAGGATACATACCTCCACTATCAAGCATGGGACATCCTCCAAACTTGGGGAACCTGTCAAATATTGGTAATAGTAGTGTATATGATAATGTTTATTCACATAATCCTCTATTTCAAAATAAGAATATGCCTTTTTTTTGTTAAATGTGTCTTAATTTGGTATACATGTGCCATAGTTTGGTTTTGTTAGCCCTCCATTGATAGGACCTTCTATAGCAGGAGTTAGGAATTTGTCATCAATGAACCTAACCACTACTCGACGGCCAAACATTAGTCTAATTTTCCCTGACATGCCTAGAATAGGTGTGACAGGAATCCCTTCAAACACGATTGATTCAATGGCTGTGTTTCGAAAAGAAATTGATGAAAGTCACCATGATCTCGTCAATATGTTAACTCAACAAATGGCAACAGTATTGACACCTTTAATTGAGACAAACAACACAAGATTCGAGCAACTTGCTCAACAAATGGGATGTGTGGCTCAAGCTATCACTCTGGATAAGAATCTAAATGATCCCTATGACAAAATCAATAACCCACCTCAAAATGAAAATGACAATGTCAACCTAACTATCAATCTAGTCCGTCAAGGACAAGATGCTGACAATGAAGTTCAAAGGGTTAGGCAACAGAATGTGGGGGGAGGGGGCATCATCATCTTCAATATCATAATGCACACCAAATTCAAAAGATTCAACAAAATCAAAACATCACACGTGTTGTCGAAACTATTTTGAACAGATTCGACTTTAATGTTGGCTTTGCCAACCAACCTCTATTTGTGTCTGCATTCCCAGACTACATTCAATAGGCCAAAGTGCCTAGAGGTTGGAAGATTTCCAAATCCTTGACAAAGTTCTTTGACAAGAATGGGGAGTTAATCGTCGAGCATATTGCTCGATACACTATAGAAATAGGGGAAATGGTGTCAAATGAACACTTGAAAATGCGTTTCTTCCCTTCTTCTTTGACAAAAAATGCTTTCACATGGTTTTCGAATTTAAGGCCTAATTCTATCCTAACATGGGCTCCATTAAAAAATAATTTTCATAATCAGTTTTTTCAAGATGAAACGAAAGTTAGTGTGATTGATTTATTCACCATTCGACGTTTCCTAGGAGAAACTGTCGATGACTAATCAACGAGATTCAGGAATGGTTGAAATCGTTGCTTCACTCCTATACCAGAATTTGAGGTTGTCAAAATGGCAATAAATGATTATGATATAAGAAACAAACTCATCAATTTATACTTCATAGACCTTGGCAATTGGCAGAAAAAGTGCGTCAAATAGAGCAATTAAAAATAGAAAATGAAAGGATGAAAAAGAAAACACTTCGTCATGAAAAAGTTGCATAAGTCGAAGTCGACCAATCTGATGATGAGGTTGAAGGCAGTGGTGATGAAGTTAACATGGCTGAATAGAAATCGGGACCAACCCATGTTTGTCAGTCCCTAAGGCTGGCTAAAAATAAAGAAAAAAATGCCTTCGTCAAAAATTTATTCTTTTGATATTACCAAGGCATGTAACACCCCGATTTTTCTGTCTGAGGGAAATGACCAAAATGCCCCTAAGGTCATTTCCTGACCCAAATTCGAGGGTAACCAACTCGGTCGTCCTCAAAGGGTCAACTCAATATTTTGGTCACTGACCTAAGGCTTCTCTTAGCCTCTTGATGAATTAAAATGATTTGCAAAGAGTTTTAGAAATTCTAGATTGATTCCAAGAGAAATTAGTTAACTTATGTACCTAGAAATGTCAATTTAGTTCTCTTATTGAAGTTAGATGTTTTCGGTACTGTCATGATGAGCTTGTGGCTGTATGATGATGTTTTGATGTGTTTGAATGTGTGAAAATATCATATGACGATGTAGAAATGATTCTATGCATGATAGGTAAGAAACTAGCTAACTAGAAATACCGTAAAGCTAGAATTTAAAATGGTTTTGACCCATTTGTTTTTGGAACTTATCCAAACTGTTTTAATGGAAACACAATCAGATTTGGATTTTTTAGACATGAAAAACTTGGTAACATTTGGATTAGAATTGAATTTTAGCACCTATAGGAAACTAGTAACTGGAAAACCGTAAAAATGCAAATGTAGAACTCTTAGAACATTTAGTTTTCTGGATTCTGTCCAGCAACATTACAACATGATAAATGTGATTATTAATTAGTTCTTAAGCATATGAATGTCTCATAATTGATTTAGATTTAATTTATAGTGCCTTAGGTGAAGACAGAACTGAGAAAGGGTCTAAAACGTAAGTTCTAGAACCCCGTAATCACAAGTTAGAAATTCTGCCCTATGCTTTTCAGATTTGAGTATGAACATGAGGATTAGGAATGATGATTTATTATGAGCCCTTAGGTGCATAACATATGAACGTCGGATGTTAGAGAACTATATCTCAAGATTAAGACCCATAAGGGTCAAAGCGTAAGCTACCGTAAGGGTGAGCGTTTGAATGTTCTATGATAATACATGTGGTATGTAAATGATGATGATGTTATTCATATGAGGAATTCATGAGGATATATGTTTATGTGGCATAAAGCAAATTTGGAAGGAATTCGGCGTAATGCCATCGTGCCGCCGAATTCCCGACGAATTTGGGGACTTAAAGAGATTTTTAAAATTAAGGTACTAAGATGGGTTCTAGGATGACACCGGTTCGGCTGAGCACCTCCATAGAACTCATGTGACATCGGTACCAATTTATACTCTTAGGTGACACCGGTTCGGCCGAGCACCCCTAAGAGAATTGCCCCCTAACCCGTACTCAGATAGTCGGGATTTATGATTTATGATACGCTTATCGTTAAGTGGTAAGTAAGAACTAGTGACGACTAGTTAAGGTATGAGCTCATAACCTAGAGATGTGACACGTTCTGGGTGACACCGGTTCGGCCGAGCACCTCCAGTTCGATTGTCTTTTAGGGTGGCCCATGAGGAAAAGATGTTTCATGATTATGATTATGTCACTAAGTTTGTCCCATATGAACATTACTATTGCCACTTTATGCCACTAAGTATGATGATGCTTGATGTTATGTTTTATGTATGTGCATTAGGTAGTGCCATGCATACATCTTCTATTATGTTGCATTCATGACATTAAGATCATCCTAAAATGAATGGACCTTGGCTAAAGTATATTTTTAAAGTTTAAAATGAACTTAATGCTTGTTCAGTCATTTTGTATAATTAAACCCAAGGTTCCTGAGGACGTAGATGATGACACCTAGGTAGTAGGAGGCCCTACTGAGATTCTTTAGCAAGATTCTCACTCCCTCTATCTCTTTCTTTCCGTCACGTCTTCAAATGGCGACGTTCATAGTGTTCGTGGACACGCCGACATGGGAGGTGCACCATGACCCGGACCACGGGTCATTCCATTTTGTGGGTCGATGCACGGTTAGAGTATTCATGTTCATGGGTTGACCCTTCACTCCCCCCATACATTCCCATCGGTTCTCCCCCGTTTCACCTTTTGGCGATGACCTGGTGTTCGAGCGCGCACGTCCCCTAGAGGAGAGGCTTCGCCGTACACCACTGTCCACGTCCGCCGCTCGAGACTACCCCCAGTATGTGCCCCGTTGCCCGTCGTCTTTTTCGGAGACGGATCCTTCCGAGGATTCGGCAACCCAGGTACCCTCCGAGGGATCTTCCCCCACCATACCCATGGACCTTGGGGAGGGTAGCGAGCCTTTTGTGACTCAGCCGAGGCTTGCACGACGACCGGAGATGAGGCCACGCTGTAGAGGTCACTTTTGAGCCCCGTCCCGCCTATTCACGCCGGAGGAGCTTGCTCAGTTTCCTGGTTACGTACCACGCTCGAGGGATAGTCACCAGTAGGAGGCTGTGGATGGCCCGGGTTAGAGCACACACCACTTAGATGGGGATAAACCTTCTTTTGATTTGAGGTTATCCCATTTGATGCACTCGGGTAGGGGAGTAGTTTATGTTCATATTTATGTTTCATTTTCCTTCATGTATTCCCTTGTACCAAATTAAGTCCCACACTTAAAAGTGGGCAAGTTATATATATATATAAGATGATATTCAGTGTTTTCCCATGGTGTGCCTTTGTGTGCCTTATGCTATGACGTTATGAGATGTATATTTTGCCCGTTACTTGTTACATCGCATCACGCGGCTTTCACTTTGTATTTCAAAAAAAAAATTTACCTGTATTTTCCGCTAAGTATTTCTAAGTAAAATTGAGAACTGTGAAGTAACAGACTAATGATTAACCTAAGTATGTTCTAGAGTATTGGGTTAAAAATTAGGATGTTACAAGGCAGATCAAATATTCAACGTACTTTTAAAAGATAAACAAGTAGTCCTCCCTGAGGGGAAAAGAATTCTTTCAATATCAGAATTGAAGGGACATAAATTTTGTAAGTTTCATCAATCGTGTAACATCCTAATTTTTAACCCAATACTCTAGAACATAATTAGGTTAATCATTAGTCTGTTACGTCATAGCTTCTTTGATTACTTTGAAATACTTAGTGGAAATACTGGTAAATTTTTTTCGAATTATAAAAGCAAAGTGAGAGCCGTGCGACACGTTATCTAGTAATGCACGAAAGGTAATAAAGCAAACATCGCATAAGCAAGTAAAAGCACATCATAATAACATTGAACTGCATATTTATATAATATATGATATGCCCACTTGTGTAAAGTGGGGCTTAGTTTGATACAACATGAGCAATACAACTAAAAAGGAAATACAAGAGAAAGTGCAACGGAAACTATAAAAGCAACTCCCCTACCCAAGTGTAACTAATGGGATGACCTTTAAAACAAAAGAAGGTTCATCCCCATTTAAGTGGTGTGTGCTCTACCCGGGTACTCCATCGGTCATACGCAGCCTCCTACTGACGTCCATCTCACGAGCGAGGCACATATCCGGGAAATTGGGCGAGCTCCTCGGGCGTAAAGAGGCGGAACGGGGATCGAGAGTGACCCCCGCGGTCTGGCCGCATCTCCGGTCGTCGTGCAAGCTGTGGCTGAGTCACGGTATCCTCACTGTCCTCCCTCATCGGTGGTGGAGAGGGGACGGAGCTCTCGCTATACGGATGGGTAGGCGGGTCCTCGAACGGGTCGGTCTCTGAGAAGTAGGTCCGGGGCACGTAATCGGGATAGTCTTGCATGGCTGAGGCGGCGGTGTGCATGCGGAGTACTCTCTCGTTATGCGTACGTGCGTGCTCAAAAACCCGCTCGTCGTCGCCGTAGGGTGCTGTCGGGGAGAAGCGATGGGTGTGCACGGGATGAGCGAAGGGATGTCCTACGAACATGAAGACTCGCACCGTGTACTGTCCCTCAAAATGGTATGACCCGTGATCCGGGTCATAGTGCACCTCCCACGTCGGGGTGTCCACGAAAACCATGAACGTCGCCATCTGAAGACGTGACGGAAAGAAAGAGATAGAGGGAGTGAGAATCTTGCTAAAGAATCTCAGTAGGGCCTCCTACTACCTAGGTGTCATCATCTACGTCCTCAGGAACCTTGGGTTTAGTAAACAAAATAAGTGAGCATGCATTTAGTCCATTTTTAGGTTCTAAAACATAGTTTAGCCAAGGTCCGTTCTTTTTAGCATGATTCTTAATGACATGGATGCAAGCATATTAAAGAATGTATGCATGACTCTACTTAATGCAAGAATAATCATCATATATTTAAGAACATCATAATAGTAGCATAAAGTGGCAAATAAATTCTCTTTGTGACATAATCATCATAACTTTCTCATAGGCCACCCTAAAAGACAAGCGCTCTGGGGGTGCTCGGCCGAACCAATGTCACCCAGAACGTGTCACATCTCTAGGTTATGAGCTCATACCTCAACTAGTCGTCACTAGTTCTTACTTATCAATCTTGATAAGCGTAACATAATCATAAACATAATCCCGACTTATCCAGTACGGGCTAGGGGGCATTTCTTGGAGGTGCTCGGCTGAACCGGTATCACCCAAGAATTAAATCTTGGTACCGATGTCACATGAGTTCTCTGGAGGTGCTCAGCCGAACCGGTGTCATCCGAGAACCCATCTTAGTACCTCATAAAAATTTCATAGGTTTTCAAAACTTTCTGAGTTCCGAATTTGTCAGAAATTCGACGGCATAACTGTAGCATGTCGAATTTCTTCCAAATTCTTCTTTATGCCACATAAGTCAATCAAACATGCATCCTTCATCATAATTTCATGCATTCACATAATCATCCTCATACTTTCACAAGCAACATTAAAAGTTTGTTATGCACTTGGTCCTACGGTATTTTATGCTTTGACCCTTACGGGCCTTAAACTTGTGATGTAGTTAACCTATCATTTCCTATCAGAATTTTATATACCTAAGGGTTCTCTCTTATCAAACTTATCATTTATTTATGCTCACTATTAAATCTGAACAACATCATTCCTTAGGGGCAGCGTTATAAACTTGTGATTACGGGGTTCTAGAACTTCCGTTTTAGACCCTTTCTTGGTTCTGTCTTCGCCTAAGGCGCTATAAGTTAAACCTAAACCAATTATGAGTCGTTCCCATATCAAGGAACTATTTATAAACCATGTTCTCTACATTATAAGGTTGCTGGACAGATTCTAAGAATTAAATGTTCTAAGAGTTCTAGAATTGCGGTTTTACGGTTTCCTAGTTACTAGTTTCTCTATAGGTGCCAAAATTCATTCCTACTTCAAATGTAACCAAATTTTTCATGATTAATCAATCCTAATCTGATTATATCCCCATTGAAACAGTTTGGGCAGTGTCCATAACTAAATGGGATAAAACTATGCTAGATCTTGACTTTACGATTTTTCCTAGAAAGCTAGTTTCTTCCCTAACTTGCATAGAAATGTTCCTACTTCATCATACATAATTTTTTACTCATTCAAACACATCAAATATCATCACATGGCAGCAAACACATCATGGAAGAACCGAAACATTAAGTCCCAAAAAGATACATAACTTGATATTTTTACAACACATAAGTTACTAGTTTCTCTTGGAATCATTTTCAAAACTTCTAAAACTCTTTTGCAAACCATTTTATCATGTCAAAGAGACTTAACACATCCTTAGGTTAGTGACCACTTAATCCTTCCTTAAAAGAGTGTTAAATTCATAGAACCTTGTTGGTCTTAAACTTAAACAAATTCATGAGATTTAAAAGGATTCTTAAAACTTGACTTATTGGTCCTTGAAGCTAGATGAAACTCACACCAAGTTCACCATCACTACAAGGCCGAAATCATGCATTCAAAGAATGCTCCCTCATTAAACCTTAACTTGAGATAAAATGGGCAAGTCTTTGAGCTCTAAGATCTCTTAAGTGATGACATAATTTAAACATGCTATGCACTTCATTTTTATTCTTCATTACAAATTAAAGTGAGAGCTTAAAGTAAACGTGCAAGACTTGAATGTAAAAATGCAAGGCTTAAAATAAATATGCAAGACTTGGAATATAAATATGCAAGGCTTGAAATATAAATATGCAAGTTCAATTCTTTATTTTAGTGCTCTAGGCCCAGTAACAATCGACTTTAAGGCCGAAATAGAAAGGCTTTGAGATTTAGTTAGGTGATAGTGCAAACCTCATTTTAGATCTTTACGTTCTTTAGTGATGAAAAGTAAATATACTAGACAAGAATATAAATATGAGATGCACTCCATTCTTTATCCTTTAACTTTAGGTGATGGCTTGGAAAATAAATATGAATGCAAAACTCAAAGTAAATATGTAATGCATAAGCTTGAATTTAAATATGAATGCTAGTCCATTTTATTTCTTATTAAAGCTCATACAAGACTTTAAAGGAACTTAAACCTCAACCCAAACTTATCATAACAAGGTAAAGTAAAACAAGAGTGAACCTCAAGGGTTCTTTAAAACACAAAGTTTCTTTTCTTGAAATGTAATCATAAATAACATTTTCATTAAAACTCAAGCTCTAGAGGCCTCATTGTGATGAACACATAGTCATCATCTAAAAGCTCTCATCATCAAGCCATTGTGAGTTCCTTTGGCCAATATAGCCGAAACCTTAAAGAAAGAAAAGGAAGAGGAACCGAAATTGTTGGAGAAGAAAAGAAACATTTGGAACTCTAGAGACCATGATCTTGATGATGCATTAACACCAACATCATGAGCTCTCATCATTGAGTTCATGTTAACCATTTTAAAATATCATCAAAGTGAATGGTTTTCAAAGATTCAAGAAGAAAACTAAAAACATCTTTAACTCAAGATCAAAGATCAAGCTTTAGAGATTGTTCAAGTGATGAACATCATCATGAAACTCTCATCATCAAGCTCTCATTTCTTTGATTCACAAGCCTCATGGCCGAAAAACAAAGAGGAGTGGAAGAAGAAAAGAAGTTCTAAAAAGGATTCACGAGAAAATATGAACACCTAAAGAAATTAAGAACTTTAAATGAAAGAACTCTTGAAAGAAAATCCCTACCTAGTAATTAGGAGGTTGGAATGAGAGAAGAGGATGAAGAACTTGAAGAACTTGAAGACTTGAACTTGAGAGAAAAAGGAAACTTTGAAGTGTTTCTTTGAAAACTTATACTTAGCAAATGAACCCAAAATGATACAAGTTCACCCAAGCAAGCTATTTATAGAGAAATGAAGCAAATGAAAGGTGCAAGGAGGGGGAGGGTGTTTGGCCATCAGCATGGAGGGAGCCCATGAGTTCCATGAGGTGAGATAATGTGGTCTTGAGGCATGGTGAGATATGGTTCAAAGTATGGTGAGATATGGTTCAAGGTATGGTCTCAAGCATGGTTCTTTGAGTGAAAAATAATTCAACATGTGAGGTAAAAGGGAGAGAGGTGGCCGAAATGCATCAGCCATGGGGGGGAGGGTTTCTTGCATTTTAGTTGTAGTTTAGAGTTGTGTTTAGGTGTATCTTTGATTAGGATTAAGATTAGGAATTTGTAAGAGAGTGTTTAGGTGAGAAAAATGGGTAATTAAGGTTGTCAAGACATAATTAAAGAGTGTTCTTGCATCATTAGTGAGTTATAAATTCATTTTAGTGTATAAACAATTCTAGACACAATTCCTTGATTTAAGGAATTGGAGAGAGAAAACACTATTCAAGATTCCAAGAGTGAAATCTTGAGTTTTAGAAAAGAGATTTAAATCTAATCTAAGAAATCTTAGGTTCTAATTAATTTTAATAATTTATTTTGACTCTAGATTAATTATGAAAATTAATTAATCTTCGATTAGAGCCTAATATTGCTTATGTTTGCTTAATTACATCATTAAGCTCAAAAACACTATTCTAGGGGTAAAATCGTAATTTTGCACTAAAACTGCCCGGGACCACCGGGACTCAAACAGATGTTTTGAAACATGTAAAAACATGGTTTTAAACCTCTGGGGAAAGTTTCGGGTTCAAACGGCAACTTTACCCGCGTAAAACGCTATAGGGGTATTTTGGTCATTTTGACCCGAAACTGCAGAAAAGGAGACTTTCGCCTCTGGAACCACACAAGGGTCATTCAATCCCCTTCAAACATTGAGTTGACCCTTCGAGGACTGCCGGGTCGGCCATCCTCGAATTCCGGGCCGAAAATGACCTCAGGGGCATTTCGGTCATTTTCCACTCAGACAGAAAAATTGGGGCGTTACAAATCGATTGGACATGCTACTAACAGCTCTGTTTGTTTCAGGGATTTGATCTAGAAAGCAATCGACGAAGGACGTTTGACATTCGAAGGAAGAGAGAAAACTATGAAGGTGGACACTGATCCCTTTCAAGTCAATTCAAGTTTTGTTGAACCGGCTTTTGTCAATATTAATGTCATCGGATTAGAAATGTCAAACCATAAAGCTGAAAAGAAGTTTTGACATGAATACAAACTTGATTTCTTCAAAGCTGTTGAACAAATAATCTACCCAAAAGCAGATGATATAGAAATTTTCACCTTGTGTTTTATGGTCCAAACATAGTTTTGTCATGAAGCATAGGTTTTCAGCATTTGATAGCTCATCATGACTGATTGGTCGATTCCATTTATCTCAAAGTTTGCTCCAGTTGGCCAGCAAGTCCTTCTTCTTGAGCATCAACCTTTCCAAGGATATCATAAGCTCGGGATAACAAGGTTAAAAGATGACCTTTCTTTCCACATGTAATAGTTAGCCTTTCCAAGATATTTCTTGTTCTCTTTTTGTTATCCTTGAAATTAATGTCTCTTCATGTCTTAGCTTTGCTTACTCAAGCATTTAACATTTTGCACGAAGACATAGAGATCTCATCTCCATCATCAATCTCAGACATTTTTATCAAATACATCCTCTTTATTAGAAGTTCATGCTTTAGCTTTACTTGGCTCCTGATGTAATGACTATAGGATCAAGAAAATGCTCTTCTTCATGATGTCAGCATGTAATTCAAAGAGCATGACTCTATGAGATTCCAGAGATCCAAGAGAAGTGTCTAGATCAAGAGTTTTAAGATCTTGATATAGGATGGCTGCTACATGGATAGATTAAGTCATTATGTTCCGCAGATCTTCATCCTCTGCAATCGTTAGATTACTCAACTCCCTCAGAGATTTGGCTTTGATACCACTTGTAGGTGAGAAAGTGCACAAGAAAGGGGGTTGAATCATGGTTCACTCTTTTTTTTTTTACTTTCTGAAACTTTAAAATAGAGTACTTTCAAGCATTTGCTTGAAGTACAATGGAAATACATTAGTTGTTTCAAAAAGCTACTTTCTGATGTATATCATTAAAAGAGGAACATCTAAACAAATAGAAAGCATAAAAGATAAGAACATTAAAGCTGTAAAAGATAAAAGGTAAAGCATATTAAAGAAGATAAAGAGAAGCAATAAAGCAACACTAAAAATAAAAGAGGTTAGGGAGAAAAGGATTGACACAAGGATGTTTATACTAGTTCGGCCAAACTACTTATATCCAGTACTCAACAACTGTTGAGATTTCACTAAAACACCCTTCTCAAACTGAGAAAGCAAATTAGATAGTCTTTACATTAGCCTTCCCAAGCTCTCATTTGTGCACAGCAGACCAACTCAGAGACTGGCATAAGTTGAGTAGTGTTTTTCACGAGCCTCTCCATGTTCCCTTTTGTAGCCAGCAGACGAACTCAGAAACTGGCACAAGTTAATTAGTTTTGAATCAGCTTCTCTAAGCAAAACCAAGTAGTATTGACACTAGCCTCTCCAAACCCAACCGAGTAGTATTAAAACTGGCCTCTCCAAGCCTAACCGAGTAGTATTGACATTGGCCTCTCTAAGCCCACCAATGAATAGTAAGATCACCTTACTGACACGTTGCAAGTAGTTTTACAATAGCCTCTCCAGGCTATCTGATGCTAATCACTACCAGATCAAGGATTCAAAGGTTTGTGTTTGGGTTGCTACTCAAACTAACCTACACTCAAGTTTCCTTAAAGATTATACATTGAAAATAGAACTGGGAAATAAGAGCGACTCCTTTCCATATTTATTCCTAAGAAGAGCATTTAACACTACAAGGACCAGAAAAAAGATTTTTACATATAAGGAATCTGATTACATAAAGAATAATGAACCTCACAAGATGAGGAGAGATTTAAGCACAGTCTCCTCTCTTTTAAGCATAGTCTATCCCCTTTTTTTGTTTTAAAGCACAGTATCTTTCTATATATAGCGGTCTTTCTCATGATCGTTGCCTTTGATTAGATCTCCAAGTGATATGTGTTGATTATCAGTTTTGTCTTGGAAGAATAAGCTAGAAGAGAGGTTGACAAATCTGTCACATTAGTTGTAAAAGCCATTGTAATGTTGAGTTTTCTGATCTCCCTTCAGAAACTACTTTTCTACTTTTTGAACATATTTTCTGAACTCCTCTTTCGTGAGGCCAGGGTAGTTGATCGGTTAGACAAAAGAGATGATGTACCAGTTTGATAACTGGATTAGACTTAGATTGAAATTTGAATTTGAGTTTCCTTCATTTTCCTATAGCTTTCAAATACTCCACTCACTTGTGAGCTTTCTGACGTCATAATCAGTTCCTTAAAGATTCTTCAATCTCCTAATCTTCAATCCAATCTTTTTTGCTGATGATTTCTTTGCGATTGTGATGATTGAAAATTAAGTAACACGTTGCTCTTGGACATGAGTTGATTTTTTCATCTTGAATGTACTTTTTGATGTCCCGTGCTACTTTTGGAAGACCCTTTTCTCTCGGTTTCTTATTCCTAACTTGATAAACTTTAGTCAATAGTGCATGTAAACATTCTTTGCATGATTATACTATTTACTTCTTTTAAGCTTAATCTCCTCCTTTGAGATGAAACATGTTCGCTTATATATAGTGAAATTATTCTCAATTCAAGTTTGCTTTTATGCAAATTGGAAATGCTTGTTTTGCTATGTTAGGATATTCTTCAATTCGTAATGCATATCTATGTTCTTTGCATGTTATAACATTCACTTCATTTAAACTTAATCTCCTCTCCTCTAGATGAAACATGCTTGTACATGTATAATGAAATTATTCTCAATTCAAGTCCATTTTTATGCAATTTAGAACAACTTGTTTTGCTTTGTCAAGAAACTTAAGATAACTATTAGTCGTTCTTCAAAATATTTTCTTTTAAATTGGCTTTGTTGTCATTCAAAACCATTAAGTTTTTTGAAGGATTCTGGAATTTACATTACTTTGATGTTATATATGCCTATTCCATTCTGTATAATGAAAAGATAATTTACATCCAAGTCAAAATTAAGCATCACATTATAAGACTGATGAATTTAATGATAGTATTATATTTAGTTTTATTTTCTATTCATAACATTATGAATTTTATTAATATCTTTTATTAGTACAGTATTTAAAAATTTATAATTCCCTATTTTTTCCTATCTAAAAATGTTTTCATTTAGATTCTATACGTATGTATAATTTTATGTTTTTAAGTTTTAATTTTATAAATATTTTTATTTAAAAAATCTTATTTTATTTTTTACTATATAATTAAATTATAATTGATGGGTCATAAAAGCAAAATTAAGCACGATATTAAATTAAAAATTACTAAATTTAGTTATATTGTTGTAATGATAATTACAGTAAACTGATAGTGATAATAATTGAGTCATAATTAATATAACGCTAATAATTAATATTTAATTCTATAATTATATTTAGTTTTATTTTATATTCAAATATGCATTTATATGCTTTGAAATTTAAAACTGAAACAAAATACACTACTCAATTTATGTAGATTTTAGACTGCAATTTGCATTTAATCCAATGCATTGAAATTTCAAACTGAAACAAAATAATACTCAATCTATGCAATTCTTTTAGCAGTGGCCTCTCATTAGCCTTCCTTAACTTCGATCAAATAATTAGCAATATAACTGGCTGCAACCAGTAGCCTTCCAAATGTTCCATTATGTTTTTTAGCTGCTAAATGTTCCATTATGTTAAAATTGAAACAAAATAACACCCAATTTATGTAGATTTTAGATTGCAATATGCATTTAATCTCATTCTTTGAAGTTTCAAACTGAAACAAAACAATACCAAACTTATGCCAATTTTTTCAGCCATGGCTTCTCATTATAGCCTTTCCTAACTTTCAATAATTAGCAATATCGTCGGCAACAACCATTAACCTTCCAAACATTCAATTATGTTATACACGATATGAATATTTTAAATTTCAATCAATTAATTAAATCAAGTATATATATAAAGAGAATGATCGTTATTTAGAAGAGTTTATTAGTCATAATGAATTTGTTTTGGTCTTACCTACATGATTGGATTGTTCATTTTTTCAAAACCATTGTAACCGAGGTGATTGATCTTTGAAATATGCAATTTGCCTTAATTGGAAGAGTTTATTTTAATGTTTTCCATCCTATTAAGCTCTTTTATTTATTTCCTTTAGATTTTTTTTATCACAATTGGAATTTCAATTTAATATTAAATTGAAAGTTTTGAGAAAAAAATGTTATTTATTAAGGGTTCATTTCCACTTTGCAAAATTCTCATAATAAAGTGCACATAACATATTTTTTAAAAAAGTAACTTGCATTTTTTCCTATTTTTAACGTTAAATTATTTAATAAATTGAGATTATAATGCATTTTATTAGTAAATATTTCTTAATAAATTAAATTTTAAATAAAAATATTTTCATTAATAGTAATTATCACAAAATATAAATAAACCTATGCAATGCATGGGTGTTATATATATACATATACATATATATATATATATGTATGTATATTTGTAATGAAATTAACTATCAGGCTATATTTGGTTAATGCATAAAAATGAGATGAAAATTTTATACATAAGAACTCATCCATAAAAATTTCTCTCTCAATTAATTTTACCCTTATACTTAACATACCCTAAGTGTTTTATTTTTACTTTTTGATCGACAGAATTTAACGGCCCACGCAACTATCATCGATTGCACCTAGTATCCTAATTGCACAAAACTAAAAATATGCTAGTCTAACCTAACCCAACTTCAATTTTAATTAGTTGGCATATGATGATCATCTCCACATCGGATGTTGGGAATTGATAATTACTTGCACTTATTCATCTCTAGATGAGCATAACAACATGGGCATGAGTCCAAGATAGAGGGAATTCTCTTTTTAATCGTTTGTCTAAGCCTTCATGAGTTGCTTTCCAAATGAATATATTAATTTTATGTGGCACCTTTAGCAGCCAAATACTCACCCAAAGGGCTTTAATTGTCATATGAATGGGGTAGGCCTCAATAGGCAGCTGAAAAAGTAAGCAATTTTAACTAGAGGAATGGTAGGCGTGCATCATTATACATCCACTATATACTTACACCTCGCTAAAGGACAAAATTGGCGTAGAAGGAGAGTATGGATATGGAAGGGCATTTTGGGGAAAAACGGAAAAAGGAAAGAAGGGGTAAAACACGCGCGTGCACACACATTTGGCACTTCCCATCTGTCTCTCTCTAGTTCGAATCAGAAGCTTCGACAACCCCACAACCCCACCCCACAACCCCACGTCTGCCACGTTGGACCCCCGTTTGTGTACGTTCGAGCTCATGTTCGCTTCCCCTCCTAAAGCTCTCTTAAGCTTTCATTTCCCACGGGATTTGGTGCATTGTTCGCATTGTTGATTTGACAAAGTTCGTGTTCTTCCTTCTGGCATTTGCATTTAAGTAGTAAAGAGTTACATTTTTTTTTGGCAGAAAATTTACTATCTTGTTGACGGTTTTCAGCTTTTATGTGTAGGGTTTACAACATTTTTGGACCCTGGTTGACAGCAACTTATTTGGCTGACCGTGTTTAGTGGGTGTGCTCATTTGGTGTGGAAGTTGTTTGAAATTTTTTTACCAGATTTAGATCTTTTTTAGGTTTGGTTTACTGGTTTTGGGTAGTAGTCACCATGAAACGGGTTTATGTTTTAGGGTTTTTCATCAAGTCCTCTAAATTTTTTGTTTAGGGTTTACGGATTGTGAGATAAGCTTGCAACTTTTTTATATTAGTTTACAGTTTCTATATTGGTTAGCAACTGATTTTGCACCGGTTTACAAAATTTTAAGCAAGGTTTACAACATTTTGAACAAGGTTTACACCTTTTTCTTTGGTGGTTTACAACAATTTGAACAAAGTTTACAACTTTTTGTATTTTAGTTTACAACATTTTGAACAAGGCTTACAACAACATTTTCAACTCGGTTTACAACTTTTTGTTTGTTGGTCTACAACTTTTTTCCCATTGGTTTATAACCGTTTTCCCACTGGCTTAAAACATTTTGAACAAGGTTGACAACATTTTGAAGAAGGTTTACAACATTTTGAACACAGTTTACAACTTTTTCTTTGTTGATCTACAACTTTTTTCCCATTGGTTTACAACCTTTTTCCCACTGGCTTATAACATTTTGAACAAGGTTTACAACTTTTTCTTTGTTGGTCTACAACCTTTTTTCCCATTGGTTTACAACCTTTTTTGCCACTGGTTTACAACTCGAATTGGATTGGTTTACACCCTTTTTGTGCACTGGTTTACAAATTTATGAAAAATGTTTACAACGTTTTGTGCAGTGATTTACAATAATTTGTACATTGGTATATAACTTTTTGTGCATGGTTTATAACTTTGAATCCCAAAACTGAAAAGCTTGTAGAGAAATGATAAATGTCCTCTACCAAACTTACACCATATACTTACACCAAGTTAAAAAGTTGTAAACCAGCATGCAAAAAGTTGTAAATGAAGATGGAAAAAGTTGTAAACCAATATGCAATGTTGTAAACCATCTTGGTTTACAACTTTTTGCAAATTGGTTTACAACATTTTTGTACATGGTTTACAACTTTTATACACAGGTTTATAACATTTTACTTGGTGTAAGTTTAGTGGTGTGCATGTATCACTCCTCGATGGCGCTAGTAGTTTGTTTGCATATTTAAATTAGTGATGTGAGACTGAAATATTTTATTATTTTATTTTTCAGCTACATCTTAGAGATGGCTCCTCGCAAGAGTGTTGAAGCTGCGCAGAGCAGCAATGGAAGAAAGGCTAGGCTTGTAAGTGTGCTACAATTAGAGGATTTGTGAATGTTGCGTACAATGGTTGTGTATGTTAGTTTGTTGCATTGGGCATTTTTAATGGTGATATGGTTTACAACTTATATTTTGGTTGTGTCATGCATAACATGTAGCCTGCATTCAGTAGCCGATGCTCCCCTGCGATGATTCTTGATTTGTGGGACAAGAGTTTAAGTGTCCCTCAAAAGAGGTAGTTCAGGCCATAGGCTTTGGAGGCCTTTTTGAACTGAAGATGAAGCAAAAAAATAGGGTGTTCATATTGGAGGTCGTGAAGGCATTCGATCATGTGCAACGGTGAATCATTTTGAACGACTGCTCCGTACTTGTCACAGCCTCATCTGTGGGTTTAGTGCTTGGGCTTCCTTGTTTTGGTATTAAGTTAACTAAACTTGGCATGCTAATTTTCACATTTCTTTTTTTTTTCCTATTTTTCCAAATGTACGTTATGATTCCATCAAATTTGTTGTGTTTAAAGGTGAGGAAGTCAGACAAAATGCATCGAATGAGGAGTTGACGGTTTTGGAAGAGTTCCAGAAGAAAACTATCAAGGAATTGGAGATGATCATTCGGTAAGGCACAACGGATGACAGGTTTAAGAGAGCCTTTATCCTTTATGTCCTCTGCACATTCCTTTGCCCATCTATCAAGGGGTCAACAACCTTTAAGATGTTGGCCCATGTAGTTGATGTTGATGACCCAATAAAGTACAATTAGGGTCAACCCGTTGTTGACAATTTGGTTGACAGAGTGAAAGACTACAAGGCTAGGAAAAGGGTGGTGAGGTCAATTGGAGGTTGTGTGCTCTTCCTAATGGTATGTCACATTGATGGAATTTTATGTCCATAATTAGTGGTGCAAGAACAAATTAAGTAATCAAATTTATGATTGCAACAGGTTTGGTATCTCCACTCAGCATTTGGGTCACCTTTAGGAAACAACGACCCTCCACTGGTCAAACACTGGACTAAGGACGCTGCCCAAGCTCGATTCGATGATCGGAGGAGGAATGAGGAGGTACATTGGTGCTAACTTTTGTGTAATTAAGAAGGTAAATGTGGCCAATTACTGTGTGACTGAAATTTAACCCCTCTTTTTATAGGGTCTCGTCAACCCTCCGAAAGACAGTGTTGATGGCGCTGTCCAGGAGTTTCTTGACACCCACTTCGAGTATGAGGTACATTGATTTGAATGCAGTATTCGCATAGATGTGTATATTTTTATGCATAGAATTTGTCGTTACATAACAATGATTTAAATTTAAATGAACGATTTGAATTGTTGTTGTGTAGGACTTTAAGGAAATGGTGAATGGGGTCATTAAGACAGCGTTGAAGCAACAGAGGGAGAGGATGGAGAGGAAGATGTCCTCTTTATTAGAGAAGGCTCCTTCCAAGCCAAAGAAGGTCTCTTTTAAGGCAAAGAAGGGTCCTCCTTTGGTTAAGAAGGTGGATGTTCCACTTGTTGAGTCCCCTCTTCCACCTCCACCAAAGAAGGCCTCTTCTAAGCCAAAGAAGAAGCCTGGTTTGGCCAAGAAGGTGGATGTTGCACCTGTTGAGTCATCCCCTCCACCAAAGAAGCCCCAATCAGGAGCTTCTGCTGATGATGCTTCCACTGAGGGTCATAAGACTAGTCCTCTGGTTGACTTCGGTGATGTAGCTGAGGACATTGGAGGTAGTTTGAGCAAGGACTTAGTTGCTGAAAAGGAGCACTGCTACCTTGAGGGTCCTTCATATCATGTGCACATTATGTACTTGTGTTTATGTTAATTTTATTTTGTGGAAGTGGATAGCATGTCATGGGTTGGATTTTATCATGTTTTCATGTTTCGGTGTGATATTAAATAGGAGATGCACTCGGAGGAATGTGCAGATGTGGAAGGTACCCCCTGCCAAGGTTTGCAACTTGTGGTTTTGGCCAAGGATGTTCCCTTATCCCATTCGAGCATTCAGCTTCCATCATCTGAGGTAATTCGTATTTTTGATAGAAAATTGTGTAGGTTGGTTTTTTCTTATGTTTTGTGTAGCTTGTGTTGAACATGATGTGTACAGTGCTTGGGTAATGACATATTGTGTGGTTTTTTAGGAGATGAATGCATTAATTGTCAGCCCATTATCCGTGGACAGGGCTGGACAAGCTTTAGCTTTGTAACACCCTAGTAATTAACCAGATACACCTAGGTTGAATCTGATTAATGACTAGACTTTACTCCTTGCTTTGGTTCTTTCTTCATAATTTGAAAATACTTAGTGAAATTACGAGCCATTTTTTTTTTTTTTAAACACATAATTGAAAACATGAGCCGAGTACAACGTGAACGAGTAAGCGGGGTATAATAAGACGTTTAAGAATATATCACATCATATCACTTAGGCTCCATCATATAACATTCATAAGCACATTATAGCATATATTTACATACAATAACCTCACTCAAAGGGTGGGTTATGTTCATACATCATTATCTTATGCAAACCCATAAAAGAAAATATACTTAAGGAAATACATGCCCCTAAACTAGATAACTCCATAAGCCGGGAAGGTTATCCTAAAACTAGGGTGCATGATCACACATAAATCTACTAAGAACTCTCTAGGGCCACTGTCCTGGAAATGGGGGAATAAATCCGATCCACTAATGAGCTCCCTCGGGAGGGGACACACGAGATGCACCAAGCTGGGGTCGCATGGACGGCCTTCTTGCTAACCTCGGCTGAACAACTGTTTCCTCACTACCCTCTCTTACACGTGTGGGAGTAGGAGCAGAGCTCTCGGAATATACATGAGTAGGAGTGTCCTCTGAAGGATCAGTTTCAGAATATCTCATCTCGGGAACATACTCTGGAAATCCATGGACAGCAGATGAAGCGGGATAAGAACGTAACATCCTTTCATGAAGTGGACGTGCATGTTCGAAAACCATTTCATCGCCATAGGGAGAAGTAAGAGAAAATCGATAACTAGGGACAGGATGTGCAAATGGACGACCTATGTAAATAAAAACACGAATCACAAGACTCTCCTTCTAAATGATACGAGCGATGCAGGATCATAGTGGAATTCCCAAGTAGGGGTATCAACGAACAGGACGAATGTCGCCATTTGAATCTGGAGACAATGACGGAAATAAAGAAAAGGGAGTGAGAATCTTGCTAAAGAATTCTCAGTAGGGTACCTCCTTCTACAGTGTCATCATCAAAGTCCCCAGGAACCTCGGGATTATTCTAAAATAGTGAGCATGCAAAGATTCATTTTAAGTTCGGACAAATACTTAACCAAGGTTCGTCAATTTTTAATCATGCGTCTTATAATGCATCTTATTCTTAACATGTCATATTTACAATGAACTTTTCCGTTATCATTACATCATATTCCTCATCATCATTATCAAAATAACATGCATAAAAGAACGTCATATAATATTAGCTACACATGGACACAACGCACATATTTCATTTCTTTAGTGCCTTAGGTGACTTAAAATCTTATCATCATCATTATTTTCCTTGGGCCACCCTATACTCCACCCTTTTGGGAGTAATTTAGGTTATGAGCTCATACTTTACTAGTCGTCACTAGCATATACTTATCCCTTTGATAAGCTAAAGTCCCGACTCTACCCTTTTGAGAGAACGCGTTAGGCGGCTAAAATCACCTTTTCACCACCTATAGTCTGATGGTTCCAAAGGATCATTTTCTTATAAGTTTAAGTCACCATTAAATCTTTGCATGTTATATCATAATACAATTCATAAACATCATAACATTTTCTCATTTATAGTCTTAAGCTAGAATAATATATATCAACTGTAATCATGCATATGGGAGATTCCCAGGAAAGAGAGGTGGGTCACAATGGACACGCTTAAATACCAAGTCTTTCCTTAGCCAGAACCTTTCCAAATTACACTTTTACAATGATACACTTTCTTCTAGCAACAAAGGTGAATTTTACATAATAAAGAACATTTCATGTATAAGCATTCTTATTATTTGCAACAACAACTATAACATGCAAGCCAGGAAATCATTCAATGATATCAAGTACTTAATAAGCATCCAATCCTTACATAGAATTATCAATTATAGAACTAATTAGTTACTAAACCAATTATGAATCATTCTCTTAACAATAAACCATAATTATCACAACTTCAATCATATCAAATCATTATCACACATTGATACTAAACTCAGATCACAGGCCGAATCATGAACCTCATGCAATTACATAGAATCATATTTTAAGTGCATATAAAATACTAGTTCCCCGTAAAATCCTTGCAAAGCCTTAAAACTCATTTAGAAGCTAGTTCTTTTGTCAAATTTGGGAGGATCTTCACAATTAAAATTCTCACTTAAGATAAAAGGAGTAAGTCTTGAGCTTTAGAGATTTAGGTGACATCTTAGAATTATAAACATGCTATACAACCTTATTTTAATCTTATCTTTATAAGGTGATAGCTTGGAATTATAAACATGATATGCAATTCCATTTCTTTATCTTTAAGATTTAAGGTGATGACTTGAAAATTAAACATGATGCAAGAACTTGAAATATAAACATGATACAAGAAACTGGAGTGGCGGTAATCCGCACAGGACCAGTAGAGGGAGAAGAGAATATTAAGAAACCGGAGCGGCGGTAGTCCGCACAGGACCAGTAGAGGGAGAAGAGAATATTAAGAAACCGGAGCGGCGGTAGTCCACACAGGACCAGTAGAGGGAGAAGAGAATTATTATTACATCTTTTTAAGCTCCAATCTCAAGACTTTTTAAAGAATAAATTCTTTAACTCCAATAATCATATTTCTTTGCTTGTGATACATGGGCAAGTCTTTGAGCACTAGGATTTTTAGGTGATGGCATAAAATAAACATGTCATGTGTTGATTCTTTTAGCCATTATAAAATATAGTGAGAGCATAAATTAAATATGAGATACAACCTCTTAATTATCTTGAAAGATTAAGTGATGACTTGAAACATAAACATGAAATACAAGCTTGGAATTTAAACATGAGAAATGCAAGTTCATTTATTCATTCTTGAAAATTTAGTGATGACATAGAAGTTAATCATGGATGCAAATTCATTTTGTTCTTTACTAGAGCTCCTTCAAGACTTTAAAAGAATTATAAATTCAACCCAATACATATCTTAACAAGAAATAAAACATAAAAGGAAAATACATCTTTCAAGTTCTAAACTAAAAATCTTTGTTTTAGCATCATAAAGCATTATTCTTTAAAGTTTTGCATCAAGTGGAATTTTCAAGCTTTAGAGGCCTAACTTGTGATGGATTTACAACCCACCCTCAAGGTCCTCATCATCAAGCCATCATCTTAGTTCCACCTAGGCCATATGGTTGAATTGGTTAAAGAAAAAAAATTGAAGAGGGAAAACCAAAATGAAAAGCTAAGGTAAGTTCATAATTTCATCATTTTGAGCTAAAAACACAACTCCTCAAAGCATAGAAATAAATTTAGAAACTACTCCCTACCTGATCTGAGTTGAAGAAGAGGAAGAGAACTTGGTTTCTTGAAGTGAAATGAAACAAAATCTCTTTGAAAAAATTGAAGAAAGAATTCAGCCAAAGAGGAGGAAGAAAGAAAGTTTTTGGTGCTCCTAAAAACTAGTTATGAACCAAGCATTCCAAGACCACTCAAGCAAGCCTATTTATAGAAGATTTTGAGGCTTCTAATTGGCCAAAATGATAAGGTAGTGGACGGAATTTTGCAGGAGAAATAAGGGAGGAAAAATCATTTTAGACAAAGTTGTATGAAATTAAGGAATTATGTCTCTTATGGTGACATTTTGGCATTTTGTTTTAGTGCAACTTTTGGCAATAATTCAGCTGCATAATGGCATCAATAATTTCGTCCATTACAGCCCAAAGAAGTGAAATTTGTGTGTTCCATGCATTATTTAGGTGTAGGCAAGATATTCATGTAATTTAGAGAATTTACTGATTAAGGGTTTAAGTGAATTAGTAAGCAATTTGGGTGTTTTTGAGCAATTTTGGGTTCTAATCAATCTAAATACATAATTTTGACTCTAGATTAATATTTAGAATTTAATAAGCTTTAATTTGAGCCTAATATTGCTTAGGTTTCGTGATACCAATCAAAAATCCCGAATTCGCAAAGCGCCCAAAACAGGGCAAAATCGTACTTTCACTTAAAACTGCCGAGGCCACCCGAGCTTAACCAATGGTTAATCATGGCTTAAAAACACATTTTAAAACATTTTAGTGAGGTTCGGCTCGGTCGGCATGCACATCGGAGTTAAAACAGCCAGGGCGTTTGGTCATTTCACGCAGTCGGAACTCAAAATTGAGATCCTTCGCTCTATTAACACACATAACACAAACAATCCCTTATTATCCTCAAAATATCCCCTTGAGAATAGGTGGGGCCCATGATCCTCATTTTCGAGTAAAATAACTTCAGGGCATTTTGGTCATTTTATACGTCTGAAATTTGGGATTTGCGATTCTGGCATGAATCACTCCTCACCTCTCTCCTAATGTTATATTCCTTTATTGTGGATTGTTCGCCCTCAAATCTTATGTAATAATTACCTACGGTAATTGAGTTATTTCTAATGACAGTAAAAATTACAGTAAAAATTAGGCGTTACATTACTCCCTCCTTAAAAAGAATTTCGCCGGAAATTCGTTACACTGAGAACAACTCAGGTATTGTGCTTTCATGTTTGATTCCAGCTCCCATGTAAGTTCTTCGGTTTCACCCTGTCCCATGCTACTTTGACCAGGGTACAAATTTCTGTTCCTTAATCGCTTAACTCCTCGTCGACGATTCTCCTGGGTAGTAAGTTAAATGTCAGGTTATCTCTTAATTGTACATGTTCTGGCTCTAGTACATGACTCGGGTCAGATTGATACTTTCTTAACTGAGAGACATGGAAAACATCATGAAGGTTGGATAGACTCAGGGGTAGAGCTATATGGTAGGCTACAGGTCCTACTTTGGTAAGGATTTCAAACGGACCAAGAAATCTGGGGCTCAATTTCTTTACTTTTATTGCTCGGCCTATGCGTGGTGGGGTGATCCTTAGGAACACGTGGTCCCCTTCTTGAAAATCTAGCGGTTTTAGCCGGCTTGTCCGCATAGTTTTTCATCGACTTTGAGCAATAAGAATCTTATCCCTAATCTTCTTGATTTGTTCCGTTGTTTCCCTCACAATATCAGGTCCGAGTAAACTTTGCTCTCCGGGTTCATACCAACATAAGGGAGATTGACATTTCCGTCCATAGAGGGCCTCATACGGTGCCATACCGATACTTGCATGATAATCAAGTTGTTATATGCGAATTCAATCGATGGCAGTACTTATCCCAACTTCCTTTGATCTAAAACACATGCCCTTAACATATCCTCCAAGGTTTGGATAGTTCTTTCAGATTGACCGTCTGTTTGGGGGTGATAGGCCGTGCTTAGACACACGACTTTGAACCAAATGCCTTTTGAAAGGCTCCCCAAAATCGTGACGTAAACCGCGGATCCCGATCCGAGATTATCATCGACGACACCCCATGTAACCTTACTATCTCCTGAATATATAATTGTGCTAACCTATCCAAGGAATAAGTCACCTTAATAGGTAAAGTGGGTCGACTTCGTCAATCGATCCACGATTACCCATATGGTATCATGATTCATTTGGGTCCTCGGTAATCCAGTCACAAAATCCATGGAGATACTATCCCACTTCCACTGGGGATCGGCAGAGGTTGCAGCATTCCGCAGGGTTTTCGGTGTTCAATCTTCACCTTTTGACACACCAAGCACTTACTCACCCATGTGCACACATCTTTCTTCATTCCAGGCCACCAGAACATCTTCTTCAAATCTTGATACATCTTGGTGGCACCAGGATGAAGGGTAAAATGGCTCTTATAGGCTTCCTCCAAAATATCTTTTCGGAGGCCACCACTAGCAGGTACACATATTCGACCTTTAAACCTCCACAAATCGTCCATTCCTTGGGTAAAACCTATCAACTTTCTGCCTTCACCGCCTTAAAGTCTCTTGAAACTCAAAGATCGTCCCCTTGAGCTTGAACAATCCTTTCTTTGAACTCACTTGTCACTCTAAGATGGCAAGCTCGATGCCCTTAGTGGTCAAAGTCATTCCTAGGTTTAAGTCCCTAAATTGCTCAATCAATTCAACCTCCTTCACCATCAAACGGAGCACTTGTAAGGACTTCCTACTCAAAGCATCGGCTACTACATTAGCTTTACCAGGATGGTAGTTCAATCCAAAATCATAATCTTTCAAGAACTCCATCCATCGCCTTTGCCTCATGTTTAGCTCTTTTTGATCAAAGAGATATTTCAAACTCTTGTGATCGGAAAACACCTCAAACTTAACTCCATATAAATGGTGTCTCCAAATCTTTAGAGCAAACACGACGGCAGCTAACTCAAGGTCATGGGTAGGGTAGTTTGCCTCATGTGGCTTGAGTTGTCTTGATGCATAGGCCACCACTTGCCTATCTTGCATCAATACACAACCTAAACCCTTTTTTGAAGCATCACAATACACCTCGAAAGGCACATTGGGGTCGGGTAACACTAAAACAGGGGTCGAGGTTAGCTTGTGTTTTAACTCTTGAAAGCTCTTTTCACACTCCGGGGTCCATGAAAAATGGGTGTTCTTCCTAGTCAGCTTGGTCAAAGGTAGGGAAATCTGGGAAAATCCTTTGATAAATCGACGGTAATAACCGGCTAAACCCAAAAAGCTCCTTACTTCAGTTACCGTGGTTGGTCTTTCCCAATTTACTACCGCTTCTACCTTACTAGGATCTACAACAATTCCTTTCTTAGATACTACATGCCCTAAAAATTGCACCTTATCTAACCAAAACTCACACTTGGAAATCTTGGCATATAGTTTCTTTTCCTTCAAGGTCTCCAGTACTATGGTCAGGTGGCATTCATGCTCTTTATGGGTCTTAGAATATATGAGAATGTCATCTATAAAGACAACTACAAACTGATCTAAATAGGGCCGAAAGATCCTATTCATGTAATCCATAAAAATAGCCGGAGCATTGGTTAACCCAAAGGACATTACTGCAAACTCAAAATGGCCGTATCGAAAGTAAAGGCCATTTTAGGTATGTCTTCATCTCTCACTCTAATTTGATGGTAGCCTGACCTCAAATCTATCTTAGAAAACACCACCGCACCTTTCAGTTGGTCCATCAAATCATCGATCCTAGGCAGAGGATACTTGTTTTTCATCGTTACTTTATTCAACTGCCTATAATCTACACACATCCTCATACTCCCATCCTTTTTCTTTACAAACAACACAGGGGCTCCCCAAGGTGATGCACTAGGCCTAACAAACTTTTTCTCCAATAAATCTTCCAATTGAGTTTTTAACTCGGTCAATTCTAATGGGGACATCCTGTATGGGGTTATGGATATAGGTCCCTTTTGGAAGCAATTCTATGGAAAACTCTATCTCTCTCTTGGGAAACTCGTATCTCATCCGAAATACTTTAGGATAATTTCTTACTATTGGTATCTCATCGATACTTTGCTCAAAGTCTACATCACTAGCGGCTAAGAAAATGTAACCTTTACTCTCACCCTTACCACAGTCCATTTCCACAAAGATTATGTAAAGACTTATGGGTTTTTTAGGTTCAATAGGAACAGGAAGAAAAGTGATGGTTTTCTCATAACAGTTTAACGATACGGTTGGCCTCAAGCCAATCCATGCCAAGAATCACTTCTAAACCTCGCATGGGTAAGCAAATAAGATCTAAAACAAAGGATCTATTATCTATAATAAAACTACAATCTAAACAACATTTACAAGTCCTAACGGGTTTTCCAAATGGGTAGAAACAATAAGGTCAAAAGGAAGCTCAGTCATAGGTAAATTAAGGCTTTTAACACATGAATGAGAGATAAAAGAATGAGAAGCGCCAGAATCATATAGTACAATTAAGTCTTTACCATGCATATTACCCTTACCTTCCACGAGATTTCGTGACTTCGTTGTTTCTTCAACATTAACAGTAAATACCCTTCCCTGGTATTGCGGCTTGGGATTGGGGGTTGGCGGGTTCCTTTCAGTGCATTCTCGGGAGTAATGACCTGGTTTTCCACACCGATAGCACACGCTTGTTCCAGCACGACATGGCATGCTCCCATGATTCTTGCCGTACTTGGGACATTCCATGGATGGCGCAGCCGTGGAGGTACCTTCTTGGACCTCATTGTGGTGCTTCCCCTTTATTGTTGTTATTGTTGTTGTTGGGATTGTTCTTGGGGTTATTGTTGTAGCGGCTGTTATTATAGCGATTGTTGTTGTTTGGCCTTTCTTGTTGAAAATTTCTTTGTGTCCCTTGTGGTCTTGATTGAGGAAATGGAGGTCGATTCTGCCTCTTGAACTGCTGACCTTGAGGTGTCAACTTTTTGGTAATATTATCTGACTTTGGGGTGTTTAGTTTTCTCTGACCTTCTTCAATAATCCGACATTTGTTAACTAGGGTAGAAATCCTAATCTCCAAATGTGCAAGCCACATTAAGTTCCGCCTTCACCCCTGACTCGTATTTAATGCATTTCCAGTACTCATCAAGATTTCCTTGGTACATTCTTGAGAACTTAATGAGTTCTTCAAATCTGGCAGTGTACTGGGCCACATTCATATTCCCCTGGACAAGTTGCATGAATTCAATGTCCTTGGCATTTCTAACTCGATTCGAAAGTACTTTTCGTAAAAATGGACCTTGAATAGTTCCCAATCAATGTCCACGTCGGTCGTCTCCAGGAGTCTTCGAACACCTGTCCACCAGAAACTGGCATCACCCTCAAGCATATGAGTAGCGAAGGTGACCTTTTGCTCCTCCGAGCATGGGACTACAGCAAAGACCTTCTCAATATTCTGAATCCATTCATCTGCAATATTTGGATTCAGTGTCCCCTTGAAAACTGGTGGGTTTGCCTTACGAAACTCCCCAAAACAGGCATGTTCAGGAATCTCATGTCCCTGATTCATATTGGCTTGACGATCCTAATCCATTCATTCCATCATCATTCTCATGGTCCTTGCTACGTCGCGGAGTGCTTCGGCTGTCTCGTTGTCGTGATTATTTTGTGCTGCGCTGCTAGTCTGTTGTCGACGTGCCATTGGTCCCTATACACACAAAACAAAGAACACCGAGGTGATCGGGCCCAATATTCCATGCAAAGTGAGCAAGTTACCATGGCACTTTCAACATACAGTAGTCATGTATTTCTAATCCTCAAGCTCATCCTAATGATAAATATCTACACATGACGTCACTAACGTATTATGCTTTAGAAGCATAGCTAGTCCAAACCTCAGGCTCCATGAGAATCGAATCAAGCTCGATACAAAATGTAACACCTAGTAATTAAGCAGATACACGTAGGTTGAATCTGATTAATGACTAGACTTTACTCCTTGCTTTGGTTCTTTCTTCATAATTTGAAAATACTTAGTGAAATTACGAGCCATTTTTTTTTTTTTTTAAACACATAATTGAAAACATGAGCCGAGTACAACGTGAACGAGTAAGCGGGGTATAATAAGACGTTTAAGAATATATCACATCATATCACTTAGGCTCCATCATATAACATTCATAAGCACATTATAGCATATATTTACATACAATAACCTCACTCAAAGGGTGGGTTATGTTCATACATCATTATCTTATGCAAACCCATAAAAGAAAATATACTTAAGGAAATACATGCCCCTAAACTAGATAACTCCATAAGCCGGAAGGTTATCCTAAAACTAGGGTGCATGATCACACATAAATCTACTAAGAACTCTCTAGGGCCACTGTCCTGGAAATGGGGGAATAAATCCGATCCACTAATGAGCTCCCTCGGGAGGGGACACACGAGATGCACCAAGCTGGGGTCGCATGGACGGCCTTCTTGCTAACCTCGGCTGAACAACTGTTTCCTCACTACCCTCTCTTACGTGTGGGAGTAGGAGCGAGCTCTCGGAATATACATGAGTAGGAGTGTCCTCTGAAGGATCGGTTTGAGAATATCTCATCTCGAACATACTGAAATCCATGGACAGCAGATGAAGCGGGATAAGAACGTAACATCCTTTCATGAAGTGGACGTGCATGTTCGAAAACCATTTCATCGCCATAGGGAGAAGTAAGAGAAAATCGATAACTAGGGACAGGATGTGCAAATGGACGACCTATGTAAATAAAAACACGAATCACAAGACCTCCCTTCGAAATGATACGAGCGATGCACCGGATCATAGTGGAATTCCCAAGTAGGGGTATCAACGAACAGGACGAATGTCGCCATTTGAATCTGGAGACAATGACGGAAATAAAGAAAAGGGAGTGAGAATCTTGCTAAAGAATTCTCAAAGAGGGTACCTCCTTCTACGTTGTCATCATCAAAGTCCCAAGAACCTCGGGATTATTCTAAAATAGTGAGCATGCAAAGATTCATTTTAAGTTCGGACAAATACTTAACCAAGGTTCGTCAATTTTTAATCATGCGTCTTATAATGCATCTTATTCTTAACATGTCATATTTACAATGAACTTTTCCGTTATCATTACATCATATTCCTCATCATCATTATCAAAATAACATGCATAAAAGAACGTCATATAATATTAGCTACACATGGACACAGTGCACATATTTCATTTCTTTAGTGCCTTAGGTGACTTAAAATCTTATCATCATCATTATTTTCCTTGGGCCACCCTATACTCCACCCTTTTGGGAGTAATTTAGGTTATGAGCTCATACTTTACTAGTCGTCACTAGCATATACTTATCCCTTTTGATAAGCTAAAGTCCCGACTCTACCCTTTTGAGAGAACGGGTTAGGGGGCTAAAATCACCTTTTCACGACCTATAGTCTGATGGTTCCAAAGGATCATTTTCTTATAAGTTTAAGTCACCATTAAATCTTTGCATGTTATATCATAATACAATTCATAAACATCATAACATTTTCTCATTTATAGTCTTAAGCTAGAATAATATATATCAACTGTAATCATGCATATGGGAGATTCCCAGAAAGAGAGGTGGGTCACAATGGACACGCTTAAATACCAAGTCTTTCCTTAGCAGAACCTTTCCAAATTACACTTTTACAATGATACACTTTCTTCTAGCAACAAAGGTGAATTTTACATAATAAAGAACATTTCATGTATAAGCATTCTTATTATTTGCAACAACAACTATAACATGCAAGCCAGGAAATCATTCAATGATATCAAGTACTTAATAAGCATCCAATCCTTACATAGAATTATCAATTATAGAACTAATTAGTTACTAAACCAATTATGAATCATTCTCTTAACAATAAACCATAATTATCACAACTTCAATCATATCAAATCATTATCACACATTGATACTAAACTCGGATCAGTGGCGAATCATGAACCTCATGCAATTACATAGAATCATATTTTAAGTGCATATAAAATACTAGTTCCCCAGTAAAATCCTTGCAAAGCCTTAAAACTCATTTAGAAGCTAGTTCTTTTGTCAAATTTGGGAGGATCTTCACAATTAAAATTCTCACTTAAGATAAAAGGAGTAAGTCTTGAGCTTTAGAGATTTAGGTGACATCTTAGAATTATAAACATGCTATACAACCTTATTTTAATCTTATCTTTATAAGGTGATAGCTTGGAATTATAAACATGATATGCAATTCCATTTCTTTATCTTTAAGATTTAAGGTGATGACTTGAAAATTAAACATGATGCAAGAACTTGAAATATAAACATGATACAAGAAACTGAGTGGTGTAATCCGCACAGACCAAAGAGAGGGAGAAGAGAATATTAAGAAACCGGAGCGGCGGTAGTCCGCACAGGGCCAGTAGAGGGAGAAGAGAATATTAAGAAACCGGAGCGGGGGGAGTCCACACAGGACCAGTAGAGGGAGAAGAGAATTATTATTACATCTTTTTAAGCTCCAATCTCAAGACTTTTTAAAGAATAAATTCTTTAACTCCAATAATCATATTTCTTTGCTTGTGATACATGGGCAAGTCTTTGAGCACTAGGATTTTTAGGTGATGGCATAAAATAAACATGTCATGTGTTGATTCTTTTAGCCATTATAAAATATAGTGAGAGCATAAATTAAATATGAGATACAACCTCTTAATTATCTTGAAAGATTAAGTGATGACTTGAAACATAAACATGAAATACAAGCTTGGAATTTAAACATGAGAAATGCAAGTTCATTTATTCATTCTTGAAAATTTAGTGATGACATAGAAGTTAATCATGGATGCAAATTCATTTTGTTCTTTACTAGAGCTCCTTCAAGACTTTAAAAGAATTATAAATTCAACCCAATACATATCTTAACAAGAAATAAAACATAAAAGGAAAATACATCTTTCAAGTTCTAAACTAAAAATCTTTGTTTTAGCATCATAAAGCATTATTCTTTAAAGTTTTGCATCAAGTGGAATTTTCAAGCTTTAGAGGCCTAACTTGTGATGGATTTACAACCGCTCCTCAAGGTCCTCATCATCAAGCCAACATCTTAGTGCGACCTAGGCCCTCTGGTTGAATTGGTTAAAGAAAAAATTGAAGAGGGAAACCAAAATGAAAAGCTAAGGTAAGTTCATAATTTCATCATTTTGAGCTAAAAACACAACTCCTCAAAGCATAGAAATAAATTTAGAAACTACTCCCTACCTGATCTGAGTTGAAGAAGAGGAAGAGAACTTGGTTTCTTGAAGTGAAATGAAACAAAATCTCTTTGAAAAAATTGAAGAAAGAATTCAGCCAAAGAGGAGGAAGAAAGAAAGTTTTTGGTGCTCCTAAAAACTAGTTATGAACCAAGCATTCCAAGACCACTCAAGCAAGCCTATTTATAGAAGATTTTGAGGCTTCTAATTGGCCAAAATGATAAGGTAGTGGACGGAATTTTGCAGGAGAAATAAGGGAGGAAAAATCATTTTAGACAAAGTTGTATGAAATTAAGGAATTATGTCTCTTATGGTGACATTTTGGCATTTTGTTTTAGTGCAACTTTTGGCAATAATTCAGCTGCATAATGGCATCAATAATTTCTGTCCATTACAGCCCAAAGAAGTGAAATTTGTGTGTTCCATGCATTATTTAGGTGTAGGCAAGATATTCATGTAATTTAGAGAATTTACGGTTAAGGGTTTAAGTGAATTAGTAAGCAATTTGGGTGTTTTTGAGCAATTTTGGGTTCTAATCAATCTAAATACATAATTTTGACTCTAGATTAATATTTAGAATTTAATAAGCTTTAATTTGAGCCTAATATTGCTTAGGTTTGCGTATACCAATCAAAAATCCCGAATTGCAAACTGCCCAAAACAGGGCAAAATCGTACTTTCACTTAAAACTGCCGAGGCCACCCGAGCTTAACCAATGGTTAATCATGGCTTAAAAACACATTTTAAAACATTTTAGTGAGGTTCGCTCAGTCGGCATGCACATCGGAGTTAAAACAAACCTTGAGGGCGTCTTGGTCATTTCACGCGTCGGAACTCAAAATTGAGATCCTTCTGCTCTATTAACACACATAACACAAACAATCCCTTATTATCCTCAAAATATCCCCTTGAGAATAGGTGGGGCCCATGATCCTCATTTTCTGAGTAAAATAACTTCAGGGGCATTTTGGTCATTTTATACGTACAGAAATTTGGGATTTGCGACTCTCGCATGAATCGTTCCTAACCTCTCTTCTAACGTTATATTCCTTTATTGAGGATTGTTCGGCCTCAAATCTTATGTAATAATTACCTACGGTAATTGAGTAATTTCTAATGACAGTAAAAATTACAGTAAAAATTGGGGCGTTACAAGCTTCATCTTTTGCTTCCCAACCAATAACCGCCAGCAAGATTGAGGTTTCTGATGTAGTGGCTGATGCCGTATATGCTTACTGTATGAAGAACCATAGCAGGCGTAAGAAAGGCAAGAAACGAATTCAGTCGAAAAAGATGAGTAAGTCCTATCTTTTTGTTAGTTAAGATAGTTTGGAAATGCTTAATAGTTTAGTTTAGATGTTTAATGATTACGATTGACAACATTGGCTGGGCTAGTTTATAGCTTCTTCTGTGATGGTTTACAACTTTTTTGCATTAGGTTTACAACTCTTTGTTACAAGTTTACAACTTTTAAATAAGAGGTTTACATGTTAGTGGCAAGAGGTTTACAACTTTTTTTACAGAGGTTTATAACTTTTTCTAGAGATTTACAACTTTTTTGACAGAGGTTTACAACTTTTTTTCCACAGGTTTACAACTTTTTTAACACAGGTTTACAACCTTTTTAAGAGGTTTGCATTATTTTTGTCAGAGGTTGTCAACTTTTTTATTGTGGGTTTTGCAACTTTTTTTAACTAGTTTACAACTTTTAAATAAGAGGTTACAACTTTTAAATAAGAGGTTTACAACCTTTTTCAGGGAGGTTTTCACCTTTTTTGTAACAGGTTTATAGCTTTTTAAACCTCGTTTCCAATAGTGCATTTTGGCCAAGTTAGCAGCCTATTTTGTGCTGGTGGTCAGCATGTTGTGTGCTGGTTTACAACATTTCGTGTATTAACCAGTTTGTTTGTTATTGCTTAGGGAAAATGTCAGTATTGATGGACATTTCCTTCACCGTGATGAACTTCAAACTCTGGCACGAAGACAATGGATGAGCAACATTGTATGGAATATGTAAATGCCCATGGTTTTTTGTACAATTATGGTGATCCATTTCTGACCAATTGTGTTGTCCTGTGCTTGTAGGTTGTTTCCTTCCATGCTGGGAACCTTAATTTTTATGAGAATAAGAAGCCCAACCCTAGTAGATTCTATATGAGTTCTTGGTTTGCGGTATTTAGAACTTTGTTTTAACATTTCATGATAATAAATGATAGTCATCAAGTTATGAGTTTTGGGCTATGGATATCGATGTTTTTGGATATGTTTGTAGGAAACAGTTGCTCACGATGTGGATAAACACAAGCAGGGAGAGGCTCCCCTTGTGGATAAACACAAGCAATTATAGAGGGCCTATTTTGATGGGGATTTGTCACGGCGAAATCTGGTATGTGATATTTTTTGAATTGGATGCCAAGGTAATTTGCGTTATTTAATTTTGAAGGATAAAGTTTCATGAATGGCAGTTCATTGTGTTGTACATGATGTTACAGATATTTGCTCTTTGCGTGTATAAAGAGCATTGGTGGTGCTATGTCCTCAACCATGAAGCCAAACTAGTTTATGTTCTGGATTCACTGGGGCGTGGATCCAAAGATGAAGAAAACCCGGAGAAGGAGACTCCAACTGAAAAGGATGTCCTGGACTCTCTCATTGTATGTTAATTATGTGCCACAATTTATTTAGAGGAGTGATACATGCACACCAATAAATTTACACCAAGTAAAATGTTGTAAACTAGTGTATAAAAAGTTGTAAACCATGTACCAAAATGTTGTAAACAATCTGCAAAAAGTTGTAAACCAATTTGCAAAAAGTTGTAAAACAAGATGGTTTACAATATTGTAAATTGGTTTACAACTTTTTACATCTTGATTTACAACTTTTTACATCTTGATTTACAACTTTTTGCATGTTGGTTTACAACTTTTTAACTTGGTGTAAGTATACGGTGTAAGTTTGGTGGTGGACATTTATCATTTCTCATTTATTTATGCATCCCTCTTTCAACTGGATTCTGATAATTCACACCAATTCACATTGTTGGTGATTCATTTTGGTAGGTTATATGGTTCAAAGAGTTGCTGGCATGGATCGACCCAAATATGGACCTTGAATTTGAGCTTGAGCTGAAGATACAGTCCTGCCTATACAACCAAACAAGTGAGTCATCATAGACCCTAACATTTGCTTCTGTTAGCAGTAAATATGTGTTGATTATTTCAACCCTTACTATCTCGACCTTCCATCATGTAGAGACGATTGTGGTGTATATGTGATGAAGAATATGGAGATGTGGGACTGGGTTAGTACATATGAGGGGGGTCTGACCATGCCAGTATGGGATGAGGTAAGTTCCAAGTTTTATTTGGAATCCCTTAAATTCCTAGTAAGTTGTGGACGTGTATGGATAATTATTGCTGTCTATTATCACAGGTTCAGCTGGCACGCATAAGGCGTGACTTATTGGTTGAGTGGGTGATGGACAGGGAGAACAAATTTAGGGATAAAGTCATTTCAGCAGTTGAGCCTCAACTAAGGGCTGCAGGCTTTGTTCCTGCATCTACTGATGGTCCAGCTGTTGAAGAGGCATCCAACTCCACTCAACCAGAAAAAAGGACATATTCCCGCAAGTGGGCCAGGCAGCTCGGGCCTCAGCTAACCACCCCGTATACAACATCACATGTTAGGCCCAGGACAAGGAGGAAGACAGCTGATGGTGATTGACTTGTATGTAAATGATGGGTTAACGTTTTTATTTGTTTGGATATTTGCACCATTCTTTATGGACGTGTATATAATCATTGCCTCAAATATATTTGTAGATGGGCTAGGACTTTGTATTTGTTTGGATATTTCCACCATTCTTTGTAGCCATGGATGTATTTGCTGTAAATCAGTCAATAAAAAGTTGTTAACCTGATGTAAAAAAGGTTGTAAACCTGTAGAAAAAAGTTGTAAACCGCAGGTAAAAAAAATTGTAAACCTGTGGGAAAAGGTTGTAAACCTCACGTAAAAAGGTTGTAAACCTGTAGAAAAAAGTTGTAAACCGCAGGTAAAAAAAATTGTAAACCTGTGGAAAAAAGTTGTAAACCTCACGTAAATAAGTTGTAAACCTCACGTAAAAAGGTTGTAAACCTGTAAAAAAATGTTGTAAACTGCAGGTAAAAAAAATTGTAAACCTATGGGAAAAAGTTGTAAATCTCACGTAAATAAGTTGTAAACCTCACGGAAATAAGTTGTAAATCTCACGTAAAAAAGTTGTAAACCTGCGGGAAAAAGTTGTAAACTTGCGGGAAAAAGTTGTAAACCTGTCAGAAAAAGTTGTAAACCTCATGGAAATAAGTTGTAAACCTCACGTAAAAAAGTTATAAACCTATGGGAAAAAGTTGTAAACCTCATGTAAATAAGTTGTAAGCCTCACGTAAAAAGGTTGTAAACCTGTAGAAAAAAGTTGTAAACCTGTAGAAAAAAGTTGTAAACCGCAGGTAAAAAAAATTGTAAACCTGTGGGAAAAAGGTTGTAAACCTGACATAAAAAAGTTGTACACATGTAGGAAGTCATCTTGGTTAGGAGTAATTAAAAAGTTGTCATTCTTCCAAAAGGTTTACAACTTCTTACCATATGTTTACAACATTTTAAACTATGGTGTACGATGTTGTCAACTTAGTTTACAACTTCTTACTCTTTAATTTACATCTTTTTCATACAACCATAACAACCTTTATTTTTGTTTCTAAATCACATTCATTATCAGGTGTAGGAGTTTTTCTATTTTTTCAAGGGCTAACAACCTTTAAGCATAGGTTTACACATTTTTTATCAGTGATTTACAACTTTTTGGCCAGTGGTTTACAACTTTTTGTGCGTAGGTTTATAACTTTTGGTCCAAGGTTTACAACTTTTTTTATGTAACACAAATCATGCTGAGGGTTAGGAGTCCTTCCATTTGCAACGTAGGTTTACAACATCTGTTGAGAGGTTTACAGCTTGTTGTGCTTAGGTTTACAACTTTTGCTCCAAGGTTTACAACTTTTTTTATGTAATCGCAAATCATACTGAGGGTTAGGAGTCCTTCCATTTGCAACGTAGGTTTACAACATCTGTTGAGAGGTTTACAACTTTTGCTCCACAGTTTACAACTTTTTTTTTTCTAATCACAAATCTCTTGAGGGTTAGGAGTCCTTCTATTTTGGCACAACTTATACATACAGTATTCGCTTCTGTGGAATATTTAAGGGCACACATGGGTTAGCTCCTTCCACTCTTACATGATCCACCTATGCATCTATCAATAACCCCATTGATATGCCATGAAATAGTCCACCCAAAAATATAATCACAAGCCAAACAAATAATGCTTGTAACACGTGCTCCCTTTATCCTACACAAGACACACAACGTAGGTTTTCACTATGCAAAATGTATACTCTTCCCCTGCACTCAAAACAAAAAATGAAAATCAATGCATTGGATGAGATTACAAATGATAGTTTATCATATACAAGTAGCAAATACCATTACATAATTATCATTAAATTGGGCATATGGTGGTGATGGTTGTACCTATGTATAAAAAACAAGAACCACCAATGAGCCACCAACGTCCAAAGAGGCCACCTGCAGGAAACTTAGTTATTGGTTCGTGTAACAACTAGGTGGATCAGTTGACTGCATTGCCATTGCGCTTGAATCGCTACTAAGTAGCATACTACTCAGCGACATATCATCCATACAAAGATCTTCACTATATGATTCAAGCACCTGCAGAAATCCACCATGTTGTTGGTTTGAACCATGTGACACTAAAAGGTTAGAATCATTGTTGGCATTCTCAACACTTGTGTTGGAGCCAACACCCCGCTGCATAATTGTAGTGTACAAGGTGAAAGAAATAGTATTAACCATACAGTAATGAGTTCTACCTAACAAATGAACAACATAATGTGCAGTCCACATCATTTCGAGGAGTGGTGATTTACATCCACTAGTGGTCAGAACATGCAACCTCAAATAATGAATACAAATTGATATAGGGAAATCATTATTGAAGGCTACTATGACAACTGCATAATTATGCCATCACACCCTAAATCAAATTTGCAAATTAAAAGTTACTTCAGTCTGAACACACACCACTGTCCTTTGATCAGGTACATTCCCATTGTCTCTGACATCAATGTATGACTCCACTGACAAGTTGTTGGCACATGGCTGGGAAATTGTTGCCTCAAATGCTTCCTACAACATTGAGTGGAAAGAGCACATTAAATATAACACACGAGTCTATAAACACAATATTATTATTCACACCGACCAAGCGATAAAAAGATATGTAACACACCTTCATTTGCAACTTCTTCTGTGCTAGCATTCCTTTCTTGGTACACTTCTGTACCGTTTTCTCTAATTCAGACACTTTTCTCTTTGCTGGTGATCTGCCTTTATGCCGTTTACATAGAGGGCTATGGATTTGAACATGCTCATTTGCACAGCCCAGGCCAACATGAACACCAAGGCCATCATCTTTTACAGCACTATTCATATCACCCAATTTTGGCATTAATTGCAACCAACCATTTAATTTGTGTAGAGCGCCATGGACATGATTGCTCCCGGCCTCAGAAGTTGCAGCCAATTCTGCCACTTTATAGAAATGCCTAACCAATTTATCATACCTCTTCATCGTAAGCATATACTCCGCAGAACTGGTACCAGTCTTTATGTATGCGTGCCTCCTTTTTATCCTTCTACTCCATCTTGAAAGAGTGTACTTAGCTAGTACCTCTTTTATCCTTTCGAAAGACAGAACACAAGGGAATGTCTATACATCACCCCCCTAAATTGAAACAACAAGCATTGACAGTTGATATCATGGTTGTTACGATTAAAGACAACCTCAAAATGTTTCTCCACTGCTTTTTGACCAAACAATGTGACCTCCTCCACCACGTCAAATGTCACAATTGCACTGCACACTGATTTTACACTTGGAACACAATTCATTTTCCCTCTAAATTTTGCTTGCACTTCTTGAAATTTAGCATGGATATACTCCTCCTAGAATTGTTGTTCAATAGGGAGCTCGAGCCACAAGGGATGACTGTGTTCATGGATTTAAAGTCAGCTTCAACCTTTTTCTCAACTCTGTTCCTCAGAGCATTATCATATTGCCTGACAAATTGCTGTAAGCTTGTGTTCGAATTTACATACCCATCAAAGAATGAGTGTATGCTTTCACTTCTTTGTGTAATGGAAAGGTCGGCCCAAAAATCCTTCTTCAAGTATATGGGAACCTACTTATGTCGATGCTCAAATAGATAACACAACCATTCATTGCCCTCAAGCTCATACTCTCCGACAAAGGCAGCCCATTTATCTTCAAATTCTCGCTCCCCCAAAGTTTCGTACACAACTTCTTGCAAACCCCTTTTAATATTGTCATAATCAACGTATCCTTTAAGTTTTTCTGGGACCTTCTTCATTACATGCCATAAACACCACCTATGTCGAGTGTGTGGCATAGTGATCCCTATCGCCTTCTCCATCGCCCTGCAATGATCAGTGACAATACCACTAGGTGGCTTAGAAAGCATGTATGTAATCCAACTATGAAATAACCAGACAAACAAATCAGTGTCTTCAGCTGACACTAGGCCATATCCAAGCAGAACTGATTTCCCATGGTGATTGAATCCCACAAAAGCAACAAACGGCATGTCATACTTATTTGTTAGGTATGTTTTGTTGAAGCTAACAACATCCCCAAAATACTCGTATGCTGCTTTGCTCCTTGCATCAGCCTAGAATATATTTCTTACCCAAAACTCATCATCTACGTCTATCTCATACCAGAAATCACTGTTCTCTTCATCTTTGAAAAGTACTCAATCAGGCATTTTGCATTGCCTCTGTTTGCCCATGTAGTGCCGCACATTCCTTTCACCAAATGATAAGTTTTCATAACCACCAGACTCCCTCATGAGAGTTTGAAATGTCTTCGTTATCCTAACCCCTGTAGAATCGCTCAATTTAATAGCCCTCTTCACATGGAGGCTTAAGCTCTTGTGCGCATTCAGCATTCTTGACTTGGTTGGGCTAACAACATGGTTGTGATCAAGCACAACTTTATTAATGCGCCATCTACCATCTGCTGCCTTGCTTGCTGTGATCTTCGCATCACATTGTGCCTGCTTAGTAGGCCGCACCTTCAATGCCCTAAGGGTTTTTGAGGTGCGTCTTCCATCCCGTGAACAAGAAAGTAACATGTAAGTTAATTGACCCTCTGAATCCTTCCTTGAATTTCTTACTTTGAACTCAAAACCTATATTGCTTGCATAATTTTTGTAGAATGCTCGCACTTCCTCTTCTGAATTAAATACCATCCCAGCAATAGGCACCTCCATCTCATGATTCACTTCAGGATGATCTATCTGCACTTCCACATCAACATCAGCATCAACATTCATTGTATTCTCCATTTTCTGACTTTTTTATATCAACAAACCTGCAACAAAACCTAAAGCACTTTACAATTATTTCTCACAAATTCACAAACTGGTTTACACCCTTTTTCCTTCACTGATTTAAAAATTGTAACGGATCCATTCACAGTTTGTTTTTTTCCTGAAAAGACTCTGATAAAAAAATACAACAAAAAATAATACCCATGCATAACTTCCGTCCATGCATTTATGGGATCACCGTTACACTATTAACACTACCTCGCAAGTTCTAACAGAGCCCTTGCCACTTTGTTTTGTTGCTCAAGAGACTAATGCAAATGAAACATACATTAATACCAATGTATAACAGGAGTTTACAACATCTTTGAAAAGGTTTACAACTTTTTGCTAATGGGTTTACAACATTTTGCCCCTGGGTTTACAACATTTTCCTCATGGGTTTATAACATTTTGCTCATGAGTTTACAACATCTTCCTCATGGGTTTACAACATTTTCCTCCTGAGTTTACAACATTTTGAAAAGGTTTACAACTTCCTTCACGGCATTTACACCTCACGTTTGCACTCAACGTTGGTTTCCAGCTTCTAACACAGCCATTCCCATTTTCTTTTCTTGCTTAACATATTCTAATAAACAAAACTATATTTTCTCACACCAACCACAAACACGTAAGCACTCATACTGGAAACATGCACTCACATACCTTACAATACAAACAGAAATGCCTTCACAACTTTTCAACGGCTGTCAAAGAACTCGTTTTCAAGCTCCCTCTCCTGCACTTTCTCATAAAATTTTCACAAAAACACAAATGACATGAGTCACGCCAAGAACGAGAGCTGGTTTTATGCTCTTCTTCTTCCTCTCCTGCGCACTACCAACAACAACAACTCTAAGGGGGTGGGAGCAATGGTCGAACGATGGACAAACAATGGAAGCTTTCAGAAACGGGGTTGGAGAGAGTGAGCCTTTTCCAACCTTTTTGTTTTGTCCACCGTCACATCTGCATGTTTCTTTTTTTTTTTTTTTTTCTGTTTCATGTGTGTGCACACGCGTTTTACCTCCTCTTTCCTTTTTCTGTTTTTCCCCAAAATGCCCCTCCGTATCCATACTCTCCTTCTATGTCAATTTTGTCCTTTAGCGTGGTGTAAGTACGCGGTGGATGTATAATGATGTACGCCTATCATTCCTCTTTTAATTATAGCTCGAAGCAATAGTATATTTTCGATCTTTGTTTTGTGGCTCCATAGTGGTGAGTCATCTAAACTTGTTGGGCCAATAAAAAGAATTTTTGAAGCCACCTTGATCTGTTGGGAAAATTCAGTGATAAATAACTTTCATTCTAAGATTTATCAGAGAGAAGAAGATTTTGCACCAAGTAAATGTTGTCATCCCTATAGTAGGTCCAAGGACAGCGTAGATGGATACCCTTGTGGCAGTCAAGGGTCTTGAAATATTCTCAATAACTCTCCTACCTTCCAGCAGGGTAAGCCAAGTCCAGGGAGGGTTTGAACCGACAACAGCAAAACCTTTACTCTTTTCAGATTTTTGAAGTCCAGTCCCCCACCTTCATTTTTATATCTACTCATTTTATCCCAACTGACCCAAGCCATCTTCCTGTCATTTCCTTTCTGTTCCCACCAGAACTGAGTCATCATCTTATGCAATTCGTCCAGCTGAATCTGGGAGTTTGAAACATGCTAAGGAAATTATTGGAATTGTCTCATTGATTTGAAACATAACCTACATGTTTAATATCCATCCAGATATATATCTAATTGAGACCGACGAAGTTGGTCGGGAGTTTTACTACAGAAAATTTTATGGAGGTTTATTTGCTGTCCGCTATACTGCTCATATTCCTTATGTACCTTCAGGACATTATTGCATTGTACCTAAGAAGCGTTGTTAAATAGCAATAAGCCAATGTGTCATCAACAAATAGTGTCGATAGATGGGCAGCAACTACCAATTTCGATACTAAACCTCTATTATTTTCTGCCTTGTATAACAAAAAAGGAAAACCCTTATGCACATAGTAGACAAAGGTATGAGGATAGAGGGTTTCCTTGCCGGAGCCATCTATTAGGCTTAAAGAAACCATGTGGATGAGCATCAACTACAACAGAATAAGAGATAATAGTCACATACTCCTTCATTATCCAAGTTATCCATTATTGAGAAAAGCCTAGCTTTTCCATTACAAAACAAAGAAAACTCCATTCTACTTTTGTTCTGGACCAAAACTTAGTAGGGCATCTTAACACCAACCAAGCTTAGTGATTTAAGGATTCGTAAACTTATAGGATTTATCAGATGGCAACAATCAGAGACTATACATTTGAGATGGTTTTGATGGTGAACAGGCATGGCCACCACCAGGAGTCCTTGGGAGATGATGAGGCTTAACTTCCTCTTATTGCTTGAGGATGCTCAAGATGCTTCGACAAAACAAGGTTTTTTCTAATGTGACTGATGGGTGTTTTGGGGTTCTTTGCTTATCCCCCTTTTTGGTCATGTTCCTTGAGTTTTATAACTTGGGGGTTTAAAACAGGATAAAAAATGGTAAGATAGAGAAAGCGACTTGCCATGGAGCTTTGGTAAGAAAAGTAATACCCATGTCAGGAAGTGATAGGTTGTCTCAATCATGCCTAGGGATTTGAGTATACTTACTTCCAAGGCTATGAGGTTCATATGGCTCGAGCTTTTACATTATGTAGAACAGGACAAGATAGTCTAACCAAATGAAAGAGATGTGTTTGTCCTTTAATTTGCTAAGAAAGTGGCTTGTCAGACTCTGGACAATTTGTTTGGAACGGATTATGGTAAGGGAAATGTTGGTTTTAATTATCAAGCTATCAGAGTGTTTCATCCTTTTTGGTGTAAATCTCGTACATGGCTTTTGGGTGAAGAAGGCAACTGAGCGTCTTACTTGTTGAGCATCCTACAAAGAGGCTGCCTTGCCTCAACTCAGATCATGTGGTGCCCTTCTTTTGGGCCGAAATCCCTTCTAGGGAACTAGTCATACCTAAAGCCTGCCAATCCACCTTGTATTATATAGTTCCCAGAGAGACAAGTACGTTTATTGATGAAGACTTTGCTGACTAGGTGCCATCCCATACCCAACCTTCTTCAATAGGGGGGCTTGATCCCATTTACCATTGTTACTTGTTTATTATCCTTTCAATGACTTTGTTAATCATGTTGATTATTTTCCAGTTATAAACATAAGCTCCCATGCACACTAGGAAGGCATAGCTCTCTCAGTGTTCAGATTCCATATGTCACCCTTTTGCGTAGTATGTCCTTATTTTCAGCGTCTTTCGTCTTTTCACTTTGACTATCATCTTGCCGTGCCTGGTTCAGAACGTATTTGTCCTAGTACTTCATCTTTGTTTCTTATTTGTATAGGGCGTGATCTCTCAGTGTTTTGAAGATCAATTCAGAAGCAAGTGTGCTTTTCTTTTGGTCATTTTGAGCTGATCTCCTTTGCACATCTAAGAGCTTGCATTATCCTTCTCTTATGTTACGTCATCTTGACTGTGATAATCCTCTCACATTGCATTTTTCTTACTTACATGTCACCTTTCTCTTTTGGTATTTCTCTTGATCTCTTCATCTTTAAGGATCTTATGTGATTCTCCTTTTAGCTCCATTGAGTATGTTTGGGTCCAAATAAGACGCCCACATGCATGTTGGTTTTAATAAGACACTATTCATGCTAATCAAATAGGATGCCTAGCTATGTGCTTGCTTCAACCCCTCGTTCTTCTTTCGAGGTTTTTATTGACTTTTGCATCTTGCAGCCTTGAGAACAGCGTTCTCCCCTATGCAAATCTCTTTTTTCTCCTAGCATGTATCATTGCATATTGCTTTGCTCTTGTACTGAGCATCATCCACTCTCAGTCCCTTCAACAGAGGGCTTCATCTCTTTGTTCACATGTCTGTTAGCTCTTTGTTAGCCATATTAATTAATTTGGTTCTAAACATTAGCCCCCTTTCATGATCAAGAGAGTGTGGCATTTTCTTCTAGTCATGCAAATCCTCCTTCTCTGGGCATATTTCACCATTCCTTTACTTCAAACATCACCTTGCCTTGTTCTTTCTCATGTGATCTCATTAATTTCAACTACATTGACTGCTTTAGCATCTTTAGCTGCTTCAGCACTTACATCATCTTTCATGGCTTCAACGATTGTAGTGTCTTTTTATTACTCTAACATCTTTGGTTTCTTTATCTACCTTAGCATCTTTAACTTTTCCAGCATTTTCATGTCTTTAACTGCTTTAGGGACTTCAGTATTTTTAGTGTATTTAGATCATCTAGCGTCGTCAACATATTTAATTGCTTTAACATCTTTTGTGTCTTTAACTGCTTTTGTAAGGCCCTAATTGATTTTATTCTTAGTTCCTTTGATTTCTTTATGTGGAATTAATTTATATGTGTTGAAATAATATGTGGTCCAATGTGGACATTGAAGGAGTAATGGAATTTAGCCCTATATAACACATATTAAGAAAATATTATTTTTTCAAGGATAAGATATGATTAGATTTTTCTTTTAAACTTTGAAAGAGATTCTATTTATAATGAGTAAGGAATGAGAGACTTTACTATCTTTATCCCTAAGAGTAAAATTAGTGTCCTACTATTCATATTCTCTCTCTTTTTTCTTTTCTTTTTTTTAACTTTTACCATTAATCTCTAGCAGAGCATACAGTTACACATCTTTCTACCTTTATCAAAATTCCTTCACTTTATCTCTTTGATTCTCTCCCAAGCCTTTATGGTTAGAGTGAAACCTTTATGGTTAGAGTGATATTTGATCTATAGCCTCTCCAAATACAAATATCTTCAGTTTTGGAAGAACAAAATTCATCCCCAATTCTCCCTCTTCAAGTCGTGGCACACTAATAAGGGGTATTTGTTATACTTTTCTTACTTCTAAACCTTAGCTTTTTACATAAGTTTTATGTGTTATTGATATGATTAATTAGGATTTTGATTTACTTCTCATTGTGTGATTTTGATAGAATCATTAACTAGTACATTGATTTTGGGGATAATATGTAATTACACCCTAGGCCTGTTGCAGTTAACTTATCTCTTTAAGTATGGTTTCATATACAAGAGCTTTGGATCAAGTGCAAAATGTCAAGAAGAAGGCTGTGAACTCTTGGGAAATAACTTGGAGCTGAAAGGAAGAAAAAACATGGAGGCTCATATTCAATTGACCATTGTAACGCTCATTTAACATTGCAGTGCCCAGCAAAGTAACAACCATTAATTTCTTGGCCTCATCATTTTGGTGAGCGCTGCAGCGCTCGTGCCAAAGATGGGATATTAGATCACTTACCTATTTTTAAGCCCCAGTTTGAGCTATTATAGAGAGCAGTATTTAAAGGATTGACACAAGTGTTTACCATAGTTTTTCACTCAATTTTAGATCTACACTTTAGGTTACTATTATTCTCTCTCTGCATCTCTCTCTCTCCATCTTCTCTCTACATCTTCTTCTCCTCTATTTTTCTCTCTTTTAGGGATTCCATTAGTGAATATGCTTTATCTTTCAGATTGTGGTAAGGATTATTATTATTATTTTTAGGTTCTCTTTTATCTTCATTGTTGTAATCCTCTAGAAATGGAGGAGTAAATTTCTTTACTAATGTAAGGGTTTCGGGATGGATTGGAATGATGTTTGAGACCTTTTTTGATATTAAATGCATTGATTTTCTTAATGTTCTACAATTTCTATTTCTATAATTGTTGTAGTGATTGTTATAATCTTTATTAAAATAACTCAATTGGCGATCATTGTTTAGGGAAACCTTTTGGACATAAATTGATAGATCTATTGGTTTATGTTAGAGGGAAAACATTAGAATTAACTTTCTAATTAGCGATTATACTATAGCAATTAGTTCATTTAATTCATATGATTTCTAAGTAAATTAAGATCTCATTTATTAGTTATTTGCATTGATCAAATTCTAGAGGTCGATCGATCACTAGTAGAATTTCTAGTAATTTATTACTAATATAGCCACCAATGAGTTTAATATTTCATCAATGATAATTAATTCTAATTTTAGGAATACCTTGCACTAGTGCTTTCTTCACTGTTGTTTTATCTTGCTGCTATTATCTTTTAATTTTAATTGCTATAGTTTCATTTTTCAAAACCCACAAATTTCCCAACTAAGTGTTGAAGCCTCATTGAGAGATGAATTAGGTTATGCCCTTTATCACTTTTTTATGTAACTTAGTATTAAAATAATTTCTAATTTGAGGAGGTAGGCAATAGCCTCCGTCAAATTTTGACATTGTTGCAGAAGAGGCATTAACACTTAGTTATTTATTTATTTTTTCCATTTTTACTTTATTCTAGTTTCATTTTATTTTATTTATTTACTATTTTTATTTTCTGCTTTTTACTTTATTTTGCAAAAAAAACAATTATGTTCCCTTGTATGAAGCGTTCTCCGTTTGTTGAAAATTTGATACCTTTTGACTCTGAGATTGAGAAAACTTCAAGAAAAATCAGATAGGTAAAGCAACAACACGGAACCATCTAAGCATTTTAATCATCTGTCTAGTGTTTCAGGTAATACAGAAAATATGAGAGAGCATCAGCGTACACTTGGGGAGGTTACTGCTCCTGATTTTACCGAGTAGCCTTTGGCAATTACATACCCCAGGCTTGATAATGACTTTGAGCTCAAGGGGTATATGGTTCATGCTCTGCCCAAGTTCCATGGGCTGTTTGGAAAAGATCCTTACTAGCATTTGAAGAAGCTTCACATGGGGTGCTCTAGCACGAGCCCCAATGGGGTGGAGGTTGATGACGTCAAACTGAGAGCATTCCCCTTCTCCCTAGAGGGTGCTACAAAAAATTATTTCTTTAATTTTCCAGATAAGGTTGTAAAGAACTAGACTGGAATGAAGAGACTTTTCCTAGAGAAGTGCTTTCCCGCCTCCCGAGTAGTTACTATCAGAAAGGAGATCTCCAGGATTCGCTAGTCAGATGAGACTCTTCATCAGTATTGGAAGCGTTATGCAAACTACTCCAACTATCAGATTTCACTAATTTGAAGTAATAAAAAAAAATAAATCTAAAATATATTTTATTTTTAAGAAAAAGAAATTTAATACACTAATTTCCTATTATGTGTCTTAAGAACCCCTTTTTAATTAAGAAAGAAAAACAATCTTTTCTAAAATAATCTTATGCTTTAAAATTACCTCAAATAATTATTTTGACTCAAGATAAATAAATAAAATTAATTTATCTTTAATTAGAGCCCAATATTGCCTATATTTATTTGATTACGTAAATAAGCTCATTTATTGTTAATTAGGGGCAAAATGGTAATTTCACACAAAACTCCCTGAAACCACCCGAACATTTTCAAATATCAAATTACACATGTAATAAACATTTTGAACTCCCGGGCAATGACTAGGTTCAGAAATTACTTAATCTCGTGTTAAATTATCACAGGTGTATTTTGGTAATTTCACTTGCGGTAAAAAAATTGAAGTTGATATTTTCACATCTACAACACACATAATCCCTTTCAAGCATAAAACTAACCCCTTGAGGATAGCCTGGACTGGCCGTCCTTGATTTCGGGGCAAAAATGACCTTAGGGGCATTTTGGTCATTTGCACATTGAAAAATTGAAAATCGCGATTTTTGCACATATTGCTATTTAATCACCATATAATGTTATTCTAATATCAAAATATCCTATTGAAGATGGCCTAGACTATTTTGGCCTCAAATCTTGTGTAGAAATAACCTAGGGGTATTTTGGTCATTTTGCATAGCAGTAAAAATCGAGGCGTTACATTTATACCCTCCTTAAAAAGAATTTCGTCCTCAAAATTCGTTACCTGTGAATAGTTCAGGATAATGAGTCTTCATTTTCGATTCCAATTCCCATGTGAAATCCTTCATCTTACCTTGTCCCCATGCCACCTTAACCAAAGGTATAACTTTGTTTCTTAACTGTTTAACTTTTTTGTCCATGATCCTCGTAGGCGGTAAGTTGAAAGTCAGGTCCTCCCTTAATTGTACTTGTTCTGGCTCTAACACATGACCAGGGTTTGACTGATACTTCTTTAATTGGGAGACATGAAAGACATCATGGAGGTTGGATAGGTTGGGTGGTAAGGCTATTCGGTATGCTACAGACCCGACTCGACTAAGGATTTCAAATGGACCAAGAAATCTAGGATTTAACTTCTTAACTCTCATAACTCGACCTATGCCTGTGGTAGGGGTGATCCTAAGGAATACATGTTCTCCTTCTTGGAATTCTTCCGCGTAGCTTTTCTGTCGACTTTGAGCAGTGAGAATTCTATCCTTAATTCTCTTGATTTGTTCCGTTGTTTCCCTCACAATATCAGGTCCTAACAAGTTTTGTTCCCCGGGTTCATACTAGCACAAAGGTGATTGGCATTTCCGGCCATACAGGGCTTCATATGGTGCCATGCCGATACTTGCATGATAACTGTTGTTATAAGCAAATTCAATCAATGGCAAGTATTTATCCCAACTTCCTCTTTGGTCCAACACACATGCCCTCAACATATCCTCCAATGTTTGAATGGTCTTCTCAATTTGACCATCTGTTTGAGCGTGGTAAGCCGTGCTTAAACACAACTTTGAACCAAATGCCCTTTGAAAGGCTCCCCAAAATCATGACGTAAACCGCGGGTCTCGATCCGAGATTATTGTCGACGGTACCCCATGTAATCTTACGATCTCTTGAATATATAACTGAGCTAGCCTATCCAAGGAGTAAGTTACCTTGATAGGTAGAAAGTGGGCCGACTTGGTGAGTCGATCCACTATTACCCATATGTCATCATGACCTGCTTGGGTCCTCAGTAGTCCAGTCACAAAATCCATTGAGATACTTTCCCACTTCCTCGGGGATTGTCAGGGGTTGCAACATTCCAGAGGGTTTTTGGTACTCAATCTTCACTTTTTGACAGACTAAGCACTTACTAACCCAGGCGCACACATCCTTCTTCAACCCAGGCCACCAGAACATCTTCTTCAGGTCCTGATACATCTTAGTGGTACCAGGGTGAATGGTAAAATGGCTCTTATGGGCCTCCTTCAAAATCTCCTTTCGGAGGTCACCTCTTGCCGATACACAGATCCGACCTTTAAACCTCCACATACCATCAGCACCTTGGGCGAAATCTTTTAACTTTCCAGCCTGTACTGCCTCTAGAGTTTCCTGAAACTCACTATCCTCTCGTTGGGCTTGAGTAATCTCTTTCATGAAGCCACTCGTCACACTAAGATGGCATGCCTTCATGCTCTTAGTGGTCAAGGTCATCCCCAGGTTCAGGTCTCTAAACCTTTCGATCAGCTCAACTTCCTTAACCATCATGTAGGATAGGTGCAACGATTTCCTACTTAAGGCATCGGCCACTACATTGGCTTTGCCAGGATGGTAGTTTAACCCAAAATCATAGTCTTTCAAAAATTCCACCCACCTCCTCTGCCTCATGTTTAGCTCATTTTGATCAAAGAGGTACTTAAGACTCTTATGATCGGAGAATACTTCAAACTTTTCCCCATACAGATGGTGTCTCCATACCTTTAAAGCAAACACCACAGCTGCTAATTCAAGGTCATGGGTGGGGTAGTTTGCTTCGTGAGGCTTGAGTTGCCTAGATGCATAGGCTACCACTTGCCTATTTTGCATCAATACATAGCCCAATCCTTTCCCTGAAGCATCACAATATACCTCGAAAGGCACATTAGGGTCAGGTAATACTAACACTGGGGTTGTGGTTAACTTCGCTCTCTTGAAAACTCTTCTCACATTCAGGAGTCCAAACAAAAGGGGCATTCTTCCTAGTAAGCTTGGTAAGGGGTAAGGAAATTTGAGAAAATCCCTTAATAAACCTACAGTAATATCCAGCAAGTCCTAAAAAGCTTCGTATTTCCATTACCATAGTAGGTCTCTCCCAGCTCATCACAGCTTCTATTTTACTAGGATCCACTGCAATTCCTCCTTTTGATACTACATGCCCTAAGAACTTCACTTCCTCCAACTAGAATTCACACTTAGATAGTTTGGCATATAGTTTCTTTTCCTTCAAAATCTCCAAAATTGACCTCAAATGATATTCGTGCCCCTCGTGGGTCTTTGAATAGATGAGTATATCATCTATGAAAACAACCACAAATTGATCCAAATAGGGTCTAAAGATCCTATTCATATAATCTATGAACACAGTAGGAGCATTGGTCAGTCCAAATGACATCACTGTGAATTCGAAGTGGCCATATTGAGTTCGAAAGGCCGTCTTTGGTATGTCCTCATCTCTCACTCTAATTTGATGATATCCTAACCTCAAGTCTATCTTGGAGAACACCATCGCTCCTCTTAATTGATCCATTAAATCATCAATCCTAGGCAAAGGGTACTTGTTCTTTATTGTCACTCAGTTCAATTGCCTATAATCAATGCATAACCTCATACTTCCATCCTTTTTCTTAACAAATAGGACCGGGACTCCCCATGGTGATACACTTGGTCTAACAAACTTCTTCTCTAAAAGTTCCTCTAATTGAGTTTTTAACTCAGTTAATTCTAGAGGTGGCATCCTATAGGGTGCTATGGATATTGGTCCTGTCCCCGGAACTAACTCTATGGAGAACTCAATTTCTCTTTTTAGAGGGAACTCGGGTATATCATCAGGAAACACCTCAGGATAGTCTCTCACAATGGGTATCTCATCAAAATTTTGCTCAAAGTCTACATCACTAGCAGCTAGGAGAACATATCCCTTACTCTCTTCCTCACCACAATTTATTTCTACAACATTTATGTACAGACTTAGAAGTTTTCTAGGTTCACTAGGAATAGGAAGAAAAATGATAGACTTGTCATAACAATTTAACATTACACGGTTGGCGTAAAGCCAATCCATGCCGAGAATTATATCTAGACCTTGCATAGGTAGACAGACTAAATCTAGAACAAAAGATCTACCTTCAACAATGAAATGACAGTTTAGGCAACATCTACAGGTCCTAACAGGTTTCCCAGTAGGGGTAGAAACAGTGAGATCAAAGGGGAGTTCTGACACATGCAATTTTAAGGATTCAGTACAAGTTTGGGATATGAATGAATGAGTAGCGCCAGAGTCAAATAGTACAATTAAGGTTCTACCATTCATTTCACACTTACCTTCCATGAGGTTTCGAGATCTTGTTGAGTCCTCTCAGACTGAGGGTGAAGACCCTTCCTTGGCGTTGTGGCTTGGGGTTGGGGGCTGTTGGGTTCCTCTCTATGCATTCCCGCGAGTAGTGACCGGGCTTCCCACACCGGTAGCAAACATTCTGGCCCAACAAGCAAGGCCGATCACCATGTTGCTTCCCACACCTTGGGCATTCAGTAGCAGGGGCAGGTCTTGGAGGTGCGGCTGGGGTCCATTGGGGTGGCTTGCCTTTGGTTCCGCTTAATCCCCCTTGATGAAAGTCCTTCCTAGGGCCTTGCGGCCTAAACTGTGGCCTAGGCTGTGGTCTCGGTTGCGGTCTGAAGAGTGGTCGGTTTTGCGACTTAAACCTTGGGGCTTGTGGTGCCAGCTTCTTTGCAAAGTTGTCTGCCCTTAATGTACTCAGCTTCTTTTGACCATCTTCAATTATACGACATTTGTTGACCAGCGTAGGGAAGTCCCTGATCTCCAAATGAGCCACAGCAATGTTGATTTCAGCTTTCAGCCCGGATTCGTACTTCACACATTTCCAGTACTCATCGGGGTTTCCTTGATACATCCTCGAGAACTTAATGAGCTCCTCGAACTTGGCGGTATACTGAGTGACATTCACACCTCCTTGAGTGAGTTGCATGAACTCGATATCTTTTGTATTCCTTACTGATTCTGGGAAATATTTTTCATAAAAATAAGCCTTGAACAGCTCCCAATCTATTTGAGTGCCTGCTGCCTCCAGTAGTCTCCGAGTACCGGTCCATCAGAACTCGGCATCCGCTTCTAGCATGTATATAGCAAAGGTCACCTTTTGGTCCTCCGAGTATATAACCACTGTAAAGATCTTCTCTATATTCTTTATCCATTCTTCAGCATGATTTGGGTTCAAAGCTCCTCTAAAAGATGGCGGATTCGCCCTACGAAACTCCCCGAACCGTGCATTCTCCATAACCTCAGCATCAATAGGATAGCGACTCGCTTCGCCTTGACGGTCCATCCTTTCAAACAGCCTTTCCATGGCCCTTGCCATGTCCCTGAGAGCTTCAGCAGTTCCGTCACCTTGTCCGTTTCCATTTGGAGTCCTATTCTATAGTGATGGTGCCATTGGTCCCTGAGCACACAAAACAGAAAACACTGAGGTGATCAAGCTCAGTACTTCATGTTATGTGAGCTAGCTACCATGGCATCTACACAAACAGAGTCATGTATTTCTATCTTATAGCTCATCTTATCAACAATGCAACTACACATGACATAACTATCGCATTATGCTTGAGAAGCATAGTCAGTCCAATCCTCAGGCTCCGTGAAGGTCGAACTACTCTGATACCAAAATGTAACACCCTAATATTTAACTCAACACGCCTAGGACGCATTTAAGTTAATTATTAGTTGATACTCTTTTGTTCCAGATCTTAATTCAAACTTCTTGAAAATACTTTAGTGAAAATATGGGTAAATTTTTTTTTGAACTTAAATACCAAAACATGAGCCGCGCTTTCTAAGTATTTAGCGTCATTCATCTTACCTGTGTAAGAGATGTTAGAGACAAATAACAGTTAAATACATAATACAATCATAACATAAACTCGAATAACACATTAATAACAATATCATAATAGTGATGTCCTCTAAACGTAAGGACATTAATGTATATCCATTAATAGAATACAAACTGATAAATAAGATACGATCACTTTAAATATCCAAAGAAAATTATCTCCGTAGCTCCTCGTCCAGTCTTAGGGTAAATCACGAACTACCCCATCATTCCTGTCTAGAGACGATACGGAAAAAGAAAAGGGATGAGAAACTTATACAAGAATCTCAGTAGGGCTTTCCGACTCTAACACAAGTGTCATTGTCATCGTCCCCAGGAACCTCGGGTTTAATTATGAAAATGGTAAACATATATATAAGGTTCATTTATTAAGTTCTAAATATCATTAGCCGAGACCCGTATCTTTTAGCATGAATCTTAATGTCATGAATGCAACATATTAATCATGGATGCATGTCAATATCATACACATAATATCATAAAATTCATAAAACAATGCATATGATATAAAGAACATCATGATCATCATTCTTACAGGTGACTTAAACTTCTTTATTCTCTTTTCCTTGGGGGCCGCCCTATAATTCTCTCTTTTCTCGAGAGTTCTAGGTTATGAGCTCATACCTCACTAGTCGTCAATAGCGCAATCTTATCTCTTTTGATAAGTTAAATTCCCAACTCTTAAGGTACAGGATAGGGGGCATTAGGATCACCTTTCATAACCTTTAATTCGGGGAGTCTAAAGGATCATTTCCTATTTGAATCACCTCTCATAACCTTTAATTCGAGGAGTCTAGAGGATCATTTCCATGTGTCTTATGTCACCTTTAACATCACAATTTCTCAAAGGTTACGGGTCAAAATGCAAATACCCCTTTGTAACACCTTTTCACAAACTAGAGATCTTTAACATTAACCAATACTTTTAATAGACATATAACTATTAGAAACCGTTATAAACTCATCGTAAAAACCTTTTAAGGCCATAAACCAAATTTCAATACATTTTAGGGGTCAAAGTGTAAAATCGCTTGTTTTTAATATTTAACGACGATCGAAATTTCTAAAACTTTATATAAACTTCATAAATGGTATTTTGGACTCATGGACACATTCAACATCATTAGTAGCTTTAAATAAAATCATTTGGCTGAAATAACATAGTTGATAGTTCAAAACACAACTTTCTGTATTTTGCAAAACGGCCCAAACTAACACTTGTAACTACCCTTTTATGCATCTATGGTACCAAAAATAATTTTTACAATAACTATTAGCGATTTAAACTCATCTAAACATCCTAAATTAGTAACTTTTCCAGTTCTAAAGGATTAGATCAGAATACTACAATTTTAGCATCATGAGAAAAATCGTATTCTTAATCCTTTATAATTTCTAGGTCTTTCAAAATTTCTTTGTACAAATTTAAAGACAAGATCATACCTAAAAATAAAGTATATCAAGCTTTAAATCAGAATTATATAAGTGCCAAAAATAAATAGATGAGAAGTGTCCATGATCAAAGTTGTCATTTAAAATAAAACAAGTAAATCTTGAACTTTAGGATTTAAATGATAACTAGAATCATAAACTTGTCTTGTAACCTTATTATTATCATTATAAGGTGATAACTTGGAAATATAAATATGAAATGCAAGGCTTGAAATATAAATATAAAGATGCAAATTCATTCTTAGGTATTTATGATTTAGGTGACAACTTGAAAGTAAATATGAATATGCAAGTTCATATTATTATCTTCAAGAATTAAAGTGATAACTTGGAATATAAATATGATTATGAAAAGCTTGAAATATAAATATGATATGCAAAAACTTATAACATAAATATGGATGCAAGTTCATTTTTATGTCTTATTAAGCTTAAAACTCAAGACTTAGTAACTCCTTTAGAAATCTTTTGTCATCAAGAATTAAATCTTAGGCTTTAGAGGACATTTAAATGATGGATTCACAACCACCACCATGATTCCTCATCATCAAGCCATGGTCATTATCAAATCATAAAAATCAAAAATATAAAGGAAGAACAAAAGAAAGAACATGAAATAAAATCCCTACCAAGTTGTTTCTTTGTTAATTAAAGCAAGAGCTTGATCATGTATGAGATATCAACGACAAAAATCTGATCTTAGTGATGGTATATATTTGGCCAAGTGAAGATGAAATGGTGGGAGGATTTTTGTTGTGTTCTTGTGTTTGGATATGGAAAGTTTAGGTGCTTAGGGGTTGGTTTATGGTATGTATGTGTTTGTTTGAGCTTGGGAACTTGGATGGATATCAAGAATGGAGTCTCTTGGAGGTGGAGAAGGAAGAAGAAGAGAGCTTTGTATTTAGAGAGAGAAGAGAGGATTTTTGGCTAATTTTTGTGAGCAAGACTACAACCAAAAATGCAAATGGTAAGAATGAATGTTTGTGTGTGAATTAGGCTTGGAAAAACACATATTTATAAGGATTTTGGGGGATGAGGCAGCTGCATTAATGGCTATAATAGGGAGTATTTTTTTCAATTTTTGTGAGTGGTAGGACATATATTTGATGGGTATTTAATTTATAATGGTTTAGAAATGATAAATTAGTGTAAGTGGCTTAACCATCAAGAGTTTAAAATTCCTCAAGACAAGATTAAATGGCCAACACTTATAGTGGAAATTTTAGTGCTAATAATTTGAAGTAATAAAACAAAAATAAATCTAAAATATATTTTATTTTTGAGAAAAAGAAATTGTTAGTGGAAAAGAAATTGATAAACTAAAGTAAGTGCTTAATAATCAAATATTTAAGGTGCTCCATTACAAAATTAAATGGCCAACATATGTAGTGAAATTTTTAGTGCAAATAATTTGAAGTAATAAAAAAAAAAATCTAAAATATATTTTATTTTTAAGAAAAAGAAATTTAATACAGTAATTTCCTATTATGTGTCTTAAGAATCCCTTTTTAATTAAGAAAGAAAAACAATCTTTTCTAAAATAATCTTATGCTTTAAAATTACCTCAAATAATTATTTTGACTCAAGATAAATAAATAAAATTAATTTATCTTTAATTAGAGCCTAATATTGCCTATATTTATTTGACTACGTAAATAAGCTCATTTATTGTTAATTAGGGGCAAAATGGTAATTTCACATAAAAACTCCCCGAAACCACCCGAACATTTTCAAATATCAAATTAGACATGTAATAAACATTTTCAACTCCCGGGCGATGACTAGGTTCAGAAATTACTTAATCTCGTGTTAAATTACCACAGTGGTATTTTGGTAATGTCACTTGCGGTAAAAAAATTGAAGTTGATATTTTTACATCTACAACACACATAATCCCCTTCAAGCATAAAACTAACCCCTTAAGGATAGCCTGGACTGGCCGTCCTTGATTTCGGGGCAAAAATGACCTTAGGGGCATTTTGGTCATTTGTACATTGAAAAATTGAAAATCGCAATTTTTGCACATATTGCTATTTAATCACCATATAATGTTATTCTAATATCAAAATTGTAACATCCTAATTTTTAACACAATACTCTAGAACATAATTAGGTTAATCATTAGTCTGTTACTTCATAGTCCTCATCTAACTTTGAATTACTTAGCGGAAAATACGGGTACATTTTTTTTTGAAAAACAAAGTGAGAGCCGCGTGATGCGATAAGCGGTAAACCATGTATGGTAAACAAATGTCTCACAACATCATAACATAAGGCACACCATGAGTAACACTGAAGATCATCTCATATATATATAATTTGCCCACTTATAAGTGTGGGACTTAGTTTAGTACAAGGAAAGTATAGGAAAGGAAATACAACATAAACATAAACATGATCTACTCCCCTACCCGAGTGCACCTAATGGGATAACCTCTAAACAAAAGAAGGTTTATCCCCATCTTAGTGGTGTGTGCTCTAACCGGGTGCTCCATCGGTCGATCGTCACCTCCTATCGACGTCCGCCTCGTGAACGAGGCAAGTATCCAGAAATCGTGCGAGCTCCTCGGGCGTAAAGAGGCGGAACGGGATCGAGAGTCACCCAGCGGTGTGGCCGCATCTCCGTCGTCGTGCAAGTCGGGCTGAGTCACGGTATCCTCACCGCCTCCTCATCAATGGTGGAGAGGGCAGAGCTCGCTATATGGATGAGTAGGCGGGTCCTCGGACGGTCGGTCTCCGAGAAGTAGGACCGAGGCACGCATGTCGGGATAGTCTCGCATGGCTAAGGCGGCGGTGTGCATGCGGAGCACTCTCGTCATGCGTCTGCGCACGCTCAAAAACCGCCGTCGTCGCCATAGGTGCGGTCGGGGAGAAGCAATGGGTGTGCACGGGATGAGCGAAGGGGCGTCCTATGAACATGAAAACCCGCACCGTACACTGCCCCTCAAAATGGTATGACCCGTGAGCCGGGTCATAGTGCACCTCCCATGTCGGGGTGTCCACGAACACTACGAACGTCGCCATCTGAAGACGTGACGGAAAGAAAGAGATAGAGGGAGTGAGAATCTTGCTAAAGAATCTCAGTTGGGCCTCCTACTACCTAGGTGTCATCATCTACGTCCTCAGGAACCTTGGGTTTATTTATACAAAATGACTGAGCATGTATTAAGTTCATTTTAAACTTTAAAATATATTCTAGCCAAGGTCCATTCATTTTAGGATGATCTTAATGTCATGAATGCAACGTAATAGAAAATGTATGCATGGCACTACCTAATGCACATACATAAAACATAACATCGAGCATCATCATTCTTGGTGGCATAAAGTGGCAATAGTAACATTCATATGGGACAAAACTTAGTGACATAATCATAATCATGAAACTTCTCTTCCTCATGGGCCACCCTAAAAGACAATCGAATGGGGTGCTCGGCCGAACCGGTGTCACCCAGAACGTGTCATACATCTAGGTTATGAGCTCATACCTTAACTAGTCGTCACTAGTTCTTACTTACCTCTTAACGATAAGCGTATCATAAATCATAAATCCCGACTATCTGAGTACGGGTTAAGGGGCAATTCTCTTAGGGGTGCTCGGCCGAACCGGTGTCACCTAAGAGTGTAAAATGGTACCGATGTCACATGAGTTCTATGGAGGTGCTCGGCCAAACCGGTGTCATCCTAGAACCCATCTTAGTACCTTAATTTTCAAAATCTCTTTAAGTCCCCAAATTTGTCGGAAATTCGGCGGCACAACGGTCATTACACCGAATTTCCTTCCAAATTTGCTTTATGCCACATAAACATATAACCTCATAAATTCCTCATATGAATAACATCATCATCATTAGCATACTTCATGCATCATCATAAAATATTCAAACGCTTACCCTTACGGTAGCTTATGCTTTGACCCTTACGGGTCTTAAACTTGAGATATAATTCTCTAACATCCGTCGCTCATATTTTTATGCACCTAAGGGCTCATAATTAATCATCATTCCTAATCCTCATGTTCATACTTAAATCTGAATAGCATAGGGCAAATCCTCTAACTTGGGTTCACGGGGTTCCAGAACTTACGTTTTAGACCCTTTCTTGGTTCCGTCCTCGCCTAAGGCGCTATGAATTAAATCTAAATCAATTATGAGGCATTCCTATGCTTAAGGACTAATTATTAATCATGTTTATCATGTTGTAAGGGTGCTGGACAGAATCCAGAAAATTAATGTTCTAAGAGTTCTACATTTGCATTTTTACGGTTTTTTTTCTCGTTACTAGTTTCCCCATAGGTGCTAGAATTCGATTCTAATCCAAATGATACCAAGTTTGTCATGTCTAAACAATCTAAATCTGATTATGTTCCCATTAAAACAGTTTGGATTAGTTCCATAAACAAATGGGTCAAAACTATGTTAAATTCTAGCTTTACGGTATTTCTAGTTAGCTAGTTTCTTACCTATCATGCATAGGTTCGCTTCTACATCATCACATGATATTTTCACACATTCCAACACATCAAAACATCATCATACAGCATCACACTCATCACATCAGAACCGAAAACATTTAACTTAAATGAGAGAGTTAAATTGACATTTCTAGGTACATAAGTTAACTAGTTTCTCTCGGAATCGATCTAGAACTTCTGAAACTCTTTGCAAAACATTTTAATTCATCAAGAGGCTAAGTGAAGCCTTAGGTCACTGACCAAAACATATTCCATCCCCTAAAAGATAATAAAATCACAACTTGTGATGACATAACCTTATAAAGATTTGTAAAGCTTTAGGGAAAACTTAAAACATAGACTATTGGTCCTAGTAGCTAGATGAAAACTCATTGCAAGTCCATCATCACTACTTGGCTGAAATTATGCATTCAAGGAATACATTCACATTTAACTTTATCTTGGAATGAAATGGGCAAGTCTTTGAGCTCTAGGTTATTAAGTTACGACATAAACTAAACGTGCTCATGCTTTTCATTTTAAATCTTGCTTACAAGGTAAAGTGATGACTTAAATTTAAATATGCAAGGCATAAACTTAAACGTGCAAGCTTGAAAGTAAATATGCGAGGCATAAACTTAGACGTGCAAGCTTGAAGGTAAATATGCATGGTTCAATTCTTTATTTTAGTGCTCTTGGCCCAACAACAATCGACTTTAAGGCCGAAATAGATAGGCATTCGAGAAATTAATTAGGTGATAATGCAAGTTCAATTCTTTATTTTAGTGCTCTAGGCCCAACAACAATCGACTTTAAGGACGAAATAGAAAGGCTTCGAGAATTAAATTAAGTGATGATACAAGTTCCATTTTAATCTTTATGTTCTTAAGTGATAGCTAGAAAGTAAAGATGCATAGCAAGAATGTAAATATGAATGCAAGCATAAAATAAATTATGCAAGTTCATTTTATCTTTCTAGAGCTCTTAACAAGACTTTAAAGGAATTTAAACCATAACCCAAACCCATCCAAACAAGGTAAAGTCAAGCTTAGAGTTCTTAAAACTCAACATAATATTTTTAGGAAATCAAACCATGAAGCTTAGAAAATTTAAGGTAATGGCCAAAATCTTCAAGAAGAAAAAGGAACATTTTAAAACTCTAAAGTTCATGATCTTGATGATATATTAACACCAACATCATGAGTCCTCATCATTGAGTTCATAGAGCCATTTTAAAACATAATTAAAGCTAAAGTTCTCAAGAGTTCAAGAAAGGAAAAACTAAAAACATTTTTGCTCAAGAACAAAGATCAAGCTCTAGAGTTTGTTTCAAGTGATGAACATCATCATGAAACTCTCATCATCAAGCTCTCATTTCTTCATTCCCAAAGGCCCATGGCCGAAAATGGAAAGTAAAAAGGAATGGAAGAGAAGTTCTAAAAAGAGACAAGAGAAACTATGAACATCAAGCTTGAAACAAGAACTTTAAAGAAAAGAATACATGAAAGAAAATCCCTACTTGGTGTGATGAACTTGAAGATGGAAGAAGAAGATGAAGATGATGAAGAACTTTGAAGAGCTTGAAGAACTTGAAGAACACTAGAACTTTGAGAGAAAAGAAAAGCTTTGAGTGTTTCCTAAACTTAGCAAATGATCTAAAAGTGGTGCAAGCTCCTCAAGGCATTCTATTTATAGAGAAATGAAACAAATGGAGGGAGCTCATGGGGGACAGTGGCTTCGGCCATGAGGTGCAGAATGGAGGCTTCCATGAGTTCCATGAGGTGAGATAATGTGTTCTTTGAGGTATGGTGAGGTATGGTTCAAGGTATGGCTTCAAGCATGGTTCTTTGAGTGAGAAAACAATTTAATATGTGGTCAAAGGGGGAGGATGTGGGCGAAATGCATCAGCCCATGGGGAGGATTAGTTTGCATTTTAATTGTGGTTTAGAGTTGTGTTTAGGTGTATCTTTGATTATGCTTAAGATTAGGAATTTGTAAGAAAGTGTTTAGGTAAGGTAAATGGGTAATTAAGGTGGTCTAGACATAATTAAGGAGTGGTCTTGCACCATTAGTGAGTTAAATCCTCAATTTAGAGTCTAAACAACTCTAGACACATTTCCTTGATTTAAGGAATTGGAGAGAGAACACTATTCAAGATTCCAAGACTAGGAGTCTTGAGTTCTAAAAAGGATTTAAGTTTAATCTAAGCAATTTTAGGTTCTAATTAACTTTAATAAATTATTTTAACTCTAGATTAATTAGGGAAATAAATTAATCTTCGTTTAGAGCCTAATATTGCTTAGGTTTGCTTAATTACGTCATTAAGCTCAAAAGCACTATTCTAGGGGCAAAATCGTAATTTTGCACTAAAACTGCCCGGGACCACCGGGACTTGAACAGAGACCTCTAGACACATGAAAACATGTTTTTAAACCTCTGGGAATGTTCGGGCTCAAACGGCACCTTTACCCGCGTAAAAACGCTATAGGGTATTTTGGTCATTTTGACCGAAACTGCGGAAAACGAAATTTTCGCTTTCGAAAGCATTCAAGGGCCATTTAATCCCCTTCAAACATTGAGTTGACCCTTCGAGGATGACCGAGTTGGTTACCCTCGAGTTCGGGTCAGGAAATGACCTCAGGGGCATTTTGGTCATTTCCTGACAGAGAAATCGGGGTGTTACATTACTCCTCCTTAAAAGAATTTCGCCTCGAAATTCGTTACCTTAGAAAAGCTCGGGATACTTGTCTTGCATTTCTGACTCTAGCTCCCATGTAAACTCTTCGGATTTGTCGCGTCCCCATGCTACCTTTACCAATGGAACAGACTTGTTCCTCAGCTGCTTGACTCCGCGGTCCACGATTCTCGTAGGGGGAAGATTGAAAGTTAGGTCATCCCTTAACTGAACATGCTCTGGCTCTAAAACGTGGCTAGGGTTGGACTCATACTTCCTTAACTGAGAGACGTGAAAGACGTCATGAAGATTTGAAAGATTAGGGGGTAAGGCTATTTTGTAGGCAACTGTTCCTATCCTTTGAAGAATTTGGAAAGGACTAAGGAATCGGGGGCTCAACTTTTTGACTTTCATGGCTCTCCCTATGCCTGTAGTGGGGGTAATCCTAAGGAACACATGTTCTCCCTCTTCGAACTCCAAGGGCTTGCGCCGCTTGTCCGCATAGCTCTTTTGTCTACTTTGAGCAATGAGCATCCTATCCCGGATCTTCTTGATTTGTTCCGTCGTCTCCTTCACTACATCAGGTCCTATTATGGTTTGTTCTCCGGACTCATACCAACATAAAGGTGATTGGCACTTCCTCCCATACAATGCCTCGTACGGTGCCATACCGATGCTCGCGTGATAACTGTTGTTATACGCAAACTCGATCAAAGGCAAGTACTTATCCCAACTTCCCCTTTGGTCTAACACACAGGCTCTTAGCATATCCTCTAGGGTTTGGATCGTCCTTTCGGATTGTCCGTCTGTTTGTGGGTGGTAAGCAGTGCTTAAGTATAGCTTTGAACCAAATGCCTTTTGAAAGGCTCCCCAAAAACGCGACGTAAACCGCGGATCTCTATCCGAGATTATCGTCGACGGTACTCCATGCAATCTTACGATCTCTTGGATGTATAACTGAGCCAATTTATCTAAAGAGTATGTTACTCTAATAGGTAGAAAGTGTGCCGACTTGGTTAGTCGATCCACTACCACCCAAATAGCATCATGGCCAGCTTGGGTCTTAGGCAATCCCGTCACGAAATCCATAGATATGCATTCCCACTTCCACTCGGGGATTGACAGGGGTTGCAACAAACCTGAAGGTTTTTGGTGCTCGATTTTCACTTTCTGACATACCAAGCACTTACTAACCCAGGCGACTACATCCTTCTTCATTCCGGGCCACCAAAACATCTTCTTCAAGTCTTGGTACATCTTGGTAACACCGGGATGAATGGTGAAATAGCTTTTGTGAGCCTCCTCCAAGATCTTTTCTTGGAGGTCACCATCTTGGGGTACGCAGATCCTTCCCTCAAATCTCCATATCCAATCCTCGCCTCTTTCGAAACCTTTCAACTTTCCCGCCTTAACACCATCTATGATCTCTTCGAACTCCTCATTCTCTCGTTGTGCTAACATGATCCTTTGCTTAAATCCACTTGTTACACTAAGATAGCACATCTTTATCCCTCTATCGGTTGCTGACATCCCTAGATTCATATCTCTAAACTTCTCTATCAACTCAACTTCTTTGATCATCATGTGGGACAGGTGTAACGACTTTCGGCTCAAGGCATCGGCGACTACATTAGCCTTGCCGGGGTGGTAACTTAAACCGAAATCGTAGTCTTTGAGGAATTCCATCCATCTTCTTTGCCTCATGTTTAACTCCTTTTGATCAAAGAGGTACTTGAGACTCTTATGATCGGAGAAAACTTCAAACCTTACACCATACAAATGGTGTCTCCACATCTTTAAGGTAAACACTATGGCGGCTAATTCTAGGTCATGGGTGGGGTAGTTAGCCTCGTGAGGCTTGAGTTGTCGTGATGCATAGGCTACCACTTGCCTATTTTGCATCAACACACACCCTAGTCCTTTGCCCGAAGCATCACAATATACCTCGAAGGGTACATTGGGGCTAGGTAAGACTAAGACTGGGGTCGTGGTTAACCTTTCCTTAAGCTCTTGAAAACTCTTCTCACATTCGGGGCTCCACTCAAACGGGGCATTCTTCCTAGTGAGCTTGGTCAAGGGTAGGGCTAATTGGGAAAATCCTTTGATAAACCTACGGTAGTAGCCTGCTAAGCCCAAAAAGCTCCATATTTCCGTTACGGTGGTCGGTCTATCCCAATTCATTACGGCTTCTACCTTACTAGGATCAACGGCTATGCCTCCTTTTGACACAACGTGCCCTAAAAACTTGACCTCCTCCAACCAAAATTCACACTTAGAGAGTTTTGCATACAACTTTTTCTCCTTCAAAATTTCCAAAACTATCCTCAAATGTCGCTCATGCTCCTCGTGGGTCTTCGAATAGATGAGTATATCATCTATGAAAACGACCACGAACTGATCTAAATAGGGTCTAAAGATCCTATTCATGTAATCCATAAATACTGCAGGAGCATTTGTCAACCCAAAAGACATCACCGCGAACTCAAAGTGTCCATACCGAGTTCTAAAGGCGGTCTTTGGTATATCTTGATCTCTCACTCTAATTTGGTGGTATCCTGACCTTAGGTCGATCTTGGAAAACACTACCACTCCTCTCAATTGGTCCATGAGATCATCAATCCTAGGCAAAGGGTATTTATTTTTCACTGTCACACGATTTAATTGCCTATAATCTATGCACAACCTCATACTCCCGTCCTTCTTTTTCACAAACAAGACCGGGGCTCCCCATGGTGAAGCACTAGGTCTTATAAAGCTTTTCTCTAAAAGTTCCTCAAGTTGGGTTTTAAGCTCGGCTAGTTCTAGGGGTGATATTCTATAGGGGGCAATGGAGATTGGTCCCGCTCCAGGAACCAACTCAATGGAGAACTCCACTTCTCGCTCGGGAGGGAACTCGGGTATATCTTCCGGAAACACCTCGGGATAGTCTCTCACTACTGGTATATTCTCTAAATTCTGCTCAAAGTGTATCTTGCTAGCGGCTAGGAGAACATATCCCTTAGTCTTTTCCCACTACAGTGGACCTCTACGGCATTGAGATAGAGTTTCAAAGGTTGACTTATTTCACTAGGGGGAGAAGGAAAGATAACTGTTTTGGTGTCACAGTCTAACAATACACGGTTGGCGTGAAGCCAATCCATGCCAAGAACTACTCCTATACCTTTCATGCGTAAACAAATTAAATCCACAACATATGATCTATTTTCTGTGGTGAGGTGACAATTTAGGCAACAATAACAAGTATTCATAGGATGATTTGTGGGGGTAGAGACAATAAGATCAAAAGGAAGTTTGGAAGTTTTCAAATTTAGAGCCTCGACACTAGCATAAGAAATAAAAGAATGTGTTGCACCAGAGTCATAAAATCTGATTAAGGTCCTACCATCTATTTCGCACTTACCTTCTATGAGACCGTTGGATGTGTCCGCTTCGTCCACATTGAGGGTGAAGACCCTCCCTTGGTGTTGCGGCCTAGGGTTCTGATTTGCTGGACCTCCGTTGTTGCATCCATTGGCGTAGTGGCCGGGCTTCCCACACTTGAAGCACACGTTTTGTCCAGCTAGGCAGGGACGGTTGCCATGATCTTTCCCGTACTGGGGGCATAGTATTGCCGGTGTAGGCCTAGCAAAGGTGGCGGGGGCTCCTTAGGGCGTCTTGTTCTTAGTCCCACTTGATCCTCCTTGGTTGTTTCGGGGGCCGCCCGACCCTCCTTGTCGGTTGTTGTTGTTGTTCTGGAATTGTGGTCGATATGGTTGCTTGGGTTGTTGGTGGAAGGGGGTTCCTTGTTGTTGTTGTGGTTTGAACTGGTTGGTTTGGTAGGGATTATAGTGATTTCGGGATTGATTTGGATATTGGGGCTTGAATTTTGGGGCTTGAAGTGCTAGCCCCTTATTCCAGGCCGCCTTGCAAAGATTGATTTTCTTCTGTCCCTCTTCCATGATCCGGCACTTGTTGACTAGGGTTGGAAAGTCCCTAATCTCCATGTGCGCCACAGCATAGTTGAGCTCTGCCGTTAGTCCGGCCTCATACTTGACGCACTTCCACACCTCGTCGGGGTTCCCTTGAAACACCCTAGAGAACTTGATTAGCTCCTCGAATTTCCCCGTGTCTTTGGCGACGATGACCCCGGGGTCAGTTGCATGAACTCGATGTCCTTCGCATTCCTCACCGATTCCGGAAAGTACTTCTCATAGAAGTAAGTCTTGAACAGCTCCCAGTTGACAAAGCATGCGTAAGCTTCTAGCGATCTTGGTGCCGGTCCACCAAAACTCGGCATCCGATTCCATCATATAGGCCGCAAAGGTGACCTTCTGCTCCTCCGAGCAAGCCACCACAGAGTAGATCTTTTCCATGTTTTTGATCCACTCATCAGCTTGGTCGGGGTCCATGGCTCCTCGGAAGGTTGGCGGGTTCGCCTTGCGAAACTCACCAAACCTCGCTTGCTCGACCATCTCAGCAGTAGGGGGAGCACGTCCGGTGTCCCCTTGTTGGTTCATCCTCTCAAACATTCGTTCCATGGCTCTTGCCATGTCACGAATAGCAGCAGCAGTGGCATCGCTTTGGTCCCTATCGGTCGGGGTCCTAGGTTGTCTCCTTGGTGCCATTGGTTCCTAAACACACGAGACAATAAACACTGAGGTGATCAGGCTCAATATTCCATGTAAACTGAGCTAGTTACCATGGCACACGCAAGTAGACAAGGGTCATGCACTCCTACCCTATAGCTTATCTCTAACTAAGCACTACGTATGACATAGCTATCGTACTACGCTTTAGAAAGCATAGTCAGTCCAATCCTCAGGCTCCATGAGAATCGAACTGCTCTGATACCATAATGTAACATCCTAATTTTTAACCCAATACTCTAGAACATAATTAGGTTAATCATTAGTCTGTTACTTCATAGTCCTCATCTAACTTTGAATTACTTAGCGAAAAATACGGGTAAATTTTTTTTTGAAAAACAAAGTGAGAGCCGCGTGATGCGATAAGCGGTAAACCATGTATGGTAAACAAATGTCTCACAACATCATAACATAAGGCACACCATGAGTAACACTGAAGATCATCTCATATATATATAATTTGCCCACTTATAAGTGTGGGACTTAGTTTAGTACAAGGAAAGTACAGGAAAGGAAATACAACATAAACATAAACATGATCTACTCCCCTACCCGAGTGCACCTAATGGGATAACCTCTAATCAAAAGAAGGTTTATCCCCATCTTAGTGGTGTGTGCTCTAACCGAGTGCTCCATCGGTCGATCGTCACCTCCTACTGACGTCCGTCTCGTGAACGAGGCAAGTATCCGGGAAACTGTGCGAGCTCCTCGGGCGTAAAGAGGCGAACGGGATCGAGAGTGACCCCAGCGGTGTGGCCGCATCTCCGGCCGTCGTGCAAGTCGGGGCTGAGTCACGGTATCCTCACTGCCCTCCCTCATCAATGGTGGAGAGGGGGCAGAGCTCTCGCTATACGGATGAGTAGGCGGGTCCTCGGACAGTTCGGTCTCCGAGAAGTAGGACCGGGGCACATAATCGGGATAGTCTCGCATGGCTAAGGCGGCGGTGTGCATGCGGAGCACTCTCTCGTCGTGCGTACGCATGCGCTCAAAAACCTGCTCATCGTCGCCATAGGGTGCAGTCGGGGAGAAGCGATGGGTGTGCACGGGATGAGCGAAGGGGCGTCCTACGAACATGAAAACCCGCACCGTACACTGCCCCTCAAAATGGTATGACCCGTGAGCCGGGTCACAGTGCACCTCCCATGTCGGGGTGTCCACGAACACTACGAACGTCGCCATCTGAAGACGTGACGGAAAGAAAGAGATAGAGGGAGTGAGAATCTTGCTAAAGAATCTCAGTAGGGCCTCCTACTACCTAGGTGTCATCATCTACGTCCTCAGGAACCTTAGGTTTATTTATACAAAATGACTGAGCATGTATTAAGTTCATTTTAAACTTTAAAATATATTCTAGCCAAGGTCCATTCATTTTAGGATGATCTTAATGTCATGAATGCAACGTAATAGAAAATGTATGCATGGCACTACCTAATGCACATACATAAAACATAACATCGAGCATCATCATTCTTGGTGGCATAAAGTGGCAATAGTAACATTCATATGGGACAAAACTTAGTGACATAATCATAATCATGAAACTTCTCTTCCTCATGGGCCACCCTAAAAGACAATCGAACTGGGGGTGCTCGGCCGAACCGGTATCACCCAGAACGTGTCATACATCTAGGTTATGAGCTCATACCTTAACTAGTCGTCACTAGTTCTTACTTACCTCTTAACGATAAGCGTATCATAAATCATAAATCCCGACTATCTGAGTAGGGGTTAGGGGGCAATTCTCTTAGGGGTGCTCGGCCGAACCGGTGTCACCTAAGAGTGTAAAATGGTACCGATGTCACATGAGTTCTATGGAGGTGCTCGGCCAAACCGGTGTCATCCTAGAACCCATCTTAGTACCTTAATTTTCAAAATCTCTTTAAGTCCCCAAATTTGTCGGAAATTCGACAGCACAACGGTCATTACACCGAATTTCCTTCCAAATTTGCTTTATGCCACATAAACATATAACCTCATAAATTCCTCATATGAATAACATCATCATCATTAGCATACTTCATGCATCATCATAAAATATTCAAACGCTTACCCTTACGGTAGCTTATGCTTTGACCCTTACGGGTCTTAAACTTGAGATATAATTCTCTAACATCCGTCGCTCATATTTTTATGCACCTAAGGGCTCATAATTAATCATCATTCCTAATCCTCATGTTCATACTTAAATCTGAATAGCATAGGGCAAATCCTCTAACTTGGGTTCACGGGGTTCCAGAACTTACGTTTTAGACCCTTTCTTGGTTCCGTCCTCGCCTAAGGCGCTATGAATTAAATCTAAATCAATTATGAGGCATTCCTATGCTTAAGGACTAATTATTAATCATGTTTATCATATTGTAAGGGTGCTGGACAGAATCCAGAAAATTAATGTTCTAAGAGTTCTACATTTGCATTTTTACGGTTTTTTCTCGTTACTAGTTTCCCCATAGGTGCTAGAATTCGATTCTAATCCAAATGATACCAAGTTTGTCATGTCTAAACAATCTAAATCTGATTATGTTCCCATTAAAACAGTTTGGATTAGTTCCATAAACAAATGGGTCAAAACTATGTTAAATTCTAGCTTTACGGTATTTCTAGTTAGCTAGTTTCTTACCTATCATGCATAGGTTCGCTTCTACATCATCACATGATATTTTCACACATTCCAACACATCAAAACATCATCATACAGCATCACACTCATCACATCAGAACCGAAAACATTTAACTTAAATGAGAGAGTTAAATTGACATTTCTAGGTACATAAGTTAACTAGTTTCTCTCGGAATCGATCTAGAACTTCAAACTCTTTGCAAAACATTTTAATTCATCAAGAGGCTAAGTGAAGCCTTAGGTCACTGACCAAAACATATTCCATCCCCTAAAAGATAATAAAATCACAACTTGTGATGACATAACCTTATAAAGATTTGTAAAGCTTTAGGGAAAACTTAAAACATAGACTATTGGTCCTAGTAGCTAGATGAAAACTCATTGCAAGTCCATCATCACTACTTCGGCGAAATTATGCATTCAAGGAATACATTCACATTTAACTTTATCTTGGAATGAAATGGGCAAGTCTTTGAGCTCTAGGTTCTTAAGTTATGACATAAACTAAACGTGCTCATGCTTTTCATTTTAAATCTTGCTTACAAAGTAAAGTGATGACTTAAATTTAAATATGCAAGGCATAAACTTAAACGTGCAAGCTTGAAAGTAAATATGCGAGGCATAAACTTAGACGTGCAAGCTTGAAGGTAAATATGCATGGTTCAATTCTTTATTTTAGTGCTCTTGGCCCAACAACAATCGACTTTAAGGCCGAAATAGATAGGCATTCGAGAAATTAATTAGGTGATAATGCAAGTTCAATTCTTTATTTTAGTGCTCTAGGCCCAACAACAATCGACTTTAAGGCCGAAATAGAAAGGCTTCGAGAATTAAATTAAGTGATGATACAAGTTCATTTTAATCTTTATGTTCTTAAGTGATAGCTAGAAAGTAAAGATGCATAGCAAGAATGTAAATATGAATGCAAGCATAAAATAAATTATGCAAGTTCATTTTATCTTTCTAGAGCTCTTAACAAGACTTTAAAGGAATTTAAACCATAACCCAAACCCATCCAAACAAGGTAAAGTCAAGCTTAGAGTTCTTAAAACTCAACATAATATTTTTAGGAAATCAAACCATGAAGCTTAGAAAATTTAAGGTAATGGCCGAAATCTTCAAGAAGAAAAAGGAACATTTTAAAACTCTAAAGTTCATGATCTTGATGATATATTAACACCAACATCATGAGTCCTCATCATTGAGTTCATAGAGCCATTTTAAAACATAATTAAAGCTAAAGTTCTCAAGAGTTCAAGAAAGGAAAAACTAAAAACATTTTTGCTCAAGAACAAAGATCAAGCTCTAGAGTTTGTTTCAAGTGATGAACATCATCATGAAACTCTCATCATCAAGCTCTCATTTCTTCATTCCCAAAGGCCCATGGCCGAAAATGGAAAGTAAAAAGGAATGGAAGAGAAGTTCTAAAAAGAGACAAGAGAAACTATGAACATCAAGCTTGAAACAAGAACTTTAAAGAAAAGAATACATGAAAGAAAATCCCTACTTGGTGTGATGAACTTGAAGATGGAAGAAGAAGATGAAGATGATGAAGAACTTTGAAGAGCTTGAAGAACTTGAAGAACACTAGAACTTTGAGAGAAAAGAAAAGCTTTGAGTGTTTCCTAAACTTAGCAAATGATCTAAAAGTGGTGCAAGCTCCTCAAGGCATTCTATTTATAGAGAAATGAAACAAATGGAGGGAGCTCATGGGGGAGAGTGGCTTCGCCATGAGGTGCAGAATGGAGGCTTCCATGAGTTCCATGAGGTGAGATAATGTGTTCTTTGAGGTATGGTGAGGTATGGTTCAAGGTATGGCTTCAAGCATGGTTCTTTGAGTGAGAAAACAATTTAATATGTGGTCAAAGGGGGAGGATGTGGTCGAAATGCATCAGCCCATGGGGAGGATTAGTTTGCATTTTAATTGTGGTTTAGAGTTGTGTTTAGGTGTATCTTTGATTATGCTTAAGATTAGGAATTTGTAAGAAAGTGTTTAGGTAAGGTAAATGGGTAATTAAGGTGGTCTAGACATAATTAAGGAGTGGTCTTGCACCATTAGTGAGTTAAATCCTCAATTTAGAGTCTAAACAACTCTAGACACATTTCCTTGATTTAAGGAATTGGAGAGAGAAAACACTATTCAAGATTCCAAGACTAGGAGTCTTGAGTTCTAAAAAGGGATTTAAGTTTAATCTAAGCAATTTTAGGTTCTAATTAACTTTAATAAATTATTTTGACTCTAGATTAATTAGGGAAATAAATTAATCTTCGTTTAGAGCCTAATATTGCTTAGGTTTGCTTAATTATGTCATTAAGCTCAAAAGCACTATTCTAGGGGCAAAATCGTAATTTTGCACTAAAACTGCTCGGGACCACCGGGACTTGAACAGAGACCTCTAGACACATGAAAACATGTTTTTAAACCTCTGGGGAAAGTTTCGGGCTCAAACGGCACCTTTACCCGCGTAAAAACGCTATAGGGGTATTTTGGTCATTTTGACCTAAACTCATGAAACGAAATTTTCGCTTCCGAAAGCATTCAAGGGCCATTTAATCCCCTTCAAACATTGAGTTGACCCTTCGAGGACGACCGAGTTGGTTACCCTCGAGTTCGGGTCAGGAAATGACCTCAGGGGCATTTTGGTCATTTCCCTCGGACAGAAAAATCGGGGTGTTACAAAAATATCCTATTGAAGATGGCCTGAACTATTTTGGCCTCAAATCTAGTGTAGAAATGACCTAGGGGTATTTTGGTCATTTTGCATAGTAGTAAAAATCGAGGCGTTACAGATGCTACTAGTAAAGAGGCATTATATTCTGGAGAAGACATTAGCAAAGGCCCATGCTTTGATTGAGAATATTGTGACGCTCCGATTTTTCCTACTTTACAAAATTACCAAAATGCCCCTAGGTAATTTTTGCACGAGTTTTGAGGCTGAATAAATCCTAATAGGGAATTCTAACATTAGAAAAAAGTTATACGAGACTTGGATACCATCTTGTGCAAAAATCACAAACCTCGATTTTTCATGTGCGAAATGACCAAAATGCTCCAGAAGTTATTTTTGCTCTGAAATCAAAGATAGCCAATCCTAGTTATCCTCAAGGGGTCAGTTTTATGTTTGAAGGGGATTATTTTTGTTATGTTGATGTTGTGGTAAAAATCTCAACTCCTGGTTTTTACCATATGTAAAATTACCAAATTACTTGTGGTAACTAAACGCCAGATTGATTAATTCTTGAACCCGGTTATCACCCAGGAAGCTTCAAATGTTATGTTAAAGTATGATTTGATATCTAGAAATGTTCAGGTAATTCTAGGAAGTTTTATGTGAAATGATCTTTTTACCCCTAGTTAATGCTTAATGAGTTTACTTAAGTAATTAACGCAATATTTGGCTCTATTTCAGTTCAAATTGTTTTCATCATTAACCTTGGATTAAAATTAATTATTAGAGGTTAAAAATAATTACCTAGGGTAATTATGGCCTAAGAATTGTTTAGAAAAAATTAATTTCCTTTCTTAATGACAAGAGCTCATAAAATCAATTATGTTAAGATTAAGATAAAGTCTAAATGCATTTTCTTTCTTATCTTGAGATTAGGACTTATGCAACTAATTTATTTTCAACTCAATTGTGATTAACTCCATTACTAGTATAAGATTACTCTTTTACCTTATCTTACTTGATTCTTACCAGTTACACAAAATTACCATTTACTAACTTACCACCTAATTATATGTGATATCCTACATGTCCTACCACTTATCAAAGAATTAAAATTGCTCCCCATTATTCCCTTGACAGCTGCAGCCTCCATGCTCCCATCATGTCCATGTTTCATTCTTTTTTCAAAAGAATTATGCACTACGTCATGAGATAATGCACTATATGATTAAATACACCTCAAATACATGTCCTACCATTCATGAAAATAAGAATTCTGCTCCCCATTACAGCCAAGGTGCAGCAGCCATACACCCTCCATTCACTCCTATATATATGTGTTTTGTAGCCAAAATGCACACACAAACACTTAGTCTTGCTATTTGAATTTTTGGTTGAAGTCTTACTCACAAAAATTGATAAAAAAATTCTACATTCTTTCAAGGAACATCAAACTTTCTTCTTATTCCTCATCCACCTTCAAGAAACTCTATTCTTGATATTCATCCAAGCTCTTAAGCTCAAACAAACACGTATCCACCATAAACCAACTCCTAAACACATAACCTTTCCATTACCAAAGACAAGAACATAAGAAAATCCATCCTCCATTCCAACCTCTCTTGGCTGAAACCTTCATTAGCTTTAGGACTAGATTTTTGGTTCCTGTTGCTCGTAGAAGATCAAGCCTTCTTTAATAAACAAGAAACAACTTGGTAGGGATTTTATTTCATGTTCTTTCTTAAGCTTTTCTCTTGTAAAATTCAATTCTTATGATTTAATAATGGCCATGGCTTCATGATGAGGAATCATGGTGGTGGTTGTGGATCTATCATATGAATGCCCTCTAAGGTTCAAGATTAAAATCTTGATGTCAAAAGATTAATGGAACAAGTAATAATCTTCTTTAAGTTGATTCTTTTTGAGCTTGATGATGAGTTTAAGAAATAAGGTTCTTGGAACCATGATAACAAAGAACTCCAAAGCTCACTTCCTTTTGTTAAGATTATTTGGAGTTAAAGAGTTTCATTCTCTAAAAGTTTTGAGTTTTGAGCTTAACAAGACATAAAATGAACTTGCATGCATGTTTATGTTTCAAGCTCTTGCATAATCATGTTAAATTCCAAGCCTTCCATATCATGTTTAAATTTCAAGTTATCACTTTAAAAGTTGAAGATAAGAAAATAGACTCAAGCCTTGCATATCATGTTTAAATTTCAAGCTTTGCATATCATGTTTATATTGTCATCACCTTAAATCTTAAAGATAAGAAAATAGACTTGCATATCATTTTTAAATTTCAAGCCTTGCATATCATGTTTATATTGTCATCACCTTAAATCTTAAAGATAAGAAAATAGACTTGCATATCATTTTTAAATTTCAAGCCTTGCATATCATGTTTAAATTTCAAGTTATCACTTTGAATTGAAGATAATAACATGGGCTTGCATTTCATGTTTTAATTCCAAACCTTGCACATCATGTTTATATTTCAAGTTATCATCTAATTCTTAAAGACTTAAAAATGGATTTGCATCTTCATATTTATATTTCAAGTATTGCACATCAAATACCATCCTCTTAGCATAAATTAAACTATTAAGTTCCTTTTTTCTCAAAGACCATCCTCTTAGCATATTCACCAAAAATCCAATCGACTCACCGGCTCCAGCAATGATCTGGTCACCAAACTACATCTCACTTATCGCCTATGAATGAGCTCAATTCTAACTAGTCGTCACTAGATTTAATATGGGGTAATAGAGGGGGTAATACATTATTTCCTTATTGGATCATTTCTTCTTCGAAATGCATCTTGTAACGCCTCGATTTTTCTATCTGAGAGGCAAATGACCAAAATGCCCCTGAGGTCATTTTCTGCTCGGAATTCAAGGATGGCCGGCCCAGCAGTCCTCGAAGGACCAACTCAATTTTTGAAGGGGATTGGATGGCCCTTGAATGGTTTCAGAAGCGAAAGTCTCATTTTTTGCAGTTTCGGGTCAAAATGACCAAAATACCTCTATAGCGTTTTTACGCGGGTAAAGGTGCCGTTTGAGCCTGAAACTTTCTCTGAAGGTTTAAAACAATATTTTTACATGTTTAAAAGTGTCTGTTTAAGTCCCGGTAGTCCCGGGTAGTTTTAGTGTAAAATTACAATTTTGCCCCTAGAATAGTGTTTTTGAGCTTAATGATGTAATTAAGCAAACCTAAGCAATATTAGGCTCTAATCAAAGATTAATTAATTTTCATAATTAATCTAGAGTCAAAATAAGCTATTAAAATTAATTAGAACCTAAAATTGCTTAGATTAGATTTAAATCTCTTTTTAAAACTCAAGATTCTAATCTTGAAATCTTGAATAATATTTTCTCTCTCCAATTCTTTAAATCATGGAATTGTGTCTAGAATTGTTTATGCACTAAAATGAGTTTATAACTCACTAATGATGCAAGACCATTCCTTAAACATGTCTTGACAACCTTGATTCCCCATTTTCTCACCTAAACACTTTCTTACAAATTCTTAATCTTATTCCTAATCAAAGATACACCTAAACACAACTCTAAACCACAATTAAAATGCAAGAAATCCCCCCTATGGCTGATGTAAGTTTCGGCCACTTCTCCCCCATTTGCATCACATGTTGATTTGTTTCTCACTCAAAAAACCATGCTTGACCCATACTTGCACCCATACTTGAACCCATACCTAACCATGCCTTCCACCATGCATTGAACCATACATTGGAGAAGATATTTTCTCTCCTCTTTGTGCTGTAAATGGCCAAAGCCTTCCTCCCCATTTACACATCTCATTTTGTTTCATTTCTCTATAAATAGCATGCTTGGGTGAACTTGCATCATTTTGGGTTCATTTACTAAGTGTAAGTTTTCAAAGAGCACTTCAAAGTTTCCTTTTTCTCTCAAAGTTCAAGTGTTCAAGTTCTTCAAGTTCTTCATCCTCTTCACTCATCTCAACCTCCAAATCACTTGGTAGGGATTTTCTTTCAAGAGTTTCTTTGCTTTAAGTTCTTAATCTAGTTATGTGTTCATAGTTTCTCTTGAATCTTTTTGGAACTTCTTTTCTTCTTCTCCTCATTCTTTATTTTGGCCATGAGCCTTGAAGAGCAAAGGAATAAGAGCTTGATGATGAGGGTTTCATGATGGTGTTCATCACTTGAACCAACCTCTAAAGCTTGATCTTTGTTCTTGAGTCAAAAATGTTTATAGTTTTTTCTTTCTTGAACCTTGAAATCTTTAACTTTGATGATGTTTTAATATGGTTCCATGAACTCAATGATGAGGACTCATCATGTTAGTGTTAATACATCATCAAGATCATGGTCTCTAGAGCTTCAAAATGGTTCTTTCTTGCTCTTAAGTTTCGGTTTCTTTCCTTTCCTTTTTCTCTAAAATTTCGGCCAACCAACTTGGGTGGTCCAACATGATAGCTTGATGATGAGAGTTCTAGTTGGTGACTTTGTGTTCACCACAAAGAAATCTCTAAAGCTTGAGTTTTCATAAAGGTGCTATAAAGTTCATTTATGGTTATATTTTCAATGAATGTTATCTTGAGTTCTAAGAACTCTAGACCTCACTTTACCTTGTCATGATGAATTTGGGTTAAGGTTAAAGTTCCTCTAAAAGTCTTGTAGGAGCTCTAATAAGAAATAAAATAAACTCGCATTCATATTTATATTCAAGCTTATGCATTGCATATTTACTTTGAGCTTTACATTCATATTTACTTTCCAAGCCATCACTTAAAGTTAAAGGATAAGGAATGGAGTGCATCTCATATTTACGTTTTCGTTTAGCATATTTACTTTTCATCACTAAAGAACATAAAGATTTAAAATGAGAGCTTGCATTATCACCTAAGTAATTCTCAAAGCCTTTCTATTTCGGCCTTAAAGTCGATTGATGCTGGGCCTAGAGCACTAAAATAAAGAAATGAACTTGCATGACATATTTATTTTAAGTCTTGCATATTTAAATTCCAAGCCTTGCATATTTACTTCAAGTCTTGGATATTTAAATTTCAAGCCTTGCATATTTATTTCAAGTCTTGCATATTTAAATTCCAAGCCTTGCATATTTAAATTCCAAGCCTTGCATATTTACTTCAAGTCTTGCATATTCAAATTTGAAGCCTTGCATATTTATTTCAAGTCTTGCATATCTAAATTCTAAGTCTTGCATATTTACTTTAAAGTTCTCACTTTGCTTTGTAACGAAGAATAAAAATGAAGTGCATAGCATGTTTAAATTATGTCATTACTTAAAGACCTTAGAGCTCAAAGGCTTGCCCATTTTATCTCAAGTTAAAGTTTAGTATGGAAGCATTCTTTGAATGCATAATTTCGGCCAAGTAACAATGATGAGCTTGGAATGAGCTCCATCTAGTTACAAGGGCCAACAACCTATGTTCTAGTATTTTCTTTAAGTTTGATGGGTTTTATAAAGCTATGACCAACAAGATTTGTAGTTTTATTCCTATTCTAAAGAGGTATTAAATTGGTTATTGACCTAAGGTTGTTTTTAGCCTCTTGATATAATAAAATGGTTTGCAAAGAGTTTTAGAAGTTTTAAAATGATTCCAAGGGAAACTAGCAACTTATATGTTTTAGAAACGTTAAATTATGTGTCTTTTGAACATTGAATAATTCGGTTCTGCCCTGATATGTTTGATGCTGTATAATGATGTTTTGATGTGTTAAAATGTATGAAAATGATATAGGATGAGGTAGGAATACTTCTATGCATGTTAGGGGAGAAACTAGCTTCGTAGGAAAACCGTAAAGTTGGAATTTAACGCGTGTTTAACCCCTTTAATCTTAATCAATGCCAAAATATTTTAGTACAATAACAATCAGTTTAGGATGGAATAATCATGAAAAATTCAGTTACATTTAAAGTATGATTGAATTTTAGCACTTATAGAGAAACTAGTAACTAGAAAACCATAAAAGTACAATTCTAGAACTCCTAGAACATTTAAATTCTAGATTCTGTCCAGCAACCTCATAATATGGTAAACATGGTTTATAATTAGTTCTTAGGCATAGGAATGCCTCATAATTGGTTTAGATTTAATTTATAGCGCCTTAGGCAAAGACGGAACCAAGAAAGGGTCTAAAATGTAAGTTCTAGAACCCCGTAATCATAAGGTATAACTCTACCCAGATTTATTAAAGAGCATAAATGATATTAAGATTTTTTAGAAGAGAATCCTTATGTGCATAAGAGGTTGATAGAGAATGATAGAATAATTACATCTCAAGTTTAAGGCTCGTAAGGGTCAAAGCATAAGATACCGTAGGATCAAAAGCATAATGAGTTTCAACGTTGCATGTGAACGCATGTTTTATGTGAGAATGATTATGTAAACGGATGGAATTATGATTGAGGATGCATGTTTCATTTGTTTATGTGGCATAAAGTAAATTTGGAAGAAATCCGGCATGCTGCTGTTGTGCTACCGAATTTCTAACAAATTTGGGGACTTAGAAAGTTTTTGAAAACCTATGAGGTTCTTTTAATGAGATATGAGGTACTAAGATGGGTTCTTGGATGACACCGGTTCGGCCGAGCACCCCTAAGAAATGCCCCCTAGCCCGTACTGGATAAGTCGGGATTATGATTATGATACGCTTATCGGGATTGATAAGTAAGAACTAGTGATGACTAGTTAAGGTATGAGCTCATAACCTAGAGATGTGACACGTTCTGGGTGACACCGGTTCGGCCGAACATCCCCAGAACGAATGTCTTTTAGGGTGGCCCGTGAGGAAGTAAAGTATGATGATTATGTCAGAAAGTTTTCCCATTTGAGATTTCAATTGCCACTTTATGCCACTATTATGATGTTCTTAATGTTATGATTACTATTCTTGCATTAAGTAGAGCCATGCATACATACTTTAATATATTGCATCCATGACATTAAGAATCATACTAAAATGAATGGAACTTGGCTAACTACGTTTCAAAAGCTTAAAAATGGACTTAATGCATGCTCACTTATTTTGTACACTAAACCCAAGGTTCCTAAGGACGTAGATGATAACACCTAGGTAATACGAGGCCCTACTGAGATTCTTTAGCAAGATTCTCACTCTTTCTATCTTTTCTTCCTGTCACGTTTTCAGATGGCGACGTTCGTAGTTTTTGTGAACACCCCGACGTGGGAGGTGCATTATGATCCGGAGCACGGATCATACCATTTTGAGGGACAGTGCACAGTGCGAGTCTTCATATTCATTGGACGTGTAACATCCTCCCAAGTACAACGTCATCCTTAAGTCATGAAATCAGACTCGAGAGTTGTTACTTATAAATTAGTAGACCTTTCATAATTATCTATAGCCAGTTTGATTGATTTGCGACATAACTATGTCATAGTTCTATTGAAATAAATATATATAGCAAGGAAAACCAAAACATTTATTTAATACAAGGTTAAGTACACTAGGGAAGCTCTTCTATGAGCTTAACACATCCGTTCTCTATTACATTTACATATATATAACCACAATACAGTTATGGTAAAATAAACACATCCACTACTAAACTACTGCAACTCCAGTATAGTTTTTCTTGTAGTGTCTTCACCGTTCTTTGGATCAACCTGGAGACGACACGGGAACACACAAAATAGGGGTGAGAATTTTATAATTCTCAGTAGGGCAACTCCCCCTAATACACAATCATAATGTCATCGCCATCGTCCCAGCCACTTCGGTTTATAAAAAAAAGTGATCAAGCATTACATAATAACGGTTCATTTTTAAAGTTCCAAATCATATTTCCAAAGTGGGTTGTTTTTAAGAATCAATCACTTGTACACATTTATCATAAGCTCATAATCATAGTAAATAATGTCAATCAAAATGATTTGACATGATACAAATATGTATATACCAAAAATAGAGAAATTATCTTTAATTGCCCTTGATAAATCGAAGAAGATCTCATTTTTTTCTCTATCTGCCCTCGACAAGTTGAAAGGATCTCATCTCTCTCTATTTGCCCTCGACAAGTCAAAAGGATCTCATCTCTCTCTAATTACCCTCGATAAGTCGAAAGGATCTTATGTTTCTCTATTTGCCCTTGACAAGTCATAGGGGATCTCATGTTTCTTATTTGCCCTTGACAAGTCAAAGAGGATCTTATATTTATTTATGGTTACAGAACTTAATTCAATATATCATTCACTTTCTTTCCAATGAATGTATAAAACACATATAGGCATTCATTCACATTGTGATTTCAATCATGCCTCATAAACCAATATTTACTTGCTCTAGTGTGCATTTATACATCACAAGTCACATGGCCAAATACTTTAACATCAAGTATTCATGTCATACTAGAACCAAAATACCATTACATTATCAATTCAAGTCTTTGATTCATTTCCAGCAAGTCGGCAGATTTCACACCATTGTAGCACAAATTTATTTGCATATCAAACAATCAATTTAGAGGCTATAAAAATTAGTCAAGACACTTCAATGTACTCCCAAGGTTCTGTAAAAATTTCAGAGTAAAAAGAGTTCTCTAACTATATTAACAAAATTAGACAAATTTGGTGGTCAGAAACCACTCAACCTCAGCTCAAGAACCAAAATTCATAATTTTTAACCCTAGAAATTGAACCCAGAAAATTTGAAATAAAAATCGTGGTAAAACCTCAATATGTCTCTAATACACATTAAAAATTTCAAGTGATAATTCCATCATTGATTATGGTAACAAAATTAGCGAAATTTACAGCTTTTGTTCCAACACTTTAGGCAGCATATGCTTAATTTCGGTTCTTGATTTTTCTAAGGTAGTTTGACTCAAAATAAAAACCCAAGAAAATTCATGGAACTAGCTCAAGATGTTAGCTCCAACATATATTGTTTTCAGATCACGAAAATGTCCACAACAAGCCCAGAAAATTCGTGAACAAATACTGTCTGTACAAAAACCGAAATTCCAGCAACATGGCTCAAAATCTCTTTTGATAAAAATGACTTTTCCACAGCCCCAAACACTCCACCAAATTGAAAACATCAATATCTATCTATCATCAATCAATACATCCAGAATTTCCAGCCAAAACCAATCAGAGAAATTAAAAACAAATTTTGAAAGAAAAGAAAACAAATAAAGCCCTACTTTTGGTGTCTTTTAGATCCTTGACTCCAAGGTTGATTCCTTCCACTTCAAAGCTCCTAAACCCACACCAAACCCTTCCTTAGGCAAAGGAGTATAAGATGTCAAAGTGAGGAATTGAAATTTCAATCGGTTAGAATGGTAGCTATTGATGTGTAGAACAAGTTTTATGAAGGAACTTGGAAGTTTTATCAACTCTAGGTTAAGGTTTTTGAGGTTGGAAATCAATTTTGGAGCTTTTAAGAACAAGGAATGGAGGTTTCTGTTGTTGCCCCTTTGATGGCCGAGAATGGAGAGTGAAAAATGACAAAGTTGGTGGCTTTAAATGATTATATGTTAGTTTAATCTTTATCTAATATAAAATCCAAACTTTTCTTACACGAAAGCAAGATAAATGGCTATGATTTAATCTTGTAATTCAAGATTAAATCTTAGCCTTACACTTGGTATATAAAGGATAGACACTATCCTTTAATAAGATTAAACTATCTTTCGGTATTAGAAATCGCACACCGAAATTCACCGAACGGGTAAAACAATATACCCGAGTAACCAAACATTGCCCGAAAATTAATTCTGGGTATAAAATCTTTATTTCTACCTATTTCTAACCATAATCATATAATTTCTCAATTTTGGGCATCTCCGAGTCCCAATTTTAGGATTTCGGCTGTTTCGGCGGGCCTGCGGGGCTCGCAAAACACTATTCACTTTTTTTTTTTACAAATCCGTTGGATCGTCCTCATCATTGTTCAAAGTATCAAATTTTTGAAATTATGACTAATAAAGCTTAAATTAATTTTTAAATAGTTTTTAGGGTGTTACAGGATGTCCTTTCACTCACCCCATACATACCCATCGCTTCTCCCCGACAGCACCCTATGGCAACGACGAGCGGGTTTTTGAGTGCGCGCGTACGCACAATGAGAGATTGCTTCGCATGCACACCGCCGCTTCAGCCATGCGTGACTATCCCGACTACGTGCCCCGGACGTACTTCTCGGAGACCGACTCGTCGGAGGACCCGCCTACCCATCTGTACAGAGAGAGCTCTGCCTCCACTCCACCACTGATGAGGGAGGGCAGTGAGGACACCGTGACTCAGCCTCGGCTAGCACGACGACTGGAGATGCGGCCACGTCGTGGGGGTCATTCCTGATCCCCACTTCGCCTTTACACGCCGGAGGAGCTCGCCCAGTTTGCCGGATATGTGCCTCGTTCGCGGGACGGACGTCAGTACGAGGTAACGGATGACCGATAGAGTACCCGGGTAGTGCATACACCACTTAGATGAGGATAAACCTTCTTTTGTTTAGAGGTTATCCCTTAGTTACACTTAGGTAGGGGAGTTTGCTTTTATGTTTTCCGTCGCACTTTCCTTGTATTTTCCTTTTGATGTATTCGTTTACCATTGTACTAAACTAAGTCCCACTCTCCTTAAGTGGACATATCATATTATATAAATATGCAGTTCAGTTTTATCGTGATGTGTCTTTACTTGCTTTATGTTATGATATTATGAGATGCTTGCTTTAGTTCCTTGCGTGCTTCATAGTTTATCGTGTCGCGCGGCTCTCACTTTGCTTTTATAATTCAAAAAAAATTTACCATTATTTATGCTAAGTATTTTAAAGTAATAAGGAAACTATAACGTAACAGACTAATGATTAACCTAAATATGTTCTAGAGTATTGAGTTAAAAATTAGGATGTTACCGCATCTACTGGCATCCAGTGCACAGTGATATTGTCCGCTTCGGCATGCTTGATGTCCATACCCCCCACAGTTTTGCTTTCTCCTCACCGTAGCATGAGAAATGCGTTTCGACATGCTATGCATGAATGCAACACATGTTCTTAAATATCATCATGACATATCATTCAATACTTTATGCTTATTAATTCACTATCATCATAGCATGCCACAAAACATATAGAGTATGCGCATTCAATCATAATTCCATATTCAAAATTAAACCATTAGAGTTATATAAATATATTCTTCATAACACATGCATCAATACTAACGAACTTCATTATGTTACACAACTCACAAAGCTTCATGTCTTTGACCCTCACGGGTATTAAACTTGCAATCTAGCCAACCTATTATTTGTTTTTAACTTTTTATGCTCCTATAGGTGCACGACTAATAATTCTCACTTATTTTTATGATCCCAAACAAATCTGGACAGCATCATAAGAATGTGGGCAGATTTGATATCATTTAATTACGGGGTTCTAGAAACTATGTCTTAGACCCTTTCTAAGTTTCGTCTTCGCCTAAGGCACTATAATCAATTCCTAAACCAATTATGAGTATATCCCACACATTTACCAAGTATTCAACTACCTAATACAGAATTGTCATGTCTTTAAAACAGAAATTATAATCTACATCTTTAAGGTTCTGGAATTCACGTTTCTATGGTTTTCTAGTTACTAGTTTCTCTCTAAGTGCTAGAAATCATTCTTACACCAACAGTTACCCAGTTTATCATAGTTAAACCATCCCAAATAGAATTTTATCATACTAAAACAGTTTTGATACTGTCTAAGTTAATTAGGCCAAAGATCTCTAAAATCACAACTTTACGATTTCTTAGTTAAACTAGCTTTTTGTCAAACATGCATAGAGTAGTCTCCACTCCAATGCTCATCAATTTATGCACATTCTAACATACTAAACATCACCAAACAGTAGCAATCATGCCAAGGTAGAACCGAAAACACATAATATCATATCAAGCACAGAATTTCATTTTCAATACACATAAGATACTAGTTTCTCATGGAATCATTTTAGGGCTCCTAAAACTCTTTGTAAACCAACTTATTTCATTAAAATCATCATAAAATAAATAAGGGCAGCAACTATTTTAACTGGTTCATGGTTGGAATTTAAAACGTAAAATCATACTTGAGATATTCTTTGAGTTCACCTATGCTTAAGAAAATCCTAAGACATAGATTTTTAGCACTTGTGACTAGATGAAACTCACGCCAAGTTCATCCTTATCACATGGCCAAATTTTGCATTTAAGAGAATGCTCCTACATCCAACCTTTTCTTGAGATAAATGGATAAGTCTTTGAGCTCTAGAATCTTTAAGTGATAGTAAGAGCATAAACATGATATGTACTTCATTTTATTCTTCATTAGAAAAGTAAAGTGAGGGCTCAAAGTAAATATGAGATGTAACTTCATTCTTATCTTTACGTTTGAGTGGTGACTTGAAAAATAAATATGCTAGATAAGGAAACGTAAACATGAATGCAAGTCCAATTTTTTATTTTAGTTCTCTAGGCTCCATAACAATTGAGTTTAAGGCCGAAATAGGCGAGCTTTGAGATTAATTATTAGGTGATATGGAAATACAAACTCTTGTTTTAATCTTTAACCTTTAGGTGATGGCATGAAACGTAAAGATGCTAGGCAAGAAATGTAAATATGAATGCAAGTTCATTTTATATTCTTTATTAGAGCTCATACAAGACTTTAAAGAAATATAAACCTCAATCCAACACATATCTTAACAAGGCAAAGTGAGCTTTAGAGTTCTTTGTACCAAGGTTTTCAAAGAGACCTTATGGTTTGAACATCATCATCAAGCTCAAGGAAATGGGCTTAAGGTATTCAAATCATCTAACAACTTTCTTTAATCAAAACCTTGAATCATCAAAGAAAAGGAAATAAGGCCAAAGCCTAGAGGAAAGAAAAGGAAAAAGGAAACTGAAACCAAGGTTGAAGAAAAGGAAAGGAAAACCCAAAAATGTGTTAAGATCAAAACTAAGTTTCAAGGTTTAGAGGTTTCTCAAATGATAACCATAGGACCATTATCTTGAAACCTCATTATCAAGCCAACATTTTCTTTTAAAAGAAAGGCTCCATGGCCGAAAATCAAAGAGAAGAAAAGAAGTTCTAAAAGCCAAGAAAATCTAACAAAAACTTATCTTTAACAAAGCTTTAGAAGACAAAACTTTAAAGAATAAAATCCCTACCAAGGTATGTTTTCTTGGAGATGAAAAGGACTTGATCTTGAGAAAAGGTTGAAAGGAAAATCTTCCTTGAAGCTTGATGGTATATTCGGCCAAAGAGGAAAAGAAAGGAAGAAAGTTGTGGTTCTTGAACTTGATCCTTAGAAAGGCAGGGCTAAGTGTTTAGAAGGTTGTGTATGGTTGAGAAATGGTGGTTCTTGGTGAGTAAGAAAAAGAAGAAGAAGGAGATGAAAGAACTCTTGAACTCTTGAGAGAAAAAGAAAGAACTTAGAACTACTCTTGAAGCTAAACTTAGCAAATGAACCAAAGTGGAACCAAGTCCATCTAGACATGGTATTTATAGAAAAACAACATCAAGGGTGTAAGAATGGAGGGAGTGGCCGAAATCTCATGGAGGGAAAAGGAAGAAAATATCTCTTTGTAAGTATGGTGTAGGCATGGCTAGGTATAGTGAGGTATGGTCTCAAGTATGGCTTCAAGTATGGCGAAGTATGGCCTTTGATTTGGAATTGAAATAAATTAATTCTCTTAAATAGAGGAGGAGGAGGAGTGGCAGTTTTTCTTCTTAATTAGGGGAGGAAAATCACAATTTAATGTGTATTAGGAGTAAGCTTAGGGGTAGTATTTGATTAGGCCAAAGATTAGAGTTTTGTGACTAAGTGTTTAGGTAAGTAAGTAGGCAATTAGGGCCATATAAGACTAGATTAGAAGGTGGTTTCTCTAAATTAATAATGTCAAACTTCATTAACTTGGAATCCAATGCCAACATGTTTCCTTGATTTAGGGAATTGGAGAGAGAAAACACTATTTCTAGATTCCTTTCTCAAAGAATTAAAACTAGAAAAGAGTTTTGAGTTTCTCTAAGCAATCTTAGGTTCTAATTAACTTTAATTAATTATTTTGACTCTAAATTAGTAATTAGAATTTACTAATCTTTAATTAGAGCCTAATATTGTTTATGTTTTGCTTATCATATCATTAGGCCTAAAATGTACTATGTAGGGGCAAAATCGTAATTTTTTACAAAAACTGTCGGGACCACCGGGACCCAAACAAAGGGCACTAAACACATAAAAACATCATTTTAAACCTTCTGGGAAAGTTTCGGGCTCAATCGGCACTTATACCCGTGTAAAAACGTTATAGGGGTATTTTGGTCATTTTGACCCCAAATCTTAGAAAACGAGATTTTCATTTCTGGAACCATTCAAAAACCATCTAATCCCCTTCAAACATTGGGTTGACCCTTCAAGGACCGCCAGGTCGGCTATCCTCGAATTTCGGGTGGAAAATGACCTCAGGGGCATTTTGGTCATTGTCTCTCAGATAGAAAAATCAAGGTGTTATTGTTTGTGTCAAGATATTCCATGGTTTTTATAGATGTTGTGATGTGGTTTATATGATCACTATTATTAGATGTGTACTTGCCACTATCCTTGCGTACACATGGCTTGCATTTTAGAGTTTTAAATAAAAAAAAAAAGTTACCCATATTTTCACTAAGGTATTTTTCAAGAGTTTGAGTTAAAACCTGGAACAAAAAAGTAATGACTAATAATTAACTTAAATACGACCTAGGCGTGTTGGGTTAAATATTAGGGTGTTATAAACATGGTTGCAAATTTTCAGTAATTTGGCTCCAAGGCAACCACAACTACTCGAGGCTTTAATGACGTGAGCTAGCCAGAGAATCCATTGTTGACCCAGACTTACAACAACTTTTTGGCCTTATGCAGCAATTAATGGTAAGCTAGACAGCAACTCCAATGGTTCCAAAAATATGTGGCATATGTATCTCACATGACCATCATACTAACATGTGCCCAACAATACAAGAAGACTCAACCACTAGGGTAGCAGCAACAACCCTTTCCAGAATTACTACAAAAAATAGGTAAATTATGGCAGTTATTTTGTTAATTGTGGTAGTTACAACCGCCTTTTTCCACAATAATGGTGATTTAAGGAACTGTTGTAATTACCAATGCCATTTGGTCAATTACGGAGGTTTTCAACGAACCACCACTGCATATGTAAATTAGGGCGGTTCTAAACCACCACAATAAACCATAATAGCCGCCACTACATAGGTAAATTAGGGCAGTCCTAAACGGCCACAATTTTCATTATATTTAAAAAAAATTATTACTGTGGTTCGAAACCATCGCAATGTGCCTCATATTTTTTAAAAAAAAGTAATTAGTATTTCTAGTAGTTTAAAACCGCCGTATTGTTTGCTACAGCAGGAAAAAAAATATCATCACAAGTAAAGTATAATTAAAAACCAATTCATAATTTTATATTCCTCTATAACATAGTATTAATCTTGAGGTAAATACAATTGGAAAAAAATACTATTAATAGGCAAGTCTTGATATCTACCAATGACATAAAAAATTCAAGATAAACTAAGGAAAAGTCAATTGTCTATAATAATAGGCGCCATTGAATGCCTTAGTTTTCATCTAGAGGAATAAATGCCACTGAATGCCTCCACTCGTCTTCATGGCCTCCTTCACATTTAGGCCAAATGTAACTAACCCTACCCATAACAAATGAGGGATATAGTTATAATAAATCAAAACATGGGATCCAAAATTACCACAGGCTTGCTTGATTTTTCCAAACAGGAGAGAGCTGTTTTCCAAGGTAGTGGAGATATAGATTGTTTAAGTAGCAAATGGTGGACAACATCTTGCAAAAAGAACAAGTCTAATGTAAATTTTCTAAACTTGGTCTTAATGACAAATTTATAAAAGTTTTAGTTGAAGGCAGTAACTAATTCTTTTTCTCCTATTTATTTTTTTACACAGCCTTGCAAATGTGTACCAACAGCAAGAACCTTTTTCTTAACCACTATTATATTATGTGTTCCAAGCAGATGGCTTTGCAAAATGTGTAATTAAGATTGCAAAATCTTTTTAAATGGTTTCACATGTAGTTTTTCTTGGCCTATCTTTATCTCTAGCTATTGGACTACTTGCAATCTGATCTACTCTCCTTGCTGCTGGAGCTTATAAAGTTAGAACTCAAAAAGAAAGAAAGAACATCTTGATTTTCTAAACTAATAGATGAACCAAAACAATTATTCTAAAGCAAAATATAGTTTCAAATGGAGGGGGCAAAAGTTTATCTAACAAGCTTCTTTTTCCTTTATTTCCACAAGGAAGAAACATAGCATAACTAAATTCAAATCACCAAGATAATAGATCAAATTTTTAGTTCCAACCAGTTCAAAAACTATTCTAGTTCCAACCATGATGCATATAATGATGAAATGATCATAACAAAGCTCAATACAAATTTTGACAGAGATATCCAATGATAAAACAGAGTTTAAACTTGAACAAATTAGTTTTTAGTTTAAAAATGAACTAAATTTTCCAATTTCATAAATTAAAAAAAGGAAAAAAAAAGCAAAAGTAGGAATGGTTATTGGAAATACCTTTTGAATTGTAATATTGATTCTCAATATCAACATCTTGCTTCTTATCTGAGTACTCAAATCCATAGTCCTTCATATCCACATCTGCAGCATAATAGAAACAAGCACTTAGTGCTTTCAACTCAATTGGATAAAAAACAAAAAATTAAACAACCAATATGACTATGTATTTCAACCAAACCTCACAGAGTCAGAATCGGCTAATGTCATGACAACTAGACAGTTGGTGCACATTTTGCACATAAGATTGCCTGAGCTATTAAAATTTTAAAATATCTACTAATCCCACAACCAGATAAACCAAACCAAATTTCATACCATTTCACATAAAGATTATGTGTAACATCCTCCTAAGTACAACCTCATCCTTAAGTTATGATGTCATACTCGAGAGTTATTACTTCTAAGTTTGCGAACCTTTTTGTTTTAAAATATCTATAGCCAGTTTGGTTAGTTCGCGAGATAACTAGGTCATAATTATACTAAAATATATAGCAATGAAACCAAACTATTTATTTAATACAAAGTTAAGTACATAAGGGAAGCTCTTCTATGAGCTTTAACACACCTTTGTTCTCTAGCATATTTACACACAAGTTCATTCCACTAAATACAACATAATAAAAGTATTAACTACTACACTATTGCACTTCTGAGTTCTTTTACATAGCAGTCCCTTGGTCCTCTGCGTCAACCTGGAGACGACATGGGAACACAAAAACATAGGGGTGAGAATTAAACAATTCTCAGTAGGGTAACTCCCCAATTACAAATTCATAATGTCATCGTCATCGCCCCAACCACTTCGATTTATTAAGAAAGCATGAGCATGCAATATGTACATACCAAATGTTCATTTTAAAGTTATAAAATCACCTTTCTGAAGTGGGTCTATTTTATCATTCAATCACTTAAAACATGTATTTCATAACATTCAACATCATAGGAATTCCTTCAAGACTAATAATTTAACAAGATATACATATACATATGCCAATTACAATGATCTTTTTGTGCCCTTGACATAATAAAGGAGACTTTTCCGTGCTCTAATGGGGAATTTTTATGCCCTATTGGAGACCTCTTCGTGCCCTACTGGGGACCTCTTCATGCCCTACTAGGGACCTCTTCATGCCCTTTTTATACTAAAGGGGACTTCATTGTTCACTTAGCATATACATCACCCTCAAGCTCACATATACATGCATCACATTTCTATATGCATGAACATAATTGTCTGATCTCATAATACTTCAAACCTATATATATTATTCATTCATTCCTTATAACATAATCTTGGAAGTTCATGGCATGCATTCATACACATCAACTTGAACCAAATGCCATTAGGTCATTAATTCAAGGCATCATCACAACTTCAGCACATTGGCAGATTTTTCACTCAAGTAGCAAAATTTATTTCTCATACCAAATGATTAATTAAAATGCTGTAAAAATTCTCAATGACACCTCAATGTGTACACAAGGTTCCATAAAAATTTCATAACAAAAAGAATTCTCTAAATATGCCAACAAAATTAGACAACTTTGGAGGTTAGAAACCCCCTATTTACAGCCAACAGCCATAGTTCCCAATTTTATTACCCTACCAAATGATCATATAAAATCATATAAAAATTCAGGTTGGACTTCAACATGTCCTTAATATCCTGTAAAAATTTTAGCTCATAATTCGATCATTTACTAGGTTAATAAAATGTCACAATTTCACAGATTCAGATTCAACATTTCAGGCAGCATAGTTACAACTTCAGTTCTTGAATTTTTCAAGGCATTAGGAATCAAAACCAGAGCTCAAGAAAATTCATGGAACTATCCTAGGATGTTACCTTCAACATATAATTTTTATAACTCATGAAAACATCCACAATTCCCTCATAAAATTCGTGAACAATCACTGCCAGCAGGAAAACCGAAAATCCAGCAAACCACTTCAGAATCTCTTTTGATAAAAATGATTTTTCCACAACCCCAAACACCCCACCAAAATTAACACATCAATATCATCATATTATAAACCAATAAATCCAGAAATTTCGGACCAAACACAATCAAAAAAGTCCAGCATAAAATTGGAAAGAAAAGGTCAAAGAAAACCCTACTTGTGAAGCTTTAAGGCTTCTAACTCCAAGGGATCTTTCAAAAATGATTTTTCTTACTTCAAGCCTTCCAAACAGCACCTAATCCTTCCTTAAACAGTAGATAATGATAGCTCAGGGTTTAGTGTAACACCCCGATTTTTCTGTCCGAGGGAAATGACCAAAATGCCCCTGAGGTCATTTCCTGACCCGAACTCGAGGGTAACCAACTCGGTCATCCTCGAAGGGTCAACTCAATGTTTGAAGGGGATTGAATGGCCTTTGAATGCTCCCGGAAGCAAAAATCTCGTTTCATGATTTGGTCAAAATGACCAAAATACCCTTGTAGCGTTTTACGCGGGTAAAGGTGCCGTTTGAGCCCGAAACTTTCCCCAGAGGTTTAAAAACACGTTTTCATGTGTCTAGAGGTCTCTGTTCAAGTCCCGGTGGTCCCGGGCAGTTTTAGTGCAAAATTACGATTTTGCCCCTAGGATAGTGTTTTTGAGCTTAATGACGTAATTAAGCAAACCTAAGCAATATTAGGCTCTAAACGAAGATTAATTTATTTCCCTAATTAATCTAGAGCCAAAATAATTTATTGAAGTTAATTAGAACCTAAAATTGCTTAGATTAAACTTAAATCCCTTTTTAGAACTCAAGACTCCTAGTCTTGGAATCTTGAATAGTGTTTTCTCTCTCCAATTCCTTAAATCAAGGAAATGTGTCTAGAGTTGTTTAGACTCTAAATTGAGGATTTAACTCACTAATGGTGCAAGACCACTCCTTAATTATGTCTAGACCACCTTAATTATCCATTTTCCTTACCTAAACACTTTCTTACAAATTCCTAATCTTAAGCATAATCAAAGATACACCTAAACACAACTCTAAACCACAATTAAAATGCAAGAAATCCTCCCCCATGGGCTGATGCATTTCGGCCACCTCATCCCCCTTTGACCACATGTTAAATTATTTTCTCACTCAAAGAACCATGCTTGAGGCCATACCTTGAACCATACCTCACCATACTTTGAACCATACCTCACCATGCCTCAAGACCACATTATCTCACCTCATGGAACTCATGGTCTCCCTCCCCATCTGATGGCCGAAACCTCCTCCTCACTTTGCACCCTCCATTTGCTTCATTTCTCTATAAATAGATGGCCTTGGGAAGCTTGCACCACTTTTAGATCATTTGCTAAGTTTAGGAACACTCAAAGCTTTTCTTTTTCCCTCAAAGTTCTAGTGTTCTTCAAGTTCTTCAAGCTCTTCAAAGTTCTTCATCATCTTCATCTTCTTCTTCCATCTTCAAGTTCATCACACCAAGTAGGGATTTTCTTTCATGTATTCTTTTCTTTAAAGTTCTTGTTTCAAGCTTGATGTTCATAGTTTCTCTTGTTTCTCTTTAGAACTTCATTTCCACTCCTTTTTCCTTTTCATTTTTCGGCCATAGGCCTTGGAGAACAAAGGAATGAGAGCTTGATGATGAGAGTTTCATGATGATGTTCATCACTTGAAACAAACTCTAGAGCTTGATCTTTGTTCTTGAGCAAAAATGTTTTTAGTTTTTCTTTTCTTGAACTCTTAAGAACTTTAGCTTTGATGATGGTTTTAAATGGCTCTATGAACTCAATGATGAGGACTCATGATGTTGGTGTTAATATATCACCAAGATCATGAACTCTAGAGTTTTAAAGTGTTCCTTTTTCTTCTTGAAGATTTCGGCCATTTCCTTAAATTTTTCTAAGCTTCATGGTTTGATTTCCTAAAAATATTATGTTAAGTTTTAAAGAACTCTAAGCTTGACTTTACCTTGTTTGGATGAGTTTGGGTTATGGTTTAAATTCCTTTAAAGTCTTGTTAAGAGCTCTAGAAAGATAAAATGAACTTGCATAATTTATTTTATGCTTACATCCATATTTACATTCTTGCTATGCATCTTTGCTTTCTAGCTATCACCTAAGAACATAAAGATTAAAATGGAACTTGTATCGTCACTTAATTTAATTCTCGAAGCCTTTCTATTTCGGCCTTAAAGTCGATTGTTGTTAGGCCTAGAGCACTAAAATTAAGAATTGAACTTGCATTATCACCTAATTAATTTCTCGAATGCCTATCTATTTCGGCCTTAAAGTCGATTGTTGTTGGGCCAAGAGCACTAAAATAAAGAATTGAACCTCGCATATTTACTTTCAAGCTTGCACGTTTAAGTTTATGTCTTGCATATTTAAATTTAAGTCATCGCTTTACTTTGTAAGCAAGATTAAAAATCAAAGGCATGAGCACGTTTAGTTTATGTCGTAACTTAAGAACCTAGAGCTCAAAGACTTGCCCATTTCATTCCAAGATAAAGTTAAATGTGATGTATTCCTTGAATGCATAATTTCGGCCAAAGTAGTGATGATGGACTCACAATGAGTTTCCATCTAGCTACTAGGACCAATAGTCTATGTTTAAGTTTTTCCTCAAAGCTTTACAAATCTTTATAAGGTTATGTTATCACAAGTTGTGATTTTATTATCTTTTAGGGGATGGAATATGTTTTGGTCAGTGACCTAAGGCTTCACTTAGCCTCTTGAGGAATTAAAATGTTTTGCAAAGAGTTTTAGAAGTTCTAGATTGATTCCGAGAGAAACTAGTTAACTTATGTACCTAAGAATGTCAATTTAACTCTCTCATTTAAGTTAAATGTTTTTGGTTCTGATGTGATGAGTGTGATGCTGTATGATGATGTTTTGATGTGTTGGAATGTGTGAAAATATCATGTGATGATGTAGAAGCAATCCTATGCATGATAGGTAAGAAACTAGCTAACTAGAAATACCGTAAAGCTAGAATTTAACGTAGTTTTGGCCCATTTGTTTTTGGAACTTATCCAAACTGTTTTAATGGGAACATAATCAGATTTAGATTGTTTAGACATGAAAAACTTGGTAACATTTGGATTAGAATTGAATTCTAGTACCTACGGGGAAACTAGTAACTAGAAAACCGTAAAAGTGCAAGTTTAGAACTCTTAGAACATTTAATTTTCTAGATTCTGTCCAGCACCCTTACAACATGATAAACATGATTAATAATTAATCCTTAAGCATAGGAATGCCTCATAATTGATTTAGATTTAATATATAGCGCCTTCGGCGAAAACGGAACTGAGAAAGGGTCTAAAACGTAAGTTCTAGAACCCCGTAAATACAAGTTAGAGATTCTGCCCTATGCTTTTCAGATTTAAGTATGAACATGAGGATTAGGAATGATGATTAATTATGAACCCTTAGGTGCATAAAAATGAGCGTCGGATGTTAGAGAATTATATCTCAAGATTAAGACCCGTAAGGGTCAAAGCATAAGCTACCGTAAGGATAAACGGTTGAATGTTCCATGATGATGTATGTTATGTAAATGATGATGATGATATTCATATGAGGAATTCATGAGGATATATGTTTTATTACGAGAACAACTTGAGCATGTGATCTCTGATGAGAGCGTATAGTATTGATGTGTTGATGCTCCCGCCACGATGCGTTATGTAAAATTATGATATTATGATGCTTATGATGCATACGATGAATATGATGCCTTATGTTGATGTTGAATGACTATGCATGCTCTATATGTTTCGTGGCATAAAGCAAGTTTGAAGGAAATCCGGTGTATGTCGTTCTGTGCGAATTTCCCATCAAACTTGAGAATTTGAGAAAAGTTTGTGAAAACTCCTGGTGACACCGGTTCCGAGCACCCCAGATAGGTTCTGGTGACACCGGTTCGACCGAGCACCCCGAGCGGATGTGACAAATCTTGAGGACGCATTTCTCCCCGCTACGGTGGGGAGGAAACAAATCCGTGAGGGTATTGATATTGAGCTTGCCAAAGCGGACAATTATTGTGTACTAGATACCCAGAGAGCCTTTCAAAGAAGGAAATGATCCTAAGATAGGTGATCCGAGAAATTTATGTATACCCCCTCTATTAGCCCATATTAAATCTAGTGACGACTAGTTAGGAATGAGCTCATTCCTAGGCGATAGGTGAGATGTAGTTTGGTGACCAGATTATCGCCCGTGAATCGGTTGGACTTTTGGTGGATATGTTAAAAGGGTGGTCTTTAAGAAAAAAGAACTTAAGAGTTTTACTTATAAGAAAGATATCACATGAAAATTTCTATGCCTCTTTATGCCACATATATGATTCTTGTTTCTTTATGATGTGCCCAAGTATTACGATTTTCGTGTTAATGTGCATATGGTATTTGTCATGCATTCATCAAATATCTGTTGCATTCATGTCATTAAGACACATACTAAAGACACCCACTTGGATAAATAGAGTTGTAAAGCCTAAAACCAATCCTTATGCATGTACACCTTTTTCATAATTAAACCGAGGTGGTGGGGACGGCAGCGATGACACTAGTGTTAGAGTCGGGAATCCCCGAGAATCTCGAATGAGTTTCTCATCCCTTCCTTTTCTTCCGTGTCGCCTCTAGGACGAGAATTACAACGAGGCTCGTGACTTCTTTTGAGGCGCGCAAGGGACGCACTAGCGGATGGAGCGGAGGGTCGCTATGGAGGCATAGATAGCTTAGCTTTTGGGTTGACACCTATCTAACCTCATAGGTGGATAAGGATGACTTCACTTGTATGGGCATGTTTTGATGTAAATGATGGTACAATGATGTTAGTAGTCTATGTATCTACGAAGATGTGATGATATTATGATTGTTATGTATAATACTATATTTCATGAGTATCAATGGTGTGGTTACTTTTTCTTGCACGTGATGGTTATGACGAACTTTAGGTTAGTGCGCGGCTCGCGTTTTGCTTTCAAGTTTCAAAAAGAAAAATTTATTCGTATTTTCCGCTAAGTATTTTAATGAAAGGTTGTAAGGAATGAGACTAAAAGAGTAATAGACTAATGATTAACCTAAATATGTTCTAGAGTATTGGGTTAAAAATTAGGATGTTACATTCAGCTTAGAGATTATTTAAAATTCTAATAAGTTGGTTTGATAGATTATGAGGAGTAGAACAAGTTTTGTGAAAGGATCTTGGTGTTTTGTCAAGTTTAGGCTAGGGTTTATGAAGCTTCAAGTTTGTTAATGGTGGAATGAGAGAAAGAATGAGAGAAAGAAGATGAAGTCTGATGTATTTGGAGCTCTTGGCCGAAATTGATGGTGTTGGAGTGATAAGGTTGGTGATTTATCATTATCTAGGTATAAAACTAGTCAAAATGGGTATTTATTCCTTTTTCAAAATGAAATAATGAAATGGATGGCTAAGATTTGGTTTCTTGGTCAAAGAATGAATCTTGGCCATCCACTTGGCTCAAGATAAGTGGCTCATATTAACTTGGCGAGCAAGGAGTTTTTTCGATGTTAAAAACGCACACCGAAATTCCACTGAACGGATGAGTTATTAGCACCCCAGTAAAATATAATAAATCAAAGGTTATGATTAAAACTTGCTTTTCAATTTTCAATCCTTGTCATCCACTTGGCATAAAGTGGTTGATAAAGCTTACTTAGCCACTAAGTAGCTTTTACGGTGTTAGAAACCGCACACTGAAATTCTACCGAACGAGTAAAACAATGTACCTGGGTAATCAAACATTGCCCGAAAAATAATTTCGGGTATAAAATCTTTATTTCTACCTATTTCTAACCATAATCATATAATTTCTCAATTTCGGACATCTCTGGGTCCCAATTCTAGGGTTTCGGCTGTCTCGATGGGCCTGCGGGGCTCGCAAAACACTATTCAGTTTTGTTTTTTTTTACAAATTCATTGGATTGTCCTCATCATTGTTCAAACTATCAAATTTTTGAAATTATGACTAATAAAGCTCAAATTAATTTTTAGACAATTTTTAGGGTGTTATATTATGTTCATTGTAACATCCTAATTTTTAACCCAATACTCTAGAACATATTTAGGTTAATCATTAGTCTATTACTCTTTTAGTCTCATTCTTTAAAACCTTTCATTAAAATACTTAGCAGAAAATACGAATAAATTTTTCTTTTTCAAAAATTGAAAACAAAACGTGAGCCGTGTGCTAACCTAACGTTCGTCATAACCACATCATGCAGAAAAGTAATCACACCATATATACTCATGAAAGGTAGTATCATCCATAACAACATAATATCATTACACCTTCATAAATACATAAATTACTAGCATCATTGTACCATTATTTACATCAAAATATGCACATATATATGAAGTGGTCCTTATCCACCTATGTGGTTGGATAAGTGTCAACCCAAAAACTGACGCAGTGACCCTCTGCTCCATTTTCTAGCGTGACCCCTAAGCACGAACCTTAGAAGAAATCACAAACCTCGTTGTAGTCCTCATCTAGAGAAGACACGGAAGACAAGGAAGGGATGAGAAACTCATTCAAGATTCTCAGTAGGAATTCCCGACTCTAACACAAGTGTCATCGTCGTCGTCCCCAGCCACCTCGGTTTTAATTATGAAAAGGTGTATATGCATAAGGATTAGTTTTAGGCTTTTCAAATCTATTTATCTAAAGTGGATGTCTTTTAGTATGTGTCGTAATGACATGAATGCAACAGATATTTGATGAATGCATGACAATACCATATGCATATTCACATGAAAATCATAGCTCTTGGGCCCAACATAAAGAATCATAAATCATATACATGGGATAAAAGGTATAGTACTTTTCATGTGACATCTTTCTCATAAGTCAAACTCTTAAGTTCTTTTTTTTCTTAAAGACCACTCTCTTAACATATCCACCAAAAATCCAACCGACTCACCAGTCTAGCGATAATCTGGTCACCAAACTACATCTCACCTATCGCCTAGGAATGAGGTCAATCCTAACTAGTCGTCACTAGATTTAATATGGGCTAATAGAGGGGGTATACATAACTTCCTTGGATCACCTATCTTAGGATCATTTCTTTCTTTGAAACGCTCTACTGGTATCTAGTACACAGCGAATTGTCCGCTTTGGCAAGCTCAATGTCAATACCCTCACGGATTTGTTTCTTCCCCATCGTAGTGGGAGGAATGCGTCTCAGTGTTATATCACATCTATTCTGGGGGTGTTCGGCCAAACCGGTGTCACCTAAAACCTTTCCTGGGGGTGCTCGGCCGAACTGGTGTCACCCAGGAGTTTTTGTAAACTTTTCTCAAATCCTCAAGTTTGATGAGAAATTCGCAAATGAATAGCACAATCGGATTTCCTTCAAACTTGCTTTATGCCATGAAACATATAGAGCATGCATAGCCATTCAACATCACCATAAGACATCAAGTCATATAGTCAAACTCATCATCATATAGCAGCAAGCACATAAAGGTAGAATTGAAATATTAAAGCTCAAGCATCATTCAAAAATTGTGTCCTTAATACATACGAGCTATTGTTTCTCTTGAAATCATTTTAGGACTTCTAAAACTCTTTGAAAACCAACTTATTTCCTTAAAATCCTCATAAACCAAACAAGGGCAGCAACCATTTGAGTTGGCCCAAGATTGGAGTTTTAAAATGTAAAATCATACTTGAAATATTCTTTGAATTCTCCTCTACTTAAGAAATATCCTAAGACATAGATTATGGGCACTTGTGACTAGATGAAACTCACACCAAGCTCATCATCACCACTTGGCTGAATTGTGCATTCAAGGGAATGCTTTCATAACCAAACTTTAGCTTGAGTTAAAGGGCAAGTCTTTGAGCTTCTAGAGTCTTTAAGTGATGACAAAAATGTAAACATGCTATGCATCCCATTTTATTCTTCATTATAAAGTAAAGTGAGAACTTCAAAGTAAATATGAGATGTAAGAACTTGCAATATAAATATGAGGTGCTAGAAATAAAAATATGCGAGATGTAACATCCTAATTTTTAACCCAATACTCTAGAACATATTTAGGTTAATCATTAGTCTATTACTCTTTTAGTCTCATTCTTTAAAACCTTTCATTAAAATACTTAGCGGAAAATACGAATAAATTTTTCTTTTTTGAAAATTGAAAACAAAACGCGAGCTGCACGCTAACCTAACGTTCGTCATAACCACATCGTGCAGGAAAAAGTAATCACACCATACATACTCATGAAAGGTAGTATTATCCATAACAACATAATATCATCACACCTTCATAAATACATAAATTACTAGCATCATTGTACCATTATTTACATCAAAATATGCACATATATATGAAGTGATCCTTATCCATCTATGTGATTGGACAAGTGTCAATCCAAAAGTTAAACTATCTATGCTTCCACGGTGACTCTCTGCTCCATTTTATAGCGTGACCCTCAAGCACGAGCTTAGAAGAAGTCACGAACCTTGTTGTAATCCTCATCTAGAGACGACACGAAAGAAAAGAGAGGGATGAGAAACTCATTCAAGATTATCAGTAGGGATTCCCGACTCTAACACAAGTGTTATCGTCATCGTCCCCAGCCACCTTGGTTTAATTATGAAAAAGGTGTACATGCATAAGGATTAGTTTTAGGCTTTTCAAATCTATTTATCCGAAGTGGGTGTCTTTTAGTATGTGTCTTAATGACATGAATGCATGACAATACCATATGCACATTAACATGAAAATCATAGCTCTTGGGCCCAACATAAAGAAACATAAATCATATACGTGGCATAAAAGGAACAGTACTTTTCATGTGACATTTTCTCATAAGTCAAACTCTTAAGTTCTTTTTTTCTCAAAGACCACCCTCCTAACATATCCACCAAAAATCCAACTGACTCACCGGCCCAGCGATAATCTGGTCACCAAACTACATCTCACTTATTGCCTAGGAATGAGCTCAATCCTAACTAGTCGTTGTAATGCCCCGATTTTCTGTCTGAGTGGAAAATGACCAAAATGCCCCTGAGGTCATTTTCAGCCCAGAATTCGAGGATGGTCGGCCCGGAAGTCCTTGAAGGGCCAACTTAATGTTTGAAGGGGATTGAATGGCCCTTGAGTGGTTTCGGAGGCGAAAGTCTCATTTTCTACAGTTTCGGATCAAAATGACCAAAATACCCTTATAGCGTTTTACGCAGGTAAAGGTGCCGTTTGAGCCTGAAACTTTCCCCAAAGGTTTAAAACAATGTTTTTACATGTTTAAAAGCATCTGTTTGAGTTCCGGTGGTTCCAGGCAATTTTAGTGCAAAATTACGATTTTGCCCCTAGAATAGTGTTTTTGAGCTTAATGATGTAATTAAGCAAACCTAAGCAATATTAGGCCCTAATCGAAGATTAATTAATTTTCATAATTAATCTAGAGTCAAAATAAGCTATTAAAATTAATTAGAACCTAAAATTGCTTAGATTAGATTTAAATCTCTTTTTAAAACTCAAGATTTCCCTCTTGGAATCTTGAATAGTGTTTTTTCTCTCCAATTCCTTAAATCAAGGAATTGTGTCTAGAATTGTTTATGCACTAAAATGAGGTTATAACTCACTAATGATACAGGACCACTCCTTAAATATGTTTTGACAACCTTGATTACTCATTTTCTCACCTAAACTCTTTCTTACAAATTCCTAATCTTAATCCTAATCAAAGAAACACCTAAACACAACTCTAAACCACAATTAAAATGCAAGAAAATCCTCCCCCATGGCTGATGCACTTTCGGCCCTCTCTCTCTCATTCACATCACATGTTAATTTGTTTCTCACTCAAAGAACCATGCCTGAGCCATACCTTGAACCATACCTCACCATGCCTCAAGATCACAACATCTCACCTCATGGAACTCATGGGGTTGCTCTTCATGGTCGAAACCTTCCCTCCCTCCTTGCACCTTGCATTTGTTTCATTTCTCTATAAATAGCATGCTTAGGTGAACTTGCATCATTTTGGGTTCATTTGCTAAGTGTAAGTTTTCAAAGAGCACTTCAAAGTTTCCTTTTTCTCTCAAGTTCAAGTGTTCAAGTTCTTCATCCCCTTCTCTCATCCCAATCTCCAAATCACTTGGTAGGGATTTTCTTTCAAGTATTTCCTTTGTTTAAGTTCTTACTCTTGTTATGTGTTTATGGTTTCTCTTGAGTCTTTTTAGAATTTCTTTCCTTCTCCTTCTTCTTCTCCATTTTCGGCCATGGGCCTTTGAGGACAAGGGAATAAGAGCTTGATGATGAGGTTCCATGATGATGATGTTCATCACTTGAACAATCTCTAAAGCTTGATCTTTGTTCTCAAGTTAAAGATGTTTTCTTTTGTTCTTTCTTCTTGAACCTTGAATCTTTAACTTTGGTGATGTTTTAAAATGGTTACATAAACTCAATGTTGAGGACTCATGATGTTGGTGTTAATGCATCATCAAGATCATGGTCTCTAGAGTTTCAAATGTTTCCTTTTCTTCTTAAAAGTTTCGGTTCCTTTTCCTTTTCTTTCTCCAAATTTTTGGCCATGTTGGCCAATGAGGTTCACAATGGCTTGATGATGAGAGCTTCTAAATGATGACTATGTGTTCATCACAATGAAGCCTTTAGAGCTTGAGTTTTAATAAAAATATTATTTATGACCACATTTCAAGAAAAGAGACTTTGTGTTCTAAGGAACCCTTGAGGTTCACTCTTGTCTTTACTTTATCTTGTCATGATAAGTTTGGGTTGAAGTTTAAGTTCCTTTAAAGTCTTGTATGAGCTCTAATAAGAAATAAAATGGACTAGCATTCATATTTAAATTCAAGCTTATGCATTACATATTTACTTTGAACTTTGCATTCATATTTATTTTCCAAGCCATCACTTCAAGTTAAAGGATAAAGAATGGATTGCATCTCATATTTACATTCTTGTCTAGCATATTTCATCACTAAAGAACGTAAAGATTTAAAATGAGATCTTGCACTATCACCTAACTAAATCTCAAAACTTTTCTATTTTGGCCTTAAAGTCGATTGTTACTGGGCCTAAAGCACTAAAATAAAGAAATAAACTTGCATATTTATGTTTCAAGTCTTGCATATTTATTTCAAGCCTTGCATATTTATATTTCAAGTCTTGCATAATTACTTTAAGCTCTCACTTTACTTTGTAATGAAGAATAAAAATGAGGTGCATAGCATGTTTAAATTATGTCAACGCCTAAGAACCTTAGAGCTCAAAGACTTGCCCATTTTATCTCAAAGTTAAAGTTTTATGTGGGAACATTTCTTTGAAAGTATAATTTCGGTCATGTAGTGATGATGAGCTTGGAGTGAGTTTCATCTAGCTACGAGGGCCAATAATCTAAGTTTTATGACTTTCTTGAAGCCTCATGAACTTTATGAGATTAAGACCAAATAAGATTTATGAATTTATTTCTCCTTTAAGGAATGATCAAGTGGTCACTGACCTAAGGATGTTCTTAGCCTCTTTTACAAAATAAAATGGTTTGCAAAAGAGTTTAGAAGTCCTAAAAATGATTCCAAGAGAAACTAGCAACTTATATGCTTTAGAAATGTCAAGTTATGCATCTTTTTGGGACTTAATGCTTCGGTTCTTCCATGATAAGTTTGCTGCTGTATGATGATGTTTTGATGTGTTAGAATGTGTGAAAATTATGTATGATGAAGTAAGAACATTTCTATGCATGATAGGAGGGAAACTAGCTTTCTAGAAAAACCGTAAAGTCAAGATTTAACATAGTTTTAACCCATTTATTTTTGGATACTGCCCAAACTATTTCAAAGGGAATATAATCAGATTAGGTTTGTTTAATCATGAAAAATTTGATTATATTTGAAGTAGGATTGAATTTTAGCGTCTATAGAGAAACTAATAACTAGAAAATCGTAAAATCGCAATTCTAGAACTCTTAGAACATTTAATCTTTAGAATCTGTCCAGCGACCTCATAATACAGCAAACATGGTTTATAATTAGTTCTTAGACACAGGAATGTCTCATAATTGATTTAGGTTTAATTTATAGCGCCTCAGGCGAAGACGGAACCACGAAAGGGTCTAAGACGTGAGTGCTAGAACCCCGTGATTGTAAGTTTATAATTCTGCCCCCTAAGGAATGGAATTGCCCAGATTTATTAAGGAGCATAGAAAATAGTAATATTTTTTAGAAGAGAATCCTTAGGTGCATAAGAGGTTGATAGAAAATTATAGATAAATTACATCACAAGTTTAAGGCCCGTAAGGGTCAAAGCATAATGAACCGTAGGACCAAAAGCATAATGAATTTCTAATGTCACTTGTGATCGTATGAGAATGATTATGTGAATGCATGGAATTATGTTGGATGATGCATGTTTGATTGACTTATGTGGCATAAAGCGAAATTTGGAAGAAATTCGGCATGCTGCTGTTATGCTGCCGAATTTCTGACAAATTTGGGGACTTAGAAAGTTTTTGAAAACCTAGGAGATTTTTATTTATGAGGTACTAAGATGAGTTCTTGGATGACACCGGTTCGGCCAAACACCTCCAGAGAACTCATGTGACATCGGTACCAAGATGAATTCTTGGGTGACACTGGTTCGGCTGAGCACCCCCAAGAAATGCCCCCTAGCCCGTATTGGATAAGTCGGGATTATGTTTATGATTATGTTATGCTTATCGGGATTGATAAGTAAGAACTAGTGACGACTAGTTAAGATATGAGCTCATAACCTAGAGATGTGACACGTTCTGGGTGACACCGGTTCGGCCGAGCACCCCCAGAGCGATTGTCTTTTAGGGTGGCCTATGAGGAAGTAAAGCATGATGTTTATGTCACAAAGTTTCCCATATGAGAATTTAATTGCCACTTTATGCCACTATTATGATGTTCTTAAAGTTACAATGATTATCCTTGCATTAAGTAGAGCCATGCATACATTCTTTAATATGTTGCATCCATGTCATTAAGAATCATGCTAAAACGAACGGACCTTGGCTAATTATGTTTTAAAAACCTAAAAATAGACATTTATGCATGCTCGCTTATTTTGCATACTAAACCCAAGGTTCCTGAGGACGTAGATGATGACACCTAGGTAGTAGGAGGCCCTACTGAGATTCTTTAGCAAGATTCTCACTCCTTTTATCTCTTTCTTTCTGTCACGTCTTCAGATGGCGACGTTCGTGGTTTTTGTGGACACCCCGACGTGGAGGTGCACTATGATCCGGATCATGGATCATACCATTTTGAGGGACAGTGCACGGTGCAAGTCTTCACGTTCGTAGGATGTCCTTTCGCTCACCCCGTGCATACCAATCGCTTCTCCCCGACAGCACCCTACGGCGACAACGGGCGGGTTTTTGATCGCGCACGTGCGCATAACGAGATAGTGCTCCGCATGCACACTGCCGCCTCAGCCATGCATGACTATCCGAACTACGTGCCCCAAACTTACTTCTCGGAGACCGACCCGTCGGAGGACCCGCCTACCCATCCGTACAGTGAGAGCTTTGTCCCCACTCCACTACTGATGAGAGAGGGCAGTGAGGATACTGTGACTCAGCCACGGCTCGCACGACGACCAGAGATGCGGCCACGCCGCGAGGGTCACTCTCGATCCCCGTTCCACCTCTATACGCCCGAGGAGCTCGCCCAGTTTCTTGGATATGTGCCTCGCTCGCGAGATGGACGTCAGTAGGAGGTGACGTACGACCGATGGAGTACCCGAGTAGAGCACACACCACTTAGATGAGGATGGACCTCCTTTTATTTAGAGGTTATCCCTTTAGTTGCACTTGGGTAGGGGAGTTGCTTTTATGTTTTCCGTCGTACTTTCCTTTGTATTTTCCTTTTAGTTGTATCTGTTCATGATATACTAAACTAAGCCCCACTCTCCATAAGTGGGCATATCATATTATATATATAAATATGCAGTTCAGTTTTATTGTGATGTGCCTTTACTTGCTATATGTTATGATGAGATGTTTGCTTTACTTCCATCTATGCTCTATTGATCATCGTGTCGCGTGGCTCTCACTTTGCTTTTATAAATTCAAAAAAAAAAATTTACCAGTATTTCCGCTAAGTATTTTACAGTAAAAAGGAGACTATAACATAACCAACTAATGATTAACCTAAATATGTTCTAGAGTATTGGGTTAAAAATTAGGATGTTACAGTTGTCCCTAGATTTAATATGGGTTAATAGAAGGGGTATACATAACTTCCTTGGATCACCTATCTTAGGATCATTTCCTTCTTTGAAATGCTCTACTGGTATCTAGTACACAGCGAATTGTCCGCTTTGGCAAGCTCAATGTCAATACCCTCATGGATTTGTTTCCTCCCTACTGTAGCGGGAGGAATGCGTCTCAGTGTTAGGTCACATCTGTTCTGGGGGTGCTCGGCCGAACCGGTGTCACCCAAAACCTTTCCTGGGGGTGCTCGGCCGAACCGGTGTCACCCAGGAATTTTCGCAAACTTTTCTCAATTCCTGAAGTTTGATGGGAAATTCGGCAGCGTAACGGCATATATCGGATTTCCTTCAAACTTGCTTTATGCCACGAAACATATAAAGCATGCATAGCCATTCAACATCACCATAAGACATCAAGTCATATAGTCAAACTCATCATAGTATATACGTCATCACATCATTGCTTTAACATTCTTAAAAGATAACATGCTCCTAACCAGTTTGCCAAAATCAAGGACCGGGCTCAGCTAATGCATATGCTATGCTCAAGTTGTTCTCATAATTAAACATACATCTTCTTGAAGTTATGAAGCTCGCTATGTCTTGGGACCTATGGTGTCTTATGTTTTGACCCTTACGAGTCTTAATCTTGAAAACTAATTATGCTAACATCTGTTTTTATTCTTTTATACACCTATAGGTTCGTAACTAATTATTCTCAATACTTTTTATGCTTAGGAACTAATCCAAATAGCACTATGCAGATTTGGACAGTTTTAAGCTCATGTGATTCTAGAATCTATGTTTTAGACCCTTTTTAAGTTCTGTCTTCGCCTAAGGCGCTATAACTAATTCCTAAACCAATTATGAGGGATTCCTATACATTTGCACTAATTATGGATCACTTTTACTATGATTAATCATGCTGTAACAGTATCAGAAAATTATATTTCTAAGTGTTCTAGAATTATACTTTTACGGTTTTTCTAGTTACTAGTTTCTCTATAAGCACTAAAAATCAATCCTACATCAAATGTCACCAAGTTTTTTATGATTAACCAATCCTAAACTGAATATTATCCCATTAAAACAGTTTTGGCGGTGGCTAACAATAAATGGGTCAAAATTATGTTGAAACTCAACTTTACGGTTTATCGGTAAGACTAGTTTCTTTCCTAACATGCATAGAAAGGCTTCTACCTCCACATATATTATTTTTACATGTTCTATCATATAAAATCATCATCAAACAGCAGCCAAATTATCAAGGCAGAACCAAATTCATTCACCATCATACCAAGCATGAAATTTCATTTTCAATGCACATAAGTCACTAGTTTTTCATGGATTCACTTTAGGACTTCTAAAACTCGTTGGAAACCAACTTATTTCACTAAAATCATCATAAACTAAACAACGGCAGCAACCATTTGAGTTGGCCCAAGATTTAAAATTTAGAACGCACAATCATACTCGAAATATTTTTTGAGTTCTCCTACGCTTAAGAAAATCCTCAGGCATAGGTTATGGGCACTTGTGACTAGATGAAACTCATGCCAAGCTCATCATCATCACATGGCCGAATTATGCATTCAAGAGAATGCTTCCATAACCAAACTTTAGCTTGAGATAAAAGGGCAAGTCTTTGAGCTCTAGGTTCTTTAAGTGATGACATAATATAAACGTGCTATGCATCCCATTTTATTCTTCATTATAGAGTAAAGTGAGGACTTCAAAGTAAATATAAGACGCAAGAGCTTGAAATATAAACATGAGGTGCTAGAAATATAAATATGCAAGACTTGAAAGTAAATATACAATACTTGAAAGTAAATATGCAAGTTCATTTTATCTTTTAAGATTTAAGTGATGACTTGAAATATAAATATGAATGCAAGTCTGGTTCTTTATTTTAGTGCTTTAGACTCCATAACAATCGACTTTAAGGCCAAAATAGGTGAGTTTCAAGATTAATTATTAGGTGATATGAGAATACAACTCTTGTTTTAATCTTTACGTTTTAGGTGATTAGCTCAAAAATAAATATGCTAGGCAAAGAAAATAACTATCCAAAGTTCATTTTCACATTTTTACTAGAGCTCTTACAAGACTTTAAAGAAACTTAAACCTCAACCCAAACTTATCATAGCAAGGTAAAGCAAGCTTTAGAGTTCTTGTACCAAGGTTACAATGAAACCTTATAGTGTGAACTTCATCATCAAGCTTAAGGAATGGATTAAAAGAAAGACAAGTCATACATTAACTTTATTTTTAAGAATCAAAAGGGATCAAGTTAAAGAACTAATCCTTGGGTTTCAGAAACCATCTCACCATGTCTTTGGTGACAAAACCAATATATCAAAAAAAATGAGACCATGGCCGAAACCATGAAGAAGAAAAGATACAACTTTGAAACTCTAGAGGCCATGATCTTGATGATACATCAACACCAGCATCATGTGCTCTCATTCTTGAGTCATTTCCCAACTAACATAAGCCTTTAAAATCAAAACTAGGACCAAAAAAAAGAAATAGAAACCGAAACTAGAGCATGGAAAGAAAAGGGAAAATCGAAACATGCTTGGTGCAAGAACCAAGTTCCAAGCTCTAGAGGTATCACAAGTGAAGATTCTCATGATCTACATCTTGAACCCTCATCATCAAGCATCATTTTCTTTAAAAAGAAAGGCTGCAAGGCCGAAATCAAAGAGAAGAAAAAGAAGTTCTAAAAGCCAAGAGAAACTAGTAAAAACTCAATTTTGACAAAGCTTTAAAAGACAAAACTTTAAAGAACAAAATCCCTACCAAGTGGTGAAGAGGAAAGCTTGTTTCTTGAAGTAAAAAGAGAAGAAATCTTGCTTCCAAGTGGTCCTTGGATTTTTCGCCAAAGAGGAGAAAAAGGAAGGAAAAGTTTTTGTGTGAGCTTGATGTGTGAGGATGAAAGCTTATTTGTTTGAATGGTGATCTAGGATGGTTGTGTGGTGGTTTGAGGTGGTGAAGGGTGGCTCCTTGGTAGAGATGAAGAAGATGAAGAAGAAGAGAACTTTTGAAGAAAATGAGAGAACTTGAGATAACTCTTGAAAACTCAAACTTGACAAATGAACTAAAAGTGGTTCAAGTTCATCCAAGGATGCTATTTATAGAGAAATGAAACATGAGAGGTGAAAATGGGAAGGAAAAGTGGTGCCATTTTAGGGGAGGAAAGGAGGGAGAAAATATCTCTTGGTTATGTCATTTCAAGGTAAGGTGTAAGGCATAGTATAGGCATGGGTTTAGGCATGGTGTAGCATGCTTCTTTGAGTGTGTGAGTGAACAAACATGTAATGGACAATGGAGGGTGAGGTGGCGCCATTTCCACCTTGTAATGGGGGGAGGAAGATCTTTCATTTAATTGTGGTTTAAAGGTGTTTTTAGGTGTAGCTTTGATTAGGCTTAGGATTAGGAACTTCTAAGTAGGTGTGTAAGTGAAAGGATAGGTAATTAAGGCTATGTTAAGGCATGATTAGTGAGCATTCTAGCTCATTAGTGGGGTCAAAATCCTACTCTAGCTAGGCTTCTTGAAGTATGGAGAGTGAATAGTGAAAATACTATTCAAGATTCTATGTTCTAGAAACTTGAGTTTTTAAAAGAAAAAGGGGTTTTGAGTTTAATCTAAGCAATTTTAGGTTCTAGTTAATTTTAATGACTTATTTTGACTCTAGATTAATTATGGAAATTAATTAATCTTTCATTAGAGTCTAATATTGCTTAGGTTTTCTTAATCACATCATTAAGCTCAAATGGCACTATACCAGGGGCAAAATCGTAATTTTGCACAAAAACTGCCCGGGATCACCGGGACTTAAACAGATACTTTTAAATACATGAAAACGTCATTTTAAGCCTTTGAGGGAAGTTTCGGGCTCAAACAGCACCTTTACTAGCGTAAAATGCTATAAGGGTATTTTGGTCATTTTGACCCGAAACTGCAGAAAACGCAATTTTTGCTTCCGAAACCACTCAAGGATCATCCAATCCCCTTCAAGCATTGAGTTGACCCTTCAAGGACTGTCGGGCCGGCTATCTTCCAATTCCGGGTAGAAAATGACCTTAGGGGCATTTTGGTCATTTTCTCTCAGACAGAAAAATCAGGGCGTTACATGAGACTTCAAAATAAATATGCAAGTTCAATTCTTTATTTTAGTGCTCTAGGCCCAGCAACAATTGACTTTAAGGCCGAATAGAAAGGCTTCGAGATTAATTAGGTGATATGTAAACTCTCATTTTAAATCTTTAAGTTCTTAAGTGATGACTTGAAAAGTAAACATGCTGGACAAGAACATAAATATGAGATGCTCTTCGTTCCTTATCTTTAACTTTAAGTGATAGCTTGGAAGGTAAACATAAATGCAAAGCCCAAAAGTAAATATGCAATGCAAGAGCTTGAATATAAACATGAGTGCAAGTTCATTTTATTTCTTAATAGAGCTCATCCAAGACTTTGGAGGAACTTAAACCTCAACCCAAAACTTATCATAGCAAGGTAAAGTAAGCTTTAGAGTTCCTTGCACCAAGATTTACAAAGAAATCATATGGTATGAACATCATCATCAAGCTTTAAGGAATGGATTAAAAGAAAGGCAATCATACACTAACTTTATTTTTAAGAATCAAAAGGGATCAAGTTAAAGAACCAATCTTTGGGTTTTAGAAACCATCTCACCATGTCTTTGGTGATAAAACCAAAATATCAAAGAAAAGGAGACCATGGCCGAAACCATGAAGAAGAAAAGATAAAACTTTGAAACTCTAAGGGCCATAATCTTGATGATACATCAACACCAATATCATGTGCTCTCCTTCTTGAGTCATTTCCCAACTAACATAAGCCTTTAAAATCAAAACTAGGACCAATGAAAAATAAATGGAAACCGAAACTAGAGCATGAAAAGAAAAGGAAAAATCGAAACATGCTTGGTCCAAGAACCAAGTTCCAAGCTCTAGAGGTATCACAAGTGAAGATTCTCATGATTTACATCTTGAATCCTCATCATCAAGCACCATTTTCTTTAAAAAGAAAGTCTCCAAGGCTGAAATCAAAGAGAAAAAAAAAGAAGTTCTAAAAGCCAAGAGAAACTAGCAAAAACTCATTTCTTGACAAAACTTTAAAAGACAAAACTTTAAAGAACAAAATCCCTACCAAGTATTGAAAAGGAAAGCTTGTTTCTTGAAGTGAAAAGAAAAGAAATCTTGCTTCCAAGTGGTCCTTGGGTTTTCAGGCAAAGAAGAGAAAAAGGAAGGAAAAGTTTTTGTGTGAGCTTGATGTGTGAGGATGAAAGCTTATGTGTTTGAATGGTGATTTAGGTTGGTTGTGTGGTGGTTTGAGGTGGTGAGGGGTGGCTCTTTGGTAGAGATAAAGAAGATGAAAAAGAGGAGAACTTTTGAAGAAAATAAGAGAACTTGAGACAACTCTTGAAAACTCAAACTTGGCAAATGAACTAAAAGTGGTTCAAGTTCATCCAAGAATGCTATTTATAGAGAAATGAAACATGAGAGGTGAAAATAGGAGGGAAAAGTGGTGCCATTTTAGGGGAGGAAAGGAGGGAGAAAATATCTCTTAGTCATGTCATTTCAAGGTAAGGTGTAGGCATGGGTTTAGGCATAGGTTTAGGCATAGTGTAGGTATGGTTCTTTGAATGAAAGAATTCAAACATGTGGTGGATATTGGAGGGTGATGTGGCACTATCTTCTCTGTAACATCCCCTGCTGCTTTATGGATTGACGACTGCCCCCATAAACCAACACGGGTCTTTTCAGCGTGCTTTGTCCTCACTCGCACGCTTCCTAGGAAAACTTCCCAGGAGGTCACCCATCCCAAAATTGCTCCAAGCCAAGCACGCTTAACTGTAGAGTTCTTTCAATTTGGGCTACTGAAAAGAAGATGCATCTTGTTGGTATAGGTAGTACAAATCAATTCATATAAGCCCCCATTAACTGTATAGTCCTATACCTATACAGTCTCAGGATCCCTCTCATTCGGGTGTGTAATCGGTTCATTCATGTACCCCTTCGCTTTCGAAATCTTCCAGGAGCCGCTCCTTGTCCGTGCCTTCTTGCACTGGCGATCACTCCCCGACTTCGCAATCCCCGAGCGTTACATGCCCACCAGCTTCTACCTGGTTCGTCCCCGAACCACACCGTACTGGGAGAGGTGCAGGCTCTGATACCATTTGTAACATCCTCTGCTGCTTTATGGATTGACGACTGCCCCCACAAACCAACACGGATCTTTTCAGCATGCTTTGTCCTCACTCGCACGCTTCCTAGGAAAACTTCCCAGGAGGTCACCCATCCCGAAATTGCTCCAAGCCAAGCACGCTTAACTGTAGAGTTCTTTCAGTTTGGGCTACCGAAAAGAAGATGCATCTTGTTGGTATAGGTAGTACAAATCAATTCATATAAGCCCCCCTTAACTGTATAGTCCCATACCTATACAGTCTCAAGATCCCTCTCATTCGGGTGTGTAATTGGTTCATTCATGTACCCTTCCGCTTTCGAAGTCTGCCAGGAGCCGCTCCTTGTCCGTGCCTTCTTGCACCGGCGATCACTCCTCGACTTCGCAATCCCCGAGCGTTACATTCTCCATGGAATGGGGGAGGAAAATCTTCCATTTAATTGTGATTTAGAGGCGTGTTCATGTGTAGCTTTGATTAGGCTTAGGATTAGGAACTTGTAAGTAGGTGTGTAAGTGAAAGGATAGGTAATCAAGGCTATTTTAAGGCATGATTAGTGAGCATTTTAGCTCATTAGTGGAGTCAAAATCCTACTCTAGCTAGGCTCCTTGGAGTATAGAGAGTGAATAGTGAAAACACTATTTAAGATTCTATGGTCTAGAAACTTGAGTTTTTTAAAAGGAAAAAGGGGTTTTGAGTTTAATCTAAGCAATCTTAGGTTCTAATTAATTTTAATGACTTATTTTGACTCCAGATTAATTATGAAAATTAATTAATCTTCGATTAAAGCCTAATATTGCTTAGGTTTGCTTAAGTACATCATCAAACTCAAATGGCACTATGCCAGGGGAAAAATTGTAATTTTGCACAAAACTACCCGGGATCACCGGGACTTAAAGAAATACTTTTAAATACATGAAAACGTCATTTTAAACCTTTGAGGAAAGTTTTGGGCTTGAACGGCACCTTTACCCGCGTAAAACGCTCATTTTGACTCTAAACTGCAGAAAACACGATGTTCATTTCCGAAACCACTCTAGGACCATCCAATCCTCTTCAAACATTGAGTTGACCCTTCGAGAACTGCCGAGCCGGCTATCCTCAAATTTCGGGCAGAAAATGACCTCAGGGGCATTTCGGTCATTTTTCCTCAGACAGAAAATCAGAGCGTTACGTTCATGAGTGATTATGTTAATGAATGTACATAGACATTAGACGAATTCCTTCATTGATCATTACGATTGAGGTGAAGTAAATATCGCGCATTATGCAGGAGAGCATTGGCTTCCTCATTTGAGGCATCAAGTGCACACAATTATTTGATTTCTTCTTGCCATTTCTCAACTTGCTCCTTATAAATCCATTATATGATTAGAATAATATAATCTTACCATAGAAAACCAAAAAATAACAACAATCACAGAGCGAAAAAAGTTCCATAATTTCTAAAATTTTTAAGGTCAGCTTCATAGCTCACATAATCAGTTTCTTTTCAAATAAATTGCTTAATTCCTTAAACAGGGTTTTCCCCGATTCTAAAAGCTCAGTTACCTACACAAAGACCATCATTTCGCAATGTCAAAGAGTTGATTTTCCATATATTCAAGCTTAACACAATGAGTGCATAATGTAACTTATTAATAAATATCTACCTTATGAGTAAAATCCTTAATCTTCTTAAGAATAAGCGAGATATTGAGTTCCGTTAGCAACCCCAAACAAACCCTAACAAATTGAAACAAAAGGAAAAAAAATATGCATACCACAACTCGAGCTGAAGCCGAGCACCAATTGGGAATCGCAGAGAAGCTCCTCCAAACCCGTGATCTGAACAGCTCTCGTGAGTTCGCCATCCTTACACAGGAAATCAAGACCTTTCTAAAAGGTTTCGACCAGATCCTCACCATCGTCGACGTCCTCCTCGCCACCGACAAGCACCCTAACATTGTCGCCGCTGCCACTAGCATCTTGACCGGTACACCGTCTTCCAAGTCAACCATCGCACCAATGACCTCGACCTCATCAAGTGCCACTACCACCATTGTTATTGTTGGTGTTGTCGAGCTTGGGGTGCTTAGGGTCGAGGGGATGGGGAGGGGCACCACTGATGAGGCGGTGGTAACCTCTTGGACATGCTACTTGGCGAGTTTGATACCGAAGATGATAAAAGCACGAAGCAGAGATGTTACTGAGCAGAAGCAGTGGTATCCCAGAGGAAGGCAGAGGCGTTGTGGATCAGAGGCAGTGGTATTGTAGAGGCAGATAGCGGTGGTGCTCAGGTAGAATGATTGCCGGCAGCCTTTGGGAGAGAAGATGAAATGAGAAGTGTAAAGGAAAAGTAAGACTTAAGAGTTGAGAGAAACCTAATAACCCTATTCCTCTTTTTTTTATTTTCAATTTTAAATTTTTTTAAAGGGCTAAAATGATGACTCACCATTGTATACCCTTCAACCGCCATTTTTTCACTAAAATTGTGGCGGTTAACAAAACTACCTTAATTTACATATATAATGGTGGTTCCAAAGAACCGCCACAATTTGCCTATTTTTTTTTTTGTCGTGAATTCACCTCAAAATCTGGCAGGCCAGTTCCCATTCAGGAACACTTATAACTCTAGTTGGAAGAATCAACCCTACTTTGGGATAGTAATTCTCAACAATAGCGTCAACCTTTACAACAAAAGCGGCTGGCACCTCATTAGAGGTAACTAGCCTTTCTTGTACCCCCATCCTCAGATCCCACTATGATCGAGATGATGAAGATGATAACAGAGTAAGTGTAGGAAATAAGAAAAGAAAATGCCCAGCTAAGAAAGCAAGTGACTTAACTGAAGCAAAACCAGAGTCAGCAAGCGCTAACCTCCTAGTTACTTTCTCAGATCGTGCCTAATCCAAGGGAAAATTCATGTGCAATCAACTTAAGATCTGGGATAAAAATGCCAAAGGTAACAAGGCCTGCAGAAGAAGAAGGATAAGATAAAACTGAGCGAGAAAAGGTTTTTATTGAGCTGGTGCTTAAATAGCACAGTAGCGCTCAATCGAGTATGATGATGACCTTGTTGGTGATCTGGGAATAGATGACCCCTCAAATGAGTGTTGTAGTACTCAACCAGCACTACAACGCTCCACAAAACCCAAACAAGTTCCAGATTTCATTCCCCTACTGCTATTCCCACAAAGGATGCAATCGAGGAAAGTCACTACAACATATTTGGATCCAGATACACTAGAAACCTTCCAGAAGGTGCAAGTGAATATTCCTCTATTAGATGCAATCAACCAAATTCCTAAATATGCAAAATTCTTGAAAGATCTGTGCACCAATAGGAGAAGGATAAAGGGCAATAAGGAGGATAAGGGGTAGTAAGGAGGATAAGGTGACTATGAGAGTAAATTCTTCCTCCATTATCAAGCTGGCAATCTACTACCCAAGTGCAAGGATCTGGGTACATTCAGTGTCCCTTGCACTATTGGGAACATGCATATCATGAAGGCCCTAGCTGACCTTGGAGCTGGTATTAATGTTATGACTAAATCTCTCTACCAGTCTTTGTATTTTGGAGAGCTCAAACCAATCGGGTTACAAATTCAGCTAGCCAATCACACCATCATGAGACCAGAGAGAGTATTGGAAGATGTTCTAGTACAGATAAATGATTTAATATTCCCTACTAATTTCTATGTGCTTGAAATGGAAAGTGCCACTAATGCTAAAAAACATACATTAATCTTCGGTAGACCATTTTTGAAAACTGCTAGAACTATGATTGATATTCATGCTGGCACACTATTCATGGAGTGTGGAGACATGAAGGTCCAATTTTCTCTATCTGATGCTGTGAAATTCCACCATAAGGAATACTTCATGTATGACATTAATGTCATTGACTCTTTAGTTGATGATGCTTGTGGTAATTTGCCCTGTAAGGATCCAGACCCCCTTTTCCACTTTCTCTTCTTCCATGGGATATGATGTGCCTACTGTTTTAGTGTAACGCCCCAATTTTTACTGCTATGTAAAAATTACCAAAATGCCCCTAGGTAATTTTTGCACATAATTCGAGGCCGAATAATCCTCAATAAATGAATGTAACATTAGAGAAACATTATGAGAAATTTGAAAAGCGATCCGTACGAAAATCGCAAACTCCGATTTTTCTATGCGTGTAAAATGACCAAAATGCCCCTGAGATTATTTTTACCTAGAAAGTCAAAGATAAACAATCTAGATTATCTTTGAGGGGTTAGTTTAATGCTTAATGGGGATTATATGCTCCTTAGAGGTAAAAATCTCAATTCTCAATTTTTACCATACGTAAAATTACTGTTTTACCCTTGCAGTAATTTTACATGAAATTATATAATCTTTGAATTCAGTTTTCACCCAAAAGTTCAAAATGACTATTTCAAGTACGATTTGAGAATGTCCAGTATTTACAGGGAGTTTTTATGTGAAATTACCTTTTTACCCCTAATTATGCTAAATGAGTTTATTTATGTATTTAAGGCAATATTAAGCTCTAATTGAACTAAAATTAATTTTATTCATTAACCTTGAGTTAAAAATTAATTATCCAAGGTTAAAAATAATTAGTTGAGGTAATTAGAGCCTAAGATTACCAAAGGTAAAATTAAATTACCTTTCCTTAGTTACAAAAGCTCATAAAATTAGTGATGTTAAGATCAAAGTTAAGATTCTGGTTTAGGTAAAATCTAGTACATTTACATTTTCTTATTCTAATTTTAGAATTTGTGTTACAAATTTATTTTAACTCATATGAGATTAACTTCATTTACTAGTGTATGATTATTCTTTTTACCTTGTCATATTTTGTCCTAAACACTTAAGCTTCTACCACTTTTACTAATCTATCAATCCCAAATCTTTTACCTAAGTAAGTACACATCTAATACATGATTTACCACTTGTAAAACAACACCTATTTGATCCAAATGTAATCAGAAACCAGCGACCAAGTTGCTTATTTTTCACTATATTTTAATTGTTTTTCCAACAAAGAAACATATCCAACCATAACACTATACCTTTAGCTTTCTTTTGCATTATTTTTGGCTATGTTTAATCAAAAGAAAACCCACCCATTTTAGCCATGATGTGATCAGCAACAATGTCCCCTATTAGCATCATATTTTAGTGTTTTTATCCATTATGCATGAACCAAATTATTACAAGAATAAAAGCATTCTTTTTCTATGTTTTCTTTAATTGAAAAATGAAACAAAACCTCCATTTTCCAGCCACAAATACAGCGGCCATACAGCCCTCCTTGGCCTATAAATACATGCTCTTCCATTGCCAAAATACACACACAAACACTCTTAGCCTTAGCATTTTCTTACTTGATAGTTTTCTTACTCAAAGTTTGCTCAAAGTTCTCTAATTCTCTCAATACTTCAAGCTTTCTTCTTCTTCCTCATTCACACTCAAGAGACTCCATTTGCAACCTCTAATCAAGTTCTAAACCTCAAGCATACCCATTCTAACCATAAATCAACTCCTAAACACATAACCTTTCCATTATCAAACACAAAAACACAAGAAAAATCCTCCCTCCATTTGTTCTAATCTTGGCTGAATTGATAGGACTCATCAAGGACATATTTTCTTCTTCTAACTTCTGTAAAGATCAAGCATTACCTTTTGATAACAAGAAACAACTTGGTAGGGATTTTGTTTCATGTTCTTTCTCTTGTTCTTTCTCTATATTTTCAGTTTTTATGACTTGATGTTGACCAAGGCTTGATGATGAGAAATCATGGTGATGGTTATGAATCCATCATTTAAATGACCTCTAAAGCTCAAAGTTTAATTCTTGATGTCAAAAGATTGATGAAAGAATTGCAAAGTTTTTGCGCTTTCAGCTTAATAAGACATAAAAATAAACTTGCATCCATATTTTATGTTATAAGTTCTTGCACATCATATTTATATTTCAAGCTTTGCATAATTATATTTATATTTGAAGTTATCACTTTAATTCTTAAAGATAATAATATGAACTTGCATATTCATGTTTATATTTCAAGTTATCACCTAAATCATAAAGACCTAAGAATGAATTTGCATCTTCATATTTATATTTTACGCCTTGCATTTCATATTTATATTTCCAAGTTATCACTTTATAATGATAATAATAAGGTTACAAGGTAAGTTTATGATTCTAGTCATCACTTAAATTCTAAAACTCAAGACTTGCTTCTTTTATCTTAAATAGCAATTTTGATCATGGACACTTCGCATCTATTTATTATTGGCCCTTATATAATTCTGATTTAAAGCTTGTTATATTTTATTTTTTAAGGTATAATCTTGTCTTTAAAGTTGTACAAAAAAATTTTGAAAGACCTAGAAATTGCAAAGGATTAAGAATATGGTTTTTCTCATGATTTTAAATGCTAAAGTTTTAGTTTCTGATCTAATCTTTTGGACTGGAATGGCCATTGATTTAGGATGTTTTGATGAGTTTTAAATCACTAATAGTTAATGTGAAAATTGTTTTTAGTGTTTTAGGAAAAACTAGTAACCAAAAAGGATCAAAATTGTGTTTTCATGAAGCTTTTAAAATGCTAATTTTTCTGATTATTGTTTGGACCTGTTCATCACTGTTCACTATTGTTTATTGCTATTCACACACTTGAGGATCACTAATATTTGTCATAAAATTTGTTCTTAGCATTTTAGGAAAGTCTAGTAACTACAAAAGATTAAAATTGTGATTTTATGAAGCTTTAAGGAGACTAATTTTTTGATTCTGTTCAAGGGTTGTTCAAGGCTATTCACATTGTTCACACACTTGAGAATTACTTATATTTGATGTAAAAGTTGTTTTTGGTATCATAGATGCATAAAAGGGTAATTACAAGTGTTAGATTGGACTGTTTTGCAAAATACGGAAAGATGTGTTTTGAACTATCAATTATGTTATTTCAGTAAAAAGTTTTTAATTGGCGCAACTAATGATGTTGAATATGTCCATGTGTTCAAAATACCATTTATAATGTTTAGAAAAAGTTTTAGAAGTTTCGGTTGCTATTAAGTGTTCAAAATGTGTGATTTTGCACTTCGACCCCTAAAGTGTGTTAAAATTTGGTCTATGGCCTTAAAAAAGTTTTTATGATGAGTTTTAAACGGTTCTAGTGGTTATATGTCTCTTGAAGGTATTGGTTAATATTAGAGATCTATAGTTTGTGAGAATGTGTTAAAAAGGGGTATTTACGTTTTGACCCGTAACCTTTGAGAAATTGTAATTTGACCCTTTTAGGGCTTAAGTATAAATATTGATAATTTGATGAGATGAATCTGATTGATATCTTATTAAGGCTATGTTCATATATTGAAATTTATATGGCTTAGATGTATGTTTATGTAATTTGAATTATGGCATGTTATGGTTATGTTAGATTCATGAAGTTTATGATCATGAAATATTGAAATGATGAGTTATTCATGTTTGCATCTCTATATATCATGCCCAGATTAAAGGTGACATAAAACACATGGAAATAATCCTTTAGACTCCCTGAATTAAAGGTTATGAGAGGTGATCCAAATAGAAAGTGATCCTTTGGACTCCCCGAATTAAAGGTTACGAAAGGTGATCCTAATGCCCCCTATCCCGTACATTAAGAGTCGAGAATTTAACTTATCAAAAGGGATTAGATTACACTAGTGACGACTAATGAAGTATGAGCTCATAACCTAAAACTCTCGAGAAAAGAGAGAATATAGGGCGGCCCCCAAGGAAAAGAGAATAAGAAGTTTAAGTCACCCGTAAGAATGATGATCATGATTTTATGTTCTTCATATCATATGCAATGTTTTATGAATTCTATGATATTTTGTATATGATATTGACATGCATTCATGACTAGTATGTTGCATTCATGACATTAAGATTCATGCTAAAAGATACGGGCCTCGGCTAATGGTATTTAGAACTTAATAAATGAACCTCATATATATGTCCACCATTTTCATAATTAAACCCGAGGTTCTTGGGGACGATGATGATGACACTTGTGTTAGAGTCGAGAAGCCCTACTGAGATTCTTGTACAAGTTTCTCATCCCTCTTCTTTTCCGTGTCGTCTCTAGATAAGGATGATGGAGTAGTTCATGATTTTCTTTGAGACATGGACGGGCGAGCTATGTTATAAACAAGAGATTTAACAGAGATAGTTTCCCTTTGGATATTTGCGTTTAGAATGATCATATCTCATTTATCAGTTTGTATTCTATTGATGGATATATATTGATGTGCTTATGTTTATAGGACATCATTATTATGATACGGTTATTGATATGTTATTATTATTTGAGTTATGTTATGCCATGGTTTTATTATGTATTTACCTATTATTTGTTTCTAACATCTCTCTTACGCAGGCAAGATGAATGACGTTAGATATTTAGTATGCACGGCTTACGCTTTGGTATTTAAGTCCAAAAAAAAAAATTTACCCATATTTTCACTAAAGTATTTTCAAGAAATTTTGAGTTAAAAACTGGAACAAAAAAGTAATAACTAATAATTAAATTAAATGCGTCTTAGACGTGTTGAGTTAAATATTATGGTGTTATAGTTTAGTATCAGAGCAGTTCGATTCTCATGGAGCCTGAGGATTGGGCTAACTATGCTTCTCAAGCATAATTTGATAGTTATGTCATGTGTAGTTGTCTTGTTGTTAGAATAAGCTATAGGATAGAGATGCATGACTGCTGTATTTGGAGGTGCCATGGTAACTAGCTCACTTAACATTAAGTATTGAGCCTGATCACCTCAGTGTTTGCTATTTTGTGTGCTTAGGAACCAATGGCACCCCCAAGACAGAATAGGACTTCAAACGATGACAAGCAAAATAATGCAACTGCTGATGCTCTGAGGGACATGGCGAGAGCCATACAAATAATGTTCAAAAGAATAGATCACCAAGGCAAAAATGGACGTCGTTCTGTTACTGCTGAGGGCCTCAAGCACGCCATATTTGGAGAATTTCGCAGGGCAAATCCACCATCATTTAGAGGAGCTCTAAACCAAAATTATGGTGATGAATGGATAAATAATATAGAAAAGATCCTCACGGTGGTCATTTGCTTTGAGGAACAAAAAGTGACCTTTGCTACATACATACTAGAAAAAGATGCCGAGTTCTGGTAGATTGGCACCCAAAGGCTATTAGAGGCATCTGGCACCCACATTAATTGGGAATTATTCAAAGTTCACTTCTATGAGAAGTACTTCCCTGAGTCCATGAGGAATGCTAAGGACATAGAGTTTATGCAGCTGACTCAAAGGGGTATGAACATTGCTCAATACACTGCAAAATTTGAGGAGCTGTCAAGATCTGGAAAATTTTCCAAGCAACCCGAATAAATATTGGAAGTGCATGAAGTATGAATCTAGACTAAAAGCAGAGATAAATGTCATTGTTGCTCACTTAGAGATTAGGGATTTTCCTACCTTATTCAACAAATGTCATATCATTGAAAATGGTCAAAAGAAGCTGAGTACATCAAGGATAGACAACTTTGCAAAGAAGCTGGCACTACAAGTCCCAAGCTTCAAGCCACAAAATCGACCACCCTTCAGACCACAACCGAGACCACAGCCCAAGCCGCAGTTTAGGCCACAAGGCCCTTGGAAGGAATTTCGTCAAGCGGGATCAAGCAGAACTAAAGGCAAGGCACCCCAATGGACCCCAGCCATACCTCTAAGACCTGCCCCTGGTACTGAATATCCAAAGTATGGGAAGCAACATGGGGACTAGCCTTGCTTGTTAGGCCAGAATGTTTACTACCAGTGTAGGAAGCCTAGTCACTACTCGCGGAAATGCATAGAGAGGAACCCGAAAGTCCCCACCCCAAGCTGCAATGCCAAGGAAGGGTCTTAACCCTCAGTGCAGAGGACTCGACAAAGTCTTGGAACCTCATGGAAGGTAACTGTGAGATGAATGGTAGAACCTTAATTGTATTATTTGACTCTGGCACTACTCATTCATTCATATCTCATACTTGTGTTGAATCCCTAAAATTGCATGTGTCAGGACTCCCTTTTGATCTTACTGTTTCTACCCCTACTGGAAAACCTGTTAAGACCTGTAGATATTGCCTAAACTATTCTTTCATTGTTGAAGGTAGATCTTTTGTTCTAGATTTAGTCTGTCCACCTATGCGAGGTCTAGATATAATCCTCGGCATGGATTGGCTTTATGCCAATTGTGTAATGTTAAATTGTTATGACAAGCCTATCATTTTTCTTCCTATTCCTAGTGAACCTAGAAAAGCCCTAAGTCTATGCATAAATGCTATAGAAATAAACTATGGTGAGGCAGAGAATAAGGGATATGTTCTCCTAGCTGCTAATGATGTAGACTTTGAGCAAAATCTTGATGAGATATTCGTTATGAGAGAATATCCTGAGGTATTCCCTGATGATATACCCAAATTCCCTCCAAAAAGAGAAATTGAGTTCTCCATAGAGCTGGTTCCGGGGACAGGACCAATATCCATAGCACACTATAGGATGTCACCTCTAGAATTAGCTGAGTTAAAAACTCAATTAGAAGAGCTTTAAGAAAAAAAGTTTGTGAGACCAAGTGTTTCACCATGGAGAGCCTCGGTCCTATTTGTTAAGAAAAAGGATGGAAGTATGAGGTTATGCATCAATTATAGGAAATTGAACTGAGTAACAGTAAAGAACAAGTACCTTTTGCCTAGGATTGATGATTTAATGGATCAATTGAGAGGGGTGGTGGTGTTCTTGAAGATAGAATTGAGGTCAAGATATCATTAGATTAGAGTAAGAGAAGAGGACATACCAAAGACAACCTTTCGAACTCGATATGGCCACTTTGAGTTACAGTGATGTCGTTTGGACTGACCAATGCTCCTGTTGTGTTTATGGATTATATGAATAGGATCTTTAGACCCTATTTGGATCAGTTTGTGGTTGTTTTCATAGATGATATACTCATCTATTCGAAGACCTACGAGGAGCATGAACATAATTTAAGAATAGTTTTGGAGATTTTGAAGGAAAAGAAATTATTTGCCAAATTATCTAAGTGTGAATTCTGGATGGAGGAAGGGCATGTAGTGTCAAAAGGGGGAATCACGGTGGATCCTAGTAAACTAGAAGCTGTGATGAGGTGGGAGAGACCTACTACGGTAATTGTAACATCCTAATTTTTAACCCAATACTCTAGAACATACTTAGGTTAAACATTAGTCTGTTACCTCATAGTTCTCAATTTTACTTAGAAATACTTAGCGAAAAATACGGGTAAATTTTTTTTTGAAATACCAAGTGAGAGCCGCGTGATATGATAAGCGGTAAACCATGCAAAGTAAAACAATCGTCTCACAATCATCATAACATAAGGCACATCATGAACATCACTGAATATCATCTCATATATATATAACTTGCCCACTTATAAGTGTGGGTCTTAATTTAGTACAAGGGAAATACATAAAAGGAAATACAACATCAAACATAAACATAATCTACTCCCCTACCCGAGTGCATCTAATAGGATAACCTCTAAACAAAAGAAGGTTTATCCCTATCTATGTGGTGTGTGCTCTAACTCGGGCCATCCTCGACCTCCCATGGGCGACCATCTCGTGATCGAGGCGTATATCCGGGAAACCGAGCGAGCTCCTCGGTGTGAAAGGCGGAGCGGGATCGAATATGACTCCAGGGTATGGTCCGCATCTCCGTCAGGCACGCCCCGGCTGAGTCACGGTGGGCTCGCTATCCTCTCCAAGTCCATAGGTATGGTGGGGGAAGATCCCTCGGAGGGTCCCTGGGTGGCCGAAGCCTCGGAAAGATCCATCTGCGAGAAGGACCATGGGCAACGGGCACATACCGGGTAGTCTCGAACGCGGATGCGGAAGGTGGAGCACGGCGTGGCCTCTCCTCTCGGACGGGCGTGTCGAACACCAGGTCATCGCCAAAAGGTGAGACGGGGAGAAACGATGGGAATGTACAGGGGAGTGAAGGGTCGACCCATGAACATGAATACTCTAATCTGCGGCATCGACTCCACAAATGGAATGACCCGTGGTCCGGTCATGGTGCACCTCCCATGCCTCGTGTCCACGAACACTACGAATGTCGCCATCAAGACGTGATGTAAAGAAAGAGATAGAGGAGTGAGAATCTTACTAAAGAATCTCAAGTAGGGCCTCCTACTACCTAGGTGTCGTTATCTACGCCCTCAGAACCTTGGGTTTAATTATACTAAATGTCTGAACATGCATTTAGTTCATTTTAAACTTCAAAATATACTTTAGCCAAGGTCCATTCATTTTAAGATGATCTTAATGTTATGAATGCAACATAATAGAAAAATGTATGCATGGCACTACCTAATGCACATACATAAAACATAACATCAAGCATCATCATCATTGGTGGCATAAAGTGGCAATAGTAACATTCATATGGGACAAAACTTAGTGACATAATCATAATCATGAACTTCTTCCTCATGGGCCACCCTAAAAGACAATCGAATCGGGGGTGCTCGGCCGAACCGTGTCACCAACGTGTCATACATCTAGGTTATGAGCTCATACCTTAACTAGTCGCACTAGTTCTTACTTTACCACTTAACGATAAGCGATCATAAATCATAAATCCCGACTATCTGAGCACGGGTTAGGGCAAACCCTTAGGGGTGCTCTTCGGAACCTGGTGTCACCTAAGAGTATAAAATGGTACCGATGTCACATGAGTTCTATGGAGGTGCTCGCCGAACCGGTGTCATCCTAGAACCCATCTTAGTACCTTAATTTTTCAAAATCTTTAAGTCTCCTAATTTGTCGGAAATTGCGCCCAACGGTCATTACACCGAATTTCCTTCCAAATTTGCTTTATGCCACATTAACATATAATCTCATAAATTCCTCATATGAATAACATCATCATCATTAGCATACTTCATGCATCATCATAAATCATCCAAACGCTACCCTTACGGTAGAAGCTATGCTTTGACCCTTACGGTCTTAATCTTGAGATATAGTTCTCTACATCCGTCGTTCATATTTTAAGCACCTAAGGCTCATAATTAAACATCATTCATAATCCTCTCATTTTAGTTTTAAATCTGAATAGCATAGGGTGGAAATCCTAACATGTGAATACGGGGTTCTAGAACTTACGTTTTAGACCCTTTCTTGGTTCCGTTTTTGCCGAAGGCGCTATATATTAAATCTAAATCAATTATGAGACATTCCTATGCTTAAGGACTAATTATTAATCATGTTTATCATGTTGTAAGGGTGCTGGACAGAATCCAGAAAATTAAATATTCTAAGAGTTCTACATTTGCATTTTTACGGTTTTCTAGTTACTAGTTTCCCCATAGGTGCTAGAATTCAATTCTAACTCAAATGATACCAAGTTTTTCATGTCTAAACAATCTAAATCTGATTATGTCCCCATTAAAACAGTTTGGAAAAGTTCCATAAACAAATGGGTTAAGACTATGTTAAATTCTAGCTTTACGGTATTTCTAGTTAGCTAGTTTCTTACCTATCATGCATAGGTTCGCTTCTACATCATCACATGATATTTTCACACATTCCAACACATCAAAACATCATCATACAGCATCACACTCATCACATCAGAACCGAAAGCATTTAACTTAAATGAGAGAGTTAAATTGACATTTCTAGGTACATAAGTTAACTAGTTTCTCTTGGAATCATTCTAGAACTTCTAAAACTCTTTGCAAAACATTTTAATTCATCAAGAGGCTAAGTGAAGCCTTAGGTCAGTGACCAAAGCATATTCCATCCCCTAAAAGAGATTGGAATCACATCTTATAATGACATAACCTTGTAAAGATTTGTAAAACTTTAAGGAACACTTAAAACATAGGCTATTGGTCCTAGTAGCTAGATGAAAACTCATTGGAAGTCCATCCTCACTACTTGGCCGAAAAACATACATTTCAAAGTATGGTTTACATTAAACTTTAACTTGGAATGAAATGGGCAAGTCTTTAAGCTCTAGGTTCTTAAGTTACGACATAAACTAAACGTGCTCATGCTTTTCATTTTTAATCTTGCTTTCAAAGTAAAGTGATGACTTGAAATTAAATATGCAAGGCATAATTTAAACGTGCAAGCTTGAAAGTAAATATGCAAGATTCAATTCTTTATTTTAGTGCTCTTGTCCCAACAACAATCGACTTTAAGGCCGAAATAGATAGGCATTCGAGAAATTAATTAGGTGATAATGCAAGTTCAATTCTTTATTTTAGTGCTCTAGGCCCAACAACAATCGACTTTAAGGGTTTAAATAGAAAGGCTTTTAGAATTAAAATTAAGTGAAGATGCAAGTTCCATTTTAATCTTTATGTTCTTAGGTGATAGCTTGAAAATAAAGATGCATAGCAAGAATGTAAATATGAATGCAAGCATAAAATAAATTATGCAAGTTCATTTTATCTTTCTAGAGCTCTTAACAAGACTTTAAAGGAACTTAAACCTCAACCCAAACTCATCAAACCAAGACAAAGTAAAGTCTAGAGTTCTTAGAACTCAACATAACATATTTAGAAAATCAAACATTTAGCATGAAAAGGGAAAGGTAATGGCCGAAACTTCAAGGAAAGAAAAGAAATGTTTGAAACTTTAGAATCCATGATCTTGGTGATATACTAACACCAACATCATGAGACTTCTCATCATTGAGTCATTAGAACCATTTTGAAACAACATCAAAGTTAAAGTTCTCAAAGGTTCAAGAAAGGAAAAACTAGAAACACTTTTGCTCAAGAACAAAGATCAAGCTCTAGAGTTTGTTTCAAGTGATGAACATCATCATGAAACTCTCATCATCAAGCTCTCATTTCTTTGAACTCCAAGGCCCATGGCCGAAAATGAGCAAGAACAAGGAAAGGAAAAGAAGTTCTAAAAAGAATCAAGAGAAACTATGAACATAAAGCTTGAAGCAAGAACTCTAAAGAAAGAATACATGAAAGAAAATCCCTACTTGATGTGATGAACTTGAAGATGGAAGAAGAAGATGAAGAACTTGAGGAACTCCAAGAACTTGAAGAACACAAAAACTTTGAGAGAAAAAGAAAAGCTTTGAGAGTTCCTAAACTTAGCAAATGATCTAAAAGTGGTGCAAGCTCTTCAAGGCATTCTATTTATAGAGAAATGAAACAAATGGAGGGAGCTCATGGAGGAAGAGGTTTCGGCCATGAGGGTGCAGATTGGAGGCTTTCCATGAGTTCCATGAGGTGAGATAATGTGTTCTTGAGGTATGGTGAGGTATGGTTCAAAGCATGGTGAGGTATGGCTCAAGGTATGGCTCAAGCATGGCTCTTTGAGTGAGAAAACAATTAAACATGTGGCCAATGGGGATGAGGTATGGCCAAAACTTCATCATGCATGGGGAGGATTAGTTTGCATTTTAATTGTGGTTTAGAGTTGTGTTTAGGTGTATCTTTGATTATGCTTAAGATTAGGAATTTGTAAGAAAGTGTTTCGGTAAGGGGAAATGGGTAATTAAGGTGGTCTAGACATAATTAAGGAGTGGTCTTGCACCATTAGAGAGTTAAATCCTCAATTTAGAGTCTAAACAACTCTAGACACATTTCCTTGATTTAAGGAATTGGAGAGAGAAAACACTATTCAAGATTCCAAGACTAGGAATCTTGAGTTCTAAAAAGGGATTTAAGTTTAATCTAAGCAATTTTAGGTTCTAATTAACTTTAATAAATTATTTTGACGCTAGATTAATTAGGGAAATTAATTAATCTTCATTTAGAGCCTAATATTGCTTAGGTTTGCTTAATTACGTCATTAAGCTCAAAAACACTATTCTAGGGGCAAAATCGTAATTTTGCACTAAAACTGCTCCACCACCGGGACTTGAACAGAGACCTCTAGGCACATGAAAACATGTTTTTAAACTCTGGGAAAGTTTCGGCTCAAACGGGCACGCTTACCCGCGAAAAACGCCTAGGGTATTTTCTTGGTCATTTGACTCAAACTGCGGAAAACGAAATTTTCGCTTCCGGAAGCATTCAAAGGCCATTCAATCCCCTTCAAACATCGAGTTAACCCTTCAAGGATGACCAAGTTGGTTACCCTCGAGTTCGGGTCAGGAAATGACCTCAGGGTATTTGGTCATTTCTGATTATCAACAATCGGGGTGTTACAGTAATAGAGATACGAAACTTTTTAGGACTTGCTGGATATTACCATAGATATATTAAGGGATTTTCTCATATTTCCTTGCCCCTTACCAAGCTTACTAGGAAGAATACTCCTTTTATTTAGACTCCAGAATGTGAAAAGAGTTTCCAAGAGCTTAAGGTGAAATTGACCACAACCCCAGTGCTAGTTTTGCCTGACCTTAAGATGCCCTTTGAGGTATATTGCAACGCTTCGAGGAAAGGTTTAGACTGTGTATTGATGCAAAATAGGCAAGTGGTGGCCTATGCATCTAGGCAACTCAAGCCTCACGAAGTAAACTACCCCACCCATGACCTTGAATTAGCAGCCGTGGTGTTTGCTTTAAAGGTGTGGAGACACCATCTGTATGGAGTGAAGTTTGAAGTATTCTCCGATTATAAGAGTCTCAAATACCTCTTTGATCAAAAGGAGTTAAATATAAGGTAGAAGAGGTGGATGGAATTCTTAAAGGATTATGATTTTGGGCTAAACTATCACCCTGGTAAAGCTAATATTGTGGCTAATACACTTGTCTCACCTAATAGTTAAGGAAGCATAATTAATTGAGAAGTTTAGGGACCTGAACCTAGAAATGACATTGACCACTAAGAGCATAAAGGCATGTCATCTCAGTGTGACAAGTGAATTCAAAGAAAGAATCACTCAAGCCCAGCAAAGGGATGAAGATTTCAAGGAGACTCTAGAGGCAATAAAGGCAGGAACATTGAAAGGTTTTACCCAAGGAGCTGATAAGCTATGGAGGTTTAAAGAACGGCTTTGTGTGCTGGCAAATAGTGACCTTCGAAAGGAGATTTTAGAAGAGGCTCATAAGAGCCATTTAACCATTCACCCCAGTACCACTAAGATGCACTAAGATTTGAAGAAAATGTTCTAGTAGCCCAGATTAAAGAAGGATGTGGGGATGTGGGTAAGTAAGTGCTTAGTTTGCCAAAAGGTGAAGATTGAGCATTAAAAACCCTCTAGAATGTTGTAACCCCTGTCAATTCCTGAATGGAAGTGGGATAGCATTTCAATGGATTTTGTGACAGGGCTACCTAGGACCCAAGTAGGTTACGACGCCATATGGGTAATTGTGGATCGGCTAAGTAAGTCGGCCCATTTCTTACCCATCAAGTTGACTTACTCCTCTGATAGGTTAGCTTAGTTGTACATCCAAGAGATAGTGAGGTTGCATGGAGTACTGTCGATGATAATCTCGAATTGAGATCCGCGGTTTACGTCACGTTTTTTAGGGAGCCTTTCAAAAAGCTTTTGGTTCGAAGCTATGCTTAAGAACACTTATCACCCTCAAACAGATGGCCAATCGGAGAGAACCATACAAACCTTGGATGATATGTTAAGGGCTTGTGTGTTAGACGAAAAGGAGAGCTAGGATGGGTACTTGCCATTGATTGAGTTTGCATATAATAATAGTTATCATGCAAGTATCGGTATGGCACAGTATGAGGCCCTACATGGTAGAAAGTGCTAATCCCATCTATTTGGTATGAACCTGGAGAACAAAGTTTGTTAGGACCCGATGTTGTAAAGGAAACCACAGAACAAATCAAAAGGATTAAGGATAGAATTCTCACCACTCAAAGTCAACAGAAAAGCTATGCGGACAAACGGCGAAAGCCGTTAGAATTTCAAGAGGGAGAACACGTATTCCTTAGGATCACCTCTACCAAAGGCATAGGTTGAGCAATGAGAGTCAAGAAATTGAGCCCCAGATTCCTTGGTCCGTTTGAAATTCATAGTCGAGTCGGGCTTGTAGTATACCGAATAGCCTTACTACCCAACCTATCCAACCTCCATGATGTCTTTCATGTCTCTCAATTAAGGAAATATCAGTCTGACCCTAGCCATGTATTAGAGCCAAAGCAGGCACAATTAAGGGAGGACCTAACATTTAACCTGCCACCTACGAGAATCATAGACAAAGGGGTCAAGCAACTGAGGAACAAAACTGTACCTTTGGTCAAGGTAGCATGGGGGCGGGGAAAGACAGAAGAATTCACATGGGAATTGGAATTGGATATGAAAATGGAATACCCCGAGTTTTTACATGTAACAAATTTCGTGGGCAAAATTCTTTTTAAGGAGAGGAGAAATGTAGTGCCCTAATTTTTATTGCTGTGTAAAAATTACCTAAAAATTACAAAAATGCCCCCAGGTAATTTTTGCATGTAATTTGAGGCCAAATAATCCTCAATAAAGGAATGTAACATTAGAGAAACGTTATGAGAAATTTGAATAGCGATTCGTGCGAAAGTTGCAAACCCCGATTTTTCTGTACGTGTAAAATGACCAAAATGCCCCTGAGGTCATTTTTACCTAGAAAGTCAAAGATAACCAATCTAGATTATCTTTGAGGGGTTAATTTAATACTTGATGGGGATTATATGTGCCTTAGAGGGAAAAATCTCAATTCTCAATTTTTACCGTATGTAAAATTATTATTTTACCCCTACACTAATTTTACATCAAATTATATAATCTTTGAATTCGGTTTTTACCCAAAAGTTCAAAATGACTATTTCAAGTATGATTTCAGAATATCCAGTATTTACAAGGAGTTTTTATGTGAAATTATCTTTTTATCCCTAATTACACTGAATGAGTTTATTAATGTAATTAAGGCAATATTAAGCTCTAATTGAACTCAAATTGATTTCATTCATTAACCTTGAGTTAAAAATTAATTACCTAAGGTTAAAAATAATTCATTGAGGTAATTAGAGCATAAGATTACTGAAGATAAAATTAAGTTACCTTTCCTAATTACAAAAGCTCATAAAATTAGTGATGTTGAGATCAAAGTTAAGATTACAGTTTAAGTAAAATCTAGTACATTTACATTTTCTTATCCTAAGTTTAGAACTTGTGTTACAAATTTATTTTAACTCATATGAGATTAACTTCATTTACTAGTGTATGATTATTCTTTTTACCTTGTCTTGTTTTGTCCTAAACACTTAACCTTCTACCATTTTTACAAACTATCAATTCCTAATCTTTTACCTAAGTACACATCTAATACATGATTTACCACTTGTAAAACAACACCTATCTAATCCAAATGTAATCAGAAATGAGCGGCCAAGTTGCTTCTTTTTCACTATATTTTAATTATTTTTCCAACAAGGAAATATATCCAACCAGAACACCATACCTTTAGCTTTCTTTTGCATTATTTTTGGCTATGTTTAATCAAAAGAAAACCCACCCATTTCAGCCATGATGTGATCAGCAACAATGTCTCCCATTAGCATCATATTTTAGTGTTTTCATCTATTATGCATGAACCAAATTATTACAAGAATAAAAGCATTCTTTTTCTATGTTTTCTTTAATTGAAAAATGAAATAAAACCTCAATTTTCCAGCCACAAATGTAGAGGCCATACAGCCTTCCTTGGCCTATAAATACATGCTCTTCCATTGCCAAAATACACACACAAACACTCTTAGCCTTAGCATTTTCTTACTTGATAGTTTTCTTACTCAAAGTTTGCTCAAAGTTCTCTATTTCTCTCAATACTTCAAGCTTTCTTCTTCTTCCTCATTCACACTCAAAAGACTCCATTCCCAACGTCTAATCAAGTTCTAAACCTCAAGCATGCACATTCTAACCATAAATTAACTCCTAAACACATAATCTTTCCATTATCAAACACAAAAACACAAGAAAAATCCTCCCTCCATTTGTTCTAATCTTGGCCAAATTGATAGGACTCATCAAGGATATATTTTCTTTTTCTAACTTCTCTAAAGATCAAGCATTACCTTTTGATAACAAGAAACAACTTGTTGGGAAATTTATTTCATATTCTTTCTCTTGTTCTTTCTCTATATTTTCGATTTTTATGACTTGATATTGACCATGGCTTAATGATGAAGAATCATGGTAATGGTTGTGAATCCATCATTTAAATGACCTCTAAAGCTCAAGGTTTAATTCTTGATGTCAAAAGATTAATGAAAGAATTGCTAAGTTTTTGCACTTTAAGCTTAATAAGACATAAAAATGAATTTGCATCCATATTTATGTTATAAGTTCTTGCACATCATATTTATATTTCAAGCTTTGCATAATTATATTTATATTTGAAGTTATCACTTTAATTCTTGAAGATAATATTATGAACTTGCATATTCATGTTTATATTTCAAGTTATCACCTAAATCATAAAGACCTAAGAATGAATTTGCATCTTCATATTTATATTTTAAACCTTGAATTTCATATTTATATTTCCAAGTTTTCACCTTATAATAATAATAATAAGGTTACAAGATAAGTTTATGATTCTAGTCATCACTTAAATTCTAAAACTTAAGACTTGCTTCTTTTATCTTAAATGGTAATTTTGATCATGGACACTTCTCAACTATTTATTTTTGGCCCTTATATAATTCTGATTTAAAGCTTGTTATATTTTATTTTTTTAGGTATGATCTTGTCTTTAAAGTTGTACAAAGAAATTTTGAAAGACCTAGAAATTGCAAAGGATTAAGAATATGGTTTTTCTTATGATTTTAAATGCTAAAGTTTTAGTTTCTGATCTAATCTTTTGGAACTGGAATGGTCATTGATTTAGGATGTTTAGATGAGTTTTAAATCACTAATAGTTAATGTAAAAAATGTTTTTAGTGTTTTAGGAAAAACTAGTAACTAAAAAGGATCAAAATTGTGTTTTTATGAAGCTTTTAGAATGCTAATTTTTCTGATTACTATTCGGACCTGTTCATCACTATTCACCACTGTTAACTACTGTTTATCGCTATTCATACACTTGAGGATCACTAATAATTGTCGTAAAAATAGTTCTTAGCATTTTAGGAAAGTCTAGTAACTAAAAAGGATTAAAATTGTGATTTTATGAAGCTTTAAGAATGATCATCATGATTCTATGTTCTTCACATCATATGCAATGTTTTATGAATTCTATGATATTTTGTATATGATATTGACATCCATTCATGACTAGTATGTTGCATTCATGACATTAAGATTCATGCTAAAAGATACGGCCCTCGACTAATGGTATTTAGAACTTAATAATTGAACCTTATATATATGTCCACCATTTTCATAATTAAATCTGAGGTTCTTGGGGATGATGACGATGACATTTGTGTTAGAGTCGAGAAGTCCTACTGAGATTCTTGTATAAGTTTTTCATCCCTCTTCTTTTCTGTGTTGTCTCCAGACAAGGATGATGGAGTAGTTCATGATTTTCTTTAAGACGTGGACAAGGGAGCTATTTTATATACAAGCGATTTAACGGAGATAGTTTCCCTTTGGATATTTCTGTTTAGAGTATCGTATCTTATTTATCAGTTTGTATTCTATTGATGGACATATATTGATGTCCTTATGTTTATAGGACATCACTATTATAATACAATTATTGATATGTTATTATTATTTGAGTTATGTTATGCCATGGTTATATTATGTATTTACCTGTTATTTGTTTTTAACATCTCTCTTACGTAGGCAAGATGAATAACGTTAGATACTTAGTATACGCGGCTTATGTTTTGGTATTTAAGATCAAAAAAAAAAATTTACCTATATTTTCACTAAAGTATTTTCAAGAAGTTTTGAGTTAAAAACTAGAACAAAAAAGTAATAACTAATAATTAACTTAAATGCGTCCTAGGCATGTTGAGTTAAGTATTAGGGTGTTACATTTAAAGTGTCCTAATTTTTAGATACAGGTACTTCAGCCGATGAGTAGTCATCAGTTTGCCAGGTACTTCATGGATCACCTATTTTGGGAAGGATGTAACACCCTAATATTTAACTCAACACACCTAGTACGTATTTAAGTTAAGTATTAGTTATTGCTCTTTTGTTTCAGTTTTTGATTCAAAACCTCTTGAAAAATACTTTAGTGAAAATAGGGGTAAATTTTTTTTTTGAACTTTAAATACAAAAACATGAGCCGCGCATACTAAATATCTAACGTCATTTATCTTGCCTGCGTAAGAGAGATGTTAGAAACAAATAATAGATAAATACATAATACAACCATGGCATAATATAACTCAAATAATAATAACATATCAATAATTGTATCATGATAGTGATGTCTTGTAAACTTAAGGACATCAACATATATCCATCAATAGAATACAAACTGATATATGAGATACGATCGCTCTAAAGGCAAATATCCGAAGGAAAGTTATCTCCGTAGCTTTTCGTCCAGTCTCAAGGTAAATCACAAACTACACCTTTATTCATGTCTGGAGACGACACGAAAAAGAAAAAGGGATAAGAAACTTATACAAGAATCTCAGTAGGGCTTCCCGACTCTAACACAAGTGTCATCGTCATCGTCCCCAGGAACCTCGGGTTTAATTATGATAATGGTGAACATATATATAAGGTTCATTTATTAAGTTATAAATACCATTAGCCGAGGCCCGTATCTTTTAGTATGAATCTTAATGTCATAAATGCAACATATTAGTCATGAATGCATGTCAATATCATATACATAATATCATAAAATTCATAAAATGATGCATATGATATAAAGAACATCATGATCATCATTCTTACAGGTGACTTAAACTTCTTTACTCTCTTTTCCTTCGGGGCCGGCCTATAATTCTCTCTTTTCTCGAGAGTTCTAGGTTATGAGCTCATACCTCACAAGTCGTCACTAGCGTAATCTTATCCCTTTTGATAAGTTAAATTCCCGACTCTTAAGGTACGGGATAGGGGGCATTAGGATCACCTTTCATAACCTTTAATTCGGGGAGTCCACAGAATCACTTTCTATTCGGATCACTTCTCATAACCTTTAATTCAGGGAGTCTAGAGGATCATTTCCATGTGTTTTATGTCACCTTAAATCTTGGCATGATATATATAGATGCAAACATGAATAACTCATCATTAATATTTTATGCTCATAAACTTCACGAACTTATACATCTCAATGAATCAGACATAACCGTAACATGCCATAAATCAAATCACAGAAACATGTATCATATTTCATTGCATATATCGATAAAGCCATATAAATCTCAATATATGAACATAGCCATCACAAGATATCAATCACATTCATCTCATCAAATTATTAATATTTACGTTTAAGTCCCAAAGGGTCAAATCACAATTTGTCAAAGGTTACGGGTCAAAACGTAATTACTCCTTTTTAACATCTACTCATAAATTAAAGACCTTTAACTTTAACCAATACATTTCAAGAGACATATAACTATCAGAAACCATTCAAACTCATAATAAAAACCTTTTAGGGCCATAGACTAAATTTAACATATTTTAGGGGTCAAAGTACAAAGTTACTTATTTTTAACACTTAAAAAGCCAATACTTCTAAAACTTTCTCTAAACATCATAAATGGTATTCTAAACACATATACACAACAGATATCATTATTTACTCTAATTAAAATCCTTTGAATCAAAAAGTTACATAATTGATAGTTTAGGACACAACTTTTCGCATTTTATGAATCGGTCAAAACTAATACTTGTAATTATTTTTTTTAACCTCTAAGATACCAAAAAAAAATTTATACATCAAATACTAATAATTCTAATGTATATAAACCATAAGATCAGCATCAAATTAGTGAGGAATTAATGCAGAAAATTCATTGTCTAAAGCTTTATAAAATTATGATTTTGATCCTTTCTAATTATTAGTTTATCTCAAAAATGCTAAAAACAATTCTTACACCAATTATAAGTAATTTATACACATTCAAACCTTATAAAATAGTATTCTAACCATTTTATTTAAGTCAGGTCAATAACATAATTTTTAAATCAAAAAGCTTGAGAAAAGCACAATCTTTAACATCTTTGGATTTCTAACTCTAACAAGAATTATTTAAGTAATTTAAAGATAAGATCAAAGCCTAAAAAAATAAAATAAATGAATCTTAATACCAAGAACATCAAGAGGCTGAAATTAACTTAATTTAAGTATAAGAATTCCTATTTAAGATTAAAGAGGTAAGTTTTGAGTTTTTAGAGATTTAGGTGATAGCAAGAATCATAGATATGTTATGGAATCCATTTTTAATCTTTATCATTATAAGGTGATAACTTGGAAGTATAAACATGATATGTAATACTTCAAATATAAATATGAAGATGCAAGTTTATTTTTAGATCTTCAAAGTTTAGTGATAACTTGAAACATAAAATGCATTACTTGAAATTTAAACATGAGAATGCAAATTCATATTATTATCTTCAAGATTTAAGATGATGAACTTGAAATTAAATATGATTATGCAAGGCTTGAAATTTAAATATGATGTGCAAGAACTTGAAACATAAATATGGATGCTAGTTCATTTTTATATCTTGTTAAGCTTAAAACTCAAAACTTAGTAATTCCTTTATTAATCTTTTAACATCAAGAATTAAACCTTGGGCTTTAGAGTTCATTTAAATGATGGATTCACAACCACCACCATGATTCCTCATCATCAAGCCATGGTCATAATCAAATCATAAAAATCAAAAATATAAAGAAAGAATAAGAGAAAGAACATGAAATAAAATCCCTACCAAGTTGTTTCTTGCTATCAAAAGATAATGCTTGATCTTTAGAGAAGTTAGGAGAAGAAAATATGTCCTTGATATGTCCTTGAAATTCAGCCAAGATTAGAGCAAATGGAGGAAGGATTTTTCTTGTGTTTGATAATGGGAAGGTTATGTGTTTAGGAGTTGATTTATGGTTGGAATGTGTATGCTTGAGGTTTAGAACTTGATTAGAGGTTGGGAATGGAGTCTCTTGAGTGTGAATGAGGAAGAAGAAGAAACCTTGAAGTATTGAGAGAATTAGAGAACTTTGAGCAAACTTTGAGTAAGAAAACTATCAAGTAAGAAAATGCTAAGGCTAGGAATATTTGTGTGTGCATTTAGGCAATGGAAGAGCTCATATTTATAGGCCAAGGAGGGCTGTATGGCAGCTGCCTTATGGCTGGAAAAATGGAGTTTTTAGTTCATTTTCAATTAAAGAAAACATGGAAAAAGAATGCTTTTATTCTTGTAATAATTTGGTTCATGCATAATGGATGAAAACACTAAAATATGATGCTAATGGGAGACATTGTTACTGATCACATCATGGATAAAATGGGTGGGTTTTCTTTTGAATAAACATAGCCAAAAATAATACAAAAGAAAGCTAAAGGTATGGTGTTATGGTTGGATATGTTTCTTTGTTGGAAAAATAATTAAAATATGGTGAAAAAGAGACAAGTTGGCCACTGGTTTCTGATTCCTTTAGGATCAGATTGGTAATGTTTTACAAGTGGTAAATCATGTATTAGATGTGTATTTACTTAGGTAAAAGATTAGGAATTGATAGATTAGTGAAAATGGTAAAAGGTTAAGTGTTTAGGACAATACAAGACAAGGTAAAAAGAGAAATCATATACTAGTAAATGAGGTTAATTTCAAATGAGTAAAAATCACTTTGTAACATAGGTTCTAAACTTAGGATAAGAAAATGTAAATGTACAATATTTTACATAAACCGAAATCTTAACTTTGATCTCAATTATCACTAATTTTATGAGCTTTTATAATTAAGGAAAGATAATTTAATTTTACCTTATGTGATTTTAGACTCTAATTACCTCAGTAATTATTTTTAACCTTGGGTAATTAATTTTAAACTCAAGGTTAATGAATAAAATCAATTTGAGTTCAAATAGAGTTTTAATGTTATCTTAATTACACAAGTAAACCTATTTATCACAACCAGGGGTAGAAAGGTAATTTCACGTAAAAACTCCCTGTATATATTGGACAATCTCAAATCATACTTAAAATAGTCATTTTGAACCTTTGGGTGAAAACCGAATTCAATGATTATATAATTTCATGAAAAATTACTGCAGGGGTAAAACGGTAATTTTACTTACGGTAAAAATTAAGAATTGAGATTTTTACCTCTAAGGCACATATAATCCCCATCAGGCATAAAATTAACCCCTCAAAGATAATTTAGATTGGTTATCCTTTATTTCTAGGTAAAAATGACCTCAGGGGCATTTTGGTCATTTTACACGTACAGAAAAATCGGGGTTTGCGACTTTCGCACGAATTGCTAATCAAGTCTCCTATGATGTTTCTCTAATGTCATATTCCTTTATTGAGGATTATTTGACCTCAAATTACGTGTAAAAATTACCTAGGGGTATTTTGGTAATTTTTACATAGCAGTAAAAATTGGGGCGTTACAAAGGAAGCCCTGTGAAAGGCAATGGATCTTACTACATGAGCCCTAGTCAAAACTGATGGCTGGAAGACCAAAGTCTAGATAGAAAGGACCATACTTGGTCACCAATACACATCTTGTTGGTGAAATTGAGTTAGAAAATTCCAGGATGATTCGATGTGACATTAATGGACACCGATTGAAGCAACTTTATGAAGTTGCCAAGCATTTGGGGGCTCAGATGGCCTATCTATGGGTTGAAGCTGCACACTCTCTATGGAGGTCTTGACCATCTATCTTAGGGATGTTAAATCAAAGTGCTGGGTCGGAGACTATTTGCTCCAGATTTTATAGACCTTTTGCCATCAAACTTCTGAAAGCCCCCATCAACCTTGGAAAAGTGAAGTTCCCGATCCCATGCCTAAAGTATTAAAGGCACCATGCAAAATTAATCTAATAGAAAGTCCTTTCTTTTGGACTTTTCTGTTGACTACCTAATCTATCAAACATGAAATTCATATCCATTGGGAATGGAAACTATAAAGTCTTGTACATGGATCATGGGGAAAATAACACAAGAAAATGTGGCTTGGAGTAGCCATAGTGCTAATTTCAAACCAAGAATTCACTATTGCTAGGTACTACAAGCTGAATTGAATCAAATAGCCAACTAATAACAAGTGTTAGGAGATGCTTACTGAATATGTTAATTCTTCAAGATCTAACACAATGCATGCTTCAATGTGCCAATAAATTGCCCATTACAATCCCTTTTTTCTCTAACCATATCCTTCCTAGATATGGACAAGGAATTTGCCTACTGATAACAGCAACAACAACAACAAAATGCTCACAAAACTATTGCATTTAATTCAATCCCCACACTGAAAAAACTCATTTTTCAAATATTGATAATCAATAGTAATACTATCATTTGCTATAATAATAGCTTCAAAGCAGCATTACCTCCATACAAGGTTGGTATAAAATTAGCTAGATGCTCATATTCTGTGAGAGCATTCCAAACAAACTCGGTGTTAAACTTTCCATCTTTGTCTTGATTCCCACAGTGACAATTGAATTGGCATTTGGGTCTAAAGTTGGTCCTTCTAACTGAAGAAACTGATGCAATGCTTTGAGAGTGGCCAGTGAAGAGCCTCGAGTGTAGAAACTTTGGGTATGTGGCTTATGGTTTGGAGAGGAACCAAAGAGGGTGAGCACGATGTGCATTTCTTTTATTTTAAAAATCAATTTTTTATTGCAAAAATTGATACAAATAGACCCTCAAACTGGAGAGCATGACGCCAAGAATCAGCTCCGATTTTAAGACAAGCATAACAATCAAATGCATCTAATAACTTTACACTATACTTGTATTTCTGCCTCCTAAAAAAAATTGAATCAATTTTCACACAAAGTTTTTGGAGAAAAAACAAGAATCCAAATCTCATAAGCATAATGTAATACCCTAAAAATTATTTAAAAATTAATTTGAGCTTTATTAGTTATAATTTCAAAAATTTGATAGTTTTAGCAATGATGAGGATGACCTAATGGATTTGTAAAAAAAAAAATGAATAGTAACTTGCGGGCACCGCGGGCCCATTAGGACAGCCAAAACCCTAGATCCAGGACTAGGAGATACCCAAAACTGAGAAAATATAGGTTAAGGTTAGAAATGGTTATAAATGAAGATTTTATGCCTAGAATTAATTTTTGGGCGATGTTTGATTACCCGGATACGGTGTTTTGCCCGTTCGATAAAATTTCAAAGTATAATTTCTAACACTGAAAGATAGTTTAATCTTATAAAAGGATAATGTCTATCCTTTATATGCCAAGTGTAAGGCTAAGATTTAATCTTGCTTTACAAGATTGAATTCTAGCCATCCTTTTGTTTTTCTTTTCTTTAAAGAGCTATACGTTAATAATATTACATAATGTCTATATTTATAACAAGATAACTACAAAAGCCACCAAACTTGACCAAATCATCTCATCATTCTCAGCCATAATAGAAAAAGAACCAGCTTCCATTGTTTCCTTTCTTAATAGCTTCCATCTTGATTCAAACCTCCGAAGGACTAGCCCAAAGTCACCAAAATCTCAATCTTCCTTCACTAAACTTGTTTCATTCCTCAATATCTATCAAACTAACTGATTAGAATTTGAATCCATTAACTTTTTCTACATTGAGAGCTCATCATATGCTATGTAAAGAAGGTTTTGGTGTAGGTTAGAAGGCTTTAGAGTGAAAGGGATCAATCTTGGAGCATCCTTTGGAGCCAAGATCTCAAAAGCTCCAAACAGTAGGGTTTTTAAACCTCTTCTTCTTCAAATCTATTTTTTGTTTTAATCATTGATCTAAATTAATATTTTTTGTTACATTGATTGATGATATATGTATATTTATGTATTAATTTTGGTGGAATGCTTGGATGATGTTAGAAAACCCATTTTGGCAAAACAAATTTTGAATCATGTGCTACAATTCTCAGAGTTGTACTGGCAGGTTATGAATCATGAATTTTATGATGTATTTGTAGATGTTTTCATGAGCTATAAAAATTATATGTTGAAGCTAACATCTTACGACAACTCCATGATTTTTGTAGGTCTTAAAAATGAACTTTACTATTTTATAAAAATCATAAACCGAGACTGTTGTTGAATTGTCTAGGTAGCCAATTCTGAAGCTCTGAGATTGTCTAATTTTGTTACTACATCAAATGATTGGATTATCACTTGAAATTTTTAGAGAGTTTTGAGAACATATTAAAGTCCAACCGTGAATTTTTGTATAATTTGATATGATCATTTGATAAGGTAAACCCTAAACCCTAGACCCTAAAACTGGGACTTTGGCTATTATATGTGAATATGGGTTTTTGACCTTCAAATTTGTCTAATTTTGTTAGCATAGTTAGAGAACTCTTTTTGCCTTGAAATGTTTATGGAACCTTATGGATACATTGAAATGTCATAGGTAATTTTTATAGCCTCTGAATTGGTTGTTTGATGTGCAAGTAATTTGGTGCTACAAGGATGTGAAATCTGCCCATGTGCAGTATTTATACTAAGGCATTATATTGGTGACATAATGACATTTGGTTCAAGTATGATGTATATGAATACATGCTAGTGACTTAAAGGATTGGTTTGAGACATGATTTATATTGTGAATGAATATGTATATGTGCTTTATGCATGCATTTGGAAAAATAAAAGTGAATGATATACATATGTGTATGTGTTTGTGGCAAAAGAGAATATGTGAACTTCAATCGTACTTGTTCTGACATATGGAGAAAACAGAAATAAGACTTAAGTTGAATAAGGGGAAGCTAAAAAGAAGAACTTTCCTAGCGTGCATGTTCTGATATATGGAGAAAAATAGAAACAAGAATTATGTTATATGATAGGAAAGCAAAAAGAGGAAATTCCCCAAAGATATTATGAGCCAGTAGACGTATCGGCTAAGAATAGATCTGTGTGAGATTTGGAAAAGGAAAAAAATAAAGTCCAATAATCACATATAGGAATGAGCTCAATCCTAATAAGCAGTCTATTTCCCTTGTATGGTGTGATCCACTATAAATACCCATTGGGTATAAACTAAATCTTTTCTGTGTCAATAAAGAGAGAAAAATGCACTAAATTCAGTTTTGCAGCATGATATAAACTAAGTCTTTCCTTGTCGATGAAAAGAGAAATATGCACTGAATTAAGTTTTATAGCCACAAGAGAAAACTAGAGAATTCCCTTTTATATATCCAAAACATGTGGAGATGATTTCATTAAAGATTTCAACATTTATCATATGCATATGAATATTAATTTGAATTGTCTGCCTAGAATTGATTTACAAGGTGTTTGAACATTGGGCTGTATATGCATTAAGTGATTGATCATTAAAAGTACCCACTTTGGAAGTACGATTTGGAACTCTAAAAATGAACCATTGTTATGAAATGCATGATCACTTTTTCTTAATAAACTGAAGTGGCTGAGAAGATGACGATGACATTATGATTGAGTTTTGGGGGGAATTATCCTATTGAGAATTGTATAATTCTTACCCCTATGTGTTTTGTATTCTATAACATCCTAATTTTTAACCCAATACTCCTAGAACGTATTTAGGTTAACCATTAGTCTATTACTCTTTTAGTTTCATCTTTTGAAACCTTTCTTTAAAATACTTAGCGGAAAATACAGGTAAAGAAATTTTTTGAAAACATAAACGAAACGTGAGCCGTGCATAATGTAAATGGTCGTTAACGAAGGGCATGAACATAACAATAATAACATAATTAGAAACATCATCACATAACATTAACTTCAAATATCAAGTCAAACAACATTAATAGTATTACTAATATAGGAATATCCTACAATAATACCACATTAGTTATATTGGGCCCACCCGTGAAGGTTGAGCATACAACAATTCAAAACTACACATGACTACGATGTAGAAAGGCTAAGACTATGTCTTCGCTTCCGCTGCACCACTCTGTTCTCTACCATCAAGCTACTACTATGTCGGCACCTCAGGGGAATCCACAGACATCATTGTCAACCTTGTCTGGAGACAAAGATGGAAAAGAAAGACAGGGAGTGAGAAACTCATACAAGAATCTCAGTAGGGCTTCCCTTTTCACATACGTGTCATCATCATCGTCCTTAGGATCCTCGGGTTTAATTATGAAATAGTGAGCATGCAAAGATTCATTTATTAAGTTCTAAGACATCCATTACCAAGGCCCGTTCATTTTATCATGAGTCTTGTAATGAATGCATCATACTTCTTTATGATATGCATGTCAATACTTTATGCAATATTACTCTAAAACATACATCTAACTTCCTAGCAAACATGATGTGCATAGAACATGGTTCATGAATGACATTCCTTATTTCCTTAGGTGACTTAAGCCTCTTTTCATTCTTAGGGCCACCCTATTACTCTTCCCTTTTGAGAGTACTTCTAGGTTATGAGCTCATACCTCACTAGTCATCACTAGCATAAACTTATTCCCTTTTGATAAGTTGAAGTCTCGACTTGATAAGTACGGGTTAGGGGGGCAAGAATCACCCTTTCCTCACCTATAGTTTGATGAGTCCAAAGGATCATTTTTTCATATTTTAATTCACTTTAAGCAAGAATCACCTTTTCATCACTTATAATTTAATGAGTCCAAATGATCATTTTCTCATATTTTAAGTCACCTTAGACCTTAGCATGTTATAACAAGATGCAATACATAACTTATAAATGTCATAACTCTTCATATATGCATCTCTAACGTTCCAAATGAACTATAACATGCAAATGATGAACTCTATAACAATACCTCACATAACATCAAACATCACATGAATGCATCATCACATAAACATTCCCTTAAATGGCTAAACACTTAAATTGGGTAACTCAAACCGTCAAATTATTTTCTTATGCATCTAAGGGACTAATCATCATCATTACCACTAATTATTAACCTCAAGAACATCATCAACCAAAGTTGGACATCATAGGCAATAAATGAATTTCTATGATTTAAGGTGTTCTAGAAGTTGCGTTTTACTTCCTTTCTCGTTACCGGTTTTTTTTATGATGCTAAAATAAACTCCTAAACCATTTATTAGTCAATTTCACTTAAGTAAACATGGTATAACATGGTTTTACAATCATTCAAAGGTGCTAGAACAGAATGTATAATTCATTTCCTAAGAAGTTTTAGAATTCACATTTTCAATTTTCTTTAATTACTAGGCTTACCAAAAGTGTCAAGAAAAATTATCATATAAAGTAACAAGGTATCTAACACATTTAAACCATCTAAAACAAAATTTAAAGGTGCTGGAAATTTAAAGGCAAAGCCGAAAAGTAACATGTCTCATGAGCACAAAATAAAGCATTTCAACTAACTAAGCTTTATACTTAAGATAACTTCTAAAACTCTTTGAAAACTAATTTACTTCATCAAAGGTGATAAAAATAATCACAGGGAAATAACTAAATTAAAACATTCTTGAGATAAAAAGAAGGCAAGTCCTTGAGCTCTAGGATCTTTTAGTGATGACAAAATCTTAAACATGCTATGCACCTCATTTTATTCTTCATTATAAAATAAAATAAAGTGAGAACTTCAAAGCAAATATGAGATGCAAGTTTATTTCTTATCTTTGAGTTTAGGTGATGGCTTGAAATATAAACATGCTAGACAAGAATATAAATATGAAATGCAAGTTCATTTCTTATCTTTAAGCTTTATGTGATAACTTGGAAATAACCATGATATGCAAGTCCAATTCTTTATTTTAATGCTTTAGGCCCCTTAGAGTATTTACTCTAAATCAACAATCAACTTTAAGGTTGAAATAGGTAGGCTTCGAGATTAATTATTAAGTGATGACAAAGAAATATAAACATGAATGCAAAACTTGAATATAAACATGTCATGCAGACTTGAAATATAAATATGAATACAAGTTTAATTCTTTATTTTAGTGCTCTAGGCCTAACAACAATCGACTTTAAGGCTGAAATAGGTGGGCTTTGAGATTAGTTATTAGGTGATAACAAGGAAATATAAACATGAATGCAAAGCTTGAATATAAATATGCCATGCAAGAACTTGAAATATAAATATGAATACAAGTTCACTTTATTTCTTACTAGAGCTCATAAACTTGCAAAAAGGTAAAACTCAAACTCTAGAGATGAACTCATAGTCATCATCTAGAAACTCTCATCATCAAGCTATCATGAGAAACCAACAAGCCCATGAGGGCCGAAATGTTGAAAGAAAAGAAAAGGAAGAAACCGATTTTGTAAAGCATTAAAGCACCAAGAATAAAGCTTAGCAAAGCAAAGAAATAATTATTAAAACAACTGCTTACTAAGGTATGTTTTCTTGGGGATGAAAAGGACTTGATCTTGAGAGCATGAAAGGAAAATCTTCGTTGGAGCTTGATAATGTTTTCGGCCAAGGAGGAAAAAGAAAGGAAGAAAGTTGTGATTCTTGAACTTGATCCTTTAGAAAGGCAAAGCTAAGTATTTAGAAGGTTGTGTGTGGTTGAGAAGTGGTGGTTCTTGGTGAGTAAGAAGAAGAAGATGATGATGAAAGAACTCTTGAACTCTTGAGAGAAAAAGAAAGAACTTAGAACTACTCTTGAAGCTAAACTTAGCAAATGAACCAAAGTGGAATCAAGTCCATCTAGACATGGTATTATAGAAAAACAACATCAAGGGTGCAAGAATGGAGGGAGTAGCTGAATTCTTCATGGAGGGAAAAGGAAGAAAATATCTCTTTGTAAGGTATGGTGTAGGCATGGCTAGGTATGGTGTAGGCATGGGTAGGTATGGTGAGGTATGGTCTCAAGCATGGCTTCAAGTATGCCTAAATATGTCCCAATAATTATGTTTCAATATATCTTGCAGCGTCAATCATCCATCACTTTCAACATGGCATCATGATCGTTTTCATCATAGTGTCCGCTACTTTGATCGTGGTGCTCATTGCTCTTGGCCCAGTTTCTTGGTTATGTGATCTTATATTCATGTTGTATGCCATGATATTCATTCACTATAGTTCAACAGCATACCTATATGCATTTGAGATATCCAATGACATATTATAAGAAAGGGCATTCATTTTCATAGTGTGATCCTAGGTTCGAGATAACAAAAAGATAAAGATGCCTATTACACACCAAGAAGATAAGATTGCTAACATAGGCCAAAAGGAAAAAACTCGTAACATAAGTCAGAAAGTAAAGAGGCCTAATATATGGTGAAAGCTAAAACGTCTAACATAAGCCAAAATGCTAAAATGCCAAACATGGACCAAAAGCTAAAACACCAAACATAGGCCAAAAAGCTAAAATACTGAACACCTATTAAGGACTTTCAAACAATCTTACCTTACTTTACACTCTTGAAGGTTTATACATATTAAATGTCCCTTTGCGCCCCTTCCTTTGTATATTGAAAGGACAAACTTTTAGGGATCCATTCAAAATACTCATTACTAGGTACAGATCATTAAATTTCTCTTTCCCTTTATCCTTTTATATTGCCCTTTCTTACTTTATTTTCAACCATATCATTAATAATGATAGCATAATATGAGATGTAAACATTAGCACCAAATACATATCATGTGTCGAGAATATGATATGATAATAATGAATGTAAAATCAATAAAAGGCAAAGAAACCATAGAAAGTAATTGCACAACAGGTAGGGATAAGATACAAGATAGATATTATTTGAAGTTAAAAAAATTAAATATTAGGTATCTTGTTTTCACTTTTTCTATACTGAACTTATATATAAGGCCATGTATACTTAGCAATCTCATAGACCCAATGCATAAGTCTTTTTGGTAATTAGTCTTGCTCAACTATTGATCGAGCATCCTGCTAGTTAAGTATCTTACTATGGCATCTCTTGTGCTCGTGCTCCATACCTTTTCTTTGTCTTTTTGTTAAAAAGAGTTTTCATTATCATATCTCGCACTCACACTACAAGAAATTTATACCTAAAAGAACACTTAGTTTTAGGTACACATAAAAAGTGCTACTTGTACACACATAGGCAACACTTTTTCTAAATGTGTTGCTTGCGATATAGAAAAGGTTACACTTTTTTAAGTTAAGGCATCACTTTTTGAAGAGTTGCCATATCACATGTGGCCAATTGTCAAAGGCAATATTTTTTAATAAAAGGGTACATTTTTAAACTAATACATCATTTTTCATAGTGTTGCCAAAACAAGTGTGGCCAATTGTTTAAGGCAACACTTTTAAGTGGAGAAGACAATATTTTTTAGATATCAAAGGCAACATATTTAAAAAAAGTGTTGCCTATATGTATAAAAAGTAACACTTTTCATATGTTTCAAAAAATAAGTGTTGTTTTAGGCTAAATTTCTTGTAGTGTCAATTTTTTTTTCAGTAGTACATTCTTCATTCACTAACAATCTTCTTGGCCTTCAGGCCCTTCATTGTGTGTGGACATTGGTTTTAGGTATGCCACTATTGGGTTCAAACGCTCATCGAAGGTGGAGGTGCGAAGAAGAAGCAATCCAGACAATGTCGAAAGGAGTTTCCGAGCGGATAAGGAGATCCTCATCGATAACTCCCTTTTCTTCCCCACTTCTCCTTTCACTGGGTTGTCCAACCACAGGCTACATCGTTACATTGTTGGTTCCTACTTTGGGAAATCTTTCAGATTAAGCAGGGACATGCAATAGGACGCCGATCGCTTCTTTGTTGCTCGCCCTGATCATCCCATTGCTCACAAGTCCTTCCCAATGGAGTTGCCATATGCTCTGGATGAAAACTTAGTTAGGCATCTTAAAACTAGCCAAGCTTACTGATTTAAGGGTTTGTAAACTTAGAGGATTTGTGAGATGGCAAAAATTAGAGACTATACGTCTGAAGTGGCTTTGATGGTTAATAAGCATGGCAACCACTAGGAGTCCTTGGGAGATGATGGGACTTAACTTCCTCTCATTGCTTAAGGATGCTCAAGATGCTTATAAAATGAGGTTTTTTTGGGTGTTTTACGGCTTGTTTGCTTTGCCAGTTTTCAGTTTTCAGTTTCCAATTTTCAATTTTCTGTTTTGTGAAGAAAAAACTGACAAATCGAAATCGAAATTTTCGCCGCTTTTTCAGTTTTTCCTTTACAAATCTAGAAAACTGGAAATTGAAAACTGGAAAATGCAAAGCAAATAGGCCTAGGTTCTTTGTTTATCCCCCTTTTTGCTCTTGTGGTTCCTTGATTTTATAACAACTTAGGGGTTTAAAATAGGATAAAAAATTATCACCATAGAAAGCGACTTGTCATGGAGCCCTGGTAAGAAAAGTAATACCTGTTTTAGGAAGTGATAAGTTGTCTCAAGTGTGCTAAGGGATTTGAGTCTACTTACTTCCAAGGCTAAGGTTCACGGCTCAAGCTTTTACATTATGTAGAATAGGAAAAGGTAGTGTAACAACCAAATGATAGAGATGTGTTTGTCCTTTGGTAAGCAAAGTGGCTTTGTCAGACTCTGGGCAATTTGTTGGGAATGGATTATGGTAAGGGAAATGTTGCTTTTATCAAGCTATCAAAGTGTTTAATCCTTTTTTATGTAAATCTTATACATGGCTTTTGGGTCAAGAAGGCAACTGAGCATCTTACCTATTGAGCATCCTACAAAGAGGCTGCCTTTCATCTTGGATCCTTGTGGTGCCCTTCTTTTGGGTCGAAATCCCTTCTTTATAGAACATGCCATACCTAAACCCTGCCAATCCACTTTGCCCTATACAGTTTCCAAGGAGACAAGTCCTTTTATTGAAGACTTTGCTGACTGACTGTCATTCCACACCTAACCTTCTTCAATAGAAGGGTTGCTCCTATTTACCATTGCTATTTCTTTATTGCCCTTTCAGTTACTTTGTTAATCATGTTGATTATTTTCTAGTTATAAGAAACTTTATCGTACATATATGTTTTACTCATATCAAGTTTAAGAGCCATTTCAAAAGAGTTTTCACTTCTTTTATTCTTCAATATTTAATTAGATGGATGTATAAAAAAGTTTTAGAGTATATCAAGGTTAAAATCTAATTAATCTCTACGTTATATACATTAACATCGCATTTGACATCTAGAATGAGCATGAAATTGGAATTGGATAACCAAATTTTAATTTTAAAGTGAATATCTTATTTGGTCCCTCAAGATTTTTATGTTGGACTATTTTATCCTTCAAGAAAAGAAATTAATCTCATAGTCCTTAAAATTAAAAATGATAAACATATTAGTCTCTCTATTAGTTTTTTATTAGTGAATTTACACATGCAGTACAGTACAGATGATGGGCGCCATTAAAATGTAGATGCAAGCTAAATGAAGCTATTTTGGAATATATTACACTCATTTTGGTATCTAAAATTGCACAAAATGAATGACTTTATGACTTATAATAGAAACTTAAATTACTCATTTTGTGAATTTCAATCACCAAAATGAATTATTTTAAACTCTATTCCACTTAAAATGACACATATATCACTTGACATTATGTTAGTAGTTCAATATGCAATTCTATAGTGTTTAAAAAATCAAATACAAACAAAGGAATTAATGTATCCTATTGTTAAAACCTCGAAGGACCATGGGTTTAATTTCAATTTTTAAGGGACTAAATAGTTTTCTAAAATTTTCTTAAGGGACTACATGAGTTATTTACTCTTAATTTTAATGTTTGGAGTAACATATAAAATTGAAATCATAATTTTCTAATCCAATTCCGTAAAATTGAAAAATAAATAAAATGGACTCTTCTTAATTCCTAACACATACTCTATGAATTATCAAGACCAAAACTTGTTAATTATCTTTCTTCTCATTAAGTTTATATAGTTTTTATTTTTCTTATTTATTTTTTAGCAATTATATTCTAATTTTTTAGTAAACCAAAATATAAAATTTAGGATTTTAAATAAATTTCAATTCTTTCCCCACTAATCTTTTTTACTAAAAGAAAGTACATTAATCACTACAAGAAAAACGCGAGTTTCCACTGGATTTTTCCTGTCAGTGTTTCCGAAGGATTTATCAATGAAAAATGAGAAATTCAAGCAAATTTTTTTTTTTTGGGTTTCAGACACTACAGATGGATTTTTCCATCGATAATCCATCGATATATTTCGTGCCAACTTGAAATGAATATAGCATGCAAATTATTGATAGATTTTTCTATAAGTAATTATTTTTTAGAAAAAATTAATTTTTGAAATTAATTTTACCGATGGATTTTTTCATCAATAATTATTATTAAATTTTTTTATTTTGAAATCAAATTTATCAATGGATTTTTCTGTCGATAAAATTAATTTTGGAAATTTTTTAAAAAAATGATTATCGACAAAAAAATCCATCGATAATTAGTTGAGAAATTTTTTTTGGGAAGGCATAGATAAGAAACACAAGTATCTTGGCTGGCACACGTGGGCCACTAGGATCTAGTCCCTTTCTCTTAGTGCGCTGCAATCTGCCAGTCACCACCCCATCACACCGCATTCCCCTCTCTGTGAACCAACAGCTTACCATAAATCCACCTCTAGAAGAGCTGAGCACTTGCGAAGTCCACCTATGTGGAGCCTTGGCCACCTACGAAGCCCTTTGTGTGAAGTCAGCCACCCATGAAGCTCTCAACGAACTGTCGGTCACCCACAAAGCTCCTTCTGTGAACCACCAGCTAGTTGCAAAACCCCCTGCATGAAGCCCCTCCATGAAGCACCCCCAACCACGAGTGCAACCGCTGCTATTGTCGCCAGTATCACCACGTCGCACTAGAAAAGGTCAGCTCTCCTCCCATTTGCCAGTTCTCTACTGCTTACACTATTTGCATTTTTTTTTTTGCGTACTTTAGTTCTCTTACTTATTGATATTTGGTTTATTTTGGTTTTTTCTTGTTAATTTTGATTGCAAGTAATTTGGGTTGTTTATTTGTTGATATTTGGTTTGGTTTGATTTTTTCTTGTTAATTTGGATTGCAAGAAATCTAGCTAAACAATGTTTCCTTTTGGAATATACCAGCCATGTGTCTGTGTCATTTCATAGCTTTTGATTTGGAATTATTTTTAGAACAGCAAGTTGTATTTAGGTCATTTGGTATTAATCTGAATGTCAATCATGAAGCTATTGATTTGTTTTAAGTAGTTTGGTCGCATTCTCACCATTCTTTTCCATCTTTAGCAAGGTCTGATTTTGCTAGAGAGTGTTGAATTTGCTTCAAACATTTGTCGGTAAGTAATTGTTTCTCCTTATTTAATTTAGGATAGAGACTTATGATTGTTAAGATAAAGTTGTAGGAAATTGGGATTGCAAGACTGGGGGGATAGGGTAGAGGTCCTTTCTCGACTTATTAGCATTGTTTGCTATGGAGATTGATTGTATTTGCCGTTGTAGGATATGCAAGTTGTGATGTTATAAGGGAGTGTGCTCTAGAACGATTTTAAGATTTTCAAATGTTTGTTTGATTGTATTATAAATTTTATTTGATTGGTTGATAAATATATATATTGAAATTAATTTTTTGGGATGTTTTAGTTTCAGGGGAGGTTCTGTCAATTTTTTTTTAATTTAAAGAGTGGAATCTTAATTTAAAGAGGGTGTTACCGAAATTTTGTTAAGTTAAAAAGCACAAACTATTTACTGAAATATTGTGGCTTGATTTTCATCTAATAAACTAACTAATGAAAAATGCTTTATGCACATATTTTTGAGTGAACATAACATTTGAAACTTTTCATGTAAAAGCTTTGTTTGTAACAATCTTTTCTCAACATAAAGTAGTGTTGAATAACTTATTTTGTCCCTAAAATAGTTTACGATTAGACTTCTTTTAGACAGGTTTGAAAAAAATATTAAAATCTCTAAGCTCCATCAAATTAACTAAAACATACAGCCTATGTTGTAACATGCACATTCTCCACCTAATTAATTTATTGAAATTAGAGTTCTTTATGGATACTAAGATGAGTAGATTTAGGTACGTGTTGAATTAATAAAGGTGAAAAGAAAATAATAATAACATGGTAGGTAAAATAGACAATCCTCCTAGCAAAGGATAAATTTGAGCAAGATCGTTCTACCATTTGTTAGTTGTTTTATGTTTGATTGTTAGTAGAGGGAAGTGGTAGTGGCAAAAGACTGCTCGCACATGAGCACAACATGAAACATTTGGAGAAGAAAAAAAAACAAGCAAGTTCATCTTTGTTCCTCAAAGTGGTAGTTCAATAAGAGTTGTTGGTGTGTATCAGATTTTGGCATAATCCTCTGGCCCTCTCCTTCTGTCCTAGTTTTCTTAATTTTTTGTTTTAGTAAAAGTAGTTTTCTTAATTTCAAAACAGTAGATCGATTAATTTCAGTGAAAATATATTACAATCTATTGAAAATTTTATGATAATTTTTTTGTATTTGTTATTCAATTAAATCATTTTATTTGGATGGCTTTTCAAATCATTTATATGTTAGAGCCAATCATACTAGGGCATCTACAAGCACTGGGTTCACTGTCGAAGATGATGAGATCCGTGAGCAAGTTCACTTACTCAACATGGAACTTCATCATATGCAAGAGAAGGACACAAAGAGACAGCGCCAGTTACAGGAGATGCAAAAGAAGATTGAGGACAAGGAAAAGACCATAGAGACGAAAATGAAAAAGGAGATGGTGTCTTTGTGGAATTAAGTTATTATTTTTTCTTTCTTAGTTATATGTTGAATGTTTACATTTGTGTATGTATACTTTTATCTATTCTACATTTTAAAGTAAAATTCGTTGTGTTTATTATTTATTGGGAATTTTCATAATTTTTCATTAAATTAGCTTTAAATAAAAAATAAACTCTTAAATTATCAGGTCACATACAAATTATAGAATATTCATTTAAAAAAAGAATTAAATATCGATGGATTTTTCCATCTTTAAATTAAGAAAAAAGTAAAAGAAATTTAGGATTACTGATGGATTTTTCCGTCGGTAAAATAAATAAATAAAAAATAAAATTTAAAAATTTAAAATTATCGACGAAAAAATCCATCGGTAAATGAAAAAAAAATTTAAAACTTATGAAATTCAATAATTACTAACAGATTATTCCGTTGATAAAAGAAAAATTATAAAATAATAAAATCCAATAATTATCGGTGGACTTTTCAGTCGGTAATATTTAAATTAATAAATTATCGACAGATTTTTCAGTCAATAATAAAACAAAATCCGCCGATAATACCTAAATCTTAACGAATTTACTGGTGAATTCTTCTAGCTCATTACCAAAATCCGTCGGTAAATCCATTGATAACAATTTTTGACTGATTTTTTCTGTCGATAATTACTTTCGATTACGTTATTTCCAATGGTCAAAATCCGTCGAAATTGAAATTTTCCGTCAGTAATAGAAAAAATCTATTGGTAACAACATTTTTTGGGTAGTGAATGGAGATAATGGAAATAAGTATTGTAAAAAAGTAAAACAATAGAGAAAAAAATGTAAAAAAACATAGGAGAAGAAAAACCAAGTTTTTCATTAGGAAAAATAAATAAATAAAAAAGGTTTAACTAATTTACAAGTCTTTATAATTCCATTCAATTTTCAATTAGGTTGTTACAATTTAAAAGTTTATAATTGAGTCCCTGTATTATATATAAATTTTTAATCAGATCCCTATCTCCATAAACCATTATAAAAATATTAAATCAAACTGAATATTTATATAATATTCTTTCACTGTAATTTTAAAATAAAAAATAAAGAAAAAAGCCATCCTACTCTTCCCTTCTCCTTTCCCCTCCCCCTATTATTGCCCTTCAATCTTCATCATCATCATCCATCATCGCCACCCGAAATAATTTTAATTTCTCATTATTTTTTTTTTCACTATCCGGGGGAAAAAAAAACAACGAACGCACTATTTGATGTTTGAAAGCTCCTAGATGTTATGGCAGTGATGGAGGTTACAAAGCTCCTACTTCTTAGGGGCTATTTCATGTTGGATTTCCTAGTATCATTATAGGGAAATGTCTTTAATTTTATTTTTTGGGTTGATGAGCTTCAAACAGAACAAATACAAGCAGCAGATTTGGATTCGTGGAAGTCGACCAGAGGAAGAGGAGATACTCCAATTTACCATGGCTTGTAACATCCTAATTTTTAACCCAATACTCTAGAACATATTTAGGTTAATCATTAGTCTGTTACTTCATAGTTCTCATTTAACTTTGAATTACTTAGCGGAAAATACGGGTAATTTTTTTTTTGAAATGAAAGTGAGAGCCGCGTGATGCGATATAACTTGCACGGCAAAGCGTATTATCTCATAACAACGTCATAGCATAAAGCATATAAGGGCACATCATGAGAGACACTGAATAACATCTCATATATAATTATAATTTGCCCACTTATAAGCGTGGGACTTGATTTAGTACATGGAAATACATGAAAGAAAATACAACATAAACATAAATATAATCTACTCCCCTACCCGAGTGCAACTAATAGGATAACCTTTAAACAAAAGAAAGGTTCATCCTCATCTAAGTGGTGTGTGTTCTAACTCGGGCCATCCTCGACCTCCTACTGGCGACCATCTCGTGATCGAGGCAGATATCCGGGAAACCGGCGAGCTCCCGGGTGTGAAAAGGGGAGTGGGGATCGAATATGACTCCCAGTATGGTCGCATCTCCGGTCGTCGTGCGCACGCCGCCGAGTCACTGGGCTCGCTATCCTCTCCGAAGTCCATAGGTATGGGGAAGATCCCTCGGAGGGTACCCTGGGTGGCGAATCCCGGAAGGACCCATCTCCAGAAGGGCGATGGGCAACGGGGCACATACTGGTAGTCTCGAGCGGATGCGGAAGGTGGAGCACGGCCGTAGCTCTCTCTCCGGGACGTGCGCTCGAACACCAGGTCATCGCCAAGGTGGGAGACGGGGAGAAACGATGGGAATGTACAGGGAAGTGAAGGGTCGACTCCATGAACATGAATACTCTAAGCGTGCATCGACCCACAAAATGGAATGACCGTGGTCGGTCATGGTGCACCTCCCATGTCGGCGTGTCCACGAACACTACGACGCCGCCATCGAAGACGTGACGGAAAGAAAGAGATAGAGGAGTGAGAATCTTGCTAAAGAATCTGCAGAGGGCCTCCTACTACCTAGGTGCCATCATCTACGCCCTCAGGAACCTTGGGTTTAATTATGCGAAAAGTCTGAACATGCATTTAGTTCATTTTAAACTTCAAAATATACGTTAGCTAAGGCCCATTCATTTTAGGATGATCTTAATGTCATGAATGCAACATAATAGAAAATGTATGCATGGCACTACCTAATGCACATACATAAAACATAACATCAAGCATCATCATCATTGGTGGCATAAAGTGGCAATAGTAACATTCATATGCGACAAACTGAGTGACATAATATAATCGTGAACTTCTTCCTCATGGGCCACCCTAAAAGACAATCGAACCGGGGGTGCTCGGCCGAACCGGTGTCACCCGTAAGCGTGTCATACATCTAGGTTATGAGCTCATACCTTAACTAGTCGTCACTAGTTCTTACTTACCACTTAACGATAAGCGCATCAAATCCACTATCCGAGTACGGGTTAGGGGCAAAACTCTTGGGGGTGCTCGGTCGAATCCGGTGTCACCTAAGAGTGTAAAATGTACCGATGTCACATGAGTTCTATGGAGGTGCTCGGCCAACCGGTGTCATCCTAGAACCCATCTTAGTACCTTAATTTTCAAAATCTCTTTAAGTCCCCAAATTTGCTCGGCGAAATTACAGCAGTCATTACAATCAATTTCCTTCCAAATTTGCTTTTATGCCACATTAACATATAATCTCATAAATTCCTCATATGAATAACATCATCATCATTAGCATACTTCATGCATCATCATAAATCATCCAAACGTTTACCCTTACGGTAGCTTATGCTTTGACCCTTACGGGTCTTAATCTTGAGATATAGTTCTCTACATCCGTCGTCCATATTTTAAGCACCTAAGGCTCATAATTAAACATCATTCATAATCCTCTCATTTTACTTTTAAATATGAATAGCATAGGGTGGAAATCCTAATGGTGAATACGGGGTTCTAGAACTTACGTTTTAGGCCCTTTCTTGGTTCCGTTTACTAAGGCGCTATGGATTAAATCTAAATCAATTATGAGGCATTCCTATGCTTAAGGACTAATTATTAATCATGTTTATCATTTTGTAAGGGTGCTGGACAGAATTCAAAGAATTAAATGTTCTAAGAGTTCTACATTTGCATTTTTACGGTTTTCTAGTTACTAGTTTCCCCATAGGTGCTAGAATTCAATTCTAACTCAAATGATACCAAGTTTTTCATGTCTAAACAATCTAAATCTGATTATGTCCCCATTAAAACAGTTTGGATTAGTTCCATAAACAAATGGGTCAAAACTATGTTAAATTCTTGCTTATGGGTATTTCTAGTTAGCTAGTTTCTCACCTATCATGCATAGGATCGCTTCTACATCATCATACGATATTTTCACACATTCCAACACATTAAAACATCATCATACAACATCACATTCATCACATCAGAACCGAAAACATCTTGCCTCAATAAGAGAATTAAATTGACATTTCTAGGTACATAAGTTAACTAGTTTCTCTTGGAATCAATTTAGAATTTCTAAAACTCTTTTGCAAAACATTTTAATTCATCAAGAGGCTAAGTGAAGCCTTAGGTCACTGACCAAAACATATTCCATCCCTAAAAGAGATTGGAATCACAACTTATAATGACATAACCTTATAAAGAATTGTAAAACTTTAAGGAAAACTCAAAACATAGGCTATTGGTCCTAGTAGCTAGATGAGAACTCATTGCAAGTCCATCATCACTACTTGGCCGAAAAACATACATTCAAAGTGTGGTTTGCATTAAACTTTAACTTGGAATGAAATGGGCAAGTCTTTGAGCTCTAGGTTCTTAAGTTACGACATAAACTAAAACGTGCTCATGCTTTTCATTTTTAATCTTGCTTTCAAAGTAAAGTGATGACTTGAAATTAAATATGCAAGGCATAATTTAAGCGCAAGCTTGAAAGTAAATATGAAGCAAAATCTTAAACGTGCAAGCTTGAAAGTAAATATGCAAGATTCAATTCTTTATTTTAGTGCTCTTGGCCCAACAACAATCGACTTTAAGGCCGAAATAGATAGGCATTCGAGAAATTAATTAGGTGATAATGCAAGTTCAATTCTTTATTTTAGTGCTCTAGGCCCAACAATAATCGACTTTAAGGTCGAAATAGAAAGGCTTCGAGAATTAAATTAAGTGAAGATGCAAGTTCCATTTTAATCTTTATGTTCTTAGGTGATAGCTTGAAAATAAAGATGCATAGCAAGAATGTAAATATGAATGCAAGCATAAAATAAATTATGCAAATTCATTTTATCTTTCTAGAGCTCTTAACAAGACTTTAAAGGAACTTAAATCTTAACCCAAACTCATTCAAACAAGGTAAAGTCAAGCTTGGAGTTCTTAGAACTCAACATAACATCTTTGGGAATCAAACTATGAAACTTAGAAAATCTCAAGGAAATGGCCGAAATCTCCAAGAAGAGAAAAGTGCATTTTAAAACTCTTGAGTTCATGATCTTGATGATATATTAACACCAACATCATGAGTCCTCATCATTGAGTTCATAGTGCCATTTTAAACACCATCAAAGTTAAAGTTCTCAAAGTTCAAGAAAGGAAAATCTAGAAACACTTTTTGCTCAACAACAAAAATCAAGCTCTAGAGTTTGTTTCAAGTGATGAACATCATCATGAAACTCTCATCATCAAGCTCTCATTTCTTTGGACTCCAAGGCCCATGGCCGAAAAAGAGCAAGAACAAGGAAAGGAAAAGAAGTTCTAAAAAGAATCAAGAGAAACTATGAACATTAAGCTTAGAACAAGAACTTTAAAGAAAGAATACATGAAAGAAAATCCCTACTTGGTGTGATGAACTTGAAGATGGAAGAAGAAGATGAAGAAGATGAAGAACTTGAAGAACTCCAAGAACTTGAAGAACACAAAGACTTTGAGAGAAAAAGAAAAGCTTTGAGTGTTTCCTAAACTTAGCAAATGAACTAAAGTAAGTTGCAAGCTCTCAAGGCATTCTATTTATAGAGAATTGAAACAAATGGAGGGAGCTCATGGAGGAGGAGGTTTCGGCCATGAGGGTGCAGATTGGAGGCTTTCCATGAGTTCCATGAGGTGAGATAATGTGTTCTTGAGGTATGGTGAGGTATGGTTCAAAGCATGGTGAGGTATGACTCAAGGTATGGCTCAAGCATGGTTCTTTGAGTGAGGAAACAATTAAACATGTGGCCAATGAGGATGAGGTCTGGCCGAAACTTCATCATGCATGGGGAGGATTAGTTTGCATTTTAATTGTGGTTTAGAGTTGTGTTTAGGTGTATCTTTGATTATGCTTAAGATTAGGAATTTGTAAGAAAGTGTTTAGGTAAGGGAAATGGGTAATTAAGGTGGTCTAGACATAATTAAGGAGTGGTCTTGCACCATTAGAGAGCTAAATCCTCAATTTAGAGTTTAAACAACTCTAGACACATTTCCTTGATTTAAGGAATTGGAGAGAGAAAACACTATTCAAGATTCCAAGACTAGGAATCTTGAGTTCTAAAAAGGGATTTAAGTTTAATCCAAGCAATTTTAGGTTCTAATTAACTTTAATAAATTATTTTGACTCTAGATTAATTAGGAAATAAATTAATCTTCATTGGGAAGCCTAATATTGCTTAGGTTTGCTTAATTACGTCATTAAGCTCAAAAACACTATTCTAGGGGCAAAATCGTAATTTTGCACTAAAACTGCCCGGGACCACCGGGACTTGAACAGAGACCTCAAGACACATGAAATCATGTTTTTAAAACTCTGGGGAAAGTTTCGGGCTCAAACGGCACCTTTACCCCGTAAAAACGCTTATAGAGTATTTTGGTCATTTGACTAAATCATGAAACGAATTTTCGCTCAAAGCATTCAAAGGCCATTCAATCCCCTTCAAACATTGAGTTGACTCCTTGAGGATGACCAAGTTGGTTACCCTCGAGTTGGTCGAGAAATGACCTCGTAAGATTTTTGGTCATTTTCCTATTAGAAAAAATCGGGGTGTTACATGGCTCAGGTTTGAAGCATTTAGTATTTCCATTATAATGTTTTAACTCCTACACAAAGCAATTAGAAATGATAATGGCTGATGGTGATAAAGAATAATAGTGGTGGTGATAGGGGGAAGGGAAGGGGAAAACTGAGGTGGGTTTTTCTTTTCTTTTTTTAAATGTAAAAATTGTAGTAAAAGATTATTCTAAGAATATTCTATTTAATATATTTGTAATGTTTTATAAGGATAGAGATGTAATTGAAAAAATTTATATGACAAAGGGTTCAATTATGAACTTTTAAATAATAATATAATTGAAAATTGAATAAAATTATAAGAATTTAAAAGCTTGTTAGCTTACGGATTAATCAAACCAATAAAAAACGTAACCGGACCTGATATTGTTTGGATAATTGGATCAGGAACGACCCCAAATTGTGTTTGCCATTGTCTTGATAGGGATCCATGACTGTGAGTTTTGTTTGATTTTTCTCCATGACATATTCTTTCATGAATAATTATAGATTCACAATAAAATACAATAATATTTTTACACTTCTCATTTTCTCCATTAAAAGTGTAAAAATATTCTCAACCCATTATTTTCCTTCTTTCACATTCTTAATATATAAATATATATATATGCTTGGATCATTACGGAGAGAATGAAAGACAGGGGGAATTAGGCAGCTAAAACTTTTAATTTTTCTTTAGTTTTGTTGATCTTATATTCAATAGCTGAGAGCTCAAAGTACAGATTATTAATTCTTATACTAATTTCAAAAGTATATTGTAATTTTTCTAGTTCAAATATCTCTTGTAAAACTCTAAACCAATATTGATTTAAGCTTCTTAATTTTAATCTTAAACAGTAGGTTGAAAACATTTAGCAACGGCTTAAGGCAATGATCTTTTTCTTGATTTCTGTTTCTTTTTTATCTAGAAATATATACATATCATATAATCGATCTAATAAAGCTTGATTTCCTGGAAAAGGTTCTTCTTCAAATAGCTTTATAGTATCTAAAACTTTTTTCTGATTTCTTCTAACAAGAAATAAAGCATATCTACAAACATGGGCTGAAACTATTTTATCCTCTACTTAAAACTTCTAAAAACATTTCAGAGTTTTTTAAAAGTTCTATTATTCCAAATAATTCAAAATATAATATTTGTAATAGGCCTATATTTCCATTATCTGTTTCTTGCTCTATTTGTATTAAAACAAGGTTTAAATTGCTTTTTAAAGTTTTAATATTTCGTCTAAGCTTACAGATATAAGGAAGAGTCATAAAGTACGAATAAAACTTACAAGAAAATATGCTGGTAGACTTCAAATCTTTATTGAATGCTTCAAAACTTGTACAAAGAGGATACAAAGGTTGGTTTGAAATGAGGGTAGTGTAAACTATCACTCAAAACTTAGGCTAAAGGCTTTTTGACTTCTGTGGCTTGCTTTCGCTTTACTCCGAAGCTTTTTTACTTCCGTGGCTTGCTTTGGCTTTACTTCAAAGCTTGAAATGATTATAGTCTTGGAGTCATCTGCTTTTACTGTTAGGAGATGCTGCCGACACTTGCTTTTAAAGATTCTTATCCTGAAACTTTTCAAAGGTTGTACTGATCTTCAGTGTCTTCAAAATAATGACCCAGGCTTGAACTGACTTCTTCGTCTTCTTCTGGTTTGGCTGACATGGCCTTGATTTGTTCTTGAATTTCTTCTTCTGACGTGGCCGCTGCTAAGGCTGCCATTAGTTGTCTTTTTTGTGCTAGAAACTGTGCTTCTTTGTTGCTTTCACTTATCTTTGAGGTGTTTGGAGAGATAGTGGAGGAAAAGGCTCTTTTTTCATGTAATATTGCTATCCATGAATCTATAGCTTTTTTGCTAATTAAATTAAGATCAAAGTTTCCCCACCATCGAACTTTAATAATCTTTACAAGATACTGAATGCTGCTATCTTCTTCCATTTTTGCTGAATTATAATCCCACTGCATAATCCAGGTTATCCCTAGACATGCGATGAATGAGATCATTTTCATCTCTAGTATAAATGAGGTCTTGGCTTTCCAATATTCATAACTCATTGCTGCTTCTTTTGGAAATACGGCTGGTATCGGTCCGAAATCTAAAAACCATCTGAGAAACCATTTAGGGAATTATAAAGAGATTCCCTTTTTAAACCAAAAGAACCATGAATAGGGATTTGGAGAAAAATCCAATACATGATTCCATGCTTCCATATAATCAAAATAATTATAATGTTGGGGGTCAAATTCTCTGGTAAATTCTCTAGGTTGGTAAAGAGGTTGGTTCCAATCTTTTAAGGTTAGGATCTTAATAATCTTTAGCTTGGAATGGGATATTTTGCTGGGATCTTTCTTATCAACTACATGGGTTATTTCAACTGAATCGGTATCTACTAGAATATATTCATAAAACTTTTGGGTTTTTTGAAGGTGAACTAGTGGATAATGGAAAGGTTTAGGAAATATGTGTTTATACATGGTTTTCCTATCTAAGGTAAACCACTCTCTCTCAATGGCTATTACAGGTAGTGAATTTGGTTTTTCAATATAAGGGTAGTCTTGATATGTGGGCTTGGTAAAGAATAATTGAGAAGGGGTAACTGGTTGAGGTGTCGAGTATTTTTGAGAGCATATATCAGTAGAGCTTTTATCAATATTGCTTTTACTGCTTGATATCATTGAGCTTTTAACAACCTATGACATAGTCAAAGGTTTTGATGATGAAGCTAGTATAGATTCTTTTTTATGGTTCCGTGGGGGACCATAATTATCTCTCGTGTTGGGACCCTGACTCATTCTGGGCAAAGCCCTGCAAGAACTCTCTTGTAAGAAAATCTGGAAGAGCATTCTTATCTCCTTTTATGTGGATTATTTCAAAATCAAAACAAGACAAAATAGCTTGCCATCTAGCAAAGATATGTTTTGAAACAAGATTCTTAACATCATTTTGTAAAACATGAGGGGCTGCTTTGCAATCTGTTCATACTAAAAACTTTTTATTAAATAAATCATCTTGAAGTTTTGTAATACATAATACTATAGATAAAATCTCTTTTTTAATTGTTGAATATTTCTGCTGAGCTGGATGCCAAATACCTGAATGATATTTGACGACTTGTTCTTTTGTTGACTCTGGAAGAATTTGCTTAAGAATTCCACCATATCCTAGATCAGAAGCATCTGTTTCAACTATTAAAGCTACTGAAGGGTTTGGTATTCCTAGACAAGGAAGATTCTTGACAATGCTCTTAACTTTTATGACAACTTGACTCATTTCGTCATCCCATAGAGGAGGACTTTTCCTAAGACGCTTGTACAATGGAGCGCAAATAGTTCTGATATTAGGAATAAAATCTGCTACGTAGTTTAGACATCCTAAGAATCTTTGTAATTGTTTTTGATCTTTTATTTCATTTGGAAATTTATCTGTAAATTCTATTGATCGTTTAATGGGTGTAAAAGTTCCTTGATATATTTCATATCCTAAGAATTTTACTTTAATTTGGAATATCTTCATTTTCTTAGCTGATATGACTAATCCATTTTCTTTTATTATTTCAATAAACTTATTCAAATGTTCTTTATGCTGATTGATTCCTTTGGAAAAGATTAGTACATCATCTAAATAGACAATAGAAAATTCCATGTATGGATTCAAAATATTATTCATTATTTCTTGAAATTCACTTGAAGCATTCTTAAGACCTTGGGGCATTACGTTCCATTCATAATGACCAAAAGGCACTACAAAAGCTGTTTTATATCTATCTTCTTCTTTTACAGAGATCTGATAATATCCAGATTTCATATCAAACTTTGAAAAGATATTAGCCTTATATAGTCTTTTAATTAGATCTTGCTTATTTGGTAAAGGATACCTTATCTATCTTAAAACTTTATTCAAAGGCTTATAATTAATTACTAATCTAGGGGCACCTCTTTCTATTTCTGATGCTTTCATAACATAAAATCCTGAACAACTCCAGGGTGATTTGGACGTTCTTATTAATCCTTTTTCTAAATACTCTTGTATTTCTTTTTTACAATATTTTAAATATTCTTCATTCATTTGTATAGGTCTAGCTTTTGTTGGTATATCTGATTCTTTAAATCCTTCTTCATAAGGTAAAGATATCTCATATATTTTCCTATGGTGAAATGCCATTGGATTTGTATCACAAACTTCTTTTTCTATTCTTTTTTCAAACTCTTTTATCATATTTTGTATTTTAGGGTTTTCTATCTGTTCTTCTACCTTCTTATAATAAATTTCTCTGTTTAATAGATTAATCTGTTTATGTTTTTGTTCTATTAATCCTTCTGTTGATATAGAGGCTTTTTGTAGCATATTTAACTCTTTAGTTCTAGGGGTCTCTAGAAATTCAAAAAGAACTGGGGTTTCTGGTATAACATGCATTTGTACTCCTTTTTCAGTTGTCCAAAATGGATATAACAAGCATATAAAAGGGGTTCCTAATATTATAGTATTGATAATATTTTTCACTAATACGAAGGATGTTCTAAAACAAACTTTGTTTTTACAGATCTTAGCGTTTGAATGCTTATATTGAATCTTTAATCCCGTTCCACTAGCTTCTGCTACTTTTTTCGTTGATTTTTCATAATACTTAGTTGGTATAACTCCTTCTTGTATTGTATTTATATCAGCTCTTGAATCTACTAAAGCTACTAATTCAAACCTCTCATTTTTAACTACTAAAGTTATTTTCGTCCAACATTTATGCATTGTTATTAAGCTTAATATATTAATAAAGGGGGTAGAACTTTCTTCTGCTTCTGGCTCTTTTATGATTACAGCTGTTGATTTCTGAGTATGAATCATTTTTTCTCCTTCTAATTTTAGTAACCTATATTCCAGAGTAATATTTTGTTCTTTTATTTCTGAGATTTCTTGCCTAAGATTTTTAATTTCATTTTGCAAATCTTTTACAGTTATAAATTCTTTAGGTATTTTAAATCTATTATAAACATCTTTCATTTCTGTGGGTCGTATCTCTTTCCTTTGATTCTCTTCTTTAGAAATTAATGAATTTAGTTGCTGCAGAAATTCTTCTTTTAAAGGTGAATCTTCTAATTTATCTATTATAGATATTAAGGTAGCTGTTTGATCACTAGTTAAGACATTTAATATTTTTTCTGTATAATTTTCACAATTACATAATCCTAGTCCTAAATAATAATTTTCTTCTTCATCATCTATTTCTGATTCTTCTGAAGATTTATTATCTAATTGAAGTATTTCATTATCTTCAGCATCTTCGTCACTTATATATTCTTCTTCAGATTCTGGTTCAGATTCAGAATTAATAAATATTCTTAGTAATGTTTGTTTTAATTCTTCATTAGTTAATTCATTTATTTTCTGTTGTACTCTACAATTCTTAGCATAGTGTCCTGGTTTTCCACACTTTCAGCACACATTTTCTTTCTTGATATTCTTCTGGTATTTTTTCTTATTATTTTTATTATAAGGCTTGTTATAATAAATTGGTGGAGTTTGTTGTATATTCTTCCTTTGATAATTCTTTCTAGGAGGATTATTAGACCTTGTATATTTAGATACGTATTTATGTAATTTCTTAACTTGCTTTTTGTGCTGTTTGCTAGGGGCTCTTATGGGATCTAATCCATATTGATAACAGAATGTTCCTAGTTCTCTCTTATTTGTCATCTTTTCTTTTTTAATCTTATTTTGTAACTTCATATCAGTACATACTTCTATTCCTGTTTCTATCACAATATTATGTATCTGACCAAAGGTTAAGCTTTCATATGGAACCTGATTTCCAAAATGATTCTGTAACTTCTGTATAACTTTTTCTGCAAATAAACTAGGTAAAGCTGCTACAAATCTCTCTTTCCAAAATGCATTATTAGCGTCTCCTCTCATCATTATTTTAGACATAAATATATCTTTATACCATCTATAATCAGACATTGTTGGACATCTTAAATTTATTAATTGAGTTCCTACTCGTTCTCTAAAAATATTGGGATCTCCTACAAAATTTTTAATTATAGAGGCTAGTAAAGTTGTTGTTGCATCTGGGACTGTTTCTGCACTTTCTTGCTTTACGCTATTTAATATTATTTCTTTATCTATGTGAGTTAGGAAATTATCTCACCATCCTCTTAATTGTCCTGTAAATCCATGTAATATTACTATAGCTGCTTCTCTGTTTGATAAACCATTTGATTTTAATGCTGTGGCAAACATAGCCATCTGACACGTTGCATCTAAAACAGCTTGTTCACTCATTCCATCTATATTCCATTTTTCTATATTTCCACTTGAATATGTATTTTGATATTGCATGCCTCTTTCTTCATATCCTATATCAGCTGGTGTGGGTCTAGGATAATAATTTCTAGTTTTCGTCCAGTATTAGTTGTTAATCTCATTACTTCTAAAGTATTTATTTCTCTTTTAAGACTTAGATTCTTTAATTTCTCTTTTATTTCTTCTATATCGGATTCTAATCTTTTAGGTTTAAATAATATTCCTGATTTACTTTCTATCTTATATATAGGAGTTTCTATTGGTCTTGGTATTATATTATTTTTCATTAGGCTAGTACTAGAACTACTACTACTCTGTTCAGCTTTTTCTTCAATTCTTTTTAATTGATTACCCATTATGCTTAGTACTGTATTAGTATAATTTAATTGTTGATGTATTTTCCTTATATCTTTCTTTTCTACATTCCCTCTTTCAGTGGTAATATCTTTATATTTTGTCATTTCTATTTTAGTGTTTTCTGATAATTTTACTTTTACATTTTCTTTTGGAGGATATTCTGATTCTATTATTTCTCCACTACTGGTTTCCCAAGCTGTTGTTATTTTTACTAAAGGACAGAATTCTTTTATTTTTTCGTTCTTATAGATATTTATTAACCAATCAAAGAAATATAAATTAATCTCGTGTTCTTCTAGATAGTCATAAAATGTTTTCCTAATATCTTCTGTTTCTGATTTACTAAAAGTTTTAAAAAACCATTCTGTGATATCTTTATTATATTCTGCTTCAAAGTGTTCTCTTATCCATGCTTTATCTATCTCAAAGGGTTCTTTTATAGTTAAAGTATTTAATATTTGTGAAGCTGTTGGAGAATACTGAGTATCTTCATAAATTGGGGTGGCAACTCTAGCTCTATTATTATTTATTCCTACTAAATCAATATTAATGGTGGAATTATCTATCGAGTTTCTAGAAGTTTCTGGTCTGATTATCTGAGGTTCTCTTATTCTTACTGACTGAGATCTATTCATTCTAAGTCTGATATTATTTCCTTCTTGAATTATTTCTCTAACTTGAGTATTTTCTATTTTATTTGGTTCAACGATATCTTCTAATAACCATTCTTCTGGAATATTCTTTATAACTTCTGAATGTTTAAGCTTTTTAGGAACTTGTACGGTTGTCTTTCTTAAATTAGCTTGCACTAATATAGTTTCATCTTTAGGGGACTGTTTTAAAGCTCTAAAATTATAATCTATTTTTGTAATCTTATAATATATTCTGTATATTATCTGAAGTGGATCATACTTTTCATCTATTATATCATTAGGGTTTTTACATATAGTTTTATGGCTTCCGGGGTATAATCATTATTTATATTCATTGCAAAGTTTGAATACCAGTTAAAGAAAACTGGTCCATCATGACAATTACTTTCTAGTGTGGCTATTAACGAATCTTTGAACTTTTTAAACCTTATATCTCTTAATATTATTAGAATAGGAGTGTTTACACCTATCTTAAAGTTTGGCTTTGCTGCTACTTGTATTAATCCAATATGTATAAAATTAAAACCTTTCTCTTTATGTTCTCTAAGCTTTTCATCTTCTAGAATATTTATGATATTATTATTACTGGTTCCTGGGTAACTATATTCTAACATATGTATTTCTTCATCTCGTTGTTGTCAAAAATGTTAACTTTTATATATCTCGTTTTTCCTAATTATTGGTATAGACCAATTATGTAATCTTTCTTCTATTCTAGCTATTTGTAATTCAGATGAGGGATTGTTACTATTATTGCTACTAGATGAAGCTTCTTCATTATTTGTTCTAACTACTATCTCATTATTTCTTCCAAGTTTAAGCTTCTTAACGTCTAAGTTTCAACATGAATCTTACCAGAGTTTTATGTTACTTTAATTTACCAACTGACTCACTCTCACCTTTGAGCCTTCACGACCACTATCCTGACCAACGATACACACCTCACTGCTACACTTGACTCTGATCCAGACTTACAGCTATAACTTGCTCAGAAAGCTAAATAACAAAACTTAAAGACAAAGATAAATCGATAGTAATAAAAACAATCAGAAGAAACTTGTATTATCAAAAGCAACACCAAATACATATACCTCTATATATATATATATATATATATATAAAGCGAGATATACAAGTTGAGGGGAAGGGGACAATTACGATGACGTGTGCGTAAATTTGCATTTCGTGGAAAGGACACGGAAAATCTATATTGCGTGGGTACGAATTCAATACCCATACCAGATACAGACAAAGATATGAGATATAAAAAGTTTCTAAAATTTTAAGTACGAGCATCGAAGAATATATTATATAAAAATATAAAATTATAATCAACAAAAATAAAATAAATAATTTTTTATAATTCTCAAATAAAAATATCTAAAAAATATAAGATTTAAAAAGATAAAATAATAATTTTATATATTTAATTATAAAATTTAAAATTTTATAAATACTAATTTGTATTTAAGTAATATTTATTTATTATAATTATTGATTAATAGGTATTTAAAGTATTCAACAAGTATCAATACTGCGTTACCGTCACGGAATCATTTTGGAGTATTCATTGTTCAGAGCGGAAAATTCATCCCCCTTTCCATTCCCGTTTATAAATTCCATAATTTGTTGCATTGCGCATATCCGAATAACACAGGGTAGGACTAGGCAAAAAAATGGAAGGCGGAAGGTCACAACCAACAACCAACCAAAAAAATAAGAATTGGATGGAGCAGATGCGAGGTTCCCTTATGATTGTAGCCACAGTTACTGCAACCCTAACTTTCCAAATTGCCATAAACCCACCAGGGGGTGTTTGGCAATCAGACGCAAATAGCACACTGGGTTGTGCTCGAAATCATACTTGCAAAGCTGGTACTTCTGTGCTAGCCTTCGGTGGTAGCGACCAAAAGATGAACTATGAGTGGTTCATATTGTTATGTACCATATCTTTCACAGCATCCCAAACCATAATCCTTTTTCTGATTACTGGACTTCCCCTCCGTAACAGGTTGGGCATGTGGTTGTTCATAATATTTATGTGCATCTCAGAAATTTGCTTATCAGGGGCCTATATAATTTCGATTCGGATGGTCACGAACCCAATGGGCGATGACACAACACTTACCAAAGCTACCCGGTATTATGCACTATTTTGGGGGGGCTTGGTTGCTTTGCTGTGTCTCGGACTCTTATGTCGTCTTGTGATTTGGTTAGTGAAGATGCTTTGCCGCCTTTTGTGTTGTTGCTGCCACCGAAGTACTACGTACTGAACATGAAGCAGTTTCCTAGCTTCTGTATGTCAAGTCATTTACAGAACCTAGTGGCTAGCAGTGTGAGTAGACTTGGTTGTGTCTTCCTAAAGCCTAAGTGAGTCAACTTGGTTAAAAATAGTAGTTATCCACTAGTGTGCATCTATGTACTGTTCGTAGTTACAAGTAATTAGAGGAGTTAATCAATATAATATTCCGTGTTGTCTAGGGTCAAAGCAAATAAACCCTCAGCAAGTTAGCTGATGAAGAGATGTGCCCATTTTGGTTCTTTTGTATATGTAATTAGCTGTGCGGAATAGATCTCAGAAATAACGTGACAATTGTTATGTTGAAGAATGAATATATATCTGTTCTTAATTAGGATGTTGAAGCATGAGTCTAAACCTTTTTCATCTTGAAAGTTTATCAAAATCTGATTGGAATTAATGTGTACTCTAGAATTTTTTTTTTAAAAAGCAAAATCGAGAACTAAATTCATGCCCTAAAATATAAATGGTTTAGAAATAAAAAAGTCCAAATTCTAGTTGCAATAAATTTAACCATAATAGATATATAAAAAATTAACCATGAAATTTTCTTTTCACCTAATATAATTCCAAAACTACATATATACTGCTATACTAGCTTAACCCAACTTCAACTTGAATTAGTTGGCATATATATAATAATCATATTAAATTGGATGTTGCGAATGAATAATTTGTTGCACTTTTTTAAGCTACTGACTAAGTGGATATGGTATAGAAGAATACGTTTCCAGTTTTAAATTTTGCCTTTGTGGGAAGACATAGTCTAGAGTCTGCATATGCTATGCAATATTTGATAAAATTTAATTAAGTGATAATTAGAAAAAAATGTGTACATTATTATTAGTTTTAGACAACTATTTAATTGAAAAATAATAAAGATCTACGTCAAATTCCTCATACAATTATGCTAGATCTATCAATGTACTTTCTCACTTATGAATTGACCAATGAAGAGTTGTTTTTTTTTTATAATTTTAAATCCTGAAAGGTCAATTATATACAGTTGAGTTGTTTAGAGATTTGCATTATTAAATATACTTTAGTTTATTATTATAATTTTTATTTTAATTGAATAAAGTGTTATAACACCGAATATTTGAAAATCTCAACGGTATATAATTAATCTTTTGAGGACTTGAGTAATATAATGCCAAATTTTTTAGAAGATAATATATATATAAAATTGTTTGACAAGTACAATCTACGGGTGATATTGAAAAACAATTTGTTGATCATTGCTAAAAAATAACAATTTAATTTAATTTAACTTATAGTAAGTTGACTATATAAATTAGCTTTGAAAATAAATTAATAGTTAAATAATTAATTAATGAATAAAATATAAATAAGTATATACCTAAAATGAGTCATTATATTTTCTATTTTAATTTAAATATCATATTTATAAGGTTGAAAAACTTTTGATAGACTAAAACTTTTGATAGACTAACTTAACTAGCAATAAAGAATATATTTTATGAAAATTTGTATATTTATGAAATTATTAAGTAATAAAAGAAAATAAGTGAGTAATTTTACTATATCATTAGCTATTTAAATCCTTTTATAGTAAATTAGAATATTTTATTTATTAAAATATAAAAATATATTCTATAATTACTAAAAAGTTATGAATAAATTTAATTTATGTTCTTTCAATTACACCTTCTTTCCTTTTACATTCTTTTAATAAATTAAAATATTAATTTTAAAATATATGTTATTGTTAGTTAAAAAATCATGCATAATCTTAATTGATGCCATTTTAATTACACCTCCTTGCTTTTTTATGTCATTTGAATAAATAGAAATAATTTAATATATGAATTATTTTCAAATAATTATGTAGTTAAATAAATAAATGAATAAAAAGAAATATAATGCTACTTATTATCTGTGTCTTCTTGCATCGACGATCACTTCCTACCCTTATCACTGGACATTAAAAGTGTGCCATAAAACAATTATTTAGTGGCACTTATAAAATATGACTAAATTCATTTGTCACGTTTTTTTAATGTATTTAGCTATACTCTGTCAATGTAATTAAATATCTAGTGTATAATATATTACACTTCATATGGTGTACAATTATAGCCTTCATTGATTATTATATGCCAACTAATTAAAGTTGAAGTTGCGCTAAGCTAGCACAGCAGTATATATGCAGTTTTGGAATTTTATAAAATGAAAAGAAAATTACATGGTTTAATTTTTGTTTTAGATAATTATTAGACAAATGTTGTGGTGTTCGCTATTTTATTGGGATCACCATACACCTTATGATCCAGTGATATGGTTAGGATGTGATAGTGTATTGATACATCATTTATATATAATAAATAGTAATAATTTCTAATTTTATTTACGCGATCTAAAATTAAGGAGAATTTTATCTGTATAATCCTAAAATTAAATAAAACTTTGTAGGAGTATTTTAAAATCATATAGATAAACTTTTAAAATACATATAATGCACCCTAATAATTCTAAACTTTATCTGTGTCATTCTACAATTAAATAAAATTTGATTTGTGTGACCTAAAATTAAATAAAAATATTTTGTGGCGGTGTCCCAAGATCATACAAATAAATTCTAGTCAATTTTTTAATACAGTTAATCACAATTCAATAGTTTGATCATAACTGAAAGTTACCACTACCACACAGTAAATTGGTGCATTTCCGATTTAGCTGACGTTATGGTGCTCCCGATAAAGTAGCGAGCACCACAGCATTCACTATATTATTATGGTTAAATTTAGAGCAACTCGAATTTTGGTATTTTTATTTCTAACCTATTTGTATTTGTGGGCATGAATTCAGCCCCTGATTTTGCTTTTGAAAATGAAAATGAATAAATAGAAGAAAATAAAATTCAAGAATACACCTTAATTCCAAATAGATTTTGATAAACCTTCAAGATAAAAAAAAAGTTAACTCATGCTTCAGCATACTACTTATGAACAGAGTTACATTCTTTCATTTTCTCACTATAACAATAAAGAAAATACTTATGGCATACTTGGATTAACGTTGGCAATGAGCTAGAATTGATTCAATGTCTTGGAATTAATTCCATGAAATTTCGAGTATGTTTAGTTCCCCTCCCAAATCAAAATCTAAAATCGATTATGACATTGATGAAAATCGATTCTATCATAAGTGCTAAATTATTACTTCTGAATTTTTACTTTTTGTTAAAATCACTTGTAAAATCCAATTGGCAAACATAGACCACTTCACTTCCGCAAAAGCAGAAGCAAACACACTATTACTAGACAACGAAGGATGCATCGTAATAAATGCAGTGTTATATTTCTGAGCCCAATTCAGTTCAGTTCAATTACACATACTACAGAAGAACCAAAACGAGCACACAAATCTCGTCAGCTGAGGGTTTTTTGGCTTTGACCCTAGAAATCACTGAATATTACATCGACTATTAACTCTAACTAGTAACTACGAAAACTTAGATCCCTTGGAGATAACTAGTATTTTCAACCAAGTTGACTCACTCAAACAAATTAATGAGATGCACATAGTTATTATGAATAACCACGTGACCCACTACCTTTTACGGAGGGGAAATCCAGTAATCAGAAAAAGGATTGTGGTCTGGGATGCATAACAGTATGAACATCTCATATTTTATCTTTTGGACGCTGTCACCAAATGCTAGCACAGAAGTGCCAGCTTTGCACATTTTGTTAGCATGATCAGCACAACCATATTAGCTATTTGTGTCTGATTGCCATTTGCCAAACACCCCTGGTGGGTTTATGGCAATTGGAAAGTCAGGGTTGCAATAACTCTGGCTACAATCATAAGGGAACCTCGTATCTCTTCCATCCAATTCTTATCTTTCTTTTTTTTTTTGTTTTTTTGCGCCTTGTCCTACGCACACTGTTAATTAGGACGCGCAATGCAGACTAATTAAAATTTATAAACAGGAATGGAAAGGGAGATGGATTTTCCTTCACCCTTCCACGAAATGGAAGTTTAATTTATGCACTGGGAGTGAAGTCAACTCGATCAAGTCATCGTAATTGTCCTCTTATTCCCCTCGCAAGTTGTTAGTATCTCGCTATCATCTCTCGTTTCTCACCTTCCATCAATTTATGAATGAATATATGATTGGGCCCAACGAGATACCCAAAGAGTACGGGACTGAGACGACGAAAAGGAGTCTTCTATTCAATGGCCATGGTTAACGTGTGCTAGTGGTTGTGGAAGGAGCCTTCTAGCATTGAATTGAAATGAACCACACGGCTGAATATATCCTAGAAATAATTAGGATAAATTACGTTAACATTGTTGAAATTCAAGCCGCTCAGTTTTGTTTGTAAAATTTGCTCAAAGAGGTTTCTAGGCTTGTAAAATCATTACACCGACTTTTCTTAAGTTTTTAAAATTATTATATGACTTCCACTATATCATACAATAAACACTGTATCTGGGGAAGATCAGTGTCATTTGGACAAATAGTAAAAAATTAATATAAATTTCACTAAATCTAAGAGGTCAATATAATTTACTCAAATAATTAACTAGACATTTGATACTATATAAATATCTTTGGTTAGTAAAAATATGAAAAATATTTCTTTGTTCGTGATTAATAAAAGTTTGTCATCATTATTGTGAAAATTATTTCTTTCTTTATTTATTTTCTATTTAAAAAAAAGTAAAAGAAGAGCTAATAATTCCATGCCCGAAGATACAAATACTTTGAAAGTTCAAATATATATATATATATATATATATAGGAAGGAGGAAGGAAGGACAGAGGACTAGGTTGCTATAAATCTTTCTTTTCAAAATGTATTATTATTATCATTTCTCATCATTACTTTTAATATGAATATATCTTTATATCATCTATAATCAGACATTGTTGGACATCTTAAATTTAATAATTGAACTCCTACTATTTCTCTAAAAATACTAGGATCTCCTATAAAGTTTTTAATTATGGATGTTGTTGTTGCATCTAAAACTGTTTCCATACCTGCTTATTTCATACTATTTAATATTATTTCTTTGTCTAGTTGAGTTAGGAAATTATCCACCAACCTCTTAGTTGTCATGTAAATCCACGTATTATTATTATAACAGCTTCTCTATCTGATAACCTATTAGATTTTAAGGCTGTAGCAAACATAGCTATTTGACATGTAATGTCTAATACTGCTTGTTCACTCATACCATCTATATTCCATTCTTCTATATTTCCTCCTGAATAAGTATTTTGATATTGCATATCTCTTTCTTCATAACTTATATCTGTAGGTGTAGATCTTGGATAATAATTTCTAATTCTGGGATTTCCTTTATTAGCGTGAGCTGTTAATCTCATTACTTCTAAATCTAAAGTGTTTATCTCTTTTTTAATACTTAAACCTTTAAGTTTTTCTTTTATATCTTCAATATCAGATTCTAATTTTCTGTTAGGTTTTAATATTCCTGACCTACTTTCTATTTTATATATAGGGGTTTCTATTAGTTTTGGAACTAAATTATTTTTTATTGTACTTATACTAGTCGTACTAGTGCTACTTTTTTTTTCAGTCTTTTCTTCAATTCTTTTTAATTGATTGCTCATTACATATAGCATTGTATTTGAATAATTAAGTTGCTGATGGATTTTTCTTATGTCTTTTTTCTCTATATTCCCATTTTCATTAGTAATATCTTTATATTTTGCCATTTCTAATTTAGTATTTTCTGACAGTCTTATTTTTACATTTTCTTTTGGAGGATATTCTGATTCTATTATGTCTCTTGTAAATATTTCCCATGCAGTGGTGATTTTTACTAAAGGGCAAAATTCTTTTATTTTATCATTTTTATGGATATTTATTAACCAGTCGAAGAAATATAAATTAATTTCGTTGTTTTCCATATAATCATAAAATATTTTTCTAATGTCTTCTGTTTCTGTTTTACTAAAAGTTTTAAAAAACTATTCCATAATATCCTTATTATATTCTGCTTCAAAATCTTCTCTTATCTATGCTTTATCTATTTTAAAGGGTTCTTTTTTAGTTAAAATATTTAATATTTGTGAAGCTGTTGGAGAATATTGAGTATCTTCATATATTGGTGTTGCAACTCTAGCTCTATTATTATTTTTCCTACTAAATCAATATTAATAGTTGAATTATTTACTGAATTTCTAGAAGTTTCAGGTTTGATTATCTGGGGTTCTTGTATCCTTACCGATTGTGACCTATTCATTCTAAGTCTTATATTGTTACCTTCTTGAATTATTTCCCTAACTTGGGTATTTTCAACTTTTATTGGTTCAACTACATCTTCTAATAACCATTCCTCTGGAACATGTTTTATGACCTCTGAATGCTTAAATTTTTTGGAACTTGTACCGTAGTTTTCCTTAAATTAGCTTGAACTAATATAGTTTCATCTTCAGGGGACTGTTTTAAAGCTCTAAAATTATAATCTATTTTTGTAATCTTTTAATATATTCTATATATTATCTGAAGTAGATCATATTTTTCATCTGTTATATCATTAGGGGTTTTTACATATAATTTTATGGCTTCTGAAGTATAATCATTATTTATATTCATTGCAAAGTTAGGATAACAATTAAAGAAAACTGGACCATCATGACAATTACTTTCTAAAGTAGCTATTAATGAATCTTCAAACTTCTTAAACCTTATATCTCTTAAAATTATTAGAATAGGGGTGTTTACTCCTATCTTAAAGTTTGGTTTTGCTGCTACTTAAATTAATCCTATATGTATAAAATTAAAGCCTTGTTCTTTATGTTCTTTAAGTTTTCCATCTTCTAAGATATTTATGATATTATTATTACTTGTTCCTAGGTAACTATATTCTAACATATGTATTTCTTCATCTCATTGTTGCTGGAAATGTTGACTTTTATATATTTCATTTTTTCTTATTATTGGTATCAACCAATTATGTAACCTTTCTTCTATTCTAGCTATTTGTAGATGAAGGATTATTGTTATTACTACTACTAGATGAAGCTTCTTCATTATTTATTCTAACTACTATCTCATTATTTTTTCCTAAGTTTAAGTTACTTAACATTTTAAGAAGTCTTGCCATTAATCTTATTAGAGTTTTATGTTACGGGACCACCCTAGCTAACCAACGGTCTCATTGCCTCACCTGAGCCTTACTGCCGGGACCACTATCTGGTCTGACCAACGTATACACAGCTCTCACTGCTACAATAGACTCTGATCCAGATTTATCACAAGAACTTGCTTAGAAAGATAAATAACAAAACTTAAAGGCAGAAATAAATTGACAGTAATAGCAAACAAATAGAAAAAACTTGTATCATCAAAATAATACCAAGAACCTATACCTCTCCCGCGATTTAGGCTTTGATACCACTTTCGCTCGGATCATTACGGAGTTAAGAAGAAATAATAAGAGGAGATAAGATTTATCTAGGCTGCTAAAACCTTTAATTGGTCTTTAATGATCTTAATTTTATATTCAATAGCGGAAAGTTCAAGGTATAAATTATTTACTCTTATACTGTTTGCAAAAGTATTTTGTTTTTGATTTATTTCAAATATTTCTTGTATAACTCTTAACCAATATTGGTTTAGTCATTTTAATTTTAATCTTAAACAATAAGCTGAAAACATTTAACAATAACTTAAAGCAGTTGATTTCCTTTTAATTTCTTTTTCCTTTTTATCTAAATATAGATACATATCATATAATTGATCTAAAAGGGCTTGATCTTCTGGAAAAGGGTGTTCTTCAAATAATTTTATAGTATCTAAAACTTGGTTTTGATGTTTTCTTATACGAAATAAAGCATATCGACATACGAAAGCTGAAACCATTTTATCCTCTGCTTATAACTTCTAAAAACTTTTCATAGTTATTTAAAAGATGTATTATTCTAAATAATTCAAAATATAATTCTTGTAATAGATTTAAATTATTGTTTTCTTGTCTTGCTCTATTTGTGCTAAAACAATATTTAGATTGATTTTTGAAGTTTTAATACTTTGTTTAAATTTACAAAGATAAGGAAAAGTCATAAAGTATGAATAAAACTTACAAGAAAATATGCTGATAAACTTCAGGAAATTTTTATTGAATGCTTCCAAAGTTTGTACAGAGATGATACAAGGGTTTTTTCGAATACAGTGATGAGGGTAGTGTAAGCTATCACTCAAAACTTAGTCTAAGGCTTTTCAGAGAGTTTTTCTTCTTGATTTTTCTTCGATGATCTCTCTCTTCTATGAGGGGTGCCTTTTATAGAAGGCTGTTCTCTCCTATTTCACCTAAAATTTTTACTATTATACCTGTAACACCCTGGTTTTCTCTAAGCGTAAAAATGACCAAAATGCCCCTGAGGTCATTTTTACCTGAAAATCGAGGACGGCCGACCTCGGCCATCCTCATAGGGCTATTGTAATGTTTGAAGGGGATTAGATGTGATGGCGTGTTTAATAGAGCAGAATAATATCATTTTTGAGGTTTTTGCTTGTAAATGACCAAAACACCCTTACAAAGAATTTAAGGCGCTTAAGTTCCGTTTTGACCCGGACTTTGCCCGGAGGTTCAAAACAATGATTTTAAAGAATGAACTATGTTTGTTTAAGGTTTGTTTAAGTCCCGGTGGTCCCGGGCAGTTTTTGAGTAAAATTATGATTTTGCCCATGCTTAGTGCATTTTGGGCTTAATGAGTTATCTAACTCAGAACCTAAGCAATATTAGGCTCTAATGAAAGGTTAATTAATTTCCTTAATTAATCTAGAGCTAAAATAATTATTTAAGGTTGATTAGAACCTAAAATTACTTAAGAAAATTTGCAATTCAATTCTAATACTTTTCTTTCTTTAAAGAAAAAGCAATTATGAATAGTATTTTCACTATTAACATTTCCTTTCCCAAGAATGTTTTCTCTTCCAAGAAAAGTTGTCATACATCAATCAATGGTCATAGGAGTTTGACTCCATCAATCCTACAATAGTACTCTTAGTCTAAGGTATTAGGGTCCTAATTACCTAATTAGTTCACCTAAACACTTGGTTACACAACCTTAATTAGTAACCTAACCTTGTTTATTCCTAAACACTCCATTAGTACATGATTAAATTGGATGAAATCTTCCCTCCCATGGTCTTATGATGTTCAGCCACTTTTCCCTCCACTTTGCATCACATGTTTTTTGAATGTGTGGCACACAAATGGCCATGTCTCCAAGACAACTTCTCATTCATTCTCCTCCACACACTTCCCTCATTCTAGAAGAAAACCACATGGCCTCTTCCCCTCCACTCATTCATGACTCAAGGCTCCATATATAGCTTGCCTTGGTGAACATTTTGCTACTTTAGTTCATTTGCAAAGTTTAAACTTCCAAGACCAAGTTCTAGTCTCTCCAAGTTCTCTCAAATTTTCCTTTCTTCCTCCTTGTCCAAGCCAAAACCGCCACCTTCTCCACCTCCAATCTTCATCTCTTTTTCTTCTAAACACACATCCAAGTCCAAACACAAGCCAACAACACATCCTTCCTCCATTTCCTTGTTTGGCCGAAAATACATACCCAAGTTCAAAGGAGATTTCTTCTTCTTGATTTTCAAGATCAAACCTTTCTCTATCTTCAAGAGCACAAGTACTAGGTAGGGAGTTTTTCTAAAAATGCTTTCCTTGTTCTCTATGTCTTGATCTTGTTGGAAAAACATTGTTTGGATGAACATCCATGAAGTTTTATTTTCGGTTTCATCCTTTTCCTTTTCTTTTATTTTTGGCCTCAAGGCCAAGATGATGATGGCTTGATGATGAGTGCTCTCCAAGATGTAACTATGAGTTCATCTCAACATGAGGCCTCTAAAGCTTGAATCTTTTTGAAGAAAAGCCTCACCTTTTTTCAAGTTTTAGTCAAGTATGAGCTATGTTTCTCTTGAATCTCTTGGAACCTCACTTTCTTTTCCTTGAATGTTTCGGCCATGTAGGCCTTGGATGCTTGGAAAAGTGGAAGCTTGATAATGAGGGTTTCATGTTGATGCTTGTTACATGAACAACCTCTAAAGCTTGAGTTTTTAAAAAGAAAAGTTTCATCTTTTTCAAGATTTATTCAAGAATGGGTTATGTTTCCTTTGAACCCTTAAAAACCTCATTTCTTTCTCTCAAGGTTTCGGCCATGAAGGCCTTTGAAACTTGGAAAAATGTAAGCTTGATGATGAGGGTGTCATGATGGTGCTTGTCACTCAACAACCTCTAAAGCTTGAATTTTTTTAAGGAAAGTTACATCCTTTTTCCAAGTTTGAGAAAGAAAGGAGTTTATGTCTCTTGAACTCTTTTGGACTTCACTTTTTCCTCCCATGTTTTCGGCCATGTAGGCTTCTAAGACTTGGGAAAAATGAAAGCTTGATGATGAGTGTTTCATGTTGATGCTAATCACATGAACAAACTCTAAAGCTTGAAACTTTGATCTTAAACCAAGCATGGTTTCGGTTTTGCTTTCTTCTCTAGCATAAACTTTATTTTAAATGTTGGTTTTAAGGAAGCTATGTACTCAATGATGAGGACTTAGGATGTTGATGTCCTAGATCATCAAGATCTTGGTCCCTAGAGTTTAAAAATGGTTCATTCTCCATGATGGGGATTCGGCCACTTCCAAGTTCTTTAAGGTTATGATTTATTTTGAGTATTCTAGCACTAGTAGTTTCCTTTTCTTGTGAGGATGAGGTTTGGGTTGGAACTATGTTCTCTTCAAAAGTCTTGCAAGAGCTCTAGACAAGATAAAAGTAACTTGCATTCACGTTTACTTTATGCTTTGCATAGCACGTTTATTTCTATGTTATCACTAAACTCCAAGATAAGGAATGAACTTGCATAATGCACGTTTAAATTCCAAGCTTCGCATTCCATGTTTATATTTCAAGTCCTCACTTAAGAACTTAAAGATGTAAAACGAGAGCTTGCATATCACCTAAAATAATCTCGAAGCCTTTCTATTTCGGCCTTAAAGTCGATTGTTGCTGGGCCTAGAGCACTAAAATAAAGAATGGAACTTGCATATTTACTTTCAAGTTTTGCATATTTACTTTGAGCCTTGCATATTTAATTTCAAGTTCTTGCATTTCATATTTACTTTGAAGCTCTCACTTTACTCTCTAATGAAGAATAAAATGAAATGCATAGCACGTTTACTTTTATGCCATCACCTAAGAGACTAGAGCTCAAAGACTTGCCTATTTCATCTTGAGAAAAGATCTATCAAGGAGGTATTTCTTGGATATGCATTCGGCCATGTGATGATAATGGCTCAAGCATGAGTTTCATTTAGTTACTAGGGCCTATAACCTATGTTTTAGGATTTTCTTAAGCATAGGTAGTCTTGAAGAATGCTTCAAGCATGTTTTTATGATTTAAATTCTAACCATGAAAGAAAATAGATAGGTACTGCCCTATGTCTTTTGTAAAGGTTTTTGACAAGATAAATTGATTTCCAAAGAGTTTTAGAAGTTTCAAAAGTGTTCCAAGAGAAACTAGCAAACTATGTGAACTAGAAATGTTTTATTTTGAGCATTTACATGCCTTCAAGTTTCAATTCTGACCTTTTATTTTCCAGCACCTTAAATTCTGTTTTGGGTGGTCTATATGTGTTTAAATACCTTGCCTTATGTATGATAAAGGTTATAGGCATCTTAGGCATGCCTAGTTACTTGAAATGCTTGAAAATGTGAATTCTAGAACACTTAGAATCAAAAGTAAAACTGTTTCTGTCCAGCAACCCTTAGGTGCAGAAATCATGTTTTATAATTAGTTTATATGTATAGGAATCCCTTACAATTGGTTTAGGGATGATTTATAGCGCCTTAGGCGAAGACAGAACTTAAAAGGGTCTGAAACGTAGTTTCTAGAACCTCAATGAACTGAACTTATACATTCTGTTCCAGCCTTGTTTAAGTGTATAGAATCACATTATATGATGTCTAGATGAGTGAGAGTGACTCATAATTGGCTTAGGTATTAATTCTTGCATCATAGGAAAAGTCGGTGAAGAGAAAGGATCTAAAACGCAACTTCTAGAACACCGTAATCCATCAAAACTATGCTTACTGCCTATGCTGCCCAGCCATAATAAATTAGGTTCTAAGACTTAATAAATTATGGTAATGAGATTAATCAATCCCTTAGAGGCATAAGGAAATAATTTGGAAGTTTGAGGTTACCCGATTTAGGGGTTTATTCTTAAGGGAATGATTTATATGTTCTATGTGAATGATGATGGATTATTGTGTTGTCTCATGACCACTATGATGCTATGTGAGTTATTGCTCTTAAATGATGATTGTATCATTTGCATGTTATGGTTCCCTTTAGAACTTTAAAGATGCCTATGTTATAATTACACAATATATGTGACATGCATGAAATATGTAGCATCTTGCTATGACTAAACTATGAGAAAATGATCCTTTGGAACCATCAAACCATAGGTGAGGATGAGGTGATTCATATGTAACATGCATGAACTATGGGGCATTTTGTCATAACATGCTAAGACTTAAGGTGACATTAAACTATGAGAAAATGATCCTTTGGAACCATCAAACTATAGGTGGGGATGAAGTGATTCTATGCCCCCTAGACCTGTACTTTAAGTCGGGATTTTTAACTTATCACAATGTGATAAGTCCAGATGCTAGTGACGACTAGCTGGGTATGAGCTCATAACCAAGAGATTTCTTAAAAGGGAGAAATATTAGGGTGGCCCCAGGAAGCAAAGAATAATATGTCAATGTCACCTAAGTAACCAAGTTAAGCTACCATGCACCATGTTTTAAGTACCAAGTTCTACGTTCCACGATTCATGTTTTATGTACCATGTACTATGTATCAAGTTCCATGTTCTATGTTTTATGATCTATGTTTTTATGACCCATGTATCATGCACTATGTCTATGAATGCTATACTTGCTAAAAAGCTAGTACTGTTTGCATATGGTATTGACATGCATTCATTCAATATCTATTGCATTCATATAATTAAGACTCATGTTAAAAGATACCCACTCCGGATAAATAGATTTAAGAAGTTTAAAATCGATCCTTATGTATGCACACCCTTTTTGTAATGAAAACCGGAGTGGCTGGGGACGATGACGATGACATTTGTGTTAGAGTCGGAAATCCTTACTGAGAATCTTGAATAAGTTTCTCATCCCTCTCTTTTCTTCCGTGTCGTCTCCAGACAAGGATAGTAACGAGGTTCGTGACTTCTTCTGAGGTTCGTGCTTAAAGGTCACTTCAGCAAACGGATGCCGAGGGTCGTTACGGAAGAATAGATAGGATAGTCTCTAGGTTGTTACTTATCCAACCTCGTAGGTGGATAAGAAGTATTTCATATAAATATGCATGTTTTGGTGTGAACATTGATGCTAGTACTATGTAACTATAATGATGTGGTTATGATATGTGGTTAATATAATGTTGTATTTCATGTTTATATGTGATTTCTTTTCCTTGTAAGTTATGTTTATGACGAACGAAAGGTTTTATATTAATGCGAGGCTCACGTTTTTGTTTTCAAGTTCAAAAAGAAAAATTTATTCGTATTTTTCGCTAAGTAATTTAAAGAAAAGATGAAACTAAGAAGTAATAGACTAATGGTTAACCTAAATACGTTCTAGGAGTATTGGGTTAAAAATTAGGATGTTACAATACCCACAAGGGCACTATTACAATTATGATAACTATATCTTTAAGACAAAGCTATCTTTTAGGCTTTTTGACTTTTGAGGATTGTTTTTTCTTTAATCATTGTGCTTGAAATGATTGTAGGCATGTCGTTTTCTACTTTTACTATCAAGAGATGCTGCTGACACTTGCTTTTTAGCTGGTTCAGAGATTCTTATCCTAAAGCTTTTTCAAAAGTTGTACTAATCTTCTATATCTTCAAAATAATTACCCGGGCTTGAACTAACTTCTTCATTATCTTTTAGTTTAGCTGATATGACTTTGATTTGTTCCTGAATTTCTTCTTCTGATGTAGCTACGGCTAAGGCTGCCAATAATTATTTTTTCTGTGCTAGAAATTGGACTTTTTTTTTTCTTTTTCACTTATCTTTGACATACTTGGAGAAACACTGGAGGAATGAGTTCTTTTTTCATGTGAAATGGCTATCCATAAATCAATAGCGCTTTTATTGACTGAATTCAAATCAAATACTCCCCACTATCTGACTTTTATAATTTTCACAAGGAACTGAATACTATTATCTTCTTCCATTTTTGCTGAATTATAATCCCATTGCATTATCCAAGTGACTCCCAAACATGCAATAAATGAGATCATTTTCATTTCTGGTATAAAAGATGTCTTACCTTTCCAATATTCATATCCCATTGCTGTTTCTTTTGGGAAAATAGCTAGAACTGGACCGAAATCCAAAAACCATTTAAGAAACCATTTAGGAAATTGTAAAGAGATTCCCTTTTTAAACCAAAAGAACCATGAATGGGGGCTTGGAGAAAAGTCTAGTACATGATGCTAGGCTTCTATATAATCAAAATAATTATAGTACTGAGGTTCAAATTCTCTGGTAAATTCTTTTATTTGGAAAAGGGGTTGGTTCTAGTCTTTCAAGGATGGGACTTTTATAATCTTTAGCTTGGAATGGGAAATCCTATTAGGGTCTTTTTTATCAAATACAGGGGTTATTTCAACTGAGTTTGTATCAACTAAAATATACTCATAAAACTTTTGGCTTTTTTGAGAATGAACTGGTAGATAATGAAATGGTTTAGGAAATATGTGCTTATATATGGTTTTTCTGTCTAAAGTAAACCATTCTCTTTCTATGGCTATTACAAGTAATGAATTAGGTTTTTCAATATAAGGATGGTCTTGATATGTGGGTTTGGTATGGAATAATTGAGATAGGGTGACAGGTTGAGGGGTAGTATATTTATGTTGTGTGCATATATCAGTAGAGCTTTTATCAATATTGCTTTTACTGCTTGATATCATTGAGCTTTTAACAACCTGTGACATAGTCATAGGTGTAGATGATGAAGCTAGTACAAATTCTTTTTTATGGTTCCGTGGGGGACCATAATTATCTCTCATGTTTGGATTCTGGCTCATTCTGAATAGAGCCCTGCAAAAACTCTCTCGTAAGAAAGTCTGGAAGAGCATTCTTGTTTCCTTTTATGTGTATTATTTTGAAATCAAAATAAGATAGAATTGCTTGCCATCTAGCAAAGATATGTTTTGAAACAAGATTTTTTTACATCATTTTGTAAAACATGAGGTGCTGCTTTGTAATTAGTTCGTACTAAAAATCTTTTATTAAATAAATCATCTTGAAATTTTGTAATACATAGTACTATAGATAAAATTTCTTTTTTAATTGTTGAATATTTTTGCTGAGCTGGATGCCAAATACTTGAATGATATTTGACGACTTGTTCTTTTATGGAGTCTGGAAGAACTTGTTTTAAGATTCCACTATAACCAAGATCAGACACATCAGTCTCAACTATTAAAAATGCAGAAGGGTTTGGTATTCCTAGACAAGGGAGGCTTTTAACAATACTTTTGACTTTTATGACGACTTGACTTATTTCTTCATTCCATGGAGGAGGATTTTTCCTAAGATGCTTGTACAAAGGAGCACAAATAGTTCTGATATTAGGAATAAAATCTGCTACATAATTTAGACATCCTAAGAACCTTTGTAATTGTTTTTTTATCTTTTATTTCATTTGAAAATTTATCTGTAAATTCAGTTGATCTCTTAATTGGTGTAAAATTTCCTTGATATATTTCATATCCTAGGAATTTTACTTTAATTTGAAATATCTTCATTTTCTTGGCTGATATGAATAATCCATTTTCTTTTATTATTTGAATAAATTTATTCAAATGTTCTTTATGTTGGTTAATTCCTTTAGAAAAGATTAATACATCATCTAGATAAACAATGGAGAATTCCATACATGGATTTAAAATATTATTCATTATTTCTTGAAATTCACTTGGGGGAATTTTTAAAACCTTGGGGCATTATGTTCCATTCATAATGGCCAAAGGGTACTACAAAGGCTGTTTTATATCTGTCTTCTTCTTTTACAGAAATTTGGTAATATCCAGATTTCATATCAAACTTTGAAAAGATATTGGCTTTATATAATCTTTTAATTAGATCTTGTTTATTTGGTAATGGATATCTTATCCATCTTAAAACTTTTTTTAAAGGTTTATAATTAATTACTAATTTAGGGGCTCCTCTTTCTATTTCTGATGTTTTCATAACATAAAATCCTGAACAACTCCAGGGTGATTTAGACGGTCTTATTAATCCTTTTTGTAAGTATTCTTGTATTTCTTTCTTACAATATTTTAAATATTGTTCATTCATTTGTATGGGTCTGGCTTTTGTTGGTATATCTGATTCTTTTAATTCTTCTTCATATGGTAAAGATATCTCATGAACTTTCCTATGGTGAAAGGCCATTGGGTTATTATCACAAATTTCTTTTTCTATTCTTTTTTCAAATTCTTTTATCATTTTTTGTATTTTTTGATTCTCAATTTGTTCTTTTACCTTTTTATAATAAATTTCCTATTTAATAAGTTAATCTGTTTATGTTTTTGTTCTACTAATTCTTCTGTTGATATGGAGGCTTTCTGTAACATATTTAATTCTTCAGTTTTAGGAGGTTCTAAAAATTCAAAAACAACTGGGATATTTGGTATGACATGCGTTTCTACACCTTTTTCAGTTGTCCAAAATGGATACAATAAACATATAAAAAGGGTTCCTAATATTATAGTATTTACAATATTTTTTACTAATACAAAAGATGTCTGAAAACAAACTTTACTTTTACAAATTTTTGCATTAGAAAGTTTATATTTAATTTTTAATCTTGTTCTACTTGCTTCTGACACTCTTTCTGTTGATTTCTCATAATACTTAGTTGGTATTACTCCTTCTTGTATTGCATTTGTATCAGCTCCTGAATCTACTAAAGCTATTAATTCAAAGTTCTCATTTTTAACAATTAAAGTAACTTTTGTCCACCATTTATGCATAGTTATTAAGCTTAATATGTTAATAAAAGGGGTTGAATTTTCTTCTCCTTCTGGTTCCTTTATTATTAAAGCTTTTGATTCCTATTTATGAGTTATTTATTCTCCTTCTAGTTTTAATAATCTGTATTCAAAAGTAATGTTTTATTCTTTTATTTGTGAAACTTCTTGCTTAAGATTTTTAATTTCATTTTGCAAATCTTTTACAGTTATATTTTCTTTAGGTATTTTGAATCTATTATAAACTTCTTTCATTTCTGTTGACCTTATCTCTTTTCTTTGGTTTTCCTCTTTAGAGATTAATGTATTTAGTTGTTGTAAGAATTCTTCTTTTAATGGTGAGTCTTCTAATTTATCTATTTTAGATATTAGAGTAGATGTTTGATCACTAGTTAAAACATTTATCGCTTTTTCTAGGCAGTCTTCACAATTACATAAGCCTAGTCCTAGGCAATAGTCTTCCTCTTCATTTTTTACTTCTGATTCTTCTAAGGAGTTATTATCTATTTGAAGTATTTCATTATCTATAGCATCTTCTTCACTTATAATTTCTTCTTCAGATTCTGGTTCTGTTTCAGAATTAATAAATATATTTAGTAATGTTTGTTTCAATTCTTCTTTAGTTAATTCATTTATTTTTTGTTGTATTTTACAATTTTTTGTATAGTGTACTGGTTTTCCACACTTCCAACACACATTTTCCTTTTTTATATTTTTATGATATTTTTTCTTAATACGGTGTTTATTATGATAAACTGGTGGAGGCTATTGTATATTTTTTCTTTATAATATCTTTTAGGATTATTAGTTCTTATATATTTATTTTGCTTTTTAATTTGTTTTTTATGTTGTCTACTTGGAGCTTTTAAAGGATCTAAGCCATAGTGATAACATAATGTTCATAATTCTCTTTTATTAGTCATTTTTTCTTTTTTCATCTTATTTTGTAGTTTCATATCAGTGTATACTTCTATTCTTGTTTCTATTACAACATCATGTATTTGACCAAAAGTTAAATTATCATAAGCAACTTGGTTTCCAAAATGAGTTTGTAATTTTTGTATGACTTTTGCTGCAAATAAATTAGGGTATATGTATATATATATACTCTAAACCATAAACCCTAAACCATATATATATATATATATATACACACACACACACATACGTATGTATATATAACTTGCAATGAAATTAACTATAAGGCTATGTTTGGTTAAAGTATACAAATAAAGTGAAAATTTTATATATAAGAGCTCATCCATATCAAAATTTTTATCTCAATTAATTTTACCCTTTAACTTATTATTTTTATTTTTTGACTGACAGAAATCAACAGCTCACTTAACTCTCATCAATTGCACCTAGGATCCAAATTTCACGAAACTACAAATATGCTAGCCTAACCTAATCCAACTTCAATTTTGATTAGTTGGCATATGATGATCATCTCCAGATCGGATGTTAGGAATTAATAATTAGTTGCACTTATTCATCTCCAGGTGAGCATGACAGCACGAGCCTGAGCCCGAGATAGAGGGAAATTCTCTTTTTAATCGTTGGTCTCACAGGTAATTAGCCTTCATGAGCTACTTTCCAAATGAATATATTAATTTTATGTGGCACTTTTAGCAGTCAAATACTCCAACTAAAGGGATTTAATTTTATGTGGCACTTATTTAGAGAGTCATTTTCTTAAGGCATGGTATAAAAATATTTCATCGCCTTAAGTGACTTAAATCGAGCTATTTTTATTTTTCTTAAGGTTTCTAAAGTTCCTTAGAGTGCTTTATGAGAGGTATCAGAGTAAAGAAAAAAAAGGTATGATTGTTTGAGATTTCTGAATAAATACAACTTGATTTTTAGTCATTTTGACTTTTTGAATGAATCGAGTAATAGTTGTGATATTTACTCTTAATTAGGTTTCTTATTCAGTACATCTTTATCCAAACTTATTTTTGAAACGGGATGCAAATTTTGTATATGAATTACTTGCAACGTACAAACTTTGCACACAAGTGAAGTTTCTAAAACTCATAGAAACCTTATTTCAATTTTATCAGTGTATATGACAAGATGTTTCTGAAGTTCAATAAGGACTAATCTCAAATGTATCAGAGCATCATTTTTTAGTGTGATATGAATTAGGAAACTTCATATACTGTGTACAAGAGCTCATGATTTTGTAAAAAAAAAAAAACCTTCTAAAAATGTGTGACATGGCTTACTGAACTGGTCAAGTTCTTCTTGCATTGTATCCACCTAACTTTAACCACTCAAAACTTCTTCAATGCATTCAGGTTTGATGGTGGAGATGAAAACACAATTTAACATATTTCTAAGCGATGATCTGATTCTCACACCTTTGGAAATGTCTCTAAGAACTTTGTTATTAGAAACTGCTTTTAGATCAGAAACTCCTTTGTAGTTTTTGTAGTCTTAATGTTCTTCAGGTTCTCTTTCATCTTCAGATTAGTCTTCTTCATGCTCAGAAATGTCACTTTCTTATGGCTTTGGAGTCCTAGGCAAGTTTCTAGAAGTGTCTATATTCTGGAGCTTACTTTATAAAGGTCGAGCTTTCATCTATTTGCTTTCTGAAGCTTCCTTGAGACTCATTTTCTCGAGGTTTTCTCTCAATTCTTCAAGATCATCAACAAAGTCCATCTTGAGTTCCTTGAACATGATATAGATGGTCTCCTCAATGCATAGTATTCTTTTGGTATATACCCTGTAAGCTTTTGAGACAGAGGAATATCCTAGGAAAATTCCATTATCAGATTTTGGATCAAACTTTGCGAGTTTGTTCTTTGTGTTAAGAATAAAACATGATGAGCCAAAGATATGAAAATATGATATATTGGGTTTTCTACCCTTTCATAGCTCATAGGGAGTCTTCTTGAGAATTTATCTTAGAAAGATTCTATTTTGGATGTAGCAAGAGGTTTTTACAACCTATACCCAAAACCTTTTAATAAACCACTTTCTAAAAGCATTGTCCTAGCCATCTCTTGCAAGCTTCTGTTTTTTCTTTTACCAACCCAATTTTAATGGGCTGTTTTAGGCACAAGAAACTTGTGAAGGATGCCATGTTTTTTATAAAAATTTTCGAAAACATGATTTTCTAATTCTCCTCCATGATCAGATTTGATAGAGATGATTTGAGAATATTTTTCAGTATAAACACGTTTTGCAAAAACTTTGAATCTTTCAACCACTTAATCCTTAGAAGCTAAGAAGAAAACCCATGTGAATCTAGAGTAATCATCTACTATGACAAAGCAATATCTCTTATGAGGAAGAATTATAGTCTTGGTTAGTCCGAAAAGATCTATGTGTAAAAGCTCAAGTGGTGGTTGAAACTACATTTATGTTGTAGAAAGAAGCCTTGGTTTACTTGCCTTTCTCATAGAAATCACAAGTTGAATCCTTGTCAAATCTGATTTTTGGCAAACCTTTAACAAGTTCTTTCCAAGAAAGCTCAAAAATAAGCTTGATATGAGATAACCAAGCTTCTTATGCCACAGCCACTTATCATCGATAAAAAATATGAAACATTTTACATCCTAACCTAAAAGGTCATCCAAAAGTAACACATAAGTGTTATCATGCCTTTTGCCAGATAAGATGAATTGTACCAAGGTGGAATTTACTATCTTGCATGCATGAGTATTAAATAAAATATTAAATCCTTGGTCACAGCATTGGTTGGTACTCAACAAATTGTGAGTCAAACCATCAACAAGCAGAACATTAGAAATCAGGCGAAAATCATCCTTACCAATATTTCCTATTCTTGTGACCTTGGCCTTGCTTATATCAGTAAACTTTACTAGTTTGGAGTTCTTGGGCTTCAAGTTTCTAAACCACCTTCTATAACACCCCGATTTTTCTGTCTGAGGGAAATGACCAAAATGCCCCTGAGGTCATTTCCTGACCCGAATTCGAGGGTAACCAACTCGGTCATCCTCGAAGGGTCAACTCAATGTTTGAAGGGGATTGAATGGCCTTTGAATGCTTCTGGAAGCGAAAATCTCGTTTTCCGCAGTTTCGGGTCAAAATGACCAAAATGCCCCTATAGCGTTTTACAGGGGTAAAGGCGCCGTTTGAGCCCGAAACTTTTCCCAGAGGTTTAAAAACACGTTTTCATGTGTCTAGAGGTCTCTGTTCAAGTCCCGGTGGTCCCGGGTAGTTTTAGTACAAAATTACGATTTTGCCCCTAGAATAGTGTTTTTGAGCTTAATGACGTAATTAAGCAAACCTAAGCAATATTATGCTCTAAATGAAGATTAATTAATTTTCCTAATTAATCTAGAGTCAAAATAATTTATTAAAGTTAATTAGAACCTAAAATTGCTTAGATTAAACTTAAATCCCTTTTTAGAACTCAAGATTCCTAGTCTTGGAATCTTGAATAGTGTTTTCTCTCTCCAATTCCTTAAATCAAGGAAGTGTGTCTAGAGTTGTTTAGGCTCTAAATTGAGGATCTAACTCACTAATGGTGCAAGACCACTCCTTAATTATGTCTAGACCACCCTAATTATCCATTTTCCTTACCTAAACACTTTCTTACAACTTCCTAATCTTAAGCATAATCAAAGATACACCTAAACACAACTCTAAATCATAATTAAATTGCAAAACAAACCTCCCCTTGGCTGTAACATGGCTGAACAGCCATGCTCTCTTTGGCCACAAGATTGAATTGTTTTCTCACTCCTTGAAGCCATGCTTGAGCCATACCTTGAACCATACCTCACCATACTTTGAGTCATACCTCACCATGCCTCAAGACCACATTATCTCACCTCATGGAACTCATGGATGCCTTCCAATTCTGCACACAATGGCCAAAATTCATCAGCCCATTCACCCCCTCCATTTGCTTCATTTCTCTATAAATAGAATGCCTTGAGGAGCTTGCACCACTTTTAGATCATTTGCTAAGTTTAGGAACACTCAAAGCTTTTCTTTTTCTCTCAAAGCTCTTGTGTTCTTCAAGTTCTTGGAGTTCTTCATCTTCTTCATCTTCTTCTTCCATCTTCAAGTTCATCACATCAAGTAGGGATTTCCTTTCATGTATTCTTTTCTTTAAAGTTCTTGTTTCAAGCTTGATGTTCATAGTTTCTCTTGTTTCTTTTTAGAACTTTTCTTCCACTCCTTTTTCCTTTTCATTTTTGGCCATAGGCCTTGGAGAACAAAGGAATGAGAGCTTGATGATGAGAGTTTCATGATGATGTTCATCACTTGAAACAACCTCTAGAGCTTGATCTTTGTTCTTGAGTAAAATGCTTCTAGTTCTTCCTTTCTTTAACTTTTGGAATCTTTAACTTTGATGGTGTTTAAAATGGTTCTAAGGACTCAATGATGAGGTCTCATGATGTTGGTGTTAATATATCATCAAGATCATGGACTCTAGAGTTTCAAAATATTCATTTTGTTCCTTGAAATTTCGGCCATTTCCTTTTCTTTTACATGTAAAATGTTTTGATTTTCTAAAAATGTTATGTTGAGTTCTAAGAACTCTAGACTTTACTTTATCTTGGTTTGATGAGTTTGGGTTGAGGTTTAAGTTCCTTTAAAGTCTTGTTAAGAGCTCTAGAAAGATAAAATGAACTTGCATAATTTATTTTATGCTTGCATTTATATTTACATTCTTGCTATGCACCTTTACTTTCAAGCTATCACCCAAGAACATAAAGATTAAATGGAACTTGCATCATCACTTAATTTAATTCTCAAAACCTTTCTATTTCGGCCTTAAAGTCGATTGTTGTTGGGCCTAGAGCACTAAAATAAAGAATTGAACTTGGATTATCACCTAATTAATCTCTCGAATGCCTATCTATTTCGACCTTAAAGTCGATTGTTGTTGGGCCAAGAGCACTAAAATAAAGAATTGAACCTTGCATATTTACTTTCAAGCTTGCACGTTTAAGTTTATGCCTCGCATATTTACTTTCAAGCTTGCACGTTTAAGTTTATGCCTTGTATATTTAATTTAAGTCATCACTTTATTTTGTAAGCAAGATTAAAAATGAAAAGCATGAGCACGTTCATTTTATGTCGTAACTTAAGAACCTAGAGCTCAAAGACTTGCCCATTTCATTTCAAGTTAAAGTTCAATGTGAATGCATTCCTTGAATGCATGTTTTCGGCCAAGTAGTGATGATGGACTTGTAATGAGTTTTCATCTAGCTACAAGGACCAATAGTCTATGTTTTAAGCTTTTCTTAAAGCTTTACAAATCTTTTCAAGGTTATGTTATCATGAGGTATGACTTTATCCCCTTTTGGAAGATGAAATATATTTTGGTCATCGACCTAAGGCTTCTCTTAGCCTCTTGATGAATTAAAATGATTTGCAAAGAGTTTTAGAAATTCTAAATTGACTCCAAGAGAAACTAGTTAACCTATGTACCTAGAAATGTCAATTTAAATCCTTTACTGAAGCTAAATGTTTTTGGTTCTGATATGATGAGTGTGATGCTGTATGATGATGTTTCGATGTGTTATAATGTGTGAAAATATCATATGATGATGTAGAAATGATTCTATGCATAATAGATAAGAAACTAGCTAACTAGAAATACCGTAAAGCCAGAATTTAACATAGTTTTGATCCATTTGTTTATGAAACTTATCCAAACTGTTTTAATGGGAGCATAATCAGATTAGGATTGTTTAGACATGAAAAACTTGGTAACATTTGGATTAGAATCAAATTCTAGCACCTATAGGGAAACTAGTAACTAGAAAACCGTAAAAGTGCAAGTTTAGAACTCTTAGAACATTTATTTTTCTGGATTCTGTCCAGCACCCTTACAACATGATAAACGTGATTAATAATTAGTCCTTAAGCATAGGAATGCCTCATAATTAATTTAGATTTAATTCATAGCGCCTTAGGCGAAGACGGAACCGAGAAAGGGTCTAAAACGTAAGTTCTAGAACCCCATAATCACAAGTTAGGAATTCTGCCCTATGCTATTCAGATTTAAGTGTGAACATGAGGATTATGAATGATGTTTAATTATGAGCCCTTAGGTACATAAAATATGAGCGATGGATGTTAGAGAACCATATCTCATGATTAAGACCCGTAAGGGTCAAAGCATAAGCTACCGTAAGGATAAACGGTTGAATGTTCCATGATGATGCATGTGGTATGTAAATGATGATGATGTTATTCATATGAGGAATTCATGAGGATATATGTTTATGTGGCATAAAGCAAATTTGGAAGGAATTCGGCGTAATGCCTTTGTGCCACCAAATTCTCGACAAATTTGGGGACTTAAAGAGATTTTGAAAATTAAGGTACTAAGATGGGTTCTAGGATGACACCGGTTCGGCCGAGCACCTCCATAGAACTCATGTGACATCGGTACCCATTTATACTCTTAGGTGACACCGGTTCAGCCGAGCACCCCTAAGAGAATTGCCCCCTAACCCGTACTCAGATAGTCGGGATTTATGATTTATGATACGCTTATCGTTAAGTAGTAAGTAAGAACTAGTGACGACTAGTTAAGGTATGAGCTCATAACCTAGATATGTGACACGTTCTGGGTGACACCGGTTCAGCCGAGCACCCCCAGTTTGATTGTCTTTTAGGGTGGCCCATGAGGAAGAGATGTTTTATGATTATGATTATGTCACTAAGTTTGTCCCATATGAACATTACTATTGCCACTTTATGCCACTAAGTATGATGATGCTTGATGTTATGTTTTATGTATGTGCATTAGGTAGTGCCATGCATACATCTTCTATTATGTTGCATTCATGACATTAAGATCATCCTAAAATGAATGGACCTTGGCTAAAGTATATTTTTAAAGTTTAAAATGAACTCAATGCTTGTTCAGTCATTTTGTATAATTAAACCCAAGGTTCCTGAGGACGTAGATGATGACACCTAGGTAGTAGGAGGCCCTACTGAGATTCTTTGGCAAGATTCTCACTCCCTTTATCTCTTTCTTTTCGTCACGTCTTCAGATGGCGACGTTCGTAGTGTTCGTGGACACACCGACATGGGAGGTGCACCATGACCCGGACCACGGGTCATTCCATTTTGTGGGTCGATGCACGGTTAGAGTATTCATATTCATGGGTCGACCTTTCACTCCCCCTGTACATTCCCATTGTTTCTCCCCCATCTCACCTTTTGGCGATGACCTGGTGTTCGAGCGCGCACGCCCCCGAGAGGAGAGGCTTCGCCGTACCCCACCGTCCACGTCCGCCGCTCGAGACTACCCCCAGTATGTGTCCCGTTGCCCATCGTCTTTTTCGGAGACGGATCCTTTCGAGGATTCGGCAACCCAGGTACCCTCCGAGCGATCTTCCCCCACCATACCCATGGACCTTGGGGAGGGTACCGAGCCTTCTGTGACTCAGCCGAGGCTTGAACGATGACCGGAGATGCGGCCACGCCGTGGAGGTCACTTCCGAGCCCCGTCCCGCCTATTCACGCCGGAAAAGCTTGCTCAGTTTCCTGGTTACGTGCCACGCTCGAGGGATAGTCGCCAGTAGGAGGCTGTGGATGGCCCGGTTTAGAACACACACCACTTAGATGGGGATAAACCTTCTTTTGTTTAGAGGTTATCCCATTAGATGCACTCGGGTAGGGGAGTAAATCATGTTTATGTTTATGTTGTATTTCCTTTCATGTATTTCCCTTGTACTAAATTAAGTCCCACACTTATAAGTGGGCAAGTTATATATATATGAGATGATATTCAGTGTTATTCATGGTGTGCCTTATGCTATGACGTTATGAGATGTATGCTTTGTTCGCTACATGATATATCGCATCACGCGGCTCTCACTTTGTATTTCAAAAAAAAAATTTTACTCGTATTTTCCGCTAAGTATTTCTAAGTAAAATTGAGAACTATGAAGTAACAGACTAAGGATTAACCTAAGTATGTTCTAGAGTATTGGGTTAAAAATTAGGATGTTACACCTTCTAGATCCAAACATGTGTCTAGAGTAGCCATTGTCTATGTACCATTTGTTGTCTGGTTCAAGGTGTGTTCTCAGACACACATGCAACAAACACAGTTTTTAATTTAAGTACCCATACCTTCTTGGGTCCTTGTGGGTTAACTTTTAAAGGGGGAGGTTTCCCAACCTTTCTAACAGACTTTTTCCATGTGAAGCACTTGTCAGATGGGTATATCTTTTTATGACAGAAAGTGTAAGAAACTTTATTCTTTACTTTGTTTGACTGAGTTGTTTTTCCTCTTTCATCCATTTTCTTTTCATATCCTAACCCTGTCTTTTGAAAATATGGCCTCTGATTTCTAAGCATTAGTTCAAGATTCTTTGAACCATTTACCATTTTTTCAAGGTCAGATTTGAGGAGCTTTGGAGTCCTCTCATATTTAGAAATAACTTTATGAGATTTTTCATTTTTCTCAAAAGCTTTAGTTTCTAATGCATTGAGCTTAATATTTAAAACTTTGTTTTCTCCTTTTATTTCTTTTTCTCAAGCCTAAGACTCTTAGCTTCTGACTTGGCCATTTCAAGTTCTAAAACAACCTTCTGATATTTTTTTAAGGTTGAAATAGTGAAAGAAAAGAGACTGAGAGTTTTCCAGTAATTCACCATATAAAGCTAATAATTCATCATACCAAAGATTAGAGCCCGAATTATTTACTCAGGTTCACCTTCTGAAGTATAATCAGCTATGACGCATAGGTTGGCAACGTCTAGCTCTTCCTGACCTTCTGATATTTCCTTTCCTTCTTTAAAGTCGCTCCAAGTAGCCAGCATACCTTTCTTTTTGGAGATGAAATTTTTATGCGAACCCTTGAGATTAGGACATTCAGGCTTAAAGTGTCCTTTCTTGCCACAATTGTAGCAAGTGATGCTTTCTAGCTTTCCCTTGCTCTTCTTGTGCTTCTTAAGGTTGATATCTCTTCTTCTCTTTAGTTTACCTGTCTAGGCTTTGGACATCGTCCTCACCAGTATGGAGATCTCATCTCCATTTTCTTCATCTATCTCATTTTTAGATTCCTTCTTTTCATCAGAGGTTTTAGTAACTTTCATTGCCTTGGCTTCATTTTGTTTTTGAAAAGATGACTTCAAGGCCATAAACTTGCTTTTTCTCATAGAGTCACCATGCATTCATCGATTTTGAGTGATCCAGTGAGTGCGTCTAGACCAAGAGTTTGAAGGTCTTTAGCTTTTCTAATGGCTGTGACTTTTGGCAACCATTTGGAAGGGAGGCTTCTCAAAATTTTTCTAATCATTTCAGAGTTAGAATATCTTTTGCCTAGTCACTTTTGTTGGTTTATGACGTGCATAAATGTTGTGGTCATTTCATCATTACTTTCTTGATTTGTCATTTTAAAAATTTCATATTGATGAACTAGCATGCTGATCTTAGTTTTTTTTAACCTAATTAGTGCCTTCGTGCAGCATGTGCAGTCAGTCCCATATCTCCTTTCCCGTATCACAAGTAATGCTTTTGTCATATTCTACCTTGCTTAGTGCACACATGAGTAGGTACTTAGCTTTAGAGTTCAACAGAACTCTGGCTTTGCGTTGCTCTGTCCACCTACTCTTGGGACTTCTCTAGATATTGAGGGTGCATCATTAGTTCTAGGAACTTCTTTTGTTGGAACATAGTCATCTTCCTATATGATTTTCCACAAGTCCAGGCTTATGTATTTTATGAAAACTCTATACGATCTCTCCAATAGGCATAGTTCCCACCATCAAAAAATGGTGGTTTGTTTCCTTTTACTATATGGATATTCTATACTAGAAATCCTCAGGATCTTTGTCCTATGTAGTCATTAGATTGCTCAGCCTCTTAAAGGCCTGAGCTCTGATGTCACTTGTAGGTAGAAAAGCACACGAGAAAAGGGGTTAAATTATGCTTCGATCTTCCTTTCCTTCTTAGCTTCTTGAACATTTAAACAATATACTATCAAGCTATGAGCTTGAAGTACAGTAGACGTAGTGTTAGTTACTTCAGAAAGCTACTTTATGAACTACAGTAAATATGATAAATATGTAAAAGAAGGTTATTCAGTAAATAGAGTTTAATATGCATAAAGCACACAATATAAAGGAGTTAAGGGATAAGAAGATACTCTACAAAATTTTTTATACTAGTTTGACTAATCTGCTTGCATCCAGTTCTCAACAACACTTGAGTTCCACCAAAACACCTTTCTCAATTTGAGAAAGTTCGATAGTCTTGGCAGTAGTTTTCTCAAGCTCTTACCTATGACCAGTGGCTAACTCTACTATCACAAATCAAATAGTCTTTGACTAGCCTCTCTAAGTTGAACTAGTGACTAGCAAGTGCACTTTGCTGTTACAACCTAAGTAGTCTTTAACCAGCCTCTCCATGCTAAATTATGACCATTAGTTCACTCTTACTATCGCATTGCAAGTAGCCCAAGCTAACTCACACCGATCATTATTGGATCGAGGATACAAAGGTTTGTGTTTGGGTTTGCCACTCAAATTAACCTACACTTAAGTTTTGACCTAGAAAAACTTGAATGAACTTTTTCTAACGATTCTTCTTAGGAAGAATGTATAAACTATCAAGAAAGTAGAAATACAATTTTTGCAGACAAGAAACTTATTACAAGATGTAATGAACTTTACAAGAGATGAGGAGAAATTTTTATAGCATTTCAGCACTTGTTCTTTTGCAAAAGTATGTTTTTACTTTGAGCACAAGATCTCTATTTATAGATGGTCTTCATTCATGACCATTGCCCTTGATCTGTTGTCCAAGTGACACATATTGATTATCTATTTGTGTGTTGAAAATGCAGTCTAGAGAAGTAACTTGTCTCTTGTCAGAGCTGTTGCAGAAGCCATTGTGAAATAGGGGTTTCTAATATCACCTTTAGAAACTACCTTTTACTTTTTGAATGAAGTTTCTGGACATTTCCTTCTAGACGCTAGAATAGTTAACCAAGTTGATAGAAGAGATAGCATGCTAGTCTATAACTGGGTTTGACTTCAAATTTGAATTTCAAATTTCCCTCCTTTTCCTGTAGAGTGCACTGTTTCACTATGAAGTGAACTTTCTGAAGTGTAGTATCAGATATATGATCTTCCAGACTTCAATCAGAGCATGTAGGTGATGAAAAGATTGCGATTATGATGATTGAAGGTTGTAGAACACACTTGCTTCAAAGCTAGTTTGAAATCATCATTTGAAGGGCATTTTCTAAAGTCTCATTTCTACTTTTTAAAGATATGAGCCTTGGTTTCTTGTACACAATGATTTTCTTTAATCCGTTAAGCATGTATATGTTCATTTTATGATATAATTTTCACTTCCATTAAGTTCTTACCCCTTTAAATGAGATAAACCATGTTTGCACATGTACAGTGAAATTATTTTCGCTTCAAGAACTGTGTTATGCTAATGTAGGACCTGTTTAATATTTCAAGAAACTCAAAGGAAACATTATTTATTCTTCTAATTATTTTCTCTACATTAGTTGTGTTATCATTGTAACACCCTAATATTCAACCCAATACTACTAGTATGTATTGAGGCTAAATATTAGTTATTACTTCTTGTCTCAGTTCTATTACTTTGAAAATTACTTAACGAAAATATGAGCCAAATTTCTTTCTTTTAACAAAACTTTGATAAAGTATGAACCGTGCATAACGAATAAGCGATATTGTAAAATGCGGAAATGTAAACATAGAAAAGGCTCAGTAAACAACATTGTGAACATATAATTGAAATACCTAGTACATTAATATATAAAGGGTGCCCACCGAGAGTGGCGGGACTGTTCAGTACATAAGGAGCAAATACATCATCAAACAGGAAATACATGAAATCATAAATGAAACATAAAGGGAAACACCCACACCCAAGTGCATCTAAGGTGGATAACCTCAACACAAAAGAAGGTTTATCCTAGCTACATGTCGTGTGCACACTAAGGACTACCCTCCAAACTGTACGACCAAAGTCACAGGTAAAGTGGGACATAACCGATCCACGGGCGAAGCTTAGCAGGAGTAGGTACTTAAACATGTCCTCCGCGTCGGGGTCACATCTCGGGCATCCGGGCCTTCCATGGCTGGGTGACCATCTCCTCGCTGCCCACTAGCATGCGTGGGGGAGTGGGGGAAAAGTTCTCTCCATATATATGGGCGGGTGGATCCTTTGAGGGGTCATCCTTTGAATGCTGCAAATGAAGTACGTACTCAGGTACAACGCCCGAGCCCACAGTGTAAGTCCGGAGAATCCTCTCATTGCGTGTGCGAGCATACTCAAAAACCATATCGTCACTATAAGGCGACATTGGTGAGAAAAGATAGCTATCTACAGGATGAGCAAACGACCGTCCGGGGAACATGAAAACATGAACTGTGCAGTGGCCCTCAAAATGATAAGATCCATACTCCGGATCATGGTGGAACCCCCACGTAGGTGTCTCAATGCAGAGCACGAACGTTGCCATCCGAATATGAAGATGTGACGGAAAGAGAGAGATAGAGGGAGTGAGATTTCTTACTAAAGAAACTCAGTAGGGTTTTTCCTCCTATCTAGGTGTCATCATCTACGTCTCCAAGGACCTCAGTTTCTTAGTAAAAACATGGGCATATAATGGTTCAATTATGAAGTTCACAAATGTTAACCTCCGAGGCCCATTCCTTTTAATTCTAAAACTTCTTGGTTACGTAGTCTATAAGTCATAAAACATGAATCATAAGTCATGGTACGTAAAATCATAAATCATGGTTCCTAATATCATGGATCATGGCACATAAATTCATAATTCATGGTACATAGAAGCATAGTTCTTGGAACATGGTACATGGCAATTTATCTTGGTTACTTTAGGTGACATTCAAACCTCATCATTTTTTTTCCTAGGGCCACCCTAACTGATCTCCCCTTTGGAGAAACTTCTAGGTTATGAGCTCATACCACGCTAGTCGTCACTAGCACATGGACTTATCCCTTTTGATAAGTTAAAGGTCCCGACTTAAAGTACAGGTCTAGGGGGCTAGAATCACGTCATCCCCACTCTTAGTTTGGTGGTTCAAAGGGTCATTTTCTCATAGTTTAAGTCAGCTTAAGTCTTAGCATGTTTATTGAGATGCTACTTAGTTCATATATGTCACATACCTATTATTACAACATAGGCATCTCTAAGTTCTTAAAGAACAATCACGTGCAATAATAAAACTATTATTTAAGAATAATATTTCACATAGCATCATACAAGTCATGAGGTAAACACCAATTTATCATTCATAGAGCAATGCTTAAACCTTTCCTTTAAGAGTGAAAACCCTCAATCGAGTAACCTCAAACTTCAAAATTATTTTATCATACCTCTAAGGGATTGATTAACCTCATTACCACAATTTATTAAGTCCTAAAACCTAATTAATTATGGTTGGACAACATTGGGCAGTGAGCTAAATTAGATGAATAATGGTGTTCTAGAAAATGCGTTCTAAGTCTTTTCTCACTTCTAACTTTTTCTATGATGCAATAATTAATACCTAAACCAATTATGAGTCATTCCCACTCATCTAGACATCATATAATGTGATTCTATAAGTGTTAACTAGGCTGGAATAGAATCTATAATTTCTGTACCTATGGGGTTCTAGAATTCACGTTTCAAGCAATTTAAGGTTACTAAGCATGCTCCAAAATGTCTAGAACAATTATCATATACTTGGCAAGGTATTTGAACATATTTAGACCACCCAAAACAGAATTTAAGGGGCTGGTACTGTTAAGACAGATCCGAAAATTAGTAATCATCAAATCATGTATAAAACTTCTTTTTCAATGCACATAGGTAGCTAGTTTCTCTTGGAACCTTTTTGGGGCTTCAAAACTTCATGGTGGCAAAATTTATCTTATCAAAAACCACCATAAAACACATAGTGCAGTAGCTATTTGATTTTGCTTTTGAACAAGATTAAAACTTGGAATTTCATTAAAACATTTGTCAAGTACTTCTATGCTTAGGAAAATCCTAAGACATTCCTTATAGGCCCTTGTAATTAAGTGGAACTCATCCTTGAGCTATCTTTACCACATGGCCAAATACATATTCAAGGGGGGATACCTCCTTGATTTATCTTTTCTCAAGATGAAATGGGCAAGTCTTTGAGCTCTAGTAGTTTTAGGTGATGGCATAAAAGTAAACGTGTCATGTATTCCATTTTTATAGTTCATTAGAAAGTAAAGTGATAGCTTAAAGTAGATATGAAATGTACATTCATTTTTAGTCTTTGAGTTTAGTGATGACTTGAAATATAACATGAAATGCAAAGCTTGGAATTTAAACATGCATTATGGAAGTTCATTCTTTATCTTGGGGTTTAGTGATAGCATAGAAAGTAAACGTGCTATGCAATACATAAAATAAATGTGAATGCAAGTTACTTTTATATATTGTCTAGAGCTTCTACAAGACTTTAGAAAGAACAAAGTTCCAACCTAAAACTCATCCTTACACGAAAAGAAAACTATTAGTGCTAAGATAACAAAAGAAATTATAACCTCAAAGAATCATGGAGATGGCCAAAATCATACTTGGTTTAGGGTCAAAAGTTTCAAGCTTTAGAGTTTGTTCATGTGACAAACGTCAACATGAAACCCTCATCATCAAGCTTCCATTTTTCCAAGTTTTATAAGCCTCCATGGCCGAAATGTTGAAGAGAAAGAGAAGTCCAAAAAGTGTTCAAGAAAGACATAAACTCATTCTTTACTCAATCTTAAAAAGGGGAAACTTTCTTCCTAAAAAGATTCAAACTTTAGAGGTTGTTTAAGTAACAAGCACCATCATAACACCCTCATCATCAAGCTTTCATTTTGCTAAGTGCAAAAAGGCCTTCATGGCCGAAACATGGAAAGGAAAAGAGAAGTTCCAAAATGTTCAAGAGAAACATAACCCCATCCTTAACTAAACTTGTAAAAGATGAAACTTTTGTTTAAGAAAAACTTAAGCTTTAGAGGTTTCATGCGAGATGAACTCATAGTCACCTCTAGAGAGCACTCATCATCAAGCCATCATATTCAAGGCCTTGTGTAACATCCTAATTTTTAACCCAATACTCTAGAACATACTTAGGTTAATCATTAGTCTGTTACTTCATAATTCTCAATTTTACTTAGAAATACTTAGCGGAAAATACGGGTAAATTTTTTTTTTTTGAAATACAAGGTGAGAGCCGCGTGATGCGATATAACAAGTAATGGACAAAACATACATCTCATAACGTCATAGCATAAGGCACATCATGGGAAACACTGAATATCACCTCATATATATATATAACTTGCCCACTTATAAGTGTGGGACTTAATTTAGTACAACATGGGTAATACAATTAAAAAGGAAATACAAGAGAAAGTGCAACGGATACTATAAAAGCAACTCCCCTACCCAAGTGCAACTAACGGGATGACCTTTAATACAAAAGAAGGTTCATCTCCATCTAAGTGGTGTGTGCTCTACCCGGGTGCTCCATCGGTCGATCGTCACCTCCTACTGACGACTATCCCTCGAGCGTGGCACGTAACTAGGAAACTGAGCAAGCTCCTCCAGCGTGAATAGGCGGAACGGGGCTCGGAAGTGACCTCCATGGTGTGGCCTCATCTCCGGTCATCGTGCAGGCCTCGGCTGAGTCACGGAGTGCTCACTACCCTCCCCAAGGTCCATGGGTATGGTGGGGGAAGATCCCTCGGAGGATACCTGGGTTGCCGAATCCTCGGAAGGATCCGTCTCCGAAAAAGACGACGGGCAACGGGGCACATACTGGGGGTAGTCTCGAATGGTGGACGTGGACGGTGGAGTACTGCGAAGCCTCTCCTCTTGGGGACTTGCGCGCTCGAACACCAGGTCATCACCAAAAGGTGAGACGGGGGAGAAACGATGGGAATGTACAGGGGAAGTGAAGGGTCGACCCATGAACATGAATACTCTAACCGTGCATCGACCCACAAAATGGAACAACCCGTGGTCCGGGTCATGGTGCACCTCCCATGTCGGCGTGTCCACGAACACTACGAACGTCGCCATTTGAAGACGTGACGGGAAGAAAGAGATAGAGGGAGTGAGAATCTTGCTAAAGAATCTCAGTAGGGCCTCCTACTACCTAGGTGTCATCATCTACGTCCTCAGGAACCTTGGGTTTAATTATACAAAATGATTGAGCATGCATTAAGTCCATTTTTAAGTTCCAAATCATAGTTTAGCCAAGGTCCATTCATTTTAGGATGATCTTAATGTCATGAATGCAGCATAATAGGGAATGTGTACATGGCGCTACCTAATGCACATACATAAGTCATATCATCAAGCATCGTCATACTTAGTGGTATAAAGTGGCAATAGAAACATTCATATGGGACAAACTTAGTGACATAATCATAATCATGAAACTTCTCTTCCTCATGGGCTACCCTAAAAGACAATCGAACTGAGGGTGCTCGGCCCAACCGGTGTCACCCAGAACGTGTCACATCTCTAGGTTATGAGCTCATACCTTAACTAGTCGTCACTAGTTCTTACTTACCACTTAACGATAAGCGTATCATAAATCATAAATCCCGACTATCTGAGTACGGGTTAGAGGGAAATTCTCTTAGGGGTGCTCGGCCGAACCGGTGTCACCTAAGAGTATAAATTGGTACCGATGTCACATGAGTTCTATGGAGGTGCTCGGCCGAACTGGTGTCATCCTAGAACCCATCTTAGTACCTTAATTTTCAAAATCTCTTTAAGTCCCCAAATTTGTCGGAAATTCGGCGGCACGATTGCATTACACCGAATTCCTTCCAAATTTGCTTTATGCCACATAAACATATATCCTCATGAATTCCTCATATGAATAACATCATCATCATTTACATAACACATGCATCATCATAGAACATTCAAACGCTTACCCTTACGGTAGCTTATGCTTTGACCCTTACGGGTCTTAATCTTGAGATATAGTTCTCTAACATCCGTCGTTCATATGTTATGCACCTAAGGGCTCATAATAAATCATCATTCCTAATCCTCATGTTCATACTCAAATCTGAAAAGCATAGGGCAGAATTTCTGTCTTGTGGTTACGGGGTTCTAGAACTTACGTTTTAGACCCTTTCTCGGTTCCGTCTTCGCCTAAGGCGCTATAAATTAAATCTAAATCAATTATGAGACATTCCTATGCTTAAGGACTAATTATTAATCATGTTTATCATGTTGTAAGGGTGCTGGACAGAATCCAGAAAATTAAATGTTCTAAGAGTTCTAAACTTGCACTTTTACGGTTTTCTAGTGACTAGTTTCCCTCTAGGTGCTAGAATTCAATTCTAATCCAAATGTTATCAAGTTTTTCATGTCTAAACAATCCTAATCTGATTGTGCTCCCATTAAAACAGTTTGGATAAGTTCCAAAAACAAATGGGTCAAAACTATGTTAAATTCTAGCTTTACGGTATTTCTAGTTAGCTAGTTTTTTTTTTTTACCTATTATGCATAGAATCATTTCTACATCATCATATGATATTTTCACACATCAAAACATCACCATACAGCATCACACTCATCATGACAGAACCGAAATCATGTAGCTTCAGTAAGAGAATTAAATTGACATTTCGAGGTACATAAGTTAACTAGTTTCTCTTGGAATCAAATTAGAATTTCTAAAACTCTTTGCAAATCATTTTAATTCATCAAGAGGCTAAGAGAAGTCTTAGGTCAGTGACCAAAATATATTTCATCTTCTAAAAGGGAATAAAGTCATATCTCATGATAACATAACCTTGTAAAGATTTGTAAAGCTTTAAGAAAAACTTAGAACATAGACTATTAGTCCTTGTAGCTAGATGAAAACTCATTGCAAGTCCATCATCACTACTTGGCCGAAAACATGCGTTCAAGGAATGCATTCACATTAAACTTTAACTTGAAATGAAATGGGCAAGTCTTTGAGCTCTAGGTTCTTAAGCTATGACATAAAATAAACATGTTCATGCTTTTCATTTTTAATCTTGCTTACAAAATAAAGTGATGACTTAAAATTAAATATGCAAGGCATAAACTTAAACGTGCCAGCTTGAAAGTAAATATGCGAGGCATAAACTTAAACGTGCAAGCTTGAAAGTAAAGATGCACGGTTCAATTCTTTATTTTAGTGCTCTTGACCCAACAACAATCGACTTTTAGGCCGAAATAGATAGGCATTCGAGAAATTAATTAGGTGATAATGCAAGTTCAATTCTTTATTTTAGTGCTCTAGGCCCAGCAACAATCGACTTTAAGGCTGAAATAGAAAGGCTTTGAGAATTAAATTAAGTGATGATGCAAGTTCCATTTTAATCTTTATGTGCTTAGGTGATAGCTTGAAAGTAAAGGTGCATAGCAAGAATGTAAATATAAATGCAAGCATAAAATAAATTATGCAAGTTCATTTTATCTTTCTAGAGCTCTTAACAAGACTTTAAAGGAACTCAATCCTCAACCCAAACTCATCCAACCGAGGTTAAGTAAAGCTTAGAGTTCCTAGAACTCAAGACAACATTTTTAGAAAATCGAAACATTGAACATGTAGAAGAAAAGGAAATGGCCGAAACATTCTAGGCAAGAAAAGGAATATTTGAAAACTCTAGAGTCCATGATCTTGGTGATATATTAACACCAACACCATGAATCCTCATCATTGAGTTCATAGAACCATTTTAAAACACCATCAAAGCTAAGGTTCTCAAGAGTTCAAGAAAGGAAGAACTAGAAACATTTTTGCTCAAGAACAAAGATCAAGCTCTAGAGTTTGTTTCAAGTGATGAATATCATCATGAAACTCTCATCATCAAGCTCTCATTTCTTTGAACTTCAAGGCCTATGGCCGAAAATGAGAAAGAAAAGGAGAAGAAAAGAAGTTCTAAAAAGAACCAAGAGAAACTATGAACATAAAGCTAGAACAAGAACTTTAAAGAAAGAAGTACTTGAAAGAAAATCCCTACTTGATGTGATAAACTTGAAGATGGAATAAGAAGATGAAGATGATGAAGAAGATGGAGAGCTCCAAGATCTTGAAGAACACAAGAGCTTTGAGAGAAAAGAAAAGCTTTGAGTGTTCCTAAACTTAGCAAATGATCTAAAAGTGGTGCAAGCTCCTCAAAGCATTCTTTTTATAGAGAAATGAAGCAAATGGATGGTGCATGGAGGGGGAGGAGCTTCGGCCATCAGATTGGGAGGAAGCCCATGAGTTCCATGAGGTGAGATAATGTGGTCTTGAGGCATGGTGAGGTATGGTTCAAAGTATGGTGAGGTATGGTTTAAGATATGGCCTCAAGCATGGTTCTTTGAGTGAGAAATAAATCAACATGTGATGTAAATGGAGGAGGAGGTGGCCGAAATGCATCAGCCAATGGGGGAGGATTTCTTGCATTTTAATTGTGGTTTGGAGTTGTGTTTAGGTGTATCTTTGATTATGCTTAAGATTAGGGATTTGTAAGAAAGTGTTTAGGTGAGGAAATGGGTAATTAAGGTTGGCAAGACATAATTAGAGAGTGTTCTTGCATCATTAGTGAGTTATAAATTCATTTTAGTGTATAAATAATTCTAGACACAATTCCTTGATTTAAGGAATTGGAGAGAGAAAACACTATTCAAGATTCCAAGACTAGGAATCTTGAGTTCTAAAAAGGGATTTAAGTTTAATCTAAGCAATTTTAGGTTCTAATTAACTTTAATAAATTATTTTGACTCTAGATTAATTAGGGAAATTAATTAATCTTCGATTAGAGTCTAATATTGCTTAGGTTTGCTTAATTACGTCATTAGGCGTAAAAACACTATTCTAGGGGCAAAATCATAATTTTGCACAAAACTGCACGGGGCCTCCGGGACTTGAACAGAGACCTCTAGACACATGAAAACGTGTTTTTAAACCTCTGGGGAAAGTTTCGGGCTCAAATGGCACTTCTACCCGCATAAAAACGCTATAGGGGTATTTTGGTCATTTCGACCCGAAACTGCGGAAAACGAGATTTTCGCTTCTGGTAGCATTCAAAGGCCATTCAATCCCCTTTAAACATTGAGTTGACCCTTCGAGGATGACCGAGTTGGTTACCCTCGAATTCGAGTCAGGAAATGACCTCAGAGGCATTTTAGTCATTTCCCTCAGACAGAAAAATCGAGGTGTTACACCTTGAGGCCGAAATCTAAAGGAAAAGGAAAGGAAAAAACCGAAAAAGAAAACATCATAGAGGTTCAACTATTCATCATTTCCCAACAAGATTCAAACATAAAGATCAAAGACATATTTTTAGAAAGGTTCCCTACCTTGTGTTTCTTGAAAATGAGAGGAAGAACTTTGAGCTTGAAGAACTCTTGAGAGCTTGGAAGAAGAAGGAAGTAAGGAAGCTTGAGACTTTTAGAGATTTTTCAAGAAGTGAGCAAAAAAATGGGGTTGTGTAGTGTAGTGTATTTATAGGATAGTAAGGGTGTGGCCTCCATGAGGTGAGAGAATTTGGCTTGGTGGTATGGTGATGTGATGGAAGCATGGTTGGAAGCATGGGCAAGCATACTTCAAGCATGGCTTTTGCTTGTAAAAGAAAGCAACATGTGATAAAAGACATGAAATGAAATAATTCCTTTAAATGAGGAAGAGGTGGCCGAAAATCATGAGGCCAAGGGAGAGAAGATTTCATGGCCACAAGGAAGATAAAATATCTTCATGTGTTGTCATTCAAAGGTATGGAAGAAAGTATGGAAGGCATGGTTGATTGAAAAGCTTGATTGAAAGATTTGAATGACTATATAAACAATTCATTCTTTTTTAATTTTGAATGACATATTTCTTCCAATTTAGTCATGGTGATTTGAGAGTGACAACCTTCCTTGGGAATGGGAGTGTGAATAGTGAAAACACTATTCATAGATGTTTTTCTTTAGAGAAAAAGACTAGAAATGGATTTTGAGTTTCCGTAAGCAATTTTAGGTTCTAATTAATCTCAAATAATTATTTTAGCTCTAGATTAATTATGGAAATTAATTAACTTTTAATTAGAGCCTAATATTGCTTAGGTTTTGAGTTAAGTAACTCGTTATGCTTGAAATGCACTAAGCAGGGGCAAAATCGTAATTTTTATCAAAAGTTTCTCGGGGCCTCCGGGACTTAAACAACCATGAAACATGCCTTAACATCATTGTCTTAGACCTCTGGGCTAGGTCCAGGTCAAAACAAAACTTAAAAACTGCCTTAAATCTGTGCAAGGGTATTTTGGTCATTTACACACAGAAACCTCATAAACGAGATTTTTTTGCTTTGTTAAACATTCATATACATATAATCCCCTTCATATATCATAAACGCCCTATGAGGATGGCCGAGGCCGGTTGTCCTTGTGTTTCAGGTAAAAATGACTTCAGGGGCATTTTGGTCATTTAAAACTTTAGAGAAAACGGGGCGTTACAATCACTCAAAACATATTGCATTAACACTTTTTGAATTGTTCTGATGCTAACACCATCTTTATAGGGAGTGTGGGCACGAAACCTTTGAATGAGTGTTGGGACGAGACTCCTATGATAGGTCTGACCAAGGGGAGGAAGGGCAAGGCGGTGGGCAAGGAACTAAAGTAGGGCATCTCTCATGGTAGATGCAGCAGGATGAGAAAGAGGGCAGTTCTTCATGCATTGGTGCATATGTTCAAAAGCAAAGTATTGGTTAAGGGTGTAGCCATCTAAAACCAAAAACTAGTCATAAGTTGCTTGAAGGGATGATCAAGGAACATGAAGAACAACGCTGGACAATGACTGATGAAGTGATATGACCGATTGCCCTGATCGTAATGTAACTCCCACAAAGACGCATCGTTAATGTATAGGAAAAAAGTCACCATCAGCCTTTGAAGGTGAAATTTGAAAAGAAAAAGAAAGGGAATGAAACTTATAAGAATCTCAGAGGGCTTTTACCTCCTAACATGTGTCATCATCAATATCCCCCAAAACCTCAAGTTTTATTATAAAAATGGTGGCCATAATCAAAGTTCATTCATTAAATTTTAAAAACCATTAGTCGAGGTTTGTGTCTATTAGCATGAATCTTGATGCCATGAATGCAGGATATCGTATCATGAATGCATACCAATACCTTATGCAACATCCCATATATATAATAACACAGTATAAAAGGATAAGGAAAATAAATATCTTTCGCACATGACTTTCCTCTTCACTTTCTTAGGTAACTCAACTTTCTTAATCATTCATAAAGGTCGCCTTAATACTTTCTCCCTTTTGAGAGTTCTAAGGTTATGAGCACATACCTAGTTAGTTACCACTAGCTTACACTTATCTTTTTGATAAGTTATTTCTCTACTCTTAGACTGCGGGACAGGGGGCATAGGACCACTTCTCGTTGGGTCTAGCCTATTATGAAAAAATCATATCCTTGAATCATCTATGTTGGGCTTAGCTAATTATGAAAGGATTATTTCCGAGTATCTTATATGATCTTATTTTTATTAGCATGCCATTTATAGATGCAAACATGAGCATATAATCACACTCATCATCATGGCTTAACATTTAACGTTTTCATTCTCATGAATTTCATAATTTTTCTAAGTCTATAAATTTGGCAGAAGTCTTGCTACATAGCAGCTGGGAAGAAAATTTCCTCAAATTTACTTCCTGTCAGTTAACATATTAATGATGCATCTCAATTTAAATAATCTCAACATGCTATAATCATCATTTCATTAATCAAATAAGCATGCATCACATACTTGCATATATTCGTAAGCATATTATTATCAATATCTTATTGAAATGTAAACATGCTCTAACCCAGTTTCTAGAAACCAAGGGACTGGACTCAGCTAATGCATATGCTCTGCTCAACATGATATATACAATAATCATCATTACATAATTCAAGATTTCAAGCATGCATAGTCACCAATTCACATTTTACATAATTGTCTCAAGTCATTGCAAATTCCAAACAATTCATACAAGCATAATCCATATAGTGAGCCAATTACATCAATATCAACAAGTCATCAATATTTATACAAGTTGAAATTTCTATAGGTATGTGGTTCAAAGTGTAAATTTTTCATTTTAGCATTTTTTTTTCCTCAAAACTAATGATTCTCATAATCATTTCACTTTTGGAATACCAATACCACCTAGAAATCATTTTCAAATATCAAAGAAATACTTTTAGGCCTGTAACACCCTAATATTTAACCCAATACGCCTAGGACGTATTTAAGTTAATTATTAGTTATTACTCTTTTGTTCCAGTCTTTAACTTAAACTCTTGAAAATACTTTAGTAAAAATGCAGGTAATTTTATTTTTTAATTTAAAATACAAAATGTGAACCACGCATACTAAATAGTTAACGTTATTCACCTTGCATATGAAAGAGAGGGGATAAGAACAAATTGCCAATACATATAAAATACAACACCCATATATCATAATATTACCATTATAAATACCGATCGTTCCGTATCATGTACCAAAACATAAAAACATTACACTACTAGCAAAGGTTAAGTCAAGTACAATAATCCAAGATGAATAATATGCAAACGAATACAAAACCAAATAGCATGAAATCTCTCCTCTTTCTGCTCCTGCTCAATGCGTCTAGAGTAAAAATCAATGGCTCAGCTTGTCGTGTGTGGTAAGATGTCCCGCTGGTTGAACATGGGTACCTCGGCGAGGATGGATAGCACCTCTAAGTGCAGACTCAGCTCTTCTCATCGGTTGCATGATAGTAGCCTTTCTATCACTATCACCTCCCACCTCTATAAGGGCAACAGGGGTAGAACTGCTTGAAGAGTGATGGGAGGGTGAATCCTCTGATGGGTCCAACCATGACCCAGTAGAGCGAGGCGGTGATCGGGGTATGTAATTAGGGAAATCTCAAATAGCCGATGTAAAAGAGTGGGCAAGAAGAAACTATCGAGTATGCGGACGCGCACACTCGAAGGCAAGGTCATCTGGGAAAGGGGCAATAGGGGAAAACCAAATGCTAGAAACGGGTTATGTGAAGGGAGGATCCATGAAAATGTACAAGCGAACGGCACAGTGACCTATAAAATGATACGATCGGTTAACTGGGTCGAAGTGCATTTCTCATGTAAGGGCATCAACATAAATCACGAACGTCACCATCTACCTCAGAAGACAAGATGGAAAGAAAAGAAGAGGGAATGAGAAACTTATAAAAGAATTTCAATAGGACTTCCACCTCCTAATATGTGTGTCATCATCATCTTCCCCAGGAACCTCGGGTTTCATTATGAAAATGTGAGCATATATAAGGTTCATTCTTTAAGTTTCAAATACCATTAGTCGAGGCCTGTATCTTTTAGTATGAATCTTAATGTCGTGGATGCAACATACTATATCATGAATGCATGTCAATGCCATATAAAAAATATCATAGGAATTACAACCAACACAAATGACATAAAGAACGTAAAATCCTTCTAACATGATTCTTCTTCATTATTCTTTTAGGTGACTTAATTTCTTATTCTTTGCATATATATACATAAGCATGTATTCATCAATATCTCATGAAAGTAAACATGCTCCTATCTAGTATGTCGGAATCAAGGATTGGACTCAGCTAATGCATGTGCCATACTCAACAGGATAAGTGCAACATATTAATGATCATTACGTGCATAAATCAAGAATTAAGCATGCATAATCCTTAATTGGTAACTTTGCATATTTATTGTGAGTCATATAAATTTCAATTAAAACACATGAATATAGCTTTCATAAGATATCAACCACGCTAATCATTTGAGCCATAGACCAAATTTTGTTACCCTTTAAAGGTCAAATTGCAAAATTGCTCATTTTTAACACTTAATAAATATTGAAACTTCTAAATCTTTTTCTAAACATCATTAATCATATTTTAAATACATGGACACATTCAACATCATTACTAACTCTAATTAAAATCATTTGGCTGAAATCATCTAATGGATAGTTCAAAACACAACTTTTTGTATTTTGCAAAACGGTCCAAACTAACACTTGTATTTACTTTTTTATACATCTAAGATACCAAAAACAATTTTTACAACAAACATTAGTAATTCTTATGTGTGTGAATAGTACCAAAGTAGTAAGTAAAGATTCCAAAAAATTAGTCTCCTTAAAGCTTCATGAAATAACAATTTGATCTTTTCTAGTTATTAGTTTTTCCTAAAATGCTAAAAATAATTTTTACAACAATTATTAGCGACTTATAGTCATCTAAACATCACTAATCAGCAACCATTCCAGTTCTAATAGATCAAGTCAGTAACCATAATTTGAGCTTCAAAAGACATGAGAAAATCATGTTCTTAATCTTTTTGAGTTCCTAAATCTTTCAAAAATCCTTTGTGCATTTTAAAGATAAGATCTAAGCCTCGAAGTCAAATAAAACTAACCTCAAACCAAAAATAATTGTCAGGGCCGAAAATCATATGGTTGAGATGTGTACTTGATGAAAATTCCCATTTAAGATAAAAGGAACAAGTCTTGAGCTTTAGAGATTTAGGTGATGACTAGAATCATAAACATGCCATGCAATCTCATTTTTAGTCTTTGTCATTATAAGGTGATAACTTGGAAATGTAAATATGATATACAAGGCTTGAAATATAAATATGATATGGAAGTCCATTTTCTTATCTTTAAGATTTAAGGTGATGACTTAAAATTTAAACATGATATGCAAGACTTGGAAATTCAAACATGATATGTGAGTCCATATTATTATCTTTACGAATTTAGGTGATTACTTGAAATATAAATATGATTATGCAAGGCTTGGAATTTAAACATGATATGCAAAAGCTTGAAATATAAACATGGATGTAAGTTCATTTTATATCTTGTTAAGCTAAAAACTCAAGACTTTTAAACTCTTTAACTCCAAATAATCTTAAGAAAAGGAAGTAAGCTTTAGAGTTCTTTGTTACCATGGTTCTAAGGACTTTATTTCATTGAACTCATCATCAAGCTCAAAAAGAACCAAATCAAAGAAAAACAATAATTATTTCATTAATTTTTTGACATCAAGAATTAAAACCTTAAGCTTTGGAGGTCTATTATATGATAAATTCACAACCACCACCATGATTCCTCATCATCAAGCCATGGTCATCTTCAAGCCTTAAGATTCGAAAATAAAAAGAAAGAACAAGTGAAAGAACCTGAAATAAAATCCCTACCAAGTTGTTCCTTGTTTTCAAAAGAGAAAGTTTGATCTTCTGTGAAGTAACAAGAACAAAAAATCTGATCCTAATAGTGATGTAGTTTCAACCAAGAGGAGTTAAAATGGAGGGAGGATTTTTCCTATGTTCTTGTATTTAAAAATGGAAAGTTTAGGTGTTTAGGAGTTGATCTATGGTGGATATATGTTTATTTGACCTTGAGAACTTGGATGAATGTCAAGAATGAAGTCTCTTGGAGGTGGAGGAGGAGGAAAAAGAAAGCTTAGAGTTCTTGAGAGAATTAGAGAATTTTTTGAGCAATCTTGACCAAGACAACTCTAAAAAAGCAATTGGTAAGGCAATGATGTTTGTAAGTATATCATTGTTGAAAAAAAATAAAATATGAGAGTGATGGGAGGGTATGGAGGCCACGGACCAGGCTTGGGCATAATGGGAGACAATTTCATTCTTTGATAAGTGGTAGGACATTTAGGATATCACATTAAATTAGGTGGTAGGTTAGGAATTGGTAATTTTGTGTAAATGGTAAAAATCAAGTATTTAGGATTTACCAAGATAAGGTAAAAGAGTAATCTTACACTAGTAATGGAGTTAATCTCAAATGAGTTGAAAATCAATTAGTAATATAAGTCCTAATCTTAAGACAAGGAAAGGAAATACACTAGATTTACCTTAATCTCAACATTATTGGTTTTATGAGCTCTTGTAACTAAGAAAAGGAAAATAAATTTTCCCTAAACAATTCTTATGCTCTAATTACCTTAAGTAAATATTTTTAACCTCAAATAATTATTTTTTACCCAAGATTAATGAATGAAAACAATTTGAATTGAATTAGAGTCTAATATTGCTTTAATTACTTAAGTAAACTCATTTAGCACTAACTAGGGGTCAAAAGGTAATTTCATGTAAAAACTCCATGGAATTACCTGAAAAATCGGGATTTATGATTTTCACACAAATTGCTATCTAAGTCTCATATAATGTTGTCCTAATGTTAAAATTCCCTATTAAGGCTTGCTCGGCCTTAAATCTCATGCAAAATTTACCTAGGGGCATTTTGGTAACTTTGCACGGTAAAAAAAATCAGGGCGTTACAGGGCCCTTGGCCGAATTCGCTAAACTTTGGGGTCTAAAGTGCAAAATTTCACTTTTTGACACTTGGTGAGTTCCAACACTTACTAAAAATCCTTTCTAACTTTAGAAGTGATATTTTGCACATATGAATACCTGAAAAATCATTTTGGATTCTAATTATGCTTATTTGATCGAAATTATATATTTGAGAAGTCCAATGTGCAGATTTTCATATTTTGTAAAACTACCTAAATCTAAAACTTTTAAAATTCCTTTTAGACACCTTGAAGCCTAAAAATAATTGTTATAACAATTCTTAACATTCAAAAAACCCAAAATAGTACCATATAGTGTTCAAACAGTAATGAACAGTAGCAAAAGCCAAAAATGTGATAAGAGTTTTAAAATAGGTTTTTCCCTTTTTTAATTATTAGTTTCTCACAAAAATTGTCATAAGACACTTTAATCACAAGAAGTTATTTTTACACTTAGGAAAACCAATTTTTGGACTCTAAAATAGTGGCTAACTGAAAATGCATTCATGGGGATCCTTCATGTTCAAAAATTACATTTTTACCCATTATTCATTTCTAACTGTTTCAAAATTTTCATTAAACACCTTAAACATAAGATACAAGTTTAAAATCAAATAAAATTTCTCCCTAAAACCCCTTCTAGCTTGCATGGCTAAAAACACATCCCTAAATTTAGGAAAGCTCACAATTTTATGTCATGCTTAAAACATTTTAAAATGCTAGCTAGGCTTACTAACATATTAAGTCAACAAAGTAAACATTTTTCTAAAGTCATGGATCATCATGGTTGCTACCCTCATAATCATTCCCATTTTTTAAGTACTCATTTTTCTTAACAAAATACTGCATCCTTGAGCCAAAATAAAAAAATAATCGCATAACAACATTTTTATGTAAAAAGAATCAAACTTTACTAAACAATGTCAGTAATGTCTCAATAAACACTCAAGACCACAACCAAACCCTTAATCAGCATTTTTAACTAATTAAATTAAATGTTGAAGCTTTAGGAACCAAAAACACCAAAAAGCGAGGAACTTTAACCCTTTAAGCTAACAAAAACATATTCTTTTCTCTTAAAAATGCAAAATGCAAGAATTTTAGCCCTCAAGAGGGCATGATCAAACTTTAGAGTCTCTCTTTTTGTGGTTCAATGAGCGTTGTTCCCATACACTTATCATCAAGCTCATATACGTAATAATAAATAGATAAATAAGGAAAATGTGCATTCTTTCTTTCTCTCTCTCTCTCTCCCTTCTCTTTTTTTTTTTGTTTTTTTTAACAAGAAGGATCAAGCTTTAAGCTTAAGATGCCTCAAGCATGATGGACTCATAACCATTATCAAAGAGCCATCATCATCAAGCATAGCTTTTATCCATAACCAAAAACCAAAAAGAAAAGGAGACAAAACAAAAGAAAAGCATAGAAAAATCCTACCAAATGATGTTTTCTTGCTTGAATGATGAAAAAGCTTGTGCTTGTAAAGAAAAGCAAAGAAAAATCTCCCCTTGGACAACATGTAGGTTTTGGCCAAGTGAGAGAGAAGAGAGAGGAGAAAATTTTGTTGTGGCTTTGGTAGTGAAGGTGAAAGCTTTGTTGTTTATGGAGAGAGATTCATGGTGAGTGTATGTTTGTTTGAGCCTCAAAGCTTTGATTTGTGAACAAAAATGGTGTTTTGGTAGAGGAGAAAAGAAGTGTTTGGAGTAGAGAGGATAGAGAGAGTTTTTTGCACAAACTTAATGCTTAAGTTGTGTCCAAGAAATGAGTGGAGGGAGTGAGTGTATGTATATGCATTCTTAGAAAAAACAATGTGAGAGTGTGTATGGGAGAGGGGTGGCCACAGCTTGTATAGGAGGTTAGGTTGGATATTTTGTGTGTGTGGAAATTAGGGCTGGTTGTGGAGTTAATTGGGGGAATTATTACGAAATCGTAATAAAGTGATTTGTGTAACATCCTCCCAATTATAACGTCGTCCTTAAGTCATGACATCATACTTGAGAATTTGTTACTTATAAATTAATGGACCTTTCTTAAATATTTATAGCAAGTTCGATTGAATCATGAAGTAACTAAATTGTAGTTCTATTAACATATACGACTAAGAAACAAACATTTATTGATTACAAGGTTTAGTACAAAAGGAAGCTCTTCTATGAGCTTTACTACACATCCGGTCTCTATTATAAATACAGAGATAAGCATATGACTAAGTACAGTCTGTACAAACTTCAGCTGTAAACTACTGTAAATCCGATTTCCTTTCATAAAGTAGCCTTCTTGTTCTTGGGATCAACCTGGAGACGACACGGGAACACAAACACACAGGGGTGAGAATTCTACAATTCTCAGTAGGGTAACTCCCCAATTACACATTCATAATGTCATCGTCATCGCCCCAGCCACTTCGGTTTATTAAGAAAGCGTGAGCATGCAATATGTACATATCAAATGTTCATTTTAAAATTATAAAATCATATGTCCGAAGTGGGTCTCTTTTATTATTCAATCACCTAAAACATATATTTCATAAGATTCAACATCATAGGAATTCCTTCAAGACCAATAATTTAACAAGATATACATATGCATATGGCAATTACAATGATCTTTTCGTGCCCTTGACATACTAAAGGGGACTTTTCCGTGCCTTAATGGGGACATTTTCGTACCCTATTGGGGACCTCTTCGTGCCCTACTAGGGACCTTTTTCTGCCCTTTTTATACTAAAGGGGACTTCATTGTTCACTTAGCACATATATCATCCTCAAGCTCACATATACATGCATCACATTTCTATATGCACGAACATAATTCTCGGATTTTATAATACTTCAAACCTATATATATTATTCATTCATTCCTCATAACATAATCTTGGAATTCCATGGCATGTATTCACACACATCAACTTGAACCAAATGCCATTAGGTTACTAATTCAAGGCATCATCACAACTTCAGCACATTGGCAGATTTTTCACTCAAGTAGCACAATTTATTTCTCATACCAAATGATTAATTAAAATGCTATAAAAATTCTCCATGACACCGAAATGTGTCCACAAGGTTCCATAAAAATTTCATAACAAAAAGAATTCTCTAAATATGTCAACAAAATTAGACAATTTCGGAGGTTAGAAACCCCCTATTTACAGCCAACAGCCATAGTTTCCAATTTTATTACCCTACCAAATGATCATATAAAATCATATAAAAATTCAGGGTTGGACTTCAATATGTCCTTAATATCCTGAAGATTTCATCTCATAATTCGATCATTTACTAGGTCAATAAAATGTCACAAGTTCACAGCTTCAGATTCAATATTTCAGGCAGTATAGTTACAACTTTGGTTCTTGAATTTTTCAAGGCATTAGGAATCAAAACCAGAGCTTAATAAAATTCATGGAACTATCCTAGGATGTTACCTTCAACATATAATTTTTATAGCTCATGAAAATACCCAAAATTCCCCAGAAAATTCGTGAACAATCATTGCCAGCAAGAAAATCGAAAATCCAGCAAACCACTTCAGAATCTCTTTTGATAAAAATGATTTTTCCACAACCCCAAACACACCACCAAAATTAACACGTCAATATCCATATATCATCAACCAACACAACTAAAAATATCAATTTAAATCAGTCATTAACACAGAAAAACGGATTTGAAGAAGAAGAGGTTCAAAAACCCTACTTGTGAAGCTTTAAGGCTTCTAACTCCAAGGGATCTTTCAAAAATGATTTTCCTTCACTTCAAGCCTTCCAAACAGCACCTAATCCTTCCTTAAACAGTATAGAATGATAGCTCAGGGTTCAGCTTGGAGATTATTTAAAATTCTAATCGGTTGGTTTGATAGATTATGAGGAGTAGAACAAGTTTTGTGAAGAGAGTTTGAGGTTTTATCAACTCTAGGCTAAGGTTTTTGGGATTGGAAGGCAATTTGGAGCTCATGAGAAATGGAAAATGGAGGTTTCTGATGCTCTCCCTTTGATGGCCGAGGAAGTGTGTCTTCAAAGGTAAGCTTTCATAGCTTTTAATGATATTAAATTAGGTTATAACAATTGTTTAATATAAAGTCTATATTGTTTGACTAAGAAAATAAGATTAATGGCTAGGATATGATCTTGTAATTCAAGATTAAATCCTAGCCTTACACTTGGCTCCAAAGGATAAACATTATCCTTTTACAAAGATAAAACTATCTTTCGGTGTTAGAAATCGCACACCGAAATTTTACCGAACAGGTAAAACAGTGTACCCGGGTAATCAAACATTGCCCGAAAAATAATTTCGGGTATAAAATCTTTATTTCTACCTATTTCTAACCATGATCATATAATTTCTCAATTTCAGGCATCTCCGGGTCCCAATTCTAGGGTTTCGGCTGTCCCGATGGGCCACGGGGCCTGCAAAACACTATTTACATTTTTTTTTTTTTACAAATCCGTTGGATCGCCCTCATCATTGTTCAAAGTATCAAATTTTTGAAATTATGACTAATAAAGCTCAAATTAATTATTTTGATAATTTTTAGGGTGTTACATTACCACCCACCTTAAAAAGAATTTTGTCCTCAAAATTCATTTGAAAACAATTTCAAAAGACAAATTCATGAATCAAACAAGGAATTCACACACAATTCAAATAGTTCAATCAAATCCTAAATGTTCCTACCTTAGATCGGATTTTTGGGTGGTGACGTCCCCCCAACACTTATGGTGAAGACCCTACTCCGGTGTTGTGGCTTTGTAGTGGGTTTTGAGTTTCTATTTGGACACTCTCTCATTATGTTCTGGCTTTCTCTATAAATAGCTTGCTTGGGTGAACTTCCGTCATTTTGGGTGCATTTGCTCAGTGTAAGTTTTCAAAGAGCACTTCAAAGTTTTCTTTTTCTCTCAAAGTTTAAGTGTCCAAGTTCTTCAAGTTCTTCATTCTCTTCACTCATCTCCACTTACAATCACTTGGTAGGGGTTTTATTTCAAGTGTTTCTTTCATTTAAGTTCTTAATCTAGTTATGTGTTCATAGTTTCTCTTGAATCTTTTTAGAAACTTCTTTTTTTCTCGTCTTCCATCTTCATTTTCAGCCATGAGCCTTTGAAAACAAAGGAATGAGAGCTTGATGATGAGGGTTTCATGATGATGTTCATCACTTGAACAACCTCTAAAGCTTGATCTTTGTTCTTGAGTTAAAAATGTTTATAGTTCTTTCTTTCTTGAACCTTGAAATCTTTAACTTTGATGATGTTTTAAAATGGTTACATGAACTCAATGATGAGGACTCATGATGTTGGTGTTAATACATCATCAAGATCATGGTCTCTAGAGTTTCAAAATGGTTCTTTCTTGCTCTTAAGTTTCGGTTTCTTTCCTTTCCTTTTTCTCTAAAATTTTGGCCAACCAACTTGGGTGGTCCAACATGATAGCCTGATGATGAGAGTTCTAGTTGGTGACTTTATGTTCACCACAAAGAAATCTCTAAAGCTTGAGTTTTCATAAAGGTATTATAAAGTTCATTTATGGTTATATTTTTAGGAATGTTATCTTGAGTTCTAAGAACTCTAGGCCTCACTTTATCTTGTCATGATGAGTTTGGTTTAAGGTTAAAGTTCCTCTAAAGTCTTGAATGAGCTCTAATAAGACATAAATGAACTTGCATATTTATTTTGAGGTTGCACTCATGTTTATATCCTTGCTTTGCATCTTTATTTTCAAGTCATCACCTAAGGACTCAAAGATTAAAACAAGACTTGCATTATCACCTAATTAATTCTCAAAGCCTTTCTATTTCGGCCTTAAAGTCGATTGTTGCTGGGCCTAGAGCACTAAAATAAAGAAATGAACTTGCATGGCATATTTACTTCAAGTCTTGCATATTTAAATTTCAAGCCTTGCATATTTATTTCAAGTCTTGCATATTTAAATTCCAAGCCTTGCATATTTACTTTCAAGTCTTGCACATTTAAATTTCAAGCCTTGCATATTTATTTTCAATTCTTGCATATTTACTTTAGAGTTCTCACTTTACTTTGTAATGAAGAATAAAAAAAAATGAAGTGCATAGCATGTTTATATTATGTCATCCCTTAAAGACCTTAGAGCTCAAAGACTTGCCCATTTTTATCTCAAGTTAAAGTTTAATATGGAAGCATTCTTTGAATATATAATTTTGGCCAAGTAATAATGATGAGCTTGGAATAAGTTCCATCTAGTTACAAGGGCCAACAACCTATGTTCTAGGATTTTCTTTAAGCTTGATGAGTTTTATAAAGTTATGATGAACAAAATTTACAATTTTATTCCTCTTCTAAAGAAGTATTAAATTGGTTACTGACTTAAGGTTACTTTTAGCCTCTTGATAAAATAAAATGGTTTGCAAAAAGTTTTAGAAGTCCTAAAATGATTCCAAGGAAAACTAGCAACTTATGTGTTTTAGAAATGTCAAATTATGTGTCTTTTTGGACTTGAATAATTCAGTTCTGATTTGATATGTTTGTTGCTGTATGATGATGTTTTGATGTGTTAGAATGTGTGAAAATGATATATGATGAGGTAGGAATACTTCTATGCATGTTAGGGGAGAAACTAGCTTCATAGAAAAATCTTAAAGTTGGAATTTAACGCGTTTTAACCTCTTTAATCTTAATCAATACCAAAAATATTTTATTATGATAACAATCAGTTTAGGATTGAATAATCATGAAAAATTTGGTTACATTTGAAGTAGGATTGAATTTTAGCACCTATAGAGAAACTAGTAACTAGAAAACCGTAAAAATGCAATCCTAGAATTCCTAGAACATTTAATTTCTGGATTCTGTCCAGCAACCTCATAATATGGCAAACATGGTTTATAATTAGTTCTTAGGCATAGGAATGCCTCATAATTGGTTTAGATTTAGTTTATAGCGCCTTAGACGAAGACGGAACCGAAAAAGGGTCTAAAATGTAAGTTCAAGAATCCCATAATCATAAATGCATAACTCTGCCCTTGAAGAATGATGCTGCCTAGATTTATTAAAGAGCATAAATGATAGTAAGATTTGTTAGAAGAGAATTCTTATATGCATAAGTGGTCGATAGAGAATGATAGAAAAATTACATCTCAAATTAAGGCCCGTAAGGGTCAAAGCATAAGATAATTGTAGGATCAAGAGCATAATGAGTTTTCAATATTACATGTGAACGTATGTTTTATTTTGAGAATGATTATGTAAACGTATGGAATTATGATTGAGGATGCATGTTTCATTTGTTTATGTGGCATAAAGTAAATTTGGAAGAAATCCGGCATGCTGCTGTTGCGCTGCCGAATTTCTGACAAATTTGGGGACTTAGAAAGTTTTTGAAAAAAATCCATGAGATTCTCTTTATGAGATATGAGGTACTAAGATGAGTTCTTGGATGACACCGGTTCGGCTGAGCACCTTTAAAGAGCTCATGTGACATCGGTACCAAGATGTATTCTTGGGTGACACCGGTTCGACCGAGCACCCCCAAGAAATGCCCCCTAGCCCGTACTAGATAGTCGAGATTATGATTATGATTATGATATGCTTATCGAGATTGATAAGTAAGAACTAGTGACGACTAGTTAGGTATGAGCTCATAACCTAGAGATGTGACACGTTCTGAGTGACATCGGTTTGGCTAAGCACCCCTAGAACGAATGTCTTTTAGGGTGGCCCATGAGGAAGTAAAGTATGATGATTATGTCACAAAGTTTTCCCATATGAGATTTCAATTGCCACTTTATGCCATTATTATGATGTTCTTAATGTTATGATTACTATTCTTGCAATAAGTAGAGCCATGCATACATACTTTAATATATTGCATCCATGACATTAAGAATCATACTAAAATGAACGGACCTTGGCTAACTATGTTTCAAAAGCTTAAAAATGAACTTAATGCATGCTCAATTATTTTGTACACTAAACCCAAGGTTCCTGAGGACGTAGATGATGACACCTAGGTAGTAGGAGGCCCTACTGAGATTTTTTAGCAAGATTCTCACTCCACTCCCTCTACCTCTTCTTTCCATCACGTCTTCAGATGGCGACGTTTGTGACTTTTGTGGACACCCCGACATGGGAGGTGCATCATGATCCGGACCACGGGTCATACCATTTTGTGGGTCGTTGTGTCATTCGTGTATTCATGTTCGTTGGACGGCCTTTCAGTCACCCTGTACATAGTCATTGATTCTCTCCTGCCTGACCTTTCGGCGACGAATTCGTGTTTGAGCGCACATGCCCTCGAGAAGAGCGGATCCGCAGCACCCCACCAATAGCTTCTGCCATCCGGGACTAACCACTGTATGTGCCCCGCTCGCCCTCATCATTCTCCGAGACGGATCCTTCGGAGGACTCTGCCACTTAGGTACCTTTCGAGGGATCCTCCCCCACTGTGCCCATGGACTTTGGCAAGGGTAGCGAGGCTTCTGTCGCTCAGCCAGTACGTGGAGGATGGGTGAGGATGATTCCCCGCCGTGGAGCTCATGCCTGACCAATGCAGCATATAGCCACCTCGACTGAGATAGCCCAGTGGATCAGATATATCCCTTCTTTCCAGAGAGGCCCGCAGTAGGAGACGACCATCGCGTTCTGGTGCCCAAGCTTTGACTAGACCAGGATAGCCTCCTTTTGTCTTAAGGCTATCTATTTGTAGGCGCACTAGAGTTAGGAGAGTTTCTTTTTATGCCTTCTATTGTGCTTTCATTTTCCATGTATTGCTATTGTACCAAACTAAGTCTCGCCTTTCGTGGGTAGGCATGATATATATATATATATATCTGCTTATGCAATTTGTTGAATTATTCTGTGCATTTACATGTTTCATGATCAGATGTTTATGATGTGTTTATTTGGATTGCATTTCATTCCTTTCATGCTTCATTGTTCATCAAGTCGTATGGCTCTCACTTTACTTTTATAATTCAAAAAAAAAAATTTACTAGTATTTTTCACTAAGTATTTTAAGGTAAAAAGGAAACTATGACGTAATAGACTAATGATTAACCTAAATATGTTCTAGAGTATTGAGTTAAAAATTAGGATGTTACAACCTTGACCATAGGTACTGTCTTATTCCTCAATTGCTTGAATCCTCTGTCCATGATCCTTGTGGGAAGCAAATTAATGGTCAAGTCCTCCTTTAATTGCACTTGCTTTGGCTCTAAGACATGGCTAGGGTCAGACTGGTATTTCCTTAATTGAGAGACATAGAAAATGTCATGAAAGTTGGACAGGTTGGGTAGTAAAGTTATGTGGTGTGCCATCGTCTTGACTCTATCAAGAATTTCAAAAGGACTAAGAAATCTAGGGCTCAACTTTTTAACACTCATAGCTCGACCTATGTAATACCCACCTAAGTACAATTTTATCCTTAAGCCATGACATTAGACATAGGAGTTGTTATTTATAAATTAGTAGACTTTTCTTAAGTAGCTATAGCAAAATGAGATCAAATCAGGTAATTGCTAATTTGTAATGGTACTAAAAATATAACATAGAAACAGAGTATTTATTGAATACAATTTCAAATACAAGAAAAAACTCTTCTATGAGCTTTACTATACATTTGTCTTCTAATACATTTATAAACATATACATACAACGAAGTAAAACTGATAAAGGCTTCAACTATTAAACTACTACAAATCCAACTCTTCCATGTAGTAGTCTCTTTGTTCTTTGGATCAATCTAGAGATGACACTGGAACACAAACAAACATAGGGGGTGAGAATTATGAGATTCTTAGTAGGGTATTCCCTAAATACATAATAAAATCCATGTTATCATTATCATCCCAGCCACTTTGGTTTGTTTAGAAAAATGTGATCTTTTTCAAGTGGGTCTCTTTTAACATTCAATCACTTAATACTCATATATCATAATAATCAAGCTCAAAATAAATCATTTTAGACAAATAATTTGATATAGCTTGAGTTAGCATACGAATGATGTTGTGACTGCCTTTAGCATGAGTTCCACATTGGTTCAAGATGTTCCTACTTCCTCTACTCTAGCTCAAGAGTTTGCTACTCCTTCCACAACTCAAATATTACATATTATTGCTATTACTTCTGAGCCTACCCTAGCCCTTGCTGCCTTTGCTTCTGCCACTACCATATCTGTAAATGGTCATGGACAACCTTCATCACCTCCATCTGCTGAACAAGATGAGACTCGGGCTGATTCACCTAAATCAGGAGAGACTGTACCTCTAGACATTCCTGACCCATCTCCTACAGTTGCTCCTGTACCTATCAATCTGTCACCTCCATCCTCAACTGAGTCTTTAGCAAGCTATTAGATCATCCTGCAAAATCTGAGAAAAGATTCCTTTAGCCACGACAGATTTAAGGAAACTATCATAGAACATGGCACCAAGCTCAAACATATGGAAGATCTACAACTTCAGATTTTTCAAATGCTGTAGCGTCTGTTTCCCGGCATACCTCTTTTTTGATGATGCCAAAAGGGGGAAAGGATGAGAGATAAGAGATAAGAAATGAAGGAAATCATATGCTATGGAATTTAGGGGGAGCTTATGCTGAGGGGGAGCTCAGAGATTAATTTTGTTTTGCATGAACTTTTTCTTCTTTTGATTTTATTTTATTTTTTGTAAATCTCTTGAAAGTTGTTTCTTTTATGTTTCTATATAAATCGTTCTTCCTTCTTTATCCATATATATCATGGTCTTTCATAATGCATATATGTCATTCATGTTTCATGCTCTGTTTCTTTTAAGCTCTCTTACATACATATGTTTTCTTTTTAAGCTCTGATTCATATCGATGCTTTTTCTAAGCTTAGCTAATCATATATCTCTCTTTTAAATGTTTGCTTCTTATCTCTTAAGCATATACTTTGTCCTATTTATTCATATATACACTGGATACTTAGCCTACATGTTTTATGATTAGCTTTGGCAAAGTATCTTTAGGAGCACAAGTTATTTGTTGCGCTAATACTCATATTAATATGCTGAGCCTTGATATGTATGATGAGCTTAATCATTTTCTTAAGCTTTAATAGAACACATTATCTTTGACACACATATGAGATGTTTTCTTTAAAGGGCTATGCATAACTTGATTAGAATATAGTTGTGAATAGTTTTTGACAAGTCTTTAAAAACACGTGCTTGTATGTTCTGAAACAATTAAGAAGGATCAGTTAACATGCTTTAGAATTCTCTTAAAGTATGGTGTTTTATATGTCAAAATATGTTATGTTCTTTTTATAAAGACAAAACTTCTTTCAAGAAGAGCATATACCTTTGCTTTGAAAACATCTTTTTATGCTCTGATACTTATGAGAAAAGTTTCATTGCTCAATACAAAAGCTCTTCCCTGCTAATTTAGGGATTGATCCCTAATAAGCTTCAAAAACCTCACATAGCAATATGTTGATATTATCTTTTTAAAAGGTTTCTCTGAGCATCAGAAACTGCATAAGCATTAGTGTGTTTTTCTCCAAAATCACAAATGCTCTGTTACATTTATCACATATTCTTTAGCAGTCATTTCAAAAATTCTTTTGGATAAAGAAGTGCTGAAAATGGATCTAATTAAGATAAAATATCACAATTATTTCGTGTTAAGTTTTTCAAGCACATAGATCTTCAGAAAGCTTTTTTTCATGACCAAGAATCACCTGATTGTAAATCAATGGCTTAAACATTTCTCTTCTTGACATATGCTCTGATACCTTTTCAGAAAGTACATTAAGCCTAACACAATGTTTCAAGTGAAATAACAACAGCTATGATTAAAAGTCACTTAAAGCCAAAAATGTTTTATATGATCTATATCATATCTTAAGAAAAGAACTTCCTAAAAATCTCTTTTAGTGATAAAATTGAAAAAATATGAACTTTCATGCTTATATTTCAACAATATTTCTTTCAATTGGTTTGTCATCATCAGAAAAAGGGAGATTGTTAGCTCCAGAACCCTATCAATATACGCTAATCAGTTTTGAATGATAACAAAGCCAATTTAAAAAAAAAATGCTTTGAAGAACGATTGATGTTTCTCTTGAGTTTCTTGTAAGTGTATAATAGGTTTCTATTGTTTAGCAGGAGTAAGTCTTACTTAAATGAGAATATTTTTCACTAGACATGTGTAAACATGTTTATCTCATGCTATGAGATTTGAACTGAAATGCAAGTGAAATTATATCCTTATTCAAGCAATTGATAGCTAATAATTAGAAGAAAATATCAACGCTACAAGAGACCAAGTCCTGAGACTTCAGAAAGTAGCACTGGACATCAGAAAGTATGCTTACATGAGGATATCAAGCAATCTCTAAAGAGCAGATGTTATACTATCTTCAATCAGCACAATTGCATATAAGTCATTATCAAAATACTTGGATTGAGGATCAAAATGTGAACATAGCATCAAGGATCGGATACCACGTCGTAAAGCTCATTATTACTGTGAAGCTCTAAGCATTATTGGAAATAGAGTGAATTTTAAATTTGAATTTTGAAGTTCAAAGAGTCAAATCTTAGTGTCAGAACCGGCTAATCATCTCTCTTGCTTTTGAAGTCAACTATAATCTTAGAAGAAAGAGTTTAGAAATCACGGCTCAAAAAGTAAGAGTAATTTCTTAAGGACATCAGAAACCTCTATTCTACCATGGCTTCTGCAAACTGATTTAATAGATAGACAGGCTACTCTTCTAGACTATCTTTCCAAGACACAAATAGATGATCAACTTGTGTCCCTGGAAGAACAAATCATAGGCAACAGTCACATGGAAGACCTTCTTTATATAGAGATGTTGTGCTCTATTGTAAATGAGAGAAACTCCATGTAAAAAGAAGAAATTCTGGAAAAATTTCTCCTTATCTCTATTAAGGTTCATATCACTATGTAATTAGATTCCTTACTTGTAAAAATCTTCCTCCTACATTCTTAATTAGATTTATGTTCTTCCTAGGGAAGAAACAATTGAAAGAAGTCATTCAAGTTTTCCTAGGAACTTTTCATGTATATGTTAAGGAAACTTGAGTGTTGGTTAGTTTGAGTGGCAACCCAAACAATTAACCTTTGTATCCTCAATCTGGTAGTGATTGCTATGAGATGGCTTAGAGAGGGTATTGCAAAAATACTTGCAACACGACAGTGAAGTGCTTTTGTTGATCATGGTTTAGCTTGGAGAGACTAGTCAAAGACTACTTGTAGCTTGGAGAGGCTAGAGCAAGACTACTTGTAGCTTGGAGAAGCTGGGGCAAGACTATTTTCAACATGACAGCAGGTGATTTCTGTATGTCATTGATGAGAGCTTAGGAAGGCTAATATAAAGACTACCCATTTATTCTTTCTCAGGTTGAGAAAGATGTTTTTAGTAGATTCTTAATATTTGTTGAGTACTGGATATAGACATTTTGACTGAACTTGTATAAAAATATGTGTCTCATCTTTCTCTCCTTAATCTCCTTTATATTTATTTGTTATGTTTTATCATTCATTCATATCTTGAAATAATGTTCTTGCCATTCTATTATTTATTTTATGAAGTACATTTATTAAAAAAGCTTCAGAAATCTACTTTCTGAAACTACTAACTATGTTTCCGCTGCATTACAAGTTTAACACTTGATAGTATTTGTTTTCAAATGTTTCAGAAATGCAAAAAGAAGATATACATGATTCAACCCCCTTCTCGTACACATTTCCACTTATATAATGATGTGAAGAAAAAGCAACAGTATAAGAACCCAAGATTTAGGACTTCAAAAAGTAGCATTGGACTTCAGAAAGCACACCTAAAATGAGGATATAAATCAAACATTAAAGCCAAAGTGTTTTACTATCTTCAATCATCACACTTGTAATGATTTTTTCATCAATAAGCTTTGATTAAAGACAAGACTCAGGAATTATTAAGGAAATGATATTAAGCACCAGAAAGCTTACTTACAGTGATATAGTGCACTCTACAAGAAAAGGAAGAAAAATTTAAAATTCAAATTTGAATTTGAAAAGTCAAAACCTAGTGTCAGAATTGACATGACATCTGTTTTGCCATTGTGGTCAGCTACCTCAGCTTCTAGAAGAAAGAGTTTAGAAACCACATTCAGAAAGTAAGAGTAGTTTCTAAAAGGATATCAGAAACCTCAACCTTGCAACGGCTTCTGCAACAGCTTTGACAAACAAACAGGCTACTCTTCTTGACTACTTTTTCAAGACACAAATGGATGATCAGCATATGTCACTTGAAGATCTAATCAAGGGCAGTAGCCACAAGGAAGACCATATCTAAAAAGAGATGTTGTACTTTGAAAGAAGATATAGAGATGCTGTATAAAGGGTGAAAACTTTGTGAAAATTTCTCCTCATCTTCTTACAAAGCTCATTACTTCTTGTAATCATTTTCCTTGCTTGTAAAATTCTTCATTCTATGATCCTTCATTGTTCATAACTTCTTCCAAGGAAGAATAGCTAGAAATAAGTCATCCAAGTTTTTCTAGGTCTTTTATTGTAAATCTTAAGAAAACTTGAGTGTAGGTTAGTTTGAGTTGTAAACCCAAACATAAACCTTGTAACCTTGATCCAGTAGTGATCGGCGTAAGTAAGCTTGGAGAGGCTAGTCAAAGACTACTTGTAATATGACAGTAAAGGTGTTTTACTGGTCACTGTTTAGCTTGGAGAGGTTGGTCAAAGATTACTTGGTTTAGCTGGTCAAAGACTACTCAGTCCAGCTTGAAAAGACTGGTGAATAACTACTTGGTTTGTAATAGTATGAGCTATCTACTGGTCACTGGTGAGAGTTTGGGAAGGCTATTGTAAAGACTATCCTTGTTTTTTCTCTGGTAAAAGAAATGTTTAGTGGAACTCAACTGTTGTTGAAAACTAGATGTAGACAGGTTGCCCTAACCAATATAAATACTCTTGAGCAGTATCTTTCTTCTTCTTTATCTCTCATTTGATTTTTGTATTTAGTTTACTTACTGTGTCTCTTCTAGAAAACATTCTTTTATGCATTTATTTCACATTCTTAGTTAAAAAAATTCACTTTCTAAAGTCAATAACGCTATTTTCGCTATACTTCAAGCTCATAGCTTGATAGTATCTTGGTTAAGTTTTTTGCAGAAGCTAAATAGGGAAAGAAAAAGTGAAGTAAGATTCAAGCCCCTTTCCCATGCACTTTCTTACGTACAAGTGGCATCAGAGCTTGGCCTCTAAGAGGTTGAGCACTCTAATGACTGTAGAGGACAAAGATCCTAGGGACAAAGGGCACAAAATATTCACATAGCTGAAGAACACTCTATCGATATATCACTATTTTTTGATGGTGGAGATTATGCCTACTGGAGAGATAGAATGATGTTCATAAAATACACAAGTCTTGATTTGTAGGAGATCATACAAGAAGGAGACTATGCTCCAATGGAGGAAGTTCCAGAAACAAATGATGTATCCTCAACATCAAGCAAAGTCCCCCGGAGTAGGTGGATAGAGCAACACAAGACTAGAGTTCAATTGAACTCAAAAGCTAAGTACTTACTTACATGTGCATTAAGCAAAGCTGAATATGACAAAATCATTGCTTTTAACATGGCAAAGGAAATATGGGATAGGCTGCACATGCTTTACGAAGGCATTGATCAAGTGAAAGAAACTAAGATCAATATGCTAGTTCCTCAATACGAGATGTTCAAAATGACAGATCAAGAAAATATTGATGAAATGACCACAAGGTTTATACATATCATAAACTAACTAAAGGGATTAGAGAAAATATATTCTAGCTCTGATGGTTAGAAAAATCCTGAGAAGATTTCCTATCAAATGGCTATCTAAGGTCACAGCCACTACTAACCGAAAAGACCTTCAAACTTGGTCTGGATGCACTCATTAGGTCTCATAAAACCTATGAGGTAGTGCTCTTTGAAATGCATGGTGAACCTACCAAGAAGAACAAGTCTATGGCCTTGAAGTCATCACATCAAAAGCCAAATAAAGCTAAGATAATGAAGGTTACTGAAATCTCTGATGAAGAGGAAGAAACTGATGATGAGTGTAATGCCCCAATTTTTCTTGCTTTGCAACATGACCAAAATGCTCTTGGGGTCATTTTTTCATAAGAATCAAGGATGACTAGTCCAGTCCATCCTCAATAGGGTATTTTACTATTAGGATGAGGTTATATAAGACGTTTAGATACTAATCTGTGTGAAAATTGAATCCTCGATTTTTCCTTGACCAAAATACCCTTGAGGTCAGTTTTGCCCGGAAATCTAGGATGGCCAGTCCCGGCTATCCTCAAGGGATTAGTTTGATGTTTGAAGGTACTAGATGTATTTTGGAATACAATAGATGTGGAAATCTCAAATCCTGGTGTTTCCTATGCATGAAATTACCAAAACGCCCCTAACGTAATTTAATACGGAATTAAGTGGCGATCGAACCTGGTTATCAATCGGGAATGGGATATGTTAATTAAAAGGGATATATGATATCTAGATGGTCTTGGGGAGTTTTTGTGTAAAATTACCTTTTGCTCCTAGTTAGTATTGATTAAGCTTAAGTAGAGTAATTAAGGAAATATAGGCAATATTAAGCTCTAATTAAAGATAAATTAATTTTATTTATTTATCATAAGTCAAAATAATTATTTGAGGTTAATTAAGGCCCAAGGTTGCTTAAAGAAAGTTTAATTCCATTTTTATTCAAAGGTTGCTCATGAGACCAAAAAGCAAAATGTAAGAGACAAAAAGCACTTTTTCTCTCTTTCTTTTCCTAAAGAGTAGCACACATGTTGGTGTTCGAATTTTAAACTAATCAAATTTCGCCCAACTAAGCTTGCAAGACAACTTCTTAACCTTGTCTTGAAAGCCATAACCACCATATTACAACCCCTAACACCAAATTATAAATTCCTAACCTATCGCCTAATTCCCACACGCAAATGAAATGAAATTACCCCTCCAAACTCCCTCAAGTGGCCAGTGGCCTCCTCCCCTAATTCCCTCTCATATGTGATTTTTTTTTTTAACTCTCTCACTCTTATACACTCTCATTTTACTTTCTACCTTTTTGGTGAAGTGTTGCTCATCAAGACTTGTTAAAAAAATACTCTTGTTTTCTCTCAACTCGAGCTCTCTTATTCCTCTCTCCTTCATCTTCAAGAGACACTATTGTTTCTCCATAACTAAGCTTCCAAACATTAAACCACCACACCACCACCATAGATCAACCTCTAAACACCTAACCTTTCTATTCCCATACACAAGAAAACAAAACAATCCTCCTACTACCTTACCTCCACTTGGCCGAAACCCATTGTTGCTCCAAGGGAAGATTTTTCTTCTCATTTCATTACAAAAGATCAAGCTTTCTCACTTGCAACCAAGAAACCTAGTTGCTAGGGATTTTATTTTATATTCTTCCTCTTATTCTTCTCTTTACTTTATGGTTTTGATTTTGTTTTTTGGAGGTCAAGACTATGGCTTGATGATAATGGTTCTTGATAATGGTTGTGAGGCCATCATGTTCATGACTTCTAGAGCCGAAAGCTTGACCATTTGTTTTTTTTAAAGAAAAGGGTTAAAGGATGCTCATTTGGTTTCTTCTTGTTTTAAGTTGATGATGAGTCTAAGAAATTAGGTTCTTTAAACTATGGGAATGAAGGACTCTAAAGCTCATTTTCATTTTTGTTAAAATTAATGGGGTTGCAAGTTTCACTCTTTAAAGCCTTGAGTTGTTGAGCTTTAATAAGACGTAAAAATGGACTTGCATTCATATTTATGTTTCAAGTCTTGCATTTTGATGTTTATGTTTCAATGTCTTGCATATCATATTTTTTTTCCAAGTTGTCATCTTGATGTTAAAAACAAAGAAATGAACTTACATTTTCCTGTTTATATTTCAAGTCTTGCATTTCTTTCACCTTCTAATCTTAAGGACTTAAAAATGAACTTGTATATTATGTTTATGTTTCAAATCTTGCACATCATATTTATATTTCTAAGTTGTCAACATATAACGTCAAAGACTTAAAATGAGATGCATGGCATATTTATGATTCTAGTCATCACATAAGTTTTTAAAGCTCAAGACTTGACCCTTTAGTCTTAAATGGAAATTTTGATCATGATACATATTTTTGTGTGTGTGTGTCTATATATATTCGGCCATGTCCAAGTATTGGAATTGAGGTTAGTTTTGTTTTATTTTGAGACTTGAATCTTGTGTTTTGAGTGTACAAAGGAATTTTGAAAGAAATATAGTCTTAAAAGGAGCAAAAATGTGATTTTAAATAAGTAAAAACCTTATTTATGAAACTTTAAGTTTTGCTATTGATTTGAATGATAATTAATTTCCAAGAAGGACAAAATGATTCCATGTGTTTGAAGTGTCTTAGAATAGTTTTTTAGAAAACCTAGTAACTAGAAAAGGATAAAAATATAATTTCCAACCTTTTTATAAATTTTAATTTTTGGTACTATTTTTTAGAAATTTTAATTCTTGGTGTCTTAGATGTAACACCCTAATTTTCTTTAGCAATTAAATGAAGTTTTGTTAATGAGAATATTAAGATTTTGACAGACGTAGAAATGATGAGAATAATTCAACGGAACTTAAATATAAAAAAAATATGAATAGTATTTGTGGGCCCCGTAGCTGGGCCGGGACAGCCGAAACCTTAGAATTGGACCTGGGAGATGTCGGAAATTGAGAAATTATAAGATTATATTTAGAAATAGGTATAAATAAATATTTTATACCCGAAATTATTTTCGGGCAACGTTTGATTACTCGGGTACATTGTTTCACCCGTTTGGTGAAATTTCAGTGTACGATTTCTAACACCGAAAACTGGTTGATATCTATAAATAATGAAGTATATCCACTTGAATATCAAGTGAATGGCTAGGATTTCATCTTGGATGAAAGATCAAATCCTAGCCATTGATATTAAACCCTTTTAATGAAAAGAACTCATACTTTATTTTCCAACCAATCAAAACACTCCTTAATAGATATATTTAACTCACCTAATCTCATCTTTTTCACCTTCAATTCTCGGCAATGTGAGAATGCATCAAAGACTCCATTCTTTCTTTATCAAAAACCTTTACTAACTTTGAGTTTCAACCTTCAAAATTCTAGACCAAATCTTGTTTGAATGAAAATCTTCTTTAAGTAAACTTGTTCTATATTTCATCCTACAGAAATATAACCGATTAAATTCTCCAAAATCTCACTTTAATACCTCACTTATCATTGATTAAAGGAGGAATTAAGTGTGTTTCAAGAGCTTTGGGGTGGAGAATATCTATCTTGAAGTTTACTAAAGCTAAAGAAACATTAGCTTCCAAGGGTAGAGTTTATTTGTTCTCTTTTGTTTCAAAATTTATTCAGAAAATTCTAATTGGTTTTATCCAAAATTTTTGGTTTTATTGGTTTATAATATGTTGATATTGATGTATTAATTTTGGTGTCATGGAAAAATCATTTTTATCAAGAGAGGTTTTGAATTGGTTTGCTAGATTTTTGGATTTCAATAGGGCAGGGTTTGTTCATGAATTTTCTGGTGCAATTGTGTTCATTTTTAGGAGCCATAAAATTATATGTTGAAGTTACAATCTTAAGACAACCCCATGATTTTTCTTGGGTCATGTTAAGGATTTTCCCTACTTGAAAAAAAATTCATGATTCTTGAACATTGTTGTTGGAAAATCCCAGTTTGAAGCAAGCAGCAAATTTTGTCGAATTTGATGATATATTTAGAGATCTTGGATTCAGCTGAAAATTTTATGGGATGTAATAACATTTTAAGGAGTCTCTAGTAAAAATTTGGGGCTGTTCTAGGCACTTTTTTGTGTTTAAAAATTCAACAACTAATGTTTTGACTATGCTTCCTGAAATGTTGAAGTTGTGGCAGTAAAATTGTGTGATTTTTTTTATCATAGTAAATGATAGAGTTTTTCTTTGAAATTTTTATGGGAAGCTGATAACACGGAATTTCAACTGTGAATTTTATTTTGAGTTGATTCAATCAATTGGTAGGGTCAAAAATTATGAGAATCTTGATCTGAGTTGTGAACAAGTGATCTCTGACCACCAAATTTGCATAATTTATTTGATATGGTTAGAGAATGCCGTTTGTTGTGAACTTTTTACAGTACCTTTTAGACACATTGAAGTGTCAAAGAAAATTTTTATGGCTCTTGAATTCGTCATTTGATATGGAAATTAAATATTGTTCCTGGAGTAGTAAATTTGCTAAAGTGTTGAAATGGTGAGAATGCCTTAATTTAATGATAGCATGGCATCTAATTCAAGTATATGGTATATGTATACATGATAGATATTTTAAAGAAATGCTTATGAGACTCCAATGAAATTAGATACTTACTTGTGATGTAAGAATGCCCTTGAATAAAAGAAGTATATGATGTGAGTATTATGGTGATAAAGGAGAAAATATGACTTGTAATTGTGCAAATTTTTAACATATAGGGAAAATGGAGACAAGGCTTACGTGGTTAAAGGGGGAAGGCAAAAGTAAGAACTTCCCTGGGAATTTGATGAGTCAGTAAATGTATCGACATATAGGAATGAGCTCATGTCCTAGTAGTCAATAGTTCTTGTGGAGTGATTCCACTATAGATACCACTTGATGTGAGATTAAGCCTTCCCTATGTTAATGAAAAGAGACAATTGCACTAAATTGAATTCCATGAGTTGCAAGACAAAAACACCTGATTACTACCACTTTGTATTTGACTTTACATGAATTATGCATGTTAGTATTTATGCATATCATTTAGCATGATGAATTCGATATGAATGAATTTACTGGTTATATTATGTTCACATTTGAAGGAATACCCTACTCAGAATTTTTTAATATTCTCATCCCTATGGCTGCATTTATTTTGTATTATTAAGATCCAGCAGATGCCGTCACTAGTGTTTTACCTTGACTCGCTACAGTAGGCGTGGCATTATGATTCTGCTCTCAACTCTCTTTATGTAGTAGGTTACTCGCAAGTCCCTATTTATGTATTTTTTGACTGTTCCTTTAGTACTTCTGTATTTACAGCTAACTTTGACCCTGCTTTCTTTTATGATGGTGTGCCTCTCCACTTGGCAGACCCAGTGATATTTGATATGCCGCATGCACCGCCAGTACCCCTTCTAACAGATGATACCTTTTCATCCTCATCTTTAGATTCAGACCCACCTGAGGGTCTTGGTGACCCTGGCGGAAGTGAGGCTATCATACCAATGGCCAATGGTTTCATCTAGTAGGACGTGAGATCTTCAGGGACTCCTGATATGTATATAGTGGTAGTTTAGTACTAGAGACCTGCTAGCCTGTAGGTTGATCCAGTTAAATGTTGTGAGGTCCAATTTTGTTTGTATAAAATTTACTAGACCTTGGCTTTGAGCAGGTTAGACTGGATACTGGAGGTGTTTTCTTTTTTTAACTAAGTTCCTGAGTAACTTAGAAGTTAACCAGTGTGTTTCCCAGTACGATGTACATATTGCAAACTTAAAAATGATGTTCATATATGTATAAACGAGTTTAGCAATACATGTGTCTAAATTATTTGATTTCATTTCTTTCGACTAGTATAGATTATGAAGGTAAGTAATACTTTTCTAATTACTATGTTAACACTCGAGTAAAACATGGTAGTTAGGAGGGTGTAACATTATGGTATCAGAGTTGGACTGTCCTATCAGCCTGAGGATTGGACTGGCTATACTTTCTTAGAAATTGTCATACATTATGATTTTATATGTATGTATGACTACTAATGAGGAATGTTATGGGTTGTTGCTACACTTAGCTTGGTATTGAGCCTAATCAACTCAATATTTTGTTTGGTGTGATAGGAATCAATGACTTTGAATCGGCAAACTAGGAGTGGAGTTGGAAATGATGTTAACATGATGAATACTATCCGTGAGATGGCAGCTGCCATTAGAGAACAAGCTACAACTGCTACTCGAATGATGGAGAGGTTGAACCGTAATGAAAGGTAAAACCCAGCCGATAACCTTGCCGTGAATGAAGTTGATGTAGCTTATCAAAAATTTTTTGAGTTCAAGAAAGCAAATCCCCCACCATTTCGAGGAGCTTTCAACCCAAGTAAGGAGGAATGGGTTAAGGCCATAGAGAAAATCTTCTCAGTCCTCCTGTGCATAGAGATCCAAAAGGTGGCTTTTGCTACCTACATGCTGGAAGCAGATGCGGAATTCTGGTGGGTTAGTACCAAGAGATTATTTGAAGCTTCCCAGACTGAAGTTACCTGGAATATTTTTAAGGAGGCTTTTTACCGTAAGTATTTCCCTACTTTTGTGAGAAATGCAAAAGAGTTGGAGTTCATGGCTCTTAAACAAGGACCTATGAGTGTAGTAGAGTATACGACCAAATTTGAAGAGCTCTGTAAGTTTTCTACAATTTACCAGCGTGACCCGGATGAAGCTTGGAAATGCATGAAATAAGTAGGGGGCCTACAAGAAGATATAGAAGTAGTTGTAAGCCTGTTAGAGATTAGAGATTATCCTACTTTGGTAAATAAATGCCGATGTGTAGAGGAGTCTAACAAGAAGCTGACAAATTTCAAGTATGCCCAAAACAATGCTAGAAGGGAATTATCACCTCAAGGCCCCCAATTCAAGCTTGTTAACCATCCCCGGAGAAGATTTCCACCCAACAACAACAACAAAGGGAAACAACTTCAATCTTTAAGACCTGAAGTAGGGAGAGATTGTCCAAAATGTGGAAAAAATCATAGGAATAGACCTTGCTGGACAACGCAAATCGTTTGCTTTGGATTTGGAAAGCCAGGGCACAAAAAATTCAAATGTCCTGACAAGAGAGGCTAGCAGCCCGCCTCCAGGCCATAACAACATAGACGCATTTTTACTATAAGTGCCAAAGAAGCTTCTCAATCTGTTGATCTGATCCCAGGTAAGTGTGAAATAAATGATAATACCCTGAATGTACTGTATGATACGGGTGCCATTCATTCTTTCATATCCCATGAGTGTGTACAGAAATTACAATTATCTGTGTCTGAATTACCTTATGATCTCCTTGTGTCTACTCCTACTGCTGGTCCAATTAGGACTCGTTATGCATGCATGAATCTTCCTCTACTGCTAATTTAGTTTGTCTTCCTTTATCTGGTTTAGAGGTAATTTTAGGTATGGATTGGCTGGTACCTAACTACGTTCTTCTACATTGTCTAGACAAAACTCCTATATATTTTTTTGCACTACCTTCTATTCCTGTGGTTCCTTTTTCTTTTTATTTAGATTTGGTAACACCCAACCCGAATAAAATAGATTGTTAGGAATATGTTCTTCTCTCAGCTAGTGAAATTGAAAGTAACCATGAGTTAAGTAAGATTCCAGTGGTGAGAGAATATCCAGATGTCTTTCCAGAGGATATTCCTGAGTTTCCTCCTGAACGTGAGATTGAATTCTTAATTGAGTTAGTTCCAAGAACGGGTCCTATTTCAATTGTTCCTTATAGGATGTCACCTTTAGAGTTGAAAGAATTAAAGTCACAAATTGAAGAATTATTAGGGAAGCACTTTATTAGACCAAGTGCCTCTCCATGGGGAGCCCCTGTTCTTCTGGTAAAGAAAAAGGATGGGGGTATGAGGCTTTGTGTAGATTATAGGCAGTTAAATAAGGTGATGATTAAGAACAAATACCCTTTGCTAAGGATTGACGATCTCATGGATCAGTTGAGAGGGGCAACCGTATTCTCAAAGATTGATCTTAGATCAGGCTACCATCAAATTCGATTTCGGGATAAAGATGTTCCCAAAACTACTTTTAGAACTCGATATGGGCATTACGAGTATAGGGTGATGTCTTTTGGACTAACCAATGCTCCAGCTGTATTTATGGACTATATGAATCGAATCTTCCACACTTACTTGGATAAATTTGTAGTTGTCTTTATAGACAATATACTTATCTATTCAAGGACTGAGGAAGAACATGTTGAGCATTTTAGGATTGTGTTACAAATCTTAAGGGAGAAGAAGTTGTATGCTAAATTGTCAAAATGTGAATTTTGGATGGAAGAGGTTAGATTCCTAGGTCATGTAGTATCACAAGGGGGAATTTCAGTAGATCCCAATAAGGTGGAGTTAGTACTTCGCTGGGAAAGACCAACAATGGTGACTGAGATTCAAAGTTTTCTGGGGTTAGCTGGGTACTATAGGTGGTTTATCATGAGTTTTTCTCAGATAGCCCTACTTTTGACTAAGTTAACCCGAAGGAATGCTTTATTCAAGTGGATACCAGAGTGTGAAAATAGTTTCCAGGAATTGAAGCAAAAGTTGACTATGGCTCCAGTATTAGTATTACCCGACCCTCACGAATCCTTTGAGATTTATTGTGATGCTTCTAGTAAGGATTTAGGATGTGTGTTGATGCAAAACCAAGAAGTGGTCGCCTATACTTCTCGACAGTTGAAACCCCATGAAGTCAACTATCCCACTCATGACCTTGAACTTGCGGCTGTGGTTTTTGCTCTAAAAACTTGGCGACATCTCCTTTATGGTGTATAGTTCAATGTTTTCTCGGACCACAAAAGTTTGAAGTATCTGTTCAACCAGAAGAAATTGAACATGAGGCAACGAAGATGGATGGAATTTCTCAAGGATTATGATTTTAGTCTGAATTATTATCCAGACAAGGCAAATGTTGTTGCCGATACACTAAGCAAGAAATCGTTAAGTGTAGCATGTTTAAGGATTAAAGAGGCAGAGTTAGTTGAAAGCTTTAAGAAGCTTAGTCTAAATATGTCTGTAACCCCTCAAGGTGTTGTACTAGGCTAGATAAAAGTAACAAGTGAGTTCAAAGGACAGATTTTGGCTACACAACGTGAAAATCCAGAGTTCCAAGAGATGTTAAGATCAATTCATACAAAGGAGTTGCCAGGATTTAGTCAAGATCAACAAGGTATATGGAGATACAAGGACAGAGTATGTGTACCTGCTAGTGGCAATCTTGGAAGAGAAATCTTAGAGGAAGCTCATGGGGGTAATTTCATCGTACACCCAGGGGCGAGTAAAATGTATGCATATCTCAAAAAATTTTTTTGGTGGTCATGAATGAAGGGAGACATAGTAAAGTTTGTCAAGAGGTGTCTCATATGTCAAAAAGTTACAATAGAACACCAAAAACTAGCTGGAACCATGCAACCTTTGGAAATCCTAGAATGGAAGTGGGAAAGTATCTTTATGGACTTTGTAATGGGTTTGCCAAGGACATCATTAGGTCATGATACTATATGGGTAATAGTAGATAGATTGACCAAGTCTGCTTATTTCTTACCCATTAAGGCTAATTTTCCATTGGATAAGTTAGCTTCTTTATACATCCAAGAAATAGTGAGACTACACAGTGTTCCTTCTTCAATAGTTTCTGACAGAGACCCTAGGTTTACTTCAAGATTTTGGGGAGCTTTTCAAAAGGCCTTTGGAACCAAACCTTGTTTAAGTACTACCTACCATCCCTAGACTAACGAACAAACGGAACGCACCATACAAACCCTAGAAGACATGTTAAGGGCATTCGTGATTGAGTAAAAAGGAAGTTGGGATAAGTTACTTCCATTAGTTGAATTTGCTTATAATAACAGTTATCACGCTAGTATTGACATGGCCCCGTATGAAACACTATATGGAAGAAAATGCCAATCTCCATTATATTGGTATGACTCGGGGAAGGCGTGATTGTTGGGACTCGACCTTGTTAACCAAACAATAGAGCAGATCCAGAAAATCAGAAGTAAAATCCTCACTGCACAAAGTCGTCAAAAGAGCTATGCTAACACTCAAAGGAAACCTTTAGAGTTTCAATAGGGAGAACATGTATTCCTGAAGGTCACACCACTACTAGAGTAGGTAAAGCCCTTAGAGTTAAAAAGTTGTCACCCAAGTTCATAGGTCCTTTTCAAATTCTCCAACGAATTGGGTCAGCTGCTTACCAAATAGCCTTACCTGCACATTTATCTAACCTTCATAATGTTTTCCATGTATCTCAACTTTGAATGTATCATCCAGATCCACACCATATTATTGAGCCCGAATCTATACAGTTAAGGGATGACTTGACATTTCAAGCCCCTCCTATTTAGATCATTGATAGAGATGTCAGGCAACTTAGAAATAAATCATTGCAACTTGTAAAAGTGGCTTGGGGTGGACCTGAAATAAAGAATATACATGGGAGTTAGAATCAAGCATGAAGAAAGATTATCTGAAATTATTCCCAGGTACGAAATTTTGAGGACAAAATTTTTATTAAGGTGGGTGGTAATGTAACACCCTAATTCTCTTTAGAAATTAAATGAGGTTTTGTTAATGAAAATATTAAGATTTTGACAGACATAGAAATAGTGTTTTGCAGGCCTCGCAGGTCCACCGGGACAGCTGAAACCCTAGAATTGGGGCTTAGAGATGTCGAAAATTGAGAAATTATAAGATTATATTTAGAAATAGGTATAAATAAATATTTTATACCTGAAATTATTTTCGGGTAACGTTTGATTACTCAGGTACATTGTTTCACCTGTTTGGTGAAATTTCGGTGTGCGATTTCTAACACCAAAAAATAGTTGATATCTACAAATAGTGAAGTATATCCACTTGAATACTAAGTGAATGGCTAGGATTTCATCTTGGATGAAAGATCAAATCGTAGCCATTGATATTAAATCCTCTTAATGAAAAGAACTCATACTTTATTTTCCAACTAATCAAAACACTCCTTAATAGATATATTTAACTCACCTAATCTCATCTTTTTCACCTTCAATTCTTGGCAATGTGAGAATGCATCAGAGACTCCATTTCTTCTTCATCAAAACCCTTTGCTAACTTTGAGTTTCAACCTCCAAAATCCTAGACCAAATCTTGTTAGAATCAAAAACTTCCTTAAGTAAACTTGTTCTACACTTCAACCTCCACAAATATAACCGATTAGATTCTCCAAAATCTCACTTTAATACCTCACTCATCACTAATTAGAGGAGCAATTAAGTTTGTTTCAAGAGCTTTGGGGTGGAGAACATCTATCTTGAAGTATACTAAAGCTAAAGAAACATTAGCTTCCAAGGGTAGGGTTTATTTGTTCTCTTTTGTTTCAAAATTTATTCTGAAAATTCTAATTGGTTTTGTCCAAAATTTCTAGTTTTATTGGTTGATAATATGTTGATATTAATATATTAATTTTGGTGGAGTGTTTGGTGTTGTGGAAAAATCATTTTTATCAAGAGAGGTTTTGAATTGGTTTGCTGGATTTTCGGATTTCAACAGGGCAGGGTTGTTTATGAATTTTCTAGTGCAATTTTGTTCATTTTTATGAGCTATAAAAATTATATATTGAAGTTAACATCCTAATACAACCCCATGATTTTTCTTGGGTCATGTTAAGGACTTTCTCTACTTGAAAAAAATTCATGATTCTTGAACATTGTTGCTGGAAAATCCCGGTTTGAAGCAAGCAGTGAAATTTGTCAAATTTGATGATATATTTAGAGATCTTGGATTCAGCTGAAAATTTTATGGGATGTAAATAACATGTTACAGAGTCTCTAGTAAAATTTTGGGCCCATTCTGGGAACTTTTTCTGTGTTTAAAAATTCAAGAATTGAAGTTATGACTATGCTTCCTGAAATGTTGAAGCTGAGGCAGTAAAATTGTGTGATTTTATTATCATAGTAACTGATAGAGTTATTCTTTGAAATTTTTATGGAAGCTAATAACACATTGAATTGGAACTGTGAATTTTATTTTGAGTTGATTCAATCAATTGGTAGGGTCGAAAATTATGAGAATCTTGATCTAAGTTGTGAACAAGTGGTCTCTGACCACCAGATTTGCACAATTTATTTGATATAGTTAGAGAATGCCGTTTGTTATGAAATTTTTACAGGGACTTTTAGACATATTGAAGTGTCATAGAGAATTTTTATGGCTCTTGAATTGGTCATTTGATGTGGAAATTAAATATTGTTCCTGGAGTAGTAAATCTGCCAGGGTATTGAAACGGTGAGAATGTCTTAATTTAATGATAGCATATCATCTAATTCAAGTATATGGTATATGTATACATGATAGATATTTTAAATAAATTCTTATGAGACTCCAATGAAATTAGATACTTACTTATGATGTAAGAATGCCCTTGAATAAAAAAAGTATATGATGTGAGTATTATGGTGATAAAAGACAAAATATGACTTGTAATTGTGCAAATTTTTAACATACGGGAAAAATAGAGACAAGGCTTGTGTGGTTAAAGGGGGAAGGCAAAAGTAAGAACTTTCCTGGGAATTTGATTTGTCAGTAGACGTATTGACATATAGGAATGAGCTCATGTCCTAGTAGTCAATAGTTCTTCTGGAGTGATTCCACTACAGATACCACTTGATGTGAGATTAAGCCTTCCCTATGTTAATGAAAAGAGACAATTGCACTAAATTGAATTCCATGAGTTGTAAGAGAAAAACAACTAATTTCTATCATTTTTCATTTGACTTTACATGAATTATGCACGTTAGTATTTATGCATATAATTTAGCATGATGAATTCGATATGAATGAATTTAGTGGTTATATTATGTTCATATTTGAAGGAGTACCTTACTAAGAATTTTATAATATTCTCATCCCTATGGCCGTATTTATTTTATATTATTTAGATCCAGCAGATACCATCACTAGTGTTTTACCTTGACTCGCCACAGTGGGTACGGCATTATGATCCTGCTCTCGACTCTTTTTATGTAGTGGTTTACTCGCAAGTCCGTGTTTATGTGTTTTTTGGTCGTTCCTTTAGTACTTCTATATTTGTAGCTGACTTTGACCTTGTTTTCCCTTATGATGGTGTGCTTCTCCACTTGGCACACCCAATGATATTTAATATCCCGCATGCACCGCCAGCACCTCCCCTAGCAGATGATCTCTCTTCATCCTCGTCTTCAAATTCAGACCCACCAGAGGGTCCTGATGCCCATGGCAGAGGTGAGGCTATCATACCGATGACCAATGGTTTCATCTAGTAGGATGTGAGATCTTCAAGGACTCCTGATATGTATATAGTGGTAGTTTAGCACTAGAGACCCGTTAGCTTGCAGGTTGATCCTATTAAATGTTGTGAGGTCCAACTCTGTTTGTATAAAATTTTGCTGGACCTCGGTTTGAGCAGGTTCGACTAGATACCAAAGGTTTTTTTTTTTTAAACTGAGTTCCTGACTAGCTTAGAAGTTAACCAATGTGTTTCCCAGTACGATGTACATATTGTAAACTTAAAAATGATGTTCATATATGTATATACGAGTTTAGCAATATATGTGTCTAAATTATTTGATTTCATTTCGTTCGACTAGTATAGATTATGAAGGTAAGTAATACTTTTCTAATTACTATGTTAATACTCGAGTAAAACATGGTAGTTAGGAGAGTGTTACATTAGATTGTTAAAAAGATAATTACAAGTGTTAGGTCGGACCATTTCGTAAAATATGGAAAATTGTGCTTTAAACTTATTAATATGGAAATTTGGCCAAATAGATTTAATTAGAGTTGGTAATGATTTTGAATGTTCCATGTATTCAAAATACCATTTATGATATTTAGAAAAAGTTTTAGAAGCATTAGCACTTGCTAAGTGTCAATAATGTGAAACTTTGCACTTTGACCCCTAAAATCTAATGAAATTTGGCCAATGGCCCAACATGGCTTTCATTATGAATTTAAATGATTTCTAAGTCGTATGGGTCTCTTAAAAGTGTAAATTAACTTTGAGGATCATTAGTCTGAGAAAATGTGTCGAAAGGGAAAATCTATACTTTGATCCACAAACTTTTAGAAAATGTGGTTTTGATCTCTTTTGGGGCTAAAGTGTAACTATCAACAACATGGTGTTATTGATGTGATTGATATGTTATGAAGGCTATGTTTAGATGATTTAGCTGGAAATGATATGACTTAAATAATTGTTCAAGATTTTGTATTGATGACTATACATGCTTGATTCTTGAACCATGCAAGTAATGATTTCAATTATATTGTATACATCCCACTGAACATGGCATATGCATTAGTGGAGTCTGATCCTTGATTGTTGACATACTGGATAGGAGCATGTTTACTTTTCAATGAGATATTGTAACATCCCCTGCTGCTTTATGGATTAACGACTGCCCCCTACAAACCAACACGAGTCTTTTCAGCGTGCTTTGTCCTTACTCGCACGCTTCCTGGGAAAACTTCCTAGGAGGTCACCCATCCCAAAATTGCCCCAAGTCAAGCATGCTTAACTTTGGAGTTCTTTCAGTTTGGGCTACCGAAAAGAAGATGCATCTTGTTGGTATAGGTAGTACAAATCAATTTATATAAGCCCTCCTCAACTGTCTAGTCCCATACCTATCTGATCTTAGGATCCCTCTCATTCCGGTGAGTAATCAGTTCATTCATGTACCCCTCCGCTTTCGAAGTCTGCCAGGAGGCGCTCCTTGTCCGTGCCTCCTTGCACCGGCGATCACTCCCCGACTTCGCAATCCCCGGGCGTTACATGCCTACCAGCTTCAGCCTGGTTCATCCCCGAACCACACCGTACTGGGAGAGGTGCAGGCTCTGATACCATTTGTAACATTCCCTGCTGCTTTATGGATTGACGACTGTCCCCACAAACCAACACGGGTCTTTTCAGCGTGCTTTGTCCTTACTCACACGCTTCCTAGGAAAACTTCCCAGGAGGTCACCCATCCCAAAATTGTTCCAAGTCAAGCACGTTTAACTGTGGAGTTCTTTCAGTTTGGGCTACTGAAAAGAATATGCATCTTCTTGGTATAGGTAGTACAAATCAATTCATATAAGCCCTCCTCAACTGTATAGTCCCATACCTATACAGTCTTAAGATCCCTCTCATTCCGGTGTGTAATCGGTTTATTCATGTACCCCTCCACTTTCGAAGTCTGCCAGGAGCCGCTCCTTGTCTGTGCCTCCTTGCACCGGCGATCACTGCCCGACTTCGCAATGTAATGCCCGAGGATTGTGAAGTCGGGGAGTGATCGCCGATACAATGAGGCACGGACAAGGAGCGGCTCCTGGCAGACTTCAAAAGCGGAGGGGTACATGAATGAACCGATTACACACCGGAATGAGAGGGATCCTAAGACTGTATAGGTATGGGACTATACAGTTGAGGAGGGCTTATATGAATTGATTTGTACTACCTATACCAACAAGATGCATATTCTTTTCAGTAGCCCAAACTGAAAGAACTCCACAGTTAAGCGTGCTTGACTTGGAACAATTTTGGGATGGCTGACCTCCTGGGAAGTTTTCCTAGGAAGCGTGTGAGTGAGGACAAAGTACGCTGAAAAGACCCGTGTTGGTTTGTGAGGACAATCGTCAATCCATAAAGTAGCAGGGGATGTTACAAATGGTGTCAGAGCCTGCAGACTCTCCCAAGACGGCAGATTCGGGACTAACCAGTCAAGCCGGGTAGGCATGTAACGCCCGGGGATTGCGAAGTCGGGGAGTGATCGCCGGTACAAGGAGGCACGGACAAGGAGCGGCTCCTGGCAGACTTCGAAAGCGGAGAGGTACATGAATGAACCGATTACACACCCGAATGAAAGAGATTCTAAGACTATATAGGTATGGGACTATACAGTTGATGAGGGCTTATATGAATTGATTTTTACTACCTATACCAACAAGATGCATCTTCTTTTCGGTAACCCAAACTGAAAGAACTCCACAGTTAAGCGTGCTTGACTTGGAGCAATTTTGGGATGGGTGACCTCCTGGGAAGTTTTCCTAGGAAGCGTGCGAGTGAGGACAAAGCACGCTGAAGAGACCCGTGTTGGTTTGTGGGGACAGTCGTCAATCCATAAAGCAACAGGGGATGTTATAAATGGTATCAGAGCTTGCACCTCTCCCAGTATGGTGTGGTTCAGGGACGAACCAAGCGAAAGCTGGTGGGCATGTAACGCCCGGGGATTGCGAAGTCGGGGAGTGATCGCCGGTGCAAGGAGGCACGGACAAGGAACGGCTCCTGGCAGACTTCGAAAGTGGAGGGGTACATGAATGAACCGATTACACACCGGAATGAGAGGGATTCTAAGACTGTATAGGTATGAGACTATACAGTTAAGGAGGGCTTATATGAATTGATTTGTACTACCTATACCAACAAGATGCATCTTCTTTTTGGTAGCCCAAACTGAAAGAACTCCACAGTTAAGTGTGCTTGACTTGGAGCAATTTTGGGATGGGTGACCTCCTGGGAAGTTTTCCTAGGAAGCATGCGAGTGAGGACAAAGCACGCTGAAAAGACTTGTGTTGGTTTGTGGGGACAGTCGTCAATCCATAAAGTAGCAGGGGATGTTACAGATATCAATGACAACATGCTTATGGATATATGCAAAGAATGTGATGCATGCTTATGTGATCAATTACATGATGATTTGTGGCATGTTGTGATTATGTTCAAATGATTGGGATGCATGGTTGATGTGTTCTATGGCATGAAGAAAATTTGGGGAAAGTTCTATTTCCAACTGTTATGCTACCGGATTTCCGCCAAATTTGTGCATTTAGAAAAATTATGAAGTTACGAGGATGAAATGTTAAATGATAAGTTAAGATTACGGTTATGATTATATGCTTATATTTGCATCGCTGAATAACATGCGAAGATTAAATGTGATATAAGACATGGAGATGATCCTCTAGACTCCAGGAATTAATGGTTAGGAGAGGTGATCTGATAAGATGATCCTTTAGACTCTAGGAATTAATGGTTTTGAAAGGTGATCCTATGCCCCCTATCCCGCACTTTGGGAATCATGAATTAGCTTATCGAGAGGATAAGTATAGATTAGTGGCGACTAGTTAGGTATAAGCTCATAACTTAGAACTCTCAAGATGAAGGAGTAGTAGGGTGGTCCCTTAGAAGAGAACAAGTTAAGCCACCTAAGAAAGTAAGGAGGAAAGATTATGTTATGATAGCTTGTGTTCTCTATGCCATGTTAATTTATTATGATTCTTATGATATGTTGCATATGGCATTAACATGCATTCATAATGAGGTATGATGCATTCATGATATTAAGAGTCATGCTAAAAGACACAGGTCTCCGCTAATGGCTTTTAAACTTAATAAATGAGTCTTATTATATCTACTGTTAAACCCAAGATTCCTGAGGATGAAGATGATGACTATAATGCCTCGATTTTTCCTCTTACACAAAATGACCAAAATACCGCTGAGCTCATTTTTGCACGAGAATCGAGGGTGGCCAGTCTAGACCATCCTCAATGGAGTAACTTAACATTAGGATAAGGTTATATGAAGTTAGGATAGCAATTTGTGCGAAAATCGTAATCCCCAATTTTTCCTGTGTGCAAATGACCAAAATGCCCTAAGGTCATTTCTGCCCGGAAATCAAGGACTGCCGGTTCAGGCTATCCTTAAAGGGTTAGTTTAATGTTTGAAGGGGATTGGAAGTGTTACAGATGGTGATAGAGGTGAAAATCTCAATTCCTCGTTTTTCCCGTACACGAAATTATCAAAATACCCGTAGGTAATTTAATGTGGTATTAAGTGACAACTAAACCCAATCGTCACTCGAGAGTTTGAAATGTTAATTATAAGGAATGTATGATATCTGGAAAGGTCTGGGTGGTCCCGGGGAGTTTTTGTATAAAATTACCTTTTTGCCCCTAGTTTGTGCTAAATTAGCTTAATTAAGTAATTAAAGAAGTATAGGCAATATTAGGCTCTATTTAAAGATAAATTAATTTTATTTATTAATCTTGAGTCAAAATAATTATTTGAGGTTAATTAAGACCTAAGATTATTTAGGGAAGGTTAAATCCCTTTCTTAATCAAATGAGCTCATAAGGCTTTATGTCAAAGTCAAAAGGCAAATAGTATTTTCTCTCTCCTTTCTCTAAAATTAGGAAATATGTTGGAGTTTGAATTTCAAACTAATTGAATTTAACTCAACTAAATGTGTAAGACCTCTCCTTAATCATGTCTTGAAAAGCCTTAAACACTTGGTTACTAACCCAAACACATAATTTTCAATTCCTAATCCATTACCTAATTAAATCCATCTCTAAAGCATGTCCTAACCTACATGAAAAATGAAATTTTCCCCCCAAAAAGCCCCATATGGTAGCAGCATCCCTCCCCTAAATACTCTCTCATTTTAATTTTTCAACACTTAAACACTCACAAAAACTCTCATTCTTACCAACAACTTTTTTTTTATCACAACTTGTTATCATAGTAAATGATTGAATTATCCTTTGAAATTTTTACAGGGTGCTTATGACATCTCGAAGTATAACCATGATTTTTATTCTGAATTGATTCAATCATTTGTTAGGGTTAAAAATTATGAGATTCTAGTTCTGAGCTGAATATAAGTGGTCTTTGACCACTAAATTTGTGGCATTTTGTTATTATACTTATGGAACTCTTTTTACTCCAAAATTTTCAGAGAACCTTGGGGACATATTGAATTGTCTTTGAGAATTTTTATAGCAATGAATTTGATGGTTCAAAATACAAAATAAATTGTGCTATGAATATGTGAAATCTATCCATTGTGCTGAAAATGAATTGATGTTTTGAATTGATGAAATAATGGCATCTTGTACTAGTATGATATGAGTACATGAATATGAATATGGATAATTGAGCATGTGAGCTTATTGATAAGGTTAGGAATACATAGATATGAATGCTTATTACAATTGCTCATATGTGAAAGAAAAGTATAAGATTATGTTTCTTGGGCTGGAGAAAGTAAATCCAGTTTGTCAGAGAAAGTAAACCTAACTACCAAGAAAAGCATAAGATTTATAATCCTTAGGCTGGAGAAAGTAAATCTAGTCTGTCGGGGAAAGTAAACCTGGCTAGGAATAGGTCTGTGTGAGAATTGGAGAAAGTAAATCCAATGATCATGTATAGTAATAAGCTCAGTCCTAAAAAGCAGTCTATTACCCATTATTGCCACGCTAGGGATGGCGGTACGTAACGCCCAGACGTGATAGGATTAGTCGAGGGCCAAGGCAAGTTAAAGCAGTAAACTTTCTAAGTAATCTTTTGTCTTATATGCCATGTGAAAAAGTTTAGTATTGATATTGAGACTAACATGTTTAAGTGACTGAATGTTAAAAGTAACCCACTTTGGAAGTATGATTTGGAACTTTAAAAACAAACCATTATTATGTAATGCATGACCATTTTTTTTTCTTAATAAACCGAAGTGGCTGGGGCGATGATGATGACATTATGATTATGTATTTGGGGAGTTATCCTATTGAGAATTGTATAATTGTCACCCCTATGTTTTTGTGTTCCCGTGTCGTCTCCAAGGTGATGCAGAGAATCAAAGGACTACTATGCAAAAGAACTCAGAAGTGCAATAGTGTAGTAGTTAATGCTTTTATTATGTTGTATTTAGTGGAATGGATATATGTGTAAATATGTTAGAGAAAAAAGGTGTGTTAAAGCTCATAGAAGAGTTTCCCTTGTGTACTTAACTCTATATTAAATAAATATTTTGGTTTCATTGCTATATATTTCAGTAGAATTATGACCTAGTTATCTCGCAAATCAATCAAACTGGCTATAGATACTTAAGAAAGGTCCGCTAATTTATAAGTAACAACTCCCAAGTCTGACTTCATGACTTAAGGATAACGTTATACTTGGAACGATGTTACATGTCGCTTTATTGAGGAAAATGACAGGAAGTTGAGCTTAGCTAAGGCGGAGGACTATAAGAAGAAGCTGGTACCACAAGTCTCGAGACAGAACAAGATCCTTCAACATAAGAGATTGAATGTTCCAACGGAGGAACCACCTCAGAGGAACCCTGCTGTCAATTGTCCAAAGTGCAAAAAGAACCATGGTGGCCGTCTTTCTTTCGCTGGCCAAGAAGTGTGCAAGCCTGGCCACATAATTCAAGATTGGAATATGAGGTCCCCACGATTGAATGCCATTTTTAGACCCCCAACACCAAGGATGAGTGTTCACAATCAATGCCGAAGATACCTCCCGCTTTTACACTTGAGGTAAACATGCAATAAATGGTAGGATGTTGGTTATGCTTCTTAATTTTGGTTCCATTATCGTAAGTTTAGAACTTATGTTACAAATTGATTTTAACTCATTTGAAATTAACTTCATTTACTAGTATATGATTACTCTTTTTTATCTTGTGTTGATTCGTCCTAAATAGTTAACCTTTTACCATTTTCATTAACCTATCAATTCCTAATCTTTTACCTATGTAAATACACATCTAATACATGTTTTACCACTTGCAAAACAACACAAATCTGATCATAATGGGACCAAAAAAGCAGAGGCCAAGTTGTTTCATGTTCACCATAGTTTATTATTTTTCCAACATAAAAACATATCCAACCATAATACCATACCTTTGGCTTTCTTTTGTATTATTTTTGGCTATGTTTAATCAAAAGAAATCCATCCATATTTAGCCTTATCAGCCATGATTTCTTTCCTTCCATTAACATCATATTTTATGCATTTTCAAACCATGATACATGAACAAAATTATGACTACACCATAAGCATTCTTTATCAAAGTTTTCTTTAACAAAAAAATGAAATAAATCCCTCCATTTCCAGCCTAGAGTGGGCCAAATAGCCTCCATAGGCCTATAAATATGTGCTCTTCCATTGCTAAAATGTTTACACAAACACTCATAACCTTAGCATTTGCTTACTTGATAGTTTCCTTGCTCAAAGTTTGCTCAAAGTTCTTTAATTCTCTCAATACTTCAAGCTTTCTTCTTCTTCCTCATTCACATCCAAGAGACTCCATTCCCAACCTCTAACCAAGCTCTAAACCTCAAGCATACGCATTCTAACTATAAATCAACTCCTAATCACATAACCTTTCCATTATCAAACACAAAATCACAAGAAAAATCCTTCCTCCATTAGTTCTCATCTTGGCCAAATTTCAAGCACTCATCAAGGACATATTTTCTTCTTCTAACTTCTCTAAAGATCAAGCATTATCTTTTGTTAACAAGAACACACTTGGTAAGGATGTTATTTCCTTGTTCTTTGCTTATAATTTGATTCTTTAATAAGTTTAGTGATGAGACCATGAAATAAGGTTCTTGGAACCATGATGATACAAGACTCGAATACTTACTTCCTTTGTTAAGATTAATTGAGGTTAAAGAGTTTAATTCTCTAAAAGTTTTGAGCTTAACAAGATAATAAATGGACTTGCATCCATGTTTATGTTTCAAGCTCTTGCATATCATGTTTAAATTTCAAGCCTTCCATAATCACGTTTAATTTCAAGTCATCACCTTAAATCTTGAAGATAATAATATGAATTTGCATTCTCATGTTTAAATTCCAAGCAATGCATTTCATGTTTATATTTCAAGTTATCCCCTAAACTTTGAAGATCTAAAAATGAGCTTGCATTTTCAGATTTATATTTCAAGTATTGCATATCATGTTTATATTTCCAAGTTATCACCTTATAATAATAAAGATTAAAAATGGGATTGCATAGCATGTTTATGATTTTTGCTATCACCTAAAACTCTAAAGCTCAAAACTTACCTCTTTAATCTTAAATAGGAATTGTTATTATGGATATATTTAAATTATGTTATTTTCAGCCTCTTGATGCTTTTGGTATTAATGTTGGTTTATTTTATTTTTAAGGCTTTGATCTTGTCTATAAATTACTCAAAGGACTTTTGTTAGAATAAGAAATTCAAAGATGTTAAAGATTGTGCTTTTCTCAAGCTTTTTGATTAAAAGATTTAGGTTGCTGACCTGATTTAAATAAAATGGTTAGGATACTGATTTAAAAGGTTTGGATGTGTATAAATAACTTATAATTGATGTACGAATTGTTTTAAGCATTTTTAAGATAAACTAGCAACTAGAAAGGATCAAAATCGTAATTTTATAAAGCTTTAGAGAATGAATTTTCTGAATTAATTCCTCACTGATTTGATACTGATCATATTGTTTATATACATAAGAATTATTAGTATTTGATGTAAAAATTACTTTTGGTATCTTAGAGGTTGAAAAGAATAATTACAAGTGTTAGTTTTGACTGTTTTGCAAAAATACGAAAAGTTGTGTTCTAAACTATCAATTATGTAATTTTGATCAAAGGATTTTTAATTAGAGTTAGTAATGATATCTGATGTGTATATGTGTTGAAAATACCATGTATAATGTTTAGAAAAAGTTTTAGAAGTATTGGTTTTTGATAAGTGTAAAAAATGAGCAATTTTGCACTTTGACCCCTAAAGTGTGTTAAAATTTAGTCTATGGTCCTAATAGGTTTTTATGATGAGTTTAAATGGTTTCCAATAGTTATGTGTCTCTTGAAAGTATTGGTTAATGTTAAAGATCTTTAGGGCCTGTTTGGTTTGCTGAAAACAGTTTTCAGTTTTCAGTTTCTAGTTTTCAGTTTTCTAAATTTGTGAAGGAAAAAGTGAAAAAGCAAAATCAAAATTTAGTTTTAGTGTCTGCTTGCTTTGCCTGTTTTGATTTTAGTTTTCTGTTTTTTGTGAAGGAAAATGAAAAAATCAAAATTCGATTTTGATTTTCAATTTTTCCTTTACAAATCAAAATCAAAACTAAAATCGAAATGCAAAGCAACAAAGTTCTAGTTTTTTCAGTTTTTCCTTTACAAATTTGGAAAACTGAAAATTGGAAACTGAAAAAGTAAACCAAACAGGCCCTTAGTTTGTGAGAATATGTTAAAAAAGGATATTTAGGTTTTGACCTGTAACCTTTGAGAAATTGCAATTTGACCCATTTGGGGCTTAAGTGTAAATATTGATAAATTTGATGAGATGAATGTGATTGATATCTTGTGAAAGCTATGTTCATATATTGAAATTTATATGGCTCAGATGCATGTTTATGTAATTTGAATTATGGCATGATATGATTATGTCTGATTCATTAAGATGCATAATTTCATGAAGTTCTATGAGCATGAAATGTTGAAATGATGAGTTATTCATGTTTTCATCTCTATATAATATGCCAAGATTAAAGGTGACATAAGACACATGGAAATGATCCTCTAGACTCCCCGAATTAAAGATTATGAGAGGTGATCTAAATAGGAAGTGATCCTTTGAACTCCCCAAATTAAAGGTTATGAAGGGCAATCCTAATGCCCCTTATCCCATATCTTAAGAGTCGAGAATTTAACTTATCAAAAGGGATAAGATTACGCTAGTGATGACTAATGAGGTATGAGTTCATAACCTAGAACTCTCGAGAAAAGAGAGAATATAGAACGGCCCCCAAGGAAAAAAGAATAAGAAGTTTAAGTCACCTATAAGAATGATGATCATGATATTATGTTCTTTATATCATATGCATTGTTTTATGAATTCTATGATATTTTGTATATGATATTGACACACATTCATGAGTAGTATATTGCATTCATGACATTAAGATTCATACTGAAAGATATGGGCCTTGGCTAATGGTATTTAGAACTTAATAAATGAACCTTATATATATGTCCACCATTTTCATAATGAAACCCGAGGTTCCTGGGGACAATGATGATGACACTTGTGTTAGAGTCGGGAAGCCCTACTGAGATTCTTGTATAAGTTTCTCATCTCTCTTCTTTTCTGTGTTGTCTCCAGACAAGAATGATTAGGAGCTTTTTGGGTTTGGCAAGTTATTACCATAGGTTTATTAATGGATTTTTCCCAAATTTATTTACCTTTGACTAAGCTTACTAGGAAGAATATTTCTTTTACTTGGACCCTAGAGTGTGAACTATTGGGTTGTGTGTTGTCGCGACGCATAGGCCACCACTTGCCTATTTTGCATCAACACACAACCCAATCCTTTCCCCAATGTACCTTTTGAGGTATATTACAATGCTTCCGGGAAAGGATTGGGTTGTGTGTTGATGCAAAATAGGCAAGTGGTGGCCTATGCGTCGGGACAACTCAAGCCTTACGAGGCAAACTACCCCACCCATGATCTTGAGTTAGCCGCCATAGTGTTTGCTCTAAAGGTATAGACACACCACTTGTACGGAGTAAAATTTGAGGTGTTTTCCAATCACAAGAGTCTAAAGTATCTCTTTGATCAAAAAGAGCTAAACATGAGGTAGAGAAGGTGGATAGAGTTTTTAAAGGATTATGACTTTGGGTTGAACTACCACCCTGGCAAGGCCAATGTAGTGGCGAACGCTTTAAGTTAGAAATCGTTGCACCTATCCCACATGATGGTTAAGTTGAGCTGATTGAAAAGTTTAGAGACCTAAATCTAGGGATGACCTTGACCACTAAGAGCATAAAGGCATGCCACCTTAGTGTGACGAGTGACTTTAGGAAAAGGATCACCCAAGCCTAACAGGAGGATAGAGAGTTTCAAGAAACCTTAGAAGCGGTATGGGCTAGAAAGTTGAAGAGTTTTGCCCAAAGTAATGATGGCATGTGGAGGTTCGAAGGCCGGATCTATGTACTAGCAAATGGTGACCTCCGAAAAGAGGTCTTAGAAGAGGCCCATAAGAGCCATTTTACCATTCACCTTGGTACCACCAAGATATATCAGGACCTGAAAAAGATGTTCTGGTGGCCTAGGTTGAAAAAAGATGTGAGTGCCTCCGTAAGTAAATGCTTAGTCTGTCAAAAGGTGAAGATTGAGAACCAAAAACCCTCTAGAATGTTGCAACCCCTATCAATTTCCGAGTGGAAGTGGGATAGTATCTCAATAGATTTTGTGACTGGGCTACCAAGGACCCAAGCAGGTCATGATGCCATATGGATAATAGTGGATCGGCTAACCAAGTCGGCCCACTTCTTACCTATTAAGGTAACTTACTCCTTGAATAAGTTAGCTCAATTATATATTCAAGAGATCGTGAGATTGTATGGAGTACTGTCGACAATAATCTCATATCGAGACCCGTGATTTACGTCACGGTTTTGGGTAGCTTTTCAAAAGGCGTTTGGTTCAAAGCTGTGTCTAATAACGGCTTACCACCCTCAACCGGATAGGCAATCCGAGAGGACAATCCAAACATTGGAAGATATGCTAAGGGCGTATGTGTTGGACTAAAGAGAGAGTTGGGACAAATACTTGCCATTGATCAAATTTGCATATAACAATAGTTATCATGCATATATCGATATGGCATTATATGAGGCCCTATATGGGAAAAAGTGCCAATCCCCCTTATGATGGAATGAACCCGGAGAACAAAGTTTGCTAAGACCCGATGTTGTGAGGGAAACCACAAAACAAATCAAAAAGATTCAAGATATAATTCTCACCGCTCAAAGTTGACAGAAAAGTTATGCGGACAAACGGCAAAAACCGCTAAAATTTCAAAAGGGAGAACATGTGTTCCTTTGGATCACCCCTACCACAGGCATAGGTCGAGCTATGAGAGTCAAGAAATTGAGCCCCAGATTCCTTGGTCCATTTGAAATCCATAGTCGGGTTGAGCCTATAGCATACCAAATAGCTTTACCACCCAACTTATCTAACTTCCATGATGTCTTTTATGTCTCCCAATTAAGGAAATATCAATCTGACCCTAGCCATGTATTAGAGCCAAAGCAAGTACAATTAACGGAAGACCTGAATTTTAACCTGCCACCTATGAGAATTGTAAACAAATGAGTCACACAACTGAGGAACAAGACTGTACCTTTGATCAAGGTCGCATAAGGACGGGGGAAAACCGAAGAATTCACATGGGAGTTGGAATCGGATATGAAGATGCTTTACCCCGAGCTTTTTGCAGGTAACGAATTTCGAGGGTGAAATTCTTTTTAAGGAGAGGAGAAATGTAACGCCCCAATTTTTACTGCTATGTGAAAATTATCAAAATACCCCTAGGTAATTTTGTCACGACCCAACTTGGAAATGCAACTGGCACGTGAGGAATCCCATTCCCACGTAAGCCTTTTGGTGACGTGTCTCTATGAATGCATACTTTATAGCAATATTATACTTCAATTACTTTATGAAACATAATTTTCTCTAAATCGTTACCCAAATGTTTATCCAAAATCTGATATCCAATTTAGCAAGGTTGAAGTACTTTAATATAGAAAGCTTTATGGCATTTTCAATAGATGTGTAAACCATGAAAACATAAACTGTTTTATCACTTGATCCAAATCTTAAATCTGAAGATCAACTTAATACTTGGAAACTGAACCATAAGTACATTTATGGTTTGTTACATAAACTCAAATCAACTTTACCTTTTCAAATCTATGCTTGTAAACTGAAAACATATACATAACTATCTCAAGTACTGAAATTTTAAACAAACTCTAAAACTAAATACATGGCCGGGATCTTGCCTGCACACCTACTAGAGCACCTCTACTACTGATATAATTCTAAATTTAAGCCTCACTTAAAATAAGGCCCACCACTGGAATTTGTTGAATCTATTGAGCTGGGTGGAGATTGAACCTGTACCTGCAACTATGAAAGGAAAGGAGAAGGGTGAGTCAACAGAATCAGTAAGTGAGCTCTCACCCATCACCCACATGGGACAACCAAGGAATATACCATAATGCAATAATCATAAACCATTTAATATTCATGTATATATTCTCATAGAAAATATATCTCTGTATTCATAAATTCATAAGAAACCATGTCTAAACTCTTACTTCAACAAGAAAATCATTTCTCATATATATAATATCTCTTAAATCAAATATTCTCTGGAAAACATCACAAATCTCTGAAAATATAATTAACAATACTCTAATAGAGAAACATGGATATCTGTCTAGTTATGCATGTCAACCATGACATAACTAATCCTCTATGGGTGTCAGACATGGGCTCTACCCTCAAGACTTTGTTCCTTCCCCCCAAACACGGGCACGAGGAAGAACATTTATTTTCTGTTCTGTGAGATTGCCCCTAAGGATAACTTGGTACCAAGGTTAACGATCGGGGTTCAGCCGTTAACTCACTGTCTGTTTCTCTATAGCTACCATCTAGTCTGTAATTTAATAAATATATTTTTTCTCTAAATCTCTGTTGTATACTCTAATCTGCGTATCAAACTCTTTCATACATAATTACTCTATTTCTTGAAATCATCAAGAAAATTCATAAAATCTCTAGATACAATCATACTCATACTTTAACTCTTTATAAAACTGTTTAAATATGAAAAATTTTGAAATCCTAAAAACTCTGGACTCATATAAGTCTAGCAACCTGAGTTTAGCATAACTATGATTGTGAAATCATGCCCAAAGGATCACCCATTTGCAGGCATTCCAATTTCAAACTCACAGAATATGTATCCGGCAGTTGCTGAGAATCATACTGAATTCCGTACCTCTTGGTACCATAAATCTGAAGTTTCAAATTCAAATCTTAAGCAATCATAACTTTCCATATACTTGATAATCTAAAATCATAGCTCAAAATACTGGGGATCGTAATCATAAAACTCGAAAATCATTTAACATATTTATCTGTAAAGCTGGCTCATGCTCTTGTTCACATTTCTCTAACATATATATAACTATCTTAATTGAATATTCAAAACATAGCTTGAAATCTAAATCTTGGAAACATAATAGTGTCGTAAACTCATAAAAACATATTTGATAAAAAGCAAAGTTGCTACAACATATATTTTCTCAATAAATCCATTCTTAACCATGTAAAACATTTTCCTAAAGTGTACAACATAGCAATCATGGTCCCATGGTTTTGAAAAACTCATTCTTTCATGCTATCATCATAAATCATAATTTTTCTAGCTTGATATAATCATGTAAAATCATATTTTATATTTTTGCTCATCTCAAATTTCATATTTTGCAATTATCATGCATCAAACATAATCATAATGGTAAAACTAAGGCAATGAGGTCAAATCTATTCACCGTTTAGAGTTGGGAGTATGTGGGCACCACCAACTTGATCTCCAAAGCATGGAATGGCACCAACAACTATCATAGAGCAACATTGACTCAAGATTAGTCTCCGCTAATCTCTAAACAACTCTAATCTAACTCTAACTACATTGGGGAGCACCCCCACTTTACAACAATGGGAGAAATAACTATACCTGTAACATCCTAATTTTTTTAACCCAATACTCTAGAACATATTTAGGTTAATCATTAGTCTATTACTCTTTTAGTCTCATTCCTTACAACCTTTCATTAAAATACTTAGCGGAAAATACGAATAAATTTTTCTTTTTGAAACTTGAAAGCAAAACGCGAGCCGTGCACTAACCTAACGTTCGTCATAACCATCACGTGCAAGAAAAAGTAACCACACCATTGATACTCATGAAATATAGTATTATACATAACAGTCATAATATCATCACATCTTCGTAGATACATAGACTACTAACATCATTGTACCATCATTTACATCAAAACATGCCCATACAAGTGAAGTCATCCTTATCCACCTATGAGGTTAGATAAGTGTCAACCCAAAAGCTAAGCTATCTATGCCTCCGTAGCGACCCTCTACTCCATCTGCTAGTGCGTCCCCTAAGCGCGCACCTCAAAAGAAGTCACGAGCCTCGTTGTAATCCTCGTCTAGAGACGACACGGAAGAAAAGAAAGGGATGAAAAACTCATTCGAGATTCTCAGTAGGGATTCCCGACTCTAACACTAGTGTCATCGTCGTCGTCCCCAGCCACCTCGGTTTTAATTATGAAAAAGGTGTACATGCATAAGGATTGGTTTTAGGCTTTACAACTCTATTTATCCGAAGTGGGTGTCTTTTAGTATGTGTCTTAATGACATGAATGCAACAGATATTTGATGAATGCATGACAAATACCATATGCACATTAACACGAAAATCGTAATACTTGGGCACATCATAAAGAAACAAGAATCATATATGTGGCATAAAGAGGCATAGAAATTTTCATGTGATATCTTTCTTATAAATAAAACTCTTAAGTTCTTTTTCTTAAAGACCACCCTCTTAACATATCCACCAAAAGTCCAACCGATTCACCGGCCCGGCGATAATCTGGTCACCAAACTACATCGTACCTATCGCCTAGGAATGAGCTCAATCCTAACTAGTCGTCACTAGATTTAATATGGGCTAATTGAGGGGGTATACATAACTTTCTTGGATCACCTATCTTAGGATCATTTCCTTCTTTGAAATGCTCTACTGGTATCTAGTACACAGCGAATTGTCCGCTTTGGCAAGTTCAATGTCAATACCCTCACGGATTTGTTTCCTCCCCACCGTAGCGGGAGAAATGCGTCTCAGTACTATGTCACATCTGTTCTGGGGGTGCTCGGCCGAACCGGTGTCACCCAGGAGTTTTCGCAAGCTTTTTCTCAAGTACTCAAGTTTGATGGGAAATTCAGCAGCGTGACGGTGTACCCCGGATTTCCATCAAACTTGCTTTATGTCACCAAACATATAGAGCATGCATAGCCATTCAATGCCAACATAAGGCATCATAATCATCGTGTGCATCATAAGCATCATAATATCATAATTTTGCATAACGCATCATGGCGTGAGCATCATCATATCGACACTATATACTCTCATAAACATACAACCTCATGAATTCCTCATATGAATAACATCATCATCATTTACATACCACATGCATCATCATAGAACATTCAAATGTTTACCCTTACGGTAGCTTATGCTTTGACCCTTACGGGTCTAAATCTTGAGATTTGGTTCTCTAACATCCGTCGCTCATATTTTATGCACCTAAGGGCTCATAATTAAACATCACTCATAATCCTCATATCTACATTTAAATCTGAAAAGCATAGGGTAGAATTCTTAACTTGTGATCACGGGGTTCTAGAACTTACGTTTTAGACCCTTTCTTGGTTCCGTCTTCGCCTAAGGTGCTATGGATTAAATCTAAATCAATTATGAGGCATTCCCATGCTTAAGGACTAATTATCAATCATGTTTATCATGTTGTAAGGGTGCTGGACAGCATCCAGAAAAATAAATGTTCCAAGAGTTCTATATTGCATTTTCACGATTTTCTAGTTACTAGTTTCCCTATAGGTGCTAGAATTCAATTCTAATTCAAATGATACCAAGTTTTTCATGTCTAAACAATCTAAATCTGATTATGTTCCCATTAAAACAGTTTGGATTAGTTCCATAAACAAATGGGTCAAAACTATGTTAAATTCTAGCTTTATGGTATTTCTAGTTAGCTAGTTTCTTACCTATCATGCATAGGATCGCTTCTACATCATCACATGATATTTTTACACATTCCAACACATCAAAACATCATCATACAGCATCACACTCATCACATCAGAACCGAAAACATTTAACTTAAATGAGAGAGTTAAATTGACATTTCTAGGTACATAAGTTAACTAGTTTCTCTTGGAATCAATTTAGAATTTCTAAAAACTCTTTGCAAAACATTTTAATTCATCAAAAGGCTAAGAGAAGCCTTAGGTCACTGACCAAAACATATTCCATCCCCTAAAAGAAAATAAAATCACAACTTGTGACGATATAACCTTATAAAGATTTGTAAAGCTTTAAGGAAAACTTAAAACATAGACTATTGGTCCTAGTAGCTAGATGAAAACTCATTGCAAGTCCATCATCACTACTTGGCCGAAATTATGCATTCAAGGAATACATTCACATTTAACTTTATCTTGGAATGAAATGGGCAAGTCCTTGAGCTCTAGGTTCTTAAGTTACGACATAAACTAAACGTGCTCATGCTTTTCATTTTTAATCTTGCTTACAAAGTAAAGTGATGACTTAAATTTAAATATGCAAGGCATAAACTTAAATGTGCAAGCTTGAAAGTAAATATGCGAGGCATAAACTTAAACGGGCAAGCTTGAGGGTAAATATGCATGGTTCAATTCTTTATTTTAGTGCTCTTGGCCCAACAACAATCGACTTTAAGGCCGAAATAGATAGGCATTCGAGGAATTAATTAAGTGGTAATGCAAGTTCAATTCTTTATTTTAGTGCTCTAGGCCCAACAACAATCGACTTTAAGGCCGAAATAGAAAGGCTTCGAGAATTAAATTAAGTGATGATACAAGTTCCATTTTAATCTTTATGTTCTTAGGTGATAGCTAGAAAGCAAAGATGCATAGCAAGAATGTAAATATGAATGCAAGCATAAAATAAATTATGCAAGTTCATTTTATCTTTCTAGAGCTCTTAACAAGACTTTAAAGGAATTTAAACCATAACCCAAACTCATCCAAACAAGGTAAAGTCAAGCTTAGAGTTCTTAAAATTCAACATAACATTTTTAGGAAAACAAACCATGAAGCCTAGAAAATTTAAGGAAATGGCCGAAATCTTCAAGAAGAAAAAGGAACATTTTAGAACTCTAGAGTTCATGATCTTGATGATATATTAACATCAACATCATGAGTCCTCATCATTGAGTTCATAGAGCCATTTTAAAACATCATCAAAGCTAAAGTTCTCAAGAGTTCAAGAAAGGAAAAACTAAAAACATTTTTGCTCAAGAACAAAGATCAAGCTCTAGAGTTTGTTTCAAGTGATGAACATCATCATGAAACTCTCATCATCAAGCTCTCATTCCTTCATTCCCAAAGGCCCATGGCCGAAACATAAAGAGGAAGAAGGAGAAGAAAAGAAGTTCTAAAAGGAACCAAGAGAAACTATGAACATCAAGCTTGAAACAAGAACTTTAAAGAAAAGAATACATGAAAGAAAATCCCTACTTGATGTGATGAACTTGAAGATGGAAGAAGAAGATGAAGAAGATGAAGAACTTGAAGAACTCCAAGAACTTGAAGAACACAAAAACTTTGAGAGAAAAAGAAAAGCTTTGAGTGTTCCTAAACTTAGCAAATGATCTAAAAGTGGTGCAAGCTCCTCAAGGCATTCTATTTATAGAGAAATGAAACAAATGGATGGGGTGAGGGCTGAAGGTGTTTTTGGCCATGAGGTGCAGAATTGGAGGCATCCATGAGTTCCATGAGGTGAGATAATGTGTTCTTGAGGCATGGTGAGGTATGGCTTAAGGTATGGTGAGGTATGGTTCAAGGTATGGCCTCAAGCATGGTTCTTTGAGTGAGAAAATAATTAAACATGTGGCCAATGTGGAGTGTGCTGGCCGAAACTTCATCAGCCAAGGGAGGAGAGTTTCTTGCATTTTAATTGTGGTTTAGAGTTGTGTTTAGGTGTATCTTTGATTATGCTTAAGATTAGGAATTTGTAAGAAAGTGTTTAGGCAAGGGAAATGGATAATTAAGGTGGTCTAGACATAATTAAGGAGTGGTCTTGCACCATTAGTGAGTTAAATCCTCAATTTAGAGTCTAAACAACTCTAGACACATTTCCTTAATTTAAGGAATTGGAGAGAGAAAACACTATTCAAGATTCCAAGACTAGGAGTCTTGAGTTCTAAAAAGGGATTTAATGTTTAATCTAAGCAATTTTAGGTTCTAATTAACTTTAATAAATTATTTTGACTCTAGATTAATTAGGGAAATAAATTAATCTTCGTTTAGAGCCTAATATTGCTTAGGTTTGCTTAATTACGTCATTAAGCTCAAAAACACTATTCTAGGGGCAAAATCGTAATTTTATAGTAAAACTGCCCGGGGCCACCGAGACTTGAACAGAGACCTCTAGACACATGAAAACATGTTTTTAAACCTCTGGGGAAAGTTCCGGGCTCAAACGGCACCTTTACCCGCGTAAAATGCTATAGGGGTATTTTGGTCATTTTGACCCGAAACTGCGGAAAACGAGATTTTCGCTTCCGGAAGCATTCAAAGGCCATTCAATCCCCTTCAAATATTGAGTTGACCCTTCGAGGATGACCGAGTTGGTTACCCTCGAACTCGGGTCAGGAAATGACCTCAGGGGCATTTTGGTCATTTCCCTCGGACAGAAAAATCGGGGTGTTACAATACCCATACCATGAATGTGAAAGAATGGGAAGAAAAGAGACAAAATCCAACAACATAAACATACCTTGATGATTTGGGGAAGCTAGAATGGAGGGAATGGAAGAAATGGGGATGAGAAATGGAGATTAGGGTGTGTGTGTGTGCATGCACGCTTCTGTTTCTGATTCTATGAGGGAGGGGGGAGGCCTGATGGCCTTTAAAGGGCCAAAAATGAAACAGCATCGTTCCACTTATACAGTTCTGTCAGGGGTTTCTCGTTGCAGTGAGCCTCACTTGCTGCAGTGAACATTCCTCGCTGCAGCGAGCATAAAGACTCGCCTATTCACTGTAGCGAGTAAAACTCGTTATAGCAAGCCTGTTCTGCATAATTTTGCAAAACCTGGGCTGCAACTCGGTTTTGGCTTCTGGGGCTGATCCGGCTACTCGAGTGGGCCCCGGGGGATCCTAGGGCAGTACGGAACTTGCTCACAGACACGTGTACCTCAGGTATTACATTCTTCCCCCTTAAAAGATTTGGTCCCCAAATTTGAACTTGCGCAACTGAATGATCAAGAAGATGGAAAACTTATCCTACATAGGGCTTCAAGGATGGGCCTGGTTGCTCGGGAGATATTGACATGATATCCTAGTTGCATCAACTGATACTTTGGCTACACTGGCTGATACTCTGGGAGATAGTGCCATTTTGAAGGCCACTGCTCCATTACTCTAGCTGAGGATGCTAGTTGTCATATCTGGGCGACTCCGCCACCAAGGGTATCCTTTTCCTATCAAGGTGACACTAGCTCTGATCATGACACTTACACTGGGTGGCTCCACCTCCAGGGGCAGCCCTTTCCACAGTGTAAGTCCTAGATGAGTATCTATACTCTACCGTTTTCACGTGCACAGAAGCTCTCAAAGATAGGGGCTAAACGTCACTCGCATCCTTGCTCTAGCTCTCTTTCTCTTACGTCTGATACCAGCTGATGCTGCAGGGACTCCAAGTCCCCGATTTCTAAACTTCCTTACTCTCTATGTACATGTCATGCATGGAAATTACACTACTCTATCCATTCATACAGAAAATGCAGAAACAAACATAACATTCATAAACACGATCCTTAACTAACTCATTCATGTACCCAGAAGATACAAGCAATAAACATGGCATTTCATATGTATCATTGTCAATCAACATGTTTCAGCATTCCAAGTCATGTACATATATTATGCATGGACATACAATCGAGCAACCAATTACCTTGCTAAGCCTATTGATTCCTTACTATCGCGTTGCCAAGCTACAACCTAAACATGATAATTCTTACTTAAGTCTCTTTTATTTAACTTACATGCATGGGTTAGGGGAAAGGGACATGCATTTCACATATACAAGCTCCTCAAGTTACTCTAATCATGTTTCTATGATGCTATCTCAAGCAAAACTATCATGAAAACACATGGGATTCTATTTCATGTTATACAACCTTAAACTTGATAACACCTTTGCACACGTAACGTAAAATATAACATTTCCCCAAATTCTCTTCTTTCTAAAACAAGTAATCGTAGTTTACAAAACTTCTTCCATAAAATGCTTTCATTTAGAATTTACAAAACTTGGGCCAAAGACTCAGGTATTCATAAAACTCTTCTTAAGGATACTAACACGGTTCTCATATCATATGCCAAGTTCATAAACATCACATTATGATAATACTTAAGGAAACCAGATTTCACTAAATATGAACTTTCAATATCACGGAAAACTATTCTACTCTTTATTCCAAAAGGCATATTAGACAAGCATGCACATGCGTGAGATCACTTGTTTAACAACCATGAACACATCATTCATTCACTCAAGCCATAATACTGACAAAACATGCTAGATTATTACAAGAACATGCAAAACCATGCACTAGGGCTCTAAATGTCATACTGTGCAAGTACTCCTTAGTCTAATTCTAGGTTTCTAAGATGCAAAACTAATTACTTACATGCTTGTCTATACTTACATGTGTAGTCATACAATCCTATTACTCCTTCTTCTAGTTTCTAAATTATCTTAAAGAAATCAATTACTCATGTCTTGATCAAAACCTCTAAGGACTTATTCATGTTGACTCTAATCATGGCAAGGTAACCTTCATAGCTTACAACACCATTTTTTTCAAGCTTAATTATAATCATGAAAGAAAACAAAAAATGGCTAAAACTTTCTAGTGCAATCCATATGCATAATCAATCACCATGGATGCTCGAAACTAGGCTAACAACTCATACTATGTTGTTATCATACAAGGCATGCAAACTAAACTCATGTTATGTAAAGGCATAAACTTTAACACAAATCATGCAACAATGTATTTTTAGAAACAGGACATGCAAGATATTCATTACATCATTGCTTCAAATAATTTCACTCATCAAAACAAAACATCAATCCAAGAGTATGCCTATATGCATGATTTTTACTTTCATCGGGATTCCAACCACTAACTCGAGGGCACTCTCGTTCGAACTCTCTTACTCGTGTGAACACTCTTCCTCTGGTTATTGACTTTATCTACCCTTTGGCTCGTAACCCTTTGAGATACAGGTAATCATTTCTTTTGTGCTCTCTCTAATTGTATTTATAGGCATTGACCAACCTGGGGTTTTTTGCCCGTCTAACGAACGAAATGTGACTATTCTATCCGTACTGAACCCTGCCATCCTAGCTGTTGTTGTCTTATCCTCTTTGTTGTATGATACTGGGACATGCTGGGATGGGCACTGAGAGAAGTGGCCCTGGCTAACAATACCCACTGCTGACCTCTACTAAGCTAGTCATTCATGCGTGTGCTCCTTTTATATATATATATATTCTAGCTCTGACATTCTCACTGACTATCTTTGAAATGCTCAAAATAGCCCACTTGTGGTGCCATATGTAACTAGTACAACGGATGTAAAGCTACTACGGTAGCAATGGTTATCTGGTAGCATAGCTGACCTAAGAAGAGGGGAAAAGGATAGGAGACTGACCCAAGAGTTCCAAAGAAATGACAAAGACTCTTATTGAACCTAGACATGACCAACCACTCTAAAGGCCTCAAGTAACACTTCGTTAATGCAAATGGGTGCGCTTCCATTTACAAAAACGTCGTGCTACTTGTGGACACTTGCTCCAGTGACATGCAAGGAAACCTATGGCTCTGATACCACTTTTGTCATGACCTAACTTGGGAACGCAACCGGCACGTGAGGAATCTTATCCCCACATAAGCCTTCTAGACGTGCCTCTATGAATGCATACTTTATAGCAATATTATACTTAAATTACTTTATGAAAACACAATTTTCTCTAAATCGTTACCCAAATGTTTATCCAAAATCTGACATCCAATTTAGCAAGGTTGAAATACTTTAACATAGAAAGCTTTATGGCATTTTTAGTAGACGTGTAAACCATGAAAACATAAACTTTTTTATCACTTGATCCAAATCTTAAATCTGAAGATCAACTTAATACTTGGAAACTGAACCATAAGTACATTTATGGTTTGTTACATAAACTCAAATCAACTTTACCATTTCAAATCTATGCTTGTAAACTGAAAACATATACATAACTATCTCAAGTACTGAAATTTTATACAAACTCTGAAACTAAATGCATGGCCGGGATCCTGCCTGCACACCTACTGGAGCACCTCTACTACTGATATAATCCTAAATTTAAGCCTCACTTCAAATAAGGCCTACCACTGGAATTTGCTGAATCTACTAAGCTGAACCTATACCTGCAACTATGAGAGGAAGGGAGAGGGGTGAGTCAATAGATTCAGTGAGTGAGCTCTCACCCATCACCTACATGGGACAACCAAGGAATATAGCATAATTCAATATACATGCGACAATCATAAACCGTTTAGTATTCATGTACATATTCTCATAGAAAATATATCTCTGTATTTATAAATTCATAAGAAACCATGTCTAAACTCTTACTTCAACAAAAAAATCATTTCTCATATATATGATATCTCTTAAATCAAATATTCTCTGGAAAACATCAAAAATCTCTGAAAATATAATTAACAGTACTCTAATAGAGAAACATGGATATCTGTCCAGTTATGCATGTCAACCATGACATAACTAATCTTCTATGGGTGCCAGACATGGGCTCCACCCTCAGGCTCTATTGGGTGCCAGACATGGGCTCCACCCTCAAGACTTTTTTCCTTCTCCCCAGACACGGTCACGAGGAAGAACATGTATTTTCTATTCTATGAGATTGCCCCTAAGCATAATTTGGTACCAAGGTTAACGATTGAGGTTTAGCCGTTAACTCACTATCTGTTTCTCTATAGCTACCGTTTAGTCTCTAATTCAATAAATATATTGTTTTCTCTAAATCTCTATTGTATACTCTAATCTGGGTATCAAACTCTTTCATACATAATTACTCTATTTCTTGAAATCATCAAGAAAATTCATAAAATCTCTAGATACAATCATACTCATACATTAACTCTTTATAAAACTGTTTAAATATGAAAACTCTTGAAATTCTAAAAACTCTAGACTCATATAAGTCTAGCAACTTGACTTTAGCATAACTGTAACTGTGAAATCAGGCCCAAGGGATCACCCATTTGCAGGCATTCCAATTTTAAGCTCACAGAATATGTATCCAGCAGTTGCTGAGAATCATACTGAATTCTGCACCTCTTGGTACCATAAATCTGAAGTTTCAAATTCAAATCTTAAGCAATCATAACTTTCCATATACTTGATAATCTAAAATCATAGCTCAAAATACTAGGGATCGTAATCATAAAACTTGAAAATCATTTAACATATTTATCTGTAAAGCTGGCTCATACTCTTATTCACATTTCTCTAACATATATATAACTATCTTAATTGAATATTCAAAACATAGCTTGAAATCTAAATCTTGGAAACATAATAGTGTCGTAAACTCAGAAAAACATATTTGATAAAAAGCAAAGTTGCTACAACATATATTTTCTCAATAAATCCATTCTTAACCATGTAAAACATTTTTCTAAAGCATACAACATAGCAATCATGGTCCCATGGTTTTGAAAAACTCATTCTTTCATGTTATTATCATAAATCATAATTTTTCTAGCTTGATATAATCATGTAAAATCATATTTTATATTTTTACCCATCTCAAATTTCATATTTTGCAATTATTATGCATCAAACAGAATCATAATGGTAAAACTAAGGCAATAAGGTCAAACCCACTCACCGTTTGGAGCAGGGAGTATGTGGGCACCACCAACTTGACCTCCAAACAATGGAATGGCACCAACAACTGCCATAGAGCAACATTGACTCAAGATTAGTCTCTGCTAATCTCTAAACAACTCTAATCTGACTCTAACTACATTGGGGAGCACTTCCACTTGACATCAATGGGAGAAACAACTATACGTATACCAGGAATGTGAAAGAATGGGAAGAAAATAGACAAAATCTAATAACATAAACATATCTTGATGATTTAGGGAAGCTAGATTGGAGGGAATGAAAGAAATAGGGATGAGAAATGGAGATTAGTGTGTATGCATGTGTGCACTTCTATTTCTGATTCTATGAGGGAGGGGGAAGGCCTAATGGCCTTTAAAAGGCCAAAAACGAAACGACGTCTTTCCACTTATACTGTTCTCTCAAGGGTTGCTCGCTAGAGCGAACTTTCTTTGCTGTAGCGAACCTCACTTGCTGCAGCGAGCATGAAGACTCGCCTGTTCGCTATAGCGAGTAAAACTTGCTGTAGCGAGCCTGTTCTGCATAATTTTGCAGAACCTAGTCTGCAACTCGGTTTTGGCCTCTGGAGCCGATCCGGCTACTCAAGTGGGCCCTGGGGGATCTTAGGGCAGTACGGAACTTGCTCACGGACACGTGTACCTTGGGTATTACAAATTTTTACACGTAATTTGAGGATGAATAATCCTCAATAAAGGAATATAACATTAGAGAAACAATATGGGAGACTTGATTAGCGATTCATGCGAAAGTCGAAACCCCGATTTTTCTGTACGTGTAAAATGAACAAAATGCCCTTGAGGTCATTTTTACCTAGAAATCAAGGATAACCAATCTAGATTATCTTTGAGGGATTAGTTTTATGCCTGATGGGGATTATATGTGCCTTAGAGATAAAAATATCAATTATCAAATTTTACCGTACGTAAAATTACCATTTTACCCTATGATAATTTTACATGAAATTATAAAATCTTTGAATTCGGTTTTCACCCAAAGGTTCAAAATAACTATTTTAAGTATAATTTGAGAATGTCCAGTAGTTATAGGGAGTTTTTACGTGAAATTACCTTTTTACTACTAGTTGTGTTAAATAAGTTTACTTGTGTAATTAAGGTAATATTAAAGCTCTATTTGAACTCAAATTGATTTCATTCATTAACCTTGAGTTAAAAATTAATTACCTAAGGTTAAAAATAATTACTTGAGGTAATTAGAGCCTAAGATTTACCTAAGATAAACTTAAATTACCTTTCCTTAATTACAAGAACTTACAAAATTAGTTATTTTATGTTTAAGGTCAAGATTTCAGTTTAGGTAAAAATCTAGTATATTTACATTTCCTTATCCTAAGTTTAGAACTTATGTTACAAATCGATTTTAACTCAATTGAAATTAACTTTCCTTACTAGTATATGTTACTCTTTTTTACCCTGTCTTGATTTGTCCTAAACACTTAACCTTTTACCATTTTCACTAACCTATCAATTCCTAATCTTTTACCTAAGTAAATACACATCTAATACATGTTTTACCACTTGCAAAACAACACAAATCTGATCATAATGGGACCAGAAAAGCAGCAGCCAAGTTGCTTCATGTTCACCATATGTTATTGTTTTTCCAACATAGAAACATATCCAACCATAACACCATACCTTTGGCTTTCTTTTGCATTATTTTTGGCTATGTTTAATCAAAAGAAATCCATCCATATTCAGCCTTATCAGCCATGATTTCTTTCCTTCCATTAACATCATATATTTTGCATTTTCAAACCATGATACATGAACAAAATTATGACTACACCATAAGCATTCTTTATCAAAGTTTTCTTTCACAAAAAAATGAAATAAATCCCTCCATTTCCAGCCTAGAGTGCACGGCCAAACAACCTCCATAGGCCTATAAATAGGTGCTCTTCCATTGGTAAAATGTTCACACAAACATTCATAACCTTAGCATTTGCTTACTTGATAGTTTCCTTGCTCATAGTTTGCTCAAAGTTCTCTAATTCTCTCAATAATTCAAGCTTTCTTCTTCTTCCTCATTCACATCCAAGAGACTCTATTCCCAACCTCTAACCAAGCTCTAAACCTCAAGCATACACATTTCAACCATAAATCAACTCCTAAACACATAACCTTTCCATTATCAAACACAAAATCACAAGAAAAATCCTTCCTCCATTAGTTCTCATCTTGGCCAAACTTCAAGCACTCATCAAGGACACATTTTCTTCTTCTAACTTCTCTAAAGATCAAGCATTATCTTTTGTTAAGAAGAACACACTTTGTAGGGATTTTATTTCATGTTATTTCCTTGTTCTTTGCTTATAATTTGATTCTTTGATAAGTTTAATGATGAGACCATGAAATAAGGTTCTTGGAACCATGATGATACAAGACTCGAATACTCACTTTCCGTTGTTAAGATTAATTGAGGTTAAAGAGTTTAATTCTCTAAAAGTTTTGAGCTTAACAAGATAATAAATGGACTTGCATCCATGTTTATATTTCAAGATCTTGTATATCATGTTTAAATTTCAAGCCTTGCATAATCATGTTTAATTTCAAGTCATCATCTTAAATCTTGAAGATAATAATATGAATTTTCATTCTCATGTTTAAATTCCAAGTAATGCATTTCATGTTTATATTTCAAGTTATCCCCTAAAATTTGAAGATCTAAAAATGAGCTTGCATCTTCAAATTTATATTTCAAGTATTGCATATCATGTTTATATTTCCAAGTTATCACCTTATAATGATAAAGCTTAAAAATGGGATTGCATAGCATGTTTATGATTTTTGCTATCACCTAAAACTCTAAAGCTCAAAACTTACCACTTTAATCTTAAATAGAAATTTTTATTATGGATATATTTAAATTATGTTATTTTCAGCCTCTTGATTCTCTTGGTATTAATGTTGGTTTATTTTATTTTTAAGGCTTTGATCTTGTCTATAAATTACTCAAAGAACTTTTGTTAGAATAAGAAATTCAAAGATATTAAAGATTGTGCTTTTCTCAAACTTTTTTATTAAAAGATTTAGGTTGCTGACCTGATTTAAATAAAATGGTTAGGATACTGATTTAAAAGGTTTGGATGTGTATAAATCACTTATAATTGATGTAGGAATTGTTTTTAGCATTTTTAAGATAAACTAGCAACTAAAAAGGATCAAAACCGTAATTTTATAAAGTTTTAGAGAGTGAATTTTCTGAATTAATTCCTCACTGATTTGATATTGATCATATTGTTTATAACATAAGAATTATTAATATTTGATGTAAAAATTATTTTTGGTATCTTAGAGGTTGAAAAGAATAATTACAATTGTTAGTTTTGACCATTTTGTAAAAATGCAAAAAGTTGTGTTCTAAACTATCAATTATGTAATTTTGATCAATGGATTTTTAATTAGAGTTAGTAATGATATCTGATGTGTATATATGTTGAAAATACCATGTATAATATTTAGAAAAAGTTTTAGAAGTATTGGCTTTTGATAAGTGTAAATATGAGAAACTTTGCACTTTGACCCCTAAAGTGTGTTAAAATTTAGTCTATGGTCCTAAAAGGTTTTTATGATGAGTTTAAATGGTTTCCAATAGTTACGTGTCTCTTGAAAGTATTGGTTAATGTTAAAGATCCTTAGTTTGTGAAAATATGTTAAAAAGGGGTATTTAGGTTTTGACCCCTAACCTTTGAGAAATTACAATTTGACCCATTTGGGGCTTAAGCGTAAATATTGATAAATTTGATGAGATGAGTGTGATTGATATCTTGTGAAGGCTATGTTCATATATTGAAATTTATTTGGCTCAAATGCATATTTATGTAATTTGAATTATGGCATGTTATGATTATGTTTGATTGATTGAGATGTATAATTTCATGAAGTTCTATGAGAATGAAATATTGAAATGATGAGTTATTTGTGTTTACATCTCTATATAATATGCCAAGATTAAAGGTGACATAAGACAAATGGAAATGATCCTCTAGACTCCTCAAATTAAAGGTTATGAGAGGTGATCCAAATAAGAAGTGATCCTTTAGACTCCCCGAATTAAAAGTTATGAAAGGCGATCCTAATGCTCCCTATCCTATACCTTAAGAGTTGGGAATTTAACTTATCAAAAAGGATAAGATTACGCTAGTGACGACTAGTGAGGTATGAGCTCATAACCTAGAACTCTCGAGAAAAGAGAGAATATATGGCGGCCACCAAGGAAAAGAGAATAAGAAGTTTAAGTCACCTATAAGAATGATGATCATGATATTATGTTCTTTATATCATATGCATTGTTTTATGAATTCTATGATATTTTGTATATGATATTAACACACATTCATGAGTAGTATATTGCATTCATGACATTAAGATTCATGCTGAAAGATATGGGTCTCGGCTAATGGTATTTAGAACTTAATAAATGAACCTTATATATATGTCCACCATTTTCATAATGAAACCCGAGGTTCCTGGGGACGATGATGATGACACGTGTGTTAGAGTCGGGAAGCCCTACTGAGATTCTTGTATAAGTTTCTCATCTCTCTTCTTTTCTGTGTTGTCTCCAGACAAGGATGATGGTGTAGTTCATGATTTTCTTTGAGACATGGACGAGAAGCTACATTATAAATAAGAGATTTAACGGAGATAGTTTCCCTTTGGATATTTGCTTTTAGAGTGATCACATCCCATTTATCAGTTCGTATTCTATTGATGGATATGTATTGAAGTCTTTTATGTTTAAAGGACGTCACTATCTTGATACAGATTTGATATATTATTTGCTATATAATATATTGTGGTTATATTTTATGTTTACCTGTGACTTGTTTTATTTCTCTTATATAGGCAAGGGATTAACGATAGTGACTTAGTATGCGCGGCTCACGTCTTGGTATTTAAGTTTTTTTTTAAAAAAAAAATTCACCCATATTTCACTAAAGTATTTTCAAGAAGTTTTGAGTTAAAAACTGGAACAAAAGAGTAATAACTAATAATTAACTTAAATACGTCCTAGGTGTGTTGAGTTAAATATTAGGATGTTATATTCTACAATCTTCAATCATCTTAGCCGCAGTCCTTTTATCAACAAAAAGCTCTGGTTCAAGATTTTTAAACCATTTTTCTTATTAAGGAATTGAAACTATGTATCAGAAAGTTTACTTCATAGCGAAACACTAAACTGTACAAGAAAAGGAGGAAAAATTTGAATTTCAAATTTAAAGTCAAACCTAGTGACAGGTTGGCATGTCATCTCTTCTGCCAAGTTGATAAACCATCCCCAGCTTCTAGATGGAAGAGTTCAAAAACCAAGAACAAAAAGTAAAAATGGAGTTTTTGAAAGAGTCTCAGAAACCTCAACTTTACAGTGGCTTCTGCAACAGATTTGACAAAAGTCTAGCTATTCCTCTAGACTGCATTTCCAAGACACAATCAGATTATTAACACGTGTCATTTGGAGAACTGATCAAGGACAACGGTAAAAAATGAAGACCATTTATAAATAGAGATGCTATGCTTTCAAATGAAAAAAAGGGACTGACGTTACACAAGGGTTAGAACTCTGTGAAAATTTCTCCTCATCTCTTGTAAAAGTTCATTACATTTTGTGATTGGTTTCCTTTAGTTGTAAAAATATTCTTTCTATGTTCCTCATAGTTTATACTTTCTTTCCAGCAAGAATCATTAAAAAGAAATCATTCAAGTTATCCTAGGTTCTTCTTTGTATATCTCAAGCAAAGTTGAGTGTAGGTTAGTTTAAGTTACAAACCCAAACACAAACCTTTGTATCCTCAATCCAGTAGTGATCAGTGTAAGCTTAGCTTGGAGAGGCTAGTCAAAGACTACTTGCAACATGATAGTAAGGTTGATGTACTGATCATAGTTTAGCTTGAATAGGCTAGTCAAAGACTACTTAATTTAACTAGGAGAAGCTAGTCAAAAACTACTCGATTAAGCTTGAAGAGACTGGTGAATAACTACTTGGTTTGTGACAGTAAAGGTTGTATATTGGTCACAGATGAGAGCTTGAGAAGGCTATTGTAAAGACTATCCGGTTTCTTTCTCGTGTTGAGAAAGGTTTTAGTGATATCTCAACAGTAGTTAAGTACTAGATGTAGGCAGGTGGGCCAAACCAGCATAACAACATCTATGCAGTATTTTCTCTTTCCTTATCTCTTTTATTTTCGCTGCTCAGTGATTATTTGTTTTTATTTTCTTTAAGTTTATGCTGTTAAGTTGTTCTATTACTGACGCTGTTGATTCAAAAAGTTCCTTTCTGAAATCTCTAACATTGTTTCCGCTCTACTACAAGCTTAGACCTTGATAGTTTTGTATTTAAAGTTTTCAAAAGTAAAATAATGAAAGAGAAACGAAGCACGATTCAACCCTCCTTCTCATGTACTTTTCTACCAATAGTTTCCAAAGAGACAAGTCTTTTTATTGAAGACTTTGTTGATTAGGTATCATCCTACACCCAACCTTCTTCAATAGAGGGGTTGCTCCTATTTGCCACTGCTATTTCTTTATTATCCTTTCAATTGTTTTGTTAATCATGTTGATTATTTTCTATTTATAAGCAACTTTATTGTACATATATGCTTTACTCATATCAAGTTTAAGAGCCATTTCAAAAGAGTTTTCACTTCTTTTATTCTTCAATATTTAATTAGATGGATGTATAAAAGAGTTTTAGAGTATATCAAAGTTAAAACCGAATTAAAATTCTCTCCTTTAAATACATTAACCTCGCATTTGACATCTAGAATGGGCATGAAATTGGAATTGGATAACCAAATTTTAATTTTAATATTTGGAGTAACATATAAAATTGAAATCATAATTTCCCAATTCAATTCCATGAAATTGAAAAATAACTAAGATGGGCTCTCTTTAATTCCTAACACATATTCTATGAATTATCAACATCAAAACTTGTTAATTATCTTTCTTCTCATTCAAGTTTATATAGTTTTTATTTTTTATTTATTTTTTAATAATTATATTATAATTTTTTAGTAAGCCAAAATATAAAATTTAAGATTTTAAATAAATTTCAATTTTACCCTTTAAACTTTTTTTTCTAAAAGAAAGTACATTAATGGAGATAACGGAAATAAGTACCATAGAAAAGTAAAAGCCAAAGAGGAAGAAATGGAAAAAAAAAATAGGAGAACAAAAACATTGTAGAAGAAAAAATGTTTTCATTAGGAAAAATAAATAAATAAAAATGGTTTAATTAATTTACAAATCCCTATAGTTTCACTCAATTTTCAATTAGGTCTTTACAATTTAAAAGTTTGTAATTGAGTCCCTATATTATATAAATTTTTTAATCAGGTTCCTATCCTTATAAAACATTACAAAAATGTTAAATTAAATAGAATATTCATAGAATATTCTTTCACTATAATTTTATAACCAAAAAATAAAAAAAAAATCCTACTCCCCCTCTCCCCCTTTCACCACGACTATTGTTGTTCTTTAATTTTCATCATATAACACTCTAATATTTAACCCAACATGCCTAGGATGCGTTTAAGTTAATTATTAGTCATTACTCTTTTGTTCCAGTTTTTAACCTAAATTCTTGAAAATACTTTGGTAAAAATACAGGTAAATTTTTCTTTTGAATTTAAAACCCTAAAATGCGAGCCACATGTACGCATGGATAACGGTAAGTACTCATCTAATAATAGCGATTATATAAACCACTTTACAACATATATATAAACCATGGCATAACATAACACAAACATTATTAACTCATCAGAATTGTATCATAATAACGACGTCCTCTAAACACAAAGGGCATCAGTACACGTCCCTTAAGAGACTAAAATACTAGCAAATAACAGGGGTATGATGACCCTAAAACCAAAGTCCAAAGGAAAACTATCTTCGTATCTCTACTGCGATTTCCCCGATTCCATTTGTGCTGCAATTCCCTCGTCCACGCCTCAGAGAAAATCACGAGCTACACTATCATCATTATCTGGAGATGACACGAAAGAAAGAAAAAAGGATAAGAAACTTATTTGAGATTCTCAGTAGGGGTTCCTGACTTAATGCAAGTGTCATCATAATCGTCCCAGGAACCTCGGTTTTTCATTATGAAAATGTGAGCATATATGTAAGGTTCATTATTAAGTTCCAAATGTCATTAGCCGAGGCTTGTGTCTTTTAGCATGAATCTTAATGTCATAAATGGATCATACCATATCATAAATGCATGTTAATGCCATATGCAAAATATAAGAGAAATCAGAACCAATACATGTGACATAATTAATATAAATCCATATAAATCCTTCCAACATGATTTCTCCTCATTATCCTTTTAAATTTTCTTATTCTCTTTTCCTTAGGGCCATCCTATATATTCTCTCTTATTGAGAGTTCTAGGTTAGGAGCTCACACCTAACTAGTCGTCACTAGTCTATACTTATTTTCTTGATAAGCTAAATTCCCGACTCCCAGAGTGTAGGATATGGGGCATAAGATCACCTTTCATAACCTTTAATTCGGGGAGTCTAGCGGATCACCTTATTGGATTGCCTCTCTTAACCTTTAATTCAATATTTTATGTCACCTTTAATCTTAGCGTGTTATTTAGAGATGTACACATGAAACATATAATTATAGCTTATCATCTAACATTTCATGCTCATGGCATATGATCACCTTTTATAGCCTTTAATTCAGGGAGTCTAAAAGATCACCTTATTGGATCTCCTCTCATAACCTTTAATTCGAGGAGTCTAGATGATCACCTTTCTGGATCACCTCTCTTAACCTTTAATTCGGGGAGTCTAGAGGATCATTTCCATGTGTTTTATGTTACTTCAACCTTGGTATGTTATCTAGAGATACAATCATGATATGTATACTCATAGCTCACCATTTAACATTTCATACTCATAAACTTCATAAATCATGCATCTCAATTAATCAATCATAACTTATCATGCCACGATTCATCATATAATTTGGTCATGTAAGCATACAACACATTCCTTGCATATATACATATATAAGCATATGACTATCAACATCTCATAAACATGCTCCTAACCAGTATGCCAAAATCAAGGATCAACTAATGCAAATGCCATTCTCATTAAGATTAGTGCTACATACTAATGATCATCACAATTCATACAAATTTCAACCAAAACATATGAATATAGCCTCCATAAAATATCATTCACACTAATCTCATCAAGTTATCAATATTTACACTTAATCCCAAAAGAGGGTCAAAACTGCAATTTCTCAAAGATTACCAGTCAAAACGTAATTTTCCTTTTTAACACATATTCTCAAACTAATGATCCTTCATGCAAAACCATATATTTCAGAGACCCATAATACTTATAATTCATTTAAATTCATCATAAAAACCATCTGGGGCCATAGGCCAAATTATGCTATACTTTAGGGGTCAAATTGCAAAATCACTCATTTTTAACCCTTAACAGAAACCTAAACTTCTAAAACTTTTTTCTAAACATCATAAATGATATTTTGAACACATGGACACATTCAACATCATTACTAATGCTAATTAAAATCATTTGGCTGAAATCACATGATTGATAGTTCAGAACACAACTTTTCACATTTTGCAAAACAGTCCGAACTAACACTTGTTCTCACCTGTTCATGCATCTAGGATACCAAAAACAATTTTTACAACAAATATAAGTGATTCTAAGGTGTGGAAACATCATGAACTGAGTTGAACAGTACTTGAACAAAATCAGAAAATTTGTCTTCTTAAAGCTTCATAAAATTACAATTTTGATCATTTCTAGTTACTAGTTTTTCCCAAAATTCTAAAAATAATTTTTCTAAAAATTATTAGTGATTTATAGTCTTCTAAACATCATAAATCAGTAAGTATTCCAGTTCTAATAGATCAGGTCAGAAACTAAAACTTTAGCTTCTAAAATCATAAAAAAATCATGTTTCTTAATCCCTTTCAATTTCTAAGTCTTTCAAAAATTCTTTATGCATCTTAAAGACAAGATCAAAGCTTCAAAATGAAATAAAACAAGCTTCCAATCAGATCCACATGAGGGGCAAAAATATATAGAGGAGATGTGTCCATGATCAAAATTTCTATTTAAAATAAAAGGAGCAAGTCTTGAGCTTTAGAGATTTAGGTGATGACTAGAAACATAAACATGCCATGTAATCACATTTTAATCTTTGACATTATAAGGTGATAACTTGGAAATATAAATGTGATATGCAAGACTTGAAATATAAATATGAAGATGCAAGTTCATTTTTATGTCTCCAAGGTTTAGGTGATAACTTGAAATTTAAACATGATTAAGCAAGACTTGAAATTTAAACATGATATGCAAATACATATTATTATCTTCAAGAATTAAGGTGACAACTTGAAATATAAACATGATTATGCAAGGCTTGGAATTCAAACATGATATGCAAGAGCTTGAAATATAAACATGGATGCAAGTTCATTTTATATCTTGTTAAGCTCAAAACTCAAGGCTTTTAGAGAATGAAACTCCTTAACTCCAATTAATCTTAACAAAAGGAAATGAGCTTTAGAATCCTTTGTTATCATGGTTCCAAGAACCTTGTTTCTTGAACTCATCATCAAGCTCAAAAAGAATCAACTTAAAGAAAACTATTACTTGTTCTATTAATCTTTTGACATCAAGATTTTAATCTTGAACCTTAGAGGTCATTTATATGATAGATTCACAACTACCACCATGATTCCTCATTGTCAAGCCATGGTCAATAACAAGTCATATAAACTGAAATTTACAAGGAAAAAGCATAAGAAAGAACATGAAATAAAATCCCTACCAAGTTGTTTCTTATTTATTAAAGAAAGCTTGATCTTCTATGAGCAACAAGAACCAAAAATCTGGTCCTAAAGCCAATGATAGTTTTCGCCAAGGGAGATTGGAATGGAGGATGGTTAAGGTGTCTAGGAGTTGGTTTATGGTGGATAAATGTTTGTTTGAACTTGAGAACTTGGATAAATGTCAAGAATGGAGTCTCTTGGAGGTGGAGGAGGAAGAAGAAGAAGGCTTTGAGTTTAGAGAGATATGAGAGGATTTTTGACCAATTTTTGTAAGTAAGACTTCAACCAAAAATTCAAATAGCAAGAACAAGTGTTTGTGTGTGCATTTGGCTTGAAAAACACACACACACACACACACACACACACACACACATATATATAGAGGTGAATGGGGAGCACAAGGACACTGCCTCTAGGCTGTAATGGAGAGCAGAATTCTTATTTTTATGACTGATAAGACATGTATTTGAGGTGTATTTAATCATGTAGTGCATTATTTCATGATGTAGTGCATAATTCTTTTGGAAAAAAAAATGAAACATGGACATTATGAAGGCATGGAGGCCGCAGCTGTCAAAGGAATAATGGGTAGCAATTTTGATTCTTTGATAAGTGGTAGGACATGTAGGATATCATATACAATTAGGTGCTAAGTTAGTAATTAGTAATTTTGTGTAAATGGTAAGAATCAAGTGTTTAGGTGTTACCAAGATAAGGTAAAAGAGTAATCTTGTACTAGTAATGGGATTAATCTCAATTAAGTTGAAAATCCATTAGTTACATAAGTCCTAAACTCAAGACAAAGAAAGAAAATGTATTAGATTTACCTTAATCTTAACATTATTGGTTTTATTAGCCTCTTGTAATTAAGAAAGGAAATTAATTTTTTCCTAAATAATTTTTAGGCTCTAATTACCGGAGGTAATTATTTTTAACCCAAGTTTAAAGAATGAAAATAATTTGAATTGAACTAGACCCTAATATTGCCTTAATTATATAAGTAAGCTCATTAAGCACTAACTAGGGTAAAATGGTCATTTCACATAAAATCCTCCCAGAATCACTTGAATATTTCTAGATAGCAAATTATACTTGTAACAAAACATTTTAAACTCCTCAGGTGATATCCGGGTTCAACGATTACTCAATCTTGCGTTAAGTTACCACATGGGTAATTTAGTAATTTTACGTACGATAAAAATCGGGAGTTGAGATTTTTACCACAATATCAACAAAACACAAATAATCCCTTTCAATCATAAAACTAATCCCTTGAGAATAACCGAAATTGGTTATCTTTGATTTCTAGGCAAAAATAACCTCAGGGGCATTTTGGTCATTTCGCACACGAGAAATCGGGATTTGCGATTTTCGCACAAGATGATATCCAAGTCTCGTATAATGTTTCTCTAATGTTAGAATTCCTTATTAGAGTTTATTCGGCCTCAAAATTCGTGCAAAAATTACCTAGGAACATTTTGGTAATATTGTATAGTAGGAAAAATCGGGGCATTACACATCATCATCATCCATCATCTCCACCATCCCAAATAATTTTAGTTTCTCATTATTTTTTTTGAAAAAAAAAACAACAACAAACGCACTATTTCATGTTTGAAAGCTCCTAGAGGTGATGGCAGTGATGGAGGTTATATAGAAAGCTCCTACTTCTTAGGGACTGTTTCATGTTTGAGTTCCTAGTATCATTTTAGGGAAATGTCTTTAATTTTTCTCTATGGGTTGATGAGCATCAACCAGAACAAATACAAGCAGTGGGTTTGGATTCGTCGAAGTCGACCAAAGAAAGAGGAGATATTCCAATTTACCATGGTTCAGGTTTGAAGCATCTAGTATTTCTATTATAATGTTTTAACGCCAACACAAAGCAATTAGAAGTGATAATGGGTGATGATGATAAAGAATAATGGTGGTGGTGATAAGGGGAAGAGAAGGTAAAGGACGAGGTGGGTTTTTTTTTAAAATGTAAAATTATAGTAAAAAATTATTCTAGAAATATTTTATTTAATTTAATTTTTTTATAACTTTTTATAGGGATAGAGATCTCATTGAAAAGATTTATATAATAGAAGGATTAAATTACAAACTTTTAAATTGTAATAACCTAATTAAAAATTAAATAAAACTATAATAACTGACAGATTAATTAAACCAATAAAAACCTAACCAGACCTGATATTGTTTGGATAATTGGACCAGGAATGACCCCAAATTATTATGTTTGCCATTGCCTTGACAGGGCTCCATGATTGTTTTGTTTGATTTTTCTCCCCAACATATTCTTTCACGAATAATGATAGATTCACTACATACTATAATAATATTTTTATATTTCTCATTTTTTCATCATTAAATGTAATAGTAATTTTCATTCATTCTAATTACTCATCACATTTAATAATAATAAAATTAAAACCGTAAAAGTATTGTAGTATTTTATTCTCAACTCATTATTCTCCTTCTTTCACATTCTTTCAAATTTCAACCTCATCCCCATTCGCCGTTCTTCTCTCCACTGACTTGACTAGCCGCCCTCATTCTCCATCTTCCACAACCCCCACAGTAACTATACCCATGGAAATGCAGACCCGGCGGCTCCTTCACAGTAACTGTACCCATGGAAAAGCAGACCCAGCGGCTCCTTCTCGTCGTTTAATTTTCATTCATATTGATGGTGACATTAATACTGATGATGATAGCGAGATAAACAAGTTGAGGGGAATAGGACAATTACGAGGACTTGAGTTTACTTCCAGTGCGTAAATTTCCATTTCGTGGAAGGGACACGGAAAATCTATATTGCATGGGTACGAATTCCATGCCCATACCAGGCATAGATAAAGATATGGAATATGAAAATTTTCTAAAAATTTAAGTATCGGAGAATATATTATATAAAAATATAAAATTATGATTAAAAAAAATAAAATAAATAATTTTTTATAAGCTCAAATAAAAGTACTTAAAATATATAAGATTTAAAAAGATAAAATAGTAATTTTATTCATTTAATTATAAAATTTAATATTTTATAAATATTAATTTGTATTTAAATAATATTTATTTATTGTAATTATTAATTTAATAGATGTTTAAAGTACTCAACAAGTACTAATACGGGATACGGTTACAGAATCATTTTGGAGTATTCATTGTTCAGAGCGGAAAATTCATCCCCCTTTCCATTCTCGTTTATAAATTCCTTAATTGCACATCCTGATGACACGGGGAAGGACTAGGCAAAAAGATGGACGGCGGAAGGTCACAACCAACAACCAACCAGAAAAATAAGAATTGGATGGAAGAGATGCGAGGTTCCCTTATGGTTGTAGCCACAGTTATTGCAACCCTGACTTTCCAAATTGCCATAAACCCGCCAGGGGGTGTTTGGCAATCAAAAACAGAGAGCCAAGGCGGTTGTGCTCAAAATCATACTTGCATGGCTGGTACTTCTGTGCTAGCTTTCGGTGGTAGCAGCGACCAAAAGACAAGATATGAGTTGTTCATATTGTTTTGTACCATATCCTTCACAGCATCCCAAACCATAATCCTTTTTCTGATTACTGGATTTCCCCTCCGTAACAGGTTGGTCATGTGGTTGTTCATAATATTTATGTGTATCTCAGTAATTTGCTTAGCAGGGGCCTATATATTTGCGATTTGGATGGTCACGAACCCACAGGGCGATGACTTAACACTTTCTAAAGCCACCCTGTATTATGCACTATTCTGGGTGGGCTTGGTTGCTTTGCTGTGTCTGGGACTCTTCTGTCGCCTTGTGGTTTGGCTAGTGAAGATGCTTTGCCGCCGAAGCACCAAGTACTGATCATGAAGCAGTTCCTTAGCTTCTGCATGTCAAGTCATTTACAGAACCTAAGTGTGAGTAGACTTGATTGTGTGTCTTCCTAAAGCCTAAGCGAGTCAACTTAATGGTTGAAACTAGTAGTTATCCATAAGTGTGCATCTAAGTGTACTGTTCCTAGTTACAAGTAAGCAGAGGAGTTAATCAATGTAATATTCCATGTTGTCTAGGGTCAAAGCAAATAACCCCTCAGCTAGTTAGCAGATCAAGAGATGTGCCCGTTGTGGTTCTTTTGTATATGTAATTAACTGTGCCAATAGATCTCTCAGAAATAACGTGACATTTGTTACGATAAACTTGATATATCTTTCGATTGTCAGGAAAACGAAAGAATGTATATCTGTTATTAATTAGTATGTTGAAGCATGAGTTAAAACATTTTTTATCTTGAAAGTTTGTCAAAATCTGATTGGAATTAAGGTGTACACTAGAATTTTATTTTCTTCAATTTATTTATTGATTTTCTTTTTTAAAAGAAAAATCAAGAGTTAAATTCATGCCCGAAAATATAAATAGTTTAGAAATAAAAAAAAGTCCAAATTCTAGTTGCAATAAATTTAACCATAATATATGTAAAAAATTAACCATGAAATTTTCTTTTCACCTAATAAAATTCTAAAACTACATATATACTGCTATACTAGCTTAACCCAACTTCAACTTTAATTAGTTGGCATATATATAATAATCATTAAATTGGATGTTGCGAATGAATGATTTGTTGCACTTTTTTAAGCTACTGGCTAAGTGGATGTGGTATAGAAGAATACGTTGCCGGTTTTTAATTTTGCCTTTAATTGGCCTGGTGGGAAGGCATAGTCCAGAGTCTGCATATGCTATGCAATATTTAATAAAATTTAATTCATTAATAATTAGAAAAAAAAGTCTGCATTATTATTAGTTTTGGACAACTGTCTAATTGAAAAATAATAAAGATCTACGTCAAATTCCTCATACGATTATGCTAGATCCATCAATGTACTTTCTCACTTATGAATTGAGCAATGAAGAATTTTTTTTATTATTTTAATTCCTGAAAAGGTCAATTATACATGTTTGAGTTGTTTAGAGATGTCGCAACCGGGATCGCGACGGGGACAACGAAGAAAGAATTTGTTGAAAATATGGAGCCGCCACCAAGTTTATTGAAATTGGGAAAACATGGAAAAACCCATTATTTTTACAAAATGGTCTTTGAAACCAAATTCGAGTTCGGGAGTCGGTTATGCATAGAGAATGATAGGCATTTAATCCTACGCACTCTAAGACACCCGCCCCTTAGGCAGTCACTATAATTGATTTGTGCAGATTATTAATAACCTTTTGAAATATTTATTTTTCCATTTTTTATTTACAAAGAAGATAAGAAAAAATCTCTCTTTAAAAAGAAATTTTGAAGCATCAAACTATCACAATTCAGATGTCCAAAATATTGAGTTAACAAGTCATCCCGGCTAAATTAACACCTTTATTTGAAATAAAATATGTGATAAATAAGTAAAAAAACTCTTATAAATATTTACAAACAAGGAAAGAAAGAAAGAAAAAAAAATCTAGTATCTTTTTTTTATAAAAGAAAAAAAAATATAAAATAAATACAAACGAAAATAAATATATATTTATTTTAGAGGAAATTTTGGATCATTAAGTTGTCACATTTCAAATGTCCAAATTATTGAGTTAACAAGCCATCTTGGCTAAATTAACATTTTTAACAGAATATTCCTCTATAAAAAAAATTAGAAAATTATTTTATAAGTAAAATGAATTATGAAAATTTAATTTTGGACTTGACAAATATCGGAATCGCCTGCTCCTACGTATCCCCTGGTGCAATAAAGAACTCAAAGTCACGTTGTTCTGTAAAAAATATTTGTTTGTTGATTGATTTTATTTTTGAAAGAAATTTTAGAATATCAAGTTGTCACAGCTAAAATATTCGTAGAATATAGAATTAATAAGTCATCGCGGCTAAATTAACTCTATAATAATTATTTTATTATTATTCTTTTTTTTTTACATCACATGGACAAGAACAAAATTTTTTTAAAACTCAAAAGAGAAGAAAAAAAAAAGAATTTTTTTTTATCTAAGCTCAATCCCAAATAAGCATATAAAAAAATATATAATAACCCAGCTATTTCTAAAAAAATAAAAACACAAATCCTATAGGCCCAAAAATGATAATTCAAACCAAAAACAAAAAAACTACAAGAAACAATGGCATAAGAAAAAAACAAATCAGTAAATAGAAATGGGAATCCTAGGCACAAAGTATTTTTGTAGACACACAACCAATTGGGATTAGGAATTCATTTCCCTTTTGAGACCAAAATAGTCCGATCTTGGTTTAGATGAGGGGCTGCCACACACTCACAGCAACATAAACACACCTACACAAACACACAAAGAGAGAGAGAGAAAAGAAAAATCAGAGAAGGAGACGGGAGAGAGAGTGCGATAGAGAGAGCAAGAGAAGGGAAGCCATGGAGGAAGAAGAAAGAGGGCCGCCGCGTGAAAGAGAGAGTCACCGCCACAAGGCGGGCTTCAGGGTGGTGGCGACGTCACAGCTGGCTGGGACCTGGCGGTGGTCTTGCGACTGAGACGGAACGCAGCAGAGGGAACCTGGAGCGGTTGGTCGGGGTCTGGTTCAAGGGAGGCAGATCGGGTGGCGGTGGTTCTTGCTGGGCGCTTCTGAAGGAGTGGTTTCGAGGAAGAAGAGGGGGGACGCAGTGCGGCAAAGGTCCGAGCGGCGAAGGGTGCGGCTAGAAGGGAGGTTCGACAGGCAGCGGTATGGTCCTCTTCTTCCTCCATCCTCTACTTCTGATTTCTTTCTTCTTTTATTTGAAGGAAGTCTTCTGAATCTCTGATTCGGAATTGGATTTTCCAGGTATGGATCAAAATGATGGTGGTGATTGGTTGGTGTCGCGGAAGGGAGAGGGCCGAGGACGGCTGTTGGCCGGCTCTTGCGGTTTGTAACATCCTAATTTTTAACCCAATACTCTAGAACATATTTAGGTTAATCATTAGTCTGTTACTTCATAGTCCTCATTTAACTTTGAATTACTTAGCGGAAAATACGGGTAATTTTTTTTTTTTGAAATGAAAGTGAGAGCCGCGTGATGCGATTTAACTTGCAACGGACAAAACATACATCTCATAACGTCGTAGCATAAAGCATATAAGGGCACACCATGAGAGACACTGAATAACATCTCATTTATAATTATAATTTGCCCACTTATAAGCGTGGGACTTGATTTAGTACATGGAAATACATGAAAGAAAATACAACATAAACATAAACATAATCTACTCCCCTACCCGAGTGCAACTAATAGGATAACCTTTAAACAAAAGAAGGTTCATCCCCATCTAAGTGGTGTGTGTTCTAACTCGGGGACGTGCACGCTCGAACACCAGGTCATCGCCAAAAGGTGAGACGGGGGAGAAACGATGGGAATGTACAAGGGGAGTGAAAGGTCGAACCATGTACATGAATACTCTAACTATGCATCGACCCACAAAATGGTATGATCCGTGGTCCGAGTCATGGTGCACCTCCTATGTCGGCGTGTCCACGAATATCACGAACGTCGCCATCTAAAGACGTGACGGAAAGAAAGAGATAGAGGGAGTGAGAATCTTGCTAAAGAATCTCAGTAGGGCCTCCTACTACCTAGGTGTCATCATCTACGTCCTCAGGAACCTTGGGTTTAATTATACGAAATGTCTGAACATGCATTTAGTTCATTTTAAACTTCAAAATATACTTTAGCCAAGGTCCATTCATTTTAAGATGATCTTAATGTCATGAATGCAACATAATAGAAAATGCATGCATGGCACTACCTAATGCACATACATAAAACATAACATCAAGCATCATCATCATTGGTGGCATAAAGTGGCAATAGTAACATTCATATGGGACAAAACTTAGTGACATAATCATAATCATGAACTTCTCTTCCTCATGGGCCACCCTAAAAGACAATCGAACTGGGGGTGCTCGGCCGAACCGGTGTCACCCAGAACGTGTCATACATCTAGGTTATGAGCTCATACCTTAACTAGTCGTCACTAGTTCTTACTTACCACTTAACGATAAGCGTATCATAAATCCCGACTATCTGAGTACGGGTTAGGGCGCAAATCTCTTAGGGGTGCTCGGCCGAACCGGTGTCACCTAAGAGTATAAAAAGGTACCGATGTCACATGAGTTCTATGGAGGTGCTCGGCCGACCCGGTGTCATCCTAGAACCCATCTTAGTACCTTAATTTTCAAAATCTCTTTAAGTCCCCAAATTTGTCGGGAATTCGGCGGCCTAAACGGTCATTACACTGAATTTCCTTCCAAATTTGCTTTATGCCACATAAACATATAACCTCATAAATTCCTCATATGAATAACATCATCATCATTAGCATACTTCATGCATCATCATAAATCATCCAAACGCTTACCCTTACGGTAGCTTATGCTTTGACCCTTACGGGTCTTAATCTTGAGATATAGTTCTCTACATCCGTCGTTCATATTTTAAGCACCTAAGGCTCATAATTAAACATCATTCATAATCCTCTCATTTTACTTTTAAATCTGAATAGCATAGGGAAAAACCTTTAACTTGTGTTTACGGGGTTCTAGAACTTACGTTTTAGACCCTTTCTTGGTTCCGTCTTCGCCTAAGGCGCTATAAATTATATTTAAATTAATTATGAGACATTCCTATGCTTAAGGACTAATTATTAATCATGTTTATCATGTTGTAAGGGTGCTGGACAGATTCCAGAAAAATAAATGTTCTAAGAGTTCTAAACTTGCACTTTTACGGTTTTCTAGTTACTAGTTTCATTATAGGTGCCAAAATTCAATTCTAACTCAAATGATACCAAGTTTTTCATGTCTAAACAATCTAAATCTGATTATGTTCCCATTAAAACAGTTTGGATTAGTTCCATAAACAAATGGGTCAAGACTATGTTAAATTCTAGCTTTACGGTATTTCTAGTTAGCTAGTTTCTTACCTATCGTGCATAGGATCGCTTCTACATCATCATACGATATTCTCACACATTCCAACACATCAAAACATCATCATACAGCATCATACTCATCATATCAGATCCGAAATTATTTAACCTCAATAAGAGAGTTAAATTGACATTTCTAGGTACATAAGTTAACTAGTTTCTCTTGGAATCAATCTAGAACTTCTAAAACTCTTTGAGACATTTTAAATCATTTAGAGGCTAAGTGAAACCTTGGGTCAGTGACCAAAACATATTCCATCCCCTAAAAGAGATTGGAATCACATCTTATAATGACATAACCTTATAAAGATTTGTAAAACATTAAGGAACACTTAAAACGTAGACTATTGGTCCTAGTAGCTAGATGAAAACTCATTGCAAGTTCATCATCACTACTTGGCCGAAAAACATACATTCAAAGTATGGTTTACATCAAACTTTAACTTGGAATGAAATGGGCAAGTCTTTGAGCTCTAGGTTCTTAAGTTACGACGTAAACTAAACGTGCTCATGCTTTTCATTTTTAATCTTGCTTACAAAGTAAAGTGATGACTTAAAATTAAATATGCAAGGCATAACTTAAACGTGCAAGCTTGAAAGTAAATATGCGAGGCATAATCTTAAACGTGCAAGCTTGAAAGTAAATGTGCAAGATTCAATTCTTTATTTTAGTGCTCTTGGCCCAACAACAATCGACTTTAAGGCCGAAATAGATAGGCATTCGAGAAATTAATTAGGTGATAATGCAAGTTCAATTCTTTATTTTAGTGCTCTAGGCCCAACAACAATCGACTTTAAGGCCGAAATAGAAAGGGTTCGAGAATTAAATTAAGTGAAGATGCAAGTTCCATTTTAATCTTTATGTTCTTAGGTGATAGCTTGAAAGTAAAGATGCATAGCAAGAATGTAAATATGAATGCAAGCATAAAATAAATTATGCAAGTTCATTTTATCTTTCTAGAGCTCTTAACAAGACTTTAGAGGAATTTAAACCTTAACCCAAACTCATTCAAACAAGGTAAAGTCAAGCTTGGAGTTCTTAGAACTCAACATAATATCTTTGGGAAATCAAACTATGAAACTTAGAAAAATTAAGGGAATGGCCGAAAACTTCAAGAAAGAAAGATGCATTTTTAAAACTCTAGAGTTCATGACCTTGATGATATATTAACACCAACATCATGAGTCCTCATCATTGAGTTCATAGAGCCTTTTAAAACATCAACAAAATTAAAGTTCTCAAAGGTTCAAGAAAGGAAAATCTAGAAACACTTTTGCTCAAGAACAAAAATCAAGCTCTAGAGTTTGTTTCAAGTGATGAACATCATCATGAAACTCTCATCATCAAGCTCTCATTCCTTTGTTCTCCAAGGCCCATGGCCGAAAATGAGTAAGAACAAGGAAAGGAAAAGAAGTTCTAAAAAGAATCAAGAGAAACTATGAACATAAAGCTTGAAGCAAGAACTCTAAAGAAAGAATACATGAAAGAAAATCCCTACTTGATGTGATGAACTTGAGATGGAAGAAGAAGATGAAGGTGATGAAGAACTTTGAAGAGCTTGAAGAACTTGAAGAACACAAGAACTTTTGAGAGAAAAGAAAAGCTTTGAGTGTTTCCTAAACTTAGCAAATGATCTAAAAGTGGTGCAAGCTCCTCAAGGCCATCTATTTATAGAGAAATGAAGCAAATGGAGGGGTGTGAGTGGTGAGGAAGTTTCGGCCACATGCTTGCAGAATTGTGAGAGAAAATATCTCTTACAAAGGCATGGTTCAAGGCATGGTGGAAGCATGGGCAAGCATGGGCTCAAGTATGGTGCAAGCATGGGCTAAGCATGGTTCTTTGAGTGAGAAAACAATTTAACATGTGGTCAATGGGGGGAAGAGCTTCGGCCATGTGCATCAGATTGGGGAAGGATTGGTTTGCATTTTAATTGTGGTTTAGAGTTGTGTTTAGATGTATCTTTGATTATGCTTAAGATTAGGAATTTGTAAGAAAGTGTTTAGGTAAGGAAAAATGGATAATTAAGGTGGTCTAGACATAATTAAGGAGTGATCTTGCACCATTAGTGAGTTAAATCCTTAATTTAGAGTCTAAACAACTCTAGACACATTTCCTTGATTTAAGGAATTGGAGAGAGAAAACACTATTCAAGATTCCAAGACTAGGAGTCTTGAGTTCTAAAAAGGGATTTAAGTTTAATCTAAGCAATTTTAGGTTCTAATTAACTTTAATAAATTATTTTGACTCTAGATTAATTAGGGAAATAAATTAATCTTCGTTTAGAGCCTAATATTGCTTAGGTTTGCTTAATTACGTCATTAAGCTCAAAAACACTATTCTAGGGGCAAAATCGTAATTTTGCACTAAAATTGCCCGGGACCACCGGGACTTGAACAGAGACCTCTAGACACATGAAAACATGTTTTTAAACCTCTGGGGAAAGTTTCGGGCTCAAACGGCACCTTTACCCGCGTAAAACGCTATAGGGGTATTTTGGTCATTTTGACCCGAAACTGCGGAAAACGAAATTTTCATTTCCGGAAGCATTCAAAGGCCATTCAATCCCCTTCAAACATTGAGTTGACCCTTCGAGGATGACTGAGTTGGTTACTCTCGAGTTCGGGTCAGGAAATGACCTCAGGGGCATTTTGGTCATTTCCCTCGGACAGAAAAATCGGGGTGTTACACGGTTGGCTTCGGCAGTGCGGTAAACGCGCGACGGTCCTCCTTTTTTTCAGGTTTCTGCTCCCTTTTTTTTATTTTTATGAAAACTGATATTATTGTTTGATTCTGATTGAACTGGACACTTGTTATATAAATGGACTCTTTTATTTGTTTCTGGCTGCGTATGCACACTATATTTGGCTGAGGATATTGGAATTGTGATTTGGCTGTGGTTTTGTGATTTTTCTTCTCCATGTGCTTATTGTGAAATATTTATGGATGGAAAATGGTGATGAGATTTTTCAGTGTTTGGAAAACCGATTGTCCGCCCCTGAAGCCTTCTACCCCCTTTGTATGAATTTATACACCATTCTTTCCTCTATGGCATGTGATCTTGCAGATTTTAAGGGATATTGGTGCCTTCTTTTTTTGAAAATTTGGCTGGTATTCTTTCGGCAATTCACGCTCTTCTTGACTTCACCTTGGTTTGTTCCTTGTCTTTTGTTCAAGACATGTGCAGCTTCCCCTGTCATTTTTGACTAATGCTTGCATGCTCCTTCTCTTATCTGTTCCTTTTTCAAAAATAATGAAATGCAAGTGGTGAACAGAAACTTCTTTTTTTTTCTTTTTTAAAAAAAAAACAAAAATGGGCTCAAATGGAATGAAACGGGTTTAAGAAAAACAAATATCACTAAAAATAAAATGGGCTTGATGCTATATCACAAAAACCATAAAAGAAATGGGCTCAAAAAAAAAAATTTGTTTTGTTTTTGGTACAATAAATTGAACAACAATAATTTTTGTACAATAAACCAAATGACAACCAAAAATGAAATGAAATGGGCTGACAATATTTTTTGTTTATGGGCCGAACAAAATCCGGTGTTCACAGTTGCCCCTCTTTACTTATTTCTTATAAGAGAATATGAAAAACTTAAGTGTTACATATTGTCTTCGTAAGGAATAAGTAAATATATGAACATAGATTTTGTTAGGCAATGCATGAAATGCAAATGCAAGAGAAATAGAATTCTAACATGGAAAGAACCTAAACATGCAAGAAAGTCACATGCAAATTATGCAATTTAGAAACTGTGTATGAATCATTCAAAGACAAGAAGCTAACTAATTTGACGCAAATTTACAAATGACAAGGAATATAAAAAACAACCGGACTGACCAAAAATTTACAAATCGACGAAGGCTGATAGGAGATTAAAAATCGGCAGGGACCAACAAGAATTTACAAGCTTTGCGACCAACTGGATATAGGTCAACAATCCAGGAAATGAAAAGCATTGCGACCCACTAGATATGGGCCAACAACACATACTCACACTTACCAATTCAAACACGCACACACAGGAAACAGAGAGAGTGATTGGAAAAAGCCGACGGGGCTAACTGAAATTAAAAGCCGACAGGGGCTGACAGGAATTTAAAAGCCGACAGGGGCTGACCGGAATTTAAAAGCCGACGAGGGCTGACAAAAGCTGACAAGGGCTAACTGGAATTTAAAAGCCATCGGGGGCTTACAGGAATCGGGGGCTTACAGGAAATTAAAAAGCCATCGGGGGCTGACTAAAAATTAAAATTGGCAATCTGAGACCGACAAGAAAAGTAAATGGGAATCTAAGGCCGACTGAAAATTAAATTGGCAATCTGAGGCCGACTGGAAAAGTAAATGGAAATCTGAAGCCGATTGAAAATTAAATTGGCAATCTGAGGCCAACAAGAAAAGTAAATTGGCAATCTGAGGCCGACTGAACATTAAATTGGCAATATGAGGCCGACTGAAAATTAAATTGGCAATCTGAGGCCGACAAGAAAAGTAAATTGGCAATCTGAGGCCGACAATGGCAATTTGAGGCTAATAAGAAAAGTAAATTGGCAATCTAAGGCCGACTAAAAATTAAATTGGCAATCTGAGGCCAACAAGAAAAGTAAATTGGCAACCTGAGGCCGACTGGGAAAGTAAATGGCAATCTGAGGCCAACTGAAAATTAAATTGGCAATCTGAGACCGACTGAAAATTAAATTGGCAATCTGAGGCCGACAAGAAAAGTAAATTGGCAATCTGAGGCCGACAATGGCAATCTGAGGCCAACAAGAAAAGTAAATTGGCAATTTGAGGCTGACTGAAAATTAAATTGGCAATCTAAGGCCGATAAGAAAAGTAAATTGGTGATTTGAGGCCGACAAGAAAAGTAAATGATTCAAATTTCTTTTTCTCTTGACCTTTTTTTTTTCTTTTTTTCTTGTTTTTTTCAAAAACACCTTTGTTTAACGACTTTTACCGTATTGAAGCAACCTTTGAGGAAGACTTTAACCGATCAAACTCGCAGCTTATGAATTGGACCTTTTGGTACAGACGAGACTTTTCTTTTCTTCTGTGAATTTTGCCCCTTTCCTTTATCATTCTTTCTTCTTACCCAGCTTCTTCCTACCAAGCTTAGTTTGAAGCTTTTGGGTACTCTTAGTGAAATGCTAGTCATTGATGTGTTGCTGCAAATATTGTTAAGCTGTATAATTCATACTTAAATTCATGCTTACACGAGATATCATAAATGAATATGCATTTAAGAGGGAGAAGGGAAAGAATGAATTTTATTGCTTTGTGTATCTGAAACTTCTAAGAATAAAGGTAATCTTAAAGGGGTTGGAACAAAACAAGAACAAAACAAAATAAAAAAAAAAAGATCACTGTAAGGGACACAAAATTTTTGCCCCATTTTCGATTCTTGGTTACTCATTCAATCGATTCCTTGCTACCACTAGTTGTCATAATCATTGTATCTGACGACATGTCTTCCAGCCCTTTCTTTTCACCTGATTCCCCAGAATTTGGCCCACTGACAATCTGTTTGGTCCTCAGGACTGATTCATCTTTGAAAAATTACCCCAGTGTAGGATGCTTAAGATGATGCTCATTATTTTGCCCCAACTTTTGCCTAGGCTGCCCTTGCGGATTTTCATCCTAGCAGTCATTTTTCTTTTTTGTTACCCTAACTTTTGTTTTGGCCACTCTTTCGAGTTTTTGACCTAACAGGCTTTTCTTTTCTTTTTTTTTTTATTTCTCATTCTAGCTTTTATTTAGGCCACTCTTTTGAGTTTTTTACCCAACCAGCTTTTATAGCATCTTTTCAAGCATAAAACTTTTCGACTGCATCTGCATTGATTGGTTTAGATAGTTCCTGTCCATCCATATTTTGCAAGATTAATACCCCTCCTGAAAATGCTTGTTTGACAATGTAAGGGCCTTCATAGCTTGGAACCCATTTTCCTCGTGCATCCTCTTGATTAAGGAGAATTTTCTTCAAAACCAAATCTCCTGGATAAAAATCTCTGGGGCGAACTTTCTTATTGAAAGCTTTAGCCATTCTGCTTTGGTACAACTGGCCATGACAAATAGCTGTCAATCTTTTCTCTTCTATCATGTTCAGCTGTTCATATCAAGCTTTCACCCATTCAGATTCTTCTAATTCTGCCTCTATCAGAACCCTTAATGATGGGATTTCCACTTCTATTGGAGATACAGCTTCGATTCCATACACTAATGAGAAAGGAGTTGCCCCAGTGCTTGATCGTATGTTGGTACGATATGCGTGCAAAGCATATGGCAACATTTCATGTCAATCTTTGTAGTTCACCACCATCTTGGCGACAATTTTCTTGATATTCTTGTTTGCAGCTTCGACTGCACCATTCATTTGAGGCCTATAAGGAGCTGAGTTGTAATGTTTGATTTTGAAAGTCTCAAAGAATTTCTGAACTTCAGCACCATTGAGATTAGGAGCATTATCTATGATAATTCTTTCTGGAATTCCATATCTACAGATAATGTCCCTTTTGATGAATTTGACAAACACCTTCTGTGTGATATTAGCATATGAGACAGCTTCCACCCATTTAGTGAAATAGTCTATTGCCACCAAGATGAAACGATGACCATTAGATGCCTTAGGATTAATTGGGCCGATGACATCTATTCCCCACATCGAGAAAGGCCAAGGAGAAACCATGTTATGCAATGGAAGCGGAGAAGCATTAACTCGGTCTGCATATATTTGGCATTTGTGACACCTTCGAACATAATTGATGCAGTCATTCTCCATGTTGGATCAATAATAACCACTCCTCAAAATCTTACGTGCCATCATATGCCCATTAGCATGGGTTCCACAGATCCTTTCATGTATCTCGGTCATGATCACGCGAGCTTCATGAACATCTACACACCTTAAGAGGGTGCCATCATAATTTCTCTTATAGAGAACTTCACCATTCAAGAAAAAGGCCATAGCCAGTCGACGAATTGTCTTCTTATTCACTTCATTTGATCTGACTGGGTACTCTCCTTTTTGAATATACTGCTTGATGTCATGATACCAAGGCTGGCCATCTGGCTCAATCTCCATATTGCTACAGTAAACTGGTTCATTTTGCACTTCTACATGGATAGGTTGAACGTTGGTGTTGACTTCCAATTTAGTCATTGCAGCCAAGGTTGCCAAAGCATCTGCAAATTGATTCTTGTCTCGAGTTAAGTGGGAGAATGACACCTCGTCAAATTGCTCAATTTGTCAAGACAAGTACTTCTGATAAGGCATCAATTTTGGATCCTTGGTTTGCCATTGCCCATTAACTTGATAAATGATGAGTGCAGAGTCTCCAAAGACCTTTAATTCTTTCGCTCCCAAATCAATTGCAACTTGCAAACCATTAGTGCGTGCTTCATATTCCGCAATATTATTGGTACATTCGAAATCTAATTTGATAGAAACTTGGTATTGCTTCCCATCTGGCGATACTACTACAACTCCTATTCCACACCCATTCATATTGGTGGCTCCATCAAAATACATCTTCCATATACATTCTTCTTCATGCTCCTCTTCCTCTACTGCCATCACTTCACCATCAGGGAATTCTGATATAGCTGGTTCACCATCCTCAAGAGGGTTTTCAGCACAGCAATTGCACTTCCCTTGACAGATTTTTGAGTCACATACTTGATATCAAATTCAGACAGCATCACTTGCCACTTTGACATTCTTAATGACATGTGGGGACTATCAAATATGTATTTCAATGGATCCATTCAAGAGATCAGCCAAGTGGTATAGTATAAAATGTATTGCCTTAGCCTCTTGGAGGTCCATACCAATGCACAACATGTCCTCTTAATTGCCAGGTAGCGGGATTCACAGTCATTGAATTTCTTGCTCAGATAATAAATTACCTACTCTTTCCTCCCTGACTCGTCATACTGTCCTAACATTGCTCCCATTGATATTGGTAGCACTGTAAGGTACAGTATTAAAGGACGACCTGGTGTAGGTGGAGTCAAAACTGGAGGTTCCATTAAATAAGCCTTTATTTTATCGAAGGCTTCTTGGCATTCATTATCTCATTCTCCAGGTTGATGTTTCCGCAGCAACTTGAATATAGGCTCACAAGTGCTAGTCAAATTAGCGATGAATCTAGCAATATAGTTGAGCCTTCCAAGAAAACTCCTCACTTCTTTTTCAGTTTTGGGAGTTGGCATCTCTTGTATCGCCTTCACCTTCTCTGGATCCACTTTTATTCCTTCTCTGCTAACAACAAAACCCAGTAACTTCCATGTACAAGCTCCAAAGATGCATTTGTTTGGATTCAACCTCAACTTGTATTTTCTGAGCCTTTCAAATAACTTTCGCAGGACTGCCACATGACTTTCTCCCTCTTTAGATTTAGCAACCATATCATCTACATACACTTCAATCTCCTTATGCATCATGTCATGGAAAAGTGCAACCATCGCATGCTGATACGTAGCACCAGCATTCTTTAATCCGAATGGCATAACTGTATAGCAGAATGTTCCCCATGGAGCTATGAAAGTAGTTTTTCCTTTGTCATCAACATCCATGAGGATTTGATTATATTCTGAGTAGCCATCCATAAATGAATATTGATAATTTTTTGCAGTATTGTCAACAAGGACATCAATGTGAGGGAGAGGAAAATCATCTTTTAGGCTGGCTTTATTTAGGTCTCAGTAGTCCACGCACATCCTGACATTCCCATCCTTTTTAGGCACAAGCACAATGTTAGCCACGCAATCAGTGTGTCTTGATACCTCCAAAAATCTAGCCTCTAGCTATTTAGACACCTCTTCTTTTATTTTTAATGACATTTCAGGCCTCATCCTTCTCAACTTTTGCTTTTTCAGCTTAGCTCCTGGATATAAAGGGATCTTATGTGAAGCTATTTTCGAATCCAACCCTGGCATATCACGATAAGACCATGCAAAGACATCCATGTATTTTTTGAACAATGTAATCATTTCCAATCGTTCTGGGTTTTCAACTATTTTCAGCTCTTTTTTCTCTTCTTCAGTGCCCATGTTAATCGACTCAATCACTTCATTATCTGGGCCAATTTCTTTTTTAGAATGTTCTAATAGGTTTGAGAATTGCTCGATAATTTCTCCATCCTTATCAGATTCATGATTTTCACAATCAAGTGCAGCAAGAGAGTCAATTGATAAGCTTCCAAGATCTCTTTCATGAGACAAAATTTTTAAATCCCTGGAAAGCAATTGTGTTGGGTTGGAAAAGTAAAATGAAGAGATAAATGGGAATAGCATGGAAGAACATTAATAAACGAGCTAAGAATGGTAAAAGGAATAAAAGGAAAATAAAAGAAAAAAAATAAAAGGAAACAGAAGCGAGGCAAAAAGAAGACATAAAGAAAAATTATTGGAAAATCATGCAAGTTCATTATGATATCTTGGAGTAGCATAAACAGAAGCACAAACAAATCCTTATTAATATAACCAACAATTACTTTGAAGCAACAACATCAATCACTGGTTCAAATGTCCAGTTCATCAGCATCTCATCATTGTTAGCAGCATGAGTATTGTTATACTCTTCAGACTCCTCAACATCCACCATGTTGATGATTGGACAATGGCTAGGGGAGCAGCCTTCTTCAGTTATGATTACTTCAGCTGGGTAAGAAAATGACTCTTTTAGGTGAGGGATCTGCTTCATCTTCTCATTCTGTTTCTTTTGCCTAAGAGTCATGGTCTTCATCTGCTCTTCCAATGATGCTTCATATCCTAAACCAAATCGATTATGCTTTGCTGAGATAGGTAGAGGTATTTTGATACCCTGCAATTGCAATCCCAATCCTTTGCCATGCAGATAACCATTCTTAGTCATGATGTGAGCCACTACCTGATTGACATCCTGCCTTGGGAGCTCATTTTCTTCTTGTTTTAGTGCTACAACCTCCAAATTATGCCATAAACTACTTTCCACTAACTCTACATTCTCAACATATGGCAGTGTAACTGGTTTAGATACCATGATCTCATTCTCTCCATGGATTGTAATGACTGAGCCATTCTCAATGAACTTAACCTTTTGATGCAAGGTAGAAGGAACGGCACCAACATTACTAATCCATGGTCTTCCTAGCAACATATTATAATCAAATTCAATCTCCATTACTTGGAATAATACCTCAAATCTACTTGGGCCAACTTCTAATGGCAAAACCATTTCCCCAAGAATGCTTTTCTTTGCTCCATCAAAAGCTTTCACAATCATCACTTGTGGTGAAATATCATCTTTTCTCATTGCCAAGTAGCTTAAGATTGATACTGGCAAAACATTCAATCCCAACCCTCCATCAATGAGAACTTTGGGTACTATATGGCCTCTGCATTTCAGAGTTATGTACAGTGCACGTGGGTTGGCCTGTGATACAATTTCTTCATCTGAGAATGTTATCATATTAACGCGCCTCATTGGATCAACCATATTCACTACATTTTCTAATGAGATATCAGGTTTTACATAGGCATCCTTCAAGACCCTTAGCATGGCTTTTTGATGAGACTCAGATGACAAGATTAGTGACAGCAGGGATATTCTGGCAGGAGTTTTCTTCAATTGTTCCAGTATATCATACTCACTTTGCTTCATAATTTTCAGAAACTCTTCTTCTTCATTTTCTTCTTTTCCTTTTCTCTCTACATCAGAACTTTTTTCACCATTCCTTTTGTCAACAATCTTTCCTTTTTGCTGGGCCCATAAATCCTTCCACTTCTTGTTATTCCTCTTATCTCCATAATATCATTCATCACCTCACTTGCCTGGGTCTTTGAAGTCTCCCCTACATTTTCATTCATATCCACTTTAGTCTCATAATTCCAAGGAATAGCATGTGTATCCTCATAATCAAAGGGCATCAGCTTCTTCACAATGATCACCACTTTTTTCGATTTTGGAGCTGGGTTAAGTGGCGGTACTCGGAGCACGAAACGCTCGATCACATTTACCTCTTCACAGAAATTTGACTTCTTTTTTGCCTGAATCACACCTAAGTTGAGCAATTCTTGTACTCGAGCCTTGAAATCCCAACAACTTTCTATATCATGACCAAGACCTCTGGAGTGATATATGCAGCTTGACTTTATGTTGTATTTCTCATCTTCCTTTATCGCGAGAGCAGATGCTGCTATGTTGTAACCAGCCTTATTCAAACCGAGGAAAATTTTCTCCATGGGAGTTCTAAGACTCAACACTTTCTTAATCAAAGGTTCCTCCATTTCTAAGGAATTCACACGACCTCCTCTTTCATGATTTGGGATTGGATTATTGGCAATATCAGGCTTTGATTCTTCTTGGAGGTCCAATCTCCCACAAGCGATTAATCTTTTCATTACTGTCTTAAACCCTTCACAGTCCTCAATTGAATGTCCCATAACATCCATGTGATATTTGCAAGTTAGATTCGGGTTATACCATGCTGGGAATGGTGGTTCCAATGAACGTACGGGATATGGTGATATCAAATGAGCCTCGAATAATCTTTGGAAGAGGTCAGCATTGGAAATGGATAATTTCAGAAAAGGTGGAAGGTTTGGGAATCGATTCCAATTCTGATTTTGGAAATTTGGTCATGGTGGTGTAGTGTGTAGGTAGTTTTGAGGATGCGTGGTCGGGTTATAGGTATAGGTTAGGCGAGATGGTTGGTGCGGTCTTATGTGGATGTTGTTGACTTGAGGCTGAGGGTACGAAGTGGTGCTTGTGGCTTGGTAAAAAGGGACAGAGGATTGGTATTGTGGATTTTGGAATTTTAGGTGTGTTGATGTGTATCTAGGGATAGAAGATTGCTGATCTTGTACAGGATTTATTTCAGGCTCTTTATTCTTTGATGGAAATCCTCTTTTTGTGTCTTCATAGCTTATAGGAAGTTTTCCAGCTTTAGCTAAGCTTTCAATTCTTTCACCGGCAATTATCAATTCAGAGAAATATTTATATGCTGCTCCTGCCATTGCCCCAATGTAAAGAGATCCCAAGGTCCCCAAAAAGTATGAGCACATTTCAGATGAGATAAGTGGCGGTTGTACTTGAGCAGCTAAAGCTCTCTATCTTTGGGCATACTGGTTAAAAGACTTGTCTTTCTTTTTCTGCATCGTGGTTAATTGGTCACGAGTAGGTGCCACTTCCATATTGAACTTGTACTGGCTTATGAATCGATCTGCTAATTCCCTCCAACTAGAAATCTTTGAATGGTCTAGTTGAATGTACCATTCCAAGGCAAGTCTAGTCAGGCTTTCATAGAAAAAGCTGATGAGAAATTTTTCATCCTTTGACCATATTGCCATTTTAGTACAGTAACTCTCTACGTGAAACAAAAGGTTACCAGTCCCATCATATTTTGAGAAATTCGAGACCTTGAAGTCTTTGGGGACTATCAAGTCTTTAGGAGGGCACAACTATTCAATCTCCACGTAGCCATAGGAGCTAGGACCTTGGATAGCCTTAATTTGCTCCTGAATTTTTCTCATCCATTCTTCTTTTAACTTGTCTTTCTTTGCCTCTCCATGACTATTTTCTGAGTAAAGTGGTTGCTTTTGAGTGACGACACGTGGCTGCTCCCAAGTATGGATAGCATGCCCGTATCCTTCAGTATATTCATTTTCTAGGGAACGATAGTCTTCTCCGATGGGAATTACCATTGGCATTGTTGGTGGTGGTTGTCCATGAGGATTGCTCAGCATCCTTCCCATATCATTCATTTCCTGGGCGATATTCAGAGGTGCACTTGATATCACCGGCATAGTTTCTGTGGTGGCACTTGGTTGTACACTTACTGGCATATCTCTGCTTGGATAGGCTCCCAACAGGTCAAGTGACTCTTTCATGACTCTCATCATTTCTTCCATTCTTGCTTGAGTATCAGTCATCATATTCAATTGCCCCCTTATTTCATCCACCTCCATGCTTAGGTTCCTTCCTGGTTCAACAGTGGTTACAACTGAGTGTGTCTTTTTGTAACGCCTGGGGATTGCGAAGTCGGGGAGTAATCACCGGTGCAAGGAGGTACAGACAAGGAGCGGCTCCTGGCAGACTTCAAAAGCGGAGGGGTACATGAATGAACCGATTACACACCTGAATGAGAGGGATCTTGAGACTGTATAGGTATGAGACTATACAGTTAAGGAGGGCTTATATGAATTGATTTGTACTACCTATACCAACAAGATGCATCTTCTTTTCGGTAGCCCAAACTGAAAGAACTCCAAAGTTAAGCGTGCTTAACTTGGAGCAATTTTGGGATGGGTGACCTCCTGGGAAGTTTTCCTAAGAAGCGTGCGAGTAAGGACAAAGCACGCTGAAAAGACTCGTGTTGGTTTGTGGGGGCAGTCGTTAATCCATAAAGCAGCAGGGGATGTTACAAATGGTATCAGAGCTTGCACCTCTCCCAGTACGGTGTGGTTCGGGGACGAACCAAGCGGAAGCTGGTGGGCATGTAACGCCCGGGGATTGCGAAGTCGGGCAGTGATCGCCGGTGCAAGGAGGCACGGACAAGGAGCGGCTCCTGGCAGACTTCGTAAGCGGAGGGTACATGAATGAACCGATTACACACCGAATGAGAGAGGGATCCTGAGGCTGTATAGGTATGGGACTATCTGATTAAGGAGGGCTTATATGAATTGATTTGTACTACCTATACCAACAAGATGCATCTTCTTTTCGGTAGCCCAAATTGAAAGAACTCCAAAGTTAAGCGTGCTTGACTTGGAGCAATTTTGGGATGGGTGACCTCCTGGGAAGTTTTCCCAGGAAGCGTGCGAGTGAGGACAAAGCACGCTGAAAAGACTCGTGTTGGTTTGTGGGGGCAGTCGTTAATCCATAAAGCAGCAGGGGATGTTACACTTTCCTGTTTCAGAGTTTCCTCCTCCAGCCATCTTGGTCCGAGCTCTTGTATTATAAGTACGAGTTTGATCGATTTCTGTTTTCCTCGGGTGCCCAATGGTGACAAAGTTTTACCTGTGAAAAGAATTTTATCAAAAAAAGAAAGGAAAAGTACATTGCTGTTTGTCAGAGACCTTTAATCGTGTCTAGTCTTGATGTGAGTATCTTTGATGATAACTGTTACCTAGAACGTCTCATTCAAAGGCACTAGGTCATAGAGATTGTCATGAGACCAACACAACAAGTTTCCTATCTTTAAGTATTTTTCAGTTTTTCCCCTTCTTGATTGTTTGGTCTCATGTTTGCTTCTATTTCCTAAGATACTCACAATAAGGCTTGATATAGTTCTCTAACAAACTTGCTAAAATAAAGAAGAAAAAGCAAAAAAAACATTTTGGTTTTTTTTTGTAGGAAAAAAGGGACACTTTAAGCGTGTTAGAGAATTTATGTACGAAGAATGAGTTAAAGAAGAGGTATGCTCCCTTTGTGTCCTATTTTTCAGGTAAACTGTTGAGGGTTCTATGGTCTCCTGGGCTTTCTACTTAGTATACCTCTCATCAGGTATGGGTCTATGATTTAAGGATTCTAACGGCCTCTAGAGCTAAGAGCTCATTTCAAAATGTTATCTATAACAGCAGGTGAATCGCTAGGTGTAGGACATTCCGAAAGAGTCAAACTCTAGACGAGATTTTTGCAATAACCAAATAGGACGTACATCCAATATGACTATTGCTACACAATCTCTTACCTATCTCAAGTTGCACTCAGACTCGGGTATAGGGCCCCACTCATATGTGATTAATGTGTGAGTGTTGTGTGTGAATGGAGCATACAAACCTGGAATCCTAAAACTACCCATGCCCAATACCTGCAAAATAAACAATACTAAACCAAGGTCATCTACCCTAGGGTTGTCACAAATAAATAAATAACAGAATCCGTACAAGCATAATGAAAGTAAAAGGAAGAAAAAAAAATGGGCATAAAATAAAAGTCATCTATCCTAAGGTTTTTACAAAGAAAAAAAAAACTATACAAACATGATGGTGATAAAATTCTAACAAAAGAAAAGAATAGCAATCCACTAAAAAGAAAAGAAATAAATAAATAAGACAAAAGTAAAATAACTAAAAAGAAAAGTGTGGCTATAATAATATGCATAATCAATTATTTTAGGCCTAACTCTCATGGACTATCCCCAGTGGAGTCGTGACGAGGACGGCGAAGAAAGAATTTGTTGAAAATATGGAGTCGTCACCAAGTTTATTGAAATTAGGAAAACATGGGAAAATCCATTATTTTTACAAAATGGTCTTTGGAACCAAATTCGAGTTCGGGAGTCGGTTATGCATAGAGAAGGGCAGACATTTAATCCTACGCACCCCTAGTACAACCGTCCTTATACGGTACCTATAATTGATTTGTGCAGATTATTAATAACCTTTTGAAATATTTATTTTTCCATTTTTTATTTACAAAGAAGATAAGAAAAAATGTCTCTTTAAAAAGAAATTTTGGAGCATCAAACTGTCACAATTCAGATATCCAAAATATTGAGTTAACAAGTCGTCCCGGCTAAATTAACACCTTTATTTGAAATAAAATATTTGATAAATAAGTAAAAAAAATCTTATAAATATTTACAAACAAGGAAAGAAAGAAAGAAAAAAAATTCTAGTATCTTTTTTTTTATAAAAGAAGAAAAAATATAAAATAAATACAAACGAGAATAAATATATATTTATTTTAGAGGAAATTTCGGATCATTAAGTTGCCATAGTTCAAATGTCCAAATTATTGAGTTAACAAGCCATCTCAGTTAAAGTAACATTTTTAATAGAATATTCCTCTATAAAAAAATTAGAAAATTATTTTATAAGTAAAATAAATTATGAAAATTTAATTTTGGACTTGACAGGGATCGAAATCGCCTGCTCCTATTTATCCCCTAGTGTAATAGGGAATTCAAAGTCACGTAGTTCTGTAGAAAATATTTGTTTGTTGATTGATTTTATTTTTGAAAGAAATTTTAAAATATCAAGTTGTCACAGCTAAAATATTCTTAGAATATAGAATTAACAAGCCATCGCGGCTAAATTAACTCTATAATAATTATTTTATTATTATTCTTTTTTTTGACATCACATGGACAAGAACAAAATTTTTTTAAAACTCAAAAGAGAAGAAAAAAAAAGAAATTTTTTTTTTTATCTGAGCTCAATCCCAAATAAGCATATAAAAAAAATATATAATAACCCAGCTATTTCTAAAAAAATAAAAATGCAAATCCTATAGGCCCAAAAATGATAATTCAAACAAAAAAAAAAGTCTACAAGAAACAATGGAATAAGAAAAAAACAAATCAGTAAATAGAAATAGGAATCCTAGGCACAAAGTATTTTTGTAGACATGCAACCAATTGGGATTAGGAATTCATTCGCCTTTTGGGACCAAAATAGTCTGATCTTGGTTTAGATGAAGGACTGCCACACACTTACAGCAACATAAACACACCTACATAAACGCACAAAGAGAGAGAGAGAGAGAAAAAATCAGAGAAGCAGACGAGAGAGAGAGTGCGATAGAGAGAGAAAGAAAAGGGAAGCCATGGAGGAAGAAGAAAGAGGGCCGCCGCGCGCGAAAGATAGAGTCATCGCCGTAAGGCGGGCTTGAGGGGGGTGGCGGCGTCACAGCCGGTTGGGACCTGGCAGTGGTCTTGCGACTGAGATGGAACGCAACAGAAGGGACCTGGAGCGGTTGGTCGGGGTTTGGTTCGAGGGAGGCAGATCGGGTGGCGGTGGTTCTTGCTGGGTGCTTCTGAAGCAGTGGTTCCGAGGAAGAAGAGAAGGGACGCCTTGATCTGTGTGGAGAGTCCGGCGTGAAGGAGTGCGAGTTGGAAGGAGGAGGTCCGACAAGCAGTGGTTTTCCGACGGCCGAAAGAGAAACCGGCGGCAGTATGGTCCTCTTCTTCCTCCGTCCTCTGTTTCTGATTTCTTTCTTCTTTTATTTGAAGGAAGTCTTCTGAATCTCTGATCCGGAATTGGATTTTCCAGGTATGGATCAAAATGATGATGGTGATTGGTTGGTGTCGCGGAAGGGAGAGGGGCGAGGACGGTTGTTGGCCGGCTCTTGCGGTTGGCTTTGGCAATGCAGCAGACACCGCGACGGTCCTCCTTTTTTTCAGGTTTCTGCTCCCTTTTTTTATTTTTATGAAAACTGATATTATTGTTTGATTCTGATTGAACTGGACTCCTGAACTGGACGCTTGTTGTATAAATGGACTCTTTTATTTGTTTCTGGCTGCGTATGCACTCTATATTTGGCTGAGGATATTGGAATTGTGATTTGGCTGTGGTTTTGTGATTTTTCTTCTCCATGTGCTTATTGCGAAATATTTATGGATGGAAAATGGTGATGAGATTTTTCAATGTTTGGAAAACCAATTGTCTGCCCCTGAAGCCCTCTACCCCCTCTGTCTGAATTTATACACCATTCTTTCCTCTATGGCATGTGATCTTGCAGATTTTAAGGGATATTAGTGCCTTCTTTTTTTGAAAATTTGGCTGGTATTCTTTTGGCGATTCACGCTCTTCTTGACTTCACCTTGGTTTGTTCCTTGTCTTTTGTTCAAGACATGTGTAGCTTCCCCTGTCATCTTTGACTAATGCTTTCACGCTCCTTCTCTTGTCTGTTCCTTTTTCAAAAATAATGAAATACAAGTGGCGAACAGAAACTTCTTCTTTTTTTTTTCTTTGTTTTTTAAAAAAAAAACAAAAATGGGCTCAAATGGAATGAAACGGGTTTAAGAAAAACAAATATCACCAAAAATAAAATGGGCTTGATGCTATATCACAAAAACCATAAAAGAAATAGGCTCAAAAAAAAAATTTGTTTTGTTTTTGGTACGATAAATTGAACAACAATAATTTTTGTACAATAAACCAAATGACAACCAAAAATGAAATGAAATGGGCTGACAATATTTTTTGTTTATGGGCCGAACAAAATCCGGTGTTCACAAGAGATTTATATTATAACACTTTAGTATATTATTATATATATATATTAATTGAATGAAGTGTTGTAACAGCGAATATTTGAAAAATTCGGTGATATATAATTAATCTTTCGAGGATTTGAGTAATATAATGCTAAATTTTTGAGAAGTGCAAATATATACAAATAATCATTTGACCCGTTTAATGCACAAATGATATTGAAAAACAGTTTGTTGATAATTATTGAAATGAAATAACAATTTAATTTAATTTACCTTATAGTAAATTAACTTTAAAAATAAGTTAATAGTTCAATAATTAAATAATAAATAAAATATAAATAAGTATGTACCTAAAATGAATCATTATATTTTATATTTTATTTAGAATAATATAAAAATATATTCTATAATTAATAAAAGTTATGAATAAATTTAAGAAAAAAAAGTAAATTACTCCCTGAACTTTTGGTCATGAGCAATTTAAACCTTGGATAAATGTGCAACATGAGCCCCTATACTTACCAAATAGTGCAAAGAGAACCTCCTATATAACAGACGTGAAATTGCACCATTAAATCTCCACGTGCTTCTCACGTGCATCACCAATTTGACAAAAATATCCCTTGTCTCTCAACTCACTTTCCCTCGCGTGTATCAACTAGTCTCTCAAAACACACTTATCCCCCTCGCTTGAAACCCTTTTCACGCCTCCCTCTCCCCCTCGCCTAAAATCCTTCCCATTTATCAATTACCACCGCCCACAACTTTCCCGAGAAAATTCCCACCCGAGAAATCCTTCATTCGAGAAACAAACCTATTCCATCCACTCGCTGTAACGCCCGGGGATTGCGAAGTCGGGGAGTGATCGCCGGTGCAAGGAGGCACGGACAAGGAGCGGCTCCTAGCAGACTTCGAAAGCGGAGGGGTACATGAATGAACCGATTACATACCTGAATGAGAGGGATCCTAAGACTGTATAGGTATGGGACTATACAGTTGAGGAGGGCTTATATGAATTGATTTGTACTACCTATACCAACAAGATGCATCTTCTTTTCGGTAGCCCAAACTGAAAGAACTCCACAGTTAAGCGTGCTTGACTTGGAGCAATTTTGGGATGGGTGACCTCCTGAGAAGTTTTCCTAGGAAGCGTGCGAGTGAGGACAAAGCACGCTGAAAAGACCCGTGTTGGTTTGTGGGACGATCGTCAATCCATAAAGCGGCGGGGATGTTACAAATGGTATCGAGCTGCACCTCTCCCGATGCGGTGTGGTTGGGGGCGAACCAGCGGAAGCTGGTGGGCATGTAACGCCCAGGGATTGCGAAGTCGGGGAGTGATCGCCGGTGCAAGGAGACACGAACAAGGAGCGGCTCTTGGCAGACTTTGAAAGCGGAGGGGTACATGAATGAACCGATTACATACCTGAATGAGAGGAATCCTAAGGCTGTATAGGTATGAGACTATACAGTTAAGGAGGGCTTATATGAATTGATTTGTACTACCTATACCAACAAGATGCATCTTCTTTTCGGTAGCCTAAACTGAAAAAACTCCACAGTTAAGCGTGCTTGACTTTGAGCAATTTTGAGATGGATGACTTCCTGAGAAGTTTTCCTAGGAAGCGTGTGAGTGAGGACAAAGCACGCTGAAAAGACCCGTGTTGGTTTGTGGGGACAGTCGTCAATCCATAAAGCAGCAGGGGATGTTACACTCGCTCCTCCTTAAGTTTCTACTGCTCTCTACAGAAACCAATTTATCCATTACTTTCCTCTCTCTCTATTATTTCACTAGCCAACCTTATCCTAAACGACAATGCCATTTTAACCGATCAAAACAACGACGATGCTGTCGCCGCCGCCGGAGGAAGCTGCTAGCTTGGCCAGAGCTGAACACTCATAGACATCCTCCATGAAGATGAACGACACGACAACAACAACAACGAAATGACGTCAGATCGAAAATCCCGGAAAGCATTGAACTTCATGGACAAGCTTAGGCTAAAGCTCACGCTCAATCTAAAGCCACATTACAATAACAACAATGATAACAATTACGAGTTCTCTTAGCAAGGCAATACCCACCAGCAACAAAAGGACATCGTTTCCACAGAGCTTGAGATCGCGGCAGAGGTTTCGGGAGTTTCGGTTGTGGGACTGGTGGGCGTTTCGCTGATGGATTTGTTGGAAGAAACGGAGGTGGAGACGGGGATCGAGGTTTCGAGTTACAGAATGAGCGATGCTGATTGTGAAGAAGGTGTGAATGAATGTGAAGGGGGAGAGAACGATGAGGAGGGAGATGAAGGAGTGGGTGCGGTGGAGCATGCTCCAGGGAGGTTTCAGGCAAGAGGGATGAGTGTGTTTTGAGATATTGGTTAATGCCCGTGAGGGAAAGTGAGTTGAGAGACAAAAGAGTATTTTTGTCAAATTGGTGATGCATGTGAATGCTTAACGATGGAAGTTAACATCTATTACATAGAAGGTCCTCTTTATACTATCTGGTAAGTACATAGAGTCGTGTTACATATTTTTAAAACTCAGGATCTAAATTATACATGACAAAAGTTCACAGGGCTAATTTGATTTTTTTCCCTAAATTTAATTTACATTATTTCAGTTACCACTTCTTTCCTCTTACATTCTTTTGGTAAATTAAATTTATATATAGATTTAAATGAGAAAGAAGTATAATTCATCATCAGCTAGATTATTTATTGACTTAATAAATAATAGAAGGATAAATTGTGGAATTGAAGTCTTTTTTTAAAAAAAAATAATGTCGAAATACCAAACGCTTTTTATTCTATCGATAAATTGATACTTATTCATTATGAATTATAAAAATAAAAATGGAAATATCAATAACATATCCTAATAACAATAACTATAAATACATCGATTATAAACACCAATGTCATTTAACAAATTTTAAACACCATTTGGTTCATTTAGAAAAATGAAAATATTGACCTTGCAAAAACATCATAATAGTGAGCGATATCATCAAACTCTTTAAATATATGACAATCATAACTCTTCATTACCAAAAACTTCCCTTGTTCAATACTCATGCATCTACTTAGTTTGACATACAACCATCGGTAATCTTCAACAGTTGCACCCACCCACACAATGATTGCTTTTGCACCATATTTAGTGTGTAATTGGCCAGCTTACACACATGCATGGCCATCCCTTAATTTATGTAAACTCAACTCAAGCAACCTGTAGTACTTAGTCAAATCCAACATTGTCTCTTGATGTCTTTGTTTCTATCAATGTCCATCATAGTGTTCACGATGGTGTCAAACACATTTTCTTTTCAACATGTATTGCATCAATACAACTACAAACCATGTTATCCCCTAATAGGACAACTCCCAATATATATTTTGTTTGGTCCAATTATGCTATACCCTATATCCTGACAATCTTATGAATTTACCCTCTTCAACTATCTTTGAGAGACTTCTTAATCTTTTCCAAACTTGGTTGCCTCTTAGTTTGACTAGAGACTCATCATCCTCAGTTATACTCTTTCTAAATCCATACCTATTATGTCTACATTGATAGTTAAAGCCCAAAAACCTTCTGTAAGAATCAAACCATGAAAATTTTCCACCAAATTAATTTCAATATCTCCAAGCATACGCTATCCACAACTGCAGAGAAACTCAATGAGCTCAAACCTCAAGACCTATGGCATCATCTGAAGACACAAAAATAAAAAAAAGGGTTACAAACTCAAGTTACTTAGTAAGGATTATAAAATATAATAAGTGTCATCATTATTATCCTCGGCCACTTCATTTTGGTATAAAAAGAGGAGAACATGCATCAATTCATTTTACAAGTTGGAAAACTATAATCTGGGCATTTTTTTTTAAGTCTAATCTTTGGGTCATTGTGCAACATAAATATAATGAATGCATGCTCATGCTTTTAAACAATTTGAAACATAAAGCACATCATGGCACAAATTCTCATAGCTTTCTTTTCTATTCTATTAGGTGACTTAGGCTTACATTTGGCTCACCACCCTTGATCTCTCTCTTCTCTTCTCTAATTATTTATCCTAGGCTAAGTGCTCACATATATTAGTCCTTACTAGTTTAAAATAAATAGAAAGGGTAGGGGGTGGATCTGGATCACTTTCATTTCCTAGCACATGGTCGGGAACCAAAGGGTCATATCCAGTGTCTTAATTCAAATGTCACCAAAGATTATATTGAATGCACATGCGCATATCTTAGTCATCATATCATCATATTCATTATCAAGAATTACACTCATTGTGTTTTGATTTTCCTATGAATTTGCTGAGTGAATTCTCTAACAACTTTCAAAAGAGGATAAAAATCAAATACAACATAGAGAAGATGTTTTTCTTGAAGTTAAGAGATAGAAATTTCGTTCTTATAGAAAGAAAGAAAGAAGAATAGAGAAAATATTTTAGTAGCATTTGAGTATTTTTCTCATATTCTCAACTTCTCGCAATCCTGCCATATATATAGACATCTCAAGGAGAATGTTGTGAAATAGAGCAAAGACCCATAAGATAAAATATTTTCATTGATCTTACACTTTAGCAGGATAAGACAGAAATTTTTCTTTATCATACATAGGATCAGCAGAAAACATGCTACACTCAACTAGCTATGCTCTATAGAGATGCACCTTTGTCAGATCAAGCTATTTTCAAAGTTAGCTTCTTGAGCAAGTTTCTAGTCGCAAGAATGACTAAAGCTATTATGCAAGAGTGAAGCTTTTCTTATATGGTCTTCCTTCTAATGCAAGACCTTAGAGAAAGTGATTAAGAGCTTTTGTTTCCTTTTTACCTACATTCCTTTTGATGAAAATATTATTTCTATCATCATGTCTTCTTTTCTCAAGGAACTTGCTTTTTCTGGTGCCGCAAATGATCTTTTTGGTAGAAAGTGAACTTTTCGATGGATCAACTTTTACCTTTCTGAAGATGAGTTGGCATGTGTCCTGAGAAATTTATTTATTTAAACATGTTTTCTTATAACTGTGGTCATATTAGATCAGAAGCACAACACAAAAAGAAAAAGAAAATTCTTAGAAAAAAGAGCCCTTATCCTTATCAATGCTATGTATATGTGTGACACAACACTAGATAAAACAATAATCTTTACAAAATCATCTTTTAAGGGATTAGTTGGTGTCATTAAAACACACAGCTACATCCATAAACTTGCAAAGCCAAGAATACGCCTTCTAAAGAATATTGGAGCGTACAAGGATGAAGCAGGGCTTCTTGAACTCCTCACCTTTGTCATGCCAAACCCAGAGCTTGCCACCTCCACCACAATCAGAGACACGGCCTCATTACTCTCCACTTACACCCACTTTGGGGACCTTGTCAAGCCAGGCATCTCGTCTGGGACGACCAGCTCTGAAATAGGATCAATCTTCGAACCTCTGGCTGCCCCGACCACCTCTTGAGTGGTCTTATTGCTCTTCTCTTTATTTTGACCATCACACCAAACTTGGCCCCTCCACCATCTCTTTTTCAGCTCTTGGAAAAAAAAAAGTCCTTGCAAAAGAATAAACAAGCACATGATTACTCAACAAATTAGAAATCATGAAAAGTCGATCTTAAGCACAAAGAGAAGCAGACACACTCATGGAAATGCTCTCATAAACGAGTAGGCTCGTCAGCCTGCAACACCAGGTCCACACAACAGATTCCCTATAACTCCAGGACGGCCATTTCACACTAAATCTTCTAGTTTATTCAAATTTGCCACTAGAATATGAACCTAGATGGCCCATCTGGATTTCGAAAATGTGTAAACACCGTTGCACCCGACTTCACCTTAAATAACAGCCCTCTACATGATGAGTCTTCTTCTTGTATGATGACCCAAAGGCTTACAATAATCTCTTCCTTCGAAACCCGATAACGGACACTGACCACTCCCCCAATTGCCCGTGACACGGAAATAATAATAGAAGAGGCGTGGGGAAGGCTTGAACCTCAGCTCCTGATAGAGAACATCAAAGCATCGGATGAAGGCCCAATTGTTAGGATATATTTGAACAATAGCCACACAGTTGTAGCTAGGACGCTAAACAGCATTTGGAAACACCTCAATTCTATAAAGAAATTGAATTGAATTTGCGAGTTTGAAAACAATTTAAGTGAAAGAATTGAATTTTCATAGAAATTAAAATCTAAGAAAATTAAGAAATTGAAATCAGATACAAATGAGTGTAATTTTGTATGAGAATTGAATTCCAACAGATGAAAATACCAAAATAATCGTACTTAAATATGATGTTTTGTTCTTAACCTATTAATGAAGGATAAAATAGTAAAAATAATTAAATTCATTTATTTTTAAACCCATTTCAAATCAATAAATTGAATTTAATTCTTTCATTTACTGACTCATTCTAAACATAAGAATCAATTCAATTTCATCTTGTTAAAAGTTTTCAAACTTCCTGCAACAAAGAGTGCCGTTATTCATTCGCAGTGCATCAACTCAATACTAGACCACTATTTGTATCCACCGTCCAAGTGATGGGATTTTTATTTTAACATTTTTTTTCTTCCTTTATTTCACCATATCCAAAAGTGTGTCTAATGCATTGGGTCAATTATGTGAGACAGCTTTATTGTTTTGTACATGTCTTTCTTGGGCGTGCACAAAGAAATTTAGTAAACTATTTTATCAGCTAGGAAGCAATGATCTAAACAGTCACTTAGTCAAAGTGCCATAATTGATGAGCAGTATTATTTTAAAATAGACCTCTGTGTATACTTGTCTATAGATCTTAGGCTTCATTTTCAGTAGTAACTGGCTCTGGAATTATGTACTCAATATTTGTTTAAGTCACAAAGACACCAAGAACACGGAGGAAAAGAGTAATAATTCTTTCATCAACTCACCCACTTTTCTTTAGATTTCTAGGATTAGATTCTCTTTTCCTTTGTTTCATGTTCATTTTCATATGTTCTTTATTTCTTGTCTGTTGTACTCAAGCACCTACTGTTGTAAGTTTTATGCCGAAATCAAAGTCAAAGTTACTTATTCAAAGTTGCTCGTTATCACTATGTTCACATGGAAAAACAAGATAATCTAGCAACTTGAATTCTGGTTTGTGTTGCCATTATCGACATCGAGTTGATGGAAAATACCCTTGACATTTAATTGTTAAAAAATTCATAAAGAGGAATTGCATTCGTTCTCCAAATTGAGACTGCAAACCAAAGTTTGTTGAGTTTGATTTGTTATATATATACACACATATATGCACACTAGTCGTTTGACATGTATTAGGCACGAGACGAAAATAAAAAATAATATATATATATATATATAAAATAAATTATATTCTGAAAGGGAAGAAGTATTTTGCATATTTATGTTTTACATATTAAAATATTTTTTAAATTTTTTTATTTTTAAAATTATTTTAATAAACCCAAAAATACCTTGTGAGTATTCAAATCCTCGTGAGAGATAAGAAATAGGAACTAGTGACGGAATGAGGATGGGGACTAGGAACAAAATTCTAAACAGAGATAGGATACATAAGCCGTATCCCTCTCTCATAGATACCCATTGTCATCCATATTAATGATATATGATATTGTAAATATATTCACTTATTTTATTTCACTATTTATCAATTTCAACTATTGAAATGTGTAAAATTTTCATAAAATGGACTTTTTATTGTTTATTAAAGGTCATCTATCAAGATTTTCTTAATTTTATAAATATGATATTCAAAATAAAATATAAAATAGGATGACTCATTTCAAATCCATACTTATTTATATTTTATTTATTTATTTAATTATTTAACTGTTACCTTATTTTTAGAATAAGTTATATACTCAAATTTTTATAAGGTATATTTAAATGAATTATTATTTATTTTTAATAAAAGTCGATAAGATATTTTTATTATCTTTGCCTGCACAGGATAAACGATTAATATGTAAATATATAAACAACCATGGCCAATGTTCGGTGGATTGGTCTAATGTTTTCAGCCGATCATGCATTCGTATTAAGGGGTGGGCTCCTGATGACTGAGATAGTCAACTCGACGATGGGGAAAGAGGACAAATCTTCTCCGGAGAAACAGTGAACTTCACAGACTTAATCAACAACGAGTAATGTTCATCAGTCAACGACGACCCAATGCTTAGTTGTACTAAAATCAACTTTCAGTGTTTAATTTCGTGGAAGGGTGTCACGGAAAAATTCATTCCCTTTTCGATCTCCGTTTATAAATTCGTTTGCCACGGAGCGCATCCCAACACATGGTAGAACAAGGCAAAAAAAAAAAAAAGAATGTCACTACCAACAACAGCTATGAGGAATGGGTATGAAGCACATGATGGAATTGGATCAACTCATGGCCAATTCACAAGGAATCAGAACAGTCGAGAGAATCGGATGGAAGAGATGCGTGGTTCCCTAATGATTGTAGCCACTGTTATTGCAACCCTGACTTTCCAAATTGCCATAAACCCACCAGGGGGTGTTTGGCAATCAGACACAGATAGCCAACAGGGTTGTGCTGCAAACACAACGTGCAAAGCTGGTACTTCTGTGCTAGCATTTGGTGACAGCGACCAAAAGATAAAATATGAGGCGTTCATACTGTTATGCACCATATCTTTCTCAGCATCCCAGACCATAATCCTTTTCCTGATTACTGGATTTCCCCTCCGTAACTGGTACGTCATGTGGTTTTTCATAATAACTATGTGCGTCTCTGTAATTTGCTTAGCAGGGGCCTATATAATTGGGATTTGGATGGTCATGAGCCCACTTGACAAAATACTTTCTCGCATTACCCTGTATTATGCACTATTCTGGGGGGGCATGGTTGCTTTGCTATGTCTGGGACTCTTGTTCCGCTCTGTGTTTTGGCTAGTGAAGAAGCTTTGCCGCCTTTTTTGTTGTCGCTGCTGAAGTACTGATCGTGAAGCAGTTCCTTAGGTTCTTCATGTCAAGTCATGTGCAGAATCTGGAAGCGTTGTGAGTTGATGCATGTGAAATTGTTGTTGATTGTGTCTTCCTGAAGCCGAAAGTTTAGGTTAGTCAACTTGCTAGCAGTTATCAACAACTGTGAATCTAAATGTTGATAGTTACAAGTTAGAGGAATTTTAGTCGATTTAATAATCAGTGCTGTATGGGGTCCAAGCAAATAAATCCCTAGCTGAAGAGATGTGCTCATTTTGGTTCCTTTATATCTGTAGCTGAATTGAATTGAGCCTGCGCTGAATATAGTAGCTCAGAAATAACAACGGCTTTTGTTACGAGATATCTTTGGTTAGTAAGAAAATGGAAGAATGTATCTCTTATCATAATTACTGGTATGTTGAAGCATGAGTTGACTTCTTTATCATGATGAAAGCTTACAAAATCTGATTGGAATTAAGCTGTCTATTTTCTATATATATTTTTCGAGTAAAGCGTGATTTTGATCCCTGAAATTGTAAGTTTGCTTCAGTTTAGTCCTTGAAATTTCAAACTTAACTCTTTAGTCTCTAAAATTACATTCTGTAGGTCACGTTAGTCTTGGTTAAATAACCGTCAGTTAACCGTTACATTTTGCTGACATGGCACGTTAAATGACACATGGCATGTCACGTATGGATGACGTGTCATGTTGATCCCATGTGGCATACCACATGGCATGCTGACGTGACATAAGATGAAAATAGGTTCAGATTAGTCCTTTAAATTTTAAATGTGTCAAAATAGTTTCTAAAATTTTTTAAAATGTATCAAAAAAGTCTCAAATCCCAAATTTCTCTCCTTTTGGTTCATAAAATCTAAATTCTCGATGATTCTTAAACCCACTTATTTTTCTCTCATTTTCACACCTTATTTAAATAATCCAAATTTTTAAATATTTTATATATAATTAAGAGTTTGATTAGTCCAAATTTGAAATCTTTTATATTTAGCTAATATAATTAATTTATTAACTATTACATTACATTTCTTAAGATAAAATGGGTATTAAAATATTAAAAATAGGATTCAAAAGAGACATTATATTATCAAACGTGAATGGAGTTTATGAAGGATCTCTTTGGAATATTTTAGTTGTAATTTGGGAAGGAATTTGGTATCAAAAGAATCTATTATAACAATAAAAAAAAAAATCTACCTTCATATCAAATGTACTTGCAACTATCTCAAATATGAGAGCTTTAGTCGAGCTCTAGTAGAGAATTGTGTCTCTTATTCCATCTCAATGATAGTGGGTCATAGGTGTCACGACCTGACCTGGACCTATGATCGGCACTTGGGGAATCCTCATTTCCATATAAGCCTCTTGACCTCTAAGTCTCTCTATATGCATAAAATAATATACCTTTCATTCTAAATCATAACTTTCCCAAAAACTCTGTATAAACTATATATCTGGAATTATAAAACTGAACTACTTGATATATGAAGCTTTGAAGAACTCTTAATCATACTCTGAAAATCCATTCAACGTGTGAACGAAATTATAAGTAAATCTATAGTTTATTATATAAACTTTAATTAAATTCTACAATTTTAAATCCTTACTTGTGAGTTGAAGGCAGATACATAACTTTTCAAATACTGAAACCAAATACATAATCTGAAAATAATGCATGGTTTGGATCCTGCCTGTACATCTGCTAGAGCATTATACTCTAACGAGACTCTAACTAGGCCTTACTTCAAAGTAAGACTCACCACTGAGAATGGCAACGTCTGTCAAACTGTAAGCTGAGCAATGTCTGCACCTGCAACTACGAGGAGGAAGGGAGAGGGGTGAGTCAACGGACTCAGTGAGTGAGCTTTCACCCATTACCCACATGGGACAACCAAGGAATATACATATAATATCATGCATGCAACAATCATAAATCATTTGATATTCATATGCATAATCTCATTGAAAATATATCTCTGTATTAATAAATTTATAAGAAAACATTTCTAAGTTCTTACTCCAACAAAAAAATCATCTCTCATATATATAATATCTCTTAAATCAAATATTCTAAAAAGAACATCAATAATTCCTGAAAATATAATTAACAATATTCTAATAGAGAAACATGGATACCTGTCCAATTATGCATGTCAACCATGACATAACCAATCTCCTACGGGTGCCAGACACGGGCTCCACCCTCCGCCTCTATTGGGTGCTAGACACGGGCTCCACCCTCAAGACTTTGTTCCTTTCCCCCAGACACGGGCACAGGAAAGAACATGTGTTTTTTGTTTTCTAAGATTGTCCCTAAGGACAACTTGGTATCAAGGTTAATGATCGGGGTTCAGCCATTAACTCACTGTTTGTTTCTCTATGGCTACCGTCTAGTCTCTAATTCAATAAACATATTATTTTCTCTAAATCTCTATTACATACTCTAATTTGGGTATCAAACGCTTTCATACATAAATACTCCATTCCTTGAAATCATCAAGATAACTCATAAAATTTTTAGATATAATCATAATCATATTCTATTTGTTTGTAAAACTATTTAAATATGAAAACTCTTGTAACTCTAAAAGTTCTGAACTCATATAACTCTAGCAACTTGACTTTAGCATAATTGTGACTGTGAAATCATGCCCAAGGGATCACCCGCTTGCAGGCATCCTGATTTCAAGCTCACAAAATAGGTATCTGACAGTCACTATGAATTATGCTGAATTCCATGGTGTTGGAATACCACAAGGACTGAATTTCTAAAATCTCATTCTCATGATAACCTCTTTTATAGCTTAATAACTCTAATATCAACTTTGAAATGGAAAAGGGGTTCGTAATCATGAAAACTTTGGCGTTATAATAACATCTCTATTCATGAAGCTAAATCATTCTTTGTTTGACACTTTGTCGAAATATCATAACGGATACTCTAAAATCGCATTTCGAAATCTCTAGTCTTGAAGCGTAAATATATCGTAAACTCTTGAAATATGTTGGATAAACTAACAACTTGTAAAATCATCTATTCTTGTAAGAAATCTTTTCATTAATATGTATAAAACCTTTTTCATGGCACTCTATACATCAATCATAGTCCCATGGTTTTCTAAACACATAATCCATGCTCTTTGAAAAATCATGCTCTTTGTCTAGCTTTGTAATACTTGTAAAATCACATATACATAATCATAATTTTATCTCTAATGTCATATTTGACAACCATCATGCATAAAACATAGCTATAATGAGAAAACTAAGGCTATGAGATCAAACCCACTCACCGTTTGGAGCCGGGAGTATGTGGGACCTCTGAAGCATGGAATGGTATCAACAACTGCCACATAGCAATATAGACTCAAGATTAGTCTCCGTTAATCTTTAAACAACTCTAATCTAGCTCTAACAACATTGGGGGAACATCCCCACATGACAACAATGGAGAAAAACAACAACCCAAATCAATAACATAAAAGAACGGGAAGAACGGAGACAGAATCTATCAACATAAACATACCTTGATGATTTGGGGGAGCTAGACTTGAATAACATTGAGAAAAGTGGTGAGAGGAAGGTTTGGGAGTGAAGAGAATTCAGATTTTGAGGAAGAAATCCTAAGGGGAGGGTTTATAAAGGGGTTGGGGGTCTCACTTATGCGAAACGATGCATTTTGCACTATTCGTGCACTGTTCACACCGCTATAGCGGTCCTGCCATTACTTATGACTGCTATAGCAGTCCTGCCATTACTTATGACCGCTATAGTGGTCTTGGACCACTATAGCGATCCCCAGAGGACCAAAACACACGCTGCACCACTCCTTTGACAGCTATAGTAGTTCCCTGATGCCCCAAAACCCACAGTCACCCCACTGTGACCGCTATAGTAGTCTTGGACTGCTATAGCGGTGACAGTTCACCACATCACTTGCACTAAGGGTCCTTTTGACCTCCCGAGGCCTTCCCAGCAACACGGGTGGGTCCTAAGGGACCTTGGGGTAGTACGAAACTTATCCACCGCCACGTATACCTGAGGCATCACAATAAGGAATGATTGCTTCTTGGGAATATTGATGCGAATAAAGCAAACACAATGATACCAATTTATAATATAACATTAATGATTACTTTCCCCTAAATTCCTTCCCAAATTGCAACTAAAATATTCCAAAGAAGCCCTAGATAAACTCTATCCGTGCTTGATAATATAATGTTTCCCTTGAATCCTATTTTTAATATTTTAAAACCCATTTTATTCCAAGAAATGTAATATAATATCTAATAAATTGATTATGTTAGCTAAACATAGAGGGTCTCAAGTTTGTCCTAATCAAGCTCTTAATTATATTTAGGATATTTAAAAACTTGGATTATTTAAATAAGATATGAAAATGAGAGAGAAATAGGTGAATTTAAAAATTATTGAGAATTTAGATTTTATGAACTAAAAGAGGAAAATTTGGGATTTGGGACTTTTTTGACACATTTTAGAAAATTTCAGGGATTATTTTCATACATTTAAAATTTTAGGAACTAATTTGAACCAATTTTAATTTGATGCCACGTTGTATGCCACGTGAGATCAACATGACACGTTATCGACACGTGGTATGCCATGTGTCACTTAACGTGCCATGTTAGCAAAATATAATGATTGATTGATGGTTGTTTGACTAGGGACTAAGGACCTAAAGAATACAATTTCAGAGGCTAAAGAGTTAATTTTGAAATTTCAAGGACTAAAATGAAGCATGCTTACAATTTCAGGGACCAAAGTGAAACTTTACATTTTTCCTTTTTAAAAGTTAAATCCAGAGCTAAATTCATGCTAGATCGTATAATAGCTTAGAAATAATGGAGTGGCTATTGTCATTCCATATATTCACTCCTTTGTATTTATTGTCACTCTACTTTTAATGTTTTTAGTTTAAAATTCCTAAAATACCATTAATGAAAAGTTTTGTTAAATTCTTTTCTAACCACTTTCATATTTGTTAGAGCACAAAAGTATTAGTTTTCCAAGAATGGATGTTGGTTGCAAAAAAACCAGTCTAGGAAGATAAAAATTAGCCTACTGCTAAGTATTTTGTTGATGAATGTGTGGCTAGTGATAACAGTCACGTGAAGCGTATAGTTTATGAAAGATCAGCTTGAAAAGCCCTCAGAAGGCTGAAATCCTCATCACGTCTTTAGGTGGTCGAATGCTAGGCTGTAGTTCTCAGAATGACTATTAATGCATATTGATGAAAAGCTTAGGACGAAAGGTTTGCCATGGCAACCTAGGTTTACATGGTTAAGGTTGTTTTGGTCTTGAAAAGAGGCTATTTTGCTACTATTTTGGTCATTTTTTTAATTTTATTATATTAAAGTTAGTCAAATACTAATTAAGATATTTCTTAAGACGTTGAGGATGTTTATCTACCTATATCCAATGTCCCTAAAGCTTGAAGGCTAACAATAGCTAGCCTTGGCTGAACATCCGTTTGTAGGTGGAAATGCACACAAGAAAGAGGGTTGAATCGTGCATAGCTTTTTTTTCACATTTTCTAAAACTTCTGAAAACAATTATTATCAAGTGTAAAACTTGTAGTACAGCAGAAACATAGTTAGTAACTTCAGAAAATAGATTTCTGAAACTTGTTAAATAAAACGTTCATTATTAAAAAATGAAAACAATAGGATAATGAGAAAAATATAACAACATATGGATAATAATAAAACACAACAGATAAAATATGCAGGAGATCATATAGAGAGAGAAGACACAGAGGTCTTATACTAGTTTGGCCAAACTGCCTACATCTAGTACTCAACAATAGTTGCAGTTCCATTCAAAATAGCTTTCTCAACCTGAGAGTGTAAACAGGATAGTCTTTACATTAGCCTTCCCAAACTCTCACTTGTGTCAGCAGACAAACTCAGAAGCTGTCACAAGTTAAGTATTCTTTTACCAATCTCTCCAAGCTAACCTGAATAGTATTGTACTAGCCTTTCCAAGCTAACATGAGTGGTATTGTACTAGCCTCTGTCAAATAAAGACTTCATTGAGAATGGTAACTTCTTCACGTAGGTTTATTCTCAGTGTTTTTCTTAATGCTATTTTTCTAGAGGCGAAAAATCTCTCATAGTGATCCTGCATGCCAGCATCATAAAAAATGTGAGTGGATGCTTTTCACTGAGGTAGATTGAGCTACACATTTTTCTTTTGCACTATTGCAGTGGAATATAGGTGAGTTTGAGAGGAAGAGGTTTGAAAGAAAGATTCTTGAAGAAGGTTAAAGAAGAGGAAAGAAGGGGTTTAGAGGTAAAGATAAGTAGTTAAAGATGTAGTGATGAGGATTTGAAAAGAAATAGATATGGAGAGGAAGACAATTGAGATTTCAGAGTGATAGATGAGAAGATGAAACGGTTAAGGGTTTGAAAAAGAAAGGTAAAGGTAAAAGAGGTGACTTATTCAAGAAGATACTGGCAAAAAAAAAAAAAAGATATGTGAGACGTGGCAGTTTGAAGGATGTGATGTGACTGAAGGTGGAACGACATGGGAGAGAAAAACTCTGTAAGGGTGGGGCAAAAATCCCACATTTTCATCTTTCTTTCAAAAAAAGGAGTTTTTTTTATCTATTCATATCACTTTTTGAAGAAGTTACTTTTTGAACCTTCATAATTACCTTTTTGACCCACTGAAGAACCTTCAAAACTCATTACAGACTTATCTTTCTCTTCTAGATTTTATGTTCCCATATAATCATCATTTTCTGATCCTCAAATTCTTCTTTCTGAGTAGCCAAACTTTTTTTTTTGAACACTCTGTCTTCTTTTTGATCTTGCAAACTAATAAATTATTCCCCATAGAGATCTGTGGTCTTTCAAACTGGTATATGAACCTGTTGATATTCTTGATCTTGCAAATTGCGCTTCTGATGTTCTTGCAAATTGACATAAAGTATCTTCAAGAATATACCTTTTTTTGACAACTTTGCTAGATCTTCAGAAGGGAGTTATGAAGAGGGAATTCCCAGACATGTTTCATGCATGAATGTTATTGCAGGTGTGAAAACATTTAGAAAAGGAAAAGGCCTTTTGAAAAACTTAAAAACACTCGAGATCTTTAGGAATAGATATCATGAATACTTCTTGAAATAGGAATTCAGTAAACATATCTATTTACTCAACATCTCTATTTTAAACAAGGTAACAGAAAGAAAGGATTTCGCAAGAGAAGCTAGGATTCAGAGGCTGAACAGATTCTTGATAATATAAATAGCACAGTATTATCTTAGAAGATAGGAAGGCGAATTACCTTAAGAAATAGTCTTTCAGCTGATTTCTTATCTACAACATCTGGGTGTAAAGATTATAACGTCACTTGTGCTTTTCCTTTTAGCCCTTGTGCATCCATGCTTGTATTAATGATGTCAGCTTTATCTAGATAATCCTTGAGCTTCCTCTTAGTACAAATGATGATGTTTCAAACATGATGTGCAAACTTTGCCTTTCTTTTGAGCTTAGTCAACATATTCAGCATAGCTTCCACCCATCTTTGACAATTCAAAGCTTTTTCAACATATTTAAATGCAAAGGTGGTGATGAAAGCATAATTGATAAATAAGCAGGGGATGACTTGGTTCTTATACCCTTGGGAGCAAGAGATGGCTATATTTAAAACAGAACTTTCATGAGGTTATTGTACATTCAGATCCTTCAGTTTCTATGTCATCTTCATAAAGCTCATACTGTATTTGAAAACGATTACTTTTTGATCATCTTAGTTTGAGCATACTTTCTGAAGTGTTGAAGTTCTGGAGCTCACTTTTCTAAAGCTTTGGCTTTCATCTGCTAGCTTTATGGAGTTTCCTTTAGATAAATATTCTCATGGCTTTCTTCCAGATTATCAAGATTATCAGCAAAGTCTTCCTTTAGCTTTATATCATCATCATACTTGAGAGATTCTTGAAAAGATTATCTTTAGGGATTTATGATAACACTCAAGTTCATAGCATGATAATTGGAATGATCATCATCAGTATGCTTCTTGAAGTCTCAATGAGAGAGAGTTTTCAGATAAACCTGCAAGAAGAAATTTTGATTTTAGTACCCAGATTTACATGGGTCTTTTTTGGTTTTCTTTAAATAAAGATATTTTTCCAACCTTTCTCAGGAATTATTCATTGTAAAGGTATCTCTTTATACATCTCGAAGAACAGAAACAAAGGATATATATATATATATATATATAATAGATGAAGTTGCATAGATTATTCTCTTCCTATTTCCTCTGTATATCTCAGTCCAGTTTTCTGAAACTATAGATGCTGACCATTTTCACAAAAACATAGTTTTTGAAATATGTCAAATAAGAATAGGTCAAATCTTTGGATGCCATGAGGCCCTTTCAAGGATTCAGAAATTTTTTTTGACATTTTCATATAACCTTTTTGGAGGCTTCAGAAATATGTAACTTGAGAAGAATAAATTCTCCTTGGAGTATGTCTTTTTTCCAACTTTCCAGCTTTAGGCTTGACCTTCTCAAGTCTTCATGGCAAGTATATGAATTCTTTCACTGATTTGAGATATATAGAAGAATAGGCTTGATAACACTGTAGCGGCTTATCATATGAAGCAGATATGATATTATAATGAGTGTGCGATTGAAAGACATTTACCTCACTCATCTCTATTAATGTTCTTTAGTTATGAAGCACAGAATGGCAGCAAGTTTTACCACATTAAGACTTCCTGGCAAAACTTTCTAGATGTCTAGCATATTCTTCTTCTTTGAATAGGGATATGATGATTAACCTTTAACCTCATGCATAGTGTCTATCTTTACTGCTATAAGCAGATTTTCTTTCTCAAGATGATCTTTGTCCTGGTTTGCCATTCATGAGATTGATGTCTTTTGTATTAGTCATTTTATACTTTTGACTCATTCCTCAGACAGAGATCTCATCTCCATATTCAATCTTAGATATTTATATCGGATCATTCTTCTTTAAAAGAAGTTTGAGCAATTTTCATTGCTTCAACGTTGCAAATCATCTGATATGTCAACCTTAGGATCAAAGACATGTTGATACAGTTTCAGATCCTCAAACATCATGTACAGTCTCTTTCATATAGTCTTTCATATGTAACGAGCAATACACAGGTAGCATATACAACTTTAGCTTAGGGCATATAAGAACAGAGACTTGACTTGGTGGAACAACTGAATTTTCATCTTTGTAAAATTCTTGTCAACAAGTCTCTCTAGAATCCCTTTCATCATTTGAATAAGCTGTGCCAGAACCTAGAGTCTTATCAACAAAAGATGATAAGATGATAGATTGATCTTGTGAAGAGTATGTAAGACATTCTGTCCCTCAGATCTTTGTCCTCTACAATCGTTGGATTGCTCAACCTCTCAGAGGCCTTAGCTCTGATACCATTTTTAGGTAGAAATGCGCACGAGAAGAGGAGTTGAATCATGCATAGCTTCTTTTTCACATTTTTTAAAACTTCTAAAAATAATTACTATCAAGTGTAAAACATGTAATGCAGTTGAAACATAGTAGCTTCAAAAAGTAGATTTCTAAAATTTGTTAAATAAAACGTTCATTATTAAAAAAAACCCCTTAGAAGCCTTGCTCTGATACCATTTTTAGGTAGAAATACGCATGAGAAGAATGGTTGAATCATGCAAAGCTTTTTTCTTTCATTTTCTAAAACTTTTGGAAACAATTACTATCAAGTGTAAAACTTGTAGTGTAGTGGAAACATAGTTAGTAGCTTCAGAAAGTAGATTTCTGAAATTTGTTAAATAAAACATTCATTATTAAAAAAAAGGATAACGAGGAAAATATAACAACATATGAATAATAATAAAACACAGCAAATAAAATATGAAGGAGATCAGATAGAGAGAGAAGACATAGAGGTTTTAGTTCGGCCAAACTGCCTATATCCAGTACTCAACAACAGTTAAGGTTCCATTCAAAACATCTTTCTCAACCTGAGAAAGTAAACATGATAGTCTTTATATTAGCCTTCCCAAACTCTCACTTGTGTTAGCAGACAAACTTAGAAACTGTCATAAGTTGAGTATTCTTTTACTAGCCTCTCCAGGTTAACCCATGTAGTATTGTACTAGCCTCTCCAAGCTAATCCGTGATCGGTAGCAACCTCTATAGTCATGTTGAAAACTGTCTTGACGCTAGCCTCTCCAAGTCCAAACTGTGATCACTAGCAACCTCTACTATCACGTTGAAAATAGTCTTTAACTAGGCTTTCCAAGCTAAACCGTGAGTAGTAGCAGCCTCTATTATTGTGTTGCAAGTAGTTTTATGGTAGCCTCTCCAAGCTATCTTATAGCGGTCACTATCAGATCGAGGATAAAAAGGTTAAGTGTTTGGGTTGCCACTCAAACTAACCTATACTCAAGTTTCCTAAACATATACATGAAGAATTCTTGGGAAAACTTGAATGACTTCCTTCTATTACTTCTTCACTAGGAAGAGCATAAGTCTAACTAAAAATGTAGAAGGAAGATTTTCTTACACTTCAAGGATAAAACTGATTACATGATAGATACTGAATAGTCCAAGAAGTGGGAAGAGATTTTTAATTTGTAGAATTTCCTTTCTTGAATCTTCAAAATCTCTCACATTCTTTAAGCATAGCATCTCCATATATAGTGGTCTTCCTTTGTGACTATTGCCCTTGATCAGTTCTTCAAGTGACATGTGTTGATCATCAGTTATGTCTTGAAAAAAACAGTTAGGAGAGAGGTTGGCAGATCTGTCACATCGGTTATAGAAGCTATTGTATTGTTGAGTTTTCTCATCTCCCTTCAAAAACTACTTTTCTACTTTCTGAACATGCCCTTTGAACTCTTCCTTTATGAAACCAGGGTGGTCAATCAATCAGGCAAAAGAGATAATATACCAGTTTGAAACTGGGTTTGACTTGACCTTTTGAAATTCAAAATTCAAAATTCAAAATTCCATCCTTTTCCTATAGCATTATGTGCTCCACTCACAGATAAGCTTTCTGATGTACGTAATTAGTTCCTTGAAGAGTTTTTCATTTTCTAATCTTCAATCCTTCTTTTTTGCTGATGATTTCTTTGCAATTGTGATGATTGAAGATCAAGTAACACATTGTTCTTGGACATAAGTTGATTTCTTCATCTTGAGTGTACTTTCTGATGTTCGCGCTACTTTCTAAAGTCTCAGGTCTTGATTTCTTGTAGCGTTGACATCTTTTTCTTATTGTTAGCAATTTAATGCTTGAATAAGGATATAATTTCACTTCTATTTTAATTCAAATCTCTTAACATGAGATAAATTTGTTTACACATGTATAGTGAAATGTATATGTAAAATCTTACAAAAAACTCAATAGAGACATCAGTCATTCTTCAAAACATTTTTTTTAAATTGGCTTTGTTGTCATTTAAAACAAATAAGCGTAAGGGGTTCTAGAGCTAACACCATTAGCTGAGAATAGTTAGCTTTGTAAAGAAGCTAGCCTAGCCAAGGGAATGGGTCCTATGTTGGGCATTGGTCATTGTGACACTTGTTTACTCACAAATCACTTCTAGATGTTGGTTAAATGGGATATGTGCTTCATGTAACGCCTTTACTTTCAACAAAACAATCATTGGATACATAATGTTTATTTGTTAGTTGTTACTCTTTTCGTTATTGAACTTTACTAAACTTTACATTTTAAACTAGGTTTATGAAAAATATGACCAATTTTTTTAATGAGAAATCCAAACTATGAGCCATCGCGTATGAATTATCACATATAACTAAATAATAATTATTCGTTATATGATAATAATATGCTGCATCTATTCATACTAAACATCACAGGCATGAATATAAGAATCATAAAATGGCTCACATAAACTAAGACATCACAATATATCATGAAGCTCTCGAACATGGTAACACAATAATATACTAAAATACTAATTATATCGAGCCCACCAACAAGGGTTGAGCATACATTAATTTGAAAGCTAAGCATAACTATAACATAAAACTATAACATAACTAAACCAATCATGGGTGTTGTCAACCAAAAGTCTAAGCTACTAATGTCCATAGGGATGAGATCACTCCTAAGTAACTACAAGAATGAAGGATTATCTCCATGCTTCCGCTATGCTGCTCTGATCCGAACCATAGTGTAATTCCTACGTCAGTACCTCAAGGAAGATCACGAACATCACCATTGACCTTGTTTGAAGATGACACAGAAAGAAGAAGAGTGAGATGGAAATCCTGTACAAGAATCTCAGTGGGGCACTCCAACTCGGATCCAATCACTTTGATTTTCTTTTTCAAAAGGGTGTGCATGCATATAAGGTTCATTTTAAGTTTTCAAAACTTTATTATCCAAAATGTATTTCTTTTAAATGTAAGTCTTAATTTTATGAATGCATAATATAAAATAATGCATGTATAGCAACACCATATGCAATAAGTCATCATACAATTTATAATCATAACATTAATAAGGATCTAAGTCTATAGGCACATAACGTTTCTCCTTTTCTGGGTGACTTATTCTTTATCTTTGCTCTGGCCACCCTATTTCTCTCTATTCTTTCTTTCTAAGGCTGTGAGCTCATACCTAGTTAGTCATCATCAGCATAAAACATAATTATATAAAACTTTCCAACTCTAAGGTATGACTTCTAGGGTGTAACCCTCGATTTTTCCTACTGTGTAAAATTAGTAAAATGCCCCTAGGTGATTTTTGCATGAGATTTGAGGCTGAACAATCCTTAATAGGGAAGTTTAACATTAGGATAAGATTATATGAGGCTTGGATAGCAACTTGTGTGAAAATCACAAATCTTGATTTTTTTTCTTGTGCAAAATAACCAAAATGCCCCTGAGGTCATTTTTGCCCAAACATCGAAGATAGCCAATCCAGGCTATCCTCAAGAGGTTAGTTCTATGCTTGAAAGGAATTATTTTGTTATGGATGATGTAGAGGTGAAAATCTCAACTCTTGGTTTTTACCATACGTGAAATTACCGAAGTATCCCTGTGGTAATTTAACACGAGATTAAGTAATCTCTGAACCCGGTCATCACTTAGGAATTTGAAATGTTTATTACAAGTATAATTTGATATATGGGAATGTTCGGGTGGTTCCGAGGAGTTTTTATGTGAAATGACATTTTTACCCTTAGTTAATGCTAAATGAGGTTACCTAAGTAATTAAGACAATATTAGCCTCTAATTAAATATAAATTGATTTCATTAATTAATCTTAGGTCAAAAAAATTATTTGAGGTAATTAGAGCCTAAGAATTGTTTAGGAAAATTTAATTTCCTTTCTTAATTACAAGAGCTCATGAAATCAATAATGTTAAGATTAAGATAAATCTAGTGCATTTACCTTTCTTTATGTTAAGATTAGCACTTGTATTGCTAATTGAATTTCAAATTATTTGAGATTAACTGTCACTCTTTCACCACGTCTTGGTAAATCCTAAACACTTGATTTTTAACCACCCACATTAAATTACCAATTCCTAATCTACTACATAATAAAATATGCCATCCTTCATGTCTTACCACTTATCAAAAAATGAAAATTGTCTTCTGTTATAGCCAAGCTTGGTTGTGGACTCCATACCCCTCCATCACCTTCATATTTTAATTTTTCTCAACAATAATACACTTATAACCATCATTGCCTTACTATTTTCTTTTTTGGGAGTTGTCTTGCTCAAAGATTAATCAAAAAATTGTCTGTTCTCTCTAAGACTTTAAGCTTTCTTCTTCTTCCTCCTCCACCTTCAAGAGACTCCATTCTCTACTTCCATCCAAGCTCTTAACCTCAAACCAACGCACCTCCACCATAGATTAACTCCTAAACACAACCTTTCTATTTCCAAACACAAGATCACAAGAAAAATCCTTCCTCCTTTTTCTTCCGTCTTGGCTGAAACCATCACTACCATTAAGAGTAGATTTTTCTTCTTCTTTCTTCATAAAAGATCAAGCTTTATCTTTTGCAAACAAGAAACTACTTTGTAGGGATTTTACTTAACGTTCTTTCTCATGAGTTCTTCATTTTCGATTTTTATGGCTTGATGATGACCATGGCTTAATGATAAGGAATCATGGTGGTGGTTGTAGATCCATCATATATTTTGACCTCTAAAGCTCAAGGTTTAATTTATGTTATCAAAAGATTAATGGAATAATTGTTCCTTTTCTTTAAATTGTTATCTTTTTGAGCTTGATGGTGAGTTAAAGAAATAAAGTTCTTGGAACCATGGTAATAAAGGACTCTAAAGCTCACTTCCCTTTTTAGGATTATTTGAGATTAAAGAGTTTCATTCTCTAACGTTCTTGACTTTTGAGCTTAACAAGATATAAAATGAACTTGTATCCATGTTTATGTTTCAAGCTCTTGCATATCATGTTTAAATTCCAAGCCTTGCATATCATGTTTAAATTTCAAGTTATCACCTTAAGTCTTGAAGATAATATTATGGATTTGCGTCTTTATGTTTACATTCCAAGTCCTGCATATCATGTTTATATTTCAAGTTATCACCTAAACTTTGAAGACTTAAAAATGAACTTGCATCGTCATATTTATATTTCAAGTCTTGAACATCGTATTTATATTTTCAAGTTATCACTTTATAATGATAAAGATTGAAAAATGAGATTGTATAGCATGTTTACGATTCTACTTATCACCTAAATCTCTAAAGCTCAAGACTTGCTTCCTTTATCTTAAATGAAAATTTTGACCATGGACACATATCAAATATATGATTTTCGGCCCTTTGAGAATCTTGGGTTTGAAGTTGGTTTTATTTTACTTTTGAGGCTTGGATCTTGTCTTTAAGATGCACAAAGAACTTTTGAAAGAATTAGAAATTCAAAGGGATTAAAAATATGATTTTCTCAAGTTTTTAGAAGTTAAAATTATGGTTACTATTTTGATTTAATTAAATAGGTTGCTATTAGTAAGGTCTAGATATGTATAAATTACTAATAATTATTCTAAAAACTATTTTTATCATTTTGGGAAGAACTAGTAACTAGAACTGATCAAAAATTATAATTTTTTGAAGCTTTATAAAATTAATTTTCTGGAACTATTCCTTACTCTTTTGGTACTGTTGATAGTATTCACACACATAAGAATTAGTAATATTTTTTGAAAAAATTATTTTTGGTACCTTAGATGTATAAAAGAGTAATTATAAGTGTTAGTTTGGGCCGTTTTGCAAAATACAGAAAGTTTGGTTTCAAACTATCAATTATGTAATTTCAGTCAAATAGTTTTAATTAGAGTTAGTAAGGATGTTGAATGTGTCCATGTATTCAAAACACCATTTATGATGTTTAAAAAAAGCTTTAGAAGCTTTGGCGTTTGTTAAGTGTCAAACATGAGCAAACTTTGTACTTTGACTCCTAAAGGGTGACAAAATTTGGTCTATGATCCAAAATATTTTTTTCTTTATGAGTTCAAATGATTTCTAAGTGTTATGGTGCTCTTAGAAGTATAAATTAATTTTAAGGATCATTAGTTTGAGAAAAATGTGTTATTACACTTTGACCAATAATCTTTAAGAAATTATGGTTTTGACCCTTTTTAGGGCTTAAGCATAAATATTAATAACTTGAGGAGATTAATGTAAATGATATCTTATGGAAGCTATGTTCATGTGTTTTGGTTGAAATTTATATGACTTGTGATAATTGTTCAAAATCATAAATTAAGGATTAAGCATGCTTGATTCTTAAATTATGCAAGTGATGATCCCTAGTATGTTTTATATCTCTTGTTGAGCATGGCATACGCATTAGCTGAGTCCGGTCCTTCATTCCAGCATACTGGGTAGGAGCAGGTTTACTTTCATGAGATAATGATAATATGCTTATGGATACATGCAAAGAATATGATGCATACTTATGTGATCAATTATATGATGCATACTTATGTGATCAATTATATGATGAATTATGGTATGTCATATTTATGATCAATTAATTGAGGTGCATTATTTTAGTGTTCTATGAGCTATGCTTGCATCTCTAAATAACATACTAAGATAAAAGGTGTCATAAGACATATGGAAATAATCCTTTGGACTCCGAGAATTTATACTTGTGAGAGGTGATCAAATAAGGGATCCTTCAAATTCCAGGAATTAATGGTTATAGAAGGTGACCAACGAAGTGATCCGTTAGATTCCAGAAGTTAATAGTTATGAAGGTAATCCTATGCCTCATATCCCGTACTTTGGGAGTCAGGAATTTAGCTTATCAGGAGCATAAGTATATACTAATAATGACTAGTTAGGTATAAGCTCATAACCTAGAATGCTCAAGAGGAGAAAAGATATAGGCGGCCCCCAAGGAAAAGAGAATAAGAAATTTAAGTCACTTAAAAGAATAATGAGGAAAAATCATGTTAGAAGGATTTATGTTCTTTATGTCATGTGCATTGGTTGCGTTTCCTATGATATTTTGTATATGGCATTAACATGCATTCATGATATAGTATGTTGCATCCATGACATTAAGATTTATGCTAAAAGATATGGGCTTCAGCTAATGGTATTTGGAACTTAATGAATGAACCTTATATATATACTTACATTTTCATAATGAAACCCGAGGTTCCTAGGGACTATGATGATGACAAACATATTAGGAGGCGAAAGCCTTACTGAGATTTTTTTATAAGTTTCTCATTCCCTCTTCTTTTCTTTCTATCTCATCTTTAGAGGTAGATGGTGACATTTGTGATTTATGTTGATGCCCCTACATGGGAAATGCACTTCGACTCGGTTAACCGATTGTACTATTTTGTGGGTCATTGTGCCGTTTGCTTGTACGTTTTCATGGATCGTCTCTTCATGTACCCTATTTCTAGCATTTGGTTTTTCCCTACTGCCTCTTTCCCGGATGAGCTTGCCTTCAAGTGTGTGTGTTTGCATGCTCGGTAGTTTCCTTGTGCTCACTCTTTTGCATTGGCTGCTCGAGATTTCCCTGATTACATACCCTAATCACCGCCTCGATCTACTAGGTCATGGTCGGACCATCAGAGGATTCACCCTCTCATCACTCTTCAGGCAGTTCTACCCCTATTGCCCCTATGGAGGTGGGAAGTGATAATGATGGAAAGGCTACTGTCATGCAATCGATAAGAGGAACTGAGTCTGCACGTAGAGGCGCTACCCATCCTCGCCGAGGTGCCCATGTTTGACCCGCGGGATTTCTAGCCACAAGCAATGAGCCGACCCGTTGATTTTACTCTAGACGCATTAAGCAGGAGCAGTGGGAGGAAGGATCTTATGCTAGTTGGTTTTGTATTCAATTGCATATTGTTCATCTTGGATTGCTGTACTTGACTTAACCTTTGCTGGTAGTCTAATGTTTGTATGTTTTGGTGCATGATGCGAAATGATTAGTATTTATAGTGGTAATATTACAATATATGGATGCTGTATTTTATATATACCTGTGATTTGTTCTTATCCTCTCTATCTTATATATGCAAGGTGAATAATCTTAAATACTTAGTATGCGCGACTCACATTTTGTTTTTTTAAAAAAAATAATTTACTTGTGTTTTTACTAAAGTATTTTTTGGACTTTAAGTTAAAATCTGGAATAAAAGAGTAATCACTAATAACTAACTTAAATATGTCATTGGCATGTTGAGTTAAATATTAGGGTGTTACATGGAGGGTGTTGGATCTCTTTCCCTGGCCAGTATTGAAGCATAAAAGAATATTCGTATCAGAGCAAAAAGGGTGCTTTGTGCTTAATTGATATTTGCAGGTGCTAATCAAAGATACACCGATGAGGTAAATATCATAGCATGCTAAAGAAAAAGCATATCAGAGCAAACACTAAAAGATAAAAAGCATACACTCAAGCACGATACATGATTAGCTTAGCTTGATAGATTAAGCATTGATATGTATCAAAGCATAAAATCAATATGTATCAAGGCTTAAAAACAACATAATAGTTGATATCAAGTATAACAAAATGGATATATACCATTGATAGTTGTTCAGGAGAGAAAAAAATTTCATGAGAAAAAAATACTCATTGTTCAAGAATGAAAAAAATGCAAGATGCTAAGAAAAAAAATTTTGATTGGTTCCCCCTTCAGTGTATTCCCCCTGAATTTCTTAGCATCTCAAGATTTTCTTCTCTTTTCTTCTCCCTCTTTTGACATAAGCAAAAAGGAGGTATGCTGGAAACCAAGGAACACCATCATCAGCCCTGGCACCTAACTTCTCAAAGGATCTCCAAAAGAAAAGCTTCATGTCTTCGTGATAAAGTTTCCATTTGATCCAGGTGATTATTGAAGGGGCGTTGCCCATGCAGCAATAGCTAAACTTTTGTGTAGTTTGGCTGTGTTGTTGATGGAGGTTGGCTCGATGAGGGATCTGCATTCTGAGCTAGATAATATTTAAGGATAGTAGAAGCCGGATTAGAAAGATCTAGAACAAGAGTAAGGATTGAATTTGCAGCAAAAGATAAAACAGTCTCAGGGATGTCACTTTGCACTTCATGTTTTGAGGGTTCTGACTTAGAATCTGAGGATTCAGATAAAGAAGAGGATCCTCGCATATGAGAGCCTGAGCGTTTAGATGAAAATGATGATCTTTTTTCATCCTTATCTGACTCTTGTCCTGGCCTGTAATGTTTTCCACTTCCATAGGTTACCGTCAAGCCATGCTTAGACAAGGAAGATTCTGACTTCTCTTCAAAGCAGCTTTCAATTTCAATCACTTTCCTTTTTTTTTATTTCCTTCTCCTCTACATCCTTGGTGACAAAGTTGAGTAGTGCATCCTTATTCTCTAGCTTTGTCTCCTGACACTTGATGTGGCAGCACCAATAGGTCTTCTTAGGATTCTAAAGGAGTTGAAGGAATACGAATTACCTTCCATGTACTCGTACCATCATTTACTAGCAATAGTACAGGTGTTCAAAGATTTTGGTCAACAAGATTCCATAGGGAATGACAGCATTTCTCTTCTTTTCTAGGGAGATGGCACTTAGCTTGTGAGTGAAAATAATTCTAGGAAAATTTACCTTTCTTTTTGCTAGCAAATAGTATAGTAACATGCAGTCCATTCCTACCAGCAAAACGTGCTTCCTAGTCTTGGGAGGAAGGAGAATTGAATGAGGATGAAGACTTGCTTTGCCTTGGAGCTAAGCATCACAGTTGTTATTTCATTAGGTTAGTGTCTAGGAAAGTCCGTTAGATATCTGGAAACTTCCTCAACTAGAATCCCAAGAGTCATAAACCAGTCTTGTTTAGAGGAGTATCTAAGTCCCCCGTCAAGTGTAACATCCTAATATTTAATCCAACACGCCTATGATGCATATAAGTTAATTTATTAGTTATTACTCTTTTATTCTAGCATTTAACTTAAACTCTTGAAAATACTTTAGTAAAAATAAGGGTAAATTTTTTTTTTGTTTAAAATACAAAACGTGAGCTGCGCATACTAAATAGTTAACCTTATTCACCTTATATATATATTAGCAAAAGAATAACATCAAGTCACAGGTGAATGTGAAATACCTCATTCAAATTATATAATAACACCATTATAAATAATAATCGTTCCTCATTGAACACCAAAACATACAGAAATCAAAGCAGCACCCCACTATCATAGTTCAAGTTAAATACAATAATCCAAGAGAAATTTCATATGAATAAAAATTGAACAAACTAGCATAAGATTCTTCTGCCATTACTCCTACTCAGTACACCTAGAATAGGTCCTATGTGTCGGCTCATCACATAAGGCAAGGTGTCTTGCAGGTAGAACATGAGCACGTGGACGAGTGACACCTCTACATACAGGCTCGGCTCCTCTTAGTGGTTGCGTGATAGTAGCCTTTTCATCGCTACCGTCTTCCATCTCCATAGGGGCAACAGGGGCAGATCTGTCTGAAGAGTGACGGGAGGGAAAATTCTCTGATGGATTCGACTATGATCTAGTCGAGCAAGGCGGTGACCGGGGTATGTAGTCAGGAAAGTCTCGAACAGCTGATATAGAAGGGCGATGATGAGGATACTACTGAGGATGTGGACGTGAACGCTCAAAAGCAAGGTCATCCGGAAAAGGGGCAGTAGGAGAGAGCCAGAAGCTAGAAATGGGGTGCGCGAAGGGATGATCCATAAATATGTACAAGCCAATGGCATAACAACCCATAAAATAGTATGACCTGTTAATTGGGTCTTAGTATATCTCCCATGAGGGGGCATCAATATAGATCACAAAAATCGCCATCTTCCTCTGAAAGTGGATGTAAAGAAATAAAGAGGGAGTGAGAAACTTATAAAAGAATCTTAGTAGGGCTATCTCCTCCTAATATGTGTGTCATCATCATCGTCCCTAGGAACTTCAGATTTCATTATGAAAATATGAGCACATATAAGGTTCATTTATTAAATTCCAAATACCATTAGCTGAGGCATGTATCTTTTAGCATGAGTCTTAATTTCATGGATGCAATATACTATATCATGAATGCATGTCAATGCCATATGCAAAATACCATAGAAATCACAACCAAATGCACATGACATAAGTAACATAAATCCTTCTAACGTGCTTTCTTCTCATTATTCTTTTGGCTGACTTAAATTTCTTATTCTCTTTTCCTTGGGGGCTACCCTATTTTTTCTTTCCTCTCGAGAGTTCTAAGTTATGAGCTCATACTAACTAGTCATCACTAGTTTACACTTATCCTCTTGATAAGCTAAACTCTCGACTCCCAGCATATAGGATAGGCGGCATAAGATCACCTTTTATAATCATTAATTCTTGAAGTTTAAAGAATCATTTCCTTGGGTCTTCTTCTATAACCATTAATTCCTGGAGTTTAAAGAATCCCCTTATTGGATCACCTGTCATAACCATTAATTCCTGGAATCTAGAGGATCATTTCTATGTGTCTTATGTCACCTTTTATCTTGGCATGTTGTTTAGAGATGCAACCATGAACATAGAATCATAACTTATACTTTAATATCTAATGTCATAGAACACTTAAATAATACACCTCAATTAACCAATCATAAACATGCCATAATTCATCATGTAATTGATCATGTAAATATACATCATATATATATATATATATATATATATATATATATATATAGACACACACACACACACACACACACACACACACACACACACACACACACACACACACAAGCATGTATTCACCAATATCTCATGAAAGTAAACATGCTCCTACCCAGTATGCTAGAATCAAGGACCAAATTAGCTAATGCATATGCCATATTCAACAGGATAAGTGCAACATACTAATGATCATTACTTGCATAAATCAAGAATTAAGCATGCATAATCCTTAATTGGTAACTTTGCACATTTATTTCAAGTCACATAAATTTCAACTAAAACAAATGAATATAGCTTCCATAAGATATCAACCGCACTAATCTCATCATGTTATCAATATTTATGCTTAAGCCCAAAAGAGGGCCAAAACTATAATTTCTCAAAGATTACGGGTCAAAACGTAATTTTTCTTTTAAACACATTTTCTCAACCCAATGATCCTTAAAATTAACCTATACTTTTAAGAGACCCATAACACGTAGAAATAATTTATATTCATCATAAAAACCATCTTGGGCCATGGACCAAATTTTGCTACACTTTAGGGGTCAAAGTGCAAAATCGCTCATTTTTAACACTTAACAAATACCGAAACTCGTAAAAAATTTTCTAAACATCATAAATGGTACTTTGAATACATGGACATATTCAATATCATTACTAATTCTAATTAAAATCATCTGGCTGAAATCATCTAATGGATAGTTCAAAACACAACTTTTCGTATTTTGTAAAACGGTCTGAACTAACACTTGTAATTACTCTTTTATGCATCTAAGATACCAAAACTAGTTTTTACAACAAATATTAGTAATTCTCAAGTATGTGAACAGCATGAATAGCACCAAATTAGTAAGTAATGATTCCAAAAAATTAGTCTCCTTAAAGCTTCATAAAATTACAATTTTGATCCATTTGTAGGTTGAAAAGTGCACGAGAAGGGAGGTTTAATCGTGGTTCACTTTCCTTGCCTTTTTAGCTTTTGAAAGACTTAAACATAACACTATCAAGCCTTGATCCCAAAGTGTAGCGGAAACAATGTTAGGTACTTCTAAAATCAACTTTCTGAACTACAACATAGGTTGACAGAAGCGCAAATAACATCGACTTTAAATTAATAATATACACAAAGCAGTGAACATAAAAGACTTTACGGAGAAGAAGATACTACACAAAATTTTTTATACTAGTTCGGTCAATCCTGCCTATATCCAATACCCAACCACTATTGAGTTTCACTAAACCTTTTTCAACCCGAGAGAGAAATAGGATAGCCTTTGTAGTAGCCTTCGCAAGCTTTAACCTGTGACTAGTAGATAACCCCTACTATCACAAACCAATTAGTGTTTTTATTACCCTCTCTAAGCTGAACTATGAATAGTAGACAACCCCTATTATCATGAACAGAGTAGTATTTGACCAGCCTTTCCAAGCTAACCTTGAGTAGTCTTTAACCAGCCTCTCCAAGTTAAATCATGACTAGTAGACAAACTCTACAACCGCATTACAAGTAGTCTTTGACTAGCCTATCTAAGCAACCTCACACTGATCACTACTAGATCGAGGATACAAAGGTTGTGTTTGAGTTTGCAACTCAAAATAACCTACACTCAGGTTTCCTTAAGATATATAATCACAGATTTTGGAATAACTCGAATGACTTTGTTCTAACATTCTTCCTAGGAAGAACGTATGGTCTTTAGAATATAGAAAGAAGATTTTACAGACTAATAATTGATTACAAGATGTAACGAACTTTACAAGATGATAAGGAGAAAGTCAAAAGTCACTTTTTATTTTGAGCACAACATCTCTGTTTATAGATGATCTTTCTTCATGACCATTGCCCTTGATCTCTTCTCCAAGTGACACGTGTTGACTATCAATTTGTGTCTTGGAAAGCAATCTAGAGGAGTAGCTCAACTTTTGTCAAGGCTATTTTAAAACCAGTTATGAAATTGAGGTTTCTAAGGTTACTTTCAGAAACTACTTTTTACTTTTTGAACGAGGTTTTTGAACATTTCCTTCTAAAAGCTTAAGTGGTTGATCATGTTGGCAGAAAGGATGACATGTTAGTCTGTAACTGGATTTGACTTCTTAAATTTGAATTTCAAATTTACCTCCTTTTTTTATGTGGAGTTCACCATTTCACTTGTAAGGTGAACTTTCTAATGTGCGGTATCAGTTCATTGATGAAAAACAATGATCTTTCGATCTTCAATTAGATCTTGTTGATGATGAGATGATTATGATCATGCTGATTGAGGGCTCTATAATACTTCTGCTTTAGAGTTGGGTTGAAATCTTCAACTTAAGAGTACTTTCTGAAGTTGTATTCTACTTTCTAAAGATCTTTGCCTTAGTTTCTTTGTTGACTATGATTTTCTTCAATTCGTAAAGCATGTATACGTTCATTTCACGATATAATCTTCACTTCCATTGAGTTCCAATCTCTTTAAAGGAGATATACCATGTTTGCACATGTAAAGTGAAATTATTTTTTCTTCAAGAAGCACGTTATGCATATGGAAAACCCTATTTGCTTAAGTCAAGAAACTCAAGAAAATCCTTAGTCATTCTTCAAAATACTTTCTTCAAATTAGTTATGTTGTCATCCAAAACATTTAGCAGTAATACTTTCTAAAAGGTTCTGGAGCTAATTGTTAGCTCCAGAACCCTGTCAAATTGAGGTAATTAGTTTTGAATGACAACAAAGCCAATTTAAAGAATATGCTTTGATGAATGACTAATGGTTATCTTGAGTTCTTGTAAGAATTATAACAGAATTTTATCGTTTAGCAAGAGCAAGGCTTACTCAAATGTGGATAAAACTCACTTTACATGTGTAAACATGTTTATCTCATGTTAAGAGATTTGAACTGAAATGGAAGTGAAATTATATCCTTATTTAAGTATTTGATAGCTAATGATTTGAAGATGATATCAACGCTACAAGAAACCAAGTCCTAAGACTTTAAAAAGTAGCACTGGACATCAAAAAGTATGCCTCCAAATGAAGATATCTAGCAATCTCTGAAGACCAGATGTTACACCATCTCCAATTAGCACAATCGAAAATTAGTCATCATTATAAAGCTTGAATTGAAGATCATAAAACAAAGAAAACATCAAGGATCTATTACCCCATGTTAGAAAGCTTACTTTACTGCGGGGCGCTGAGCATTATTGAAAAGGAGGGAAATTCGAATTTCAAATTTAAATTTGAATTACAAAGAGTTAAATCCCGGTGTCAGAAATGGCTAATGATTTCTCTTGCCTTTGAAGTCAACTATCCCTAGTCTTAGAAGAAAAAGTTTAGAAACCATGGTTCAAAAAGTAAGATTAATTTTTGAGGCATACAAAAACCTCTTTTCCACAATGGCTTCTGCAAACTGATTTGACAGACAGACATGCTATGCTTCTAGATTATCTTTCCAAGACATAAATAGATGATCAACACGTGTCCCTAGAAGAACTTATCAAAGGAAATGGTCACAAGAAAGACCTTCTTTTAATAGAGATGTTGTGCTCTAAGTTAATGAGATAAACTGCATGCTTAAAGAGGAAGTTATGCAAAAATTTCTCCTGATCTCCAGTAAAGTTCATATCATAATGTAATCAGATTCCTTACTTGAAAAAAATCTTTCTTCTATGTTCTTAAATAGATATATGTTCTTCCTAGAAAGAAATAATAGAGAAAAGTCATTCAAGTTTTTCTAGGATCTTGTCATGTATATGTTAAGGAAACTTGAGTGTAGGTTAGTTTTCAGTAGCAACCCAAACACTAAACCTTTGTACCCTCGATCTGGTGGTGATCATTGTTATATAGCTTGGTGAGGCTAATGTAAAACTTTTTGCAATGCGATAGCCAGGTGTTCTTCCTGATTATGGTTTAGCTTAGAGAGACTAGTTAAAGATTACTTTCAACGGGACAGTAATAGGTGGTTTACTTATTACGGGTTCAGCTTGAAGAGGCTAGTGAATAACTACTTAGGTTTGTGACAATATGGAGTTGCCTACTGGTCACAGTGTTAGCTTAGAGAGGCTAGTACAAGATAACTCGACTAAGCTTAGAGAGGCTGGTGATTAACTACTCAGTTTAGCTTGGAGAGGCTGGTGAATAACTTCTCAATTTGTGGCACTAGGGGTTGTCTATTGGTCACAAATAAGTGCTTAAGAAGGCTAATGTAAAGACGATCCATTTGTTTTTTCTCAGTTTCAGAAAGATGTTTAGTGGAACCTGAACATTTGTTGAATACTGGATGTAGGCAGTTTTGGCCAAATCAATATAAATCTCTGGTGTCTTATCTTTCTCTCTTTAATCTTCTTTACTTTTCTATGTGATGCTTTATTATCCATCATATGCTGATATTATGTACTTGTCATTCTGTTATTTAATTTATACTTCAGAAATCTACTTTCTGAAACTAATGATAAAGTTTCTGTTATACTATAAGTTTCACACTTGATAGTATTTATTTTAAATATTTTAGAAAAGTAAAACGAAGGAATGTACCATTTAACCTAGCCTTCTCGTGCACTCTTTTACCTACAAGTGGTATCAAAGCTTGACCTTTGAGGGGTTGAGCAATCCAACGATTGCAGAGGACAAAGTTTTGAGGGACAGAATGACATATATTACTACACAAGGTCAATCTATCACCTTACCATCTTTCGCTGATTAAGCTATATGGAATAGTCTATGCATGATGTTTGAAGATCTTAAACCATTTCAAAATACCCTTGTCCCTAAGGTTGTCATATCATATGCAATGCAATGCTAAAGCAAATGAAAATTACAAAAACTTCTTTTGAAGTAAAAAGATCTGATATAGAAATCTGAGATTGAAAATAGAAATGAGATCTCTTTGCCTGTGGATAATGTCAAAAGTCTGTAAAGACTAAAATAAAGAGATATCATTCTCAAGAAAGACAAAATGGGACAAAGAACATTTTAAAATGAGGAACCTGCTTATCACAGTAAAAACATAATGTATCAGTGTTTCAAGCTTTGAGCTTAATAGATATATATCTATATATAAAAGAAAAGTATGTTAGACACCTAAAAAACAGATGAGTTAGATAGTCATGATGTGCTAGAAAATGTTGCCATTCTATGTTACATGACTAAGAATACTTCAACAGAGATACGCAACATAAATGTATCTACATCTTATCCTTTACATCATGTTATAATTGCTTTAAATAATGCATTGTTAGAAGTGTTTTAAACATATTCCTCTATATATCTCAAAACCAGTCAAGGAACTCATAAGGTTGATATGAAAACTTTAGAAGATCAAGCCTCAAGTTGCAAAGCTGAAAGTAAGATATATTTCAAGGAGATTTCCTTCTTCTCAAGTTCTATAAAACTAAAACCTCCAAAAGAAGTGTGAAGAATATCAAAAAGTTATTTTTGAATCTTAGAAAGGACTTCATGGCTGATCTGACCTGGAACATTTGATATATTTCAAAAACATTGTTTTTGTGAAAATGGTCAGAATCTTTCCAAAAACTACTCTAGGATATACAGTGGAAATAGTCTATGAAAAAGCTATGCAACCTCATCCATTATATCTGTATTTTGTTAATTGGTCTCACTGTTATAAGAAGAGATACTTGCCTGACAAATGGGTCCTAAGAAAGAAACTTGTTAGAAAGATTGAAAAATCTATTTCTTTGAACTAACCAAAAGGACCTAAGAAAGTCTAAGTACCAAAATCAAATTCTTTTCCTGTAGGTATATCTAAAAAGGTTCTCTGGCTGAAGTATCAAGGAGCAAATAGATGATGGTCATTTTAGATACCTTGTTCTAAGGCTGAGAGTTTTCATTGAACTTAAAGAATAAATCACTTAGAAAGTCAGAATCTCTCAAGTATGATGATGAAAAGGCATAAAAAGGATCCTACTGATAATCTTGATGATCTTGAGGAATGTCCTGAGAAAATGAACCTCAAGGAAGTTCTAGAAAAGCTAGAAGATGAAAAGCCAAACCATCATATTGTGAGCTCCAGAACATCATCCTTTCATAACATAGGCTCAGAACTCCCAAGCTATCAGAAAATGACTTTTTCTGAATTCAGAAGATGAATAATTTGAAGATGAAGAAGAAGCTAAAGAATCTCAATATACAGAAACTACAAGAGAGTCTCTATTTTAAAGATAGTCTTATCAAAACAAAGTTTGTAGAGAAACTGCCAAGGGTATGAGATCCAGGTCATTCCTTGGAAATACATCAATTGTGTTTTCATCTATACCACTGAACTTGAATATATTGAAAAAGATTTGAATAATCAAAGTTAGGTGGATGCTATGCTAAATAAGCTGATTAAGTTCGAGAGAAAAGCAAAGTCTACATAACAAATTGAAACAACATCATCAGTACAAAGTGGATGCTCAAGGACATCTAGATAAAGCTGACATCATCAAGGCAACCTTGGCTGCACAAGGTTATACAGATTAATAGAAAACTAATTATGATGAAGCCTTTGCACTAGAATGCTACTTGCTACTGACTTTTCCAGAGAAAGGGCTGAAAGAACAAGCATAAATAATGCTGAAATCTGTTGGATTTAGAAGTTATGGATAAGAAACAAGCTAAGAGACTATATCTTGAGGTACTTCATACTTCCTATCTTTTGAGATACAACTAGTGTTATTTATCTTATTAGGAATTCTTTCAGCACTCTAAATCGAAACTTGTGTTACAAAATCTTTTTATTTGTTTTCTTGTTCAAAAAGGAGATGTTGAGTAAATAGATGTGAATACTGAAGATCTCATGTTAGATATATTCATCTGTTGTTAAAGATCTCTTGTATGCATTTCTGTTATTCGAAAAGGTTTTTAAAAACTTTTCACATCTACATAAGCATTCGTGCATAAAACATGTCTAGGCATTCTCTCTTTATAACTTCCATCTGAAAACCTAGCAAAGCCATCAGAAATTATCAGAAAAAGTATTCTCTCAAAGATACAATATGTCAGTTTGCAAGAACAGTAGAAGTTCAGTCTATGTGATCAGTTGGGTGATCAGAATATCAGAAAGTTAGGATACTATATCAGAAGTCTAAGTTGCAAGATTAGAATGAAGGTGGATTGATCAGATAGAGGGCGGTTTGTTCAGAAAAGAAGATGAGTTGGTCAGAAAGATGAAATTAAGGATAAAAAAATAATGGTTATATGGGAGCATAGATTTCAGTACATGAAGATGAATCTGTGATGAGTTTATAAAGATTCTTCAGAGGTCAGAAAGCAAACTGTGATGTTCAGAAAGTAACTCCTTCAAAAAGTAATATCAAGAGTTAGAAAACTTTCTAGATAAAGGATGAAAAGGTGGGATAATTCCCACTCTTTTGTGTTTCTCCCTCCCACATTGCTTTACCTTTAGTCACGTCACATCATTTAAAACCTAGTGTGCCTTACACATCATCTTTACCTTCATCTTCCCAAACATGCTACCTCAATCTGTTACCCTTCTTCTTTGAATCAGCAAATTTTCACTCAACAAACCCTTACCTCTAGAACTGCTATCAGCTCTTCTTTCTCACTAAACCCTAACTCCTTCCTACCTTCTGTCATCACTAAGTCTCATCTTTTCATCATGACCAATGGTTGAAGGGAGAGAAATAGATGTATCTTTATCAAACAAGGATCTTTCACTATGTTCAATGAACCTCATATACAGGAGATTTACGAGGAAGAATTTTCTCGCCAAACAATAGCACCTGGAAAAAGACTAAACAACTCCTTATTAAATCAACACTAGATACTTAAGGAGGTGTTTACCTTCCAAGGATAGGAATACTTTCTGGATATTTTTTATAGGATTTTTCTAGGAATAGTCACTGATTTCTATTATTTTCTGGAGGCAAAGAACCAAACCATGTAAAACCATAATATTTAACCCAACACGCCTAGGACACATTTAAGTTAAGTATTAATTTTTACTCTTTTGTTTTAGCCTTTAGCTTTAGTTTTAAAATACTTACTGAAAATATGGGTACATTTTTTTTTTTGAAAACTTAAAACAAAATGTAAGCCGCGCAAGTTTAAAAGAACTATGTTACTCGCTTCGTAAGCAAAGCAAAAAGAACCAGGCACATCATGAGTATACATGGAATAAGGTAAAACACAAGTCATAAGCATAACATAATGTCATGCAGGCATATATTACTAACACCAAAGGTTTCACATTACACACCATAACATAAATACTTAAATAGTAGCATAAGGTCCACTATTAGAGGTTGGGATAGTACAGTCATCCATAAATCATAAAAGAAAAGAATAAAATACATCTAGCCAAGGTCTCTCTCTCCCTCACTACGCCTAAGTAGATAACCTCAACAACAAAATAAGGCTATCATATACGTGTCATGTGCACAGGCGCTCAAAAAGACCCACTGACATCCCCTATTGTTGGCGCTCCTGGGAGGGAGGAAGGTAGCCAATCCACTGAGCTAACTCATCGGGTGTAGCCAAACGGTGAGTCGGACGGACGTGGTCTCGTCATTGCGGTCACATAACCACCCTAGCTCCCCTTACGGCTAGGTTACTGTGGCTTCACTATGCCTTCCGATCTCCATGGGTACAGTAGGTGCAGATCTCTTCGATGGGCACTGAGTAGCCGAATCCTCAGAGGGATCATACTGAAACTCCATCGTATGGGGTGGTGATCGATGAATGTACTTGGGGAAGTCACAGACGGCAAAGGTAGCAGGACGAGCATGGCGAGTCTGCTCCCCAGGCAGTCGAGTACACTCAAACACAAGGTCATTATCGAACGGAGAAGCGGGAGAGAACTGGAAGCTAGAGACCGGGTCTGTAAAAGGAGGCTCTATGAATAAAAAATGGCGTACAGCACATTGACTCGGGAAATGATATGACTAAGGGGCGGCATCAAAGTGCATGTCCTAGGTGGGTGCATCAACAAAGATCACGAACAACGCCATACTCCTTTGAAGACGAAATGGAAAGAGAGAAAGAGGGAATGAGAAACTTGTAAAAGAATCTCAATGAGCCTTCGCCCCCTACCTAGTGTCATCATCTACGTCCTCAGGAACCTCGATTTTCACTATGAAATATTGGACATATGTATAGGATTCAATATTTAAATTCCAAACGTTATTAGTCCAAGGCCCACCTATTTTAGCATGTGTCTTAATGCAAAGATGCAACATGATAATCCATAAGTACATAAACAATAACACAATACAAATGCCATCACGTAAAGAATGCAACTTCCTTGAACATGATCCTTTCTTACTAATCTCTTAGGTGACTTAAGCTTCTCATTCTCTTTTCCTTGGGGGCCACCTTATTATTCTCTCTTTTGAGATTTCTACGTTATGAGCTCATACCTCACTAGTCATCACTAGCTTATACTTATCCTCTTGATAACCTAATTCTCGACTCCTAGAGTATGGGATGGGGGGTATAGGATCACCTTTCACAACCTTTAATTCGGGGACTCTAAAGGATCACCTTACTAGATCACCTCTCTTAACATTTAATTCAAGGAATCTAGAGGATCACTTCCATGTGTTATATGTTACTTTAACCTTGGTACATTATCTAGAGATGCAAATATGACATGTATACTCATAGCTCATCATTTAACATTTCATACTCATAAACTTCATAAATCATGCATCTCAATTAATCAATCATAACTTATCACGCCCCGATTCATCATATAATTTGGTCACATAGGCATACAACACATTCTTTGTATATATACATATATAAGCATATGACCATCAATATCTCATTAACATGCTCTTAACCAGTATGACAGAATCAAGGACTGGGCTCAGCTAATGTAAATGCCACTCTTATTAAGATTAGTGCAACATATTAATGATCATCACGAGTCATATAAATCTTAACCAAACACTTAAGTATAGCTTCCATAGGATATCATTCACACTAATCTCATCAAGTTGTCAATATTTATGCTTAAGCCCGAAAGAGGGTCAAAACTGCAATTTCTTAAAGATTACATGTCAAAATGTAATTTTCCTTTTTACCTTGTATTTTCAAGCTCATGATCCCTAAAACTAATCTATACATTGCAAAGATCAGTAATACATAGAATTCATTTAAATTCATCATAAAAACCATTTTGGGCTATAGGCCAAATTGTGCTATACTTTAGGGATCAAAGTGTAAAATCGCTTGTTTTTAACACTTAACAAGAACTGAAAGTTCTAAAACTTTTTCTAAACATCATAAATGATGTTTTGAACACATGGACACATTCAAAATCATTGCTAGCTCTAATTAAAATCATTTGGCTGAAATCACATAATTAATAGTTCAAAACACAACTTTCTGCATTTTGCAAAATTGCACGAACTAACACTTGTTCTTACTTGTTCATGCATCTAGGATACCAAAAACAATTTTTACAACAATTATAAGTGATTCTAAGGTGTAGCAATAGCATGAACAAAATTGAACAACAGTTGAACAGAATCAAAAAATTAGCTTTCTTAAAGCTTCATAAAATTACAATTTTGATCCTTTATAGTTACTAGTTTTTCCCAAAATGCTAAAAATAATTTTTACAACAATTATTAGTAATTTATGTAACACCCTAACTTTCAACACAATACGCCTAAGATGTATTATGGTTAATCATTAGTTGTTACTCCTTCGTCTCAGAATTTTACTTAATTGTAAGGCTTTTGAAAATAAGTCTATGGAAAATATGACCCATTTTTTTTAACGACCAAACTATGAGCCGTTCACATATAAGTTATAGCATATAACTATTCATCATATCTCATACGTACAAAACACAACAGAGTCTAGCATAAATTAAGCACATCGTCATACCATAACATTAACTTAGTACCAAGACAAATAATAATAATAGTGATGTTATAGGAATATTCCAAACCATACTATAACAATAATACCACATCAAATATACTGAGCCCACTGGTAGAGGTTGGGCATACAACAATACTAAACATAACTATGATGTAGCTAAACCCTTCGTGACCAAGTTACAAACTTGTACGAGGGCGAGATAACTCCTATCGTTGTGAAAATGAAAGACTACATCCCCACTTCCGCTGCGCCACTCTAATCCAGTCTGTAGTGCAACTCCTATGCCAGCATCTCGAGGGAGTCCACCAACACTGCCATCAACCTTATTTGAAGATGAAGATGGAAAGAAGATAGAGGGAGTGAGAAACTTATACAAGAATCTCAGTAGGGTTTCCTTCTTGTAACGCCCCGATTTTCTGTCTGAGTGGAAAATGACCAAAATGCCCCTGAGGTCATTTTCGGCCCGGAATTTGAGGACGACCGACCCGGAAGTCCTCGGAGGGCCAACTCAATGTTTGAAGGGGATTGAATGACCCTTGAGTGGTTCCGGAGGTGAAAGTCTCATTTTTTGCAGTTTCAGGTCAAAATGACCGAAATACCCCTATAGCGTTTTATGCGAGTAAAGGTGGCGTTTGAGCCCGAAACTTTCCCCAGAGGTTTAAAACAATGTTTTTACATGTTTTAAAACATCTGTTTGAGTCCCGGTGGTCCGAGGCAGTTTTAGTGCAAAATTACGATTTTGCCCCTAGAATAGTGTTTTTGAGCTTAATGATGTAATTAAGCAAACCTAAGCAATATTAGGCTCTAATCGAAGATTAATTAATTTTCATAATTAATCTAGAGTCAAAATAAATTATTAAAATTAATTAGAACCTAAGATTGCTTAAATTAGATTTAAATCTCTTTTCTAAAACTTAAGATTTCACTCTTGGAATCTTGAATAGCATTTTCTCTCTCCAATTCCTTAAATCAAGGAATTGTGTCTAGAATTGATTATACACTAAAAAGAGTTTATAACTCACTAATGATGCAAGAACACTCTTTAATTATGTCTTGACAACCTTGATTACCCATTTTCTCACCTAAACACTTTCTTACAAATTCCTAATCTTAATCCTAATCAAAGATACACCTAAACACAACTCTAAACCACAATTAAAATGCAAGAAAACCCTCCCCATGGCTGATGCAATTTCGGCCCTCTCTCTCTCTCTTTTACAACACATATTGAATTGTTTCTCACTCAAAGAACCATGCTTGAAGCCATACCTTGAACCATGCCTCACCATGCCTCAAGATCACAACATCTCACCTCATGGAACACATGGGGGCTGCCCATGATGCTGTAATGGCCGAACTCCCTCCTCCCTCCTTGCACCTTTCATTTGTTTCATTTCTCTATAAATAGCTTGCTTGGGTGAACTTGCATCATTTTGGGCTCATTTGCTAAGTGTAAATTTTCAAAGAACACTTCAAAGTTTCCTTTTTCTCTCAACTTCAAGTCTTCAAGTTCTTCATCCTCTTCTCTCATTCCAACCTCCTAATCACTAGGTAGGGATTTTCTTTCAAGAGTTCTTTCATTTAAATTTCTTAAATTCTTTAAGTGTTCATAGTTTCTCTTGAATCCTTTTTAGAACTTCTTTTCTTCTCCTACTCCTCTTTGTTTTTCAGCCATGAGGCTTGAGAATCAAAGAAATGAGAGCTTGATTATGAGAGTTCCATGATGATGTTCATCACTTGAACAATCTCTAAAGCTTGATTTTTGTTCTTGAGTTAAAGATGTTTTTAGTTTTCTTCTTGAATCTTTGAAACCTTTCACTTTGATGATGTTTTAAAATGGTTAACTTGAACTCAATGATGAGAGCTCATGATGTTGGTGTTAATGCATCATCAAGATCATGGTCTCTAGAGTTCCAAATGTTTCTTTTCTTCTCCAACAATTTCGGTTCCTTTTCCTTTTCTTTCTTTATGGTTTTGGCCATATTGGCCAAGGAAGTTCACAATGGGTTGATGATGAGAGCTTCTAGATGATGACTATGTGTTTATCACAATGAGGCCTCTAGAGCTTGAGTTTTAATGAAAATGTTATTTATGTTTACATTTCAAGAAAAGAAACTTTGTGATTTAAAGAACCCTTGAGGTTCACTCTTGTTTTTACTTTACCTTGTTATGATAGGTTTGGGTTGAGGTTTAAGTTCCTTTAAAGTCTTGTATGAGCTCTAATGAGAAATAAAATGAACTAGCATTCATATTTAAATTTAAGCTTATGCATTACATATTTATTTTGAGCTTTGCATTCATATTTAATTTCCAAGCCATCACCTAAAGTTAAAAGCTAAAGAATGGAGTGCATCTCATATTTATATTCTTGTCTAGCATATTTACCTTTCACCACTAAAGAACATAAAGATTTGAAATGAGGTTGCACTATCACCTAACTAAATCTAAAAGCCTTTCTATTTCGGCCTTAAAGTCGATTGTTGCTGGGCCTAGAGCACTAAAATAAAGAATTGAACTTGCATATTTATATTTCAAGTCTTGCATATTTATATTCCAAGTCTTGCATATTTATTTTAAGCCTTGCATCTTTATTTTCAAGTCTTGCATGTTTACTTTAAGCTCTCACTTTATTTTGTAATGAAGAATAAAAATGAAATGCATAGCATGTTTAAATTATGTCATCACTTAAAAGATCTTAGAGCTCAAAGACTTGCCCATTTTATCTCAAGTAGAAGTGATGATGAACGTGGAATGAGTTTCGTCTAGCTTCAAGGACCAATAAGTCAAGTTTTAAGAATCCTTTTTGAGTCTCATGAATTTGTTTGAGTTTAAGACCAACAAGGTTCTATGAATTTAACTCTCTTTTAAGGAGGGATTTAGTGGTCACTGACCTAAGGATGTTTTTAGTCTCTTTGACAAGATGAAATGGTTTGCAAAAGAGTTTTAGAAGTCTTGAAAATGATTCCAAGAGAAACTAGCAACTTATACGTTTTAAAACATCAAGTTATGCACCTTTTGGAAACTTAATGATTTGGTTCCTCCATGATGTGTTTGCTGCCATGTGATGATGTTTGATGTGTTTTAATGAGTAAAAAATTATGTATGAAGAAGTAGGAACATTTCTATGCAAGTTAGGGAAGAAACTAGCTTTCTAGGAAAACCGTAAAGTCAAGATTTAATATAGCTTTATCCCATTTAGTTGAGGACACTGCCCAAACTGTTTTAATGGGGATATCATCAGATTAGGATTGATTAATCATGAAAAAATTGGTTACATTTGAAGTAGGAATGAATTTTAGCACCTATAGAAAAACTAGTAACTAGAAAACCGTAAAACCGCAACTCTAGAACTCTTAGAACATTTAATTCTTAGAATCTGTCCAGAAACCTTGTAATGTAGAGAACATGGTTTATGCTTAGTTCCTTGATATAGGATTGACTCATAATTGGTTTAGGTTTAACTTATAGTGCCTTAGGCGAAGACAAAACCAAGAAAGGGTCTAAAACGTAAGTTCTAGAACCCCGCAATTTTAAGTTTATAATGCTGCCTCTAAGGAATGATGCTATTCAGATTTAATAGAGAGCATAAATAATAATGAGATCTATTAGAAGAGAACCCTTAGGTGTATAAAAGTTTGATAGAAGATGATAGGTTAATTACATCACAAGCTTAAGGCCCGTAAGGGTCAAAGCATAAGATACCGTAGGATCAAGAGCATATGGGATTTTTAATGTTGCTTGTGAAAGTGTGAGAATGATTATGATTTGATGTCTTATGATGATGTTGAATGGTTATGCATGTCCTATAAGTTTCGTGGCATAAGGCAAGTTTGAAGGAAATCCAGTGAACGCCGTTATGCTGCCGAATTTCCCATCGAACTTGAGAATTTGAGAAAAGTTTGTGAAAACTCCTGGGTGACACTGGTTCGGCCGAGCACCCCCAGAAATGGTTCTGGGTGACACCGGTTCGGCCGAGCACCCCCAGAACAGATGTGACGTAACGTTGAGATGCCTTCCTCCCGCTACGGCGGGGAGGAAACAAATCCGTGAGGGCATTGACATTGAGCTTGTCAAAGCGGACAATTCACTGGGTACTAGATACCAGTAGAGCATTTCAAAGAAGGAAATGATCCTAAGATAGGTGATCCAAGAAATTTATGTATACCCCCTCTATTAGCCCATATTGAATCTAGTGACAACTAGTTAGGATTGAGCTCATTCCTAGGCGATAGGTGAGATGTAGTTTGGTGACCAGATTATCGTCGGGCCGGTGACTCGGTTGGACTTTTGGTGGATATGTTAAGAGGGTGGTCTTAAAGAAAAAGAACTTAAGAGTTCAACTTATGAGAAAGATGTCACATGAAAAGTACTGTACCTTTTATGCCACGCATATGATTTATGTTCCGTTGTGGGGAGCCCAAGAGCAATGATGTTCATGATAATGTGCATATGGTATTGTCATGCATTCATCAAATATCTGTCGCATCCATGCCATTAAGACTCATACTAAAAGACACCCACTTCGGATAAATAGATTTGGAAAGCTTAAAACCGAACCTTACGCATGTACACCTTTTTCATAATTAAAAACCGAGGTGGCTGGGGACGACGACGATGACACTCGTGTTAGAGTCGGGAACCCCTACTGAGAATCTTGGATAAGTTTCTCATCGCTTCCTTTTCTTCCGTGTCGTCTCTAGACGAGGATTACAACGAGGTTCGTGACTTCTTCTAAGGCTCATGCTTAAGGGTCACACTAGCAAATGGAGTAGAGGATCGCCGTGGACGCATAGATAGCTTAGCTTTTGGATTGATACTCATCCAACCTCATAGGTGGATAAGGATCACTTCATATCAATAGGCATATTTCAATGTAAATAATGGTACAATGATGCTAGTAAATTATGTATTTATAAAGGAGTGATGATGTTATGATTGTTATGTATGATGCTATGTTTCATATTTATGAAAGGAGTGATTACTTTTCTTGCGCGATTTGGTTATGACAAATGTTAGGTTAGCGCGCGGCTCGCGTTTTGTTTTTCAAGTTTTGAAAAAGAAAAATTTATTCGTATCTTCCGCTAAGTATTTTAATGAAAGGTTTTGAAGAATAAGACTAAAAGAGTAATAGACTAATGATTAACCTAAATATGTTCTAGAGTATTGGGTTAAAAATTAGGATGTTACACCTTTCCACACACGTGTCATCATCATCGTTCTCACTAACCTCGAGTTTAAATATGAAAGTAGTGGGCATAAATAAGATTCATTTGTTAAACTTTCAAATACCATTAACCAAGACCTGTATCTTTTAGCATGAATCTTAATGCATGAATGCAACAGATATTTCATATATGCATGGCAATGCCTCAGTGCATGCAACATAAATCAACAATGTATAAATTCAAAACACAAGATAAGGCTAAGCACATGAGTAGGAGATAAGCTAGAAAACTAAAATAGTGGCAAGTAAATGGATGCATGATAGGGCAATGCTATGAGTTATACATCATGTAACATGCATGGGAAGGTAGGAGAACCCATGGTAATTTACTTTCTCATGAATGAATTCTCAAGTTCCTTTCTTATCAATTCCACCCTCTTACATCATCACCAAAACCAACAAACATGCCTTCCCTAACGATTTTTAAAATCATCACGAAAACCAACCAACATACCGATCACCTAGGATGAGCTCAACCTAACTAACCATCGCTAGATTTAACATGCGGTAATAGAAGGGGAAAAACACATCACTTCCTTGCCTTTCTTATTATGAATATGTAACTTACTTGGATCACCTTTCATAACCTTTAATTCGGGGAGTCTAGAGGATCATTTTCATGTGTTTTATGTCACCTTAGACTTAGCATGTTGTTTTGAGACGCAAAGGCACAATCATATCATATCATATAATATCACATGCATACATTTCATTTATCATGTGCACCTCAAATATTCCAAGTGTAGTCATAACATGCCACAATAAATCATATAAATTGATAGCCAAATGTGCAACATTATCATCACATAAATTCTCATTTATATCATAAACCCATCATCCCATAAAATAAGCACTTTCATTATCCCTTAGACGGTTAAACCTCTAAATCAGGTAAACCTAACTTTTGTATTTATTCTTTTATGTATCTAAGGGATTAATTCCAATGACTTCCACTAATTAATGACCTCAAGAACTCCATTACACAATGCTAGATAGATTTGGGTAGAATTGAAAATTGATCAATTTCAATTACGTTTTTTACCCTTTCTCATTACCGACTTTTTCTAAGATACTAGAATTAATTCCTAAACCATATATTATGGATTCTAACACATATACACATGACAAAACACATTTTTACCAATTAAATGCATGCTGGAATAGAATCTATAATTTCAGTTTTTGAAAGCTTTAGAAACCACATTTTTTATCCTTTTTAGTTACTAGTCTTGCCTAAGGTACCAAGAATGATTATCACAATAATTAATAATAAATTTTACACATTTAAACCACTCCAAACAGCATATATCGGGTCTGGAAATGCTAGAACAGAATCCGAAATTTAACTTCCAAGAAGCATTCCAAGTTGCATAGTAAGGTATTTCTAGTAACTAGTTTCACTCAAAATTGATTCTAAGTCAGAGGACACCCTTAAAAGCAAATTAACCCTCTAGAAACATAAATAAATACCTTAGGTCAGTAGCAAAAACTTAAAGTTTCATTAATAGGATTTTGATCATAAAATCTTATTTCAATACATTTAGGAGTTATCAATCCTTTTATAAGAAACCGCAAGGTACAAGTTTTGAAACCTCAAAGTGATGATACATTAAACTTTAAAAACTTTGTTCCCTTGAAACCAAAACATATTTGTAAAGATAAATGCCCGTGGAACCAAAATTCCTAGGTAAGTTGAAAGAGGTAAAGTCTTGAGCTTTAGATATTTAGGTGATGACATAAACTTAAACATGCTAATGCAAGCCTCATTTTAATTTTGATATTATAAGGTGATGGCAATGGAAATATAAATATGATATGCAAGGCTTGAAAATAAACATGAGAATGCAAGCTCATTTTTAATCTTTAAGGTTTAGGTGATGGATTGAAACATAAATATGCTAGACAATAAATATAAACATGAAATGCAAGTTCATTTACTTATCTTCAAGATTTAGGTGATAACTTGGAAATAAACATGATATGCAAGGCTCAAATATAAATATGAAATGCAGGGACTTAAAAAATAAACATGAATGCATTTCCATTTGTTATTTCTTTAGGTCCTAGGCTCAAGACTCCTATTTAGAGTAACAACTCTAAAACACCAATCAATCTTACAAAATGGACATGAGCTTTAGAGTCTCTCATTATTATAGTTCCAAGAACCTTGCCTCCCTAGACTCACCATCAAGCTCAAAAGAAAAAGAAAACCATCAAAGAAAACTAAATAACATTTTCATTTACTTCTTTAAGGCTTAAGCTCAAGACTCCTATTTAGAGTAACAACTCTAAAACACCAATCAACAATAAGTTGAAAGGGATAAGTCTTGAACTTAAGAAAATTAAGTGATGACATAAACATATTATTCCATTTGCTAGGAACTCTCAAAACCAAAATAATGAAACTTCAAGCTTTAGAGGTTACACAAATGTTGGTTTTACAACCAACATCAGGGATCCTCACCATCAAGCCATGATTCTTGAGTAATAAAGCCATTAAGGACGAAAAGAAAGGAAGAAGAAAAGGAAATCATAGAAACCAAAATGGATGAAGAAAAGGAAAGAGCTAACATTTCAACATTCCAATCCAAAGATAGTACAAAGGAAAAGAATGAAAACTTTAAAACAACTCCCTACCAAAGATGTTTTTCTTATTAAAAGAAAAGAGCTTGATCTTTGCAAGACAATGAGAAGAACAAATCTTCTCTTGGAGTTCTTGAACAAATTCGGCCAAGAGGGAAAGAAGAAAAGGAAAATCTTTCTTGAGTTGTGGTGTTTAGAAATAGAGAGGTTGGATATTTTTATGGATGATCTATGGTGGTGGTGAGGTTGTTTGGGGTTGAGAGGTGGTGGTGGATGGTGGCTTTTGTGGTGGTGGAAGGAAAACAGAAATCTTTGAGAAGCGAGAGAAGAGAGAATTTGCAAGACAACTTTTTTGGACAAGTTATGATTCCAAAAAAGTGAATGGTAAAGTGTGTGTGTTTCTTGGAGTATGTATGTGTTTTATAATGAAAATGTGAGAGTGTGATGGGAGGTATGGGTGGCCATGAAAAAGGTATGGGCAAGGAATACTAGCCATCATGGAGGCATGGGGGGAAGAGACATTTTCTTTCCATGTGTATTAGGAATTGTGTTTAGAGATAAATTTGATTTGGCACTTGGTTAGGAAATGTTAATGGAATATTTGGGCTAATAACAAGCAATTAATGCCATACAAGACAAGATTAGGAAGTTTTCTTGCTCAATTAGTAGAGTCAAACCTCCATTCAACAAGATTCTCCATCACATCTTTGATTTCTTAATTTAAGGAATTGGAAAGAGAAAATAATATTTCATTTGATATGACACAAAATCTTGAATTAAGAAAGGGATTTTGAGTTTCTTTAAGCAATCTTAGGCCCTAATCAACCTGAATTAAGTATTTTGACTCCAGATTAATTATTAGAATTAATTAATCTTTAATTAGAGCCTAATATTGCCTAAGTTTCTTTAATTACACCATTAGGCCCATAATGCACTAGTTAGGGGCAAAATGGTAATTTTGCACAAAAACTCCTGGGATCACTCGGGCTTATACAGACATTAAGCATCTCTTAAAAATGACATTCTAAACTTCTAGATGAAGTCCGGGCCCAATCGGCAATTAATTCTGCATTAATTTACCGCAAGGGTATTTTGGTAATTTCACACGGAAAAATCAAAAATTGAAATTTTCATCTCTAGCATTATGCATAACAAAATTAATCCCCTTCAAACATTAAAACATCCATTCGAGGTTTGCCTGGACCAGCTTTCCTCGATTCCCAAGTAAAAATGACCTCAAGGGCATTTTAGTCATTTATGCACAGGAAAAAAATCGGGCGTTACAATTTATACTCATATAAATATCATAAATCAATAACCATACTAGTTCTAATAGATCAGGTCAGAAACTAAAATTTTAGCTCCTAAAATCATGAGAAAATCATGTTTCTTAATCCTTTTCAATTTCTAAGTCTTTCAAAAATTCTTTATACATTTAAAAGACAAGATCCAAGCTTCAAAATGAAATTAAACAAGCTTCCAATCAGATTCCTCATGGGGCCAAAAATATATAGATGAGATGTGTCCAAAATCAAAATTTCTATTTAAGATAAAAGGAGCAAGTCTTGAACTTTAGAGATTTAAGTGATAACTAGAAACATAAACATGCTATGTAATCTCATTTTAATCTTTAACATAATAAGGTGATAACTTAGAAATATAAATATGATATACTAGACTTGAAATATAAATATGAAGATGCAAGTCCATTTTTATGTCTTCAAGGTTTAGGTGATAACTTGAAATATAAACATGATTATGCAAGACTTGAAATTTAAACATGATATGCAAGCCCATATTATTATAAACATGATTATGCAAGGCTTGGAATTTAAACATGATATGCAAGAGCTTGAAATATAAACATGGATGTAAGTTTATTTTATATCTTGTTAAGCTCAAAACTCAAGACTTTTTGTAACGCCTCGATTTTTCTGTCTGAGGGAAATAACCAAAATGCCCCTGAGGTCATTTCCTGCCCGGAATTCGAGGATAGCCGACTCGGCAGTCCTCGAAGGGCCAACCCAATGTTTGAAGGGGATTGGATGGTCCTTGAGTGGTTTTGGAATGAAAATCGTGTTTTCTGCAGTTTCAGGTCAAAATGACAAAAATACCCCTATAGCGTTTTACGTGAGTAAAGGTGTCGTTCGAGCCCGAAACTTTCCTCAAAGGTTTAAAATGACATTTTCATGTATTTAAAAGTATCTTTTAAGTCCCGGTGATCTTGGGCAGTTTTTGTGCAAAATTATGATTTTGCCCCTAGCATAGTGCCATTTGAGCTTAATGATGTAATTAAGCAAACCTAAGTAATATTAGGCTCTAATCAAAGATTAATTAATTTCCATAATTAATCTAGGGTCAAAATAAGTTATTAAAATTAATTAGAACCTAAGATTGCTTAGATTAAACTCAAAATTCTTTTTTCTTTTAAAAACTCAAGTTTCTAGAACATAGAATCTTGAATAGTGTTTTCACTATTCACTCTCCATATTCCAAGAAGCCTAGCTAGAGTAGGATTTTGACCCCACTAATGAGCTAGAATGCTCACTAATCATGCCTTAACATAGCCTTGATTATCTACCCTTTCACTTACAAACTTACTTAGAAACTCCTAATCTTAAGTCTAGTCAAGGACACACCTAAACACATCACTAACCCACAATTTGGGAAGCAATTTCCTCCCCTTGGATTCTTCAAAATAGGTGGCGCCACATCACCCTCCAATATCCACCACATGTTTGAATTCTTTCATTCAAAGAACCATGCCTACACTATGCCTAAACCCATGCCTACACCTCACCTTGAAATGACATGACCAAGAGATATTTTCTCTCCTTCCTCCACTCAAATTGTGCCACCTAGCCTCCTCCCCTCACTCCTCTCATGTTCATTTCCTCTATAAATAGACACCCAAGGAGCTTGCTAGAACCTTTGCTCATTTCTCTCACGCCCCCAAATACTTTCTTTCTTTCAAGCTTCAAGGAGTTCTTCTTCTTCTTCCTCAAGTGCAAGTTCTCTTTCTTAATCAAGAAAACACATCCAAGGTAGGGAGTTTAGTTTATGTTGAGAATGCCTTTCCTTCTTTTGTTTAGTTTTTGGTTTGGAATGATAAAGTTTGGTTCTTCTTTCCTTCTCTTTCCTTTTCTCTTTCAGTTCTCTTCCTTTTCTTCCCTTTGAGTTTTCGACCATTATGTTGAATGGCTCAACATGATAGCTTGATGATGAGAGTTCTAGATGATGACTTCTTGTTCATCATAAGGAAATCTCTAAAGCTTGAGTTTTCATAAAAATGTTATATGGCTCTCTTATGGTTTTATTTTTAAGGAATGTTGTTTTGTATTCTAGAAACTCTAAAGTTCACTTTACCTTGTCATGATAAGTTTGGGTTAAGGCTTATGTCCCTTTAAAGTCTTGTAAGAGCTCTAGTAAAGATGTAAAAATGAACTTGCATATTTATATTTCTAGCCCCTCATATTTATATTCCAAATTCTTGCATCTCATATTTGCTTTTCTATGTCATCACTAAACTCTAAAGATTAAAGAAAAGAACTTGCATTATCACGTTTAAGTTTCAAGCTTTGCATTTCACGTTTATATTTCAAGTCATCACCTAAGAACTTAAAGATTAAAACAAGAATTTGTATATCACCTAATTAATCTCGAAGCCTTTCTATTTCGGCCTTAAAATCGATTGTTGCTGGGCCTAGAGCACTAAAATAAAGAATTGAACTTGCATATTTACTTTCAAATTTTGCATATTTACTTTGAGCCTTGCATATTTAATTTCAAGATCTTGCATTTCATATTTACTTTGAAGCTCTCACTTTACTTTCTAATGAAGAATAAAATGGAATGCATAACACGTTTATATTTTGTCATCACTTAAAGAACCTAGAGCTCAAAGACTTGCCCTTTTATCTCAAGTTAAAGTTTGGTTATGGAGACATCCCCATGGATGCATATTTCAGCCATGTGATGATGATGAGCTTGGAGCAAGTTTCATCTAGTCACAAGCGCCAATAACCTATATCTTAGGATTTTCTTAAGCATAGGTGAACTCAAAGAACGATTCAAGTGCAAATTTTATGTTTCAAATTCCAACTATGAACAATTTAAATAAGCTACTGCCCTCACTCATTTTACAATGATTTTAATGAAGTAAAATGGTTTACAAAGAGTTTTAGAAGTCCTAAGACGATTCCAAGGGAAACTAGAAATTTATATGTCTTAAAAATGTGAGATTATGTGCTCTTTGGAACCTATGCTTTTTTATTCTGCCATGGTATGTTTACTACTGTATGATGATGTTTTGACATGTTAGAATGTGCAAAAATTATATATGTTGAGATAGGAACCTTTCTATGCATGTTAGGAAAGAAACTAGTCTTACCGATAAACCGTAAAGTTGAGTTTTAACATAGTTTTGACTCATTTATTTTTAGACACTGACCAAACTGTTTTAATGGGATGATAATCAGATTAGGATTGTTTAAATATGAAAAACTTGGTAACATTTGATGTAGGATTGATTTTTAGCACCTATAGAGAAATTAGTAACTAGAAAACCGTAAAAGTGGGATCCTAGAACACATAGATTAATTCATTTTCTGTTTCTGTTCCAGCACCTTTGAAGGATTGTAAGACCATGTTATGCCATGTTTACTTGAGTAAGAATGACCCATAAATGGTTTAGGAATTAATTCTAGTATCATAAGGAAAGCCGGTAACGAGAAAGGGTGTAAAACGCAACTTCTAGAACACCTTAAATCATAGAATTTCATTTACTACCTATGCTGCCCAACTTTGATTGATGATGTTCTTGAGGTTAATAATTAGTGGTAATGAAGATGATTATTCCCTTAGATGCATAAGGAAATAATTTGACAATTTGAGTTACCCGATTTAAGTGTTTGGCCATTTAAGGGAATGTTTATGAGATGATGATTTGAGATGATGCATTCATGTGATATTTGATGTTATGTGAGGTATTTGTATAGAATTCATCATTTGCATGTTATGGTTTCATTTGAAACATTAGAGATACATATGTTAGAAATATATGAAGAATTATGACATTTATGAGATACGTGTTGCATCTTGTTGTAACATGCTAAGACTTAAGGAGACTTAAAGTATGAGAAAATGATCCTTTGGACTCACCAAACTATAGGTGATGAAAAGGTGATTCTTGCTCAAGGAAATGTAAAGTATGAGAAAATGATCCTTTGGACTCACCAAACTATAGGTGATGAAAAGGTGATTCTTGCTTAAGGTGACTTAAAATATGAGAAAATGATCCTTTGGACTCATCAAACTATAGGTGATGAAAAGGGGATTCTTACCCCCTAACCCGTACTTATCAAGTCAGGACTTCAACTTATCAAAAGGGAATAAGTTTATGCTAGTGACGACTAGTGAGGTATGAGCTCATAACCTAGAAGTACTCTCAAAAGGGAAAAGTAATAGGGTGGCCCCAGGAAGAAAAGAAACTTAAAGTCACCTAAGGAAACAAGGAATGTCATTCATGAACCATGTTCTATGCATATCATGTATGTTATGTAGTTAGATGTATGCTTTAAAGTTAATATTGCATAAAGTATTGACATGCATATCATAAAGAAGTATGATGCATTCATTACAAGACTCATGATAAAATGAACGGGCCTCGATAATGGATGTTTAGAACTTAATAAATGAATCTTTTCATGCTCACTATTTCATAATTAAACCCGAGATTCCTGAGGACAATGATGATGACACGTGCGTGAAAAGGGAGCCCTACTGAGATTCTTGCATAAGTTTCTCACCCCCTATCTTTCTTTTCCATCTTCGTCTTCAGACAAGGCTGACAAGGATGTCCGTGGATTGCCCCGAGGTGCCGACATGGAAGTAGCTTGATGGTCAAGAATAGAGTGACGCGGCGGAAGCGAGGACATAGTCTTAGCTTATTTACACCATAAGTTTGGTGTGTAGTTTGAATTGTTGTATGCTCAACCTCCACGAGTGGGCCCAATATATTTGGTGTGATGTTATTATGGGATGTCCCTATATTATTAACACTATTAATGTTTGACCTGATATTTAATGATAATGTTATATGATGATGTGCCGATGGTTGTTCTTTCTATGAAGCTTATCTGGTGTTTCCGTTTATGTTATTCTTTTATGTTTACACTTCACGGTATGCAAGGCTCACGTTTTGGTCTATGTTTTAAAAAAAAAAATTCTACCCTTATTTTCCGCTAAGTATTTTAAAGAAAGGTCTTAAAGTATGAGACTAAAAGAGTAATAGACTAATGGTTAACCTAAATACGTCCTAGGAGTGTTGGGTTAAAGATTAGGATGTTACACTTTTAGAGAATGAAACTCTTTAACTCCAAATAATCTTAACAAAAGGAAACGAGCTTTAGAGTTCTTTGTTATCATGGTTCCATGAACCTATTTCTTGAACTATCATCAAGCTCAAAAAGAATCAACTTGAAGAAGATTGTTACTTGTTCCATTAATCTTTTGACATCAAGATTTTAATCTTGAACCTTAGATGTCATTTGTATGATGGATTCACAACCACCATGACTCCTCATCATCAAGCCATGGTTAATAACAAGTCATATAAACTGAAATTTTCAAGGAAAAAGCATAAGAAAGAATATGAAATAAAATCCCTGCCAAGTTGTTTCTTGTTTATTAAAGAAAGCTTGATCTTCTATGAGCAACAAGAACCAAAAATCTAGTCCTAAGGCTAATGAAGGTTTTAGCCAAGAGAGGTTGGAATGGAGGATGGATTTTTCTTGTGTTCTTGTGTTTGGTAATGGAAAGGTTATATGTTTAAGGGTTGGTTTATAGTGGATATGCGTTTGTTTGAGCTTGAGAGTTTAGATGAATATCAAGAATGGAGTCTCTTGAAGGTGAAGGGGGAAAAAGAAGAAAGCTTGATGTTCCTTGAAAGATTGCAGAATTTTTGATCAATTCTTGCAAGTGAGACTTCAACCAAAAATTCAAATAGCAAGTACGAGTGTTTGTGTGTGCATTTTGGCTTGCAAAACAAATATATATAGAAGTGAATGGAAAGCACAAGGCCGCTGCCACTAGGCTGTAATGGAGAGCAGAATTCTTATTTTTATGAATGATAGGACATGTATTTGAGGTGTATTTAATCATGTAGTGCATTATCTCATGATGTACTGCATAATTCTTTTGAAAAAAGAATGAAACATGGGCATGATGGGAGCATGGCGGCTATAACTATCAAGGGAATAATGGCAAGCAATTTTGATTCTTTGATAAGTGGTAGGACATGTAGGATATTATATATAATTAGGTGGTAAGTTGGTAATTAGTAATTTTGTGTAAATAGTAAGAATCAAGTGTTAAGGAGTTGCCAAGATAAGGTAAAAGAGTAATCTTGTACTAGTAATGAGATTAATCTCAATTGAGTTGAAATCAATTAGTTACATAAGTCCTAAACTCAAGACAAAGAAAGAAAATGTATTAGATTTACCTTAATCTTAACATTATTGATTTTATGAGCTCTTGAAATTAAGAAAGGAAATTAATTTTTTCCTAAACAATTCTTAGGCTCTAATTACTTTAGGTAATTATTTTTAAGCTCAAGTAATTATTTTTAACCTAAGGTTAAAGAATGAAAACAATCTGAATTGAACTAGAGCCTAATATTGTCTTAATTACTTAAGTAAGCTCATTAAGCATTAACTAGGGATAAAATGGTCATTTCACATAAAAACTTCCAGGAATTACCTGAACATTTCTAGATATCAAATCATACATGTAACATAACATTTAAAAATTTTCAGGTGATAACTGGGTTCAAGGATTACTAAATCTTGCGTTAGGTTACCATAGGGGTGATTTAGTAATTTTAAGTATGGTAAAAATCGAAAGTTGAGATTTTTACCACAAAATCAACATAACACAAATAATCCCCTTCGAATCATAAAACTAACAGCTTGAGGATAACCAGGATTGGCTACCTTTGATTTTCGGGCAAAAATAACCTCAGGGGCATTTTGGTCATTTCGCACATGGGAAATCAGGATTTGCGATTTTCACACAAGATGGCATCCAAGTCTCATATAATGTTTCTCTAATGTTAGAATTCCCTATTAGGGTTTATTCGGCCTTAAATCTCGTGCAAAAATTACCTAGGGACATTTTGGTAATTTTGCACAGTAAAAAAATTGGGACGTTACATCAGTCACCATCATAAAGCTTGAATTGAATATTAAAAAGCAAAGAAAACATCAAGAATCTATTACACCACATCAGAAAGCTCACTTCACTGTGGAGCGCTAAGCATTACTAGAAATGGAAGGAAATTCGAATATCAAATTTGAATTTGAATTACAAAAAGTCAAATCCCGATGTTAGAGCTGGCTAATCATCTTTCTTGTCTTTGAAGTCAACTATCCCTAGTCTTAGAAGAAAAAGTTCAAAAACCAAGGTTCAGAAAGTAAGAGTAATTTATGAAGGATATCAGAAACCTCTTTTCCATAACGGCTTCTGTAAACTGATCTGACAAACAGATAGGCTATGCTTCTAGACAATCTTTCCAAGATGCAAATGGATGATCAACACATGTCTCTGGAAGAATTTATCAAAGGCAATAGTCACAAGGAAGACCTTCTTTAAATAGAGATGTTGTGCTCTAATGTTAACGAGAGAAACTTCATGCTTAAAGAGGAAGTTCTGCAAAAATCTCTCCTAATCTCCAATAAGGTTCATATCATAATATAATTAGATTCCTTACTTGAAAAAAATATTCCTTATATGTTCTTAAATAGATATATGTTCTTCCTAAGAAGAAATGATAGAAGGAAGTCATTACAGTTTTCCCAAGATCTTTTCATGTATATGTTACAAAAACTTAAGTAGGTTAGTTTTGAGTAGCAACCCAAACATTAAACTCTTGTATCCTCGATCCGGTAGTGATCGCTGTGAAATAGCTTAGAGAGGTTAATGTAAAACTACGTGCAACGCGACAATGAGGTGTTCTTCCTTATCACAGTTTAGCTTGGAAAGTCTAGTTAAAGACTACTTTCAATGGGACAGTAATAGGTGGTTTACTTGTCACGGGTTTAGCTTGAAAAGGCTAGTGAAAAACTACTTAGTTCAGCTTAAAAAGGTTGGTGAATAACTACTCAAGTTTATGATAATATGGAGTTGCCAACTAGTCACAGGCAGTAGCCTAGAGAGGCTAGTATAAGACTACTTAGTTCAACTTGGAGAGGTTGGTAAATAACTACTCAATTTGTAGCAGCAGGGGTTGTCTATTGGTCACAAATAAGAGCTTGGGAAAGCTAATGTAAAGACTATCCATTTGTTTTTTCTAGGTTTGAGAAGGATATTTAGTGGAACCTCAATATTTGTTGAGTACTGGATGTAGACAGTTTTGGTTGAACCAATATAAATCTCTGGTGTCTCATCTTTCTCTATTTAATCTTCTATGCTTTTCTATGTTACGCTTTATTATCCATCATATGATGATATTGCGTACTTGCCATTCTATTATTTAATTTATACTTTAGAAATCTACTTTCTAAAACTAATAATAGAGTTTATGCTGCACTACAAGTTTCACACTTGATAGTATTTGTTTCAAATGTTTCAGAAAAGTAAAATGAAGGAATGCACGATTCAACCCCCCTTCTCATATAGTATTTTACCTATACTAACATTTTTCATGGATTACTTTTCCTAACCTGTTATTTGATTGGTAATCAGGCTCTTTAAGAATTAATTGTAACACCCAGTGATGAAGTTGGAGAGTGATCACCGATGCCAAGAAAACATGAACAAGGAGCGGCTCCTAGCAAACTTCTAAGCAGAGGGGTACATGAATGAACCGATTGCACACCCGAATAAGAGGGATCCTGAAACTGCATAGGTATGGGACTATATAGTCAAGGAGGGCTTATATGAATTGATTTGTACTACCTACACCAACAAAATGCATCTTATTTTTTGTAGCTCATCACTAAAGAACTCCACAGTTAAGCGTGCTTATCTTGGAGTAATTTTGGGATGGGTGACCCCCTAGGAAGTTTTCCCAAGAAGCGTATGAGTGAGGATAAAGCATGTTGAAAGACTTGTGTTGGTTTGTGGAGATAGTCATCAATCCATAAAGTAGCAGGGGATGTTACAAATAGTATCAGAGCCTGCACCTTTCTCGATACGGTGTAGTTCGAGGATGAACCAAGCAGAAGCTAGTGGGCATGTAACTCCCAGTGACATAGTCAGGGAGTGATGACGGTGCAAAGAAGGCATAGACGAGGAGCAGCTTCTGGCAGACTTCTAAGCGGAGGGTTACATGAATGAACTGATTGCACACCCGAATAAGAGGGATCTGAGACTGGGTAGGTATAGGACTATACAGTTAAGGAGGGCTTATATGAATCGATTTGTACTATCTATACCAACAAGATGCATGTTCTTTTTTGACTTAGAGCAATTTTGGGATAGGTAACCTCCTGGAAATTTCCCATGAAGTATATGAGTGAGGACAAAGCACGCTGAAAAGACTCGCGTTGGTTTGTGGGGATAGTCATCAATCCATAAAGCAGCAGGGGATGTTAAATTCTGGTTCAATGGTGGAGATGAAAGTGTAGTTTCACACATTTCTAAGGGATGATCTGGTTCTCACCCCCTTAGAGATATCTCCAAGAATTTTGTTTTGAGAAACTACTTTTAAGTAAAAAAAAAACTCCTTTGTAGTTTCTTTGACCTTGAAATTCTTCAGCTTCTCCTTCATCTTCATATTACTTTTCTTGATGGTCAGAAATATCACTTTTTTATATTTTGGGGAGCTTGAGCAAATTTTCTGAACTGCTAGTGTTCGGGAGCTTACTTTCTAAAGTTTTTTCTTTTGTCATCTTGCTATTAGAAGTCCCTTTAAGATGCATCTTTGCAAAGCCTTCTTCTAGATCTTCAAGATCATCAGCAAAATCTTTTCTGAGTTCGTTGAACTTGGCATGAATGGTCTCTTCAACGCTTGATGTTCTCTTGTTGTATACCCTATAAGCTTTAGACACAAAAGAGTAATCTAGAAAAATACCATCATCAGATTTTGGATCAAACTTGGCAAGTTTGTCCTTTGTGTTAAGAATAAAACATAACGAGCTGAAAATATGAAAATGTGATATGTTGGGTTTTTTACCTTTCCATAACTCATAAGGAGTTTTCTTAAAAATTGGCCTAAGAAAGATTCTATTTTGAATATACAAAGACATATTAACAGCCTCTGCCCAAAAACCTTTTGATAAACTACGACATAGTTCTGGCCATTTTTTGCAAGCTTCTATTTTTCCTTTCAGCTACCCCATTTTGTTAGGGAGTTCTAGGTGCAAAGAACTTACGAAGAATGCCATATTTATAACAAAACTCATTAAAAGCTTGATTCTTAAATTCTCCTCCATGATCAGATCTGATAAAGAAAATTTGAGAATCTTTTTCAACAAAAATACGTTTTCCAAAAGTTTTGAATCTTTCAAATACCTCATCCTTAGAAGCTAGAAATATAACTAATATAAATTTGGAATAATCGTCCACTATAACAAGACAATATCTCTTTCTAGCTAGATTAGCAGTCTTGGTATGACCAAAAAGATCCATATGTAAAAGCTCAAGTGGTTTAGTGGTTAAAACCACATGCTTGCTATGGAAAAAAGCTTTGGTTTACTTGCCTTTCTCATAGAAGTTACAAGTTTAATCCTTATCAAATGTAATCTTTGGAAGGCCTTTAACAAGCTTTTTCTGAGAGAGCTCAGAAATAAGCTTCATATGAGCATGCACATGCACAAGCTTCTTATGCCATAACCACTTATCATCTGTGAAGATGCAAGACATTTTACATTTTGATCTTTTAAAATCATCCAAGGATAACACATAAGTGTTATCATGCCTCTTTCTAGATAAAATTACTTGTTCTAATGTAGGGCTTACTACTTTGCAAGAAAAAGCATCAAATATAACATTAAAACCTTGGTCACAAAATTGACTGATACTTAATAAGTTGTAAGCCAGTCCAATAACTAACAGAACATCAGAAATTTGGTAAGAATCATCCTTACCAACATCTCCTATGCCTGTGACCTTGGCTTTATCTCCATATGCAAATCTTACTGATCCTAAGTTTTTAGGTCGTAGATTTTTGAACCATCTTCTTAATCCAGACATGTGCTTTGAGCAGCCACTGTCCATGTACCATTTATTTTCAGGTTCCACGTGCGTCCTTTAGCACACCTGCAATGAATACATTTTTTATTTTAGGTTCCCATATTTGCATAGGTCCTCTAAAGTTAGTTTGAAACGAAGGTTGTCCAACTTTTCTGACATACTTTCTTTTCATAAAGCATTTGTCAAGTGGATGTCCCCTCTTAAAACAAATAGTATAGGGAAATCTTTTCTTTTCTTTATTGATGGGAGTTGACTTTCCTTTTTCTTCAAGATTTTTTGATCCATTTACCATTTTTTCAAGGTCAGATTTTAGAAGTTTTGAAGTTCTTTCGAGCTCAAAAATTACCTTCTGAGTATTTTCATTTTTGTTTGCAACTTTAGATTCTAAGGCTGAGTTTTATATTTAAAGCATTATTTTCCTCTTTCACAGTATCCTTCTCAAGCCTTAGATTTTCAACTTCTGACTTGACCATTTTGAGTTCTAAAACAGTTTTTTTTGTGTTCCGTTTTCAGACCGAGATAATGTGAGGAAAGAATTTGAGAGTCTTCAAGCAACTCTTCATAAAAAGGTAACAGTTCATCATAGAAAATACCTGAATCAGTGTTGTTTACCTCTGAAATACTATCTGATGAATATCCTACCATGAAGCACAGCTTGGCAATGTCCATATCCTCCTGATCTCCTGATTCCTCTCTATCTTCCTTTGATTCAATCTAGCTAGCTAGCATACCCTTCTTCTTTGAAGTAAGCTTTTTCTGTAGGCTTTTGATTTTAGGATAGTTCGATCTGAAATGACCTTTCTTTTTACAATGATAGCAGATGGCATCCTCAAACTTTGGCTTACCTTTCTTATCCTTTTTGAAGTTGATCTCTCTTTTTTTCTTTGTTTTTCCTCTCCTGACTTTTGATTTTTTTCCTAACAAGCATGGAAAGCTCATTTCCATCTTCTTTATCAGATTCATCGTTAGTCTCATCCTTCTTATCAGAGGCTTCAACAACTTTCATTGCCTTAGCTTTATAAGTTCTTTAATGAAACATCTTCAGTTCCATGGACTTGCTCTTCTTGCTAGATTCACAATGTATTTCAGAGAGAATAACTTCATGAGTCTTAAATGACCTAATAAGTGCATCCATGTCAAGGGCTTGAAGGTCTTTAGCTTCAGTGATGGCTGTGACCTTAGGCAGCCATTTGGTAGGAAGACTTCTCAAAATTTTTCTAACCATTTCTGAGTTAGACTATTTTTTTCTAGCACCCTTAAGTTGGTTTATAATACGCATAAACCTTGTGGTCATTTCATCAATATTTTCCTGGCCTGTCATTTTGAATAATTCATGTAACGCCCCAATTTTCTGTCTGAGTGGAAAATGACCGAAATGCCCCTGAGGTCATTTTCGGCCCGGAATTCGAGGATGGCCGACTCGGCAGTCCTCGAAGGGCCAACTCAATGTTTGAAGGGGATTGAATGACCCTTGAGTGGTTCCGGAGGCGAAAGTCTCATTTTTCTAGCTTTTGGTCAAAATGACCAAAATACCCCTATAGCGTTATACGCGGGTAAAGGTGCCGTTTGAGCCCGAAACTTTCCCCAGAGGTTTAAAACCATGTTTTTACATGTTTCAAAACATTTGTTTGAGTCCCGGCAGTCCCGGGCAGTTTTAGTACAAAATTACGATTTTGCCCCTAGAATAGTATTTTTGAGCTTAATGATGTAATTAAGCAAACCTAAGCAATATTAGGCTCTAAACAAAGATTAATTAATTTCTCTAATTAATCTAGAGTCAAAATAAATTATCAAAATTAATTAGAACCAAAGATTGCTTAGATTAGATTTAAATCTCTTTTCTAAAACTCAAGATTTCACTCTTGGAATCTTGAATAGTGTTTTCTCTCTCCAATTCCTTAAATCAAGGAATTGTGTCTAGAATTGTTTAAACACTAAAATGAGTTTATAACCCACTAATGATGCAAGAACACTCTCTAATTATGTCTTGACAACCTTGATTACCCATTTTCTCACCTAAACACTTTCTTACAAAGTCCTAATCTTAATCCTAATCAAAGATACACCTAAACACAACTCTAAACCACAATTAAAATGCAAGAAATCCTCCCCCCATGGCTGATGCACATTCGGCCATCTGTCTCCTTTTACCACATATGTTGAATTGTTTCTCACTCAAAGAACCATGCTTGAGGCCATACCTTGAACCATACCTCACCATGCCTCAAGACCACATTATCTCACCTCATGGAACTCATGGGTTCCCTCCAATCTCATGGCCGAACTCCCTCCCCCTCCATGCACCTTTCATTTGCTTCATTTCTCTATAAATAGTTTGCTTGGGTGAACTTGTATCATTTTGGGTTCATTTGCAAAGAGTAAGTTCTCAAAGAAACACTTCAAAGCTTCCTTTTTCTCTCAAGTTCAAATCTTCAAAGTTCTTCAAGTTCTTCATCTTCTTCACCTTCTTCTTCCATCTTCAAGATCATCACACCAAGTAGGGATTTCTTTTCATGAATGTTCTTCTTTAAAGCTTGATGTTATGGTTTCTCTTGTTTTCTTTTTAGAACTTCTTCTCTATTCCCTTTTCTTTCTTGTTTCGGCCATGAGCCCTTGAGAATAGAGAAATGAGAGCTTGATGATGAGAGTTTCATGATGATGTTCATCACTTGAAACAAACTCTAGAGCTTGATCTTTGTTCTTGAGCAAAAATGTTTCTAGTTCTTCCTTTCTTGGACTCTTGAGAACTCTATCTTTGGTGATGTTTCAAAATGGTTCTAAGGACTCAATGATGAGGTCTCATGATGTTGGTGTTAATATATCATCAAGATCATGGACCCTAGAGTTTTAAAATGTTCCTTTTCCTTCTTGAAGTTTCGGCCACTTCCTTTTCTTTTACATGCTAAATGTTTTGATTTTCTAAAAATGTTATGTTGAGTTCTAAGGACTCTAGACTTTACTTGATCTTGGTTTGATGAGTTTGGGTTGAGGTTTAAGTTCCTTTAAAGTCTTGTTAAGAGCTCTAGAAAGATAAAGTGAACTTGCATAATTTATTTTATGCTTGCATTTATATTTACATTCTTGCTATGCACCTTTACTTTCAAGCTATCACCTAAGAACATAAAGATTAAAATGGAACTTGCATCATCACCTAATTTAATTCTCAATGCCTTTCTATTTCGGCCTTAAAGTCGATTGTTGTTGGGCCAAGAGCACTAAAATAAAGAATTGAACCTTGCATATTTACTTTCAAGCTTGCATGTTTAAGTTTATGCCTTGCATATTTAATTTAAGTCATCACTTTATTTTGTAAGCAAGATTAAAAATGAAAAGCATGAGCACGTTTATTTTATGTCAAAACTTAAGAACCTAGAGCTCAAAGACTTGCCCCTTTCATTTCAGGTTAAAGTTTAATGTGAATGCATTCTTTGAATGCATGTTTCGGCCAAGTAGTGATGATGGACTTGCAATGAGTTTTCATCTAGCTACAAGGGTCGATCATCTAGGTCCTAAGTTTTTCCTGAAGCTTTACAAATCTTTATAAGGTTATGTTATCATGAGTTATAATTTTATTCCCTTTTTGAAGATGAAATATATTTTGGTCACTGACCTAAGGCTTCTCTTAGCCTCCTAATGAATTTAAAATGATTTGCAAAGAGTTTTAGAGATTCCAAATTGATTCCAAGAGAAACTAGTTAACTTATGTACCTAGAGATGTCAATTTAGTTCTCTTATTGAAGTTAGATGTTTTCGGTACTGTCATGATGAGCTTGTGACTGTATGATGATGTTTTGATGTGTTAGGATGTGTGAAAATATCACATGATGATGTAGAAACGATTCTATGCATGATAGGTAAGAAACTAGCTAACTAGAAATACCGTAAAACTAGAATTTAACATAGTTTAGACCCATTTGTTTTTGGAACTTATCCAAACTGTTTTAATGGGAACATAATCAGATTAGGATTGTTTAGACATGAAAAACTTGGTAACATTTGGATTAGAATTGAATTTTAGCACCTATAGGGAAACTAGTAACTAGAAAACCGTAAAAATGCAAATGTAGAACTCTTAGAACATTTAGTTTTCTGGATTCTGACCAGCAATGTTACAACATGATAAATTTGATTTATAATTAGTTCTTAAGCATAGGAATGTCTCATAATTGATTTAGATTTAATTTATAGCTCCTTAGGCGAAAACAGAACCGAGAAAGGGTCTAAAACGTAAGTTCTAAAACCCCGTAACCACAAGTTAGAAATTCTGCCCTATACTTTTCAGATTTGAGTATGAACATGAGGATTAGGAATGATGATTTATTATGAGCCCTTAGGTGCATAACATATGAACGACGGATGTTAGAGAACTATACCTCAAGATTAAGACCCATAAAGGTCAAAGCATAAGCTACCGTAAGGGTAAGCATTTGAATGTTCTATGATGATGCATGTGTTATGTGAAGGATGATAATGTTATTCATATGAGGAATTCATGAGGATATATGTTTATGTGGCATAAAGCAAATTTGGAAGGAATTCGACGTAATGCCATCGTGCCTCCGAATTTTCGACAAATTTGGGGACTTAAAGAGATTTTGAAAATTAAGGTACTAAGATGGGTTCTAGGATGACACCGGTTCGGCCGAGCACCTCCATAGAACTCATGTGACATCGGTACCAATTTATACTCTTAGGTGACACCGGTTCGGCCGAGCACCCCTAAGAGAATTGCCCCCTAACCCGTACTCAGATAGTCGGGATTTATGATTTATGATATGCTTATCGTTAAGTGGTAAGTAAGAACTAGTGACGACTAGTTAAGGTATGAGCTCATAACCTAGAGATGTGACACGTTCTGGGTGACACCGGTTCGACCGAGCACCCCCAGAGCGCTTGTCTTTAGGGTGGCCTATGAGGAAGTTATGATGACTATGTCACAAAGAGAATTTATTTGCCACTTTATGCCACTACTATTATGGTGTTCTATGTGTATGATGATTATTCTTGCATTTAAGTAGAGCCATGCATACATTCTTTAACATGCTTGCATCCATGTCATTAAGAATCATGCTAAAATGAACGGACCTTGGCTAAACTATGCTTTAGAACCTAAAAATGGACTTAATGCATGCTCACTCATTTTGTATAACTAAATCCAAGGTTCCTGAGGACGTAGATAATGACACCTAGGTAGTAGGAGGCCCTACTGAGATTCTTTAGTAAGATTCTCACTCCCTCTATCTCTTCTTTCCGTCACGTCTTCAGATGGCGACGTTCGTGGTGTTCGTGGACACGCCGACATGGGAGGTGCACCATGACCCGGACCACGGGTCATTCCATTTTGTGGGTCGATGCACGGTTAGAGTATTCATGTTCATGGGTCGACCCTTCACTCCCCCTATACATTCCCATCATTTCTCCCCCGTCTCACCTTTTGGCGATGACCTGGTGTTCAAGCGCACACGTCCCCGAAAGGAGAGGCTTCGCCGTACTCCACCGTCCGCGTCCGCCGTTCGAGACTACCCCCAGTATGTACCCCGTTGCCCGTCGTCTTTTTCGGAGACGGATCCTTCCGAGGATTCAGCAACCCAGGTACCCTCCGAGGGATCTTCCCCCACCATACCCATGGACCTTGGGGAGGGTAGTGAGCCGACCGTGACTCAGCCGAGGCTTGCATGATGACCGGAGATGAGGCCGCGCCATGGAGGTCACTCCCGAGCCCCGTTCCGCCTATTCTCGCCGGAGGAGCTTGCTCAGTTTCCTGGTTACATGCCACGCTTGAGGGATAGTCGCCAATAGAAGGCTGTGGATGGCCCGGGTTAGTGCACACACCGCATAGACGAGGATAAACCTTCTTTTGTTTAAAAGTTACCCCATTAGATGCACTCGGGTAGGGGAGTAGTTTATGTTTATGTTTATGTTGTATTTTCTTTCATGTATTCTGTTGTACTAAATTAAGTCCCACACTTATAAGTGGGCAAGTTATATATATATATGAGATGATATTCAGTGTTTCTCATGATGTGCCTTTATGTGCCTTATGCTATGACGTTATGAGATGTATGTCTTGCCCTTTACATGTTAAATCACATCACGCGGCTCTCACTTTGTATTTCAAAAAAAATTTACCCGTATTTTCCGCTAAGTATTTCAAAGTAAAAATGAGAACTATGAAGTAACAAACTAATGATTAACCTAAGTATGTTCTAGAGTATTAGGTTAAAAATTAGGTTGTTACAATTCATATTGATGAACCAGCATACTTATCTTAGTTTGCTTTACTTGATCAATTCCTTCATGTAGCATGTGTAATCTATCCTATATTTCTTTAGCCATGTCACAAGCAATGATTTTGTCGTATTCAATCTTGCTTAGTGCACACGTGAGTAGGTATTTTGCTTTTGAGTTCAGTTGAACTCTAACTTCCTATTAATCTATCCATTTATTCCTTGGGATATCTCTAGATACTGAGGGTACATCATCAGTTCCTAGAGTTTCCTTCCTTGGAACACAATCTCCTTCCTGTATGATTTCCCACAATCAAGACTTGTGTATTTTATGCACAGCTCCATTTTATCCCTCTAGTAAGCATAATCTCCACCATCAAAGAATGGTGGTCTGTTGATAGAGTGACCTTTAGCAATATGTATGTTTTGTGCCATTTATTCCATGAATCTTTTCCTCTGCAGTCCTTAGATTGCTCAATCCCTTCGAGGCCAAGCTCTGATGTCACTTGTAGGTAGAAAAGCACATGAGAAGGGGGGTTGAATCGTGTTTGAACTTTTTCACTGAAGACCTGAAAAACTTTATTGAAAAAGGTTATTAAGATGATCTTGTAGCGCAGCCGAAAAATAGCCTTAAGTACTTTCCGAAAATGAGCTTTCTGAACTTGAGCAAATAAAGAAAAAAGTATAAAAGCATTTTCAAAACTTGAAACTAAAACAATAACAGACATGGAAATAAAAAAAAAAAAGATAAAGGATAGAAAAGAACCAGCACAAAGAGTTTTATACTAGTTCGGCCAACCTGCCAACATCCAGTTCTCAACAACCATTGAGTGTCACTACCTCTCCCTCCAACCAGAGAAAAAATAAAGATAGTCTTTTTAGTAGCCTTCTCAAACTATGTCTAGTGACTAGTAGACACCCCTACTATCATACACCAAGTATTATTCAATAGACTCTTTAAGCTAAAACTGTGAGCATTAAAGAACTCTTTCACAATCACATGGCAAGTAGTATTTAACAAACCTCTTCAAGCTATCTCACACTAATCACTATTAGATCAAGGATACAAAGGTTATTTGTTTGGGTTTCCATTCAAACTAACCTATACTCAAGATTTCTTTGGATATACAATGAAAAGAACTTTGAAAATCTTGGCTGACATCTTTCGATATTTTCTTTCTTAGAAGAACATATGATCTATAAAGTGTAGAAAGAAGATTTTCAAACAAAAAAGAATAAATAGATGAAAGGAAAACTTGACAGCATTTCAGCTTTAATTTTCAATGTTCAGTTTTATATCTTTAAGGAGTACAGCATCTCTATTTATAGATATCTTTCCTTGAGACTGTTCCCTTCAATCAGATCTTCCAAGGACACATGTTGATCATCCATTTGTGTCTTGGAAGAAGGTCTAGAAGAATAGCCTTTCAGCTTTGTCAGATCAGCTTGCAAATACATTGTGAGAGAAGAGGTTTCTAATTCTGAAAACTTTCTTCTAGAACACTTTTGATAGTTGACTTCAAAGATAGAAGAAATGATGGACTGGTTCTAACACTGGATGTGACTTTTCCAAATGCAATTTCAAATTTTGAAATTCAAAATTTCCCTACCTTCTTCTTGTTGAAAACACTGTTTCACTGAGAGTAAGCTTTCTGAACCTGGATATCATTTCCTTGATGAAGAAAGCATCTTTATGTCTTCAAACATGACTTATTGATGTTTCTAACTTTTACAAGTGAGATATTTCAAGATAATAGATCACTTTGACTTCATAGATTATTTGATATATTTCTTTCAAGCATACTTTCTGAAGGTCAAAGCTACTTTCTGAAAACTCTTTCCTTGGCTTCTTATTCTTAATATGATTTGCTTTCATCCGTGAGGCATGTATGCTTACTTTGTACGATATAACTTTCTTTTAGGCACAATCTCTTTTCAAGAGATAAAACATGTTTGTACATGTAAAGTGAAATTATTTTCATTTCAAGTGCATATTATGCAACCGAGAAAGCCTGTTATGCTTTGTCAAGAAACACAAGAAAAATATTAGACATACTTCAATATATTTTCTTTAAATTGGCTTTGTTTCCATTCAAAATAAATAAGCACAAAGGGTTCTGAAGCTAACACTTATGTCACAACCACTTTTCATCTGTGAAAGATACGAGACATTTTACATCTTTATCTCGTAAGTCATCCAAGAATAACACAAACGTGTTACCCTGCCTTTTACCAAACATGATAACTTATCCTGAAGTAGGACTTCTATTTTTCATGCACATGCATTAAATGCCACATTAAAGTCTTGGTCACAGAACTAGCTGATACTAAACAAGTTATGAGCCAGACCATCAATAAACAACATATCAAAAATTTGGCAAGAATCATTGTTACCAACATTTCCTATGCATGTAACCTTAGACTTTAAGCAAATGTAAACTAATAAACATAGAGCAGCAAATGTAAAAGAGATAAGGGAGAAGAAGATGATGCACAGATATTTTTATACTAGTTCAGCCAACTTGCTTACATCCAGTACTCAACCACTGTTGAGTTTCACTAACACTTTTCTCAACTCGAGGAAAAAAAACAAGATAGTCTTTATTGTAGCCTTCCCAAGCGTTAATCTGTGAGTAGTAGACAACCCTTACTACCACAAACCAAGTAGTTATTCACTAGCATCTCCAAGCTAAACCGAGTAGTCTTTGACCAGTTATTCACCAGCATCTCTAAGCTAAACCGAGTAGTCTTTGACCAGTCTCTCCAAGCTAAACTGAGTAGTCTTTAACCAGCCTCTCCAAGCTAAACCGTGACCAATAAAATAGCTTTACCATCGTGTTGTAAGTAGTCTTTGCCTAGCCTCTCCAAACTAACTCACATCAATCACTATTGGATCAAAGATACAAAGGTTTGTGTTTGGATTTGCAACTCAAACTAACCTACACTCAAGTTTCCTTAAGATATACAATGAATGACCTGGGATAACTTAAATGACTTCTTTCTAACAATTCTTCATAGGAAGACATATAATCTATTTAGGAATATAGAAAGAAGATTTTTACAAATGAAGGAACTGATTACATGATGTAATAAATTTACAAGAGATGAAGAGAAATTTTTATAGAGTCTCAACACTTGTACAACATCAATCTTGTTCTATTTGAAAGTACAACATCTCTATTTATATAAGGTCTTCATTTTTTACTATTACCCTTGATCAGTTTTCTAAGTGACATGTGTCGATCATTTGTTTGTATATTAGAAAAAGAAGTTTAGAGAAGCAAATTGTCTTTTGTCAGATCTGTTGTAGAAGCTGTTATAAAGTTGAGATTTCCGAGGTCCCTTCAAAAATGACTTTTTACTTTCTAAACGTGGTTTATGAACTCTTCCTTCTAGAAGCTGCGGTAGTTGACCAAGTTGACAAAAGAGATGATACGCCAGCCAGTAACTGGGTTTGACTTTAAATTTGAATTTTAAACTTTTTTCTCCTTTTCCAGTAAAGTTTAGTGTTTCACTGTGAAGTGAACTTTTTGATGTGCAGTATTAGTTCCTTGATAATATTTTGGTCTTCTAGCCTTCAATCAATGGTTGTTGATGATAACAAGATTATAAGCATGATGATTAAAGTTTGTAGACCACATTGGCTTCAGAGATGAATAGATTATCTTTGCTTTAAGTGTACTTTTTGAAGTTTAATGCTACTTTCTGAAGACTCGAGCCTTGGTTTCTTGTAATTGTTGATTTTCTTCAATCCGTTAGGGTTAATAATTTAGCTTGCATTTAGTTCCCATCTCTTTATATGAGATAAAACATGTTTGCACTTGTAAAGTGAAATTATTCTCACTAATGGAGCCAAGATATGCTAATGATAGAACTTGTTTGTTATTTCAAGAAACTCAAGGTAGATATTAGTCATTCTTCAAAATATTTTCCTTAAACTAGTTATGTTGTCATTCAAAATATATTACCTTAAAGCTTTCTGAAGAGTTTTGGAGCTAACATATCTTACTTTCTCGTGGTTAAGAAAGCATTTTTAGTGGAACTCAATAAGTTATTAAGAACTATATGTATACAGTGTTTGGATGAACCAGTATAAAATAACTCAGTAATATCTCTCTTTCTCTTTGTTTCCTTATATTTTAGCATTAAAGTTTGTTTGTACTGTGTGTTTCTTCGACATATGTTTTAAAAATGTTTATGAAGCCTCTGCATTTTCTCTTTGTTTAGAAAGTTACTTTCTAAAGCAAACTGCCTATAATTTTTACTACCTTCAAGTGAAAACTTGATAGACACTATTTAGGATTTCATAACAGAAAAAAAAAAATTAGAAGCATGATTCAACCCCCTTCTCATGCTACTGTCAATCTACAATTGGCATCAAAGATTAGGCCTCTAAGGGGTTAAGGATCCAAACAGTTGCAAAAGAAAAGATCATAAGGAAAAATGGCTCAAAACATTTACATTGCTAAAGGACACTCCATAAACAGACCTTCATTCTTTGATGGTTACGACTATGGAGAGATAGGGTAAAGTTATTTATAAAGTACATAAGTCTTGAATTGTAGGAAATTATTTAAGGAGATTATACACCTATACAGGATGTACCAAGAAGTGACAGTCGACTTTCCACCTCAATAGAAGTTCCCAGAAGTAGATGGATAGAACAATATAAAGAAAGAGCTAAGTTGAACTCTAAAGCTAAATATCTACTTACCTGTGCACTGAGCAAAGCAGAATATGATAAAATCATTGCTTGTGATAGCCAATGAAATCTGGGATAGATTACACACGCTGCATAAAGGAACTAACCAGGTGAAGGAAACCACGCTGCATAGATTACACACGCTGCATAAGTATGTTAGTCCGTCAATATGAGATGTTCAAAATGACAAATCAAGAGAATATTGATAAGATGACTACCAAGTTCATGCACTGATGGGATGCATTTATACGCTCATTTTCCTATATAAATGTAGGCATATTGCATCATTTATACAATTAATTTATTGACATTTGGTAGATTCATGTTTAGCCCTCATTGGGTATCATTGAATAAAATCATAGTTCTTTGTATCATTTTGATAAACAAATATATTTTGGAGCTTCCTGTACTTTTAATCGTCTTTTATAAGTGTTATTTACTTATAAAGACTTCCTATGTTGGTGCATGAAGACCATAGAAGTGTTGGAGTTTGTAACAATGTTCAATTTGGGAGAATTTAGGGAGCTGAATAGTAGAGTTCTGGAGCTCATTATAGGAAGTATTATAATGAAAAATTTGTATCTCTCTCTACAGGGATCAGATTGAGGCAAATAAATATGTTTTGGAAAGTTCAAGAAGTCCTCTATAAGTTTCATTTCAGCTCAAAACCTAGTTCTAGAGCATCTTGGTGAAAATCAAGTTGCGAGATTAAAGGTTGTTGATGTCCTAATATTGTCTAGTTTGACCTTCAATTAGTTTTTGGCCAATATGTGGAGCTACAAATGTTCAATTGAGGTGATTTTTATAGCATTGGAAAGTTATTCAAAGAGCTACAATTTTTATTTTTATGCACAAGAGCTAATTCGAATGTTTTGGGGCCTCAAAATGGGTTTGGAAGTGTATAAACTGGTGTCGAGCAAGTACGTTACCACTATAACTATCTAGGACCACTACAACAGTAACTAGAGAGCAAGAATAAGCCAAAATTATCCCCAACCACTATAGCAATCCCCATATAGAGGGACCTGAGTTAAGAGGTGTAACATCCTAATTTTTAACCCAATACTCTAGAACATATTTAGGTTAATCATTAGTCTGTTACTTCATAGTTCTCATTTAACTTTGAATTACTTAGCGGAAAATACGGGTAATTTTTTTTTTAAATGAAAGTGAGAGCCGCGTGATGCGATATAACTTGCAACGGACAAAACATACATCTCATAACGTCATAGCATAAAGCATATAAGGGCACATCATGTGAGACACTGAATAACATCTCATATATAATTATAATTTGCCCACTTATAAGCGTGGGACTTGATTTAGTACATGGGAATACATGAAAGAAAATACAACATAAACATAAACATAATCTACTCCCCTACCCGAGTGCAACTAATAGGATAACCTTTAAACAAAAGAAGGTTCATCCCCATCTAAGTGGTGTGTGTTCTAACTCGAGGACGTGCGCGCTCGAACACCAGGCCATCGCCAAAAGGTGAGACGGGGGAGAAACGATGGGAATGTACAAGGGGAGTGAAGGGTCGACCCATGTACATGAATACTCTAACTATGCATCGACCCACAAAATGGAATGACCCGTGGTCCGGGTCATGGTGCACCTCCCATGTCGGCGTGTCCACGAACACCACGAACGTCGCCATCTGAAGACGTGACGGAAAGAAAGAGATAGAGGGAGTGAGAATCTTGCTAAAGAATCTCAGTAGGGCCTCCTACTACCTAGGTGTCATCATCTACGTCCTCAGGAACCTTGGGTTTATTTATACGAAATGACTGAGCATATATTAGGTTCATTTTAAACTTTAAAATATATTTTTGCCAAGGTCCATTCATTTTAGGATGATCTTAATGTCATGGATGCAACATAATAGAAAATGTATGCATGGCACTACCTAATGCACATACACAAAACATAACATCAAGCATCATCATTCTTGGTGGCATAAAGTGGCAATAGTAACATTCATATGGGACAAAACTTTGTGACATAATCATAATCATGAAACTTCTCTTCCTCATGGGCCACCCTAAAAGACAATCGAACTGGGGGTGCTCGGCCGAACCGGTGTCACCCAGAACGTGTCATACATCTAGGTTATGAGCTCATACCTTAACTAGTCGTCACTAGTTCTTACTTACCACTTAACGATAAGCGTATCATAAATCCCGACTATCTGAGTACGGGTTAGGGGGCAAATCTCTTAGGGGTGCTCGGCCGAACCGGTGTCACCTAAGAGTATAAAATGGTACCGATGTCACATGAGTTCTATGGAGGTGCTCGGCCAAACCGGTGTCATCCTAGAACCCATCTTAGTACCTTAATTTTCAAAATTTCTTTAAGTCCCCAAATTTGTTGGAAATTCGGCGGCCCAAACGGTCATTACACCGAATTTCCTTCCAAATTTGCTTTATGCCACATAAACATATAACCTCATAAATTCCTCATATGAATAACATCATCATCATTAGCATACTTCATGCATCGTCATAAAATATTCAAACGCTTACTCTTACGGTAGCTTATGCTTTGACCCTTACGGGTCTTAATCTTGAGATATGGTTCTCTAAGATCCGTCGCTCATATTTTATGCACCTAAGGGCTCATATTTAAACATCATTCTTCATTCTCATGTTCATACTTAAATCTGAATAGCATAGGGCAGAATCTCTAACTTGTGTTTACGGGGTTCTAGATCTTACGTTTTAGACCCTTTCCCGGTTCCGTCTTCGCCTAAGGCGCTATAAATTAAATCTAAATCAATTATGAGACATTCCTATGCTTAAGGACTAATTATTAATCATGTTTATCATGTTGTAAGGGTGCTGGACAGATTCCAGAAAAATAAATGTTCTAAGAGTTCTAAACTTACACTTTTACGGTTTTCTAGTTACTAGTTTCCCCGTAGGTGCTAGAATTCAATTCTAACTCAAATGATACCAAGTTTTTCATGTCTAAACAATCTAAATCTGATTATGTCCCCATTAAAACAGTTTGGAAAAGTTCCATAAACAAATGGGTCAAAACTATGTTAAATTCTAGCTTTACGGTATTTCTAGTTAGCTAGTTTCTTACCTATCATGCATAGGATTGCTTCTACATCATCTCATGATATTTTCACACATTCCAACACATCAAAACATCATCATACAGCATCACACTCATCACATCAGAACCGAAAACATTTAACTTAAGTGAGAGAGTTAAATTGACATTTCTAGGTACATAAGTTAACTAGTTTCTCTTGGAATCAATTTAGAATTTCTAAAACTCTTTGCAAGACATTTTAAATCATCAAGAGGCTAAGTGAAGCCTTAGGTCAGTGACCAAAACATATTCCATCCCCTCAAAGGGATTGGAATCACAACTTATAATGACATAACCTTATAAAGATTTGTAGAGCTTTAAGGAAAGCTTAAAACATAGACTATTGGTCCTAGTAGCTAGATGAAAACTCATTGCAAGCCCATCATCGCTACTTGGCCGAAATTATGCATTCAAGGAATACATTCACATATAACTTTAACTTGGAATGAAATGGGCAAGTGTTTGAGCTCTAGGTTCTTTAAGTTGCATCATAAACTAAACGTGCTCATGCTTTTCATTTTTAATCTTGCTTACAAATTAAAGTGATGACATAAATTAAATATGCAAGGCATAAACTTAAACGTGCAAGCTTGAAAGTAAATATGCGAAGCGTAATCTTAAACGTGCAAGCTTGAAAGTAAATATGCAAGATTCAATTCTTTATTTTAGTGCTCTTAGCCCAACAACAATCGACTTTAAGGCCGAAATAGATAGGCATTCGAGAAATTAATTAGGTGATAATGCAAGTTCAATTCTTTATTTTAGTGCTCTAGGCCCAACAACAATCGACTTTAAGGCCGAAATAGAAAGGCTTCGAGAATTAAATTAAGTGAAGATGCAAGTTCCATTTTAATCTTTATGTTTTTAGGTGATAGCTTGAAAATAAAGATGCATAGCAAGAATGTAAATATGGATGCAAGCATAAAATAAATTATGCAAGTTCATTTTATCTTTCTAGAGCTCTTAACAAGACTTTAGAGGAACTTAAACCTTAACCCAAACTCATTTAAACAAGGTAAAGTCAAGCTTGGAGTTCTTAGAACTCAACATAATATCTTTGGGAATCAAACTATGAAACTTAGAAAAATTAAGGGAATGGCCGAAAACTTCAAGAAAGAAAGATGCATTTTTAAAACTCTAGAGTTCATGACCTTGATGATATATTAACACCAACATCATGAGTCCTCATCATTGAGTTCATAGAGCCATTTTAAAACACCATCAAAGTTAAAGTTCTCAAAAGTTCAAGAAAGGAAAATCTAGAAACATTTTTGCTCAAGAACAAAAATCAAGCTCTAGAGTTTGTTTCAAGTGATGAACATCATCATGAAACTCTCATCATCAAGCTCTCATTCCTTTGTTCTCCAAGGCCTATGGCCGAAAATGAAAAGGTAAAGGAAAGGAAAAGAAGTTCTAAAAAGAATCAAGAGAAACTATGAACATTAAGCTTGAAACAAGAACTTTAAAGAAAATAATACATGAAAGAAAATCCCTACTTGATGTGATGAACTTGAAGATGGAAGAAGAAGATGAAGAAGATGAAGAACTTGAGGAACTCCAAGAACTTGAAGAACACAAAGACTTTGAGAGAAAAAGAAAAGCTTTGAGAGTTCCTAAACTTAGCAAATGATCTAAAAGTGGTGCAAGCTCCTCAAGGCATTCTATTTATAGAGAAATGAAACAAATGGAGGGAGCTCATGGAGGAGAGGAGCTTCGGCCATATGTGCAGATTGGAGGGCTCCCCATGAGTTCCATGAGGTGAGATAATGTGTTCTTGAGGTATGGTGAGGTATGGCTTAAGGTATGGTGAGGTATGGTTCAAGGTATGGCTTCAAGCATGGTTCTTTGAGTGAGAAAACAATTTAATATGTGGTCAAAGGGGGAGGATGTGGCCGAAATGCATCAGCCCATGGGGAGGATTAGTTTGCATTTTAATTGTGGTTTTAGAGTAGTGTTTAGGTGTATCTTTGATCATGCTTAAGATTAGGAATTTGTAAGAAAGTGTTTAGGTAAGGTAAATGGGTAATTAAGGTGGTCTAGACATAATTAAGGAGTGGTCTTGCACCATTAGAGAGTTAAATCCTTAATTTAGAGTCTAAACAACTCTAGACACATTTCCTTGATTTAAGGAATTGGAGAGAGAAAACACTATTCAAGATTCCAAGACTAGGAGTCTTGAGTTCTAAAAAGGGATTTAAGTTTAATCTAAGAAATTTTAGGTTCTAATTAAATTTAATAAATTATTTTGACTCTAGATTAATTAGGGAAATAAATTAATCTTTGTTTAGAGCCTAATATTGCTTAGGTTTGCTTAATTACGTCATTAAGCTCAAAAACACTATTCTAGGGGCAAAATCGTAATTTTGCACTAAAACTGCCCGGGACCACCGGGACTTGAACAGAGACCTCTAGACACATGAAAACATGTTTTTAAACCTCTGGGGAAAGTTTCGGGCTCAAACGGCACCTTTACCCGCGTAAAAACGCTATAGGGGTATTTTGGTCATTTTGACCCGAAACTGCGGAAAATGAAATTTTCGCTTCCGGAAGCATTCAAAGGCCATTCAATCCCCTTCAAACATTGAGTTGACCCTTTGAGGATGACCGAGTTGGTTACTCTCGAGTTCGGGTCAGGAAATGACCTCAGGGGCATTTTGATCATTTCCCTCTGACAGAAAAATCGGGGTGTTACAAGAGGGACCTTCCACACTTGTTCTAAGACTGTCTCCACTCTCTCTACCTTCTATTTCTTCATCTCTCTATACTCTCTCTAGGTTCTAGAAGCTTCCAATCCTTGGTTTGGCCCCCATTTGAGATTACAATTGTACTCTCCATTACATTGATTGTAATCCTCCACCTATGGAGGAGTAATTTTCTTTATCTTGTACAATAAGATTATTCTTGAGGTTCCTATTTTTAATTGCAATTTATGGTTAGTTTTTCTCTTCCTCTTATCTTCTCTTTCTAATATATGTTGTGTGAATTATTGCAAAGTTTCTTGATTGTGTGTTCATCTTGGTCAATTGATTTAATTACATCCACTTAGTAAAGCAAAGGATTGGAATTAACTCCATTTGGGAATTAGGTTGCTGTAATTGGTAATTAAACTGGCATAAGCTCATAGAGCCATGATTATGGATTACTAGTGCATGTGTTAGTCAAACCCTTAGTGGGAGTATGATTATGTGACCGCTAAGTAGAATTGCATTATTGTTGTGTAAAAACATAACTAATGAACGTAACCACCGCCATGAATTTATCTTTTTGAACTAATGATTGAGCAACTCTTAATCTAAAGGACTCCTTATGCAAGTAATTTTTCTCATATAATTATCTCTATTAATTTTTATTATTGCAAAAATTTCAAGACCCCCCAATTTCTAATTGGCTAGTAACACTTCCATGTGAAATGACCTGAGTTGTGCCCTTGACTACATTTTTTGTGCAACTTGGCACTTTATAAATTTTAATTTATTTGTGAGTTGCGCTCGCGTCATGCACATATTAAACTAACTTAAAGGCTTGGGTAAGAGGTACTCAAACTCTAAAATGGTAAGGAAGACTAAGAAGTTTTCCTTCCAAATGGCTTCCTAAGGTTATAGTTATTACAGAAGCTAAGGATCCTAAAACCCTTAGCTTTGATACTATCATTGGGTCCCTCAAAATCTATGAAGTTATGCTTTCTAAGGTTCATGGCGAAGCCATGAAGAAAACTAAATTTGTAGCTCTGAAGTCTTCACGCAAAAAACAAAACAAGGGAAAGTCAATGAAAGCTACTGAAGTTTCTGATAATGAAGAAGACTCAAAAGAAGAATAAGCAGAAAAAGATGGAAATGAAATCTCCATGCTTGTAATAAAAATGTCAAGAGCTTGGAAAATCATAACCAAAAAGAGAAAGGATATCAACATCAGAAAAGATAGAAAAGGCAAAGCAAAGATGGAAAATGTAAGCTACTACAACTATAGAGAGAAGGGACATTTCAAAACAGATTGTCCTAAGCTCAAAGGTCCACAAAAAAGGTACACTCCAAAGAAGAAAGGAATACTTGCCATATGGAGTGATTTTGAAGAAGAAAAAGAAGGTTCAGAAAGCCAAGACGAATTAGAAGATGTTGCTAATCTCTACTTCATTGTTGAGTACACAACTGAATGAGAAACTGAGGTGAATGAACCTTCAGAAATTGAAATTGCCTATGATGATCTTTTGAAATTATATGATGAGCTGCTTAAGAATTCTCAAATAGTAACTTCTCATTGCTTATCTCTTAAAAAGAATCATCAAAAAGTAACCTCTAAACTTGAGAAAGTAAAACCAAATTTTGAGAATCTAAGACTTGAGAAAGAAGAAATTCAAGGATAAAACAAGTTTTTAAATGTCTAACCCAAGTTCTTACAAATTGATGTTTCTGACAAAGATCAAAAGGCTCAAAAGGAAATTTATAAACTTAAGACAACTTCAAAACTTCTCAAAACAAATTTGGAGAAAAAGGCCAATGGCTCAAAGTTTCTGAATGTAATGCTTGGAGGTCAAAGACCTTATTTTCAAAAGGCAAGAATAGGTTATGATAAGAAAATGGATGAGAAAGTAAAAGCAACATCATCTAAAAAAGCAAAGATTAAAGCCTTTTACAATTCCTGTCATAAAAAAGGGCATCTATCTGATAAACACTTTATGATAAATAAAGCAAATAAACAGGCCAGAAACTATCCACCAAGAGTGAGTAACCCAAAAGTACCCAACAAAGTATGGGTAACTAAAACCAAAAGCATTTCTCTTGCAGGTATGTTTTAGAACACATGTTGAGAAGGATGACAAGTGGTATATGAGCAGTGGTTGCTCCAGACATATGTCAAGCAAAGAAAAATGGTTCAAAAATGTGAGGCCAAAGAACTCAGGTTCTATAAAGATTGTTGATGGAGATAAAGCTGAAGTCACATCCATTAGAAATGTTGGTAAGGATAATTCTCACCAAATTTCTTATGTATTATTAGCTTATGGCTTGGCTTACAACTTGTTGAGCATTAATCAATTTTGTGATTAAGGCTTTAATGTTTGGTTTAATGCCAAAGCATGCCATGGATGAATCCAGTTTCTGGACAAGTTATTTTATCTAGTAAGAGATGTGATAACACTTATGTGCTATTCTTGGATGACCTTCTTGATCAAGATGACAAATATCTTGCATCCTTTATAGATGATAACTGGCTGTGGCATAAGAAACTTGTTCGCGCTCATATGAAGCTAATCTCTGAGTTATCTCAAAAAGAGCTTGTTAAAAGCCTTCCAAAGATCAGTTATGACAAGAATTCAACTTGTGATTTCTATGAGAAAAGCAAGAGGCAAGCAAACTAAGGCTTCTTTCCATAACAAAAATGTGGTTTCAACCACAAGGCCACTAGATCTTTTACATATAGATCCTTTTGGACCAAAGAAGACTATAGAAGTAAATATTGTCTTATCATAGTGGATGATTTCTTAAGATTTACATGGGTTATTTTCTTGGCTTCTAAGAATAAGGTGGTGAAAAGATTTAAAGCTTTTGCAAAAATAATTTCTAATGAAAAAGGTTCTCAAATCACTTCTATTAGATCATATCATGGAGGAGAATTTAAAACCCTATTGGCTACATCTTCAAGCTCGTCCAAGCTTTCTGATCCTTCCTTCTTCTAAGTCACACCAGGTGGCCAACATTCTCTTTTCTTTATAGAGAACATCTTTTGTGGACCCTTGAGCTAGGGACAGTTTATTTTGTAGTGTTCTTTCTCACTACAGTTATAGTAGTTTATGTTTTCCAACTTTCCCTTGTTTTTTCTGTCCTTTCCAAAGTTGATGTCTTTTCTTTTCTTGGTTTTGCTCTTCCAAGCTTTGGACATCTTCCTAACTAGAATGGAGATCTTAACTCTATCTTCTTCTTCAGATTCATCTTCTAATTCCTCTTTTTCATCTGAGGTCTCAGCAACTTTTACTACTTTACCCTTGATCTGCTTCTTGTGAGAAGATTCAATGATATGGACTTGCTCTTCTTTACGGTTTCACCATGAACCTTATAGAGTACAACCTTATGGTTTTGAGAAACCCAATGAGAGTATCTAGGCTAAGAGTTTGAAGATCCTTAGCCTCAGTAATGGCTATAAGTTTGGGAAGCCATTTTGCAAGGAGGCTTCTTAAGATTTTCCTTACCATCTCAGAGTTTGAATATCTCTTACCCAAGCCTTTGAGCTAGTTTACAATGTTTATAAACTTGGTGGTCATATTATTAATACTTTCTTGTTCAATCATTTTGATCCTCTTATATTAATGGACCAACATTCTGATCTTGGTCTCCTTGACCTAACCTGTTCTTTTGTGCAACATGTGAAGCCTTTCCTAGATCCCTTTAGCTTTGTCAGAAGCAATAATCTTATCATATTCTATCTTACTTAGTGCATAGTTGAGTAGGTATTTAGTCTTAGAGTTTAGGTAAACTCTTGCTTTATGTTGCTCTATCCACTTACTTCTAGGAACTTCTCTGGAGGTAAAGGGATCTACAATTCTTGGAACTTCTTCGAAAAGAATATAATCTCCTTCTTGGATAATCCCCCACAACTCAAGACTTGTGTATTTAATGAACAGTTCCATTCTATCTCTCCAGTATGTATAGTCTCCACTATCAAAAAATAGTGGTCTATTTATGAAGTGTCCCTCAGCAATGTGAAGATTTTGTACTATTTATCCTTAGGACCTTTTAACCTTTGTACTTGTTGAAATGCTCAAATCCTTAGAAGACTGAGCTCTGATGCCAATTCTAGGTTGAAAAGTACACAAAAAGGAGGGGTTGAATCGTGCTTTCACTTTTTGTTTCCTATTTTTGAAAACTTTAAACGAAAAACTATCGACTATAAACCTGAAATGCAGCGGAACGTATATTAGAGATATTCAAAAAGTAACTTTCTAAGCTAAGTTAAAAATAGAATACTAATTAAATGTAAATCTTAGAAAACCTCTGTAATCAAACACAATGCAAAATGCAAAGGGAGCAAGAGAGAAGACAAATACTACACAGAGTTTTTTTGTACTGGTTCGGCTAACCTGCCTATATCTAATTCTTAACAATCTATTGAATTCCACTAAATCACCTTTTTCTCAACCCTGAGAAAGTCAGATAGTCTTTCAATAGCCTTCTCATGCTATCTCGCGTGATCAGTAGCTCACTCTACTATCACTCCCAATTAGTCTTTGACTAGCCTTTCCGAGTTAACCTCACAATGATAACTACTGGATCAGGTTATAATGATTTTTAAAGGTTAGTTCACTCCAACTATCAAACATTCAAGTTTTATTAGGAATGAATAGTGTATAAGTTGAAAACTTGAATGACTTCTTTCTAACAATTCTTTCTAAGGAAATGTTATCTAATAAGAACATAAAAAGAAGATTTTTATAGAAACAGAAATTGATTACAACCAGTAATAGCTTCATACAAGAAGATTCTTGTGTTCTTAAAAGATTTTGCAAGTGTTTTAGCCAAAAGTCCTAAGTTTTAAGCACATAATGTCCTTTTATACTTGATCTTTAATATGAGACTATTGCCCCTTGATCTATTTTCCAAGTGACATGGTTGATCTTTGTTTTGTGTCTTGGAAATCTAGTCTAAAAGACTAATTCGACTGTGTCAGAGCCACTGTTGCAGTTGTAGAGACCATTGTCAAATTAAGGTTTTTAGGTCCATCTTCAAAAATCAATATCTACTTTCTAAATGAGATTTATGAACTTTTTCTTTTAGACATTAAGACAATTGACCAAGTTAAAAAATAGATGTCACTGTCATCCCTTTTGTGGTTTTGACTTTAATTTGAATTTTGAATTTTTCTTCCCATTCTATAAAGTGTGCACTGTTTAATAGTAAACATACTTTCTGAAATGCTGATTTAGTTTTCTAGACTTCCCTTTGAATGAAATAAGAGCTCGTTGGTGATATCGTTATAATTGAGTACAGTAACCACAACTTGTTTCAAAGGTGGATTGAAATCTTCATTGTAAATCACTTTCTGAAGATAAGGACTACTTTCTGAAGATCTGAAGCCTAGTTTCTTATTCTTGAAAACTTTTCTTCATAAGTTTGACATACTAATGTCCATTTCAAGGATTATTTTTCGCTTCATTTAAGTTTTGAATCTCTTTGAATGAGATTAAACATCTTTACACATGATATCATGAAAACAAAACTTGTTTAAGAGTTATATGCTAACAAGAATAATCCTATTGAGCACTCCAAAAACTCAAGTGAAAGATTAGCCATTCTACAAAATATTTTAACAAAATTGGTTTGTTGCCACTCAAAATTTTAAGCAATAAAGCTTTCAAAAGGGTTCTAGAGCTAATACTACATACAGCTGATATAAATCATTTTAATATTTAAATACATAACTATAATGAAAACTATAGTTCAACCAGATCCATAGCAACAATTAGTAGAGAAATAGGATGGACTTTATATATGTCATTGTATTGAGCCAATGGCTAAAACTGATGGGCACCTAACTTGGTCCCATAAATGAACACCACACGGGTTCCTAACTATAACTAGGGTTAAGCTAATCCTCTACCGGATTACTTGTTACCAAGGCTAATGATCGATTCCTATAGTTATTAACTCGCTGATCTGTTTCCCACTAATCATTGGCTAAAAAATAATACCCAAATATTTCACTATTGCTGTTCATACTAGATTAAGGTTCATACCACTTTCTAATTGATAAATCATTCTAAAGCATTCATACAATAAACATGATCCCGTGAGTTTTGTGAAAATAATATTTTCATGATAACTGCAAATAATAATTTTATAAAATTTCTATAATTCATGAAAGCATGTTTTTCTGGCATAAATCGTTCTAAACAGTTCATAAAAAGTTTTCATAATGTTAGGAAAATACTGATGATGACTAAAAGTATAGCCATAAGCTCAAAACACTGCCCCTATTTCCAAGTCATGCATAGGGTAATTCTGCTAATCCTTCTTCTGCTACCACAAGGCATAAGCTATAGCTTATCCATGATATATCAGGACACAACCAAGTCCAGCTCTCAAAGTATCACAGAACACTGAAAATCCACCTATTCCTAAAGGCAACACAAACACTATCGTTGTGATCACCTTGTTCAACTACCTGTAATTTATACACATCCTCATTGAACCATCTTTCTTCTTGGCAAACAACACTAGAGCACCCATGGAGAGGTACTTGGCTGAATATACCCCTAGTCCAACAACTCCTGTAGCTGTTCTTTCAATTCCCTTAACTCTATTGGAGCCATACCGTATGGGGGTATAGAGATAGGCCAAACTTCTGGTTCAAGCTCTATCCCAAATTCTACTTCCTTTTTTGGTGGCATACCCTACAAATCATTCAGAATTTCATTTGCTACCTGAACTATGCCCAAACTCAATGTCTCTGCTTTTACATCTCTGACTGTAGCTAAGAACCCACAACTTCCTCTTTCCATCAACCAAAGCGCACTCATTACTGATATCAAACTCATTGGTGTCGAACACCCTGTACCTAGAAGCTTTCTTGGCTTTGCACCTAGGATTTCAAATCTCACTACTTTACTATAACAATCTACCATGAAATGGCATAAAGCTAACCAATCGATACCCAGAATAATGTCAAAGTCAAACATATCTAACACTATTAAATCTGCTAGTGCCTCCATGTCACCAACTTTTACTCCACATAATCTATACACTATCTGAATAAGGAGGAGCTCTCCTAAGGGTACCCTAACTAGGAATGGGTCCTCAAGATCCTCGGGAATCTCCTGAATCATACTGTAAAGAGCAGGGACACATAAGAGTAGGTGAACCCCAGGTCAAACAACGTCATGGCATCGAAAGAACATATTGTTGTTATACCTGTTTTCATTTATTTGAAGCCTGAGTATCCTGACGGGTCATAACGAACAAATGAGGTTGTCCTATACTACCCTGGCCTCTACTACCTACTCCTCTATCACCTACACCTCTTCCACCAGGCCCCCTACCCCGGCTTCACGGCCTGCAAAATGATAGAGCCACCTTAGGCTATCGACTAAAAAGACTAAACTGACATGGAAGGGTTAGTTAACCCCTAACTAAAAGCTTCCTAAAGCATCAAACACTCCTTATGCTTGTGGCCCAACTAGCCATACCTAAAGTATACTGGGGAACCTGATAAACACTGACCCTAATGTCTTCTCTTGCAAGTCTGGCATATTGGATATGTGAAACTGCATATGCTCATTCTTGACTACATAATGAGTACCGCAACAAAGGAAACTCGAAGAACTATGAGCAATCCTTATGGCATGCTTCTAACAAAAATACTTCAACAGTTGGACTTTCCTCTTGACGCCAAAAGTTATGAGCTGATGGATGGAACCATTTTCACACTTTCTTCTTTCAAAACCTCGAGAAAGAGGTCAACCATCCAAATAGATTAGCCCACAAAACAAAGTCGTAGAACAAGAGGTGAACAAGCTCGAGAGGCCTCCTGGAAATCTCAGTCCAACCAAGAAAAAGCTAAAGGGAAAAGAAAATCATCCTTCTTGAAAGTCAATCTGATGAAGAAGATGTTCCCTTAATCTAACATTATGAAAGGAGAACAAAAGGAAGAGAGGAGGTAGGCACTCAAGCATCAGGAGCTGTAACCAAACCTAAAAGAGTTATCAGCAGAAAGGAGATTGAGCTAAGATGCAAAAGGATGCACAGGAGTATATCAAGTGTTACTATTCTGTGGGAAGAAGTTAAAAAGTTACAGGAGGAAGGATATCATGTAACCATGATGAATGATAATGAAGAAGAAGAAAAAGAAGCTAAAGAAGAACAAGTTGTAACATCATCAGAAGAAGAAGAGGAACATCTTTTGAGCAATGAGAAAGCCAAACTACGCGTTATGTCCAGTTCTAGGCCCGCAACTGAAGAGGCTTGAATGGAGTCTATTATTGAAGAACCAGATGAGGAGAACTATGCAACTTGTTCTACTCTCATTCCATTTGTATCACAGCCTCCCTCTTCCATTCATGTCCCTCCAGTGGAAGAAAAAGGGAACATAATATCTGAAGGTCCAGTACCTACTGTTCTAGAAGCTGATGCTACTACATTGGGTCAGAATGTTCCTGCTCCTTCCTTAGTTCATATGTTAGTTGTTGTTGTTTTTGAGCCTATCCTTGTTCATGCAGTCTCTGTTTTTGTCTCTGCCACATCTGAAAATGCTTATAAACAATCTTCCTCACCTCCTTCTAATGTACGAGATGACATCAAGGCTAACTCATTATGATCGGGGGACATAGACATTCCAGAGCCATCTCCCAGAACTGCTCCTACTCCTATCAATCTGTCACCTCCATCCTCAGCAGAGACTTCAGCAAGTTATCAAGTCATCTCGCAAATTCTTAGAGAGATTTCCTCCAGACAAGATAGTTTTGAAGCAACCCTGTTAGCACATGGTGCTCAGCTGAGATAGATGGAGGATTTACAGCTTCAGATGTTTTAGTGGATGCAACATGCGTTTCCTGGCACACCTTTTTTTTTATAATGCCAACAGAGGGAAAAGTATAGATTTGAAAAAAATCTATGCCAATGGGATTCGAGGGAGCTTTGCTTATAAAGGGTATGCTAATGTCTCAGGGGGAGCGAATGCTAAGGAGGAATCTAGAGATTTTTTTTTATTAGTATATCTTAGTTTTTCTTTCATTTTCTTTTATATATCCCTGAAGATATGTTCTGTTTATATAAGTCATATGTTTCTTCTTTTATCATGATCTCTTTATGTCTTTTATGCTATATATCTTCCTTAGCTCATGTGTCTGATGCATATATGCTTATCATACTTCATGTTTTGTTTTCATCTTAAGCTCTGAATCGTATCAATTCTTTATCTAAGCTCAACTAATCGCATATATCTCTTTCAAATGTTTGCTTCTTATCTTGAATGCGTATACTTCGACATGTTTATTTATATATGTTGGATATTAGCTTACACGTGTTCTGTGATTAGTCATGGCCAAGTATCTTTAAGAGCACAAGTTGGTTGTTGCTCTGATACTAGTTTTATAAGCTAAGTCTTGATATACATGATGAGCTTAATCATTTTCTTTATCCTTTAGTCTTGTAAGAGATGTTTTTTTCTAAATCATTGTGTATAACTTGATCAAAGTTTGGTTGTAAATGGTTTCTAACTTGTCTTCAGAAACTTGTGCTTACACATGTTGAAAAGACCAAGATCAGTTAACAAGCTTAAGAAATCTCTCGAAGAGTAATGTGTTAAAGTGTGTTATGCTTTTACAAAATCTATTTTAAAAGACCATATATCCTCTGTTTTGAAAATATCTTTTTCATGATCTGATTCTTATGGGAAAGTTTCATTGCTCAGTACAAAAGCTCCTTCTTACTTATTCAAGGATTGATCCCTAAATGAGCTTCAGAAACCCTATGTAACAATATATTAATCTTATCTCTCTTATGGTTCCTTTGAGTATCGGAAACTATATAAGCTTTAGTTTGTTTTCCAAAATTACAAATGCTTTGTTTCGTTTATCATATCTTTGAGCATTCTTTTCAAAGTTTCTTTTGGATTAAGACTTGCTGAAAACGAATTTAGTTAAAGATAATATATCACATGTATTACTTAAGTTTTCAAGCATGAGGATCTTCAGAAAGTTTCTTTATTTTGACAAATGATCAAGCTAGTTGTTTATCCATAGCTTAAACATCTTTCTCTTTAACATATGCTCTTACAACGTTCAGAAAGTATGTTAAATCTGTCTTATGCTTTAAGCGAAACAACAGCAGCTCTGATTTAATGTCACTTAAGGTCAAAATATCTTTATTTGACCCATATTTGCCTTAAGAAAAAGAACTTCCTAAAAATCTCTCTTTATGATGCATTGGAAGAATATGTATATCATGTTTACATTCTTGTAATGTTTCTTTCAATTATCTTTTCAAAAGATTTTCTTCAAATTTGTTTGTCATCATCAAAAAGGGGGAGATTGTTAGCTCCAAAACCCTTTGTACTTACTTGTTTTGAATGACAACAAAGCCAATTTAAAAAAAATATTTTGAAGAACGACTGATATCTCTATTTAATTTCTTGTAAGATTATAACAGGTTTCTATCATTTAGCAAGAGCAAGGCTTACTCAAATGAGAATATATTTCACTATACATGTGTGAACATGTTTATCTCAGGTTATGAGATCTGAAACGAAATAGAAGTGAAATTATCCAAGCAATTGATAGCTAACGATTAGAAGAAGTTTTCAAAGCTACAAGAAACCAAGTTCAAAGATTTCAAAAAGTAGCACGGGACATCAGAAAGTATACTCAAGATGAAGATATCAACTCAAGTCCAAGTGCAACGTGTTACTTAATCTTCAATCATCACAATTGCAAAGATATTGTCAGAAAAGAAAGTTTGATTGAAGATTAGAAAGTAAAAACTCTTCAAGAGACTAATTGCTACATCAGAAAGCTCACCTGTGAGTGGAGCAAAGAATGTTACAGGAAAAGGAGGGAAATTTGAAATTTGAATTTCAAATGATCAAGTCAAAGTCAGTTTCAAACTGGTACATCATCTCTTTTGTCTATTTCATTAACCACCTGGCTTCATGAAGGAGGAGTTCAGAAAGCATGCTCAGAAAGTTAAAAAGTAGTTTCTGAAGAAAGATCAGAAAACTCAAGTTACAATGGCTTTTGCAACCGATATGACAGATCTATCAACCTCTCTTCTAGCTGTTTCTTTCAAGACACATCTGATGATCAACATGTTTCAATTGAAGAACTGATCAATGGCAACGGTCACAAAGAAAGACCACTATATAATGGGATGCTATACTTAAAGATGGATGAAAGATTTGAAGATTAAAGAGAGAAAACTCTGCAAAATTCTCTTCCCACTTCCTAGGATATTCAATCTTTATCATGTAATCAGTTTTATCCTTGAAGTGTAAGAAATCTTCCTTCTACATTCTTAGTTAGATTTATGGTCTTCCTATGGAAAAAGTAAAAGAATGAAGTCATTCAAATTTTCCCAGGAACTTTTTCATATATATGTTAAGAAAGCTTGAGTGTAAGTTAGTTTGAGTGACAACCCAAACACATAACCTTTGTATCCTTGATCCGGTAATGATCGGTATGAGATCGCTTGGAGAGACTACTATAAAACTACTTGCAACGTAACAGTAGAGGTTGCCACTGTTTATGGTTTGGCTTGGAGAGGCCAGTGTCAAGACTACTTTCAAAGTGTCAATAAAGGTTGCTACTGCTCATGGTTTTGCTTGGAAAGGCCAGTGTCAAGACTACTTTCAACATGACTATAAAGGTTGTTACTGATCACGGGTTAGCTTGGAGAGGCTAGTATAATACTACTCATGTTAGCTTGAAAAGACTAGTACAATACTACTTTGTTTAGCCTGGAAAGGCTTGTAAAAGAATACTCAACTTGTGACAGTCTCTGAGTTAGTCTGCTGGCATAAGTGAGAGCTTGGGAAGACTAATGTAAAGACTATCCATTTTTACTTTCTCAGCTTGAGAAAGTTGTTTTGAATGGAACCTCAACAGTTGTTGAGTACTGTATATAGGCAGTTTGACCAAACCAGTATAAAGCCTATGTGTCTTCTCGTTCTCTCTCTGATCTCCTTCATGTTGTGCTTGCTGCATTTTTCTTTACTCATATGTTGTTATATCTTTATCGCTTTTCTGTTATCTCTTTTAATAATGAACGTCTTATTTAATGAGATTCAACAATATACTTTTTGAAGCTACTAACTATGTTTTTGTTGCACTACAAGTCTTATACTTGATAGTAATTATTTTCAAAAGTTTCAAAAAACGCGAAAAGAAGCAATGCATGATTCAACCCCCCTTCTCGTGCACACCTTTACCTACACATGGTCCCAATGTGAGGCTGTAAACTAAGGAACATATCCTTGGGCAAACCCTGAACAAAACGTCTCACCCTAATTATCTCTATCGGTATCATGCCGGAGGCTGCCTATGCTATATATGTAAAACACATATCATACTCTGTAATTGCCATGCTAGGGGTTATTTAGAGCTTCAAAAACTCTTCAATCATCTATACCTACCAGCTCTCTAGTAGGAATCTTTGCATGAAGCTTTCCTTGAATTGTTCCCAAGAAGGAGGGTTAGAAGTCCCATGCCTCTATCAGAACTCCTAATACCATAGCTGTGCTTGGCCTGCCAGTTGGAAGCTAGCCAACTCTACCCTCTCGCTGAAGAACAGTAGATGATACCAACTATCTTCTCCACCTGCTTGAGCAATTCCCAGGGATCCTCAGTCACAGAAGCCTATTGAAGATGGGTAGATCAATCCTTTTGAACGCTCCAAGGCCAAATCATATGTGTCTCTGACTAAAAGTGGCTAGATAGTCGCCTCTAGCAACTTAGTCATCACATTTATGCGGTTTGTCACTGGATGCGTTGCTCTTACGGTGATGGTAAAGATGTGAAGGTTGCACAAGTGGCATGGTCACGCTTGTGAAAATGGAGGACATGTAACAAGATCATGAATGCCAAGAAAAGACAGACTCTTGCTGAACCTAGACATGACTGACTCCTTCCTAAAAGCCTTAAACAACATTGCATCAATACAAATAGGTGCATTTCCATTTACATAGATGTCATGTTATTTGTAGACACTTGCTTTAGTAATATATAGGGAAGCGTATGCTCTAATACCACTTTGTCAAGACCTGCCTAGGCAACATGACTGGCACGTAAAGGATCGGATCTCCACGTAAGCTTCTAGTAAAGTGAATGGCTAATATCCATAAATAATAAAATATATTTTCTAAATATCTTAAATTTAGCTAAATTCCATAATTCTGTAAATGTTTTCAAAACATAAATCCTAAATATAAAACTGCACAATATCCATAATCTAGGCCAAAACCAGAATTTATTAACAAATAGCTGGAATTCAGAAAAATAAATAAAATAATACTATGCATATCTGGGATCCTGCATACATAATTATTAGAGCACTATTAAACTGACATAAACCTATAACAAGCTTCACTTCGAAGCGAAGCTCACCCAAGTTGCTACAACACTATTGAGGTGGATCCTGTGGTGCAACTGAGCCTGTAGTTGTATCACTAGGGAGAAGAAAAAAGAGGGGTAACTCGGGGTGATCGCCCTTTCCATCTTTAGGCAGCTTGGGCCACTCACCATGGGTACTAGCAAGTCATTCGTGCTGCTTAGGAGCGGCGACAGCCTAACATGTTAGATTGTCTCCATGAGGTTATGATTCATTCGAAGTCTTTTAACTCTAATGTTTTCAGGAATCTTTTCCATCAAAAGAACGACTTAGAGCAGTGTTTATGGCAAGTTCAGCCTAGATTGGAGGTGGTTGATTCTCTTCAGCTTCAGCATATTGAAAAGGAGATCCAGACTGATTATAATGGTTTGCTCCATCAGGAGGAACTTTTTTGGTACCAGAAGTCTCGCAAGAACTGGGTTAAGTTTGGTGATAGAAACACCAAGTTTTTTCATATACAGATTTTGATTCAGCGAAATAGGAACAAAATTCAAGCTCTTTTTTTTTATGATGGCTCTTGGTCGGTTGACCCTATTTTGTTCCAGGAGGAAGCACTTCATTTCTTCAAGCGTTTATTTGCCCACAAGGAGAATGTGGTTTTGGATGCTATGGGCGACCTTCCCACGTCGTCCTGGTTATGAGGTGCTAACTATTGCGATCACCAAGGAAGAGGTGCGTTTGGCAGTTATGTCCATGAATTCCTTCAAAGCGCCAGGGATGATGGGTTCCAAGCTTTCTTCTTTAAGACCTATTCGGATATCATGAGTGATGATGTTTGGCATGCTGTACGGGTTGCTTTTTCTAGCTAGTAGGGTTTTGGATCCTATAATGCTTGAGGCTCTGATTGTTTTGACTCCAAAAACTGAGCAGCTAGTAAGACTGAAGGACTTCAAACCCATTAGGCTTTGCAATGTGCTCTATAAACTCATTACTAAGGTTGGTTAATCGGTTGCGGCCCTTCCTTGAGGAGTTAGTCGATCCCCTTCAAGGGGGTTTTATCCCCGAATGCGGTACCAAGGACAACATCATTTTGGCTCATCGTGGCGCTGTTGGTTCAGAGGAATTCCAAGCTTAGGATGCTCTGTGTGCCACCCTTACCGAGCTCTTGTCTGCTAATGTTATGACTGTAGGGGCTGTGTCTCTTGCTATTTTCTTTGCTTTCTACTTACCAAAAAGTAACATTTCACTCCATTCTTCTCAAAATTTGATACTCTACCCCATTTTTTACTCAAATAAATAAACAAACAAACAAAGAACAACTTAATAAAGAAAATAAAAAATAGTAAAATAATAAATTTTATAAGCATAACTTCAACTCGAGATATCTATTTGATTAAACTAATTATTAAAATTTAAATCCTCAAATTTGTACCTGACCAAAAACAAATTAAATTAGTTGAGTTACTCCATAAGATTGTTATGTTGGCTTTGCGATTGAAAATTAGTGAGATATATAAAATAAATTAGTTCATCTTCAATATTTTTGAATGATTTATAGGAAAAAGTGATCTCTAATTATTTATAAAATCGCTCAAATTGGTCTCTAATAAAAATATAAATAGAATAATTAAATATACTAAAATACTAAAGAATGATTAATTGGTCCCATGTTTTTAATTATGAGGGATCATAAATGTATTTTTTCTCTTTGAGGGACCAATTTATCTATGTTATTTTAATCAGGGGTCAATTTAGCAGTTTACACTTTTTTTAATAAATGTTCCCACGATAATTTTATGTAGTAATTCAAATAAATGAATTATTTTATTTTATTTTAAGCTATGTATAGATTTGAGGATATGAAAATTAGGATTTAAATTTTAAGAACTAAAAAAAATTGTCGAGTTAAAGTTATATTTATAAAATTTATTTTTTCTCACTAGTTTTTTCTATTTTATTTATTTATTCTCTGTTTTTTTTTTTTTTTTTGAATGGGGTGGAATATCGATTTTGGAGAAGAATTGGTTGTAATGTCATTTGAGTAAATATCAATGATAGTCTTTGTTATTTACCCTATATTTTTCACAAAGGGAAGTATGAAAGATAGAAATGCTGAAAATTAAAACAAAACCAACAAATGTTTTTCAAATAGATGTAAGAGTAAAAGAGGAACAACAAGAAAGATAGAAAATTTAATTTTGTAGTGAACATGATTTTGGAGCTCCTCTTTTCACTATGGATTTTGCACCCAGAATTTGTCACAATATAAATTTTTATAGTTATTTACAAGAATATGGTGTTTTAATATGTAAATCTCGTCAATAACTAAATTTAGATGATAAAATATAATTTTTTAAATAATATCAATAGTAATATATTAATAATAAAATATTGTTTTTAAATTAAATTTCATCAATGACAAGAGTTGAATAATAAAATTTTATTATTTAAGTCAAATCTCATCAATAACAGGATCAGTAAAATACCATATTCCTATAAATCCCTCCATAATGTCATATATGATGAATTATTAAATTAAAACCACATATTAAGAAAAAACTGATTGTTTGGAAATGGAAAAGAAGGATGATTTTGCTTCTTGCCAAGACCTCAGTTTGAACAGGAAAAGTGGGTTTCAAAAAGTTTCCGAAGGTAATCCAAACAAGATTAAAATTTAAACAAATCAATCCTAACACTGAAAATTGACGTTTGGGGTTTCCAACGCTGATCCAAACAAGCTAACGCAACTGCTTATCAGGACATCCATTCAAAATCTAAACTAAGATTACATGCGATTTTAATAGTCAATTTTGGATTAAAAATAGTTTATAGTTAGGATTGTTTAAAATAATTTTGAACAAATAGCTATTTTTTAAAATTTATTGTTTGCAAAATAGGTGTTTATAATTTATTTGAGTGTTTCAATAATTTTTGATAATTTAAAAATTAATAGATAAAGAAATATTGTTTAATTTTCTCCAATCAAATTGGTTTAGAGGGTTGGTTTTTTTTCCCCCAAATTGTGATTGATTTTTAGTGTATAAAGTGTTTCCAGACACAGCGGGGCCAAAAGCCCATACATTGTTTGATTTTCTCTAATCAAATTGGCCAGGGGGTTTTGAATCTTTTCCCCCAAACTGTGGTTGATTTTTAATCAATAAAGTGTTTATCTATCAAGTCAAGTCAAGTCATTTTAATTTGTCCTCTTTCTCTAGGAGCCATCATTTCCACTTCGCTAGTTCTTATCTCTTCTCAAGTGTAATTTTATAATTTTCTGTTATTTGCTCACATTCTTCCCTCCTCTTTTTTAGAGTAAATTTGCAATTTAATTATTAAAAATTTTATTTTAATATTTTTATTCTTAAAAATTAAATTGATAAATTTTGGTTCTAAAAAAATTCATCTTAAATATATTAAACGCTAATAAGTAAATTATATACACATATATTAATCCTTAAAAAATTAATATATTAAAAGTTATTATTTTTTCAAAGACTACATATTAATATGGTAAAATCTTTTTTTGTTTAAGAGATTAATATGTTAAAAATCGATATTTTAAGGTCTAATAGAAAATATGATTTTTTTTCTGTTACAGAGATTAATGTATTTGATGTGAAATTTTTTGAAATATATAAATATAATCTTTAAAAACTATAAATATTAAAACGAAACCATTGTGAAATTAAATATAATTTACTCTTAAATTAAATGCCATAAAATCTCACTATCCAACTTTAAAAAAATCTCATTGTTTCACTTTCAAGCAAGGTTCTGAAATCAACCTGGCTATCAAACCGATAAGATATAAGATAGAGATTTAGAGATTCAAAAGTTTACTCAAATATTCAACTAGAATATAATCAATATACAATAAAATATATATTTATATAAATATATAAAATTATAAATAAAATATACTATAAATATAATAAAAAATTAATTATATATATATATATACGTCTATTAAAATGACAATAAATTTAATTTTTATCACTCAAAAAATAAATGCTACAAATACATAGGATTCACGCAATTCTAAAAGAACCTGGCCAATTTCTTAAAATGACTCAAAAGACATTGAAAAAAAAAAAAAGGCCACGACCGTAAAAAACGAAACACATACCCATCCTAGACTCATTTCTCTCTCACTTATCTTATCTTATCTAAAGTAAAGATTTCAAACCAATGGATGGAAGCCACATATTTTTTTCTCTGCTTTTGTGCCAAAGTTGTGTTTGAACTTTGAATGCTTTGAAGGTGAGTAACCGAGAGAGCATTTCATCTTCTTGCTTCAACTTCTCGGTTGTCCTGTTTCTTAGCTGCCAATGGTTTCACAGTGGTGCTCCCATTCACATGCACTGTGAGGGCCGACCAATGATTTGATGCTGCTCAAGAGCTGAGATGCAACGACATTGAAGGCACTAGAGATCATGGTGAAGCTTTTTGTACAGATGCATGGTCGGAGGTTGGTGGAAGGGAAAGGCTGTGACTGGAAAGATTCTCCTCGGCGAGAATCGGTAGACCATGTGAATCGCCCTAGTTCAGGCGGTTTCACCCGTTTTTGACCGATTTTCCTGGTTGTTAACCGATTTTTAAATTTCCGATTTTTAGTGACTATTGTCCGGTTCGGTTTTCAAAACACTGCTTTCAACACAGTAACTAAGATAGATTCCTTACGCTGCCGTATTTAAATGTTATTTTGTTCGTAAACATTTTTAACAAGAGTATTTTAAAGAAAAAAGGTGATATCGATCAAAGATGATTAATAGAGCTAGATTGTTAATAAAATTTTAGAGTTACAAAAATTTTAATCGAAGTACTCTAATTTAGAATCACAAAAGCTATGTTTCGATCAGATAACAAATTAATATAATTATTTAAAATTTAACCACGTAAAATCCATTAAATAAAGATTAATGTTGTTAGTGAAATTCAACAAAGTATCACATCAAATGAATTTTTTTAAAAGATGTTACGGATTTTTTCATTTAAATTTAAACATTAAATAATTTTAAAATAAAATTTAATTTAATTTTATATTTTAAATTTTAAGCTAACTAATTCTCAAAAAAAAATACAGTTTAAAAAATTTATGACTTATTTAGAAATATTTTTATTCTTAAATTTTTTAAAATTATTTTAAAATATAAATATAAATTTAATTTTTTAAAAATAAAAAATAAAATTTTTTTGACTTCTAAAAATAATTTTATAATAGTAAAAAACAGAAAAGCTGTTTTGCTATTCTAATTATTGATAGCACATCACCTCTCTCCCCATTCTTTCATTGTCATTGGTCAACAACGAAATTTTTACTTCCAATATTTATGATTTTTTCGTTGAAATGATTTTTTAAAAAACTTTTGCAATTGAATTTTTTTTAAATGCTTTCGTATTTTAATCATTAACAATTACTTATCGCAAAACCGTCTCACTTTTTTCAATCGATGATTTATTGTTTCAGATTTCATTTTTTTTAATAAACTATTTGGTTCCACATTTTCAAAAAATAGTAAAAAAATTTAAAAAATAAAACATAATATTTGTTATAATATTTTGACTCATCATTGTGTATTGATAATTTTTCTTCAAGTATACTCTAAATCAAAATTAAACCATTTTCACTACTAAGGTAATTTAAGAGTATATGAAAAAATTCGTTGTAGTCAGTTTTTATTCAAAGAAAGTTTTTAAACAGCAATATCAATAATTCAACTGCATTTAAAAAAAAATTGCACTGCACGTTCAGGAGAAAATAATTATTAATATTGCAGCTAGCTAGGGATCAATGATAAAGCGAAAAGAGGGAGGATACGTTGCAAAAAGTTAGTTCAGTAAATATATTAAAAAGAAAGTTAGTTTAGTCATTAGTGACATAAAATAAGAGAATTACAAATTTACCTTTCTTATAAATGTGGTTTAGAATAGAGAAAGTTGGGGTCATATTTACAAAATAAAATATGTGCGATGCTTATCTTTTATATATATATATATATATATATATATATATATATATATATATATATATATATATATATATATATATATATTATGAGATGATAATAGATATTAATAGGGGTAGGGTTATGTCCCCAACCCTCGTCACCATTAAAAATTTTGCCCATTATATTATCATCCCCATGGTTTCTATTCTTCACTCCTCATGAGATTTAAATTCTTGCAAATATCTATGAATTTATTTGAAATAATTGAAAAAAATAGGAGAAAAAAATTTTAAAATTTTCTTAAACAAGAATAAAACACTTATAAATATCCAAATTTGTTGATCATTATAATATTATTTAACATAGTGCAAATTAAAAATAGAATAAATTATGTAAAAATATATAGATATATGAGAGTTGAGATATTTTGAGGCATAAAATATATATATATATAAGAAATTTATATAAACTTATACTTATGGGGAAATTTGGTAGTTATCTATGAAGTGGGGACCTTAATCCCTGCTTCCCCTAGTTTAATAAACAGAGACCTTATCCCTATCCTCATGTGAATGAAATTAGTCCTCATACCCATTCCTGTCACAAATAATTTCAAGAGTATTTGTCTTTATAAGTATTTTTGTCATCCTATGTGTGTATGTATACAAGTCAAGTATAATAAAGGATAACCAAATATCTATTTACTAAACATTGCAAATAATAGTTGTCCTCTGTTCCTCCCCTTTATTTGTGCTTTCTCGTGGGAGTATTATTGAGGGTCCTTTTATCATTAATTTTAGTACCAATCCTATTGTTTTTCTTTTTCTTTTTGTCGCTTAGGGTTTGATTTTTTTGCATTTTGTTTTTTGTTTTCCCTTTTGTACGGGTGTTTTTGTGTCGTCTCTTGTATGGTCATTTTTGTTGTTTCCTTTGTGAATATTTTTCTTTTTTATGGATTTTAATATTTAATGATCTTACAAATATAAATATCTAAATCTATATTAAAAAGAGGCATGATGTATCTTTTAAATTGCAACACTTTTCGCCCTTGCTTCAAATGTAAAAAAGCAGCGGTATACCTGTGCTTTGCTATATTTAGAATATTATTTTAAGAAAAAATCTAAAAAATTCCCTTTTAACTTTGCTCATATGTAATTTGATTCTATTATTTGAAAAAGTACAAAATAATCTTTTGGCACGTGCATATTATTACAATATATTAGTAGGTGTTTATTTTCTTAGGTGAAAATTTTAAAAAAAATCCTTTAATTTTTTTTTATGTATATTCACTTTTATCCCTTTTTAAACATATATGAGGTTCTTGTATAAGATTGTAGAGTCTAGACATATTATTTTCCATCAAATAATAAACATTTATTATCAAATTATAGTAATATGCACGTATAAAAAGTTTAAGAATTATTTTGCATATTTTTAAAATAGTAGAACTAAAGTGTACATGAGTTAAAAATTGAAAGGTGGTCTTCTAGACTTTTTCCATTATTTTATAATACATATATATTTTAATATAGTTTGATGGGCAAGGCAATGTGTTAGTAAATTATTAATATGCATTGTTATAAATAATTAAATATACACAAATAATACACACACACACATATATATATATATATTAAAAAATTAATATTGATAAAATTTAAAAGTAAAGAAGGCTAATAGACACTTAAAAAAAATGTGATCTTGTAAAAATCAATTGCATAAGTCTTCTACATAATAACAAAAGAGCTATAATTTTATTGTAAATTACATTCAACTCAACTTTTCTTTACAAATGCGATTGACATGATCGATAACGCCCCTTTTATTAGAAGGTTTTTCTCTTTTTTTTTTTGATATACTATCAAAGTCATTAAAAAAAATACTAATTCCACTTGATATGTAGTAGACAACTTTTTTATACATTTGTTGTTATTCATCTATAATAAAGGAGAGCGCAAAACTTTATGTATGTCTCTCACATTTTATCAATGTTTTGATTTAGTCATAATTTTTTTATTTACATTCTTAATATTTGCAAGACATTTCAATTTTCTCTTTTGATAGACGAAATTCAAATTATAAACAAGAAAAAAATTATGTATAGGTTAAACTACAATGTCAAAAAACTAAACCACAATATCAAATATCAAATTATCAAGATAACAATCACAATAAAACATAAGATGTTAAATTTTTGTTCATAATTTGAATATGTTCACAATTTGAAAATAAATTAAACAAACAAACTTTGAGGCTAAATTAAAACATGACTGGCGTATCCCATAATATTTATTATGATAATTAGCTATTTCTTTCTTTCTATAATCTAGTTTATTTAACAACAATAGATTATTGAATTGAGTCATAAATTTTGAACTTATAAAAGACATTCCAGTACAAGCCTTTGAAGATTTTTTTCATTATTCAAGCAAATTTTTAATCACAACTAAATATAATTTCTTTAAATTATTATATGAGATTATCAACCTAATATACAAAAATAAATATTTAAAACAAACATTAAACAATAACCACTCATAAATTAATATTACCTATATGGGTCAAATTAAGATTATAGCAATTATTTATATATAGAAATATTTAATTAAATTGTTTTTCAAAGTTTTTACATGTAATTAAATCATTAAAAATAAAATTAATTTTGAACCAAAAATTATTTCAACAGATGATATTATAAAATAAGTATTAATAAATATGATTTCCAATCTTTGAGTTAATTTTTTCACCAACAACTTTTTAAACCAAGTTGGATTTTAAACATGTATATAATAAGTTTTAGAAAATTTTTTCAATGTCACATCACAATTCTAATACGTTGTTTTATATATTTTTTCAGTACATATAACCCACCTAGTGCTATGGGTCCGCATGTGGTAGGCCATAGGTACAGCCTATAGAAGCAATAATGCAGTGAAACTTTTCATTTATTTATTCACAAAAACTTTTGGCTTGACATCTTGGATATGAATAGAAAAGCTACAATTCATACGGCACTTCTTATTTGCATGGTGTATGAATCATAATTTTGAGATTTGAATCGGTGATTACCTCGATCGAGGTGTGAAGTTATTGAGTCACTGATTAAATCAGTTGAACTGAATTTATATAAAAAAATAAAAATTTAAATAAAATATAATAAAATAATAATTAATTAATAATTTAATACTCTTTAAAGGATTCAAATATAAAAGTATAAATAAATAATATAAATTTTAAAATATTATTCACATTTCACATTTACGAATAACAATTGGCAAGTTCAAAACATAATTATACAAGTAAACTTACAAAGTTTTACATTACAAACTCATAAATTATGACAATACCAATAAATTTATTGCATTTTTCTATAATTCAAATTAGACTTTTTTTACGGTTTTTGAAAAATCATTTAGAACAACAAAGCAAAAAAAAGTAAAAAAAATAAAAAAGTAAAAAAAAAACTCAATCGGTCCGATCCGATTCGACCGACCGAATCACCAATTTTGATACAAAATCGACCGAGTTAAATAGAGTCACACCAATTTTAATGTGAAACCAATCTAAATACTAACTCAGATCGATTTTTTGATAGATTCAGTGGCTTTTCAATCGAACTGGTTTGTCCGAACGATTTTCAGAGCTATGGCATGAATAGATGGATAGATGCTCAGACACAGATAGCAAGAAAAGCCACAAAACAAGTTTGGTTAGAAATTATAATAAAATATAGAAGAAGCTTGATGACGAAACGCTAGTTGACGTATTCATGAATTCGTAGGTCCTACGTAATCACACCGGTGGATTTGACAATAAAAAAAAAATGTTAATATCCCCTTCTGGCTAGCCTTGTGCTTTTGGCAAGGAAATACAAATAGCGCAACAATGAGGTGGTAAATAAAGGTTCGACATGTGGATGTAGTCCCATGGTAATTAATTAGATTTCAAATCGAATATTTTGATTGAATATAATAACATAAAATAGTTTTATATTATTAGTAAGTAAACTATTTTATTAAAAATTATTAAATGTAAATAAAACTATAGGCAACCACCTTATTTCATATTCTCAACTTTTTTCTGTAAATCTTATTTATATGAAGAGTGTCAAACTAGAGGAGAGGAAAGGAGAGTGGAGGCAAAGGTTGAGGGGGGCGACGCGGCCATGACAATCGCTGGCAGTGCGGAGGAGGACTCAATGGAAAGCTTCAAAAAATAATCAAAATTTCCCCAAATAAAAAAATAAAATAAAATACAATGATAACATCCAAATAATAGCAACCATTTTTCCTCATGATTCCTAGATTGCAAGTGAATTTGACAAGAGGTGGAAAGGGAGCTTGAAGGCAAAAACTGGGGAAGTGACAAAGGCACAACTTGGGTGGTCAACGGTGCAAGGCTAACGCCATGCTTCACAGTGGAACATTGGCGTTGGCCGTGGATTCGTGACGACGAGATGCAGCGTGACGGTAATAATGCTACAACAGCTTCTCTAGTTTTATTTTTTATTTATATTTACCTTCTCATTTCAATTAAATTCAATGGTAAAAGCCATTTTTGCATGGAATTAAATTATTACAAATAAAATTAATTTTGAACCACCAATTATTTCAACAGATGATATTATAAAACAGGTATTAATAAATCTGATTTCCAATATTTGAGTTAATTTTTTCACCAATAACTTTTTAAACCACGTTGGATTTAAACATGTAAATAAGAAGTTTAGAAAATTATTTCCTGGTTATGAATAATGTCATATCACAATTCTAATATATTCTTTTACATAATTTTTCAGTACATATGACCCAAATAGCTAGTCCATATGAAATAGAAGTTCAATATAGCCACCTAGTGCTGTGGGTCCGCATGTGGAATACCATAGCTACAGCCCAAAGGAGCAATAATGTAGTGAAACTTTTCATTTATTTATTCACAAAAACTTTTGGCTTGACACTTGGATATGGATAGAAAGGCTACTGTTCATGTGGGCACTCGTTATTTGTATGGTGTATAGATAGATAGATGCTCAGATATAGATAGCAACAAAAGCCGCGAAACAAGTTTGGTTAGAAATTATAATAAAATACAGAAGAAGCTTGATGACGAAACGCTAGTTGACGTATTCATGAATTCGTAGGTCCTACGTAATCACACCGGTGGATTTGACAGTAAAAGAAGAAAAAAAAAAACTTAATATCCCCTTCTGGCTAGCCTTGGGCTTTTGGCAAGGGAATACAAATAGTGCAACAATGAGGTGGTAAACAAAGGTTAGACATGTGGATGTAGTCTGATGGTAATTAATTAGTTTTCAAATCAAATATTTTGATGGGGTATAACATGATAAAATAGTTTTATGTTGTTAGTATATTAAAATTAAATTCTTCACTAAAAATTATTAAATATAAATAAAACTATAGACAACCACCTTCTTCCACATCCTCAACTTTCTTATGTAAATCTTAAACCTTAAACCATATATCATATTTAGAAAGAGTCAATGCAGAGGAGGTCAGTGTCAAACTAGAGGAGAGGAAATGAGAGTGGAGGCGGAGGTTGAGGAGGGCGATGGGGCCATGGCAATTGTTGGCAGCGAGGAGGAAGACTCGATGGAAAGCTTCAAACAATAATCAAAATTGCCCAAATTAAAAAAATAAAATAAAACAAAATGACAACAGCCAAATAGTAGCAACCATTTTTCCTCATAATTCCTGGATTGCAAGTGAATTTGACAAGAGGTGGGAAGGGAGCTTGAAGGCAAAAACTAGGGAAGTGACAACGGTGCAACTTGGGTGGTCAACGGTGTGAGGCTAACGCCACGCTTCACGATGGAACATTGGCGTTGGCCGTGGAGTCGCGACGACGAGATACAGCATGACGGTAATAATGCTACAAGAGCTTCTCTAGTTTTTTTTGTTATTTATATTTACCTTCTCATTTCAGTTAAATTCAATGGTAAAAGCCCATTACTTGACTTTGACTCATTCAATGAGTATCTACCCTCCAAGTCAGTTTCTATGCTTTAACAAAAGTGCTACAGGACATTCATTCACTCATTTGATCATCTTATTGCTGCACTACTTCTTATGGATAGCATATGACATGCTAGAAACCAGCTTCCGAGAAACTATGAGCAAGCAAAATATTTATTAGCTTTCCAACTTATTTCCAATCTACTACGGTACTAGTCCTAGTCTTTTATTAGCTTTATGGATGCAAATCCTCTGTCTCGCCTCCTTGTTCCCTCAATTACAAGCTTACACGTGGCAAATTTTACAGGCCACCCTCATTAAGTTTTCAACTCTGTTAACCTAGCAATAAAAATCCCTAAGGTGGTGTTTGGTATATATCCTAGGACAGTGGATAGAAATAGTAGAGACAATGGAAACAAAGACATAAAATATACTGTCTCTGTATCATATTTAGTTGTGAAGTACAAGATATGATAACTGTTTTCGTATTTTATTTGGAAATGTAACTCTGTAGTACTCATTCTATGTGCTTGAGTCATATAAAAATTAATACAAAGGAATCACACCTTGTTTCATGAGCTTTTCAATATTAAACATAACTTCTATCAGATATATAACATCAATATTTTCCTTTTTCTCTTCCAAAAAAAAAAAAAGAAAACAAAGTGAAAGCCTCACATACTAGACATAAACGTTGCTAAATATTCTAATGAAAATCTGGCATGGTAATGGTATAGGTACCATGCCTCTTGTAAAATAGAAAATCATAAACAAAATGAACAATCATCCATAGCTCAACTTGCAATTCAAATTACAACATTCAAGTATTTCACATATGTCATCATGAGGCACAAAGCATCACCCAATCCACGACATAATATATAATGATTTAATATCAGAAGATAGGTGGCCTCATGGGTCAAAATAGTTAAGGGAATACTAAGTCATGGCCTCAGGCCACAAAATATAAAACATAGAAGAAATAAGAGGGTCTCATAGCCCAAATATGAAAAGAAAATATCCAAAGTTCCAAACTCTAAGAAAAAAGGACAAATAATTTCATAAGCATAGAGCAAAATAACTCGAAGATTTTGAAATATCAAATGAGATCAAGTAATATAGCACAATCTCCAAGCAAGGCAAAAGCAATAATACTCCAGCAAGCTAAGTCTCTGCATCTGAATCTACCTACTCATATGGAGATGAAATGGAAAAGAGGAAAGGGATGAGAAATCAATCAAGATCTTAGTAGGGGCATATGCAATTAATGTGACATTATTATCATCTCTAATTTACCTTGGTTTCCTTTGAAATCATTAGTATACAATTATGATGTTCAATTTTAGGATTTTGCAATCATTCTTTACCAAGGTAGAGGTGTCTTTTAGCATGGTCTTAGCAAGAGATATACATGTATGCATGAAAGATCTTTACTAGAATAATTAGAGAGACATGCATGCATGGAAAATGATTATGCTTATTCATTAAATGTCACTGCATGCATAGATGGCTATATTAATGCAAGTCATCAAGAACTTCATAGTTTAGGTCTTTTCTTTGGTCTTATCTACCTCATAACTCTCATTTTTCTATCTGTTCCTATTAATCTCATTGTCCTTTCTTCTCGTTTGATCTTCGTTTATATACTTTAAAGGTTATAAGCTCATGCTTAACCGATCGTCACCGAATCCTTAATGCAAACTAACACTGAAACCCTCATGTGCACTATAAAAAAAGTCAATGTCTAGTTGTCACTGGTACTCAAAATGATTCGATGTCGGAACCCTCTCTATCAACATAAGTTGGCTCTTAATGTTTATGTCTTAATTCTAATTCTTATTCCTTAGTTTTTCCTCTCTTCCCTCTTTCCTCAAAGTCTTTCATTTCTTTCATAAATAATGTAGGCGTAAGTTTCAATAATGCACTCTAAAATCCTTTTTCTTTAAAATAAGAAATATCACAACAACAACTCAACGAGTAAGTACAAACATTAGTAATAAGAACAAAGCATCATCCATTCTGCCAAAACTAAGATGCTACCATACAACAAATCAAAACTCATTCAAACTCCCTTTTTTACTTCCAAACAAGAATATTGTCTTAACTAGAGCTTCTGTAACGCTCTGATTTTTTCTCTATGTGCAAATGACCAAAATACCCCTGAGATCATTTTACCCGGGAAACTGAGGAAAGCCAGTCCAGGAAAACCTCGAGAGAATATTTTAATGTTTGAAGGGGATTAATTATATTATATGTATTGTTAGAGATGAAAATCTCAATTTTTGGTTTTTCTACGCAAAATTACCAAAATACCCCTGTAGCTAATTAACATAGAATTAATTGCTGATTGGGCCCGGACTTCATCCGGAAGTTTGGAATGTCATTTTTAAAAGTTGTTAAATGTCTGTATAAGCCCGGGTGGTCCAGGGGGAGTTTTTGTGTAAAATTACCATTTTAACCCTAATTAAGGGCATAATGAGCTTAATTACATGATTAACAAAACCTAAATAATATTAGGCTCTAATTAAAGATTAATTAATTTTAATTATTAATTTTGAGTCAAAGTAATTAATTGAGGTTGATTAAAGCTTAAGATTGCTTAGAGAAAGTTTAAATCCTTTCTAGAATCAAATGGTCTTCAAGTCAAAAAGTGAATAATGTACAATCCCATGATTTAAGGAAACATGTTAGCATTTGAAATTCAAATTTATTGAGTTTAATTCAAATTAAATGAACTTAATGTTTATGACCACTCTTTAACCATAGTCTTGAAATGACTAAATGCATGATCATCCATCTAAACACCTAATTACCTATTCCTAACCCTTTTGCCTAATTAAATTCACCTTGAATACACATCCTAATCTACATTAAAAATGAAACTTGGGCCCCAAGTTCTTCCAAAAGGTCGCGGCCACTCCCTCCAATTTCATCCTCTCATGTTCCAATTTTTCTATAAATACACATGCAAGGAAACTCTTATCACACCATTTGTTCATTTCTTGCAATCTTGGTTCAAGAATCCTCAAAGTTTTTCTCTAGTTTCTCAAAGAGTTCTTCTTCTTCTTCATTTCTTCTAAGAATCACCACTCACCACCACCTCTCAACCTCAAACCACCACACAACCACCATAGATCTTCCCTAAAACACATAACCTTTCCACTTCCAAGATCAAAAGCTCAAAAAAAATCTTCCTTCCTTTCTTTCTCTTCTTGGCCTAAACTCGAAGTGCTTAAAAGGAGGATTTGTTCTTCTCATTCTTCCTTCAAAGACCAAGCTCTCTCTTTTTCTTTGGTAGGGAGTTGTTTTAAAGATTGCTATTCTATTCTTTTATATTGCTCTTGGATTGAGATGTTATAATGTTGATTCTTCCTTCCTCCTTCTCATTTTCGGTTCCATATTTTCCTTTTTCTTTCTCTTTATTTTTGACCTTGATGGCCTACATATTAGAGAAACCATGGCTTGATGATGAGGATCTTGGATGTTGGTTGTAAAACCATCCTTTATTTGACCTCTAAAGCTTGAAGGTTCACTCCTAAGAGTTTTTGGTAAATAAAGATATTATGTTAAATGATAGTCTTGAGCCAAGGACTCAAAGAAATAATAAATAGAATGCATTTATATTTATGTTTTAAGTTCTTGCATTGCATATTTATATTTAAACCTTACATTAGCATATTTACATTTATGTCATCACCTAAGTAATTAAACTCGAAGCCCACCTATGTCAACCTTAAAGTTGATTGTTGATTTAGAGTAAATACTCTAAGGACCCTAGAGCACTAAAATAAAGAATTAGACTTATATTCATATTTGCATTTCTTGCCTAGCATGTTTACTTTTTAAGCCATCAACTAAAACTTAAGGTTTAAAACTAGAGCTTGCATTTTCATATTTATATTCAAACTTTACATATCGTATTTATGTTTCTCTTGCTATTACCCTATAATGCCAAGATTAAAAATGAAGTTTACATTGCATGTTTAAATTAATGCCATTACTTAATTAACCTAGTGCTTAAGACTCACCCTTTCAACTCACATGAGAACTTTGACTCATGGAATATATATATATATATATATATATATATATATATATATATATATATATATATATATATATATATATCTTATTATAAACATCCTTCTATTAAGCTCTCTAATTTTGCTATTGATCTAAGGTTATTAATTGTGTTACCATAAGGATAAGAATTGATTATAAGAGCATTCCTTGGTCTAGAATTAATTCTAAGAAAGAATAGTTAATAGAAATGCTTGCTTCACAATTTGGTATGCTCTTAGGAAATTAAATTTTGGTTTCAGTTCAAACTTTTCCAAAATTGATGTATGTTGTTTGGAGCTCTCTTAGCCTGTAAAAATTTTTATTAATGGGTGTGATAATCATTTTTAATAGTTAAGGAAAGTCTAGTAACTAGAAAGAATCGAAAAATGTAAATTCTAGGACTCTTTAAAATGAAAATATACTTTCTGTCCAGCATGTGATACTTAAGTAAAAATGACATTTAACACTTAGTAAATATATAGGAATCACCCATAGTTGGCTTAGAAATTAATTCTAGCATCCTAGGAAAAGTCGGTAACGAGAAAGGGTAAAAAATATAACTTCTAGAACACCGAAATGGTTCATTTTCTCTTTTGTTTCAATGCTGTCTAGATTTGTTTAGTAATGTTCTTAAGGTTAAAAATTAGTAAAAACCATTAGAATTGATCCCTTAGATGTATCAAAGAATAAATACAAAAGTTGGGTTTACCCGATTAGAAGTTTAATCGATTAAAGAATTATTATGAGTGCTTGCTTCATAAAGTGTTATGAATTGATGAACTTGAGGTTTATGTGATGATTATGTTTGCATAAAGATTGATATAGCATATGATTATTTCACTTGGAATGTTTAAGATACATGTGTGAAAGTAATATAAAAGCATGTGACATTATATGATAAGTTGTGTTTTTGCATCTTAATATGACATGCTAATGGTAAGGTGACATAAAATATAAGGAAATAATCCTCTAGACTCCCCGAATTAAAGGTTGTGAGAGGTGTCCAATAAGGAAGTGACGTGTTTCCCCCTCTATTACCCTATGTTAAATCTAGTAAGGGCTAGTTAGGTTGAGCTTATCCTAGGCGATAAGTATGGTAAAGTTTTGGTGTTATTTGTATGAAATTCACCAGTGGAGGTATGATGGTTGGTTTATGAAATTCACTAGTGGAGGTATGTTGGTTGGACTATGAAGTTCCCGTAAGAGGGCAATGGAGGTATGTTGGTTGGTTTATGAAGCTCCCATAAGAGGATGGTTAGTAAAAAACGAATGTGTTTAGGGTTTTATCATAGGTTCTCTTTCATGCATATTGAATGTGTTCCTTATGCTTCTACTTTATGTCATTATATACGTGTAATACGGTATTGCCATGCTTTCATGACTTAGTATGCTGCATTCATAACATTAAGATGCATGCTAAAAGACACGGATCTTGGTTAATGGTATTTTCAACTTAATAAAACAACCTTATATATGTCCACTACTTTCATAATGAAACCCAAGGTTTCTGAGGACGATGATGATGACATGTGTATGGAGATGGACTACTCTACTGAGATTCTTATTTAAGTTTCTCACTCCCTTTCTTTCTTTCCATCTTCATCTTCAGCCAAGATCGATGGCGATGACCGTGGTCTACCCTGAGATGCTAACATAGGAGTTGCACCATGGTCTAGATCAGAGTGACGCAGCGAAAGCGGAGGTAAAGGCCTTTCTATTTTCAGCACTTATAAGTTATCTCGTCTTCATACATACTCATGACTTAATTCTAGTAGATGTGCACCCTCTAGGAGTTAGTTGCTTTTTAATCATGTTTGGCTTTTGTATTAGCGTATGCTCAGCCTCTATAGGTGGGCTTGATACTATTGTTATGACATTGTATAATTATGGAATATTCTTATATTATTAATATGATATTAAAGTCAATGTTATGACATGATGATATTCTCAGTCTATGCAATACTTTGTTGTGATCTGCATGTATGTTATGTGATGAATAGTTATACGCTATAACTTATGCGCGAACGGCTCATAGTTTGGTTTTTAAAAAAAAGAGTTGTATTTTTCCTAAACTTATTTTAAAAGTTTAAATATCAAGTAAAAGTTCCGAGACAAAAGAATAACAACTAACGATTAACCATTATGCGTCCTAAGCATATTGTGTTAAAAATTAGGGTGTTACAGCTTCATTGTTCAAGAATTATAAATTCATAAAAGAAAACACAACCTAAACCAATTCTTAGTTTTGTTTAGACATTTTATCAAACAATTAGTATGCATAATGAGCAATTTTCATGTATGAGGTTGCTCACCACCCAAGATACCACCAATAGTCATATTTATAAGTTTTTATGTATTAAAAACAAGAGATTATATATATATATACCAAACCTGTTAATTTTTATAAAAATTCAATCCAAAGTATCACAAAAACATAGTAAAGTGGACATATTCAATAGATAATCGGATTTTATATGTTTACACATATAATTTTCAAGATTACCTTATTAATTAGATTTATACTTTTATAAACATTAGTTTTGTATCGAATTAACTACCCATCTAACAAATATGTAAAAACTCAACCCCAAACAATCTTTATTTTTATTTAGAAGCTTTATCAAACACATGGCATGCATATTTACTCAAATTCATGCATCATACTTCACACTTCACACTTCCAAACACCTCACTTAAAGTTATATTTTCAAGTTTTTAGACATTAAAAATAAAAGTATACACATATATATACATCTAATATTCAAATTTCTTCATAATCCTACCCAAAACTTCACAAAAATATGATGTAATATATATATATATGGGTATTATTGGAAGAAAAAAATATTAAATATCTATCTCCGTATCTTGTTCTCATTGTCCCCATTTGTTAGAAGTACAAATATTTTCTGCATTTTTATCTTTTCTATCCCTTTTTCCTATATCTATCACCAAATAGACAGTTACCAAATGCTACCCAATTTACTCCCCTGATTTACCCTACCCCCAATTCGCTATGCAGGTCATCAATTCTCTTTCACGCAACTCAGTCGACATTCACCGCCATTTTATTCACAACGTTGACTCTGATCCTCAGCAATTTGTTAAATTCCCTTCTGCAACCTGCGTTCCTCAAAAAATATGAAAAAAAAAAGGTTCCAACAGCTGCCTTATTTTCAATTGCAACAAAAATAATTATTTTTTCTTTAAAAACAAATAAATCGAAGTTTGGCAAAAGAATGCATGTCATCAGGTATAAAAAGGGGTTACATACAGAAATGAATTCAATCTGGAAAATTTATGTTTCCTAAATTTTTGCTGTTCACCGACGGCTTCGCAAATTCACAGTCAACGAAGAATGGAATGAAAAGAAGAAAATCATTTAGGGGTGAAGCCTGCAGAATGGTGAGAAGGAACTGGATATCAAGCTTCTCCGATGGGAAAACACAATGGATTGCCAAGCGAGTGGAAATCTGACCAAAGGGAGAACACATAACGTGCGCTAACGGTGTTAAAAACTCAAAAAAGATGACGTGTAAAATTTTGCCAAGTGCTAGAATGTGATTGAAGGAACAGGATTGCAAACAGGGAGGTGAGACAGAGGATTTGCATCCGTCTTCTATATAAGGGCCTTATTTGGCTTCAAAATCACACACCTCCAGTCATTGCTTCGGTAAAGCATATGCAAGTAGCGTCTTGCAACTAGCAGTTACACGCTGAGTAAAGGTTTATTTTGGCATATGAAATTATGTGTCATTTGTTTCATTCCTCAAAATTAAGAAAAATATCAATTTAATTATGAAAAATTATTCAAATTAGTTCTTTTATTAAAATTTGTGGAGGCTAATTGGTTTTTCTTACTTGCTTCTCTAGGTTGAGAGGAAATATGAGTCAGTCTCACTCACCATTCACAACAGCACCAGAAGGAAGGTGGTGGCTTAAACTTGCAGATCGGATGAAATATAAGGACACGAATGAATGGTTGAAGGATATGAGAGGGAGCCTGACTTTGACGGTTTCCATAATCGCAACTATCACCTTTCAGTCTGCTCTTAACCCACCAGGTGGCGTGACGGCGGTAGATTTCAAAGATTTCGAAAAATTCACTGATACTAGCAAGCGTTGCCATTCAAATGAAACGCTTCTGTGCCCGGGGCAAGCTGTCTTAGCTTATATGTACCCACGTGGCTATCATGCGTTCTTGGTGTGCAATACTATTTCTTTCATTGCATCACTAGTTGTTTGTCTTTTACTTGTGAGTGGACTCTATCTGTACCATGCATTCACCACATGGCTCTTACTACTTTTCATGTGGATCAGTATCACAAGCCTCACTCTAAGCTACTTGTTTGGCGCGGCGATAGTCACCCCATTTGTTGTTCATGTTACTACCAGTGTTTTCGGGAACGTTGTTTTGGCGTGGGTTGTGTTGATCGCAGTACTCGGCTTTCTCTTATTAGTGGGATTTGTTGCTTGGGTGTGGAACGCACCAAAAGCTGGTAATGGGTCATCAGCAACTCAAACAACAAAGGAGATGACTTCAATCAGTGGCACATAGACATTGTAAGTTGTGGCTTTGGAGATGAGAAATGTTAGTTTCACTGGAATATAGTGCTAATACACTCATATCTATTATTGAATGAGCTGTGAACATGAGTCTCACATAGCATTAAAGAATAGATAAGAGTTGTTGGCACACGTTGAGATGAGTCTAAATATCATTACTTTTGAGAATAATTGTTGTCCTAAAAAGCAAACTCGTCTTTTAGTTTGTTATCATATACTGTATTGCACGTTTGTTTTCGAATATTGTACTTTGTCTGCTTGGTTAATTTTTGTAAGTGTTCACTATAAGTGAGTGTGTATGTGCGCGTGTGTGTGTGTGTTTTTGGTTAGGTGGGATTGACATAGTTAATTTTCCTAAGAGTGTGTGTATATATATATTATATCTCAAAATAAAAGGAAGATCTTGTTGAAAATTGAGGTCTTATAAAGAGGAAAAAGAGAAAAAATTATTCAAAGGTGTAGTAGCGTATTCTGTCATGACCAGAAACACAAAAATTGTAAGGGTTACCACATATATTCCAAGGTAAAGAGAGAGAGAAAAGCGTATAAATAAGAAATATTAATTAGGTAAAAGATACAAACTATACAACAAGATGTTAATCTAAGGAATAGTCATTACTAGAAACATGTGGGATTCTGACGGATTTACTAAAGGAAATGAGAGAAAAATGGAAATGTGATTATTGAGAGATATTCCGTCGATAGGATTTTGCCACCATATGCCACAGATATATATTTGTGCAAGAATTACTGAGGATATTCCATCCGTAAATTTGGCATCATATGATGCTAGTACACACACGAGAGGTGATGAGGGGATATCCCTTGGTAACATGTTAAAACAATAAAAAAGGTAAAATTATCAAGGGAAATCCTCGCAATAAATAAAATATGTCTTTTATTTTTTAGTAAAAAATATCGAGGGAAAATCCCTTGCAAAATTTTCTTATTTTAATTTTTTCTTGTAATATTAATAGGGAAATTGAATTTAAAATATGAAAAAAAATTTAGGGAAAATCCCTCAATAATATTAATTTTTTTATTTTATCAAAATGTTATCAGTGAATTTTTCCTTGATATTTGAATTTTAATTAGAACGTTTGCGTATGGAATGTTTCATCTTCACACGACTTTGACATATGTCTTTACAATTACCCAATTACCAAGAGATTATCTGTCGGCAATGAGGTTCACTGAATCAATTCGTTTCATTAATTCCTTCCCTCAAAAATCTATCGACGAGTAAAAGACTTAATCATTGTGCATAGATCTTTGCCCTTATTCTGGAAAATTATTTTTCTCTATCTCCTCTCTAATTTAAGCAGAGGCTATATTTTTTTAATTAATATTTGTACTCAAAAACATTTTATAAACTCCTTATTTAGAGAGTTCTCTGCTTGATTAATTGATGAATGAAATAAAACTTTTTAGAGACTTTTGATTTAAGGAGAGATTCCATTGAATTAATTTCTTATTAAATAAATTTTTTTATAGACTCAAAAATTTTTGTTTATAGTTTTTAACCAAATTTTTAAGTCTCGTAGTTTCCAATTCAAGAACCATGTTCCACATAGTGGCTCAATTAACTTCTTTATTTTTTTTGAAAACAAGAAAATAAAAACTAACTCATTTATATATATATATATATATATATATATATATATATATTTCAGACTCATTCTAGAAAAGATTTTATAGGTGTTGCTTATAGAGTAACTTATGGCTCACTATTTTTGTATCTTGATTATTAATTATTTTGTTATAAAAATTACCTTCATATCTATTTCATTAATACAACATAAATATTTTACATTAAATATTGGATTTCAAACCCATTGCAATTCTTAATTTAAATGATATAACTTATCAAAATATGCCAATCTAAATTATTTAATATTAAAAATATATATTCATGTGATACATATCTTTTTCTATATTCTTCATAATCTTTTTTATTTTTTCAATTAAACACGTGTTTTTTTTTCATATTAATTAAAAAATTTTAAATTTTGAATTTACCTTGATATTTTGAATTTTGGATTCAATAGGCTACTTAATTTCTATTTCACAACAAATCAGAATCTAATCAGATTAGTGCAAAAACAAAATTGAAAACAAAAACTATTGTTATTAAGAAAGGTCCACTATAATCAAAGTATAAACCCCTTAAATTACTTATAGAATCCATTACATATTCATTGCTACAAAAAAATGGCCACTTATATTATTCGAAATAAAAACTCTTAACTTCTCTTAGAATCTACAATATCAATTTGTTACTGAGATCTCTACTGTTTAAAGCTTTAATTTGAAATACTAACACACATTATTTCATTTCTCCTCTCTATTTCATAACTTTCTTTTCTCTTCCATTCTTCTTTTCATCTTTTCATATTTTTTATTTCTCTTCGTTCATTATCTATTGGTTCTCTCAAAATAGATTAATTTACTTCATCTTTTAATTTTATCTTCTTCTTAGTTTATATCAAGGAATAAGAATTTAAAAGTTAGAAAATTCAAATGTTCCACCATTTTTCTTTGAAGCTCTTTTCTTCTTTGTGAGACTTTTTTTTTACAACATTTTTTCATATTTGTTTAGTATTTTTAATTTCATGAGCAAAAAATAGTAATCGACATATAAGGGATATTGCCCCTTATGGAAGCGTTCTGAAATTAATTTCATGCAATCATATATAGTAAATTACTAAATTAATGCTTATAACAAATCATAATAATTAATAAATAATTAAATAAATAAATTCCTCAAAACTTCTTACAACTTTATTAATAAAATACATAAAATATTTAATTATTCTAAATCATTTCAAAACTCATAACTGAAATAGACAATTTTAAATTATGTTTTTGGAAGAAATTACATAGAATAATATAACCTTAAAATAACCATACATGCTAAATAATGTGCGAGGACCCTGCTTGCACATTAGTGGAGCACTCTATTCTAACATGATCCTAATTTAAACTGCACTACAAAGTGAAGCTCACCAATAAAACAGCTACATGGCTTCTGAGGCTGAGACTGAACAATAATAAGATCTGCAACTGTAATTGTAAGGGAAAGGAAAAAAGAGGGACGAGTTCATCAAAACTCAGTGAACAAGTCTCCACTCACAACTCACACGGGACAACAATAACATACATAATATATACATGTAGCTGATAAAAATATTTTATATATTTATATACATATAATTATACTGAAACAATAATTTATTTGTAATTATGGCAATAAGTATTAGAGAAACAAGAATTATTCTGTACATAAATATTTGAGCTAAATAGATGAATCTGAGTCAATGACTAATCTGATGGGCACCTAACTAGGCCCCATAAGTGGACATCTCACTAGGTTCTTTACTGTGAGTGAGCTAGTCCTTTAGCGGACCACTTGGTATTAAAGTTAATGATCGTTCTTGCAATTATTAACTCATTGTTTTGTTTCTCACTAATTATTAAAATAATAATAACTTGCAATAAAATTGAATAAATCTAAAAGCTTTGACTTCGTATAATTCTAACAATATGACTATAGTATAACTAAGGTTCTAAAATCATATCCAAGAAATCACCAGCTTGTAGACATAGTGATTTCAGAAGCTAACAGAATATGTATATGACAATTGCTATATTTTAACAATCTGACTTTAGCATAACTGAGGTTTGAAAATCATGTCCAAGGGATTACTAATTTATAGACATAGTGATTTTAGAAGCCAACAGAGTATATATCTGACAATCGTTATGAATCATACTTTGTCCAATACTTTCAATAAATCATATCTGATATTCTAAAATCTTAATAGAAAATCCATAGTCTGAAAATATGGTAATCAATATTGGTGCTATAAATATTAAACTGAGGTCTCATAATTTCATAAACTGGAAAAAGATATTTCATAACATGTAAATATCAAACATGGTCCCATGAGCTTTCTAAAATAAGGATTTTATGATAACCATGAAAAATGATGATTTTTCTGAAATTGTTATAATCCATGAAAGCATGTTTTCTTTGCATAAATCATTCTAAAATTTCATAAATAATTTTATTGAAAAAATAATAATAATGACCAAAAGTATAGCCATGAGCTTAAACCAATTCACCGTTCATTGTCGAGAGTTCCTGACCATTTCCTACATGATATTGGATAATTGGAATGACACTCTTAACTGCCATAGAATTATAGACAAGAATTATGAATGACTTGGAATTGAATGGGAAGAGAAAACCATACCACAATTATCTAAAGATTTGCTAAACCTATAACTATATAAAGATAAGGATGAGAGTACTTGCCGAAAGAGATTAATCGAAAAAAGTTGAGAGAACCATGTTTTTCTCTCTAAAGAAAAATCTTTGTGCAGTTAGGGTACTTAGGAAAATATTTAGCAGTATTGTGGTGTGTGTGTATTCTTAACATACTAACACAGCTGTGACATCCTTTTTGCGAATTTGAGTTTTTAAAATAATAATAATAATAATAATGTTAACAATAAAGATACTTACATCGTTACTTATATATAATAAAAATAATAATAATATGTAATACCAATGATAATAGTAAAGTTATGTATATAGTTACCTATATATATAATAATGAGTAATAACAATGATAAATAATTACATACTTATAATAATAATAATTCACATACCAATAAATTTCATACTTAATTTAGTCATTGATAGCTTCTTATATAATATATGATAGGACTCTATAATATGTAATAAATCATATTCATAACATATGTTAAATATAAATAACATCTAATATTTTCCAATAAAATATATAATATATAATGCTGATACAAATATAAATATCAACGATACTTATAAACATATCAGATCTAATAGATTTGCTAAGATAATATTTTCAAAGTTTTGAAAAAAAAAAAATCAAAAGTGATATCACAATCTGAATATAAGCTTTCATAAAAAGAATAATTATCAAATTTAAATAATAACTGAATCTTAGCATATAAAAATATTCATGTAAAAAATTCATTATAAATTCATAATTTATTTTCTCTTTTTGGGAACTATATATATAAGACATTTGAATCTCTCTCATGCTTTGTTCAATACTCACACAGTTTAGACATGACCTTCCTAATGACAACTATTTTTTGGATATTATATTTAATTTGTATATATGTTTTATTATTTTGTACATTTAAATGTTTCATTAATAAAATAAAGATTTAATGTTTTTAAGTTCTCTTAAAATAAATCAATTTATTTATCCTTTTCATTTTCATTATTTATATCCAATTTATTTCTACCTTTCTTCTTTGTGATTTATTTTTTTTTTTGGTTCGTATAAAGATTTTTCTATATTTATTTAGTCTTTTACTTTGGGTATATATCTTAATGGTCTTTTTCTATGTTTTATACAGGAGACAACCACTAGACTTTAGGCTCAACTGCATATTGTTCAATCCTTTGTGGTAAAGATAATTGTATTTTTCATAAATAATTTAATAATCATTTTATTGAATTTGAGATTAATTTTATTGTTGTATAAACAAGTATTAATGATTTTACAATTTTTTTCTTTTCAGAATTTGAAGTCACAAATGCTATTGATGGATTATTTCAATTGGTTATTTCACTAAACTTAAGGTAGTAAAGATTAAGAACAAAAAATGATTAAAGATTGTGTTTGGTTTTACTTCTATTTTTACCTTTGATTTTATTTTGCTCATTTGTTTGACAGAACATTTATATAAGAGGGAATTATTGTTGTGTCAAGAACAACACTTTCCTAAGTTAGTTTATTGTACAATCAAGCTAGCTGATGATTCCAATAGCAATATTAGAATGGAATGCCTCAGCTAATTTCCATTGGAATTTATTTATGCTATTTCACATTTTTCAATTTATTTTTTTATTATATTATAAATCTTAAAGATTGCTAAATCCAATATATACATAGCTATTGAATTATAATTTCAATTCCAATTCCATTTACAAACACTAATTATGGAGGATGAATAATATTTTGGAACAAAATAACATTTTTTATTTAAAATTTTCATTGTACATTAATATCATAAAAATTAATTGTTAACTATTATTCTTTTTTATTTTGATGTGAATCGAATATATTGATATATTTGCATCTATTGATTGATTTTTCTTCCAATATATGTATTTATTGTTCCCTTTTCTTTTCTCATGCTACAACTTTAAATTAATTGTTAAAATTTAAAATATTATTTTTGTATCCATATACAACCATATTTATTTTGGTTTGCCTTTTTAAGGTATAATCATTATTAATATATTATTTTATTTTTAAAAAAAAATTATTGATAGATTGCTGATTTTATTTTCTAAATCCCTATCTGACTATTTAAGTAACAAAAAAGCTAGTATCACATACACACCAAAAAAATAGAAACATAGCAAAAATTAATAATAAATTATATTATTACCATTTTTTATAAGCCTAATAGTATAATCTTTAATTGATATTGATATCTATATCAATCAATAACATCTACATACTAATAGTATTATTATTCTTTTCATTACCTTTTTTAGAATTTTTCTTTTTTAATAAATCTATGAATACATGTAGGGATTGAAATCTCCGTAAGAAATGAGGAAGGAGGACCCATGACCAGGATGAGGATAGGGATGAGAGAAAAATTCTAAATGAGGACGGGGTTAGGAGAAAAGTTCCTAACTTCAAATTTAGAGCATTTGAAAATCATATATATATATGTGTGTGTGTGTGTGTCACTATGCCATATTTAATTATTTAAAACCTAAATATTTCAATTTGTCAATTCCACAATTGTTTCATATTTTTTTTTTTTGAAACAAGTCAATTTTTTAAAATTAAAATATTTTTAAAAAATAAATTCCACAATTTATACTTCTTTGATAATGATACTAATTATTTATTAATTTTTAAAAAATTAAACAATTACAATACTTTTTTAATAAAAAATAATTATATAATTGATATACTAGTTCAATAATTGAGATGACATAAATTAGGATTATATATAATTTTTTTACTAATTATAAAATATATTTCAAAATTAATATTTTAATTTACTAAAAGGATGCACAAGGAGAAGATGTGTAATTGAAATAACATAAATTAAATTTATTCACTAATTTTTTTATTAATTAGAAAATATATTTTTATATTTTTATAAATTAAATACTTTAATTTACTAAAAAAATATAAATAATTAGGGATAAAAAAAATAAAAACCAATGAAAGTAGATACGCACAAGGATTACTAGCAATAATGGAATGAGAATGAAGATATATTTTGTCTTCTTGGGATGAATGACAGGGAAAAATTTTCCATTTGTTAAACAGAGTAGGGATAGTGATAACATATGCTCATTTTTTCAATTATCTTTGTTAGATTTGTATTATGTATGCATTTTTATTTAGATTATTTTGTATTAATAGTATTTGTTATTATGGATATTTATATTTTGAATTTCAAAATATTTTTCATTTTTCTCTTTTTGAAATTTTTTAATAAACTCATGATTACGTATAAGGATTCAAATCCCCACGAAAATAGGGAATGGGAATCCATTACGAAAATAGGGATGAAGATCGGAGCAAAATTCAAATTGGGATGGAGCGTGAGATATGTATGCTTTATGAAGGATACTCATTGTCACTCCTATAAATAGCTCATGATATAATTAAATTATCCACTTATTTTTTTTTTTAATAATTTAACTTTTGAAATATGCAAAATATTTATAAAACAGAATCTTTATTATAAGTTATAAGTTATCTACTGAGATTTTTTCTGTCTTATAAACATGATATTTGAAAAAAGATATAAAATAGAATGATACATTTATATTTTTCTCCATTCATTTAATTATTAACTTATTTTCAAAATAAATTTATATATTCAATTTTTCATATGATATATTTAAATAAATTATTATTTATTTTTCTTATTGACTAATAAATTATTTTTTATTATCACTCCGTGCAACGTATGAGTCAAATGACTAGTATATATATATATATGTGTGTGTGTGTGTGTGTAGCACCTGTACTTCAATCAATTCAATATTATTTTATAATTATGAAAATAAAGTAAATTTTTTTTAAAAAATACTATTCTTCATTTGTTGCCTTTTTTTATAATTCACTATCATTTGTTGCTTTGAGTGATCAAATTAGTATTTTTTTTATAATAAGTAAATTGATTATATTCTAATACTAGCTAGTACTATATTATATATTTTTGAGTGATGTATGATTAAAAAATAATTAATAACAATTTAAGTTGCTTAAATTTTACAATCAATATGTTTAAAAAACATTTTAATTGATAATAATTATTGAATTTAAAAATATTTAAATGTTATTTGCTATGGAGACCTCCAAAATCTCCCCATAAGTATAAATTTATGAAAATATTTTTTAATATGTATATATTCAATCCTTAAAATATCTCAACCCTCATATTTCTATATATTTTTAGGTAGATTTATATAATGTATTTTATTTTTAATTTTGATTGTGTTGGACAATGTTATAATGATCAATAGATTGTGAATATTTATGAGTGTTTTATTCATGTTCAAGAGAATTTTTAAATTTTTTTTCTCCTTTTTATATTTTTTTTCAATTCTTTCGAATAAATTCACGGATCTCCTCGAGCGCATGCATGATGAGAGCATTTTCACTAGCTGCTTTAACATAAGTGAAAGGAAATGAGAATCTCTTTCAAGGGTGAAATAAGGCGAATTCAACAAAGCTCCCTACAAAGTAGGGAGTGCCACGTACCAAACTATCTAATAGTGTGAATTTGAGGGTGCATAATTGTACCAATCACTTGTGACATATTATATTAAATCTCCTTCACTTTCTCTTTCCCCCATCTTCTGTCTTCCACCTAATTCTTCCACTCACGATGCTCACTATTCTTTATCTCCTCCTTGCCACCAAACCCATACAGCCCCTAAATATTATAGCTTTTCACATAGATATTCATCACAATATATATATTTATTTATTTATTCTTCTGGTTTTGTAGGTTTGAATATTTTATTTGGTTCTTCGAGCTCTTGACACTGTTGGTATTTTCTCCTGAAAGTGTGGAAGGAAGACAAATTTATTAACTAGAAAATAAATAAATGATTTTAAGCTTTTACTTTTGCCCTAGATCTCCTTATTTTGACCAAATTGGAAATTATTTAAATTATCTATGTGGTCCTAATGTTTTTTTCTTTGTTTTTCGGTGTAACAGAGGATGATACTAGCATAGTTACTCATCGTCACATATATGATTGTGATTAGAAATTTTCATGAGTCTATCTATCTTTGAACTAGCTAATAACTTTTATTCAAGTTAATCATATATAATTAACTTGTTCTATCACAAAATTGATTTGAGAATTTTGACCTCATGTTTCTTGATTTCCATATGACCATTGCTATTACTGATTATTGATATATGTGTTAGCCTTCGTCAATCATTAATCTGGAAAGAAAAATGAACTTATACCTCAAACTTTGTCAATAGTGATCTGCATGCTGATTCTAGTTCTTTTTTACTTTTATTTTTATTGTTTGAAATATAATTACGATGATTGAAAGTGATTGTGGTGCTAAACTTAAAGAGAAAACTTGCAAAATACCTTGTAAACCATATTGTAAAAACTTGTAAATTATATTGTAAAAACTTATCAACCGTGATAGAAAAACTTGTAAATATGTGATACATAATACCTCTGTACCAGGATACTTGTACAATTTTTTTTATTTATCATTGTGACTATCATCATTTCATTTGTAATTAATTATTAGGAAGATTTATCATTGTATAAATTTCAAATTTAATCAATTCTATTATGTTAATTTCAATCATAGCCAAGAAAGAAATAAGAAAAATAAAAAGGAGAAATATTTGTAACTTTTTTTTGCCTCACTCGTCAAACCTAGTTTCTCCATTGTCATTGTGATTTCCTTTTTGGAGGGATTTTCATTTTTTTTATGATTTGTAAAAAAAGAGAGAAATTTGTTATTTAGTGCTATTTGTATCTGCACAGTGATAAAGGAATGCCTGTGATGATTGAAAGTGACGGTGGTGCTGTACTTAAAGAGAAAACTTATAAACCTAGATAAAAAAACTCGTAAACTATATGGTAAAAATTTGTAAATCATGCCGTATAAACTTGTAAACCATAATAGAAAAACTTGTAAACCTAACAAACAATACCTCTACACCAGGATACTTATACAATTTGTCTGATTATCACTATGACTGTCATTATTTTATTTATAATTAATTATTTAGAAAATTTATTATTGTATAAATTTCAAATTCAACCAATCCTATTATGATGATTTCAATCATAGCCAAGAAAGAAATAAGAAAAATAAAAATAGAAAATATTTGTAACTTTTTTTCTTTGCTCGTCAAACCTAGTTTCTCTATTGTTATTGTGCTTTCTTTTTTGGAGGAATTTTAATTTTTTTTTTAATTTTGAAAAAGGGAGAAATTTATTATTTAGTGCTATTTATATCCTCACTATGATAAGGGAGTGCCTGTGATGATTGAAAGTGACAGTGATGCTGAACTTAAAGAGAAAACTTATAAATCTAGATGAAAAAACTTGCAAACTATATGGTAAAAACTTGTAAATCATGATAGAAAAACTTGTAAACCTAATAAATAATACCTCTACACTAGGATACTTGTACAATTTGTTTGATTATCATTGTGACTATTATCATTTCATTTATAATTAATTATTAGGAAGATTTATCATTGTATAAATTTCAAATTCAAGCCATTCTATTATGTTGATTTCAATCATAACCAAGAAAGATACAAGAACAATAAAAAGGAGAAATATTTGTAACTTTTTTTTTTCTCGCTCGTCAAACCTAGTTTCTCCATTGTCATTGTACTTTTCTTTTTGGAGGCATTTTCATTTTTTTTTTGTGATTTGGGAAAAAAAGGGAGAAATTTGTTATTTAGTGCTATTTGTATCCTCATTGTGATAGAGAAGTGCCTGTGATGATTGAAAGTGACGGTGGTGCTGAACTTGAAGAGAAAACTTGTAAACCTAGAAAAAAAAACTTGTAAACCATACAGTATAAACTTGTAAACCATGCTATAAAAACTTGTAAACCATGATAAAAAAACTTGTAAACCTGACAAATAATACCTTTACACCAGGATACTTGTACAATTTATTTAATTATCATCGTAACTATGATCATTTTATTTGTAATTAATTATTAGGAAGATTGATCATTGTATAAATTTCAAATTCAACCAATTCTATTTTGTTGGTTTCGATTATAGCCAAGAAAGAAATAAGAAAAATAAAAGGGAAAATATTTGTAAATTTTTTTTTTCTTTACTCGTTGAATCTAATTTCTCCATGTTATTGTGTTTTCCTTTTTTAGAGGGATTTTCATACTTAAATTTTTAAATAAATAATTGGTGATAATAATTTTAAGAAACAAGATGTAAATAAAAGAAGAGGTGGATGCCAGAATAGGAGGGTAAGCTACAGATAGTGGCAGTCAATAATATGATCGAAAAATGGAATTGGGCGGCAGGGTTGTGCAATTATACAGAAGATAAAAGGCGGAGAGAGAGTGTGAAGAAGATTTAATATAGTGTATTATAAATAATTAAAATAATTATACATCCTTAAATTCATACTATTGGATAACATAATGTGTGGTGCTCTTTACTTTGTACGGAAAGTAAGGAGCACTCCAGCCTTTGCCGTGAAAGAATATCAAATTTCCTTCATGGAGCATCTCTTAAGTCAATATTGACAAAACAAAAGTTGATGGAAAGCAAAAGAAATCGATGCCATATGCAGGGAAAGAGAGAACGCAATGGATAATTTCTTCATCAAATCCTACTTTTTTTTTCCGTTACATTATTCTTCTTACATATTCTCTTGTTGTCGATCACTTTCCACTTACATGTTTAGGACAAACTTCTCTTTTATGTCCTGACATCTTCAATTTATTGTTTTCTTTCATTTGCTTTCAATTTTCCTATATATATATATATATATTAGCATTATCAACATTTTATTTTGTACATAATACCCAATTTTCTCTGTTATAAACCACATTTATAACAAAGTAAATTTGTAACTCTCCTATTTTATGTCATTAATGACTAAACTAACTTTTTGCTACGTATTCTCTCTCTCCACTTTATCATGATCCCTAACTAGCTGAAATATTAATAATTAGAGGAGTGATACATAATAATTACTAAACTTATACCACATATTTATGTCAAGTTAAATATTATAAATTAGTGTGTAAAAAATTATAAACTAGTATTTAAAAAGTTATAAATTAGTATGTAAAAAGTAATAAACTAGCATGCAAAATTTTTTACGTGTTGATTTATAACATTTTACATATTAGTTTATAACTTTTAACTTGATGTAAGTGTATGTTGTAAGTTTGATGATTGTTATTTATCATTTCTCATTATTTTCTCCTGAACGTTTGCAGTTCAATTTTTTTTTTTTAAATGCAGTTGAATTATTGATATTGCTGTTTAAAGACTTTCTTTGAATAAAAACTGACTACAACGAATTTTCACATACTCTTAAATTACCTTAGTAGTGAAAATAGTTTAATTTTGATTTAGAGTATACTTGAAAAAAATTATCAAAACACAGTGAAGAGTCATAATATTATAACAAATACTATTTTTTTTAATTTTTGAACTATTTGTTGAATATGTGTAACCACATAGTTTATTAAAAAAAATGAAATATGAAACAATAAATAATCGATTGAAAAAAATAAGACGGTTTTGCAATAAGTAATTGTTAACGATTAAAATGCGAAAGCATTTAAAAAGAATCAATTGCAAAAGTTTTTTAAAAAACCATTATAACAAAAAAATCATAAATATGGCAGGTAAATATTTAGTTATTGACCAATGACAATGAAAGAATGGGAAGAGAGAGGCTGTGCAATCAAGAATTAGATTAGTAATTAATTAGGATTGACTATAATTACAAAATTATTCATGTCATGAATGTTATTTACAATAAAAAAAAATTGAAGTCTTGTGTCCAAAGTGAAATATGGATAATGCTAACCTCCACATGAAGTTGTGGATGTTAGCAATCCCATATATATACATATACATGAAGGAAGAATCACACCTGCATATAGAAAACGCTTCATCCAACCTTGCACTCTAACCTTTTAAAACTTTGTCCTCAAAAATCCCTGTCCCAAAAATCTATACACCCTTTCATCCAAGTTAGAGAATCTTATAGAATATTCCTATGTCCTAGAAGATGCCCAGATAGAAAGTACTATTCCACCACTTCTAAGCCCTTATAATGTTTTTAGAAGAAACAAAAGAAGTTTTAAATGGCCCATTGAAGAGCTTGTCTCTGCTCCTCGACCTCAGGTGAAGGAGTATATCCAAACTAAAAAGCTTGACCAGTATGCACTTTATGATACTAGTGCAGAATAGTATGTTGATCTGGAGATTAATCCCACTTTGATTAAGTTGTGGTAAAAGAAGGATATGTTAGCCTCCACTTTAGAGCCATAAAATTAGCACTGTCACTCCATGGTAGGAAAGGTCTTCTAGTCATAGATAGAGTCACCCTGATAGACTCTACTTTCAAAAGTTATGAACATGCTATTATTGGAACTGTTCTGATGACACTTAACGCTGGAAATGTTGTTTTAACCATGTTTCCAAAGTTCAATGTTCATTTACAAGATCCCACTCTTCCCACTAGATTCAAAGTCCAGGTTTAGCTTGTTGGAGCTCCTCAAGAGGAACCAGCTCTCTTTGTTTCTCTTATGCACCAACTAATATACAGGCTTCAAGATCATTGCTTTGATCTGCCTGTTGAAAAAGGATTTCAGAACAACGCTCTCATGGTGGTTGCCGTACTGCAGAAAAAGGTGTCCCCTCTATCATTCATATCCCCAAACAGATTTCAAAAAAAGATCTCTTGAAACTTATGCCACTTGAGCGGATAAGAAACTATGAAAACTTCAAGCAAAATAGTAGTCCTGTTATTGCTACTAACACAACTTTCAGCAAATCCATTGATGGAACTGTCAAAACCATCTTTAAGTACCCAGATGCTGATGAAGGTCTTTCAGAAAAAGCCATCCAATCTTTCATACCATGATGATTACCCGTGGAAAGGAAAAAGAAGAAAAATTCTTATTAATGCTGTTCAAGGAAATAGAGATGTTATTTTCTCAAACACCATAAATGGACATTTCATTTGGGATCTCCCCAGCTCAGGACGATGTCATCCTAACTGTGGATGTGAAAATGAAGATGAAGAGGATGTACCATGTCCAAAAAGGCATCAAAGGTGTAAGCCTCCCATTCAACCACAAAGAAAATCAGATTCGAAAAATGGTTCATGGGGTGGCATCAGGAAAAGCCAGAACCTCTTCTTATCTATAAAGAAGCCCTTATGATCCTCAGAAAAGAAGGATATTCTCCTCCTCTAGATATTCTTGATCTAATTTTCTGGCCATTGATACCAAATGTGCCAAATTCCTTTTCTTCCAAAACAAAAGGTCCTAACACTCCTCAACCAACAAAAATTCCATGTATGATGTTCACCTCCTCCTTAGCCACCTATGAGTTTGAATTTCCAACTCTAGAAAGAGAGGCGAACCCTAACACCAAAATCTCAGCAAAGCCCTTTGTATAACATACTAAGGTGCAACCCGATAGGCAGTATAAACCACTATTTCAAGTTAAAGAAGTGTTAAACTGGTAGACTAAAAACTGCCTAGTTCAGAAGTGAATCCTATAAAGGATTGATCAAAGATTTGATGAAATGTTGCAGATTGTAAAAGCAAGACTGTGGACACTGTTAGAAAAACTGCAGAGGTATTACAAAGACACAAAAGCTAAGATAGAAATTCTGGAGCTAGAAATTCAACAGCTCCCTATAAGGAACATTCATGATCTAGCTTTTGACAGATAAAAAAGAGAGCTACAAAGACTTTGACAGCAAATCAAAGAATTGTATGAGTATATAAAAATTGTGTAGAGAAAGCCTAAGATAGATGAGTACTATGCACCACCACCTAAAATGTTTTCCACCATATTTACCACTTACCATCCATAAAAGCCTTCACCTCTTTTACTAAAAAGTTTTACCTAAAAGTCCACTATTCTAAAGGAAAGAAAAAGTCTACGCTTAGAAAGTCAAAAGAGAAAAGAAGCCGTTGAAGCCACCATACCCTCCTCAAAACAACCTCTTGAAGAACCTGATCTTTCACAACCATCACCTAAGAAAAAACAAACAAAAGATCTTGATACAGAGTCAGAAACTCTTCCTTTGGCCTAAGCCATGATGGTGTGTCTCAACAATTCTCCTCCTCAGAAGAAGAAAGTAGCCAGAATATTAGTGATGATGAATGTGCAGATGTCACTAAAATATTAATGGCTACAAGAATAAAAACTGAGACAGACCAACAATCATCATCTTCATCCTCAAGAAGTGAATACTCGTCATCTAAGAGGAACTCCACTTTTCACCCTTGATGACATCCCTCCAATTTTATGGAGAAAAAGGCTTCTAGATTTAAAAGCATGGATGGATGCAAAGATGTTAGTCGTGGATGAGATGCTTACAGGGTTATCAAAAAATTTTGAGTTCATTCTACATGCGTATTAAAAGAATGGTATGCTAATCTTGGACCAATAAGGCAAGATGAGCTTTATCAGATTAGCAATGTTGAATTAGTCATTGCTATTATCCATCAAGAATTCTTAGGACACCAGACTCTTGTCACAAAAGGTGTCCGAAAAGAGTTTTATGAGATGAAATATTATCTACTCAAAAAGGCTGATATTGAATGCCATTTCAAAAGGATGGGTAAAAGATTTTACATGCTGAATGGATACAATGATCCAAGTCTGAAGGTCACTTATGTTAATTATCTTCCTAAAGAACTTCATGAAGAAATGGATAGAATGATTAACATCCTACAAAAGGATGTTTCCAGTATGACTCTTGGCATAATTCATCAGACATGCCTTGCTGCTTTAGACAAGATCTGTAGCCAACAGATTTTCTTTGAAAACATATCCAAAGACAGAGCCAAATATGCAAAAGCCTGCAAAAAGAACCATGTCAAAATCAAATATAAGGAAAAGGCATGTAATTGCCACTACAAGTCCTCATCCAAGTAAAAGAAGAAGTTCATAAGAGGAAGGAAGAAAAAAGTCAAGTTTTTCAAAAGAAAGCATTTTCACAGGAAAAAATAGTAAAATATGTTTTACTGTAGAAAGAAGGGATATTTTTCCAAAAATTGTCCAAAGAAAAAAGAGAAAGCAACCAAACTTGTTCAATACCTAGACTCGATGACGATAAAGATATTGAGTCCTGGTATTATGAACAAGAACAGTGAGATAAAAGTACAATTTTTGGACTTGAATTAACAAACTCCAGCTCAGCAGGAGAGGAAGGATCAGATTCCTTAGAGGAGCATTTTCCTGTCATGATGAATGAATAATAGAGTGGATAAGAGCCTTTTTTTCAGACATGATAACCAAACAAATTAATCAAGTTGAAGATATTTTAGAACTAGAAATTGATTCTTTTGGTTCTGTTCCTCCTTTGCCCAATGTTAAGATACACATTCTTCTATCTAAGTATGACATCCCCATCAAAGTCATAGCTTACATGGTTACAGGAGCACAAATAATGTTGATGAATCCAGCAGTCCTTCTATCCTCTACTTGGGAAAGCAGAATCTATTTCATCAGGTTAGCAAATAAAAAGGTTTTCAAAACCAACCTCATCACTAAAAATAAGATTGGCCTCAAATTTTCCAGATGAACCATTTTCTCTGCTTCTCTTATACACTAACTAATATATAGGCTTCAAGATCATTGCTTTGATCTGCCTGTTGAAAAAGGATTTCAGAACAATACTTTCATGGTGTTTGCCCACATTACAGAAGCAGGTGTTCCTTGCATCATTCAGATTCCTAAACAGATTTCAAGAAAAGATCTTTTGAAGCTTATGCCACTTGAGTGGATATGCAACTATGAAAACTTCAACCAAAATAGTAGTCCTGCTACTGCTATTGATGGAAATTTTAGCAGATCCATTGGTAGAACTGTCCAGACCATCTTCAAAGACCCAGACACTAGTGAAGGTCCCTCAAAGAAAAGCCATCAGTCTTTTATACCATGATGATTACTCTTGGAAAGGCAGAAAAGAAAATTCCTATTTATGTTGTTTGAGGAAATGGAGATGTTATTTTTTTCACACCCCATAAATGGATATTTCATATGGGATCTCCCCAAATCAGAATAATGCCATCTTGACTGTGGATGTGAAAATGAAGATGAAGAAGAAGATGAACAGGACGCACTGTGTTAAAGAAGGCATCAAAGGCGTAAGCTTTCCATTTAACCACAAAGAAAATTAGCTCTGAAAAATGGTCCATTGGTTGGCATTAGGCAAAAGCTAGAACCTTTTCCCATATATGATGGGGCCCTTAGGATCTTAAAAAGGAAGGATATCCTCCTCCTCCAGATGATCTTGATCTAATTTCCTGGTTACCAGTACCAGATATGCCAAATTTTTTTCCTTACAAAACAAAAGGTCCTAGCACTCCTTAGCCAATAGAAATTCCATGTATGATGTTCACCTCTTCCTCAGCTACCTATGAGTCTGAATTTCTAACTTCAGAAAGAAAGACGAATCCTACCAACATAATCTCAGCAAAGCCCTTTGTACAACCTATTGAGGTGCAGCTTGATGGGCAGTATAAAACACTATCTTAAGTTGAAGAAGTGTTAAATTGGTAAACTGAAGGCTCACTAGATTAGAATCAAATCTTGCAAAGGATTGATTAAAGATTTGATGAAATTTTACAGATAGTAGAAGCAAGAGTAGGAATATTGTTAGAAAAATTGCAGAGATATTATAAAGACACAAAAGCTAAGATAGAATTTATGGAACTAGAAATTCAATAGCTCCCTATAAGGAAAATTCATGATTTAGCTTTTGACAGATGAGAAAGAAAGCTACAAAGACTATGACAGCAAGTCAAAGAATTATATGAGTATACAAAAACTCTGTAGAGAAAGCCTGAGATAGATGAGTAATATGCACCACCACCTAAAATATTTTCCACCATATGTATCACTTATTAGCCATACAAGTATCCATCTCTTTTACCAAACAGTTTTATCCAAAAGCCCATTATTCTAAGGGAAAGAAAAAGTCCACCCTTAGAAAGTCAAAAAAGAAAAGAAGCAAGTGAAGCTACCGCAGCCTCCTCAAAACAACCTCCTGAAGAATCCGAGCCTCCACAATTGTCATCGAAGAAAAAGCAAATAGAAGATCCTGACATAGAGTCAGAAACTCTTCTTTTGGCTTAAGCCATGATGGCATCTCAACAATTCTCTAGCCTAGAGGAAGAAAGTAGCCTGAATATTAGTGATGATGAATATGCAGATGTCACTAAAATATAAATGGCTACAAGAATAAAAACTGAGACAGCCCAATTACATTATCCTTATCACTTCATCCACAAGAAGTGAATACTCCTTATCCAAGAGGAACTCCACTTTTCACCCTTGATGACATCCTTCTAGTTTTATGGAGAAAAAGGCTTTTAGATTTCAAAGCATTGATGGATACAAAGATGTTAGCCATGGATAAGACCTTAACAGGGTTATCGAAGAATTTTGGGCTCACTCTATAGGTATATTAAAAGAATGGCATGCCAGTCTTGGACTTGTAAGGCAAGATGAGCTTTATCAGATTAGTAACTGAATCAGTCATTGCAATTATCTATCAAGAATTCTTAGGAGACTAGACTCTTGCCACAAAAGGTGTTTGAAAAGAGTTTTACGGGATGAAATGTTGTTAACTCAAAAAGGGTGATATTGAACGCCATTTGAAAAGGATGGCTAAAAGATTTTACATGCTAAATAGATACCATGATCCAAGTCTGAAGGTCACTTATGTTAATTCCCTTCCTGAAGAACTTCATGAAGAAATGGACAGAATAATTAACATCCTCTAAAAGGGTGTCTCCAGTATGACCATTGGCGAAATTCATCAGACATGCCTTGCTACTCTAGACAAGATCTATAGCTAACAGATTGTTTTGAAAACATGTTCAAAGATGGAGTCAAATATGCAAAAGCCTGTGAAAAAATCATGTCAAAATCAAATCCAAGGAAAAGGCATGTAATTGTCACTAGAAGTCCTCATCTAAGAAAAAGAAGAAGTTCATAAGAAGAAGGAAGAAAAAAAATCCAATTTTTCAAAAGAAAGTCTTTTCGCAAAAAAAAAACACAAAAGATGTTTTATCTGTGGAAAAAAGTGACTTTTTTAAAAAGTTGTCCAAAGAAAAAAGAGAAAGTAGCCAAACTTGTTCAATACCTCTAACTTGATGACAATGAAGATATTGAGCCCTGGTATGATGAACAAGAATAGCGAGATGACAGTATAATTTTTGGACTTGAATTAACAGACTCTAGCTCAAAAGGAGAGGAAAGATCAGATTCCTCAGAGAAGCATTTTCCTATCATGAAGAATAAAATAATAGAATAGACAGGAACCCCTTTTCCAGATAGGATGACCAAATAGATTAATTGAGCTGAAGAGATTTCAGAACTAGAAATTGATTCTTTTGGTCTTATTCCTCCTTTGCCCAATATTGAGATGCATATTCTTCCATCTAAGTATGACATCCCCATCAAAGTCATAGCTTACATGGATACAAGAGCACAAAGAACATTGATGAATATAGCAGTCCTTTCATCCTCTGCTTGGGAAAGCAAAACTTGTTTCATTAGGGCAGCAGACCAAAAAGTTTTCAAAACTAACCTGATCACCAAAGATAAGATTGGCCTCAAATTCTTTCCAAATTGTGTTATTTGGGCTAAGGTGATAGGCACTAATCTACCAGAAAAAGACATTGTGATTGGAATGGACGTATATTTCATGAATCGGCAACTCATGATACTATAAGAAGGCCTCAAGTTTAAAAGAAGTTTCAAGCCATACTCTGAAAAGTAGAAAATTTCTGCTCTTGCTAATGCACCTCCAGAATTCTCAGAAATTCAAGATAATTTGCTCAAACTAAATGCAGAGAGCCATAATCTTTTCTTTCATCTACATCCTTTGTGGAAGAATGAAGATTTCTTTATTGAGTTACCTTTCAAACTCAATGAAGAGATCAACCCAGCCAAAGTAGTTCATCCTGGAATATCTCTATCTAATAGGGCTGCAACATTTGAAGAATGCCAACAATTATTGAAACAAGGCCTTATTGAACTATCAAAGTCTGATTTGGATTGTCAAGGCTTTTATGTGAATAAGAGATCTGAACAGGTATGAGGAAAAAAGAGACTGGTGATTGATTATAGGCTTCTTAACAATTTCCTTAAAGATGACAAGTTCCATTAACCAAAAATCCACTCACTTTACCATATATAAAAAATGCCTACCTCTTGGTTTTTGGCAACTTGGGCTAAACCCAAAAGATCGGCCCAAAATAAATTTTTGCATACCCAATGCTCATTTCCAATGGATTGTCCTACCCTTTGGACTCAAAGTCACACCCTCTCTCTTTCAAAAGGCCATAACCAGAATTTTTGAACGCATCCTAGACAGTGCTCTTGTCTACATTGATGATATTCTTTTATTTTCTCCAAATGAAGCAAGTCATATAATACTTTTGAAAAAATTCCATAAGATTTGTGAGCAGTATGGTGTAATGCTATTTGCCAGAAAGTCTCAGATTGGCACTAGAGAAGTTGACTTTCTTGGAATGCATTTTTCAGAAGGAAAATATATGCCCTAACCACATATTACTGAAGAACTCCCAAAATTTTCGGATGAAAAAATGACTACAAACAAATCCAGTAATTCCTAGGAATTTTGGACCACATCAGAGACTTCATTGCTTACATTTCAAAATACACCACCAAACTTTCCAAGCTTTTGAAGAAGAATCCCCTTCCATGGGGACTAGAACAAACAAAAGCTGTAAAGTTTCTGAAAAAGGCAGTGCAAAATCCACTATCTCTCAAAATTCCAGGAGAAGGAAAAAGAATACTGCAGATAAATGCCTGTGATGAATACTGGGGAACAATTCTAATTGAAGAAGTTACAGGACAAAAGCTTTACTATGGCCATGCCAGTGGATAGTTCAAGCTAGCAGAACTCCACTATCACACCACATACAAAGATACCTTGGTAGTAAAGTATGGAATTCAAAAATTTGATCTCAACTTGATAATTCATCCCTCCCAAAAATCCTTGAGTTCAAAAACAAAATTCCTCCAAACCCACAAATTCTAAGGTTGAAAGAATGGTTTTCTAGATATGATTTTTTCTATTAAACACATAGAAGGAAACCTAAATCTTGGCCCTGATTATTTGTCTAGACCAAACCAAACCAATCCAAACCAGCCACCACTTCCATCCATTCATATCCTTTAATTTTTCATGAATACAGAATAGCCTGGTTCCTCTACCTTTGCACCTAATTCCTTATATGAATACCCTCTTGAGATACCACTGATATGTACTGTCACATCCAATATCAAAATAGTCTAAATCCCCTTATTTGCAGTATAAGTAGACTCAGGTCATTCTTCCGTAGGACATATTAGTTATGTTATCGAATTGTAAATACTAATAACAATAAAAAGGCGGGGGGGGGGGGGGAGTTTGTGATTTTAGAATAAAAGGGTTACAGAAACAGAAACAGAAATAGAATCACTCTTGATCAAGGAATCAATCCCAGACATCATGACTATTGGCAGAATTCATCACGGTTCAAAAGAGTTAACTTTGTATGCTACTCTGTTAATCCGAATCAACTATATAATCATACAGTTTTTACTCAACAATCCTTAAATCACAATCGCAATTTAAATGAATGTCAAATTACGTGCAGTTTGGATTAACCTGAACAACCAATCGGTTATTCAGCCTTTACTTCAATTTCACTAACGAATTCAATCCTATATCTAATCAGATATAATTCAAACATGATCATGTTAAATAACCAAATCCATAATTGAAATTGAAGTTTAGAAAAGGAAAGCATACATACAAATAAGATTTATACAACAGGAACTCCGAATTCAAACCAATTATCTATGATGTCAAGGATTGAGAGAAGTTTAGCTTTCCATGGACATCTCCATTGGCAAGCTCTCTGTATGAACACCTTGAGTTTGAAAGGAAAAATGAAAATACAAGTTTCTGGTTCTTTATTGTTGATTGATTCAGAATTGCAAAGGAAATAGAAATTTATAGGCAATCCAATGTCCCTACCCGGATTTCCACTTATCACTAACCTTATCTTATCCAGATTTTTCTGATTTCTAAAATCTGATCTAGATAAGATAATCCTCTCTGGATAAGCTTTGCAGAGACATATTATATGCCTTAATTGGATTAGAAATGAGTGAGATATGCCCAATTATGTGAGGAAAGGTCTTGGACCCGCCTAAGCATTAGCTCTGGAACTTGGAAGCCCAATGAAGCCTTGAAACGGACCGAATTTGATGAAGCCTGTGAAACCCAAAATTATAAATCTCGGTCTTAGCTTTCAGGAGCCACCAAGATCACCTAAATCCGAAATTTGTAGAGCCCAAAATGATCTGTGGAAGACAAAAAGGTCATAGTGAGTGTAAAATTCGAAATTAACCAAATTTCAACAATTAAATCTAATGAGGCCCAATAATGCAAAACTCAATTAAATCATTAGCATTAAACACATATAGAAGCAAATTAGGCCAAGTATGAACAATAATAGATGCCTAAAAATTTCTCTATCAAATTCCCCCACACTTAGTCTTTTGCACTCCTGGGCAAAATCCAAAAGTTGAATCATGGGGCCTAAAAATTCGCCATTGGAAATAAGAAACAAACATTTTATTCACAAGAATTTAGAACATATGTATGAACACATTCTCAACATCTCAAGAAGACAAATCTAATCAAAAGATGAACCAAGAGTAATAGAATCTCGTTAGGCAAACTCTCAAGTGTTTAGGCTTGTATTTACACTCAAAGCACATCATGAATGTTAACACTACCATAAGCTTGACAAGCCTCTAACATCAACATTTGAAACACATGCATATAAAGATCAAAAGGACTTTCCAGGTTGTAGTAGGGTTAAGGTATGGGAAGATATAAGAAAGGATACTACCTATCAACCTAAGAGACTAGAAGAGCCATGAGGAATGATTCCAAATAAACATGCACAACTGAACTCCATTTCCATTTTGCCTTTCATACATATATACATATATATATATATATATATATATATATATACATATATACATATATATATATATATATATTTTCTTTTTCTTTTTCTCTTTTTCTTTTCTCTTTTTTTTTTCTCAATCCTGCCAAATATGCATTTCTATAATATTTACAACTAAACACAATTTTTTTTCATCATTTTCATCATTTTGTTTTTTTTTTAATTCATAACGAATACATAGATGAAGTAAACAAAACAAGAAAATCTCAAATTGTTGGATAACTCCTACATTTATTTAAGAACCCATTCCAAAACTCTTTTACTCTCTAGAGTTAAGGTGAATCATTGTTTTTCACTTTATGAGCTTGTAGTGAATTACAAAATAAAGGATGGTTTAAATAGGCTCAAATAGGCAAACAATGGAATTAATACAAGGTAGGCTAATTTGGATAGTAGCATAGAAAAAAAAATGGCCTATATCATCTCAATACATGCATGTGAACCAAAAGCTTCAACAAGAGTTAAGTCAAGTTCTAGAGTGACTAACAAACATGAGTGAAAACACACAAGCAAATAAAAACATAGTTATTCATATGTACAAGGCTCAAAAACTCTCAAGGGATAAATCTATCACAATTGGTCCATCAATTAATCATCAATGCTTACTAAAAATGCATCCATATCATGCCATGAAAACTTGAGCACAAAATCAAAACAAACTCTTTTTTTTTCTTTTATATATATATATATATTTATTTTTATTTTTGTTTTTTATTAGAAAGACTTAGGAAGACAAAATCCTAGTTCTAAAACACTCCCCCACACTTAAATTACACATTGTCCTCGATGTGATTACAAAACAAAAGATAAAGAAACTTGTGTAATTAAAGAGTGAAGGAGGAAAAACTCCCTTATTATAGTGGAAAAATTTGCACTTGAGGATGAGTGGGCTTATCCAAAGTTAGCTCCTCTAGTTCCTCCCCTACCAATGCTGGGTTTTCATGAAAATGCTTCAGACGGTGACCATTAACTTTGAAACTCTTGTCACTAGATTCACTTTTGATCTCCACTGTACCATAAGGAAAAATGTTAGTAACAACAAAAGGACCATCCCATCTTGAACGAAGCTTACCGGGCATGAGCTTAAGATGAGAATTGAACAAAAGGACTTTCTGGCCAACAGAGAATTCTTTTCTAGAAATCATCTTGTCATGAAATTTCTTAGTTTTCTCCTTGTAAAATTTTGAATTCTCATAAGCCTCCAAACGAAGCTCCTCAAGTTCCTGCAACTGAAACTTCCTTTCAACACATGTTTTATCAAAATCCATATTACAACACTTAACTGCCCAATATGCACGATGCTCAATCTCCACTGGAAGGTGGCATGCTTTACCAAAAACAACTCGAAAAGGAGACATCTCTATAGGTGTCTTGTAAGCAGTCCTATGAGCCCAAAGAGCATCCTCAAGCCTACGGCTCCAGTCTTTCCTATTCAGTTGCATTACCTTTTACAAAATTTTCTTGATCTCCCTATTAAAAACCTCAGCTTGCCCATTAGTTTGGGGATGATAGGCAGTGGAAACTCTGTGGACAACCCCATACTTTCGAAGCAAAGCTTCCATGGTCCTATTGCAAAAATGACTCCCTTGGTCACTAATGATAGCGTGAGGCACACCAAACCTACAAAATATGTTAGACTTTACAAAATCTGCAACAACACGGGAGTCATTAGTCTTGGTGGCTTTGGCCTCCACCCATTTGGATACATAATCAACAGCAAGCAAAACATATGTAAATCCAAAAGAGACAGGAAAGGGTCCTATAAAATCAATACCCCAAACATCAAAAACTTCACAAAAGAGAATAGGTTGCTGTGGCATCTCATGTCTATGAGTGATGGCAGATCCAATTTTCTGGCACTGCTCACAAGTGGTAAAAACCTGATGTGCATCCTTGAAAATGGTAGGCCAATAGATGCCAGAGTCCAGTACTTTCCTAGCTGTCCGCTGTGGTCCAAAGTGCCCTCCAACAAGGGAAGCATGACAGAAATGAAGTACAGACTGGATGTCATGATCTGGTATGCACCTGTGAATTACCTGGTCACTACAAAATTTCCACAAATATGGATCATCCCATACATAGTATTTGGCATCACTTTTTAATTTAGCAATCTGTGACCTAGATGCATGTTGGGGCAAAACAGATGCAACCAAGAAATTAACTAAATCAGCAAACCAGGGGGAAATGGTGGTATCATGTAGTTGCATAAGCTGCTCATCAGGAAAATCATCTCTGATAGGCAAAAGGTCAGAATCCTGCTCAAGTGATCAGCTACCAAGTTCTGTGCACCGCTCCTATCTTTGATCTCTATATCAAACTCCTGGAGTAGCAACATCTAACGAATCAGCCTTGGCTTTGCATCTGGCTTTTTCAATAAGAACTTCAATGCTACATGATCTGAAAAGACAATTACTCTAGAACCAAGTAAATAAGAGCGAAACTTGTCTAATGCAAATACAATAGCCAAAAGTTCTTTCTCAGTGGTAGTATAATTAGCTTGAGCTGTGTCTAATGTCTGTGAAGCATAGGTATAACATGAGAAATCTTGCCAATTCTTTGAGCTAAGATAGCTCCAAGTGCAAAGTTAGAAGCATCACACATCAGCTCAAAAGGAGACTCCCAATTAGGTGGTTGGATGATGGGAGCTGTAGTGAGTTGCTTCTTCAGCTCATCAAATGCCTGCTAACAAGGTGTATCAAAAACAAACTCCACTTCCTTCTGTAGCAGCCTGGATAAAGGTAAAGCTATCTTGCTGAAATCTCGTATAAATCTCCTGTAAAAACCTGCATGGCCAAGAAAAGAACGCACTTCCCGCACAGACACGGGGTAAGGTAAAGAAGCAATAACATCTATCTTGGCTCTATCAGTTTCAATGCCTCTCCTAGATACTAAATGCCCTAAGACTATCCCTTCTGTCACCATAAAATGACATTTCTCAAAATTTAGCACAAGATTAGTCTTAATGCACCTATCCAAGACTCTAGACAGACTCTCTAAACATGCATCAAATGAGGATCCATAAACAGTGAAATCATCCATAAATACCTCCATGCAACTCTCTAAAAGATCTGAGAAAATACTTACCATACACCTCTGAAAAGTACCTGGAGCGTTGCACAGACCAAATGGCATCCTCCTATAGGCAAAAGTGCCGAATTGACAAGTGAAAGTAGTTTTGTGCTGGTCCTCTGATGCTATATGGATCTGAAGGTAACTTGAGAATCCATCCAAGAAGTAATAATGAGAATTGCCTGCAAGTCTCTCTAATACTTGATCAATGAATGGAAGAGGAAAATGGTCCTTTCTAGTGGCTTGGTTCAACTTCCTGTAGTCTACACACACCCTCCAACTATTTTGGATTCTAGTTGGAATCAATTCATTGTTCTGATTTTTCACAACAGTTATGCCAGTCTTCTTAGGAACCACTTGCAAAGGACTAACCCACTCACTGTCTGATATAGGATAAATGATCCCTGCTGCTAGCAACTTACTGACTTCTTTCTTCACTACCTCCAAAATGGTAGGATTCAGCCGCCTTTGTGGCTGTCTTACAGTTCTAGCACCATCCTCTAACAATATCCGGTGCATACAAGTGGAAGGACTAATCCCTGGAATATCAGCTAAAGGCCAGCCAATAGCTTTCTTGTGATCTTTCAACATCTGCAGTAACTTATCTTCTTGATCCGGTTGGAGATCATTTGCTATAATAACTGGTAGCTTATCATTAGCCTCTAGGAAAGCATATTTTAGGTGTGAAGGTAGAGGCTTCAACTCTAAAGTTGGTGGTTGCATAATGGATGGTAATGGTGGTTCTTTCAATTCTGTTGCTGCAACATTCAAATCTGCACAAATATTTTCTACAGCAACAGTTTCTGCAGAATCAATCTCCACACTTTTGAACTCTTCACAATCAGCAAAATCATCATATTCAGAGCTTAAATTTGCGTAATCATCAATCAGAAAATCAATGACGTCAAGATAGAAAAGAGAATGCTCTTCCAAAGGATGTTTCATTGCATCAAAAATATTGAATTGCACAACATCATCACCAAATTCCATAGAAAGAGTTCCTGCATCTACATCTATCTTAGTTTTTACTGTTTTCAGAAAAGGTCTTCCCAAAATCAGTGTGGGTCCATTGCTGGACATTTCATCTTCCATTTCCAGAATGTAGAAATCAGCTGGGAAAATCAACTCATTTACCTGAACAAGCACATCTTCAAGCACACCTGTTGGATGTGTAGTGCTCCTATTGGCTAGTTGGATTACTACACCAGTTGGTTTCAAATCTCCAAGCTTCAATGATCTATAAATTGATGTAGGCATGACATTTATGGAGGCACCAAAATCTAGCATTGCATACCCAAATTCAGAGTTGCCTATGGTGCAAGGGATGGTGAAAGTACCTGGATCTTTGCACTTCTTGGGTATATTGGGCTGAATCAATGCAGAAACATTTCTACCCATGCTCACCTTTTCATGACCGTTCAACTTCCTTTTATGAGTGCATAACTCCTTAAGAAACTTTGCATATTTGGGAATCTGCTTTATGGCATCCAAGAGAGGGATGTTGACCTCTACTTTCTTAAAAGTGTCAAACAACTCCTTATCTACTTCAGCTGCTTTTCTTGTTTGAGCTATTCTGTTGGGAAAAGGTAATGGAGGTATGAAATTAGAATCTGCAGCACTTGACTTTTTCTGAGTTTCCATTTTTTCTGTTGCATCATTTTTTTCTGTTTTCTCGTTGCTAAATTCAATTTTCTGTTTCTCCATTTCTAACTCCTTACCACTTCTCAATGTAATGGCACTCACATTTCCTTTTGGATTGATGACTGATTGAGAAGGGATTTGGCCAGAACCTTCTGACTGCATTTTGTTGACTGATGTTGCCAACTGTCCAATCTGTGTTTGCAAGTCTTGAATTGTAGAATTCACATTTTGCTGAAACTGTAGGTTACTGGTCGCCATCTGTTTCACCAAATCCTCTAATGTAGGATCTGAACTGGTACTCTGCATGGGTTGCATCACATTCTGCTGCATATTCTACTGCTGTCTAAATAGAGGTGGTTGGTACTTATTGCTTTGACTTGGACTTGGTCCTGCTGTTTGAAATTTTTGTTGCTGTGGTACATTTTGCTACATAGGACCATATCTCAGGTTAGGATGATCTCTCCACCTTGGATTGTACCTCTCAGAAAATGGATCATACTTTTGCTGTTGCTGCGGCCATCCAATGAACATTCCGGCCACTGCAGTTGAGTCTTGTACCCCTTGATCAGTTTCTTGTAATGTAGGACATGCATCAGTATAATGACCTGTGGTGGTACATATGCCGTATACTTGTGAAGGACACTGATTTGCTGTATTGATTTGCTGGTGTTGTCCAATAGCTAGCTGTCTTACAAGAGATGTAAGCTCGGTTATCTTATTTTCCAGCCTCTGATTATCAGCAGCTGCAGTCACCTCATTGACTCCCTCAGCTAGTGCAAAAGATCTTGAGCCAAACTGCTGTGAGTTGGCTGCCATGTTAGCAATTAGAGTTCTGGCTTCTGCAGGTGTCTTGTCCATCAATGCTCCACCACTTGCTGCATCAATCATATTTTTATCATTTTGAATCAGCCCTTCATAGAAATATTGGATGAGAAGCTGTTCATTAATCTGGTGGTGAGGACATGTTGCACACATCTTTTTGAATCTCTCCCAATACTCATATAAAGTCTCCCCAGAGAACTGCCTGATGCCACAAATATCTTTTCGGATAGATGCTGTTCTGGATGCAGGGAAGAACTTCTCTAAGAACAATCTCTTCATTTCTTGCCATGTAGTAACAGAACCTGGATGAAGATAATACAACCAGTCCTTTGCTTCAGCATCTAAAGAGAAAGGAAATGCTTTCAACTTGATATGCTCTTCAGGCACTCCTTGAGGTCGCATGGTGGAGCACACAACATGAAACTCCTTAAGATGCTTATTAGGATCCTCTCCTGCAAGACCATGAAACTTGGGCAACAAATGGATTAGACCAGACTTAAGCTCAAATGGCACTTCTAACTCAGGATATTGAATACACAAAGGCTGATATGCAACATCAGGTGCAGCCAATTCTTTCAAAGTTCTGTTAGCCATGTTATCAATACTAATTTCAGATACAAGAACACGGATATCAAATGCACAATTAGATACAGAATCACTTGCAGAATCACTCAAATTAACACTTTGATAACCACCAGCAACACTATGAAAAGCCAAATTCCTATTCACTCTATTCAATCTATGAAAAGTTCTATCTATTTCAGGATCATGTGCATACAATTCACCAGGATCAGACCTTGTCATGCACACACACAAAAAGCACAGCTAGAATTCAGGAACACAACTCAAAATAGCCTATATACTGCGAAATATAATAGAAATTGAAAAGTCCTATCAATTAATTTTTTAAAAAATAAATAACACCATAGAAGTACTCTAAAATACTAGGGAAGTAATCTGACTAATTTTTTTCATTTTTAAAAATAGAAAAAATAATAAAAACTTAAAAAAGTGGTCTAAATGAAGGATTTTTGGAAAAATAAGCATAGCAAGACAATTACTTTGATAATTTCTTGGGTCTATTACTTTTTTTTTCCTGATTTTCTAGAATTTTTTCGAGGTAAAATGAGTTAGTCAAAAAATACTTGTATTTTTTGCAGCAACAAGAAACAACAAATGCAACACCATCAAGTAGTGAAATATGTATAGAAATATGTACAGAATTATTTGAAACACACATATATAACAAGATCAGAAATGCCTGTGATGAATACTGGGGAACAATTCTAATTGAAGAAGTTACATGACAAAAGCTTTACTATGGCCATGCTAGTGGATAGTTCAAGCTAGCAGAACTCCACTATCACACCACATACAAAGATACCTTGGTAGTAAAGTGTGGAATTCAAAAATTTGATCTCAACTTGATAATTCATCCCTCCCAAAAATCCTTGAGTTCAAAAACAAAATTCCTCCAAACCCACAAATTCTCAGGTTGAAAGAATGGTTTTCTAGATATGATTTTTCTATTAAACACATAGAAGGAAACCTAAATCTTGTCCCTGATTATTTGTCTAGACCAAACCAATCCAAACCAGCCACCACTTCCATCCATTCATATCCTTTAATTTTTTATGAATACAGAATAGCCTGGTTCCTCTACCTTTCCACCCAATTCCTTATATGAATACCCTCTTGAGATACCACTGATATGTACTGTCATATCCAATATCAAAATAGTCTAAATCCCCTTATTTGCAGTATAAGTAGACTCAGGTTATTCTTCCTTAGGACACATTAGTTATGTTATCGAATTGTAAATACTAATAACAATAAAAAGGCGGCCGGGGGGGGGGGGGAGTTTGTGATTTTAGAATAAAAGGGTTACAGAAATAGAAACAGAAATAGAAACAGAATAGAATCACTCTTGATCAAGGAATCAATCCCAGACATCATGACTATTGGCAGAATTCATCACGGTTCAAAAGAGTTAACTTTAATCCGAATCAACTATATAATCATACAGTTTTTACTCAACAATCTTTAAATCACAATCACAATTTAAATGAATGTCAAATTATGTGCAGTTTGGATTAACCTGAACAACCAATCGGTTATTCAGCCTTTACTTCAATTTCACTAACGAATTCAATCATATATCTAATCAGATATAATTCAAACATGATCATGTTAAATAACCAAATCCATAATCGAAATTGAAGTTTAGAAAAGGAAAGCATACATACAAATAAGATTTATACAACAGGAACTCTGAATTCAAACCAACTATCTATGATGTCAAGGATTGAGAGAAGTTTAGCCTTCCATGGACATCTCCATTGGCAAGCTCTCTGTATGAACACCTTGAGTTTGAAAGGAAAAATGAAAATACAAGTTTCTGGTTCTTTATTGTTGATTGATTCAGAATTGCAAAGGAAACAAAAATTTATAGGCAATCCAATGTCCCTACCCGGATTTCCACTTATCACTAACCTTATCTTATCCAGATTTTCCTGATTTCTGAAATCTGATCTAGATAAGATAATCCTCTCTGGATAAGCTTTGCAGAGACATATTATATGCCTTAATTGGATCAGAAATGAGTGAGATATGACCAATTATGTGAGGAAAGGTCTTGGACCCGCCTAAGCATTAGCTCCGGAACTTGGAAGCCCAATTAAGCCTTGAAACGGACCGAATTTGATGAAGCCTGTGAAACCCAAAATTATAAATCTCGGTCTTAGCTTTCAGGGGCCACCAAGATCACCTAAATCCAAAATTTGTAGAGCCCAAAATGATCTGTGGAAGACAAAAAGGTCATAGTGAGTGTAAAATCCGAAATTAACCAAATTTCAACAATTAAATCCAATGAGGCCCAATAATGCAAAACTCAATTAAATCATTAGCATTAAACACATATAGAAGCAAATTAGGCCAAGTATGAACAATAATAGATGCCTAAAAATTTCTCTATCAACCACCTAGTATTGCGCTCACTCCAAATTACCTTAAAGACTTTGCCAACACACACATGTTCCATTACCTAGCCATTTTTCTCCAACAAAACTAGATTTTCCCTAGGCCAATATGGTTTAATCCTAGTGCACCCTATTTAAATGTTTTTGGAATTTTTATGGGAAAACCATTTCTTGAATCAAACATGTGGTATTTCTCGAGTGTCTCAATGCTCTACTCATACCCCATTGTTTTTCCTACTACAAAGATGTATGATTTCTTTGAGACATCAAGAAACAAGCATTCTTTGTTATGGAGAACTTTACAATGGTTTGCTCCCATTAGCTGGTGGACTATAGAACTTAGTAATGAACTAAATAACTAGAATGTTTGGAGAATACAGGAAGATACAACAAACAGCCTTGTATCAGTCTATATCGTCCACATTCCATTTTTTCAAAATCTAGCATCATGATTGCTTTGGACACAGAATCAGGCAAGACACTATCGAACATTCCCAAGTCTTCAAAATTTCATGCAAAATTGGTTATCCATATCCATAAAATTAACAGTCTTGATGTGAAAATGCTAGCTATCCAATCTACCTGCACCAACCTCAAGTCTTTAGATATTATCTACCTTCTAGATTCAGAAATGGATTATAATTATACTTATACCGGAGCAAGTCCAGCAGTAGACAACACCCTCAGAAAATAGCCAGGTGGCAACCGAAGCATTTATGCAAGTATAATAATGCAAGATTCCTAAGATCCAGATCCAGACAAAGAGGACTCAAAGATAGATGTGGACCAAGCACTAACAGACATGGAGACAAGGTTTTATGAGAAAAAGCAAAAAAATGGAAGAAGACCAGTACATGAATCTATTGCCAAGTCATGAACCTATCTTCAAGAGAGACTAAAAATATTACATGTTGCTATAATAATAAATGAAGTCAGAATAAAAATATTGAGTCATGTCCTTAGAACCATGAGTCACGTCCTTATAATTGTTAGTGAACATGTTGTATCAGGTAGTAGCAATAAGTGTGTCACTATTATTGTCTTGAATGAGTGTAGTTAATAGTGTACTAATGTCCTAGATAGCAGGTTGCTATTATTGTTATGGCATTTTTAAGGCACGTAGCAAGTAAGTTACTCTGTAATATGTCAGAAAGTAGCTTGTGTATCCAGTTACTATTATTGTCCTATGTCTTATTCATGTCTAAGAAAATAGAAGCTACGTAATGAGTTGTGACTCTAAGATATAAGTCATAAACTCTACTTTGTCTTTTTGTTATTTGTAGAGTGGAGTTCATGTCATAAAAAAACAATGTCATCTGAGGAATTCCTTTGTCTATAAAAAGGAGGCTCCATCATATTGTAAATCATCATAAGCTTGCAATAAAATTTTTCTTATGTGTTATAAATTTAATATGTTTTTCTAAATATTTTCCTTTTCTTGAAAGTTCAATTTCATATATACAATATGCTACTTTAATATAAGAAAAAGGAGAATAACAAGTTATATGAGATATAAAGTATGCTCTACACTTACTTCTATATGAGGATCCTGTGTATTAGAAATATATCAGATTAAAAATCTATTGCTACTGGTTTTTATTATTTTATATGTATAGTTCTTATGAGTAACTGGAGTTTGAAAGTAGGTTTGAATGTTGTTGCCAAAATATTTATCTTGCCAAAGTAAGAACTATATGTCTAGAATGGTAGAGCTCTTTGCATGCATGCGCTCACATACACACACAGATATATACATACATATATATATATTGAAATTATTCACTTCACTTTACAATTATTATATAATTCATCATATAATATAATTTGTTTTATCTATGAATTTTATAAATTTGAATAATTGTATTGATTTGTGAAACCACAGTACTAATAATAATTAAGTCTTCTCTCGCTAAGTGAGGTCAGTTATTTGAATAAAGCAATGCTACATATAGAGATCTATCATATATTGTAAACTCATAATAATATAATAATTTTGACACTGCATGTTTTTTATTTTGAGAATTAGTTAGCTTAAAATTAAAAATATAAAATTAAATTTATTTTTATTTTAAAATTAATTAATTTTTAAATTTAAATGAAAAAATCCGTAACATCTTCATTTTATGTGAAAAAATCCGTAACATCTTCATTTTATGTGATACATTATTGAATTTCACTAACAAATTTAATCTTTAATTAATGGATTTTGCGTGGTTAAATTTTAAATAATTATGTTAATAATTTGCCATCTAATCGAAACATAGCTTTTGTGATTCTAATTTTGAGTACTTTGATTAAAATTTTTGTAACACTAAACAATTCAGCTTAGTTAATCATCTTTAATCTATATCACGTTTTTTCTCTAAAATAGTCTTATTGAAAATGTTTACAAATGACAATTAAATTCGGCAGCGCAAGGAATCTATCTTTAGTTACTCTTGAAGGTGAGCTACCGATGACAGTGAGAATTTTTCAAAGTTGGATAGAGGGGTTTTATGGCATTTGATTTAAGAGTAAATTATATTTAATTCCACTATGCTTTCGTTTTAATATTTATATTTTTTAAAGATTACATTTATATATTCCAAAAAATTTCACATCAAATACATAAATCTCTGTAACAGAAAAATCATATTTTCTATTAGACCTTAAAATATCGGTTTTTAACATATTAATATCTTAAAAAAATAGATTGTACCATATTATTATGTAGTCTTGGAATAAAACAATAATTTTTAACATATTAATTTTTTAAGGACTAATATATGTGTGTATAATTTACTTATTAGTGATTAATATATTTGAGATGAATTTTTGTAAGAAATAAAATGTATTAATTTAATTCTTTAAGAATGAAAATATTAAAATAAAATTTTTAATAATTAAATTTCAAATTTACTCTAAAAAAAAGGAGGGAGGAATGTGAGCAAATAACAGAAAATTATAAAATTATACTTAGAGAAGAGATAAGAACGGGGCGAAGGAAAGAGGATGGCTCCTAGAGAAAGAGGACAAATTAAAATGACTTGACTTGATAGACAAACACTTTATACGCTAAAAATCAACCACAATTTGGGGACAAAAAAATCAACCCCCTAAACCAATTTGATTGGAGAAAATTAAACAATATTTGGGCTTTTGGCCCCGCAGTGTGTATATGTATAATATTTCTTTATCTATTAATTTTTGAATTATCGAAAATAGCTCCCAGACAAAGAGGACAAATTAAAATGACATGACTTGATAGATAAACACTCTATAGACTAAAAATCAACACAATTTGGGGGAAAAAAAATCAACCCCTTAAACCAATTTGATTGGAGAAAATTAAACAATATATTGGCTTCTGGCGCCGTATTGTGTACATATATATAAACAATATTTCTTTATCTATTAATATTTAAATCATCGAAAATTGTTTAAACACTCAAATAAATTATAAATACCTATTTTGCAAACAATAAATTTATAAAAATACCTTTTTGTTCAAAATTATTTTAAACAATCCCAACTATAAACTATTTTTAATCCAAAATAGACCATTAAAAGAGAAGTAATACATAACTACAATCACACTTACGTCAAGTTAAAAATTATAAACCAGTGTGTAAAAAGTTATAAGTTAGTATGCAAAAAGTTATAAACCTATATGTAAAAATTTATAAAAACGTATGCAAAAACATTTTAAATATTGGTTTACAATTTTTTACATATTGACTTATAACTTTTTTCATACCAATTTATAACTTTTAACTTGATGTAAATATATGATGTAAGTGTGATAATAATTGTTTATCTTTTTCCCTATATGTAATCTTGGGCTTAGATTTTGAATGGATGTTCTGATCAGTAGCTGTGTTAGCATGGTTGGATCAGTGTTGGGAACCCCAAACATCAGTACTTAGCATAGTTTTCAGATTCGGATCGGTGATTGACTCAGTCGAGGTATTGGGTCATTGGGTTACTGATTCAATCAGTGTGTCACTGGTCAAACTAGTTGAATTGAATTTATACAAAAATATATATAAAAATTTTTAAAAATATAATAAAATGATAACTAATTAATAATTTGACATTCTTTAAAGGATTCAAATATAAAAAAATAAATAAATAACATAAATTCTAAAACATTGTTCACATTTTGCAATCATGAATCACAATTGACAAGCTCAAAATAAAATTATACAAGTAAACTCACAAAGTTTTATATCACAAATTCACAAGTTATGACAATACAAAATAAAATTATTGTATTTTTCTATAAGTCAAATTTAATTTTTTTTAAGGTTTTAAAAAAATTTATCATTTAGCTAAAACAAAGTAAAAAAGTAAAAAAAAAGAAGAAAAAAACTCATTTCGGTCAATTCGATTCATTGAGTGAGTTTGATATAGCACCAAATCAAATCGGGTTCTGTGATTTTGATGCAGGATTGATCCAAATACTAACTCGAATTGATTTCATGACTAATTTGTCGATTTTTCTATTGAACCGGTTAGTCTGAATTGATTTTTAATGCTATGGTTTTCAGTGTCAGGATTGATTTGTCTAAATTTTAATCTTATTTGGAGGTGAGTTCTGGTGTCTCACATGTTTGTCACCATATAGTGACAAAATTGTAGTAGTTGATCTTTAAATCTAACGGTTTACATTAATTGACATTAAATTTATATTTTAGTATTTATTAAATATAATTGTTACAATGATATGTCTATTTTACCCGTCCTTTCTATCCTCTTTTATTTTCCGTCACATCCCTCAGCATTAACACATCAATGAACCAGCCCCTCTTCGCTCCACGATCCAGGAGCTGCCATCGCCCATCTCTCTCATCCGGCGCCACCGTTCCACTTTCACTCATGCCAAACCAGCAAGCTGCTTTCCCTCACTCTGTTACTGCCCTCGGTGACACTGTCAATGTCCCCCCCTTCATCTGAAAGCTTTTGTCTTGGATGGAGGAAAGAAATCTGAGGTCCTCTCCTTCCGTCATCCCCAGTACCCACATGTGATCACCTTAGTTTCAACCAAAAAGCACCAAGCTCCATTGTAATATATCACTCAACCTGGGAGCCCATTTTCTCTTCCAAAATCAAATGTCCATTTTGGGCAACTAGTAGCATTTCCTTGATAAAGTAAAAAGTAAGAAAGGAAAAATTGTGCCAATGGTGTCTTTGTTAAAAGCCCCTCGCCAAAACTAACCACCATTTCATAATTCATTCTATTCATAAATCTCAAATTTGAGGCTGCCCCAAACAGGGAAACACTCTGGGGCCATTATGTGCGTAAATTTTGAGCCATTCCTTTTGTTTGCAATCAAGATTGGAGTTCCCATGTTTGATATTTTGGACAATAAATGATGAAAAATTGTGTTGAAACTAGTACCCGGATTCAAGGAAAATAAGAAGCAAATGCGTAGAGAATCGAGAGGCTCTTTAATGAACTTAATCAGAGAAAAATGGATAGCCATGTTATAACACCTTTGAATATGGTTCAATAACATTATTTGACATGATGTTGAAGAAGCCTGGAGCCGGTGACAGCCTGGGGGAGTGGATTAAAAAGAGGAACGGAATGGTAGTAGAGAAAAGAAAGAGGAAGTCCCAAAAAGAGAGGGAGGATGAGGTGCATTGAGAAAGGAGAAAGGAGGAGTGAAGAAGAATAGGGCAAATCAGTCACTTAACATTTTATTTTATTAAAATATTATTAAGTGATTAGATGATCATAAACTTAAAATTCTCATATAAGAACTTGCCCTTGGTTGAATTTATATTTGGAAACTTTTCGAAACCCAGTTTTCGATTCAAACCAAGGTTTTGGCTTGAAGCAAAACCATCCTTCTTTTCCATTTCCAAAAAATCAATTTTTTTTAATATGATATTTTAATTTAACAATTCATCATATATGACATTATAGAGAAATCTACGGGGATATAGTATTTTACTAAACTTGTTATTGGCGAGATTTAATTTAAATAATAAAATTTTATTATTCAAATCTTGTGATTATTGATGAAATTTGATTTAAAATATTATTTTATTATTAATATATTACTATTGACATGATTTGATTTAAAAAATTATATTTAATCATTCAAATTTTGTCATTGGCAAAATTTACTTATTAAAATACTATATTCTTGTAAATAACTATAAAAATCAATATTGTGACAAATTTTACGTGCACATCCCATATTAAAAAAATGAGCCCCAAAATCATGTTCACTACAAAATTAAATTTTCTATACCTCTTGTTGTTCCTCTCTGACTCTTGTATCTATTTAAAAAACATTTGTTGGTTTTATTTTTCAGCATTTCTATCTTTTGTACTTCTCTTTTTTAAAAAATATAGGGTAAATAAAAAATATTGTCCTTGATATTTACTCAAATAACACTTCATCCCATTCCTCTCTAGAATTGGTACTTTACTTTGTTCTTCAAAAAAAAAAAAGAAGAGAGAGAACCAATAAATAAAATAGAAAAAACTAGTGAGAGAGAATAAATTTTATAAATGTAAATTTAACTTGACAAGTTTTTTAGTTCTTAAAATTCAAATTCAAATTTTCATATCCTCAAAACTATACATAGCTTAAAAAAAAATTAAATGATTTATTTATTTGAGTTGCTACATAAGATTATCATGAGAATATTTTTTAAAAAATAGTAAACTTGTAAGTTGATCTTTGATTAAAATAACACTGATAAATTGGTCCATCAAGGAGAAAAAATACATTCATAATCCCTCATAATTAAAAACATGGGATCAATTAATTATTCTTTAGTATTTTAATGTATTTATTTTTTCTATTTATAGTTTTATTTAGAGACCAATTTGAACTATTTTATGAATAATTAGGGATCACTTTGTTTTATAAATCCTTTAAAAATACTGAAGATGAACTAAATTATTTTATATTTCTCACTAATTTCCAATTGCAAGGCTTAAATAACATTCTTATGGAGCAACTCAACTAATTTAATTTGTTTTTAGTCAAGTATAGATTTGAGGATTTGAATTTTAAGAATTAGTTTAATCGAAGAGATATGTCGAGTTGAAGTTATGCTTATAAAATTTGTTTTCTTAATGGTTTTTATTTTCTTTATTAAGTTGTTTTTCCTTTGTCTATTTATTTATTTATTTTTTTGGGTAAAGAGTGGGATGTAGTGTCAAATTTTGAGAAGAATAGAATGTAATGTTATTTGAGCAAATATCAAGAGTGATTTTTGTTATTTACCCAAAAATATATTACAAGTTTTCCACTTTCTTATTAAGCTGAAAGTTGTTTTTACTTTCTTTATTTTAATTTGATATATATAGTCATGAAAGAGCAATTATAATGCAGAGATAATGAATAGGAATATAATGTAACAATATTATTAGCTTACTATATTATTTCTAATAGAACATCTTAAACACACCCCTAATAAAATTGGGGTGGCATGTGAGCTTTCTAGAGTGTTGTTTTTTTTTTTTTTGGTGGGTATGCGGGGCTAAAAGCACAAACACAGAGAAACAAATGCCGATAGAGCAAACTAAGGAACCAACCAGGGCCAAGCCAATTGTCCTTAGGCAAAATAGAGCCCAAACAACAAGGAGGAGACAAATAGAAACAAACACCCAAGGAAAGGGAGTGATCAGGATTCACCAAGTAGTCCATTACATGATTAGCTTCTCTATAAACATAGGACAACTGCACCTGACAATTAAGAGATAAGAGTTCCCGAACTTTAGTCACAACCATAGCATACAGATGGGTAGGAGCAGGGTGAGGGATAATTTGGTCCTCCACCATTTTTGTCACTTCAGATGGTCTAACCATAGGAACCGTTGGATGTGACTTAATGAAGATCTAACAGTTGAAACTGTACAATTGTTCTCATGTTTTAATATTTCATAAAAGCATCTAAAGTAATTATTTTTGCAATCCTACCCTGGTTGATGTTCTATGGAGGATGGACGACGCCATTGATGAAAGTCTTTACTATAAGAAGAATAGAGATAAAAGGAATATAAAGCTTGGGAAACAATGGCAATCAATAATCATTGGACCTTTGGTGGAGTAACACCACCTTTAGGCACTAGTATAGTTGTTGACAGGGGAAGAGGGTAGTGTTGGAGATGAGGGTGATGAAACCCTCCAGGAAAGTGTAGATGATGATGGTTCCCAGCGTCCATGTAACAATCTAAAAATTATTTAAAAATTAATTTGAGTTTTATTAGCCATAATTTAAAAAATCTATCAGTTTTAGCAACAATGAGGATAACCCAACGGATGTGTTAAAAAAAAATTTGGACCGAGTGTGAATAGTAACCTTGTGGGTCTAAGGGGCCCATCAGAACAGCTAAAACCATAGATTCGGGGCTTAAAGATGCCCAAAACTGAGAAAACATAGGGTGAAAGTTAGAAATGGTTAGGAATAAAGGTTTTATAACTAGAATTAATTTTCCGGCAATGTTTGATTACTCAGGTACGGTGTTTTATTCATTCGGTAAAATTTAGGTGTGTGATTTCTATCATCGAAAGATAGTTTAATCTTTATAAAAAGATAATGTCTATCCTTTAGAACCAAGTGTAAGGCTAAGACTTAATCTTGAATTAAAAGATCAAATCCTAGCTATTCATCTTGTTTTCTTTTTGGAAAGAATTGCACATTTGACCACATAAATGCTACCATTACATGAAGATATATTCAACCCACCTAACTTCATAAATTCGTCTTCTCATTCTCGGCCTTGCATAGATGTGATACCCCAAGTACACCTTTCAGTAGATAGGTTTCGTACGGCCCTAGGGTCTCCCGAGACCCACTTGTGTTGCCAGGAAGACCCCAAATGCGTAAAGGGTCAAGTGGTGGAAAGCTGGAGTTGCTGTTGCAAAATTCTACAGAGTAGGCTCACTGCAGCAAACGGGCTCAAGATAGCACAGTACAAAATGATGTAGTTTTGGATAAGTGAACCCTCACCCCTATAAAATGCTCTACGCTCAGGATTTTGGGATAGAAACCGAAACCCCCTTTTTCCAAACCCTTCCTCACTCTCTTCCACTCAATCCATCATTAATCTTTCTCCTTTCAAGATCAAAAGTAAGGGTTTATGTTGGTTTTGTCATCTTCTTCCTTTCCTTTACATGTTCGATGGTTTAGGCTTTGTTGTTTCTCCTATTATTGTCAAGTGGGCTACTCCCCCAATGTTGTTAGAGCTATATTAGAGTTGTTTAGAGATTAGCAGAGACTAATCTTGAGTCAATATTACTCTATGGTGGTTGATGGTGTCATTCCATGCTTCGAAGGTCAAGTTGGTGATGTCCACATACTCCCGGCTCCAAACGGTGAGTGAGTTCAAATTCATGACCTTATTTTCATCATTATAGCTATGTTTTATGCGTTATGGTTGTTATATATATAAAGTTAGAGATGAGATTATGTATGGACTATGATTTTACAAATCATAGTAAAGTTAGTAAATATCATAATTTTGGCTATAACATGAAAGAATGAGCTTTACAAAACCATGTGACCATAATTGCTATGTTGTGTGCTATGGGAAAGGTTTTATATGTTTGAAAAAGAATTCATTTAGAAAGTATGGTTTGTAGCAAGTTTTCTATTTTATTAAATGTGTTTTATGAGCTTATGATATCACTATATTTCTATAGGATGTTGGATTTTAGATCATGTTCTTAGAACATCAAATGTAATTATTATGTTTTGAGATTTCTTATTATTCTCTAGAATATCTAGATAATGTATGTATATATATTGGAGGAATGTGAAATAAGAGTATGACTCAGTTTTATGGATAAATATTATATGATTTTAGAGTTATTATAATTATGAATCCCAGTATTTTGTGCAATGATTTTAGATTTATCAAATATATAGAAAGTTATGTTAGGTTAAGATTTAAATGATTTTATATATATATATATATATATATATATATGAGACTTTATGATTTCAAGGAATAGAGTAATTATGTATGAAAGAGTTATGAACCCAAAGTGGAGTATACAACAGAGTTTCAGTACTTTAAGAGATTTCAAGAGTTTTCAGATTTTATGAATTTAGTACAAACTAGTTTAGACGGTACCTATAGAGAAACAACGGTGAGTTAACGGCTGGGAAAAATGATTGTTAACTTTAGTACCAAGTTATCCTTAGGGGCAATTTCATAGAATAGAAAATACATGTTCTTCCCTGTGCCCGTGTCTAGGGTAAGGAACAAAGTCTTAAGAGTGGAGCCCATGTCTAGCAACCAATAGAGATTGAGGGTGGAGCTCGTGTTTGGTGGCCATTGAGGATTGGTTATGTCATGGTTGACATGCATAACTGGATAGATATCCATATTTCTCTATTAGAGTACTGTTAATTATATTTTTAGAGGTTATAAATGATTTCTCATTGGAGTAAGAATACAGAGATGCTTTTCTATAAATTTATGAATATAGAGATATATTTTCTCTGAGATTATGTATAGAAATATCAAATGGTTTATGATTGTTGCATGTATATTGCATTATGGTATATTCCTTGGTTTTTCCATATGGGTGATGGGTAAGAGCTCACTCACTGAGTCTGTTGACTTACCCTTCTCCCTTCCTCCTCATACTTGCAGGTACAGGTGTTGCTCAGTTTTCGGTTTGGCAAACATAGTCATTTTCAGTGGTGAGTCTTACTTTGGAGTAAGGCTTAGATTAGAGTTATGTTAGAGTAGAGTACTCAAGTAGATGTGTAGGCAGGATCCGAACTATGCATATATTATTTTCAGATTATGTATTTGATTCACTATTTGGATAGTTATGTATATATTTTCAGTTCACAAGTATGGATTTGAAATTGTAGAGTTTGATTAGAGTTTATGCAATAAATATTAGATGTATTTATGATCTAGATCCCATGTTAAATCGATTTTCAGAGTATGATTAAGACAATTTCAGAATTTCATATATTAGTATTTCAGTTTTATATTTCCAAATATAAAGTTTAAATAAAGTTTTAGATGAAGTTATGATTTTAGAATGAAAGATATCTTATTTTATGCATAAAAAGAGACTTAGAGGTCACGAGGCTTACGTGGGGGTAGGATTCTTCATGTGCAGGTCACGTTCCCCTGTTGGGTCGTGACAAAGGTGGTATCAAAGCATTAGGTTTCCTTGCATAGTACTGAAGTAAGTGCTCACAAATGGCATGATGTTTATGTAAATGGAACCGTATCCATTTACACTAATGTGATACTATTTGAGGCCTTTAAGAGGAGTCAATTATGTCAGGGTTTAATTAGAGTCCTTGTCATTTCCTTGGAATACCTAATTTAGCCTTTTATCCTTGTCTTTCTTTTTAGGTGTGCTATGCCATCTGATGATCATCATCACTATAGCAACATCACGTCAGTTGTACTTGTTGCGAAGTACCTCGAGTGGGTTACCTCGAATATGTCAGAGATAATCAGTGAGCACGTCCAAGTTGGAGTACATTTAAAGGAAACAAAAGTGAGAATACCTAGCTTAGATAAAGGTCAGTCATGGGTATTGATGGCCAGGGCCGCTTCTCTCAGTGCCCTCCCTGACGTGTCCCATTATCATGAAGAGGTCACGACAACAACCAACTAGAATGGTAGAATTCAATGTGGACTAGTTGTTTAAGCCTAATTTGTTAGACGGATGAAAACCCAATGGAGGCCAGTGCCTATAGACACACCCATAAGCTATGAATGGAATCGTAGAGAGCACAAAAGGAATGATTTACTATTATCTTAGAGGGTTATGAGCCAAAGAGTAGAGAAACTCGATATCCAGAGAAAGTGAGTTCGTATGAGGAAGAGAGTTCGTATGAGAGTGACCTAAAATTCATGGGTAGAATCCCAATGGAAGCGCGAATCATGCATATAGGCATACCATAGGGGTGATGCTTTGTTTTTGATGTGTTAAAATGGTTGAAGCAATCTTTAATACCATGAGTGTCTCGTATGCCATATTTATAAAAATGCATTGTTGCATAATTTATGTGTAGAGTTGTGTTCTTAGCATGATTGATGAGCTTAGTAGGTTATCAGCCAAGTCATCATCTAAAAGAACATTAGAGATTTGGTGAAAATCATCCTTACTAACATTTCCAATATTAGTAACTTTTGCTTTACCTCCATTAGCAAATTTCACTGAATCTGAGCTCTTTTGTTTCATCTTTCTAAACCACTTTTTCTTCCTTAACATATGCCTAGAGCACCTGCTATCCATGTACTAATTGTCATCTTTCTCAACATGTGTCCTATGGTTTTAACTTTAGGTATTCATATCTTTTTGGGTCATTTTGTGTTAGTTGCTTTAAGATGGTGGTTTTTGACCTATTTCTTAGTCTTATTTAACATGTCACATTTATCAGATAGATAACCCTTTTCTACTTTCTCTTTCTAAGATGAGGTTGCTACTACTTTCTTATTAATCACTTTCTCTTATCCAATGCTAGTCTTTTGAAAATATGGTCTCTGAGCACCAAGCATCATGTTTAGAAACTTCGAACCATTTATCATTTTCTGAAGTTTATATTAGAGAAGTTTTGAAGTTCTTTCAAGTTCAAAAACTTCCTTTTGGACTTTTGGATCCTTTTAAAAACTTCAGTTTCTAAGGCTTTTATCTTAGCATTCAAAAACAAGTTTTCTCCTTTCAACTCTTGTTTCCTAAGCCTTATATTCTCACAATTTATTTTGGCTATTTCAAGAGTTCTGAAGTGACTTTTTGATGTTTTTCTTAAAAGAAAGATAATGAGATGTTAAAGTTTGAGAATTTTCCAATAACTAATCATACAATTTTAATAACTTATCATAAGAAAGCTCAGATTCAGAAAGTTCTTTTACTTTAGTTTCTTCTTCAAGTTTGCACAGTTTGTCACAAAGCATAAGTTTGCAACATCTTCAAGATCGTCTTGCGTTTTTGAATCTTCTTTCTCATGCTCATAGTAACTACATGTTGCAAGCATCCTTTTGTTCTTGGGAGTGAACACTTATTTTATTAGCTCTAGATAATCATCCTTGAAATGTCCTTTCTCACCACAATGATAGCAATTGATATTCTCAAGCTTCCTTTTCTTTTTCTCGTTCTTTCTGACGTTAGACTTCTTCTTTTTTCTGACTCTGTTTTTCCATGCTCTTGATATTTTTCTGACCAACATGGAGATCTCATCTCCATCCTTTTCAGAATCTTCATTAGTCACTTCTTCCTCTTCAGAAACATATGTCATTTTCATTTGTTTTCCCTAGATTTTGCTTTTGATAGGAAGTTTTGAGACCCATGGATTTGTTTCTTTTTCATGATCTCACTATAAGCTTCGAGGAGCACCATTTTATGGGTTTTTCAGAGAGCCTATGAGGGCATATAAGCTAAGAGTCTTCAGATCCTTAGGAAAGCCACTTTGAGGGAAGGCTTTTGAGATTTTTCTATCCATCTTCGTATTTGAGTATATCTTGTCTAAGCCTTTGAGTTGGTTAACGATGTTCATAAATCTTATCATTTCATCAATCTTCTCATGTTCAGTCATTTTGAACATTTTGTATTGATGAACCAACATACTTATCTTGGTTTCTTTAACCTGATCTGTTCCCTTATTGAGCATTTGCAACTTAGCCCAAAGTTCCTTTGTAGTATCATATGCTGCCTTACTTAAAGAACAAGTAAGAAGGTACTTAGCTTTCGAGTTTATTTGAACTTTAGCTTTTTGCTGATTAGTCTAATTACTCAAGAGTATTTGACTTGTTGTTGAAGGTTTACTTTCACAATTTTCAGAAGAAATATTTTCTAGAGCCTCTTCAATTGGTATATAGCTACCATTCTAGATAATCTCCTATAAGTTAAGACTTGTGTATTTTATGAATAGCTCCATTTTATCTCTCTAATAAGCATAATCACCACTATCAAATAATGCACATATATTGATGGAGTGTCCTTTTGCAATGTGCATAGCATTATGGGCCATTTTTTTCAAAGATCTTTTGCTCTACAACTATTAAGATGCTTAACCCCTTAGGCTTGAGATTTGATGCTAAATGTATGTGATAGAGAAGGGGTTGGATCATGCTACTAAAAAACTTTTACTTTCAAAAACTTAAACAATGGAGAAATAGACATTAAATACCTTCAGAAAGTGACTTTTAGAAGTATAAGAAAATAATGCAAGTTTAGAAAGTGAATAATGTAGTTTTAATAACACATACAAGACAACTAATGCACATAGTACAAATTAAATGAGTTTAAGGGATGAGAAGATCACATAAAGGTTTATACTGGTTTAGTCAACCTTGCCTACATCCAGTGCTCAACCAAAACTATATAGAGTTCCATTAAATCTTTTTTCTCTTACAAGAGAACATCAAGATAGTCATTCTCTAGTCTTCTCAAGTTAACCTTGTGAGCAGTGAATACTATTGAATCTCACTCACAAATAGTTTTTCTCCTAGCTTCTCCAGGCTAAAACAAATTATCACTATTATATCAAGGTACAATAAGATAAAGGTTTAGTGTTTCACTCAATTTTCCTAAGATATGTGAATGTTAAAAAGAAAGAACTTGATAGACTTCTTACAAAAAAATGTTTGCTAATGAATACAAAACAAAAGATTTTTCACTTCAGAAACTGGAAAAGATAAGAACTTGACTTCAAAAAGTGGAAAGGCTGGTTTGAATGCTTTGAGTACAAAAGTTTCTTCCAACCTGCAGGTGTGTTGCTTTTATACTTGAATTTTGAATGAGACAGTTAGTCCTTGATTTCTCTTCCTTTTGACATGTGCTGATCAATTGCTCTGTGTCCTAGGACTGGTCTTTTAGATACTTCAGTTGAGTTGTGCCAATGATAACTATCACAATACAAAAATCATTATTGTATACTTTGAAGGTACTTCAGAAACTCTTCTTCAAACTAGTGTGGTTTCCAAACTTCTTAACTTGCTAAATCTTCATGTAGTATATTGAACTTCCAAGTATAAAGCCAGTAAGATACGAGTAGCTACTTCTGAGGCCTTGTCTTCATTGAATTCATATTTCTTTAGTTTTTGATGAGCACATGTAGTTTCTAAAGTCTACTTCAGTGTCTGATGATGCTTCTACACTTTCTAAGCTCTTCAAACTCATGTTGGGTTTCTTTCTGAAATAGATGTTTAGCCTTTAGAGGGTGTTGGACACTTCAATTTGTAAGTACAAATGGATATGGTAGAGGTGTGTTTGATTTGATATATCTTGATAATATACCTTCTTGTGTTGTCATGCCACTTTTTGATGTATCAAAATTGTTTCTAATGTCCTAAATACACTTTCTAATGCTCTATCTTACTTTCAAATAAGTCTCACATATAGTTGTTAGCTCTAGAGCCTTTCAGAAAGAATTAATACAAAATATTTTGGATGATAACATAGCCAATTTAGAGAAAATATTTTGAAGAACAACTAATATTTACCTTGAGTTTCTTAAAGCTACAAATAGGTCTTTTTGTTACCATAACACGGTTCTTAAAGCAAAAATAATTTCACTTTATATATGCAAACATGATTTATCTTTTTTAAGAGATAGGAACTTAATAGAAGTAAAAATTATATTGTGAAATGAATGTGTACATGCTTAATAGACTGAACAAAACCATCGTGTACAAGAAATCAAGGCTCAGATCTTCAGAAAATAGCACGCGACTTCAGAAAGTATGTTTCAAATGAAGATTTCCACCCAACTTTGAAGCAAGTGTATTTTACAACCTTCAATCATCATGATCGTAATCATTTTATCATTTACAAGCTCTGATTGAGGTCAGGAGGATTGAAGAAATATCAAAAAATTGATACTGCTATTTAGAAAGTTCACTTTATAGTGAAATGGCGCACTTTGCAAGAAAAGAAGGGAAATTTGAAATTAAAATTTAAAGTCAAACCAAGTCATAGACTGGCGTGTCATCTCTTCTGCTAACTTGGTCAACTACTCCAGCTTCTAAAAAGAAAAGTTCAGAAACCTCGTTTAGAAAGTAAAAAGTAGTTTATAAAGGTTAGAAACCTCTATTTCATGGCTTCTGCAACAGCTCTGACAGACAATGGGCTACTCTTCTAGACTACTTTTCCAAGACAAATAGATGATCAACACGTCACGTGGACAACTGATCAAGGGAAACAATTATAAATGCAGACCATCTATAAATAGATATGTTGGGCTTACATTGAACAATATCTTGACGCTGCATAATTGCTGAAATGCTGAGAAAATTTCTCTTCATCTCTTATAAGGTCCATTACATCTTGTAATCGATTTCTTTTTTGTAAAAATATTCTTTCTACGTTCTTATTAGATCATATGCTCTTCCTAAGAAGAATTATTAGAAAGAAGTCATTTAAGTTTTCCAGTTTTGTCATTGTATATTTTATGAAAAATTGAGTGTTAGCTAGTTTGAGTAGTTTGAGTGGCAAACCCAAACACAAACCTTTGTATCCTTGATTTAATAGTGATCACTATGAGGTAGCTTGAACAATGTAAGTAAAACTATTTGCAACATAACAATAGAGTGAACTACTAGTCATGGGTTTATCTTGGAGAAGCTAGTCAAAAACTACTCAGGTTATGATAGTAGATTAAGCTATTGGTCACGGTTTGGCTTAGAGAGGCTAGTGACAGACTACTCAGGTTCTGACGGCAGAGTGTACTTGCTGGTCACTAGTTTAGTTTGGAGATGCTGGTCAAAAACTACTCTGTTTATGATAGTAAAGTTAGCTATTGGTCACAGGTAAGAGCTTAGGAAGACTACTGCAAAGACTATCCAACTTTCTCGGGTTAAGGAAGGTTTTTAAGTGGAACTCAACGATTGTTGAGAACTGGATGTAGGCAGGTTGGCTAAACTAGTATAAAAACACATGTGTTGAGTGGCCTTTAACCATGTCTTGAGTGGCCTTAATCACCTACTTTCTTACCTAAACACTTGATTACAAACTTCTAATTAAAGGCCTAATCAAATATACTCCTAAACATACTCCTAATACACATGAAATGATAAAATTTTCTCCCCCATTTTCCTTGCATGACCAGCACCATTCCCCCTCCATTCAACCCATCACATTTTGATTTAATCACTTATACACTCAAAGAAAACCATACCCAAACCTATATTTAGCCATTCTTACACCATTCCATGTACTGATACATTTAGATGAGATATTTTTCCTCTCATTTTCCTTGATTAGTGCCACAGCCTTGTTCCCCTCTTTCATCCTCTCATGTTGCAATTTCTCTATAAATACACACTCAAGGAAATTCACAAGGCCATTTGATCATTTTCACAACCTTATTTCATTCAAGTTCTCTCTTCTATCCTAAAAGTTCTTATTCTTCTTCTTCCTTTTTCTTGAAAAAAAACCACCATTAACCACCACATCCCAATCTCAAACCACCACCCAACCACCATAGACTTTCCTTAAAATACTTAACTTTTCTGTTTCCAAGATCAAAAACCCAAGACAAAATTTACCTTGGTCTTTTTCTTTCCTTGGCCGAAACCACCTGGGCAATAAGGAAGAATTATTCTTCTCATCTCTTTTCAAGATCAAGCTCTTTTTTTTCAACAAGAAAAATATCTGTTAAGGGTTTTGTTTCAAAGTTCTTATTTTTTTTCTTTGAATCATTTTCAGTTGGAATGTTGGATTGATTGGAGATATTTTCTTCTTCTATGTTCTCTTTATTTTTGGTTTGATGATGAGATAATGAATGAGTTTTACTCTTGACATTTTTGGTTTTTGGACTTCCTTTTCTTCCCTTTTTCATTTCGGCCTTGAAGGCCTTTTGTGTTCAAAAATATTGGCTTGATAATGAGGATTCCTAGATGATGATAATAAGATCTTCACATTTGTGACTTCTAAAACTTGAACTTTGCTTTTTGGTTTTTCAAAGAACCATAATGAATAAGGTGTTAGTTTCTTTATATTTCATTTCTTTGAGCTTGACGGTGAGTCCAAACAAAATAAAGGTTCTTGAAACCATGGGGTTAATGGACTCTAAAGTTCATGTTCATCTTATGAGATTGATCGGTGTTTTAGAGTTGTTACTCTAAATAGGAGTCTTGAGCTTAGGACCTAAAGAAATAATGAATGGAAATGCATTCATATTTATTTTCCAAGTCTTTGCATTTCATATTTATATTTGAGCTTTGCATATCATGTTTATTTCCAAGTTATCACCTACCTCTTGAAGATAAGAAAATGAACTTGCATTTCATATTTATATTTCTTGTTTAGCATATTTATGTTTCAAGCCATCACCTAAACTTTAAAGATTAAAAATGAGCTTGCATTCTCATGTTTATATTCAACCTTTGCATATCATACTTATATTTTCATTGCCATCACCTTATAATATCAAGATTAAAATGAGGCTTGCATTAGCATATTTAAATTTATGTCATCACCTAAATAACTAAAGCTCAAGATTTATCCCTTTCAACTTACATAGGAATTTTGGTTCCATGGGCATTTGTCTTTACAAAAATGTTTTGTTTTCAAAGGAATAAAGTTTTAAGGTTTGGAATATTATTACCTTGAGGTTTCAAAGCTTGTGTCTTGCAACTCTCCTTTGAGAAAAATGTTAATTCTTAAAGTGTTAAAATATGATTTACATAACCAAATCATAACATTGAGCCCTCTGATTTTGCTACTGACCTAAGGACATTCACTTGTGTTTCCAAAGGGATAAATTAATTAAGAGTGTTCCTTGACCTAAAATTAGTTCTAAGAAAGACTAGTATGCCAGAAATGCTTATTATTGTAACTTTGCATGCTTTTGGAAATTTAAATTTTGGATTATATTCTAACATTTCTAGATCTGATGTATGATGATTGGAGTGGTTTAAATGTGTGAAAACTACTATTAATTGATGTGATAAGCATTCTTGGCACCTTATGCAAATCTAGTAACTAAAAAGGATAATAAATGTGATTTCTAAAGCTCTCTAAAAACTGAAATTGTAGTTTCTATTTCAGTAGCATGTTTAAAAATGGTAGAAGTGTGTTAAATTAGGTTTATATGTGTAAGAATCACTAATAAATGGTTTAGGAATTGATTCTAGCATCTTAGGAAAAGTCAGTAATGAGAAAGGTCAAAAAATGTAACTTTTAGAACATCAAAATTGCTCAATTTTCATTTATGCCCAAACCTATCCAGCATTGTTTAAAGATGTTCTTGAGGTTAATAATTAATGGAAATCATTGTAATTGATCCCTTAGATGCACAAAAGAATAAATACAAAAGTTATGTTTACCCGATTTAGAGGTTTAACCATTTAGGAGATAATGAAAGTGTTTATTTTATGAGATGATGGGTTTATGATATATTTGAGAATTTATGTGATGATTATGTTTGCATACTTGGCTACTAGTTACAAGATTTATTGTGGCATGTTATGATTACACTTGGAATATTTAAGATGCATATGTTGAAGTATTATGAAAACATGTGACATTATATGATATGTTTGTGTTATTGCATCTCAACATAACATGCTAAGGTTAAGATGACATAAAACATATGGAAATGATTCTCTAGCCTCCCTGAATTAAAGGTTATGAGAGGTAATCCAATAAGGAAGTGGTCTTTTAGACTCCTAAATTAAAGATTATGAAAGGTGATCCTTGCCCCCTATCCCGTACTTTAAGTGTCGGGTGTTAACTTATCATGAAGATAAGAGTATACTAGTGACAACTAGTGAGGTATGAGCTCAGAACCTAAAACTCTCAAAAGGAGAGAGTAGTGGCCCCAATGAGAGAAAAGAATAGATTAAGTCACTAAAAGAATAAAATGAAGTAATTTATGTCATGTTTACCATGTTCTATGTACATTTCTTGTGTTTATGTAGTATGTTGCATCTTGTATTGACGTGCATTTCATGATGAGGTATGATGCATTTATAGCATCCAAGATCATATTAAAATGAACAGGCCTTGATAATTGGTATTTTTGAACTTAATAAATGAACCTTATGCATGTCCACTATTTTATAATGAAACCTAAGTTTCCTGAGGACATAGATGATGACACTAAGATAGGAGGACGCCCTACTGAGATTCTTTATCAAGTTTCTCACTTCCTCTATCTTTCTTTCCATTGTGTCTTCAGAGAACGATAGCATCATTCGTGATATTCATTGATGCACCGACCTGGGAGCTCCATTTTGATGCTACACACTAGTCATGCCATTTTGTGGGCCATTTGCCCACCTAGTTTCCAGTTTTTGTTTCTCTCCTACGTCACCTTTTGGCGATGAGCTTCTCTTAGAGCACACGTGCCCCCGTGGAAAGCAGATTTGTCGCATCCCTGCTACTACCGTAGCTGTCCAAGACTATCTAGATTACATTCCCTGCTCATTCTGAGACTGACCCATCCGAGTACTTAGTCAACCAGATACCATCTAAGGGTTCTTCGCCCACCGTACCTATGGAGATAGGTAGAGGTAGTGAGGCTATGGTGGCTCAGCCGATCTGAGGAGCTAGAGTAGCGATGCGACCTCGTCGTGGAGCTCATGTCTGACTTGCTCACCGTTTGGCTACTCTGGCTGAGCTTGGCTAGTGGATTGGTTATGCTCTTCCCCCTTGGGATAGGCAACAGTAGAAGTTAGTAGCAGGCATTGTAATGCATGCATGCATATCTTACATAGGATAGCCTTCTTTTTCTTTTAGAGGTTATCTACTTTAGGTGCACTTAGGTAGGTGAGGATTCTGATGTATGTATTTTATGTTTCTTTATGTATTGCATGGATGACTGTATCGGCTCAACGTATAATAGTGGGTCTAATGCTACTATTATATGACTTCGTGCATGGTGAAACTCTTATTATATATCTATGATGGTTTGTTATGTTCATAAACTTGTCTTTCATTTATAGTACGATGAGTTCATTTTTGTTATTTGCGAGACAAACGATGTACTTTTTATTTTATGGGTGGCACACGTTTTCATCTTTAATTACAAAAAAAAATTTACCCATATTTTTGCTAAGTATTTTCTGAAATTAAAATTAAGAACTGGGACAAAAGAGTACAACTAATAAGTAACTTGAAAATGTCCTAAGCATGTCGAGTTAAATATTAGGGTGTTACAGTCCTCATGAGTATATAAAAGACCGGTATTCACCGGCTAAACCTTGTCCTTACAAGTATAACAAAGACCGGTATTCATTAGGTAAACCTCATCCTCACAAGTATATCAAAGGTCAGTATTCACCGGCTAAGCCTCATCCTTATGAGCACAGTTCTGAAGCTTGGTATTCATCGGCCTCATTTTCATGAGCAATATTCAGCATTCGCTTGCTCGTTTTCATGGGCAAAAGCCTGGTATTCACCAGTGCCAAAACTCATACTCACAAGTACCTAAGACTGGTATTCACCATAACCCAAGACGTATTTACAAGCACCTAAGATTGATGTGTATCAGTCAGGAAGGTCGACCTTGCCTTTTCGACTTCTTAGCCTTTTCGTTTGCACTTGAGCCCAAGGCTGGAGAACTTGTGTACTGGCTGAGAAGACCACCATGCTTAAGGGCCCACTTTAGCTCGATAGACTGACAATTCATGCCCATCAATCCCGTAATTCAACCTCAGACATGATCTTCATTGCTACAAGACCTACAAGCTAGCTGTCAAAGGCACCAAATCAAGGACCCCACATAACATAAAATGGAAAAATAGGAAACATCCACCAAAGAAAGTGAAAACCAACCTAACCTATGAATCAAACATGCTCCTAGCAAAAACACAAAGCCAAACCATAACAAGGGAACAAACCAATCATATCATAGAAGGAAAGATAGCTACAATAGTAAAACAAATAGCTTGCATAAGAAGATACGATGCATATCGCACACTTGAGTCTCTTCAACCCTCTGGGCCCCAAGACTGGAGGGTTTGTAGACTAGTCGACACTAACCCAACCCACAATTTCAAATCTTTGTCTTTTGTGCTTGTTTCTTTGACCTTCCATGCCTCAAGATTGGTGGGAATCGGTCGGTCATAGATGGACCTACATCCTCATACGGACTAGTCCTAGGCATACTTAGCCTAATAGGCGCTAACCCAACACGTGAGGGTGAGTGACACGATCTCTCCCATTAAAGTCCTGTGGCCCCTCTCATTAATGCCTGGCTAGTATATAAACCCCTTATTACAGAGGGAGAAGGGGCATCTTATTCTCTAGCTAAAATATCCATAATCTACCTTTAGCTAGGTAGCAACACAAGCCATATTTCTGTCTAGCAAGACTTGCAGTCTTAGTTAGTCCAAATATATCCATATGTAAAAGCTTAAGTGGTCTTGTGGTTGAAAACACATTCTTACAATGGAAAGAAACCTTGGTTTGCTTACCTTTCTCATAGAAATCATAAGTTGAATCCCTGTCATAATTGATCTTAGGTAGGCCTTTAACAAGATCTTTTTGCGGTAGTTCAAAAATCAATCTCATATGAGCATATTCCAGTTTCTTATGCTATAGCCACTTATCATCCATAAAGGATTGTAAGCATTTTGCATCTTGATCCAAGAGGTCATCTAAGAATAACACATAAGTGTTATCATGCCTCATACCATAAAGAATTACTTGTCCAGAAACTAGATTTAACAAATAATGACCTTTGGCTTCAAACCATACATTAAGGCTTTGGTCACAAAACTGACTAATGCATAGTAGGTTGTGAGCCTAACCATCAACTAAAAGAACATCAGAGATTTGGTGAGAATTATCCTACTAATATTTCCAATCCTAGCAACTTTGTTTTACCTCTTAGCAAATTTCATTGAATCTGAGCTTTTGGGTTTCAGCTTTCTAAACCATTGTTTCTTCCTTAAAATATACCTAGAGCACCTCCTATCCATATACTACTTATCATCTTTCTCAACACGTTTCCTAAGATACACCTTCATCATGAATGGTTTTTACTTTAGATATACATATGTTTTTGGGTCCTTTTGTGTTAGTTGCTTTAATATGGTGGTTTTGACCTATTTCTTAGCCTTATTTAACATATCGCATTTACTAGATAGTTGACCCTTTGCGTAACCAAAAACATAAACTGATTTTACTTTTTCTTTCTGAGATAAGGTTGTTGCAACTTTCTCGTCCATCAATTTCTCATATCCAATGCTTATCTTTCGAAAATATGGTCTTTGTGCGCCAAGCATCACATTAGAAACTTCAAACCATTTATCATTTTCTGAAGTTTTAGATTTGAGAAGTTTTAAAGTTCTTTCAAGTTTAGAAACTTCTTTTTGGACTTTTTGATCCTTTTTAAAGTCTTCACTTTTCTAAGGCTTTTATCTTAGCATTCAAAAACAGGTTTTCTCCTTTCAACTCTTTTTTCCCAAGCCTTAGATTCTCACAATTTATTTTGGCTATTTCAAGTTATGAAATGACTTTTTGATGTTTTTCTTAAGAGAAAGATAATGTGATTTTAAAGTTTGAGAATTTTCTAACAACTCATCATACAATTTTAATAACTCATCATAAGAAAGCTCAAGTTCAGAAAGTTCTTTTAACTTAATTTATTCTTCAAAAACATGGTTTGTCATAAAGCATAGGTTTGCAACATCTTCAAGATTGTCTTGGGTTTTTGAATTTTCTTTCTCATCCTCAAAGTCACTCCATGTTACAAGCATCCCTTTGTTCTTGGGAGTGTACTTCTCTTGTGAGCATTTTAGCTTTGGATAATCAGCCTTGAAATGTCATTTCTTAGCATAGTGATAGCAATTGATATTCTCAAGCTTTCTTTTCTTTTTCTTGTCCTTTTGGAAGGTATACCTTTTCTTCTTTCTGACTCTATTTTTCCATGGTCTTGATGTTTTCCTGACCAATGTAGAGATTTCATCTCCATCTCTTTAGGATCTTCATTAGATTCTTTTTTCTCTTCAAAAACATCCATGGCTTTCATTGCTTTCCTTGGATTTTCCTTTTTGTGGGAAGTTTTGAGAGCTATAGATTTGTTTCATTTTCATGGTCTCACTATGAGCTTCATGAAGCACCATTTCAAGGGATTTCAAAGAGTTTAGAAGGGCATCTAAGCTAAGAGTTTTAAGACCCTTAGCTTCTATAATAGTTGTTGCTTTGGAAAGCCACTTTGAAGGAAGGCTTTTGAGAATCTTTCTAACCATCTCCACATTTGAGTATCTCTTGCCTAGGCCTTTGAGTTAGTTAACAGTGTTCATGAATCTTGTTGTCATTTCATTAATTTTCACATATTTAGTCATTTTGAACATTATGTATTGATAAACTAGCATGCTTATCTTGGTTTCTTTAACCTCCCTCATTGAGCATTTGCAACCTATCCCAGATCTCCTTGGTAGTATCACATCCTATGATGTTGTCATATTCTACCTTTCTTAAAGAACAAGTATGCTAATTAGTCCAATTACTCAAAGGCATTTGTCTTGTTGTTAAAGGTCCACTTTCACTATTTTCATAAAAAATATTTTCTAGAGCCTTGTCAGTTCATATATAGCCACCATTCTGGATAATCTCCCATAAGTTAAGATTTATGTATTTTATGAATAGCTTTGTTTTATCTCTCTAATAAGCATAATGACCACCATCAAAAAATGGACATCTATTGATGGAGTGTCCTTCTATAATGTGCATAGCATTATGGAGCATTTTTTTTCAAAGATCTTTTTCTCTAGAATTATTAAGATGCTCAAAAACTTTTACTTTCTAAAACTTAAATAGCGGAGAAATACTAGTTAAATACCTTTAAAAGTGACTTCTAAAGTATCAGAAAATAAAGCAAGCTCAAAAAGTGAATAATGTAGTTTTAATAACACAAACAAGACAGCTAATGCACACAGTACAAATTAAATGAGTTAAAGGGATGAAAAACATAAAGGTTTATACTAGTTCAGTTAATCTTGGTTACATCTAATCCTCAACCAAAACACCAAGATAGTCTTTCTCAAACCTTCTCAAGCTAATCTAGTGAGCAATCAATACAATTGAATTTCACTCACAAGTAGTTTTTCTCTTAGCTTTTCCAAGCTAAAACAAATGATCACTATGGGCCCAAGGTACAATAAGATAAAGGTTTAGTATTTCACTCATATTTTCACTCAAGTTTCCTAAGATATATGAATGTTAAAAAGAAAGAATTTGATAGACTTCTTTCTAAACTTCTTACAAACAAAAAAAGTTTGCTAATGAATACAAGAAAGAAGATTTTTTAGTTCAAAAATTAGAAAAGATTAAGAACTTGACTTTAGAAAGTTGAAAGGCTAGTTTGAATGCTTTGAGTGCAAAAGTTTCTTCAAGCTTGAAGGTGTATTGCTTTTATACTTGAATTTTGAATAAGATAATTAGTCTTTGATTTCTTCTTCTTTTGACATGTGTTGATCAATTGCTTTGTGTCCTAGGATTGGTCTTCTAGATACTTCAGCTAAGTTGTTCCAGTTATAATTGTCACAATACAAAAATCATTGTTGTATACTTTGAAGGTACTTCAAAAACTCTTCTTCAAACTTGCATGGTTTTCAAACTTCTTAACTTGCAAAATCTTCATGAACAATATTGAACTTCCAAGTATAAAGCCAATAAGATACGAGAAGCTACTTTCTGAGGCGTTGTCTTGATTGAATTCAGATTTCTTCAGTTTTTCATGAGCACATGTAGTTTCTAAAGTGTACTTCAGTTTCTAATGAAGCTTTTACACTTTCTGAGCTCTTCAAACTCATGTTGAGTTTCTTTTTGAAGCAGATATTGGCTTTCAAAGAGTGTTAGACACTTCAATTTGTGAGAACAAGTAGATATAGTAAAGGTGTGCTTGATTTGATCTTGTTAGTCATGGCAACATCACCGAAGAGAGGGGGTGAATTGGGTGATTTGAAAACTATTTCAAATTTAAGAAATAATTGAAATTTTATGTAGTCAAATTATGCACACAGCGGATTGACTATAGAAAATATATCAATATTGCAAATTACTCAAACAGAACTTGTTTGATGGAGGAATTATGAGAATTACCGGCATTAATAAGAATGATAAAGATGATAAATTAAACTTGCAACGAAGTAAGAGATTAAGGAAGAGAGAATGCAAACTAGGTTTATACTGGTTCGGTCACCTCTTGTGGCCTACATCCAGTTATCCCAAGCAACCCACTTGAGAGTTCCACTAACTCTTTAATCTTTACAACCGAAGAGCACTCTTACACCTTGGGATCCCTCACCCTTTGTGTTTGAGTCTCTCAAGAACAAAGAGATGCCTCACTCTTGTTCTAACAAGGGATACCTCACCCTTTGAGTCTCTCAAGAACAAAGAGATACCACACTCTTGTTCTTACAAGGGATGCCTCATCCTTTGAGTCTCTCAAGAACAAAGAGATACCACACTCCTGTTCTAACAAGGGATGCCCCACCCTTGTATACAAACTTTTGTAAAAGAAGAATACAAGATATCACTCTCTGAATAGAGGAAATATTACAAATTGAAGCACTGGAAGATTTCTCAAAGGATAAGAGTTTTGGCCATATCTTTTATGAAAGGATTGATGATTGAAAACAAATGTTAATTGATCCTTTTAAAATGTTTTCTCATTGTCTTCAAATGTGTTAAATGATGAGTATTTATAGACAAGACAGCATGTAGACCGTTAGGAATTTATCCCAAAAGATGTGTCTCTTCAAAACACACCTATTTGCACATTTCTGGGTCTGGTAATCGATTACATTCTGGTAATCGATTACACAGTTCAAATTTTGAATTCTGGCAACGATCACTTGCTGGTAATCGATTACATGATGCTTATAATCGATTACATAGATGAAAATTCAAGTTCTGGGCTCAAGAACAGCCTGGTAATCGATTACATAAACGGGTAATCGATTACATCATGAACTGGTAATCAATTACATGAACCGGTAATCAATTACAAGTATTCCAGAATTTGAAAAACTAAGTATTCATTATTTTTTTTCAACCTTAAAAACACTTTTAAACATCTTTTAAACATTACCTTGCAAATCAAACTTATATTTTCACAAATCAAATCAAGTCACTATTTCAAAAACAATTAAATACTTTTCTTTCAAAATCAAAAAGCGTTCTCTTAAAATCAAATCCATTACTATATTTGAAAGAAAAACTTGATTAAAAAGGATTTTGAAACCAATTGAAACATTAATTAACAAAGTGGCCAAGTAATCTTATCAAAAGAAATAACTTTTAACAATATGATCTAACCATTAAGCTCTTGAATAGTTCTTCTTTGACCAAATTCTTATTGACTTTAATTGTTGTAATCTTTCTCGTTCAAAGGTCATTCTTGATACTTGGGCATTAAGCTCTTGAATAGTTCTTCTTTGACCACATTCTTATTGACTTTAATTGTTGTAATCTTTCTCGTTCAAAAGTCATTCTTGATACCTGGACATTCTACACAAAATAATTCACTTCAAAATCATCGTTAGTCCAATTAAAAATATTCAATTTGTATGATTCATTGATATTTATCACAATTAAACTAATCATACATAGATGTATATTAATATGCATAGTTCCTAAGAATAGAGTAATAGAACATGTTCATGCATATATATATATATATATATATATATATATATATATATATATATATATATATATATATATCTGTTCATAATATGCATATATTTGTTCACATAATAACTTGCTCAAGATCATGCCATCAAAGCACTTGTAAAGGGCTATTGCATATTTTCCATAAAGTGTATTACTCAATATCATGGCATGGATTGTGAATTAGATATCACAATAACAGGTACGCAACCACACATGATTTAATATATTATATTGAATATCTATTTGAATTATTTACTCAAATATCATTGTATATTGAGATTGAATATCTTTTTGAATTCATTTGTCATCATCAAAACATATCACATTAAACCACTAGGTTAGACCTAGTTCTACAGATCTTGATAATATACCTTTCTGTGTTGCCATTCAACTTTCTGATGTATCAAAACTATTTTTGATGTACCAAATACACTTTCTAATGCTCTATCTTACTTTCAAATGAATCTCACATACTATAACTCTCTTTCTAAGCAATTTTTCATATTTTAAAAACTTATGAACTCTTTGAATGAGTCTTATATCATGTCAAATCATGATAGTATGGGAAATATAATCATGAAATTGATTACATATATGATGAGAAACTTCCTATGTGTTACATAAGAAACTCATGTAAACCATTAGTGTTTTCTACAAAATATTTTAACAAAATTTACTTTGTTGTCATTAAAAACTTAAGCTGTAATTGCTTTTTCAAGGATTCTAGAGCTAACAAGAATATGACAATACTCTTTACAAAATAGGACACATGGCAAAGCATTGGCTAGTTTGGAAACAAGAAGTAGCCAAGGTTGGTTGCCAAAATTAGCTAAGGCTAGCTTGTTTAGAGCTATGAGTTAGGTCCACATTTAGGAATTATGTTAGTGAAGCTAGTGATTGAATAACTACTTCATTGTGTTTATAAATAGCCATGTACTCATTTGGATCAAGACTTTACAATACACAATGAATCAATGACAATTTCATTTCCATTTATCTTTATTTTCCTGCATTTTACTTTTTTGCAATTTATCTTTCTAGTCTTTTATTTTTACACTTAGATTCATTAGGAAACCTCTTTATATCACAACCAAATGCTTTTTGAAATAGTTTGGGAATCCATAGTAGAGAAATAGAGTCCTTTTCTCTGCAAAATTGTCTAAGCTTTTGGGATCAAAACTTTCTTGGAAAACATAATTGGCATGACTAGTGGGACCACACATTGATAAAGCTGAAAGGATTTCCATCTTCTAGACTTGTCTTCAAAGTTCTATTCATGTTCAAGGTCAAGATTGCAACATGACGAGTTAGTGATAATTTGCACCATGAAATAAATCCAAAAGGTCTTTAATCTCAAATCCTTCATCATATAGAGCAATTGATCCAATTTCACAACCATATGTAGTTGCTACAATGCCTACAATGACGATTACCAACATGGCAGGCTATGGCTCTACAGCCAATAGTGCAGCCTATAGCTCAACATCCTATTGTGTAGCCTATGGCTCAACAGCCAATAGTGCAAACAATAGCTTAATAACCAATTATGCTACTAATGGATCAACTGAAGTAAAAGTATGCATGAGAAGGGGGGTTGAATCGTGCATAACTTCATTTTGCTTTTCTAAAACATTTAAAACAAATACTATCAAGTGTAAAACTTGTAGTATAGGGGAAATTCTATTAGTAGTTTCAGAAAGTAGATTTCTGAAGGATTATCAAATGATAAGAAAACAGAAAGCATTCTGCTATATTTTGTTCAACACTTAGGCGTATTTCAAAAAGTGAATTAATAAAGAAATAGATAGGAAATATAAAGGCATTAAGCATTCCTTCAAAATATGTATAACAAGAAAATATAACAGTGAAGAAATAAAGAAGATCAGGGATAAGAAAATGTGACACCAGAGATTTATACTAGTTCAGTCAAAATTGCCTACATCCAGTACTCAACAAATGTTGAGGTTCCACTAAAACAACTTTCTCAACCTGAGAAAGAACAAATGGATAGTCTTTACATTAGCCTTCCCAAGCTCTCATTTGTGACCTACAAAAATCACCTACTACCACAAATTAAGTAGTTCTTTACCGGCCTCTCCAAGTTGAATCGAGTAGTTCTTCCCAGCCTCTCCAAGCTGAAACCCGTGACCAATAGTAAACCTCTATTGTCATGTTGAAAGTAGTTATTCACCAGCTTCTCCAAGCTAAACCAAGTAGTTTGCCTCCGCCTTTCCAAGTGTAAGTAGTCTTGCCCCAGCTTCTCCAAGCTGCAAGTAGTCTTACCCCAACTTCTCCAAGCTGCAAGTAGTCTTGCCCTACTACCCCAGCTTCTCCAAGCTGCAAGTAGTCTTGCCCCAACTTCTCCAAGCTACAAGTAGTCTTTGACTGGCCTCTCCAAGCTAAATCGTTATCAGTAAGAACACCTCACTATCATACTACAAGTAGTTTTACATTAGCCTCTCCAAGCTATCTTACAGTGATCACTACCGGATCGAGGATACAAAGGTTTAGTGTTTGGGTTACTACTCAAGCTAACCTACACTCAAATTTCTTTAACATATACATGAAATATTCCTGGAAAAACATGAATGACTTCCTTTTATCATTTCTTCCCTAGGAAGAACATAAATCTAATTAAGAACATAGAAGGAAGATTTTTTTTACAAGTAGGAATCTGATTACATAAAGATATGAACCTTACTAGAGATGAGGAGAGATTTTTCCAGAATTTCTTTTTTAAGTGCCGAGTCTCTCTATTACATTAGAGCACAACATCTAAATTTAAAGAAAGTCTTCCATGTGACTGTTGCCTATGATTTGTTCTTCCAAAGACACGTGTTGATCATCCATTTGTGTCTTGGAAAGATAATCTAGAAGTGTAGCCTGTTTATCTGTCAGATCAGTTTGCAGAAGCCATTATAGTATAGAGCTTTCTGATGTTCTTCAGAAATTCCTCTTACTTTTTGAACCAAGGTTCTAACACCGGGATTTGACTCTTTGAATTTCAAAATTCAAATTCAAATTTCCCTCCATTTCCAATAACGCTTAGTGCTCCATAGTAACGTGAGCTTTCTAATAAGCACTATTATATCCTTGATGATATCTTCATTTTCTGATCTTCAATCCAAGAATTTTAATAATGAATGATTTGTGATTGTGCTAATTAAAGATAGTGTACATCTTGCCTTCAAAGATTGCTTGATATCTTCATATAAGCTTACTTTCTGATGTCCAGTGCTACTTTCTGAAGGTTCAGGACTTCATTTCTTGTAGCGTTCATTAGTTATCTTCTGCTTGAGTAAGGATATAATTTCACTTCCATTTCAATTCATATCTCTTATCAAGAGACAAACATGTTTACACATACAAAGTAAAATATATTCTCATTTGAGTAAGCTTTGCTCTTACTAAACGATAGAGACCTATTATATATTTACAAGAAACTCCAAACAACCATCAGCCGTTCTTCAGAGCATTTTCTTTAAATTGACTTTGTTGTCATTCAAAACTGATTAGTGCATATTAATAGAGTTCTAGAGCCAACAACAACAACCAATGGTGTAGCTTATGGCTCGACAGCTAATGATGTAGTTGATGACTGATCAACAGCCAAGATGCAACCTATGGCTGATCAATAGCCAAGGTACAGCCTATGACTCAATAATCAATGGTGCAGCCTATGGCTGATCAATAGCCAATTGTACACCCAATAGCTTAGTAGCCAAATGTACATAGTAGCCAATGGTACAATGGGGCCATTATAAGTCAAGGATGTCAAACAGATTAGCCTATTGAATTTGAGCTAGTGAACCCTACAAAAGGCTATACTCAGCCATTTCGGCCTTAACTAAATATGCCTAATGAGTATGGCGTAGATATAGCTAAACCATATGAAGGAATGCATGGAATAGCCACATCCTATGCCAAATGCATATTCTCCACAACCTACATGCATACCAGCCTATGATCCTCTACCAGAGGTGAAGGCATGGTTTAGCCTTTGTTGATTAACCCAAATAGCAGAAGCTATGAAACATCATTTTGGCATCAAGCTAAAACTACTAGAACAACTCGTCTACAAGAAACCATATTCTAACTACGTGGATCATGTGCAATTCTCCAAAGGATTTAAAACTCGTAACTTTACTACTTTTAGGAAGATGAAAAAACAATAGTGAAATATGTCAGCCGATCTATTGTACAATAGCCAAAGGCTAGTCAAAATGATTTTTGGAGGCTGCAACTATTCCATTCATCCTTGATAGGTGCGGCATTTTCCTGGTATTCATCTCTCCTTTCTAATTCTGTGAAAAATTGGGCTGATATGGAACATCTATTCCATGATCATTTCTATCGACCAAATTCAAAGATTATTATGGCTGATGAGCCTATACTTAACTTAATAGAAAGATTTCAACGACTAAAGGGAAAGTGCAATGTGAAAATGCCAGAAGTGCCTACTTGCTATAGGAAATATTCACCCTAGACTAAGGAACCTAATGTTTAAGGCCTTTAGAAATGAACAATGTATTCTTGAAAAGGACCAACCAAAAGCCAACAAAGAAGGAGGCGTGGACTCAAAACTAATTGTAATTGATGATTATGACTCAGCTGAAGAGGATATGAATGAAGAATAGGCCCCAAAGTCAGCTAACATATTACCAACTGGAGTTTCAAAAGAAAGCCATCCATGAAGCCAGCTAAAGCCATCCATGAAGCCTGCTGCAAGTTTAGCTTGGTGAGACGTTCTTGGAAATCTTACATCAGCTAGCCTTTCTAGAACTTATATTGGAGTAGAAAATGATATATTTGGAAGTATGCCGAGGAAGAAGAAGAAAGGAAGCAAATCTAAGTCTGCTAAAGTGAAGAGCTTCTTAAGTGAAAAATCTTCAGCTTTTGGCAGTTTAATTTGCTAGTAGAGATAAGACAGCAAAAGGAGCATCCACAAAAAAACATAATGGAGAGAAGATAGAAGTTGTAACACCCTCCCAAGTATAACACTATCCTTAATCATGACTGTCGCAACCGGGATCGCAACGGGGACGGCGAAAAAAGAGAAATTTGTTTGAAAATATTGGAGTCGCCACCAAGTTTATTTAAAATTGGGAAAACGTTGGAAAAACCCATTTTTTAGAGAATAGTCTTTGAAACCAGTTTGAGTTCGGGAGTCGGTTATGTATAGGGAAGGGCAGGAATTTAATCCCACGCACTTAGTACACCCGCCCTGGACTGCACCTTTAATTAACTGTGCAAATTAAATAAATAACCTTTTTCAAACATTTATTTTCTGTTTCAAGACAATTAAAAGGAATTTATTTTTCTTAAAAGAAAAGAATTTTTAGTGCAATCAATCATAATTCAGATGTCCTAAAAATGAGTTAACTAGTCATCACGACTAAGTTAACCGTTCTTTATTTGAAACGAAAACATTTGACAATAAGCATATAATTTTTTAAAAAAAGAATTGTTCTAAATAACAAATACTTGCAAATAAAATCTAAAAAAGAAGCGAAAATTTATTTTTTGGTGTTTTTTGTAAGCGAAAATATACGAACCTTATGAGAGATATTTGGAATATCAAATTGTCACAATTCAGATATTCAAATATCAAGTTAACAATTCGTCAAGCTAAATTAAACCTATTATTTGAATAAGGAATTTACTAAATAAATGAACAAAATTAAATTGAGAATAAATATATAAATTATAAATATTTACCAATAAGAGAAAAAGAAGAAAATTATTTTTTATGTATTTTTATAAATCAACAGAAACAAATATAAAAGAGAGCAAACATTTTTGATGAAAATTTCGAATCACTAAGCTGTCACAACTCAAATGTTCGAAATATCGAGTTAACAAGCCGTCGCGGCTAAATTAACATCTTTATTTAAAATTCCCCAATTACCCACATAAATGAACATTAAATAAACTATTCTAAAAAAGAAATTATTTATAAAAATAACAAAAATACAAAATTTGCATTAAAAAAAAGGGAAAACTAAAGAAGTATTAAAAACTTACAAATATAATGAATTATACAAAGCTAATTGGACTTGACAGGGATCGGAATCGCCTGCTCCTACGTATCCCCTGGTGCAATAGAGAATTCAAAGTCACGTAGTTCTATAGAAAGAAAAAGAAGTGATGTTGTTTAATCTTATTTTGAAAAAAGATATTTAGAATATTAAGCTGTCACAGCTAAAATATCCTAAAATATAAAGTTAACAAACCGTCATAGTTAAATTAACTCTATCTTTGAGATGAAATTTCGAATATCAAGCTGTCACAGCTAAAATATTCCAGGACATAGAATTAACAAACCGTCACGGTTAAATTAATCCTATTTTAAAGAAAAAGATTAACTAACTCAAAATCTCCTTTTGTAAAGCAAAATTATTCAATTATTTATTTTAGACCCAACATTCATAAAAAAAAAGGATTATTTTTATTTTCATTTTTTTTAATTGAAATTAGCAAAATCTGTAACACCCTAATATTTAACTCAACACGCCTAGGACGCGTTTAAGTTAATTATTAGTTATTACTCTTTTGCTCCAGATTTAAATCAACTTCTTTAAAATACTTTAGTGAAAATATGAGTAAATCTTTTTTTGAACTTAAATACCAAAATGTGAGTCACAAGATCCTAAGTATCTAACATCGTTCACCTTTTCTGCATAAGAGAAGTGTTAGAAACAAATGACAAGTAAACACATAATACAATCATGGCATAACATAACTCAAATAATAATATCATATCAATAAGTGTGTCATAATAATGATGTCCTATAAACGTAAGGACATACATATCCATAAATAGAAATACAAACTGATAAATAAGATGCAATCACTCTAAAGGCACATATCCAATGAGAAACTATCTTCGTTAAATCTCTTGTTCTATAGCAAAGCTCCCACGACCATTACTCAAAGCCACGAACTACTTCATCATGCTTGTCCTGAGACGACACGGAAAAGAAAAGGGATGAGAAACTTATACAAGAGTCTCAGTAGGGCTTCCCGACTCTAACACAAGTGTCATCGTCATCGTCCCCAAGAACCTCGGGTTTAATTATGAAAATGGTGAACATATATATATAAGGTTCATTTATTAAGTTCTAAATATCATTAGCCGAGGCCCGTATCTTTTAGCATGAATCTTAATGTCATGAATGCAACATATTAGTCATGGATGCATGTCAATTTCATATACATAATATCATAAAATCCATAAAGCGATGCATATAATATAAAGAACATCATGATCATTATTCTTACAGGTGACTTAAACTTCTTCATTCTCTTTTCCTTGGGGACCGCCCTATAATTCTCTCTTTTCTCGAGAGTTCTAGGTTATGAGCTCATACCTCACTAGTCGTCACTAGCGTATTCTTATTCCTTTGATAAGATAAATTCCCGACTCTTAAGGTACGGGATAGGGGCATTTAGGATCCCCTTTCATAACCTTTAATTCGGGGAGTCCAAAGGATCACTTCCTATTCGGATCACCTCTCATAACCTTTAATTCGGGGAGTCTAGAGGATCATTTCCATGTGTCTTATGTCACCTTTAATCTTGGCATGTTATATGGAGATGTAAACATGAATATCACAATTATAACTCATTGATTCATTATTTCATGTGCATATCAATGAATCAAACATAATTATAACATGCCATAATGTAAATCGCATAAACATGCATCATATGTCATTGCAAATATCCATAAGCCATATAAATTTCAGCACATCAACTCATTCTTCACAACACATCATTCACATTCATCTCATCATATTGTGAATATTTACGTTTAAGCCCCAAAGGGTCAAATCACAATTTCTCAAAAATTACGGGTCAAAACATAATTACCCCTTTTTAACATCTACTAATAAATTAAAGATCTCTAACATTAACCAATACAATTCAAGAGGCATATAACTATTAGAAACCATCAAAACTCATCATAAAAACCTTTTAGGGCCATAGACTAAATTTAACACATTATAGGGGTCAAAGTATAAAAGTTACTTATTTTGACACTTATCAAAAACCAATACTTGTAAAACTTTTTCTAAGCATTATAAATAGTATTTTGAACACATAATAACATCAGATATTATTACTAACCCTAATTAAAATCCTTTCATCAAAATTACATAATTGATAGTTTAGAAACACAACTTTCTACATTTTACAAAATGGTCAAAACTAACACTTATAATTATCCTTTTCAACCTCTAAGATACCAAAAACAATTTTTACATCTAATACTAATAATTCTAAGGTATATAAAACATATGATCAGTATCTAATCAGTGAGGAATTAATTCAGAAAATTCATTGTCTAAAGCTTTGTAGAATTACGATTTTGATCCTTTTTATCTACTAGTTTATCACAAAAATGCTAAAAACAATTCCTACATCAATTATAAGTAATTTATAAACATTCAAAGCCTTTAAATCAATATCCTAACTATTTTATTTAAATCAGGTCAGTAGCATAATTTTCAAATCATAAAGCTTGAGAAAAGCATAAATTCAAACATCTTTAGATTTCTAACTCTAACAAAATTATTTAAGTAGCTTAAAGACAATATCAAAGCCTTAGAAATAAAATAAGCCAACCTTAATATCAAGAGCATCAAGAGGCAAGAAATAACATAATTTAAATATATCCACAAAAATAAAATTCCTATTTAAGATTAAAGAGGTAAGTTTTGAGCTTTAAAGGTTTAGGTGATGGCAAGAATCATAAACATGCTATACAATCCATTTTTATCATTATAAAGTGATATCTTGGAAATATAAATATGATGTGCAATTCTTGAAATATAAATATGATTATGCAAAGCTTGAAGTATGAATATGAAGATGCAATTCATTCTTAGGTCTTTATAATTTACGTGATAACTTGAAAGTAAACATGAATATGCAAGTCCATATTATTATCTTCAAGAATTAAAATGATAACTTGAAATATAAATATGAAGATGCAAAACTTGAAATATAAATATAATTGTGCAAAGCTTGAAATATAAATATGAATATGCAAGCTTATTTTTAGATCTTTAGTGATAACTTGAATCATAAAATGCATTACTTGAATTTAAACATGAGAATGCAAATTTATATTATTATCTTCAAGATTTAAGGTGATGACTTGAAATTAAATATGATTATGCAAGGCTTGAAATTTAAATATGATATGCAAGAGCTTGAAACATAAACAATGGATATAGTTTCATTTGATTATCTTGTTAAGCTCAAAACTTTTAGAGAATTAAACTCTTTAACCTCAATCAATCTTAAATAAAGGAAGTTAGCATTAGAGTCCTTATTATCAAGATCCCAAGAACCATATTCCATAGTCTTATCATTAAGCCATAAATTAGAAGTCATTAGGAGGAAATAAAGGAAAGAACATGAAATAAAATCCCTACCAAGTTGTTTCTTGTTCTCAAATGTTAAAGCTTGATGTCTTAAGAAGTGAAAAGAAGAAAATCTCCTCTAGATGATGATGATGGCTTCGGCCAAGACAAGAGCTAATGGAGGAAGGATTTTTCTTGTGATTTGTGTTTGATAATGGAAAGGTTATGTGTCTAGGAGTTGGTTTATGGTTGGAATGTGTATGCTTGAGGTTTAGAGCTTGGTTAGAGGTTGGGAATGGAGGCTCTTGAATGTGAATAAGGAAGAAGAAGAAAGCTTGAAGTATTGAGAGAATTTGAGAACTTTGAGCAAACTTTGATCAAGAAAACTATCAAGTAACTAAGCACCAAGGCTATGGATGTTTGTGTGTACATTTTAGCAATGGAAGAGCTCTTATTTATAGGCCAAGGAAGGCCATAAAACCGTGCATCTAAGGCTGGAAAAATGGGATTTTAATTTCATTTTTCAATTAAAGAAACATAGAGAAAGAAAGCATAATGTGTAGTCATAATTGTGTTCATGTATCATGGCTTGAAAATGCATAAAATATTATGTAAATGGGAGGCAAGGAATCATGGCTGATGAGGCTGAACATGGATGGATTTCTTTTGATTATATTTAGCCAAAAAAAAATAATGAAAAAGAAAGCTAAAGGTATGGTGTCATGTTGGATATGTTTTCATGTTGAAAGAAAAGCAATAAAATATGGTTATTTGGGCTGATCATGGGTGCTGGTTTCTGATGCTTTCATGATCAGATTTGTGTTATTTTATAAGTGATAAATCATGTATTAGATGTGTATTTACTTAGGTAAAAGATTAGTAATTGATAGGTTAGTGAAAACGGTAAAAGGTCAAGTGTTTAGGACAAATCAAGACAAGGTAAAAAGAGAAATCTTACGCTAGTAAATGAGGTTAATTTCAAATGTGTAAAAACCAATTTGTAACTTAGGTTCTAATCTTAGGATAAGAAAATGTAAATGTACAAGATTTTACCGAAACCGTAATTTTAATTTTGACCTAAAACATCACTAACTTTATGAGCTTCTAAAAAGACAAGGAAAGGTAATTTAAATTTATCTTAGGTAAATCTTGACTCTAATTACCTCAAGTAATTATTTTTAACCTTGGGTAATTAATTTTAAACTCCAGGTTAATGAATAAAATCAATTTGAGTTCAAATAGAGTTTTAATACTACCTTAATTACACAAGTAAACCTATTTTACCACAACTAGGGGTAAAAAGGTAATTTCACATAAAAACACTCAGTAAATATTGGACAATCTCAAATCATACTTGAAATAGCTATTTTGAATCTTTGAGTGAAAATCAAATTGTAAATTATGTAATTTCATGAAAAATTACTGCAGGGGTAAAATGGTAATTTTACTTACGGTAAAAATTGAGAATTGAGATTTTTACCTCTAAGACATATATAATCCCCATCAAGCCTTAAACTAACCCCTCAAAGATAATCTAGATTGGTTATCTTTGACTTTCTAGGTAAAAATGACCTCAGGCATTTTGGTCATTTTACACGCATGAAAAATCTGGTTTATGACTTTGCAGGAATCGCTAAACAAGTCTCCTATGATGTTTCTCTAATGTTATATTCCTTTATTGAGAATTATTTGACCTCGAATAATGTATAAAAATTACCTAGAGGTATTTTGGTAATCTTAACATAGCAAGAAAAACCTGCGTTACATTTCTCCCTCCTTAAAAAGAATTTCGCCTCGAAATTCAATTACTGTAAAGCTCGGGATACTGCATCTTCATATCTGATTCCAATTCCCATGTGTATTCTTCTAACTTTCCTCGTCCCCATGCTACCTTGACCAAGGGTACAGTCTTGTTTCTCAGTTGCTTGACTCCTTTGTCTATGATTCTCGTAGGTGGCAAAAGTTGAAAGTCAGGTCTTCCCTTAATTGTACTTGCTCTGGCTCTAATACATGGCTAGGATCTGACTGGTACTTTCTTAATTGAGAGACATGAAAAACATCATGGAGGTTGGATAAGTTGGGTGGTAAAGCTATTCGGTATGCTACAGGTCCGACTCGACTAAGGATTTCAAATGGACCAAGAAATCTGGGGCTCAATTTCTTGACTCTCATAGCCCGACCTATGCCTGTGGTAGGGGTGATCCTAAGGAATACATGTTCTCCCTCTTGAAATTCTAGCGGCTTTCGCCGTTTGTCCGCATAGCTTTTTCTCGGCCGACTTTGAGCAAGTTGAGAATTCTATCCCTAATCCTTTTGATTTGTTCCGTGGTTTCTCTCACAACATCAGGTCCTAACAGACTTTGTTCTCCGGGTTCATACCAACATAGAGGGGATTGGCACTTTCTACCATATAGGGCCTCATACGGTGCCATACCAATACTTGCATGGTAACTATTGTTATATGAAAACTCAATCAATGGCAAGTATTTATCCCACTCCTTTTGGTCCAACACACAAGCCCTTAACATATCCTCAAAGGTTTGAATGGTTCTCTCTGATTGACCATCCGTTTGAGGGTGATAAGCCGTGCTTAAGCATAGCTTTGAACTAAATGCCTTTTGAAAGGCTCCCCAAAAACGTGACGTAAATCGCGGATCTCGATCCGAAATTATCGTCGATGGTACTCCATGCAACCTTACTATCTCTTGGATGTATAACTGAGCTAACCTATCCAAGGAGTAAGTCACTTTAACAGTAAGAAATGAGTCGACTTAGTTAATCGGTCCACGATTACCCATACCGCATCGTGACTCGCTTGGGTCCTTGGTAGTCCAAATACGAAATCCATTGAGATACTATCGCATTTCCACTCAGGGATTGATAGGGGTTGCAACATTCCAGAGGGTTTTTGGTGCTGAATCTTCACTTTTTGACAAACTAAGCAGTTGCTTACCAGGCACTCACATCCTTCTTTAACCCGCCACCAAAAGATCTTTTTCAAGTCCTGGTACATCTTGGTGGTACCAGGATGGATGGTAAAATAGCTTTTATGGGCTTCCTCCAAGATTTCTTTTCAAGGTGACCAATTCTGTGGTACACAAATCCTTCCTTCAAACCTCCATATACCATCGGTACCTTGGGCGAATTCTTTTAATTTTCCCGCCAGACTGCCTCTAAGGTCTCTTGAAACTCTCTATCCTCTTGTTGGGCTTGAGTAATCCTTTCCCTAAAGTCACTTGTTACACTAAGATGGCATGCCTTTATGCTCTTACTGGTCAAGGTCATCCCTAGGTTTAGGTCTCTAAACTTTTCAATCAATTCAATTTCCTTAACCATCATGTGGGATAGGTGCAATGATTTCCTACTTAAGGCATCTGCCACTACATTAGCCTTGCCAGGGTGGTAGTTCAACTCAAAGTCATAATCCTTCAAAAACTCCATCCACCTTCTCTGTCTCATGTTTAGCTCTTTTTGATCAAAGAGATACTTTAGACTCTTGTGATCGGAAAACACCTCGAATTTTACTCCATACAAGTGGTGTCTCCATACTTTTAGAGCAAACACTACGGCGGCTAACTCTAGGTCATGGGTGGGGTAGTTTGCCTCGTGAGGCTTGAGTTGCCGCGATGCATAGGCTACCACTTGCCTATTCTGCATCAATACACAACCCAATCCTTTCCCGGAAGCATCGCAATATACCTCAAAAGGTTCATTGGGGTCAGGCAGCACTAAAACTGGGGTTGAGGTTAACTTGTGTTTCAGCTCTTGAAAGCTCTTTTCACACGCTGGGGTCCAAGTAAAAGAGGCATTCTTCCTAGTAAGCTTAGTCAAGGGTAAAGAAATCTGGGAAAATCCTTTAATAAACCTACGATAATAACTCGCTAGGCCCAAAAGCTCCTAATCTCCGTTCACAGTGGTAGGTCTTTCCCAATTCATCACAAATTTATCTTACTAGGGTCAACAAAGCAATACCCTTTTGACACTACATGCCCTAAAAACTTTACTTCCTCCAGAATTCACACTTAGACAGTTTGGCATATAGTTTCTTCTCCTTTAAGATTTCCAAAACTATCCTCAAATGACGCTCATGCTCCTCGTGGGTCTTCGAATAGATGAGAATATCATCTATGAAAACAACCACGAATTGGTCTAAATAGGGCCTGAAGATCCTATTCATATAGTCCATAAACACAGCAGGAGCATTAGTCACTCCAAATGACATAATCAGAACTCAAAGTGTCCGTGCACGTTCTAAAAGCAGTCTTAGGTATGTCCTCATCCCTAACTCAAATCTGATGGTAACCTGACCTCAAGTCTATCTTTGAGAACATCACCGCCTCCTCAATTGATCCATTAAATCATCAATCCTAGGCAAAGGGTATTTGTTCTTTCGTTACTCGGTTCAATTGCCTATAATCAATGCATAACCTCATACTTCCATCCTTCTTTTTAACAAATAGGACCGGGGCTCCCCATGGTGAAACACTTGGTCTCATAAACTTCTTCTCTAAGAGCTCCTCCAATTGAGTTTTTAACTCAGTTAACTCAAGAGGTGACATCCTATAGGGTGCTATGGATATTGGTCCTGTTCCCGGAACTAACTCTATGGAGAACTCAATTTCTCTTTTTGGAGGAAACTCGGGTATATCATCAGGAAACACCTCAGGATAGTCTCTCACAACAGGTATCTCATCAAGATTTTGCTCAAAGTCTACATCGCTAGCGGCTAGGAGAACATATCCCTTACTTTCATCCTTACCACAATTTATTTCTACAGCATTTATGTACAGACTTAGGGGTTTTCTAGGTTCACTAGGGATAGGAAGAAAAATGATAGACTTCTCATAACAATTTAACATTACACGGTTAGCATAAAGCCAATCCATGCCAAGAATTATGTCTAGACCCTGCATAGGTAAACAGACTAAATCTAGGACAAAAGATCTACCTTCAACAGTAAAATAACAGTTTAGGCAACATCTACAAGTTCTAACAGGTTTTCCAGTGGGGGTGGAAACAGTAAGATCAAAGGGAAGTTCTGACACATGCAATTTCAGGGACTTAGCACAAGCATGGGATATGAATGAGTGAGTAGCGCCAGAGTCAAATAGTACAATTAAGGTTCTACCATTCATCTCACACTTACCTTCTATGAGGTTCCGTGACTTTATCGAGTCCTCTGCACTAAGGGTGAAGACTCTTCCTTGGCGTTGTGGCTTGGGGTTAGAGGCTATTGGGTTCCTCTCTGTGCATTCCCGTGAGTAGTGACCGGGCTTTCCACACCGATAGCAAACATTCTGGCCCAACAAGCAAGGTCGGTCACCGTGTTGCTTTCCACACTTTGGACATTCAGCACCAGGGGTAGGTCTTGGAGGTGCGGCTGGGGTCCATTGGGGTGCTTTTCCTTTGGTTCCACTTGATCCTCCTTGATGAAAGTCCTTCTTAGGGCCTTGTGGCCTAAACTGCGGCCTGGCCTGTGGTCTCAGTTGTGGCCTGAAGGGGGGCCGATTTTGCGGCTTGAACCTTGGGGCTTGGGGTGCCAGCTTCTTCTTATAGTCCTCCACCTTTGCTAAGCTCAGCCTCTTGTTACCTTCCTCGATAATGCGACATTTATTGACCAGGGTAGAAAAATCTCTAATCTCCAAATGAGCAACAGTGACATTTATCTCTGCCTTTAACGCGGACTCAGATTTCACGCACTTCCAAAACTCATCGTGGTTACCTTGAAAGATCCTTGAAAATTTGATCAACTCTTCAATTTTGCGATTGTATTATTGCGAATGTTCATATCCCTTTGGGTTAGCTGCATGAACTCTATGTCTTTGGCATTTCTTATGGACTCTGGGAAGTACTTTTGATAGAAGTGGGTCTTGAACAGCTCCCAATCAATTGGTGTCCCGGACGCCTCTAGTAACCTCCGTGTGCCAGTCCACCAAAACTCGGCATCTGCCTCCAGCATGTAGGTGGCAAAGGTCACTTTCTGTTCCTCAGTGCAAGCAATCACTGAAAAGATCTTCTCCATGTTCTTAATCCATTCATCAGCGTGATTTGGATTCAGAGCTCCTCTAAAGGATGGTGGGTTCGCTCTACGAAATTCTCCAAATCTTGAATGCTCAAGGCCTTCAGCGGTAACGGGGCAGCGTCCATTTTCGTTTTGGCGATCCATTCTCTCGAACATCATTTGCATGGCCCTTGCCATGTCCCTTAGAGCTTCGGAAGTTGGATTGTTACGCTTCATCAATTTAGAAGTCCTATTCTCGTCTGGCGTGCCATTGGTTCCTAAGTACACAAAACAGCAAACACTGAGGTGATCAGGCTCAATACTTAATGTTTAGTGAGCTAGTTCCCATGGCACCTCCCAATACAGCAGTCATGCATATCTACCCTATAGCTTATTCTAACAACAAGACAACTACACATGACATAACTATCGCATTATGCATGAGAAGCATAGTTAGTCCAATCCTCAGGCTCCATGAGAATCGAACTGCTCTGATACCAAAATGTAACACCCTAATATTTAACTCAACACGCCTAGGACGCGTTTAAGTTAATTATTAGTTATTACTCTTTTGCTCCAGATTTAAATCAACTTCTTTAAAATACTTTAGTGAAAATATGAGTAAATCTTTTTTTGAACTTAAATACCAAAATGTGAGCCACGCATCCTAAGTATCTAACATCGTTCACCTTTTCTGCATAAGAGAAGTGTTAGAAACAAATGACAAGTAAACACATAATACAATCATGGCATAACATAACTCAAATAATAATATCATATCAATAAGTGTGTCATAATAATGATGTCCTATAAACGTAAGGACATACATATCCATAAATAGAAATACAAACTGATAAATAAGATGCAATCACTCTAAAGGCACATATCCAATGAGAAACTATCTTCGTTAAATCTCTTGTTCTATAGCAAAGCTCCCACGACCATTACTCAAAGCCACGAACTACTTCATCATGCTTGTCTGGAGACGACACGGAAAAGAAAAGGGATGAGAAACTTATACAAGAGTCTCAGTAGGGCTTCCCGACTCTAACACAAGTGTCATCGTCATCGTCCCCAAGAACCTCGGGTTTAATTATGAAAATGGTGAACATATATATATAAGGTTCATTTATTAAGTTCTAAATATCATTAGCCGAGGCCCGTATCTTTTAGCATGAATCTTAATGTCATGAATGCAACATATTAGTCATGGATGCATGTCAATTTCATATACATAATATCATAAAATCCATAAAGCGATGCATATAATATAAAGAACATCATGATCATTATTCTTACAGTGACTTAAACTTCTTCATTCTCTTTTCCTTGGGGACCGCCCTATAATTCTCTCTTTTCTCGAGAGTTCTAGGTTATGAGCTCATACCTCACTAGTCGTCACTAGCGTATTCTTATTCCTTTTGATAAGATAAATTCCCGACTCTTAAGGTGCAGGATACGGCGCATTAGGATCACCTTTCATAACCTTTAATTCGGGGAGTCCAAAGGATCACTTCCTATTCGGATCACCTCTCATAACCTTTAATTCGGGGAGTCTAGAGGATCATTTCCATGTGTCTTATGTCACCTTTAATCTTGGCATGTTATATGGAGATGTAAACATGAATATCACAATTATAACTCATTGATTCATTATTTCATGTGCATATCAATGAATCAAACATAATTATAACATGCCATAATGTAAATCGCATAAACATGCATCATATGTCATTGCAAATATCCATAAGCCATATAAATTTCAGCACATCAACTCATTCTTCACAACACATCATTCACATTCATCTCATCATATTGTGAATATTTACGTTTAAGCCCCAAAGGGTCAAATCACAATTTCTCAAAAATTACGGGTCAAAACATAATTACCCCTTTTTAACATCTACTAATAAATTAAAGATCTCTAACATTAACCAATACAATTCAAGAGGTATATAACTATTAGAAACCATCAAAACTCATCATAAAAACCTTTTAGGGCCATAGACTAAATTTAACACATTATAGGGGTCAAAGTATAAAAGTTACTTATTTTGACACTTATCAAAAACCAATACTTGTAAAACTTTTTCTAAGCATTATAAATAGTATTTTGAACACATAATAACATCAGATATTATTACTAACCCTAATTAAAATCCTTTCATCAAAATTACATAATTGATAGTTTAGAAACACAACTTTCTACATTTTACAAAATGGTCAAAACTAACACTTATAATTATCCTTTTCAACCTCTAAGATACCAAAAACAATTTTTACATCTAATACTAATAATTCTAAGGTATATAAAACATATGATCAGTATCTAATCAGTGAGGAATTAATTCAGAAAATTCATTGTCTAAAGCTTTGTAGAATTACGATTTTGATCCTTTTTATCTACTAGTTTATCACAAAAATGCTAAAAACAATTCCTACATCAATTATAAGTAATTTATAAACATTCAAAGCCTTTAAATCAATATCCTAACTATTTTATTTAAATCAGGTCAGTAGCATAATTTTCAAATCATAAAGCTTGAGAAAAGCATAAATTCAAACATCTTTAGATTTCTAACTCTAACAAAATTATTTAAGTAGCTTAAAGACAATATCAAAGCCTTAGAAATAAAATAAGCCAACCTTAATATCAAGAGCATCAAGAGGCAAGAAATAACATAATTTAAATATATCCACAAAAATAAAATTCCTATTTAAGATTAAAGAGGTAAGTTTTGAGCTTTAAAGGTTTAGGTGATGGCAAGAATCATAAACATGCTATACAATCCATTTTTATCATTATAAAGTGATATCTTGGAAATATAAATATGATGTGCAATTCTTGAAATATAAATATGATTATGCAAAGCTTGAAGTATGAATATGAAGATGCAATTCATTCTTAGGTCTTTATAATTTACGTGATAACTTGAAAGTAAACATGAATATGCAAGTCCATATTATTATCTTCAAGAATTAAAATGATAACTTGAAATATAAATATGAAGATGCAAAACTTGAAATATAAATATAATTGTGCAAAGCTTGAAATATAAATATGAATATGCAAGCTTATTTTTAGATCTTTAGTGATAACTTGAATCATAAAATGCATTACTTGAATTTAAACATGAGAATGCAAATTTATATTATTATCTTCAAGATTTAAGGTGATGACTTGAAATTAAATATGATTATGCAAGGCTTGAAATTTAAATATGATATGCAAGAGCTTGAAACATAAACAATGGATATAGTTTCATTTGATTATCTTGTTAAGCTCAAAACTTTTAGAGAATTAAACTCTTTAACCTCAATCAATCTTAAATAAAGGAAGTTAGCATTAGAGTCCTTATTATCAAGATCCCAAGAACCATATTCCATAGTCTTATCATTAAGCCATAAATTAGAAGTCATTAGGAGGAAATAAAGGAAAGAACATGAAATAAAATCCCTACCAAGTTGTTTCTTGTTCTCAAATGTTAAAGCTTGATGTCTTAAGAAGTGAAAAGAAGAAAATCTCCTCTAGATGATGATGATGGCTTGCCAAGACAAGAGCTAATGGAGGAAGGATTTTTCTTGTGATTTGTGTTTGATAATGGAAAGGTTATGTGTCTAGGAGTTGGTTTATGGTTGGAATGTGTATGCTTGAGGTTTAGAGCTTGGTTAGAGGTTGGGAATGGAGGCTCTTGAATGTGAATAAGGAAGAAGAAGAAAGCTTGAAGTATTGAGAGAATTTGAGAACTTTGAGCAAACTTTGATCAAGAAAACTATCAAGTAACTAAGCACCAAGGCTATGGATGTTTGTGTGTACATTTTAGCAATGGAAGAGCTCTTATTTATAGGCCAAGGAAGGCCATAAAACCGTGCATCTAAGGCTGGAAAAATGGGATTTTAATTTCATTTTTCAATTAAAGAAACATAGAGAAAGAAAGCATAATGTGTAGTCATAATTGTGTTCATGTATCATGGCTTGAAAATGCATAAAATATTATGTAAATGGGAGGCAAGGAATCATGGCTGATGAGGCTGAACATGGATGGATTTCTTTTGATTATATTTAGCCAAAAAAATAATGAAAAAGAAAGCTAAAGGTATGGTGTCATGTTGGATATGTTTTCATGTTGAAAGAAAAGCAATAAAATATGGTTATTTGGGCTGATCATGGGTGCTGGTTTCTGATGCTTTCATGATCAGATTTGTGTTATTTTATAAGTGATAAATCATGTATTAGATGTGTATTTACTTAGGTAAAAGATTAGTAATTGATAGGTTAGTGAAAACGGTAAAAGGTCAAGTGTTTAGGACAAATCAAGACAAGGTAAAAAGAGAAATCTTACGCTAGTAAATGAGGTTAATTTCAAATGTGTAAAAACCAATTTGTAACTTAGGTTCTAATCTTAGGATAAGAAAATGTAAATGTACAAGATTTTACCGAAACCGTAATTTTAATTTTGACCTAAAACATCACTAACTTTATGAGCTTCTAAAAAGACAAGGAAAGGTAATTTAAATTTATCTTAGGTAAATCTTGACTCTAATTACCTCAAGTAATTATTTTTAACCTTGGGTAATTAATTTTAAACTCCAGGTTAATGAATAAAATCAATTAGAGTTCAAATAGAGTTTTAATACTACCTTAATTACACAAGTAAACCTATTTTATCACAACTAGGGGTAAAAAGGTAATTTCACATAAAAACACTCAGTAAATATTGGACAATCTCAAATCATACTTGAAATAGCTATTTTGAATCTTTGAGTGAAAATCAAATTCGTAAATTATGTAATTTCATGAAAATTACTATGAGGGTAAAATGGTAATTTTACTTACGGTAAAAATTGAGAATTGAGATTTTTACCTCTAAGACATATATAATCCCCATCAAGCCTTAAACTAACCCCTCAAAGATAATCTAGATTGGTTATCTTTGACTTTCTAGGTAAAAATGACCTCAGGGGCATTTTGGTCATTTTACACGTACAGAAAAATCGGGGTTTGCGACTTTTGCAGGAATCGCTAAACAAGTCTCCTATGATGTTTCTCTAATGTTATATTCCTTTATTGAGAATTATTTGGCCTCGAATAATGTATAAAAATTACCTAGAGGTATTTTGGTAATCTTAACATAGCAGTAAAAACTGGGGCGTTACAAAATCTATTAAAGACCGTTACGCAATTAATTTAAACAAAACACCTCCACATATAAAATAAATAAACTAAAACCATAAACACAAATACACAAATAATTTGAACAAAACACATAAATAATTAACATTAAACAAAAATAAAACTAATTCGTAAACATAATCATACAATTAAACAAAATATATAAGATAATTAAATAAACAAATGAGGGTCCTAATTACTATTTTCTTTTTTATCCTTTTTAATTAAAAGAAACATTGATACTAAAATCACTCAAATCAAAGAAATAATTAAATCATTCTTTTTTATTTTATTAAGTAAACTAACTTAATTCTACTCAAACAAAAATGAAAAAAAAGGCACATCACAAGTTTCCTTTTTAAATGAATCGATATATCCAAATATTTATTATAAACTCAAAGTAAAGAAACTCCATTTTTTAAATTTTGAGGCCCAAATTGTCTTAGACCCAAACAAACAAACCCAAAATCTACTCTAATAAGATAATTCTGCCCAATACTAATTCATTAAACTAAATCTATATTCTTTATCATATTCCCTTTTTTTAAAAAAGAAAATACAAAAACTCCAATATTTACTTTCAACTCAAAGTAAAATTAAACTCTTTTATTATTTTGACTCAAATCTAAATAAGTAACCTTCTAAACTAAAATGAAATAAATACTAATCCAACAAACAAACCCAAAATTTTAGGCTCAGACAAACAAAAAGACCCAATATTGATTCCCAAATTAAATACACTTTTAAAAGTTCATTTAGACTAAACAAAACCCAAATTCAACAAATAAAACCCAAAAAAAAACACAAGATAAAATAAACAATAACTAAACCAAATGAATTCAAATTCAAATAGACAAAATTAAAATCTAAACAAAACTAACAAAATAATAATACTAAAAAACTTAATCTATCACCCACACATACGTACATGGTCACTCCCCATCACAACTTCCTTTCACTTTCACTTTCACTCTCACTCTCACAAACACACACGTGGCATTCAGACTTCACCCAACGCACATAGCACAAATTTCTCTCGCACAGATGCTTACACCCTCACGCACACATTTTAACACACATGCACGGAGAGAGAAGATAACAGAGAGAAAGAGACACAGAGAAGAGAGATAGAGTGAGGGATCGAGGGAAGGAGATGGAGGAAGCCATGTGAGGGAGACCGAAGCCGGGCAAGAGGGATCCCTGCGGTGGGGCTCTGGAAACGGGGGATGGAAGCCCGACGAGGCCGCGGTGCTGCATGTTGTGGTTCTCCGGTGGCGGTGACTCGTGACGAGTAGCAGGCGCGTGAAGAGCACGGCCATGGCGGAGACTGGAGGGAACGAAACGCCGCGGATGGGGGCGCGGTGGCCGGGCGCGGCAGCGAATCGCGAGCTCACGGAGATGCCATCCTCCCGTGACTGGGTTTCCGCTGTGTTTCGCGGTTGGTGCTTCGCGCGGATGGGCTTTTCGTGGTGGATCTGAGGTGAGATCGTATGCGGCGCTGCTGGGGCGGACTCCCGGAGACCAATAGAAGGCGGAGGTTGCAGATCCGGCGGGGTTTATGGCTGAGGAAGGAGGTGACGGGGGCTCGAAGGAAAAAGAGGTCGCGGTCTGTTGGAGGAGCAGAGGCTGCAATGGCTGGAGTCATGTAACGTGGTGGTTGGGCTGGTGATGGTTAGTGGTGGTTATGGGGAAAGAGGTGGTGAGGAGTGGATGAAAAGGAACCGGGATGATGATGTGAGGGGAGGCCGCCGGTGGTGGCGGCGTGGGGAAGATCCGCGGCCTCCCCTTTCTTTTCTTTCTCTTTTTTAAAATTTTTCTCCTAAAAAAAAAACTGGTGATGATGTTGTTGATGATTTACCTTGTTGCTGGTTTATTTTGCTGGAACTGTTGTTAATTTCTTTGCAGGTTCCCTTGGCTTTTATCTCCGTTTGTTGGCTGATTAGTGCATCAGAAACTCTTTTTTTGTGTTTGAATCTTCCTTTTGATGAAATTTTTTGCTCTGATGTCACTGCCCCCCCTCCCCCCGCCCGTTCTCTGATGATCCTCCCTATGTATGTCCTATATTATTTTTTAACTTCATCCCAAGAGAGATCAAAATTCAAGGACACCATCATTCTGTTTTGATTTTTTTTTATGCCTTTCCCCCCTCCCCATGTTTCACGAGCTTGTTTTTGGGGGAAGAGAAGGAGAGGAGCCTGTGACTTCTCTCTGCAGCACTGCTATCTTCTTTTTCTTTTTTTATTTTTTATATTTCATTTTTTTTTATATAAACATGAAGCGAAAGAGAACAAAAGAAGAAGAAAAAAGTAAAATGACAACAAACAATAAAGAAATATGGATGAGACTTGAAATAATTTGTAACAAAGTTGCTAACATGAGTCCATAGATGAACAAAACTCTAAAAACATGCTAATTTTGATTTTTGGTTTTATGGGCCGGACAAAATCGAGTGTTCACAAAAGAAAGCTCTTCTATGAGCTTTAACATACATTTGTTATCTCTTATATTTACAGGCCTATACATATAACTAAGTACGATGTATACAAGTCTCTACTACTAAACTACTACAACTCCAATTTTAATCCTTCCTGCAACTACTTTACTGTTCATTAGATCAACTTGAAGACGAAACGAGAATAAAAAAACATAGGGGTGAGAATTCTATAATTCTCAATAGGGCATCCCCAAAACATATACTAAAGTCCATGTCATCGTCATTGTCCCAGCCACTTTGATTTATTAGAAAAATGTGAGCATGCAACGTATATCAAAAGTTCATTTTAAAGTTCAAAAAGCATTCTTCCAAAGTGGGTCTCTTTTACTATTCAATCACTTAATACATACATGTCATACTGCTCAACATCATAGTACTCCATTCTCAATTGTACATGCCCTCGGTACACCGAAGGGGATTTCATATACATTATTCCTACTCTTCTGTGTCCTTGACATAATAAAGAGGATCTTTTTGTAGCCTTAACATAGGGGAACTGTCTGTGCCCTTAATACAGGGGAACTATCTATGCCCTTAATACAGGGGAACTATCTATGCCCTTAACATACTATAAGGGATTTCTTTCATCACTCAACATATCTGTCCCTTAACATACTATAAGGGATTTCTTTCATCACTAAACACATACATTATCCTCAAGCTTACATATACATGCATCACATTTCTGTATGCATTAACATAAATCTCTGATTTCATAATGCTTTAAACCTGTTTATATCATTCATTCATTTCTCATAAAATAATTTTTAACATCCATAGCTTGTATTCATGCACATCAAACTTGAGTCAAAGTCATTATATCATTAATTCAAGGCATTATCACAATTTCAGTACATTGGCAGATTTTTCACTCAAGTAACACAATTTACTTTTCATATCATATAACCAACTCAAAAGGTATAAAAATTATCCATGACACCTCTATGTGTCCATAAGTTCCTGTAAAAATTTCAGGTAGAATCATTTTTAATTATGTTAACAAAATTAGATAAATTTGGTAGTTAGATACCACCTAATCTCTACTCAAAGCTAGAATTATTGATTTTTCTACCCCAGTGAATGAACCCAAAAAAATTGAAATAAAAATCCTCATTCAACCTTAGGATGTCTCTAATAACCTGTAAAAATTTCAAAGGAAAATTCAAACGTTTGATATGGTAAAAAAATTAGCAAACTCTTTAGCTTCAATTCCAACAGTTCAAGCAACACAGGTATAGTTTTAGTTCTTGTTTTTTTTAAAGTAGTTAGAGTCTTTGTCATGCACCATGAAAATTCCCAGAGTTGCCTTAGGATGTTAGATTCAACATATAATTTTTATAACTGATAAAAATACCTACAATTGCACCAGAAAATTCATGAACTATCCCTGCTTGTGACTAATCCGAGAATCCAGGATCCCAAATCAAAATCTATTTTGACAAAAATGATTTTTCCACAATACCAAACTACTCCACCAATGCAAACACGTCAATATTTATGAGTAACCATACATTAAAATTGAAAATATTAACCTCAAGCAAGCCAAAACTGGAATAAAACTGAATTCAACAAGAAAAGGTGCTAAGAACCCTACTTTAGTGGCTTTAGGGATCTTGGCTCCCAAGATAATTCAAAAATGATTTCCTTCACTTCAAAGCCTCAAACGAACACTAAACCCTCTCTTTTATAGCAGATTGTGAGCTCTCAAAGTAGAAAAGATTGATGGATTTAAATTCTAATCGGTTAGTTTCATAGATATTAAGTAGTGGAACAAGTTTAGTGAAGGAAGTTTATGGTTTTAACTAGTCTAGACTATGAGTTTGGAGCTTTGAATCAGGCTTCCATGTTTTTGGTGAAGAAAAATGGAGGTGGCTGGTCTTCTCCTTTGAATGGCCAAGAATGTAAGCTTCAAAGAGAAGTTTAGTGGCTTTTTGATGATCTTAGACTAGGTTATAATAATTATTTAATACAAAGTCTATATTCTCTCTAAAAGAAAATAAGATGGATGGCTAGGATTTGATCTTGTAATTCAAGATTAAATCCTAGCCTTACACTTGGCTCTGAAGGATAAACATTATCCTTTTACAAAGATTAAACTATTTTTCGGCATTAGAAATTGTACGTCGAAATTTTACCGAATGGGTAAAACACCATGCCCAAGTAATCAAACATTGCCTGAAAATTAATTCCAGGTATAAAATCTTCATTTCTAACCATTGTTTAACTTTGAGCCTATATTTTCTCAGTTCTAAGCATCTCCTAGTCTCGGATTTAGGGTTTTGGTTGTCCCAACGAGCTTATAGTGTAACAGCCTAATATTTAACCTAATAGGCCTAGGACGCGTTCAGATTAATTACTAGTCATTACTCTTTTATTTCAGTTCTTGATTCTAGTTTATTTAAAATACTTAACGAAAATATGGGTAAATTTTTTTTTCAAGATTAAAAACAAAAATGCGAGCCGTACAACCTAAAGAGCTACATCGTACAATTACGCATACAAGCCAAAACGAGTTAAAGTTATCAATAAGCAAATACAAATCATAATGTATCACAACATCATGTATTAACAATAATAGATAATTCATAATACATCACATAATATAGGTTCTAATGTAGCAATAGGCCCACCATCAAAGGTTAGGGCCATATAGTCATCCATAAGGACATAAATAGGAAATAGCAAAAGGTACAACTAGCCACGATCCCTCTTGCCTATTCTGCCTAAATAGATAACCCCCGCAGAAACAAAAGGAGGCTATCATCTATGTGATACGTGCACAGGCACTCCATATGAACACAAAAGACGGATAGCACAACGACCCACGGAGTAATATGATTGGTGCATGGTGTCAAATTGCAGCTTCCAAATAGGCACATCAATATAGATCACGAATGATGCCATCTTTTCTGAAGACGTGATGGAAAGAAGAAAGAGGGGATGAGAATCTTAACCAAGAAACTCAATAGGGAAACACCTCCTAACATGTGTCATCATCTACGTCCTCAGGATCCTCAAATTTAATTATAAAATAGTGGGCATGCATATGATGACTAGTTTGTTAAGTTACAAATGTTATTTATCCGAGGTCCGTCTATTTTCTTATGCGTCTTAATTTATAGATGCAACATGATGAGTCATACCAATGCTCTAAACAATTCCATACAGGATACACCCTATACTAGTTTGATCATCCTCTCGACGATTTTAGAGATGACTTATGTTTTTATCTATTTTATCTGGGGGCTGCCTTATAATTTCTCCTCTCTTGGAAAATTCTAGGTTATAAGCTCATACCTCACTAATCGTCACTAACTAACACTTATCTTCTTGATAAACAAATTCTCAACTCCATCTCAGAGTACGAGATAGGGGGCATAGGGATACTTATCCTCTTAATAAGCATGCTTATCCTCTCGATAAGCAATTCCCCGAGATCACCTTATGCTGAGCCTGACTCGTTACAAAAAGATCATTTCCGATTGTTTTATGTCACCTTAAGCTTAGCATGGTATATTGAGATGCAAGAGCACAAACTTATCATGTAATGTCACATGCTTTCATATAACTTCAATACATGCACCTTAAACCTTCAAGTATAATTGTAACATGCCACAACAAATCTTGCAATTGGTAGCCAAGTAAGCAAACATAATCATCACAAAAATTCTCAAATATATTAAATCATAACGTCTCTTAAGGCAAGCACTTTCATTATCTCTTAATCGATTAAACCTCTAAATCTGGTAAGCCCAACTTTCGTATTTGTTTATTTATGCATCAATGGGATCAATTCCAGTGATTCTCATTAATTATTAACCTTAAGAACGTCATGAAACCATGGTGGGCAGATTTTAATGGAAATGGAAATTTAACCGTTTCGGTGTTCTAGAAGTTACGTTTTTGACCTTTCTCATTACCGACTTTTCCTATGATGCTAAAATTAATTCCTAAGTCAATTATGAGTGATCCTATATATTTACTAAGAGTTCAATCCTCCTTTACAGAATTATAGCTTACTAAAATAGAATTTGTAACTTTCTTTTTAAAGGTTCTAAGAATCGCATTTTTGATCCTTTCTAGATACCAATTTTTCTCTAAGCGCTAAAAAATAACTATTACACTAATTGCTAACAATTTTTTCATATTTGAACAATCCCAAACAGTGTTATAGCATACCGAAATAGTTTGGATAGTGATCGAAAATAGAGTTGTCAAAAGTTTCTATAAATACAATTTTACGGGTCCTTAGTTATTAGTTTTTACCTAAGATGCCAAGGATGATTTCCACCATAATTGATAGTAATTTTCCCACATTTAAGCCACTCCAAACAACATTAAACAAATCTGGAAATGCTATGCAAGAAATCAAAAATCTAATATTCCAAAGCATGCAAAATTGTAATGTAAGGCATTTCTAGTAACTAGTCTTTCAAAAATTAATTCCTAGTTGAAGAACATTCTTAGAACCAAATTTTATTCCTTTTGGAAGATAGAAATATAACCTTTAGGACTTAGTTGAAAATTTGGAAAATAAATATGAATGCATTTCCATTTCTCTAGTTTTAATGCTCAAGACTTCTATTTAGAGTATTTACTCAAAAACACCGATCAACTTTAAAGTTGAAAGGGGTAAGTCTTGAAATTTAATTAGTTAGGTGATGACATAAACATAAACATGCTAATGCAAGCTTCATTTTAATCTTTAAGATTTAGGTGATAACTTGGAAAATAAATATAAAGTGCAAGGCTTGAATATTAATATGAAATGCAAAGACTTGAAATATAAATATGAATGCATTTCCATTTATTATTCCTTTGGTTCTAGGCTCAAGACTCAAATTTAGAGTAATCACTCTAGAACACCGATCAACTTTAAGGTTGAAAGGGGTAAGCCTTAAACTTAAGTTAATTAAGTGATGACAAACAAATTACTCCATTTTAGTTCAACCGTTTTGAAAACAAAATGGAACCCAAAACCTTGAGCTCTCAATAGTCTATCACATGTTGATTTCACAACCATCACCAAGATCCATTATCATCAAGCCATGGTTCCGACATTTTATTGACAATCAAAGCCAAAACTAGAATGGAAGAAAGAAGACCAAAACTAAAAATGGTGAAGGAAAGAAAAGAAAACAAACTTAACCATTATTCATCATCAAATAAAAAGGAAGAACACAATATTCCAATATGCCAAAAATTTGAAAATAGAGAGATTAAGAAAGAAAAACCAAACAAAATCCCTACCAAAGAAAAGTGAGAGCTTGGTCTTAAGATGAGAAGAATAATTTCTCCTTGAAGCAAGGAAGTGGTTTCGGCCAAGAGAAGAAAAAAGAGGAATGAAAATGTGTCTTGGGATTGATCTTGGAAATGGAGAGGTTAGGTGTCTAAAGGGAGATCTATGGTGGTTGTGTAGTGGTTTGAGGTTGATAGGTGGTGGTGAGTGGTGGTTCTTGGAAGAAATAAAGAAGAAGAAGAAGAACTCTTTGAGAAACTAGAGAGAAACTTTGAGGATTTTTGAACAAAGATTGTAAGAAATGAACAAATGGTGTTCATGACTTGCCTTGAGGTTGTATTTATAGAGAAATTTTAACATGTGAGGATGAAAAATGGGAGGAAGTGTCGTGGCCTTCTAGAAGAGCTTGGGGGTAAGTTTCATTTTAATGTAGGTTAGGATGTGTATTTAGAGGTAGATTTAATTAGGGAAATTATTAGGAATGGGTAGTTAGGTGTTTAGGTTGATAATCATGTAATTAGGAATTTCAAGATTATGATTAAAGAGTGGTCATAAATATTTAAAAGAGCTAACTTTATTTTATTTGAATTAAACTCAATTATTTTGAATTTCAAAAACCAACACAATTCCTTAAATCAGGGAAAGAACATCATTCACCTTTTTGACTTTTTGATGTCACAAGACCACATTGGTTTTAAAAAGGGATTTAGTTTTCTCTAAGCAATCTTAAACTCTAATCAACCTCAATTAATTATTTTAACTCAAGATTAATAATTAAAATTAATTAATCTTTAATTAGAGTCTAATATTGCTTAAGTTTTATTAATCATGCAATGAAGCTCATTATGCCCTTAATTAGGGGCAAAATGATAATTTTACAGAAAACTCCCCAGGGCCATCCAAATTTATACCGACATCATATATTCCTCAAAAATAACATCCCAAACTTCCAAATGAAGTCAAGGCCCAATTAGTAATTAATTCTGTATTAATTAGCCGCAGGGGTATTTTGATAATTTCGCTAGGAAAAACCAAAAACTAAGATTTTCACCTCTAACATCATGCACAAGACAATTAATCCCCTTCAATCATAAAACTAACCTCTTAAGGTTAGCCGAGACCGACTGTCCTTGATTCCTCGACAAAAATTATAACACCCTAATATTTAACTCAATACGCCTAGGACGCATTTAAGTTAATTATTAGTTATTACTCTTTTGTTTTAGTTTTTAACTCAACTTCTTGAAAATACTTTAGTGAAAATATGGGTAAATTTTTTTTTTAAACTTAAATACCAAAACGTGAGCCGCGCATACTAAATATCTAATGTCATTTATCTTGCCTACGTAAGAGAGATGCTAGAAACAAATAGCAGGTAAATACATAATACAACTATGGCATAACATAACTCAAATAATAATAACATATCCATAACTGTATCATAATAGTGATGTCCTATAAACATAAGGAAATATATATCCATAAATACAAACTGATAAATGAGATACGATCACTCTAAAGGCAAATATCCAAAGGGAAATTATCTCTGTAGCTCCTCGTTGTCCAATCTCAAGGTAAATCACGAACTACACCATCATTCATGTCTGGAGATGACACAAAAAAGAAAAGGGATGAGAAACTTATACAAGAATCTCAGTAGGGCTTCCCGACTCTAACACAAGTGTCATCGTCATCGTCCCCAGGAACCTCGGGTTTAATTATGAAAATGGTGGACATATATATATATATATGAGGTTCATTTATTAAGTTCTAAATACCATTAGCCGAGGCCCGTATCTTTTAGCATGAATCTTAATGTCATGAATGCAAACATATTAGTCATGGATGCATGTCAATATCATATACATAATATCATAAAATTCATAAAACAATGCATATGATATAAAGAACATTATGATCATCATTCTTACAAGTGACTTAAACTTCATGTATTCTCTTTTCCTTGGGGGCCACCCTATATTTCTCTCTTTTCTCGAGAATTCTAGGTTATGAGCTCATACCTTACTAGTCGTCACTAGCGTAATCTTATCCTTTTTTATAAGTTAAATTCCCGACTCTTAAGGTACAAGATAGGGGGCATTAGGATTACCTTTCATAACCTTTAATTCGGGGAGTCCAAATGATCACTTCCTATTTGGATCACCTCTTATAACCTTTAATTCGGGGAGTCTAGAGGATCATTTCCATGTGTTTTATGTCACCTTTAATCTTGGCATGATATATGAGATGTAAACATTAATAACTCATCATTTCAACATTTCATGCTCATAAAATTCATGAAATCATGCATCTCAATTTATCAAGCATAATCATAACATGCCATAAATCAAATCACATAAACATACATCATATTTCATTGCATATATCCTTAAGCCATATAAATCTCAATATATGAACATAGCCATCACAAGATATCAATCACATTCATCTCATCAAATTATCAAATATTTACGCTTAGGCCCCAAATAGGATTAAATCACAATTTCTCAAAGATTATGGGTCAAAACATAAATACCCCTTTTTAACAAATTCTTACAAACTAGAGATCTTTAACATTAACCAATACTTTCAAGAAACATATAACCACTGGAACCATATAAAACTCATCATAAAAACTTTTAGGGCTATAGACCAAATTTTAACATACTTTAAAGGTCAAAGTGCAAAATTGCTTGTTTTTAATACTTAACAACAACTGAAATTTCTAAAACTTTATCTAAACTTCATAAATGGTATTTTGAACTCATGGACACATTCAACATCATTAGTAGCTCTAAATAAAATCATTTGGATGAAATAACATAGTTGATAGTTCAAAACATAACTTTTCGCATTTTGCAAAACGGCCCAAACTAACACTTGTAATTACCCTTTTATGTATCTATGGTACCAAAAACAATTTTTACAACAAATATTAGTAGTTTTTAAGTATGTGAACAACATGAACAGCCTTGAACAACTCTTGAACAGAATCAGAAAATTAATTTCCTTAAAGCTTTATAAAATCACAATTTTAATCATTTCTAGTTACTAGACTTTCCTAAAATGCTAAGAACAATTTTTATGACAATTATTAGTGATCCTCAAGTGTGTGAACAGCACTAAACAGTAGTGAACAGTGATGAACAGGTCCAAACAGTAATAAAAAAATTAGCATTCTAAAAGCTTCATAAAAACACAATTTTGATCCTTTTTAGTTACTAGTTTTTTCTAAAACACTGAAAACAATTTTCACAATAACTATTAGTGATTTAAACTCATCCTAAATCAGTAACCATTCTAGTTCTAAAAGATTAGATCAGAATACTAAAACTTTAGCATTTAGAATCATGAGAAAAACTATATTCTTAATCTTTTGAAATTTCTAAGTCTTTCAAAATTTCTTTATACAAATTTAAAGACAAGATCATTTCTAAAAATAAAATATATCAAGCTTTAAATCAGAATTATATAAGGGCCAAAAATAAATAGATGAAGTGTCCATATTATTATCTTGGAATGTGAAATGCAATGCTTGAAATATAAATATAAATATGCAAGTTCATATTATTATCTTGGAATGTAAATATGAATATGCAAGTTCATATTATTATCTTCAAGAATTAAAGTGATAACTTGAAATATAAATATGATTATGTAAATACTTGAAATATAAATATAAAGATGCAAATTCATTCGTAGGTCTTTATGATTTAGGTGATAACTTGAAATGTAAACACGAATATGCAAGTTCATATTATTATCTTCAAGAATTAAAGTGATAACTTGAAATATAAATATGATTATGCAAAGCTTGAAATATGAATATAATATGCAAGAACTTGAAACATAAATATGGATGCTAGTTCATTTTTATATCTTGTTAAGCTTAAAACTCAAAACTTAGTAATTCCTTTATTAATCTTTTAACATCAAGAATTAAACCTTGGGCTTTAAAGGTCATTTAAATGATGGATTCACAACCACCACCATGATTCCTCATCATCAAGCCATGGTCATTATCAAATCATAAAAACTGAAAATATAAAGGAAGAACAAAAGAAAGAACATGGAATAAAATCCATACCAAGTTGTTTCTTATTATCAAAAGGTAATGCTTGATCTTTAGAGAAGTTAGAAGAAGAAAATATGTCCTGGATGTGTCCTTACAATTCGGCCAAGATTAAAATAAATGGAGGAGGATTTTTCTTATGTTTTTGTGTTTGATAATGGAAAGGTTATGTGTTTAGAAGTTGATTTATGGTTGGAATGTGTATGCTTGAGGTTTAGAACTTGATTAGAGGTTGGGAATGGAGTCTCTTGAGTATGAATGAGGAAGAAGAAGAAAGCTTGAAGTATTGAGAGAATTAGAGAACTTTGAGCAAACTTTGAGTAAGAAAACTATCAAGTAAGAAAATGCTAAGGCCAGGAATGTTTGTGTGTGCATTTAGACAATGGAAGAGCTCATATTTATAGGCCAAGGAGGGCTGTATGGCAGCTATCTTGTGGCTGGAAAAATGGAGTTTTTAGTTCATTTTTCAATTAAAGAAAACATGGAAAAAGGAATGATTTTATTCTTGTAATAATTTGGTTCATGCATAATTGATGAAAACACTAAAATATGATGCTAATGGGAGACATTGTTGCTAATCACATTATGGGTAAAATAGGTGGGTTTTCTTTTGAATAAACATAGCCAAAAATAATGCAAAAGAAAGTTAAAGGTATGGTGTTATGGTTGGATATGTTTCTTTGTTGGAAAAACAATTAAAATATGGTGAAAAGAAGACAAGTTGGCCACTAGTTTCTGATTCCTTTAGGATCAGATTGGTGATGTTTTACAAGTGGTAAATCATGTATTAGATGTGTATTTTCTTAGGTAAAAGATTAGGAATTGATAGATTAGTGAAAATAGTAAAAGGTTAAGTGTTTAGGACAAATCAAGACAAGGTAAAAAGAGAAATCATACACTAGTAAATGAAGTTAATTTCAAATGGGTAAAAAAATCAATTTGTAACATAGGTTCTAAACTTAGGATAAGAAAATGTAAATGTACAAAATTTTACCTAAACCGAAATCTTAACTTTGATCTCAATTATCACTAATTTTATGAGCTTTCATAATTAAGAAAAGGTAATTTAATTTTACCTTAGGTAATTTTAGACTCTAATTACCTCAGTAATTATTTTTTAACCTTAGGTAATTAATTTAAACTCAAGGTTGATGAATGAAATCATTTTGAGTTCAAATAGAGCTTTAAGACTACCTTAATTACAGAAGTAAATCTATTTAGCACAACTAGGGGTAAAACAGTAATTTCACATAAAAACTCCCTGTAAATACTAGACAATCTCAAATCATACTTGAAATAGTCATTTTGAACCTTTGGGTGAAAACCAAATTCAAAGATTATATAATTTCATGAAAAATTACTGCAGGGGTAAAACAGTAAGTTTACTTACGGTAAAAATTGAGAATTGAGATTTTTATCTCTAAGGCACATATAATCCCCATCAGGCATAGAATTAACCCCTTAAAGATAATTTAGATTGGTTATCCTTGATTTCTAGGTAAAAATAACCTCAGGGCCATTTTGGTCATTTTACACGTACAGAAAAATCGATGTTCACGACTTTCGCACGAATCGCTAATCAAGTCTCCCATGATGTTTCTCTAATGTTATTTTCCTTTATTGAGGATTATTTGACCTCGAATTACGTGTAAAAATTACCTAGGAGTATTTTGGTAATTTTCAGCAGTAAAAATTAGGGCGTTACAGAAATGACCTCAAGGACATTTTGGTTATTTGTACACAGGAAAAATCAAGGTATTACATATGGAGCTCGCAAGGTTACTATTCACCCTGGCCCGATTTTTTTTTTTTTAACACGTCCGTTGAACTGTCCTCGTCATTGCTAAAACTTTCAAATTTTTGAAATTATGACGAATAAAACTCAAATAAATTTTCAAATAATTTTTAGGGTGTTATAGAAGTCTTTTTGAAAAAACATCATTTCAGTCATTCTTGCTTTGAATCAATTGAATGATGCAAGGGGCATGTGTTGGACTAACAAAGTATTAGTTTTCCATGAATGGATGTTGGTCGTGGAAAAACTATCTTGGGAAAATGAAAATTCACCTATGATTGAGTATTTAGCCAATGAATGAGTGGCGATTACTAACACTCACGTGAAAGAAGCAGCCAATAAAAAGTTAGCTTTAAACGACCTCAAAATGCTAAAATCCTTGTCACGATTTTAAATAATTATTAAAGTTTGGGTTGGGCTATGGTTGTCAGAATGATTATTAATGCATATGGAAAACTTAGGACAATAGTTTCAATGTGGCAACATGTGTTTACCTAGTTGAGGAAATTACAGCCCTTAAAAAAGGCCATTTCGATATTGTTTTGACCATTTTTCTACTCTCATTATGTTAAAGTCGACTGAATACTAATTAAGGTATTTCCTAAGATTTTAGGATGCTTATTTGCCCATATCCAGTGTCCCTAAGGCTTGAAGGCTAACAACGGCTAACCTTGGCAGAATATCTATCAGCCGAGAATAGTTAGCCTTGTAAAAAGGCTAGCTTTCAGTCAAGGAAATGGGTCCCATGCTAATCCTTGGTCCTCGTGACACTTGTCCATCCATGAATCACTTCTAGACCTTGGTTGAATAGGGCATGTGCTTCAAAATAAGAACAAATGAGCCTTGACCAAGTTTGCAATCACTTTCATGAAAATAGGACCAGTTAAGGAAAGTGGTTGCTGATTCGAATAAGGGGAAAGTTGAGTGGATAATGGTTTTAGGATGTTACAAAAGAACATAGGAATACTCCCTACAAAATAGGACACATGGCAAAACATTGGCTATTCTGCAGACCAGAATTAGCTAAGGTTGGTTGCCAGAATTAGCCAATACTATCCTGTTTAGTGCTATGAGTTAAGTCCACGTTTAGATATCATATTAATGTAGTTAGCAATTGCATAAATGCTTTGTTTTGTCTATAAATTGTCATGTACTCAATTGGATCAAGACATTACAAAACGTAATGAATCAATGACAATTTCATTTCCATTTATCTTTAATTTCTTGCATTTTACTTTTCTATAATTAATCTTTCCAACCTTTTACAGCCTTTTACAATTAGATTTCTTAGGAAATCTCTTCATATCACAGTCAAACGCTTTTCGAAGTAATTTGGGAATCCATAGCGGAGAAATAGAATCTCTTTCTTTGTAAAATCATCAAAAGTTTCATGGAAAATAATATTTTAAATTATATTTAGTAATTACCATAATCAATATTAAATATATGATATGGCTAATTTTAATTTTCAATTTTTAAATGACATCGATAGATTATTCCTTGAGTGTTTAAACATGTTGCTAAGCACAAAAAATTAATGTTCCTTTCATCCTTTAACACACACAAATAAGAGATAACTTTGTGATTTTTTAAGTTTAAAATTGAGCAATTAAATGAAAAAATAATAATAAACTCAATAAAAAATAAAATATTTAAATTTATTAATTATGAAATAAATAAATTGAGCATAGTTATATTTAAGATAAGAAAAAGATAAAACAAATTAGAGAAATTAATGCATAAATTTTTTTTTTGCATCGTAAAAGTATAGTTTAGCATAATACATTAAATTCATAATACTGCAAACAAATTTTTATCAAAACTTGGTTAATTAAATGTGAATATTTATGGTACAAGATAGCAGTAAATTTAGCTTACTTATATGTAAAATATATAACTTTATTATATTTTCCTCTTTTGCTTGTTTTAAAAAAATGGATAATTTAGTTGTAAATTGAAATTGAATTTAATCTATCCCAAAAAAAAATTTAAAAAAAGAGTTCTCAAAATATTACAATATATATATATATATAGATGTGTTTATCTCTTACCTTGCTTGCATCAAAGTGTAATAGGAACATTTTTTTTTTGTCCAAAATATTAAAGTACTCAAAGAGTAATATGTTGATTTTATTTTCAGATTTGCATATTAAAAATAGATAATTTCTGTGTAATATTAATTAGTGCAATTGTTAACTATAATTTAAAATACTAGAGTAATATATAATAGACAAAAATCAAACACAACATTTAACTCAGAACATTTTAAGAATGTTAAGTTCAGAAGTATTAAAAGGGAAGCAGCAATAGCAAAAAAGGAGTGGCAATAGCCACTTTCGAGAAATAAAACAAAATTCAAATCCTTGTTGCAATAAATTTAATCATAATATACAAAAAAAAATTAATTTAACTGTTGCGACAAGAGGACGAAAAAGAATCAAACCAATCAGATCCATGGTTTTAAACGATTCAATAGAGTCGTCATCATTATTTCTTTTTACTTGGAAAGCAACTCATTCTTGTTTTTGCAAATAGAAATGCCCTTGAAAACTATATTTGAGTTCAAGAATCGATTATACATAGAAAATGATAGAAACTATATTTAGTTTTTTTTTGTGCAACCCACCTAATACAACATCCATATTAAAATGGTTACCTTAATTGATAGTAATAATTGTTAATAATCTTTCAAAATATTTGTTTTACCATTTTACTAGTGCTAATAAAAAAGAGAAGAAATCAAACAAATATCCAAAATAGTAAGTTAACAAGTCCTTACTACTAAGTTAAACACCATTATTTGGAAGAAAAAAAAAGATATTCAATGATTCAATGGTTGGCCTAAATAAAGTAAAATCTATCAAATCAATGAGATAAAATAATGAAAAAATTTTAAAAAAACTTTATTAGAGTAAATAAATATTTCCAAGTGGAACAAAAAAGTTGTGAAATTTTCATTTTGGCTTTGGTAGGGAATACATGCTCTTACATATTTGTTGCTATAATAAAAAAATCAAACCATATAATTCTCTAGAAAATAATGATGGATTAATTGATTTTAATATAAAAAAGAAATTCTTAGAATATCAAAATGTCATAGCTTAGATATAGCTTAGATATTCTACTATATAGAATTAACAAGCTTTTATAGTTTAGTTACCTCTACCTTAAAAGAAATTGTTTCTTTTTTTTGGGTTAGGAAAAAATAAACAGTTTCAAATATCTCTTTTTAAAACATTCTCAAAAAGCAAACTCAATATTTTGAGTAGGCGGACAAAGAAACAAAAATGACTAAAGTGATAACATATACGAACAAGCATGCACACATTTTTAAGTGTACTGACCCAAGAGTTTATTTGATGCATGTATTGACCCAATAACAAACACATATGAGATAGGCCGAACATCATTAGCCCATAAAAAAAGAAACAAAACTACATAACGTCCGACGGCAATAAGATTTAACTATTCTGTAAGTTGGTATAGCTTTATTTTAATTTTTAATTAGATCTTTATAATTTAAAATTTTTTAATTAGGTCTCAATAGAATATTTATGAAATATTTTATTTCTATAAAAGGGTGAAGAAGGAGATAGAAATAGAGGATTTATGAAATATTCTCTTTTTTATAATGACAAGAACTTAATTGAAAAATCTTATATATTATAGGGATTTAGTTAAAAGATTTTAAATTATGAGGACCTAGTTTATAATTGAGTAAAATTATAAAAGCTTATATAATAATTAAACTGAATAATAATAATAAAATCAAGTGAAATGTAAAAAAGAACAAAACATAGGCTAACTGTAAAAAAGATATTGTCAAAGAAATAATAAAATTAAAAATTAAAATTAAAAACTCGATTTTATAATTTTCATTGTTTTCTCACAAAATATAGAAAAATAACAAACCAAATAAAAATTGAAACATACCTACAGGTTTTTGAATTGGGAATTTTTGTGTTTGACGATGCAACCACAAACAAGGGAAGAAGAGCAAGCTTGATGGACGCAACTATGAGAAGCAAGCACAACGGACGTGGCGGTGCGAGTATGACGACGTGGGCACCCTGCAGGTCACGCCGACTATGCATGGGCGGTGAAGAAAGAGGGCGCAACCACAACGGACAATGTGAACGTAGAAGGAGGAGCATTGGTACGGCAGTGGAGCATGGTACGCAAGCTCCTCTGGCGGTGCCCTGAAGGCTGACACGGTGGCGGTCCATGTGCAGGTTGAGCTTGCGGATAACAGTAGTGGCAACACTTTTAGCAATGTGGCTACCGTGATTAAAGAGATGCAGGTGAGGGGGTTCATGGTGGTGTGCATGTGGTTGTGCTTTGTAGTTGCTGTTGTTTGTTCCTCTTCTTTTTATGGAAAAGAATAATGTTATATACAATAGATGGGAACTCGTACCGTATAGCAATGCCCTTATTTTATTTATTTATTCAATCTGATTGTGAGGCTTTGGCTTGATACTACATTTTGTTTTTCTATATGACTCAGGTTGCGTTGGCTAAAAGGGTAGAGATTTGTGTTATGATAGACAAGTTGGAGCCATGGTTACTGAATCCTCTTTTCATTTCCTTTTCTTAAAGGTAAAATTAATTAATCCGTCCTCTAACTTATTTTTTATTTTTATAATTTTCCTTTAATTAATTTATGTTTCAAATTTGGCATCTAACTTTTTAAAAATCAAATATGTTTATCCTCTTTATAAATAATATTAATTATATTAACTAAAAAATTTATCTAGTACACAAGTTGACCAAAAATATTATGTGTGACATTTTCAATGACATGTTTTATTTTCAAATCTACCATTTAATATAACAAATTATATTTGTGAAGAAGATAAATGTGTTCAATTTTTTTAATTTATTTATTAACTACAAATTGGGCTTTGATTCGATGGGTCTTGTTCAGTTAGTTCACTGATACCTGAATGCTTGCTTTCAAGCATGGCTTACTTTTAGCCCACGACCATATCGGCAAGGCTTCCCTTTAGTTTTCTGTTGAGTAGTTATTTGGGCTAGATCTGCAAGAGCAAACAAATGTCGAAAATTAACATTTGGGCCAAGTTCCTTTTTCCTTTTTAGTACACCATGAATTTGAAAAAAAAAATTGGGGGGAGGGGGGGGGGGGGCGGGTGAGATTACATTTTTTATATTTTGTTCTTCTTTCATAAAAAGAAAAAACTTAATCAACAATTTTCATTTTAAAAGTAGAGTTAATTGAGCAGCGATGACTTATTAATTTTGTGTCTTACAATATCTGAGTTGTGATAGTTTGACATTCCAAGAATTTCTTTTTCCAATTAACGTAACCAACCCACAATTACTTCTTAAAGAACAATGTGACTTTAAGTTTCATATTGCACCGGAGATATATCGGAGCAACCATCCCCTATCAAGCCAAAAATTAAATTTTCATAACATTTTTGTCATTTGTTTCATTTAGAAAAGAATAATAATCAAGTTTTTCCTCTTTCTTTTTTCAACCGATATAAATGGTTCAACCTCTTTTTGTAGTAGTAATAATAATAATAACAATGTTAATTAAGCTGCGACAATTTGTTAACTCTATATTTTTTGGACACTTGAGTTGAATTCTAGGGAAAATTTACACGTATTGAATTCTCCTTCATGAGAATTTTATACGTAATTATTTCTTTAAAAAAATCTAAATATCTAATCAACTTATTATAATATCTGTGAAATCCTTTTATTATATCATAATATTATCATAATTAGTAAATCAAAATAAAAATAATTACAATTAGATAAATCTTAAAAATAATATCACATTATTTTCCTATGATTGATGATTGATTTGGCATATATTATTTTCCTTTGTCATTATATATATCTGTGTATTGTATCTGATTAGAATTCGCATTCCTCTTTTATTTCAATTTATTATTGCAATTACGAGCTCAATTCATTATGTTATGGTGATTTTCTTTTTCACAATCCTTATATTTAAGAATTTTTACTTATATTTTTCTGCCTATTGCATTCTTACGTTCTATAATAATCATTTTGTATTTTGTAATTTAATATATGATATCTTTATGTAAATCATCAGTGGGGTTAAAAATATTATTGATTGTTTCATATATTGTTGGACCCAAATCTTGATGATAATGAGTCATGTCTTCCAGTTTTATTTTGTTTTATTATATTTTATCGTATTATCTCATTTTTTCTCATTTGATGACAATATTATAATTAAGCAATATCTAAGGGAAGGAAAGAACTTTTGCATAGAATTCTTCATACCAATAAATGTAATTCTATTGTTTTATAATAGTTTTATTTATTAGGAAAGTCTTTTGAAACATTGTATCTTTAACCCTTTAGATTTATGTGTTTTTGTTGTTTCTAACATAAATAATTCGTATTGACATTATCATAGTCTTTCTATATGATAAAAACAATAAAAGAATTGTAATTATTTTCTCAATAATATGATGTTATGAATTACATTTATATTATCTTGAAGTTTATAAATTTTTCATTCATCAATATTCCAAAAAAGGATGATTAGTAAAATTTAATCGAAATTCAAAATGATTTACAATAATCACTTAAACAAAAATTGAAGAATAATACATATAATTTTTAAGTAACTTCAGCCAAAACATACATAGATATTAATATATTGTGGAATATATATTATTTTAGAATATATGACTTGAAAATTTAATATATGATCTTTTTAATTTAATTCTTGAACGCTTCTTATGCTTGGTTTTCAATAATTACCAAATATTTAAAGAAAAAATATGATGGATAAACGTAATTCTTTTTTGACTAACTTTGAGCAAAACATACAATTGATATTAATCTAATTTTGAATATGTGGTAAAAATATGAAAGATAAATGTAATTCTTCTTTGAATAACTAAGAGCAAAGCAAACGAGATACAATGAATATTAATCTAATTTAAAATATATAGTTTTTTAGAATGTAGAGATATAAATAAAAATTTAAGAATATATGACTTGAAAATTAATATATGATTTTTTCACTTTAAGTCTTAAATGGTTCTCTTTCATTATTTTCAATAATTACTACATTAACTATTAAATAATATTTTAAATATTTTTCTCTCATACTTTCTATTTTATCATCCAATTTTTTTTTTAACAGAGATCATTTAGATTTTATTTTCAAAATTGTATGTATTTATTCATGTGATTTTATATATATATATATATATATATATATGTTTCTTTAAGTAAAAGAATATCTATATATGCTCAGTTACATATTATCTTATACCTGAAATCTAAAGTTTGATTTTTAATATATATAATTTTATTCATAAAAATAAAATGTGATTAAAAAAAATAATATATATATATAACACAAATTCTTCAATGATTCTGTCTCTTTATTCCAATAATTTATTCACTATTAAATGATATTTAAAATTTTCTCTTTCATACTTTATATGCTGCCGTCTACGTTTTTTTTTTTTTTTATGGGTATCACCAAATTTTGTTTGTTATTTGAAAAAACTATTTTTTTTTCGGTTTAACTCTTATGCTTCTCTCTCTTAATTTCTAATAATTATCATATTAACTATTAAATGATTTCTCTATTATAATTTTTATGTTATCTTCTAGATATTTTATGAGGATAATTAATATTTTATTCAATTCAATATTCTACATATATATTTGTTTCTTATAATAGAAGAATTTCTATATATATAGTCACTTACATTCAATCTAATATTTGTGACGTGCCCCATGAAAAGAATTGGGAAGCAAATGACAACATGCGCAATGATTAAGTCTTTTCCTCATCAACAGATTTTCGGGGAAAGGAATTAATGCAGCGAATTGTTTTAATCAACCTAATTACCGACAGATAATCCCTTAGTAATTAGGTAACTATAAAGACACATGTCAAAGTCATGTGATGATGAAACATTTCAAGCGTAAACGTTCTTAAATTCAAAAGTCAAGGAAAAATTCACCGTAATATTTTGATAAAATAAAAAATTTAATACTATCAAGGGATTTTTCCTAAATTTTTTTTTCATATTTTAAATTTAATTTCCTATTAATATAAAATAAGAAAATTTTCCAAGGGATTTCCCCCTATATTTTTTGCATTTACTAAAAATTAAAAGATATATTTTATTTACTACAAGGATTTCCCTTGATAATTTCACTCATTCTTTTAATTCTTTTAACATGTTACCAAGGGATATCCCCTCATCATCTGTCAAGTGTACTAGTGTCATATGATGCCAAATTTATCGACAAAATATTCCTCAGTAATTCTCGCGCGAATATATATTTGCGACATATGGTGCCCAATCATACCGACAAAATATCCCTCAACAATCACATTTCCCTTTTTCTCTCATCTCCTCGGTAAATCCGCTGGAATTCCGCATGTTTAGATTAACATATTTTTGTATAGCTTGTATCTTTTACCTAATTAATGTTTTTTACTTATGTGCTCTCTCTACCTTGGGGCGAATGCGATAATCCTTATAATTTTTGTGTTTCTGGCCATGAAAGAAAAGCCTACTGTACTTTAAAAGATTTTTGCATTGTGACAATAATTTTTAACCTTAATAATTTTTTCTCTTTTTTCTCTTTATAAGAGACCTCAATTTTCAACAAGATCTTCCTTTTTGTTTTGAGATATAATATGTTTTTGAAAATATATATAAATAGTGACTGTTACATTACAAACGCATAGGAAAATTAACTATGTCAATCCCTGTCACCAAAAACATAAAAAACTATGCCAATCCCACCTAACTAAGCGCATGCACGTACACACTCATTTTTAGTGAACACTTACGAAAATTAACCAAGTCAGCCCCACCCAACGAAACTGATACATAATCTAAATATTGTGAAGCAAATGTTAATATCAGGTAACAAGGAAGTTGCAACCATTTATTCAACCCAAGATTACGTAGGAAACAAAGTACAAAATTCGAAATCAAACAAACAAACAATATAGTATATGATAACATACTAAAAGACAAGTTTGCGTATGAATAGTTTGTTGACAATAATGATTCTCAAAGAGTAATATTGTTTGGATTTATCACAGCATACGTGATATCATATTTATTATTGAATGAAATATGAATCCCATATAATTTGGGTCTCACATCTATTCAATAATAGATATGAGTGTGTTCGTACCATATCCCATAAATTATGAGTAAAAATAACATTTATCATCTCCAATACCACAACTTATAAATTCTATGCGCCATTGATTGAAGTCGTCCCGTTTCTTGTTGAAGTTGCTGATGACCCATTACAGCTTTTGATGCGTTTCGCACCCCAAACAACAAATATCATTGAGAGGAGAAAAACCACTGCGAACAACGCAGTCCATGCTATAAAAACTTTCCCGAAATAACCGTCAGAAATAGAACCAAGATATGGGGTGACCATCATCGCGCTAAACAAGTAGGTTAGAGCGAGGCTTGTGATAGTGATCCACATGCTAAATAGTAAGAGCCATGTGATGAATACATTATTCAGAGAGAGTCCACTCACAAGTAAAAGACAAACACTTAGTGATGTACCAAAACAAATGGAATTGCACACCAAGAATGCTTTATAGAAACTTGGGTACTGACTATATAAAATAGCTTGCCCCGGGCACGGAACCGTTATATTACTTGGAAGTGTTGCATTATTTGAAAGCGTTGCATCATTTGAAAGCGTTGCATTATTTGAACCGCAGTTGGCGAGAACTTCTTTGAAATCTTTGAAATCTACCTGCATCACACCACCTGGTGGGTTAAGAGCAGATTGAAAGGTGATAGTTGCGATTATGGAAACCGTCAAACTCAGGCTCGCTCTCACATTCTTCAACCATTTGTCCTTGTCCTGCCTTCTTTTTGGTGTTGTTGTGGATGGTGAGTGAGGATGACTCATATTTCCTCTCAACCTATAAAGAAGCAAGTGAGAAGGAACTAATTAATCTCCACAAATTCTAATATAATAACTAATTTAAATCATTTTCTGTAATTTCAGAAGTTAAATTGATATTTTTCTTAATTTTGAGGAATAAAACGAATGACACATAATTTCATATGCGTAAATAAACCTTTACTCAAGTATAACAGCTAATTGCAAGATGCTATTTGCATATGCTTTGCGGAAGCAATGACTAGAGGTGTGAGATTTTGAAGCCAAATAAGGCCCTTATATAAAGGACTAGTACTGTAGTATATTGGAAATAACTTGGAAAGCTGATAAATATTATATTATACTTGCGACTAGTCTTTTTTTTTTGGGTTACTTGCCACTAGTTTCTAATATTATATTATACTTGCCACTTGTTTCTATGGTTTCTAGCACGTCTTGTGCTTTTTATATGGAATAGTGCAGCAATGAGATGATTAAATGAGTGAACGACGTAGCACTTTTTCATAGAGCATAGAAGCTTACTTGGAGAGTAGATACTCGTTGAATGAGTCAAAGTCAAGTGATGGCTTTTACCATTGAATCTAATTGGAATGAAATGAGTTGATATTTATTTTACTCTTAGATTTTATATTGTAAGTCATTTTATTTCATAATTTTTAAAATAAATTAAATTAGTCATTGATATTATAAAATGTCAGTCAAGTTGATCCTTCATTTCATTTTTATTTAATATTTTATTAATTAAATAATATTTTATAATATTAAGTGATATCTTGATATGTTATGTGTTATTTAAAGTATAATGAAGTTTAAAATGATTCATTTTTATCTAAAATTATATAAAATGAATCATTTTTTAAAAAGAAGATTTAAATAAATTATTTTATTTAATTTTAGACATTAAAATAAGTTATTATAAAATATGTGGAAGCTAGTATGACATAACTTTATACATCATCAATTATTTAATATAATGTTAAATAAAAGTAATTTAAAAGAATAATATAACTCACATTATGATTAATTTAACCCATTTTAATATTCAGAATTATCACCGATGTGCATCTCACCGTGAAGCATGGCGTCAGCATTGACACTATTGACCACCCTAGCTGCACCTTTGTCAATCTAGGAATTACTAGGAAAAATGGTTGCTACTATTTGGTTGTTGTCATTTTGTTTTATTTTTATTTTTTCAATTTAGGGAAATTTTGATTATTGTTTGAAGCTTTCCATTGACCCCTCCTCCTCGCCGCCAGCGACCTTCATGGCCGCACTGCCCTCCTCAACCTTTGCCGCCACTGTTGCATAATTTGCTCTTTGTTGACCATTGTTTTGTACTCTTTGTACTCCCTCTCGTTAGTGGCTGTTTTTTTCCTTTGGTTACACCTCGTTAGTGGGTGTTGAGTTGCCATAAAGTATATTGAAAAAAAAAAAAAAAGCACAAGGCTAGAAAGCATCTTCTGGGAAAGCATAGCTGATATTAACGTTTTTTTTTTGTTTTTATTGTCAAATTCCACCGATGTCATTATGTAGGACCTACGAATTAATGAATACATCAACTAGCGTTTCGTCATCAAGCTTCTATATTTTATTATAATTTTCTAATGAAACTTGTTTTGTGGCTGTTCTAGCTATCTATATCTAAGCACTTCTTACATTTGAAACCAATATGAATCGAGTTGCAATTTGAAAGATATATCACGTCTCTTTTCTATTCAGATTTAGATATTTATATTTGTAAGACCATTAAAATATAAAAGTCCATAAAAAAAATACCTACAAAGAAGATAACAAAAACGATCATACAAGGGACGATGAAAAAACCTACATACAAAGGGGATTAAAAAAAACACAAAATGTAAAACATCAAACCCTAAGTGATGAAAACAAAAAGAAAAAAAATAGGATTGATACTAAAATTAATCATAAAAAGTCCTCAACAATACCCATACAAAAAAGGACAAATGAAGAGAAGGATTAGAGGACAACTACAATTCCCACAATTATATTTGCAATGTCTAGTAAACAGATATTTGGTTATACTTTATTATATTTGAATTTTAATATATATATATATACCCGCAAAAATAGAGTAAATACCGATGACAGTGATGTTTTTCTAAAGTTGGATAGTGAGATTTTATGGCATTTAATTTAAGAGTAAATTATATTTAATTCCACAATTCTGTCATTTTAATATTTATAGTTTTCAAAGATTACATTTATATATTTAAAGTAATTTCACAACAAATACATTAATATCTGTAACAGAAAAATCGTATTTTCTATTAGACCTTAAAATATCGATTTTTAACATATTAATCTCTACAAAAATTTGATTTTACCATATTAATTTGTAGTCTTTGAAACAAACAATAAATTTTAATATATTCATTTTTTAAGGACTAATATGTGTGTGTATAATTTACTTATTAGTAATTAATATATTTAAGATGAATGTTTTTAGAAACCAAATGTATCAATTTAATCCTTTAAGAATAAAAATTTTAAAATAATTTTTTTAATAATTAAACTACAACTTTACTCTAAAAAAGAGGAGGGGAAGAATATGACCAAATAACAGAAAATTATAAAATTATACTTGAGAAAGAGATAAGAACGGAGCGAAGGGTAGAGGATGGCTCCTGGAGAAAGAGGACAAATTAAAATGACTGGATCAATAACCACTTGATGGATAAGCGCTTGTCTAGTAAACAGATATTTGGTTATACTTTATTATATTTGAATTTTAATATATATATAAGCCCATATATTGTTTAATATACCCTATTTACTCCATTTACTCTATTTTTGCGGGTATATATATATATATAAACAATATTTCTTTATCTATTGATTTTTAAATTATCTAAAATTGTTTAAACACTCAAATAAATTATAAATACCTATTTTACAAACAATAAATTTTAAAAAATAGCTATTTGTTCAAAAGTATTTTAAACAATCCTAACTATAAACTATTTTTAAGCCAAAATAGAATATTAGAAACGCACGTAAGCTTGGGCTTAGATTTTGGTGGACGCCCTAATAAGCAACTGCGTTAGCATGTTTGAATTAGCGTTGGGAACTCCAAACGTCAGTTTTCAGTGTTAATATTGATTTGTCTAAATTTTATTCTTGTTTCGTTTTATCTTTGGAAAAGTTTTCGGTTCAAACCAAGGTTTTGGCTACAAGCAAAACCATCCTTCTTTTCCATTTCCAAAAATTCAGGTTTTTTATTTTTAATATGATATTTTTATTTAACAATTTATCATACATGACTATGAAGAAATTTATAGGAATATGATATTTTATTGATCCTGTCATTGGCAAGATTTGATTTAAACAATAACTTTATTATTCAAATATTGCCAATGATGAAGTTTGATTTAAAAATAATATTTTATTATTAATATATTACTATTGACATGATTTGATTTAAAAAATTATATTTTATCTTTCAAACTATGTCATTGGTGAGATTTACCTATTAAAATATTATATTATTGTAAATAATTATAAAAACCCATAGTATGATAAATTCTAGGTACAAATCCCATATTAAAAAAATAAGCCCCAAAATCACATTCACTACAAAATTTAATTTTTTATATCTCTCATCATTCTTATTTTACTCTTTGCATCTATTTAAAAAACATTTGTTGGTTTGCATTTCTATCTTCCATACTCCCCTTTTTGAAAAATATAGGGTGAATAGTAAAGACTATCATTGATGTTTACTCAAATGATACTTGACTGAAGTTATTGCTACCTCCTCAAATTATTAGAATTAAAATAATAAAATTAATTTTAAGTATTGAATGCACCAAAAACGTAGTTAGGATACAACTTAGGTCATCTTTCAAGGAGGTTATGTCACTTAGATGGAAATTGGGATTTTTGAGAATTAAATTGAAATAATTAAAAATAATTGGGAATAATCAAGAATTAAAGATACTAGTATAAGGTATTCCTAGGATTGTAATTAATTATCACAGACCAAATATTAAACACATTAATGGCTATTAGTAAGCAATTATTAGCAATTATATTAGTGATCAATCACCCTTTAGAATTTGATCAATATAAATAACTAGCAAACGAGATCCCAATTTCCTAGAAATTACATTGACTTAATACACTGATTGATATAGTCTAACCATTAATGGAAAAGTTAATTCTAATGTTCTCCCCTTAAACATAAACCAATTGATCAATCAATTTATACCTAAAGGGCTTCCTTAAACAATAATCACAAATTTAGTTATTCTAATAAAAATTGTAACAATTGCAACAATAATTATAAGAAACTTCAAAACATTAAGATAACTAATGCATCTCATAGAAAAAATGGCCTAAAATATCATCCTCATCCATACGAAAATCTTTACACTAGTAAGGAAAATTACTTCGCTATCTCTGGAGGATTATCTTAGTGAAATAAAAAGAGCACCTGAAGAGAATAACAATGATCCTTCCCAAAATCTCTAAGAATAAAGCAAATTCATTAATGGAACCCCTAAAGATAGAATAATAGAGAAAAAGGAGACATAGAGAGAGAGTGGTTGCCAAGGGCTGAAAAATAACTAATCAAAAAGTAGGTTAAAAATTTGTGTTAATCCTATTTATATTGTATGCAAAAATAAGCCAAGCGGGGCACAAAATTAGGGCCAAAATTTGATTGTTGTGCATTGTCGCATGAGCGCTGTGGGGGTTAATCAGCATTGCAGGTCTCACCTATGAGTTACTCTCTTTAAATTCATTTTTTCAAGCGCTATTGAGCATTGCAACTTTGGGCGGAATGGACATCTTTCTTCATTTGGTCATTTTAGCCCCTAAAATTTCCAAATTTGTCATTGGCAGTAGAAATAGCAATTGTAGCCCTTTGATTAAACTTTTCAATGCCACAAAAATCACCTCAATTGCATATCAGTAACTCTAGATATTGACAACATACGAACTGAAGGTCAGGTTGGATAATATCAGAACATCAACAACCTTTAATCTTGCAACTTGATTTTCACCAAGATGCTCTTAAAACTAGGTTTTGACCTAAACACGAAAGTTTTAGAGGACTTCTTGAGCTTTTCAAAACATCTTTATTTGTCTTAATTCGATCCCTGTAGAGATAGATACATATTTTTCATTACAATACTTTATATAAATGTGCTCAAATGAGCTTAAGAACTCTTTTATTAAGCTCCTAAATTTGATCACTTGTACAAGTTTATACACCAACATGCAAAGTCCCTATAATACAATTACATTCACAAGGAGGATTAAAAACATAGAAAGCTCTAAAACATATTTATTCATCAAAATGGTACAAATAATCATGATTATACTCAATGATACCCAATAAGGACTAAATACAAATCAACCAATTGTCAACTAATTAAGCACATAAATAATGCAATATGCCTAGAGTTATATAGGAAAAGAAGTGCATGAATACAACTCATGAACACTCCACCCCATTCTTCTCCAAAATTGGTACCCCATCCCATTCTTCAAAAAAAAAAAAAAAATAGAGAGCAAATAAATAAAATAGAAAAAACTAGGGAGAGAGAATAAATTTTCTAAATGTAACTTCAATTCGACAAGTTTTTTAGTTCTTAAAATTCAAGTCTTAATTTTTATAGCCTTAAATCCATACATAGCTTAAAACAAAATTAAACTATTCATTTATTTGGGTTACTGCATAAGATTATTGTGGGAATATTTTTTGAGAAAAGAGTAAAAAGCTAAGTTGACCCCTGATTAAAATAACACATATAATTGGTCCCTCAAGGAGAAAACATACATTTATGATCCTTCGTAATTAAAAATGTGGGACCAATTAATTATTCTTTAGCATTTTAGTGTATTTATTTATTCTATTTATATTTTTATTAGAGAAAAATTTGAATGACTTTATAAATAATTAGGGGTCACTTTTGTAGGTAGAAAAATACACGAGAATATGGGCTTGAATTGTGCTTCGCCTTTCTTTCTTTTTCTTTTTCTAAAAAATCTTAAATAAAAACTATCAAGTATAAAACTTGAAGTGCAACAAAAACAGCGTTAGCAAAGTCAAAAAGTAACTTTATGAACTATGACAAAGATAATAAACACACTTATAAGCTGATATTCAGAAATCACAACATAACAAGTACAAACACTACTAGAAAATTGGAATTTAGTGGCGATTTTTTTTTGGATTTACGGCAGTTTTAACCTGCCACAAAACATTTACTGGCGGTTCCACGAACTGCCACAGATGTTGGTGTCCTTAAACCATTCAGCGGCGGTTTGGAGCAACTGCTGGAATGACCGTCACTAAATTAGGTTTCCTGGTGGTTTTCACAGCGATTTTTTGGTGGAGATTTTTGTGTATTTAGCGGCGGTTTCATTAATATAGTGGCGATTATCAATCGCTGCAAAATACGTAGTTCCCTCCTAATTTTTTGTATTTAGTGGCAGTTCTGAACCGTCGCAAATTTCATTTACTAGTAGCTTACTACACTGCCACAAATTCTAATTACTGGCAGTTTTAAACCGTCGCAAAATAGCTTAGGGCATATTTGTTCATCCTAATTGCTGGCAATTTCAAACCGCCACAAAAAGACCCACTATTAGCCATTTTTGTTTTTCACCCTTCAATGTTTTATTTTGAAACATACAAGTCAAAACACTAATTCATATCATGTACAACACCAGTGATTAACAATCATAAACAAAAAGGAAAGTTGCATAGAAATTCATTAACTTTTAAGCAATGAACATGTATATCAAATGTCATAACATGATATTAAATAATAGTTAAACAAATTCAAATGTCTCAAAAAGTGAAAGGTAAAAAGGCATAACAAAAAAAAAAGTATCTCAAGTTAAAGATGCTATAATGTATTCATTTTCAACTTTGATTGGAATGATTATCATGGTGTTGAGCATCATGACTAGCTGACAAAGATAGTTGACACCTGGTGAAATTGGTCCACTCCCTTCATCTGGTACCTGAAATTATGAATAGAAGATAAATTGTAACAATATTTTCACTACTGTCATGTATACACAGTTGTATACATCACAAAATGCCAAAACCAGTCTAATTAATTTTAAAAGTTCTAAAATACTTACCATCAGATTAATCAAAGGAGCCAATTCAAGTGGCAAATTGGTTCCTTGCATTTGCAACATATATTTAACAGCTCCCTCAATTGCTTGTCTTCTTAATCTTTCTGCTTTAATAATTGATTCCAGATTTTGCACCTTCAATCGAGAAGCTTCTAATTCAGACTTCATCTCATTCATGTCTATTTGGAATCCATGATCAACAGGTGCATTTGAACATGTGGTTTAACCAAAGACTTGACTAGGACATGGCCTAGAACCCACACTTCAAACTCGCCCAGAGTGCTCCTTCCTTATAGCTTGAGAAAGTGAATCATTTTGTGAAAATCCCTTAGAGGAATCATTTTCACGCTCAATATTCATTATTTTTTCCTGCATACATATAAGACCTTATCTATTAAGGTACTTTGTGAAAAAATTAAGTAAGGTATGACTACTTTAATTAATACAATGCTTACACCAATGACTTGAGCATCGTCGTGAATATAAGAACCATCCTTTTTCTTGTGTAACATCACCCATAACTCCCCTCTACTAATGCTACTTCCACGTTGTTGTTCCTATATGCCATTATTTACATATAGTCAATAATTAAACAAAAAGAATTGAACAATTAATTCAAATAAAGCATTAATCACCTCTTCATATTTTCTCCTTGCTATGGTTTTTGAACCACCTGTGTGGGTGTATAATTGCTTTTTTTGATTTTCAGCATTTTTCTTGCATATGTCCTATCATTGCATAACCAAGAATACAATTACTCGCCAAAAGTACAAATGCAGGAAACAGAAACAAAAAGATCAAGGATCAAAGACAGGCATTAATTATTTTCATTTAATGTTGGCTATTGCATTAAAATGAAAAAAAAAGAGATAATAATAGTCTAAAAAATGAAAAAAACAAGAACCCTCATATAGTGTCTGAAACAAAACAAGTCTCCTGTAGGAATCCAGATTGACTTATTTCCTTCACCGAAAGAAATACTTCCTTAACTCAGCGAGGCCACAGCTTGGCTGTGTAGCGAATGCTTTAGACACAAATTTGCTGTGGGCAAACCAGAAACTAATAGTACACAGATGATAATTTTTTAACATGACAGTGATGACACAAGCTAAGGTAATATTTATTGTGGGAATGTCTACTAGTGATCTCAATCAGATTTTAACTTTATGTGATCAAGGAAACAGTATTTATAATCTGTGATGAATAAAATTATGAATCAACACCTATCATCTAGATATCTTTATAATTCTAAAAATAATTCTAATTTCCACAAACCTTGTACTACCTCTACTACCACATGCTGTCTTCTAATTACAATTATACAATAATTAAAGTACTAATAATCTCAATCAGTAATTAAATCTCCACTTTGGTAAAATAATTCACCTATAACAATTTTCAATCCAGGATGCTTGAATAAAAATAGAGAAAAATATTACATTCTTACTTCAAATTAAATCAGGAAAACAAATTCTTTTCAATCCTTGACCGGGGTGTTTAGAAAAACAACACAAGCACGTAACCACTGTAATAAGTAGCAAAATGTGCATATAAAATAGAACCAAGTGCTTCCTTCCTTCAACATCTGTGATGTTTTTGTTAACACTCAATGCACACCCTTAATAAAATTAATAAAGTCAATATTTAAACAGGATACACATACACACATACACACACACACACACAACTAGCAAATCAGCTTATGCCATTTGGCAACAATAGCTAATAAACTACTCTAAGGTTCAAACTAAGCTAAGTAGTGAATTAGAGATAGGAAACCAATCACAACCCATGCTCTCGAGAAAGAGTTCTAAATTTAATTAGATTTACATTGTAAGCACTAAATCCTTCGTGTATTGGGGGCTCTCTGTCTAGGGAATAATACACCGATCCTTCATTTGGTGCTTCGAATCCTTCATATTTCAGCTAATACATTGATTTCCCCAATTTTGAATATTTACTAGCAATATATAGACTTTTCACAAAAGAAAAAAAGACCGGCATAAGTTTACTTAGGAAACCAAAAATTAAAACTCACTCAGTAAATCTATCAATTAACAACCATAAATAGATAATCAGATGCATGCGGGTGCAACATAAACAAGAAAAATCTCAGATCCAAACAATATAATTGGACTCCCAATTGGAACAGATCTAATGAGCAAGAGCTAATTAGGATGTCACCTGGGTTTTCTCATTCAAGTGATACTTAGTGAACCATCTCCAATGGTTTTCATCAATTCTAGAGGGTCGCTTTGCAACATTTTCCTCCATGCTCAAAGTGCTATTATAGAATTCATGAAACAAGCTATATCTAGTATCTTTCCATACTTTCCCGAGACGTTTCATGATATTATTCTTGAATCGATTATCCAGTATATGAAATTTCTTCTATATACGAAATGAAAGACATTAGTATCAAGGTCATAGAGATTACAAAAGACATGGAGGAATAAATTTGTTTACCTGTATAATGCCATTATACACCGTGTCCTTATATGATTTAGGAACCTTATGCTAAGAGATGTAGCAAATGGGAAATTTATTAAAATTACTTCCCAGAACTCCTAAGAAGCCACCTAAAAGGCCACCTGCATCGCCTATGGCTTGCCCAAACTCATTGCCTGGAACTATAATCTTTCCACCATCAGGAATGGACCAAACATCTTGCACCATGTATCGTGCTTCTTTAGTTGTGTCATCCAGCCCATCTGAAACAAGTATAATTGTAACGCCCCAATTTTTACTGTAATTTTTACTGTCATTAGAAATTACTGAATTACTGTAGGTAATTATTACATAAGATTTGAGGCCGAACAATCCTCAATAAAGGAATATAACATTAGAAGAGAGGTTAGGAGCGATTTATACGAGAGTCGTAAATCCCGAATTTCTGTACGTATAAAATGACCAAAATGCCCCTGCGGCTTTTTTAACTCCGATGTGCGTGCTGACTGAGCCCGAACCTCACTAAAATGTTTTAAAATTTGTTTTTAAGCCATGATTAACCATTGGTTAAGCTCGGGTGGCCTCGGGCAGTTTTTAAGTGAAAGTACGATTTTGCTCCTGTTTTTGGGCAGTTTTGCGAATTTCGGGATTTTTGATTCGTATACCGAAACCTAAGCAATATTAGGCTTAAATTAAAGCTTATTAAATTCTAAATATTAATCTAGAGTCAAAATTATGTATTTAGATTGATTAGAACCCAAAATTGCTCAAAAACACCTAAATTGCTTACTAATTCACTTAAGCCCTTAACCGTAAATTCTTTAAATTACATGAATACCTTGCCTATGTAACGCCCCAATTTTTACTGTAATTTTTACTGTCATTAGAAATTACTCAATTACCGAATTACCATAGGTAATTATTACATAAGATTTGAGGCCGAACAATCCTCAATAAAGGAATATAACATTAGAAGAGAGGTTAGGAACGATTCATGCGAGAGTTGCAAATCCCAATTTCAGACGTATAAAATGACCAAAATGCCCCTGAAGTTATTTTACTCAGAAAATGAGGATCGTGGGCCCCACCTATTCTCAAGGGGATATTTTGAGGATAATAAGGGATTGTTTGTGTTATGTGTGTTAATAGAGCAGAAGGATCTCAATTTTGAGTTCCGACGCGCGAAATGACCAAAACGCCTCATGGTTGTTTAACTCCGATGTGCGTGCCGACTGAGCCCGAACCTCACTAAAATGTTTTAAAATGTGTTTTTAAGCCATGATTAACCATTGGTTAAGCTCGGGTGGCCTCGGGCAATTTTTAAGTGAAAGTACGATTTTGCCCTGCTTTTGGGCGCTTTGACTTCGGGATTTTTGATTCGTATAGCGAAACCTAAGCAATATTAGGCTCAAATTAAAGCTTATTAAATTCTAAATATTAATCTAGAGTCAAAATTATGTATTTAGATTGATTAGAACCCAAAATTGCTCAAAAACACCCAAATTGCTTACTAATTCACTTAAACCCTTAACCGTAAATTCTCTAAATTACATGAATACCTTGCCTACACCTAAATAATGCATGGAACACACAAATTTCACTTCTTTGGGCTGTAATGGACGAAATTATTGATGCCATTATGCAGCTGAATTATTGCCAAAAGTTGCACTAAAACAAAATGCCAAAATGTCACCATAAGAGACATAATTCCTTAATTTCATACAACTTTGTCTAAAATGATTTTTCCTCCCTTATTTCTCCTGCAAAATTCCGTCCACTACCTCATCATTTTGGCCAATTAGAAGCCTCAAAATCTTCTATAAATAGGCTTGCTTGAGTGGTCTTGGAATGCTTGGTTCATAACTAGTTTTTAGGAGCACCAAAAACTTTCTTTCTTCCTCCTCTTTGGCTGAATTCTTTCTTCAATTTTTCAAAGAGATTTTGTTTCATTTCACTTCAAGAAACCAAGTTCTCTTCCTCTTCTTCAACTCAGATTAGGTAGGGAGTAGTTTCTAAATTTATTTCTATGCTTTGAGGAGTTGTGTTTTTAGCTCAAAATGATGAAATTATGAACTTGCCTTAGCTTTTCATTTTGGTTTTCCTCTTCAATTTTTCTTTAACCAATTCAACCATATGGCCTAGGTGGAACTAAGATGATGGCTTGATGATGAGGACCTTGAGGGTGGGTTGTAAATCCATCACAAGTTAGGCCTCTAAAGCTTGAAAATTCCACTTGATGCAAAACTTTAAAGAATAATGCTTTATGATGCTAAAACAAAGATTTTTAGTTTAGAACTTGAAAGATGTATTTTTCCTTTTATGTTTTATTTCTTGTTAAGATATGTATTGGGTTGAATTTATAATTCTTTTAAAGTCTTGAAGGAGCTCTAGTAAAGAAACAAAATGAATTTGCATCCATGATTAAGTTTATGCTTTGCATAACCATGTTTACCTTCTATGTCATCACTAAATTTTCAAGAATGAATAAATGAACTTGCATTTCTCATGTTTAAATTCCAAGCTTGTATCTCATGTTTATGTTTCAAGTCATCACTTAATCTTTCAAGATAATAAAGAGGTTGCATCTCATATTTAATTTATGCTCTCACTATATTTTATAATGGCTAAAAGAATCAACGCATGGCATGTTTATTTTATGCCATCACCTAAAGATCCTAGAGCTCAAAGACTTGCCCATGTATCACAAGCAAAGAAATATGATTATTGGAGTTAAAGAATTTATTCTTTAAAAAGTCTTGAGATTGGAGCTTAAAAGATGTAATAATAATATTCTCTTCTCCTCTATCGGGTCCTGCGGACTACCGCCGCTCCGGTTTCTTAATATTCTCTTCTCCTCTATCGTCCTGTATGGACTACCGCTCCGGTTTCTTAATATTCTCTTCTCCCTCTATCGTCCTGCGGATTACCGCGCTCCAGCTTTCTTGTATCATGTTTATATTTCAAGTTCTTGCATCATGTTTAATTTTCAAGTCATCACCTTAAATCTTAAAGATAAAGAAATGGAATTGCATATCATGTTTATAATTCCAAGCTATCACCTTATAAAGATAAGATTAAAATAAGGTTGCATAGCATGTTTATAATTCTAAGATGTCACCTAAATCTCTAAAGCTCAAGACTTACTCCTTTTATCTTAAGTGAGAATTTTAATTGTGAAGATCCTCCCAAATTTGACAAAAGAACTAGTTTCTAAATGAGTTTTAAGGCTTTGCAAGGATTTTACTGGAACTAGTATTTTATATGCACTTAAAATATGATTCTATGTAATTGCATGAGGTTCATGATTCGCCAATCGATCTGAGTTTAGTATCAATGTGTGATAATGATTTGATATGATTGAAGTTGTGATAATTATGGTTTATTGTTAAGAGAATGATTCATAATTGGTTTAGCAACTAATTAGTTCTATAATTGATAATTCTATGTAAGGATTGGATGCTTATTAAGTACTTGATATCATTGAATGATTTCCTGGCTTGCATGTTATAGTTCTTTGTTGCAAATAATGAGAATGCTTGTACATGAAATGTTCTTTATTATGTAAAATTTACCTTTGTTGCTAGAAGAAAGTGTATCATTGTAAAAGTGTAATTTGGAAAGGTTCTAAGGAAAGACTTGGTATTTAAGCGTGTCCATTGTGACCCACCTCTCTTTCCTGGGAATCTCCCATATGCATGATTACAGTTGATATATATTATTCTAGCTTAAGACTATAAATGAGAAAATGTTATGATGTTTATGAATTGTATTATGATATAACATGCAAAGATTTAATGATGACTTAAACTTATAAGAAAATGATCCTTTGGAACCATCAGACTATAGGTGGTGAAAAGGTGATTTTAGCCCCCTAACCCGTTCTCTCAAAAGGGTAGAGTCGGGACTTTAGCTTATCAAAAGGGATAAGTATATGCTAGTGACGACTAGTAAAGTATGAGCTCATAACCTAAATTACTCCCAAAAGGGTGGAGTATAGGGTGGCCCAAGGAAAATAATGATGATGATAAGATTTTAAGTCATCAAAGGCACTAAAGGAATGAAATATGTGCACTGTGTCCATGTGTAGTTCATATTATATGACGTTCTTTTATGCATGTTATTTTGATAATGATGATGAGGAATATGATGTAATGATAAAGGAAATGTTCATTGTAAATATGACATGTTAAGAATAAGATGCATTATAAGACGCATGATTAAAAATTGACGAACCTCGGTTAAGTATTTGTCCGAACTTAAAATGAATCTTTGCATGCTCACTATTTTAGAATAATCCCGAGGTTCCTGGGGACTTTGATGATGACACTGTAGAAGGAGGTACCCTACTGAGAATTCTTTAGCAAGATTCTCACTCCCTTTTCTTTATTTCCGTCATTGTCTCCAGATTTAAATGGCGACATTCGTCTGCTCGTTGATACCCCTACTTGGGAATTCCACTATCGCTCGTATCATTTTGAAGGGAGGTGCGCAGTTCGTGTTTTTATTTACATAGGTCGTCCATTTGCACATCCTGTCCCTAGTTATCGATTTTCTCCTACTTCTCCCTATGGCGATGAAATGGTTTTCGAACATGCACGCCCACTTGATGAAAGGATGTTACGTTCTTATCCCGCTTCATCTGCTGTCCATGGATTTCCAGAGTATGTTCCCGAGACGAGATATTCTGAAACTGATCCTTCAGAGGACACTCCTACTCATGTATATTCTGAGAGCTCTGCTCCTACTCCCACACGAGTAAGAGAGGGTAGTGAGGAAACAGCTTGTTCAAATGAGGTTAGCGAGAAGGCCGCCCATGCGACCCTCACTGGTGCATCTCCTCTGTCCCGTCCCGAGGCACCTCATCAGTGGATCGCATTTATTCCCCCATTTCCAGGACAAAGGCCATAGAAGGTTCTTAGTAGATTTATGTGTGATCATGCACCCTAGTTTTAGGATAACCTTCCCGGCTTATGGAGTTATCTAGTTTAGGGGCATGTATTTCCTTAAGTATATTTCTTTTATGGGTTTGCATAAGATAATGATGTATGAACATAACCCACCCTTTGAGTGAGGTTATTGTATGTAAATATATGCTATAATGTGCTTATGGATGTTATATGATGGAGCCTAAGTGATATAATGTGATATATTCTTAAACGTCTTATTATACCCCGCTCACTCGTTCACGTTGTACTCGGCTCACGTTTTCAATTATGTGTTTAAAAAAAAAAATGGCTCGTAATTTCACTAAATATTTTCAAATTATGAAGAAAGAACCAAAGCAAGGAGTAAAGTCTAGTCATTAATCAGATTCAACCTAGGTGTATCTGGTTAATTACTAGGGTGTTTCATTTTGGTATCGTGAGCGATTCGATTCTCATGGAGCCTGAGGATTGGACTAGCTATGCTTCTAAAGCATAATACGTTAGTGACGTCATGTGTAGATGTTTATCATTAGGATGATCTTGAGGATTAGAAATACATGACTACTGTATGTTGAAAGTGCCATGGTAACTTGCTCACTTTGCATGGAATATTGGGCCTGATCACCTCGATTGTTCTTTGTTTTGTGTGTATAGGGACCAATGGCACGTCGACAACGGACTAGGAGCGCAGCACGTAATAATCAAGACAACGAGACAGCCGAAGCACTCCGTGACGTAGCAAGGACCATGAGAATGATGATGGAACGAATGGATCAGGATCGTCAAGCCAATATGAATCAGGGACATGAGATTCCCGAACATGCCTGCTTTGGGAGTTTCGTAAGGCAAACCCACCGGTTTTCAAGGGGACATCAATCCAAATATTGCGGATGAATGGATTCGGAATATTGAGAAGGTCTTTGCTTTGTAGTCCCATGCTCGGAGGAGCAAAAGGTCACATTCGCTACTCATATGCTTGAAGGTGATGCCGGTTTACGGTGGGCCGGGTGTTCAAAGACTCCTGGAGACGACCGACGTGGACATTGATTGGGAACTTTTCAAGGTCCATTTTTATGAAAAGTACTTTCCAGAGTCAGCTAGAAATGCCAAGGACATTGAATTCATGCAATTTGTCCAGGGAATATGAATGTGGCCCAAGACATCGCCAGATTTGAAGAACTCATTAAGTTCTCAAGAATGTACCAAGGAAATCCCGATGAGTACCGAAATGCATTAAATACGAGTCGTGGTTGAAGGCGGAACTTAATGTGGCGATTGCACATTTGGAGATTAGGGATTTCTCTACCCTAGTTAACAAATGTCGGATTATTGAAGAAGGTCAGAGAAAACTAAACACCCCAAAGTCAGATAATATTACCAAAAAGTTGACACCTCAAGGTCGTAGCTCAAGAGGCGTAATCGACTCCATTTCCTCAATCAAGACCACAAGGGACACAAAGAAATTTTCAACAAGGAAGGCCAAACAACAACAATCGCTATAATAACAACCGCTACAACAATAACCCCAAAGTAACAATCACAACAACAACAATAACAACAATAAAGGGAAAGCACCACAAAGAGGTCCAAAGAAGATTCTCCACGGCTGCGCCATCCATGGAATGTCCCAAGTGCGGCAAGAATCATGGGAGCATGCCATGTCGAGCGGAACAAACGTGTGCTATCGGTATGGAAAACCAGGTCATTACTCCCGAGAATGCACGGAAAGAAACCCGCCAACCCCAATCCCAAGCCGCAATACCAGGGAAGGGTATTTATCGTTAATCTTTGAAGAAACAACGAAGTCACGAAATCTCGTGGAAGGTAAGGGTAATATGCATGGTAAAGACTTAATTGTACTATATGATTCTGGCGCTTCTCATTCTTTTATCTCCCATTCATGTGTTAAAAGCCTTAATTTACCTATGACTGAGCTTCCTTTTGACCTTATTGTTTCTACCCGACCGGAAAACCCGTTAGGACTTGTAAATGTTGTTTAGATTGTAGTTTTATTATAGATAATAGATCCTTTGTTTTAGATCTTATTTGCTTACCCATGCGAGGTTTAGATGTGATTCTTGGCATGGATTGGCTTGAGGCCAACCGTGTCTTTGTTAAACTCATATGAGAAAACCATCACTTTTCTTCCTGCTCCTATTGAACCTAAGAAACCCATAAGTCTTTACATAATCTGTGGAAATGGATTGTGGTAAGGGTGAGAGTAAAGGTTACATTTTCTTAGCCGCTAGTGATGTAGACTTTGAGCAAAGTATCGATGAGATACCAATAGTAAGAGATTATCCCCAAGTATTTCGGATGAGATACGAGTTTCCCCAAGAGAGAGATAGAGTTTTCCATAGAATTGCTTCCGGTGCAGACCTATATCCATAGCCCCATACAGATGTCCCCATTAGAATTGACCGAGTTAAAAACTCAATTGGAAGATTTATTGGAGAAAAAGTTTGTTAGGCCTAGTGCATCACCTTGGGAGCCCTGTGTTGTTTGTAAAGAAAAAGGATGGGAGTATGAGGATGTGTGTAGATTATCGGGCAGTTGAATAAAGTAACGGTGAAAAACAAGTATCCTCTCGCCTAGGATCGATGATTTGATGGACCAACCGAAAGGTGCGGTAGTGTTTTCTAAGATAGATTTGAGGTCAGGCTACCATCAAATTAGAGTGAGAGATGAAGACATACCTAAACGGCCTTTCGCACTCGATACGGCCATTTTGAGTTTGCAAAGAATGTCCTTTGGGTTGACCAATGCTCCAGCTATTTTTATGGATTACATGAATAGGATCTTTCGGCCCTATTTAGATCAGTTTGTAGTTGTCTTTATAGATGACATTCTCATATATTCTAAGACCCATGAAGAGCATGAATGCCACCTGACCATAGTAATCAAGATCTTGAAGGAAAAGAAACTATATGCCAAGATTTCCAAGTGTGAGTTTTGGTTGGATAAGGTGCAATTTTTAGGGCATGTAGTATCTAAGAAAGGAATTGTCAGAGATCCTAGTAAGGTAGAAGCGGTAGTAAATCGGGAAAGACCAACCATCAGAATCAAGTAAGGAGCTTTTTGGGTTTAGCCGGTTATTACCGTCGATTTATCAAGGGATTTTCCTGCATTTCCCTACCTTTGACCAAGCCGACTAGGAAGAACACCCTTTTTCATGGACCCGGAGTGTGAAAAGAGCTTTCAAGAGTTAAAACACAAGCTAACCTCTACCCCTGTTTTAGTGTTACCCGACCCCAATGTGCCTTTCGAGGTGTATTGTGATGCTTCAAAAAGGGTTTAGGTTGTGTATTGATGCAAGATAGGCAAGTGGTGGCCTATGCATCAAGACAACTCAAGCCACATGAGGCAAACTACCCTACCCATGACCTTGAGTTAGCTGCCGTCGTGTTTGCTCTAAAGATTTGGAGACACCATTTATATGGAGTTAAGTTCGAGGTGTTTTCCGATCACAAGAGTTTGAAATATCTCTTTGATCAAAAAGAGCTAAACATGAGGCAAAGGCGATGGATGGAGTTCTTGAAAGATTATGATTTTGGATTGAATTACCATCCTGGTAAAGCTAATGTAGTAGCCGATGCTTTGAGTAGGAAGTCCTTACAAGTGTCCCGTTTGATGGTGAAGGAGGTTGAATTGATTGAGCAATTTAGGGACTTAAACATAGGAATGACTTTGACCACTAAGAGCATCAGAGCTTGTCATCTTAGAGTGACAAGTGAGTTCAAAGAAAGGATTGTTCAAGCTCAAGGGGACGATGCTGAGTTTCAAGAGACTTTAGAGGCGATGAAGGCGGGAAAGTTGATAGGTTTTACCCAAGGAATGGACGATTTGTGGAGGTTTAAAGGTCGAATATGTGTACTGCTAGTGGTGGCCTCCGAAAGGATATTTTGGAGGAAGCCCATAAGAGCCATTTTACCCTTCATCCTGGTGCCACCAAGATGTATCAAGATTTGAAGAAGATGTTCTGGTGGCCTGGAATGAAGAAAGATGTGTGCACATGGGTGAGTAAGTGCTTGGTGTGTCAAAAGGTGAAGATTGAACACCAAAAACCCTGCGGAATCTTTGCAACCTCTGTCGATCCTCGAGTGGAAGTGGGATAGTATCTCCATGGATTTTGTGACTGGATTACCGAGGACCCAAATGAATCATGATACCATATGGGTAATCGTGGATCGATTGACGAAGTCAGCCCACTTTTACCCTATTAAGGTGACTTATTCCTTGGATAGCTTAGCACAATTATATATTCAGGAGATAATAAGGTTACATGGGGTGCCGTCGGCGATAATCTCGGACCGGGATCCACGGTTTACGCCACGATTTTGGGAGCCTTTCAAAAGGCATTTGGTTCAAAGTCGTGTCTAAGCACGCCTATCACCCCCAAACAGACGGTCAATCTGAAAGAACTATCCAAACCTTGGAGGATATGTTAAGGGCATGTGTTTTAGATCAAAGGGAAGTTGGGATAAGTACACACATCGATTGAATTTGCATATAACAACAGCTTATCATGCAAGTATCGGTATGGCAATCGTATGAGGCCCTCTATGGACGGAAATGTCAATCTCCCTTATGTTGGTATGAACCCGAGAGCAAAGTTTACTCGGACCTAATATTGTGAGGGAAACAACAGGACAAATCAAGAAGATTAGGGATAAGATTCTTACTGCTCAAAGTCGACAGAAAAACTATGCGGACAAGCGCTAAAACCGCTAGATTTTCAAGAAGGGGACCACGTGTTCCTAAGGATCACCCCCACCACAGGCATAGGCCGAGCAATAAAAGTAAAGAAATTGAGCCCTGATTTCTTGGTCCGCTTGAAATCCTTACCAAAGTAGGACACAGTAGCTCACCGTATAGCCCTACCCCGAGTCTATCCAACCTTCATGATGTTTTCCATGTCTCTCGCTTAAGAAAGTATCAATCGACCGAGTCATGTACTAGAGCCGAACATGTACAATTAAGAGATAACCTGACATTTAACTTACTACCCACGAGAATCGTCGACCGAGGAGTTAAGCGATTAAGGAACAAGGTCTGTACCCTGGTCAAAGTAGCATGGGCGGAGGGTGAAACCGAAGAACTTACATGGGAGCTGGAATCAAATATGAAAGCACAATACCCCGAGTTGTTCTCAGGTAACGAATTTCCGAGGCGAAATTCTTTTAAGGAGGGGAGTAATGTAACGCCCCAATTTTTACTGTAATTTTTACTCTCATTAGAAATTACTCAATTACCGAATTACCATAGGTAATTATTACATAAGATTTGAGGCCGAACAATCCTCAATAAAGGAATATAACATTAGAAGAGAGGTTAGGAACGATTCATGCGAGAGTTGCAAATCCCGAATTTCTGTACGTATAAAATGACCAAAATGCCCCTGAAGTTATTTTACTCAGAAAATGAGGATCGTGGGCCCCACCTATTCTCAAGGGGATATTTTGAGGATAATAAGGGATTGTTTGTGTTATGTGTGTTAATAGAGCAGAAGGATCTCAATTTTGAGTTCGACGCCACAAATGACCAAAACGCCCCTCAATTTGTTTTAACTCAGATGTGCGTGCCGAGTGAGCCCGAACCTCACTAAAATGTTTTAAAATGTGTTTTTAAGCCATGATTAACCATTGGTTAAGCTCGGGTGGCCTCGGGCAATTTTTAAGTGAAAGTACGATTTTGCCCCTGTTTTTGGGCACTTTTTAATGTCGGGATTTTTGATTCGGATACCGAAACCTAAGCAATATTAGGCTCAAATTAAAGCTTATTAAATTCTAAATATTAATCTAGAGTCAAAATTATGTATTTAGATTGATTAGAACCCAAAATTGCTCAAAAACACCCAAATTGCTTACTAATTCACTTAAACCCTTAACCGTAAATTCTCTAAATTACATGAATACCTTGCCTACACCTAAATAATGCATGGAACACACAAATTTCACTTCTTTGGGCTGTAATGGACGAAATTATTGATGCCATTATGCAGCTGAATTATTGCCAAAAGTTGCACTAAAACAAAATGCCAAAATGTCACCATAAGAGACATAATTCCTTAATTTCATACAACTTTGTCTAAAATGATTTTTCCTCCCTTATTTCTCCTGCAAAATTCCGTCCACTACCTCATCATTTTGGCCAATTAGAAGCCTCAAAATCTTCTATAAATAGGCTTGCTTGAGTGGTCTTGGAATGCTTGGTTCATAACTAGTTTTTAGGAGCACCAAAAACTTTCTTTCTTCCTCCTCTTTGGCTGAATTCTTTCTTCAATTTTTCAAAGAGATTTTGTTTCATTTCACTTCAAGAAACCAAGTTCTCTTCCTCTTCTTCAACTCAGATTAGGTAGGGAGTAGTTTCTAAATTTATTTCTATGCTTTGAGGAGTTGTGTTTTTAGCTCAAAATGATGAAATTATGAACTTGCCTTAGCTTTTCATTTTGGTTTTCCTCTTCAATTTTTCTTTAACCAATTCAACCATATGGCCTAGGTGGAACTAAGATGATGGCTTGATGATGAGGACCTTGAGGGTGGGTTGTAAATCCATCACAAGTTAGGCCTCTAAAGCTTGAAAATTCCACTTGATGCAAAACTTTAAAGAATAATGCTTTATGATGCTAAAACAAAGATTTTTAGTTTAGAACTTGAAAGATGTATTTTTCCTTTTATGTTTTATTTCTTGTTAAGATATGTATTGGGTTGAATTTATAATTCTTTTAAAGTCTTGAAGGAGCTCTAGTAAAGAAACAAAATGAATTTGCATCCATGATTAAGTTTATGCTTTGCATAACCATGTTTACCTTCTATGTCATCACTAAATTTTCAAGAATGAATAAATGAACTTGCATTTCTCATGTTTAAATTCCAAGCTTGTATCTCATGTTTATGTTTCAAGTCATCACTTAATCTTTCAAGATAATAAAGAGGTTGCATCTCATATTTAATTTATGCTCTCACTATATTTTATAATGGCTAAAAGAATCAACGCATGGCATGTTTATTTTATGCCATCACCTAAAGATCCTAGAGCTCAAAGACTTGCCCATGTATCACAAGCAAAGAAATATGATTATTGGAGTTAAAGAATTTATTCTTTAAAAAGTCTTGAGATTGGAGCTTAAAAGATGTAATAATAATATTCTCTTCTCCCTCTATCGTCCTGCGGACTACCGCCGCTCGGTTTCTTAATATTCTCTTCTCCTCTATCGTCTGTGCGGACTACCGCCGCTCCGGTTTCTTAATATTCTCTTCTCCTCTCTATGGTCTGTGCGGATTACCACGCTCCGCTTTCTTGTATCATGTTTATATTTCAAGTTCTTGCATCATGTTTAATTTTCAAGTCATCACCTTAAATCTTAAAGATAAAGAAATGGAATTGCATATCATGTTTATAATTCCAAGCTATCACCTTATAAAGATAAGATTAAAATAAGGTTGCATAGCATGTTTATAATTCTAAGATGTCACCTAAATCTCTAAAGCTCAAGACTTACTCCTTTTATCTTAAGTGAGAATTTTAATTGTGAAGATCCTCCCAAATTTGACAAAAGAACTAGTTTCTAAATGAGTTTTAAGGCTTTGCAAGGATTTTACCGGGAACTAGTATTTTATATGCACTTAAAATATGATTCTATGTAATTCCATGAGGTTCATGATTCCGCCACTGATCTGAGTTTAGTATCAATGTGTGATAATGATTTGATATGATTGAAGTTGTGATAATTATGGTTTATTGTTAAGAGAATGATTCATAATTGGTTTAGCAACTAATTAGTTCTATAATTGATAATTCTATGTAAGGATTGGATGCTTATTAAGTACTTGATATCATTGAATGATTTCTGGCTTGCATGTTATAGTTCTTTGTTGCAAATAATGAGAATGCTTGTACATGAAATGTTCTTTATTATGTAAAATTTACCTTTGTTGCTAGAAGAAAGTGTATCATTGTAAAAGTGTAATTTGGAAAGGTTTTGGCTAAGGAAAGACTTGGTATTTAAGCGTGTCCATTGTGACCCACCTCTCTTTCCTGGGAATCTCCCATATGCATGATTACAGTTGATATATATTATTCTAGCTTAAGACTATAAATGAGAAAATGTTATGATGTTTATGAATTGTATTATGATATAACATGCAAAGATTTAATGATGACTTAAACTTATAAGAAAATGATCCTTTGGAACCATCGGACTATAGGTGGTGAAAAGGTGATTTTCCGTCCTTAACCCGTTCTCTCAAAAGGGTAGAGTCGGGACTTTAGCTTATCAAAAGGGATAAGTATATGCTAGTGACGACTAGTAAAGTATGAGCTCATAACCTAAATTACTCCCAAAAGGGTGGAGTATAGGGTGGCCCAAGGAAAATAATGATGATGATAAGATTTTAAGTCATCAAAGGCACTAAAGGAATGAAATATGTGCACAGTGTCCATGTGTAGCTAATATTATATGACGTTCTTTTATGCATGTTATTTTGATAATGATGATGAGGAATATGATGTAATGATAAAGGAAATGTTCATTGTAAATATGACATGTTAAGAATAAGATGCATTATAAGACGCATGATTAAAAATTGACGAACCTCGGTTAAGTATTTGTCCCAACTTAAAATGAATCTTTGCATGCTCACTATTTTAGAATAATCCCGAGGTTCCTGGGGACTTTGATGATGACATGTAGAAGGAGGTACCCTACCGAGAATTCTTTAGCAAGATTCTCACTCCCTTTTCTTTATTTCCGTCATTGTCTCCAGATTCAAATGGCGACATTCGTCTGTTCGTTGATACCCTACTTGGGAATTCCACTATGATCCGTGCATCGCTCGTATCATTTTGAAGGAGGTCTTGTGATTCGTGTTTTTATTTACATAGGTCGTCCATTTGCACATCCTGTCCCTAGTTATCGATTTTCTCCTACTTCTCCCTATGGCGATGAAATGGTTTTCGAACATGCACGTCCACTTGATGAAAGGATGTTACGTTCTTATCCCGCTTCATCTGCTGTCCATGGATTTCCAGTATGTTCCCGAGACGAGATATACTCAAACTGATCCTTCAGAGGGCACTCCTACTCATGTATAGTCTGAGAGCTCTGCTCATACTCCCACACGTAGAAGAGAGGGTAGTGAGGAAACAAGTTGTTCAGCCGAGGTTAGCGAGAAGGCCGTCCATGCGACTCCCACCTGGTGCATCTCGTGTGTGTCCGTCCCGAGGAGCTCATCGATGGATCGGATTTATTCCCCCATTTCCAGGACAGTGGCCATAGAAGGTTCTTAGTAGATTTATGTGTGATCATGCACCCTAGTTTTAGGATAACCTTCCCGGCTTATGGAGTTATCTAGTTTAGGGGCATGTATTTCCTTAAGTATATTTTCTTTTATGGGTTTGCATAAGATAATGATGTATGAACATAACCCACCCTTTGAGTGAGGTTATTGTATGTAAATATATGCTATAATGTGCTTATGGATGTTATATGATGGAGCCTAAGTGATATGATGTGATATATTCTTAAACGTCTTATTATACCCCGCTCACTCGTTCACGTTGTACTCGGCTCACGTTTTCAATTATGTGTTTAAAAAAAAAAAATGGCTCGTAATTTCACTAAATATTTTCAAATTATGAAGAAAGAACCAAAGCAAGGAGTAAAGTCTAGTCATTAATCAGATTCAACCTAGGTGTATCTGGTTAATTACTAGGGTGTTTCAGCCTACACCTAAATAATGCGTGGAACACACAAATTTCACTTCTTTGGGCTGTAATGGATGAAATTATTGATGCCATTATGCAGCTGAATTATTGCCAAAAGTTGCACTAAAACAAAATGCCAAAATGTCACCATAAGAGACATAATTCCTTAATTTCATACAACTTTGTCTAAAATGATTTTTCCTCCCTTATTTCTCCTGCAAAATTTCGCCAACTACCTCCTCATTTTGGCCAATTAGAAGCCTCAAAATCTTTTATAAATAGGCTTGCATGAGTGGTCTTGGAATGCTTTGTTCATAACTAGTTTTTAGGAGCACCAAAAACTTTCGTTCTTCCTCCTCTTTGGCTGAATTTTTTCTTCAATTTTTTTCAAAGAGATTTTGTTTCATTTCACTTCAAGAAATCAAGTTCTCTTCCTCTTCTTCAACTCAGATTAGGTAGGGAGTAGTTTCTAAATTTATTTCTATGCTTTGAGGAGTTGTGTTTTTAGCTCAAAATGATGAAATTATGAACTTACCTTAGCTTTTCATTTCGGTTTTCCTCTTCATTTTTCTTTAACCAATTCGGCCATATGGCCTAGGTGGAACTAAGATGATGGCTTGATGATGAGGACCTTGAGGGTGGGTTGTAAATCCATCACAAGTTAGGCCTCTAAAGCTTGAAAATTCCACTTGATGCAAAACTTTAAAGAATAATGCTTTATGATGCTAAAACAAAGATTTTTAGTTTAGAACTTGAAAGATGTATTTTCCAAGCTTGTATTTCATGTTTATGTTTCAAGTCATCACTTAATCTTTCAAGATAATAAAGAGGTTGCATCTCATATTTAATTTATGCTCTCACTTTATTTTATAATGGCTAAAAGAATCAACGCATGACATGTTTATTTTATGCCATCACCTAAAGATCATAGAGGTCAAAGGCTTGGCCATGTATCACAAGCAAAGAAATATGATTATTGGAGTTAAAGAATTTATTCTTTAAAAAGTCTTGAGATTGGAGCTTAAAAAGATGTAATAATAATTCTCTTCTCCCTTCACCGGTCCTGTGCGGACTACCGCCGCTCTGGTTTTTTAATATTCTCTTTTCCTTCTACTGGTCCTGTGCGGATTACCGCCGCTCCAGTTTCTTGCATCATGTTTATATTTCAAGTTCTTGTATCATGTTTAATTTTCAAGTCATCACCTTAAATCTTAAAGATAAAGAAATGGAATTGCATATCATGTTTATAATTCCAAGCTATCACCTTATAAAGATAAGATTAAAATAAGGTTGCATAGCAATTTTATAATTCTAAGATGTCACCTAAATCTCTAAAGCTCAAGACTTACTCCTTTTATCTTAAGTGAGAATTTTAATTGTGAAGTTCCTCCCAAGTTTGACAAAAGAACTAGTTTCTAAATGAGTTTTAAGACTTTGCAAGGATTTTATGGGGAACTAGTATTTTATATGCACTTAAAATATGATTCTATGTAATTGCATGAGGTTTATGATTCGGCCACTGATCTGAGTTAAGTATCAATGTATGATAATGATTTGATATGTTTGAAGTTGTGATAATTATGGTTTATTGTTAAGAGAATGATTCACTGCATGTTAGAGATAAAACTAGCTCCCTAGAACAACCGAAGAGCTAGAATTTACCTAGTTTTTGACCCCTTTAAGTTTAGCCAATGCCAAATCTGTTTTAGTATGTTATAATTCTGTCTAGGATTAGTTAGCCACAAAAAATTTGGTATCAATTAGACTAGGATTGATCCCGAACACTATAAATGAACTTAGCAACTAGAAAACCATAAAAACAAGATTTCTAGAACTCTAGGGAATGAAATTTATGCATTCTATCCAGAATCTTTAGCAACGATAAGAACCAGGTTTTATTATGTTTAAATAAGGGAGAATGATTCATAATTGGTTTAGTAACTAATTTCAGCATCATAGGGAAAGCTGGTAACAAGAAAGGATTTAAAACATAACTTCTAGCATACCGTAAAACCTTAGGAACAACTTACTACCTATGCTACCCCATTTGATTTAATAGTGTTCTTAAGGCCTATAAATAATCGTAAGGATGGTAATAAATCCCTTAGGTGCATAACTAATTAGTTCTATAATTGATAATTCTATGTAAGTATTGGATGCTTATTAAGTACTTGATATCATTGAATGATTTCCTGGCTTGCATGTTATAGTTCTTTGTTGCAAATAATGAGAATGCTTATGCATGAAATATTCTTTATTATGTAAAATTTACCTTTGTTGCTAGAAGAAAGTGTATCATTGTAAAAGTGTAATTTGGAAAGGTTCTGGCTAAGGAAAGACTTGATATTTAAGCGTGTCCATTGTGACCCACCTCTCTTTCCTGGGAATCTCCCAGATGCATGATTATAGTTGATATATATTATTCTAGCTTAAGACTATAAATGAGAAAATGCTATGATGTTTATGAATTGTATTGTGATATAGCATGTAAAGATTTAATGGTGACTTAAACTTATAAGAAAATGATCCTTTGGAACCATCAGACTATAGGTGGTGAAAAGGTGATTTTAGCCCCCTAACCCGTTCTCTCAAAAGGGTAGAGTCAGGACTTTAGCTTATCAAAAGGGATAAGTATATGCTAGTGACGACTAGTAAAGTATGAGCTCATAACCTAAATTACTCCCAAAAGGGTGGAGTATAGGGTGGCCTAAGGAAAATAATGATGATGATAAGATTTTAAGTCACCTAAGGCACTAAAGAAATGAAATATGTGCACTGTGTCCATGTGTAGCTAATATTATATGACGTTCTTTTATGCATGTTATTTTGATAATGATGATGAGGAATATGATGTAATGATAAAGGAAAAGTTCATTGTAAATATGACATGTTAAGATTATGATGCATTATAAGACGCATGATTAAAAATTGACGAACCTCGATTAAGTATTTGTCCGAACTTAAAATGAATCTTTGCATGCTTACTATTTTAGAATAATCCCGAGGTTCCTAGGGACTTTGATGATGACACTGTAGAAGGAGGTACCCTACTGAGAATTCTTTAGCAAGATTCTCACTCCCTTTTCTTTATTTCCATCATTGTCTCCAGATTCAAATGGCGACATTTGTCCTGTTCGTTGATACCCCTACTTGGGAATTCCACTATGATCCGGTGCATCGCTCGTATCATTTTGAAGGGAGGTGCGCAGTTCGTGTTTTTATTTACATAGGTTGTCCATTTGCACATCCTGTCCCTAGTTATCGATTTTCTCCTACTTCTCCCTATGGCGATGAAATGGTTTTTGAACATGCACGTCCACTTGATGAAAGGATGTTACATTCTTATCCCGCTTTATCTGCTGTCCATGGATTTCCAGAGTATGTACCCGAGACGAGATATTCTGAAACTGATCCTTCAGAGGACACTTCTACTCATGTATATTCTGAGAGCTCTACTCCTACTCCCACACGTATAAGAGAGGGTAGTGAGGAAACAGTTGTTCAGCCGAGGTTAGCAAGAAGGCCGTCCATGCGACCCCAGCCTGGTGCATCTCGTGTGTCCCCTCCCGAGGGAGCTCATCAGTGGATCGGATTTATTCCCCCATTTCCAGGACAGTGGCCATAGAAGGTTCTTAGTAGATTTATGTGTGTTCATACACCCTAGTTTTAGGATAACCTTCCCGGCTTATGGAGTTATCTAGTTTAGGGGCATATATTTCCTTATGTATATTTTCTTTTATGGGTTTGCATAAGACAATGATGTATGATCATAACCCACCCTTTGAGTGAGGTTATTGTATGTAAATATATGTTATAATGTGCTTATGGATGTTATATGATGGAGCCAAAGTGATATGATGTGATATATTCTTAAACGTCTTATTATACTCCGCTTACTCGTTCACGTTGTACTCGACTCACGTTTTCAATTATGTTTTTTTTTTAAAAAAATGGCTCGTAATTTCACTAAGTATTTTCAAATTATGAAGAAAGAACCAAAGCAAGGAGTAAAGTCTAGTCATTAATCAGATTCAACCTAGGTGTATTTGGTTAATTACTAGGGTGTTACAATAATCTTTAAGTTGCCAACTTTACAAAACAATATAACTATCAATTTTACAAATTCATGTACAAAAGGTTTCAAATTTGAAGCTCCAAAATCAATATTGCATGTTGGACAAGCTAGCTTACCATATGTGTTCCACCTAGACAATGTCCCTAAACCAAGAAAATCACTAATTGTCCACATCAATGCTGCACGCATTTTAAAACTTTCATTTGATGAAGCATCAAATGTTTCAACACCATCCTACAACTTTTTCAGCTCATCAACTAAAGGTTGCAAGTAAATGTCTATGTCATTCCTTGGCATTTTCTTACCTGGAATAATCATCGATAGAATGAAGTTAGTTTGTTTCATGCATGTCCAAGGAGGGGTATTGTACAGAATAAGAATCACAGGCCAAATGCTATAATTAGTACTCATGTTTTCAAAAGGATTAAACCCATCACTAGCTAAGGCTAGGTGAACATTACGTACATTCGAAGAAAATTCAGAAAATTTAGAGTTAAATCTTTTCCATGGGGACAGGGCCTAACCCGACAGTGACAACATTGGTCCTCGTAAGTCGCATAGCATACTAAACTCAACTCTGTTATCATTCTAGGCATCGTTCGTTCGAGTTTGAGATTTTCCTCAAACACATGGCATCATCATCACTGTCACTCCCTTCGGTTCCAATGCGTACAGTTGCTCTTGCAACTGCAGCATCTACCTCGTCCTTTGTTCCTTCGACTCACTGGTCATCGGTCATGGCCAGGCTATGCATTGATTCCTGTCGAAGCCTCAGAAGAAGAATTGGAACAACAACAAGAGTAGCACCCGGCCTTCGGAATTCCCCTGCGATTTGGTGCGGTGCGGGCATCACGGAAATCAATGAGAGCCAGTTCAAAGATACAGTGTTGAAGGCTAACCGTCTTATTCTGGTTGAATTCGTCGCTGCTTAGTGCAGCCCTTGCTATTTGATCTCTCCCACTATGGAATCCGTAGCTCAGGTTTATCTCATTCTCTTTTACATGCGATTTCTCTCTTATTTGTTTTTTGAAATTCCAATTTTGAGCTTTTAATGTATGCAATGCAATGTGTTTCAACATTTTGAGCTTTATTGTATATATAAAACCAGGGGGGAGTATTGTTAGGCCTCCAAATATAAATACTGGTGCTAATAGTACCCCTGCCCCTGTAATGTTACCCCAAGTGATATTGTTTTTCCTTATGCTAAGTTTTACACCAAAAAGAAAAGGAAGAGTAATAGTGAGACGGGAAAGGCATGTGCCCAAGATGGGATGGAGGGGATTTGTAACTAACCTTGCCTAGCTGGTAGGAGTAGTGGGAGGGGACTGTGCATGCTAACACTACTCCCAGCCTTTTTTATTTACCACGGGGTGGAGATAACACAGGAGAAAGTAATAAGAATGGAAACAGAGTTAATAGCTGGTCTTTGGTGTTTCATTTGACATTTTTGAAACCTGGTGTGGTCTTGTGTGTAGTAGGTATATGTTTGTGTCTGAATATTTCAATTTTCAAAAGGAAAAGGGTGCCTTTTCTCTTACTACTTAGCTAGCTAGCAGCTGTATGTATACATACAATTTACCTTGTCATTTGAGGAAAAACGAGTGTCTGTCTATGTATTGTATATATAACTATACCTATATGTAATCAACAAATATATAAAATACTTGGAATAATCATCGACAGAATGAAGTTAGTTTGTTTCATGCATGTCCAAGGTGTAACACCCCGATTTTTCTGTCCGAGGGAAATGACCAAAATGCCCCTGAGGTCATTTCCTGACCCGAACTCGAGGGTAACCAACTCGGTCATCCTCGAAGGGTCAACTCAATGTTTGAAGGGGATTGAATGGCCTTTGAATGCTTTCGGAAGCGAAAATTTCGTTTTCCGCAGTTTCGGGTCAAAATGACCAAAATACCCCTATAGCGTTTTTACGCGGGTAATGGTGCCGTTTGAGCCCGGAACTTTCCCCAGAGGTTTAAAAACATGTTTTCATGTGTCTAGAGGTCTCTGTTCAAGTCCCGGAGGTCCCGGGCAGTTTTAGTGCAAAATTACGATTTTGCCCCTAGAGTAGTGTTTTTGAGCTTAATGACGTAATTAAGCAAACCTAAGCAATATTAGGCTCTAAACGAAGATTAATTTATTTCCCTAATTAATCTAGAGTCAAAATAATTTATTAAAGTTAATTAGAACCAAAAATTGCTTAGATTAAACTTAAATCCCTTTTTAGAACTCAAGATTCCTAGTCTTGGAATCTTGAATAGTGTTTTCTCTCCAATTCCTTAAATCAAGGAAATGTGTCTAGAGTTGTTTAGACTCTAAATTGAGGATTTAACTCTCTAAATGGTGCAAGACCACTCCTTAATTATGTCTAGACCACCTTAATTACCCATTTCCCTTACCTAAACACTTTCTTACAAATTCCTAATCTTAAGCATAATCAAAGATACACCTAAACACAACTCTAAACCACAATTAAAATGCAAACTAATCCTCCCCATGCATGATGAAGTTTCCGCCAGACCTCATCCCCATTGGCCACATGTTTAATTGTTTTCTCACTCAAAGAACCATGCTTGAGGCCATACCTTGAACTATACCTCACCATACCTTAAGCCATACCTCACCATGCCTCAAGAACACATTATCTCACCTCATGGAACACATGGAACCCTCCAATTCTGCACCTCTTGGCCGAAAATGCATCAGCCCACATACTCCCTCCATTTGTTTCATTTCTCTATAAATAGAATGCCTTGAGGAGCTTGCACCACTTTTAGATCATTTGCTAAGTTTAGGAAACACTCAAAGCTTTTCTTTTTCTCTCAAAGTCTTTGTGTTCTTCAAGTTCTTGGAGTTCTTCAAGTTCTTCATCTTCTTCATCTTCTTCTTCCATCTTCAAGTTCATCACACCAAGTAGGGATTTTCTTTCATATATTCTTTCTTTAAAGTTCTTGTTCTAAGCTTAATGTTCATAGTTTCTCTTGATTCTTTTTAGAACTTCTTTTTCTTTCCTTTACCTTTTCATTTTCGGCCATGGGCCTTGGAGAACAAAGGAATGAGAGCTTGATGATGAGAGTTTCATGATGATGTTCATCACTTGAAACAAACTCTAGAGCTTGATTTTTGTTCTTGAGCAAAAGTGTTTCTAGATTTTCCTTTCTTGAACTTTTGAGAACTTTAACTTTGATGGTGTTTTAAAATGGCTCTATGAACTCAATGATGAGGACTCATGATGTTGGTGTTAATATATCATCAAGGTCATGAACTCTAGAGTTTTAAAATGCACTTTTCTCTTCTTGGAGATTTCGGCCATTTCCTTGAGATTTTCTAAGTTTCATAGTTTGATTCCCAAAGATATTATGTTGAGTTCTAAGAACTCCAAGCTTGACTTTACCTTGTTTGAATGAGTTTGGGTTAAGGTTTAAATTCCTTTAAAGTCTTGTTAAGAGCTCTAGAAAGATAAAATGAACTTGCATAATTTATTTTATGCTTGCATTCTTGCTATGCATCTTTATTTTCAAGCTATCACCTAAGAACATAAAGATTAAAATGGAACTTGCATCTTCACTTAATTTAATTCTCGAAGCCTTTCTATTTCGGCCTTAAAGTCGATTGTTGTTGGGCCTAGAGCACTAAAATAAAGAATTGAACTTGCATTATCACCTAATTAATTTCTCGAATGCCTATCTATTTCGGCCTTAAAGTCGATTGTTGTTGGGCCAAGAGCACTAAAATAAAGAATTGAATCTTGCATATTTACTTTCAAGCTTGCACGTTTAAGATTATGCTTCGCATATTTACTTTCAAGCTTGCACGTTTAAATTATGCCTTGCATATTTAATTTCAAGTCATCACTTTACTTTGAAAGCAAGATTAAAAATGAAGAGCATGAGCACGTTTAGTTTATGTCGTAACTTAAGAACCTAGAGCTCGAAGACTTGCCCATTTCATTCCAAGTTAAAGTTGAATGTAAACCATACTTTGAACGTATGTTTTTCGGCCAAGTAGTGAGGATGGACTTCCAATGAGTTTTCATCTAGCTACTAGGACCAATAGTCTATGTTTTAAGTTTTCCCTAAAGCTTTACAATCTTTATAAGGTTATGTCATCACAAGTTGTGATTTCATTATCTTTTAGGGGATGGAATATGTTTTGGTCAGTGACCTAAGGCTTCACTTAGCCTCATGATGATTTAAAATGTCTTGCAAAGAGTTTTAGAAATTCTAAATTGATTCCAAGAGAAACTAGTTAACTTATGTACCTAGAAATGTCAATTTACTTCTCTTATTGAGGCAAGATGTTTTCGGTTCTGATGTGATGAATGTGATGCTGTATGATGATGTTTTGATGTGTTGGAATGTGTGAAAATATCATATGATGATGTAGAAGCGATCCTATGCATGATAGGTAAGAAACTAGCTAACTAGAAATACCGTAAAGCTAGAATTTAACATAGTTTTGACCCATTTGTTTATGGAACTTTTCCAAACTGTTTTAATGGGGACATAATCAGATTTAGATTGTTTAGACATGAAAAACTTGGTATCATTTGAGTTAGAATTGAATTCTAGCATCTATGGGGAAACTAGTAACTAGAAAACCGTAAAAATACAAATGTAGAACTCTTAGAACATTTAATTTTCTGGATTCTGTCCAGCACCCTTACAACATGATAAACATGATTAATAATTAGTCCTTAAGCATAGGAATGCTTCATAATTGAGTTAGATTTAATACATAGCCTTCAAGTAAACGGAAGCGAGAAAGGGTCTAAATCGTAAGTTCTACAACCCCGTAAATACAAGTTAGAGAACTTGTCCTATGCTATTCAGATTTTAAAAGTAAAATGAGAGGATTATGAATGATGTTTAATTATGAGCCTTAGGTGCTTAAAATATGAACGACGGATGTAGAGAACTATATCTCAAGATTAAGACCCGTATGGTCAAAGCATAAGCTACCGTAAGGGTAAGCGTTTGGATGATTTATGATGATGCATGAAGTATGCTAATGATGATGATGTTATTCATATGAGGAACTTATGAGATTATATGTTAATGTGGCATAAAGCAAATTTGGAAGGAAATTGATTGTAATGACCGTTTTGGTCGCCAATTTCCCACAAATTTGGGGACTTAAAGAAATTTTGAAAATTAAGGTACTAAGATGGGTTCTAGGATGACACCGGTTCGGCCGAGCACCTCCATAGAACTCATGTGACATCGGTACCATTTTATACTCTTAGGTGACACCGGTTCGGCCGAGCACCCCTAAGAGATTTGCCCCCTAACCCGGACTCGGATAGTGGGATTTATGATTTATGATACGCTTATCGTTAAGTGGTAAGTAAGAACTAGTGACGACTAGTTAAGGTATGAGCTCATAACCTAGATGTATGACACATTCTGGGTGACACCGGTTCGGCCGAGCACCCCCAGTTCGATTGTCTTTTAGGGTGGCCCATGAGGAAGAGACGTTCATGATTATGATTATGTCACTCAGTTTTGTCCCATATGAATGTTACTATTGCCACTTTATGCCACCAATGATGATGATGCTTGATGTTATGTTTTATGTATGTGCATTAGGTAGTGCCATGCATACATTCTCTATTATGATGCATTCATGACATTAAGATCATCTTAAAATGAATGGACCTTGGCTAACGTATATTTTGAAGTTTAAAATGAACTAAATGCATGTTCAGACTTTTCGCATAATTAAACCCAAGGTTCCTGAGGACGTAGATGATGGCACCTAGGTAGTAGGAGGCCCTACTGAGATTCTTTAGCAAGATTCTCACTCCCTCTATCTCTTTCTTTCCGTCACGTCTTCAGATGGCGACGTTCGTAGTGTTCGTAGACACCCCGACATGGGAGGTGCACTATGACCCGACTCACGGGTCATACCATTTTGAGGGGCAGTGCACGGTGCGGATTTTCATGTTCGTAGGACGCCCCTTCGCTCATCCCGTGCACACCCATCACTTCTCCCCGATCGCACCCTATGGCGACGACGAGCGGGTTTTTGAGCGTGCGCGTACGTATGATGAGAGAGTACTCCGTAGGCACATCGCCGCCTTAGCCATGCGAGATTATCCCGACTACGTGCCCCGGACCTACTTCTCGGAGACCGACCCATCCGAGGACCCGCCTACCCATCCGTATAGCGAGAACTCTGCCCCCTCTCCACCACAGATAAAGGAGGGCAGTGAGGATACCGTGACTCAGCCACGGCTTGCGCGACGACCGGAGATGCGACCATACTGTGGGGGTCACCCTCGATCCCCGTTCCGCCTCTTCACGTCCAAGGAGCTCGCCCGGTTTCCCGGATATCTGCCTCGTTCGCGAGATGGACGCCAGTAGGAGGTGACGATCGTCCGATGGAGTACCCGGTTAGAGCACACACCACTTAGATGGGGATAAACCTTCTTTTGTTTAGAGGTTATCCTATTAGATGCACTCGGGTAGGGGAGTAGATTATGTTTATGTTTATGTTTATGTTGTATTTTCTTTCATGTATTTCCATGTACTAAACCAAGTCCCACGCTTATAAGTGGGCAAATTATAATTATATATGAGGTGTTATTCAGTGTCTCTCATGATGTGCCCTTATATGCTTTATGCTATGACGTTATGAGATGTATGTTTGTCCGTCGCAAGTTATATCGCATCACGCGGCTCTCACTTTCGTTTCAAAAAAAAAATTTGCCCGTATTTTCCGCTAAGTAATTCAAAGTTAAATGAGAACTATGAAGTAACAGACTAATGATTAACCTAAATATGTTCTAGAGTATTGGGTTAAAAATTAGGATGTTACACAAGGAGGGGTATTGTACGGAATAAGAATCACAGGCCAAATGCTATAATTAGTACTCATGTTTCCGAAAGGATTAAACCCACCACTAGCTAAGGCTAAGCGAACATTACGTGCATATGAAGAAAATTCAAAAAATTTAGAGTTAAATGTTTTCCATGCCTCAGCGTCTCTCGGATGCCTCAAGAAGCCATCCTTATTACTATCCATAGCATGCCATTTCATATAATCAGATGTCTTACTACACATGAACAATCTCTGTAACCAAGGAATCAAAGGAAAATAACGAAGAAACTTTGCTGGTTGCTTTTTTCTCTTTTTAAAAATTTCAAGCTCACACTCAGTAGAAGAATTTTTCCATCTAGATGTGCCACATTGTTTACATTCATGCAAATTTTTCTTAGGTCCCCAATGTAACACCCCAATTTCTTTATCTGAGCGAAAATGACTAAAATACCCCTGAGGTCATTTTTCACCTAGAATTTGAGGACAGCCGACCTAGTAGTCCTCAAAGGGTCAACTCAATGTTAAGAAGGGGATTATGTGTGGTATGTATGCTAATAGAGCAAAAGAATCTCGTTTTTGATTTCCGACGCACTAAATGACCAAAACGGTCCTGTGGCTGTTTAACACTGATTGATGAGCTCGAACTCCACCCCAAAGGTTTTAAATGATGTTTTTATGAGTCTAGGCATATCTATTTAAGTCTCGTAGATCCCGGGCAGTTTTTGTATAAAATTATGATTTTGCTCCTGATTAAGCATCTGATAAGCTTAATCATACGATTAACAAAACCTAGAGTATTATTATAATCTAATTAAATGTTAGCAAATTCTAACTACTAATCTAGAGTCAAAATAATTAATTTAGATTAATTAGAACCTAAGATTGCTTAGAAAAACTCAAAATTCTTTTTTAAAAATCAAGACATTATGTCATGAATCAATGAATAGTGTTCTTGCTATCAATTTCCTTAAATCAAGGAACCAATGGATGTGATTGAGAATCTTGATTAGAAGGTGTTTGACTCCACTAATAACCAAGACCACTCCTAAAACTTGTCTTGAGAAGCCTTAATTACCCACTTTCTCATTCAAACACTTAACCACAAATTTCTAATCAAGCACCTAATCAAACCTATTCCCTAAACCACATCATAACACAAAAGAAATGAAATAATTTTCCTCCCCCATGGCCATTAAGCCATGTAACACCCCGATTTTTTTTTCTGTCCGAGAGAAATGACCAAAATGCCCCTGAGGTCATTTCCTGACCCGAATTCGAGGGTAACCAACTCGGTCATCCTCGAAGGGTCAACTCAATGTTTGAAGGGGATTGAATAGCCTTTGAATGCTTCCGGAGGCGAAAATCTCGTTTTCCGCAGTTTCGGGTCAAAATGACCAAAATACCCCTATAGCATTTTACGCAGGTAAAGGTGCCATTTGAGCTCGAAACTTTCCCCAGAGGTTTAAAAACACGTTTTCATGTGTCTAGAGGTCTTTGTTCAAGTCCCGGTGGTCCCGGGCAGTTCTAGTATAAAATTATGATTTTGCCCCTAGAATAGTGTTTTTGAGCTTAATGACGTAATTAAGCAAACCTAAACAATATTAGGCTCTAAACGAAGATTAATTTATTTCCCTAATTAATCTAGAGTCAAAATAATTTATTAAAGTTAATTAGAACCTAAACTTGCTTAGATTAAACTTAAATCCCTTTTTGAAACTCAAGATTCCTAGTCTGGGAATCTTGAATAGTATTTTCTCTCTTCAATTCCTTGAATCAAGGAAGTGTGTATAGAGTTGTTTACACTCTAAATTGAGGATCTAACTCACTAATGGTGCAAGACCACTCCTTAATTATGTCTAGACCACCCTAATTATCCATTTTCCTTACCTAAACACTTTCTTACAACTTCCTAACCTTAAGCATAATCAAAGATACACCTAAACACAACTCTAAATCATAATTAAATTGCAAAACAAACCTCCCCTTGGCTGTAACATGGCCAAACAGCCATGCCTCCTTTGGCCACATGTTTAATTATTTTCTCACTCAAAGAACCATGCTTGAGGCCATACCTTGAACCATACCTCACCATACTTTGAGCCATACCTCACCATGCCTCAAGACCACATTATCTCACCTCATGGAACTCATGGATGCCCTCCAATTTTGCACACAATGGCCGAAACTCATCAGCCCATTCACACCTTTCATTTGTTTCATTTCTCTATAAATAGAATGCCTTGAGGAGCTTGCACCACTTTTAGATCATTTGCTAAGTTTAGGAACACTCAAAGCTTTTCTTTTTCTCTCAAAGTTCTTGTGTTCTTCAAGTTCTTGGAGTTCTTCATCATCTTTATCTTCTTCTTCCATCTTCAAGTTCATCACACCAAGTAGGGATTTTCTTTCATGTATTCTCTTCTTTAAAGTTCTTGTTCTAGCGTTATGTTCATAGTTTCTCTTGATTCTTTTTAGAACTTCTTTTCTTTTCCTTGTTCTTTCTCATTTTCGGCCATGGGCCTTGAAGTTCAAAGAAATGAGAGCTTGATGATGAGAGTTTCATGATGATGTTCATCATTTGAAACAAACTCTAGAGCTTGATCTTTGTTCTTAAGCAAAAATGTTTCTAGTTCTTCCTTCCTTGAACTCTTGAGAACTTTAGTTTTGATGGTGTTTTAAAATGGTTCTAAGGACTCAATGATGAGGACTCATGATGTTGGTGTTAATATATCATCAAGATCATGGACTCTAGAGTTTCAAAATGTTCTTTTTGTTCTCCTTGAAATTTTGGCCATTTGTTTTCCTTTTACATGCAAAATGTTTTGATTTTCTAAAAATGTTATGTTAAGTTCTAAGAACTCTAGACTTTACTTTGTCTTGGTTTGATGAGTTTGGGTTGAGGTTTAAGTTCCTTTAAAGCCTTGTTAAGAGCTCTAGAAAGATAAAATGAACTTGCATAATTTATTTTATGCTTGCATTGATATTTACAATTTTTGCTATGCACCTTTACTTTCAAGCTATCACCTAAGAACATAAAGATTAAAATGGAACTTGCATCATCACTTAATTTAATCCTCAAAGCCTTTCTATTTCGGCCTTAAAGTCGATTGTTGTTGGGCCGAGAGCACTAAAATAAAGAATTGAACTTGCATTATCACCTAATTAATCTCTCGAATGCCTATGTATTTTGGCCTTAAAGTCGATTGTTGTTGGGCCAAGAGCACTAAAATAAAGAATTGAACCTTGCATTTTTACCTTCAAGCTTGCACGTTTAAGTTTATGCCTTGCATATTTATCCTACGTCATCACCTTATTTTGTAAGCAAAGATTAAAAATGAAAAGCATGAGCACGTTTATTTTATGTCATAACTTAAGAATCTAGAGCTCAAAGACTTGCCCATTTCATTCCAAGTTAAAGTTTAATGTGAAACCATTCTTTGAATGCATGTTTTCGGCCAAGTAGTGATGATGGACTTGCAATGAGTTTTCATCTAGCTACAAGGACCAATAGTCTATGTTCTAAATTTTCCTTAAAGCTTTTCAAATCTTTTCAAGGTTATGTTATCATGAGATATGACTTTTTTCCCTTTTAGAAGATGAAATATATTTTGGTCATTGACCTAAGGCTTCTCTTAGCCTTTTGATGAATTAAAATGATTTGCAAAGAGTTTTAGAAATTCTAAATTGATTCCAAGAGAAACTAGTTAACTTATGTACCTAGAAATGTCAATTTAAATCCTTTACTGAAGCTAAATGTTTTCGGTTCTGATATGATGAGTGTGATGCTGTATGATGATGTTTTGATGTGTTAGAATGTGTGAAAATATCATATGATGATGTAGAAATGATTCTATGCATAATAGGTAAGAAACTAGCTAACTAGAAATACCGTAAAGCTAGAATTTAACATAGTTTTGACCCATTTGTTTTTGGAACTTATCAAAACTATTTTAATGGGAGCATAATCAGATTAGGATTGTTTAGACATGAAAAACTTGGTAACATTTGGATTAGAATCGAATTCTAGCACCTATAGGGAAACTAGTTACTAGAAAACCGTAAAAGTGCAAGTTTAGAACTCTTAGAACATTTATTTTTCTGGATTCTGTCCAGCACCCTTACAACATGATAAACATGATTAATAATTAGTCCTTAAGCATAGGAATGCCTCATAATTGATTTAGATTTAATTCATAGCGCCTTAGGCGAAGACGGAACCGAGAAAGGGTCTAAAACGTAAGTTCTAGAACCCCGTAATCACAAGTTAGGAATTCTGCCCTATGCTTTCCAGATTTAGGTGTGAACATGAGGATTATGAATGATGTTTAATTATGAGCCCTTAGGTGCATAAAATATGAGCGACGGATGTTAGAGAACCATATCTCATAATTAAGGCTCATAAGGGGCAAAGCATAAGCTACCGTAAGGATAAACGGTTGAATGTTCCATGATGATGTATGTGTTATGTGAAGAATGTTAATGTTATTCATATGAGGAATTCATGAGGATATATGTTTGTGTGGCATAAAGCAAATTTGGAAGAAATTCGGCGTGATGCCATCGTGCCGCCGAATTTCCGACAAATTTGGGGACTTAAAGAGATTTTGAAAATTAAGGTACTAAGATGGGTTCTAGGATGACACCGGTTCGGCCGAGCACCTCCATAGAACTCATGTGACATCGGTACCATTTTATACTCTTAGGTGACACCGGTTCGGCCGAGCACCCCTAAGAGAATTGCCCCCTAACCCGTACTCAGATAGTCGGGATTTATGATTTATGATACGCTTATCGTTAAGTGGTAAGTAAGAACTAGTGACGACTAGTTAAGGTATGAGCTCATAACCTAGATGTATGACACGTTCTGGGTGACACCGGTTCGGCCGAGCACCCCCAGTTCGATTGTCTTTTAGGGTGGCCCATGAGGAAGAGATGTTTCATGATTATGATTATGTCACTAAGTTCGTCCCTTATGAACGTTACTATTGCCACTTTATGCCACTAAGTATAATGATGCTTGATGTTATGTTTTATGTATGTGCATTAGGTAGTGCCATGCATACATCTTCTATTATGTTGCATTCATGACATTAAGATCATTCTAAAATGAATGGACCTTGGCTAAAGTATGTTTTAAAGTTTAAAATGAACTTAATGCATGTTCAGTCATTTTGTATAATTAAACCCAAGGTTCCTGATGACGTAGATGATGACACCTAGGTAGTAGGAGGCCCTATTGAGATTCTTTAGCAAGATTCTCACTCCCTCTATCTTTTTCTTTCCGTCATGTCTTCAGATGGCGACATTCGTGGTGTTCGTGGACAGGCCGACGTGGGAAGTGCACTATGACCCGGCTCACGGGTCATACCATTTTGAGGGACAGTGCACGGTGCGGGTTTTCATGTTCGTAGGACGCCCCTTCGCTCATCCCGTGCATACCCATCGCTTCTCCCTGACTGCACCCTATGGCGACGGCGAACGCGTGTTTGGGCCCGCGCGTACGCATGACAAGAGAGTGCTCCGCATGCACACCGCCGCCTTAGCCATGCGAGACTATCCCGATTACGTGCCCCGGACCTACTTCTCGGAGACCGACTCGTCCGAGGACCCGCCTACCCATCCGTATAGGGAGAGCTCTGCCCCCTCTCCCCCACCGTTGAGGGAGGGCAGTGAGGATACCGTGACTCAGCCACAGCGTGCACGACAACCGGAGATGCAGCCATACCGCGGGGGTCACGCTCGATCCCCGTTCCGCCTCTTCACGCCCGAGGAGCTCGCCCAGTTTCCCAGTTATTTGACTCATTCGCGAGATGGATGCCAGTAGGAGGTGACGATCGTCCGATGGAGTACCCGGGTAGAGCACACACACTTAGATGGAGATGAACCTCCTTTTGTATTAGAGGTCATCCCGCTAGTTGCACTTGGGTAGGGGAGTTGCTTTTATAGTTTCCATTGCATTTTCTCTTGTATTTCCTTTTTAGATTGTATTACTCGTGTTGTACCAAATTAAGTCCCACACTTATAAGTGGGCAAGTTATATATATATAAGATGTTATTCAGTGTTTTCCCATGATGTGCCTTTATGTGCTTTGTGCTATAACGTTATGGGATATATGTTTTGCCTGTTACTTGTTACATTGCATCACGCGGCTCTCACTTTATATTTCAAAAAAAAAATTTATCCGTATTTTCCGCTAAGTATTTCTAAGTAAAATTGAGAACTATGAAGTAACAGACTAATGTTTAACCTAAGTATGTTCTAGAGTATTGGGTTAAAAATTAGGATGTTACAAGCCATACGGCCACTCCCCCTCTAAATTCATCACATGTTGATTTATTTTAATAACATTTTACATTCAAAGAACTATACCTTCAACCATACCTAGCCATACCTTGAAATGACACACACAAGAGATATTTTCCCTCCTTTTCCCTTTATTATGGCCAGCCACCCTTCCTTCCATTTCACCCCCCTGTGTTTCATTTCTCTATAAATACAAGGAGCCATCCAAGAGATTATTTTGCTCATTTCTCTTACACCTCCAAAGTTTTCTTTTTCTCATATCAAAGACCTCTTCTTCTTCCTCCTCTACTCTTTTCAAAGACCAAGCTCTCCTTTTCAATCAAGAAGCACATCCAAGGTAAGGAGTTGTATTCTTTTCTTTTGTTGTTTATCTATTGGTTTGCAAAGACTCAATGTTGCTTTTTCTTTCCTTCTTCATTTTCTTTTTGATTTTTTCTATTCCTTTTCCTCCTCTTTTTTTTTCGGCCTCAATGGCCTACATTTGGAAGAAACCATGGCTTGATGATGAGGATCTTGAGTGTTGATTGCAAAACCATCACTTGTTGGACCTCTAAAGCTTGAAGATTTCACTTTTGAAAAGGTTTTTAGCAAATAAAGAAACTATGTTGTTGTAAAAGTAATCTTGAGCCTAGGACTCAAATAGATAAGAAATGGTTTGCATTCATGTTTATTTTCCTTGCTATCACCTTAATAATTAATTGCAAAGCCTACCTATTTCATCCTTAAAGTTAATTGTTGATTTAGAGTGAAAACTCTAAGGGGGCCTAGAGCACTAAAATAAAGAATTGAACTTGCATATCATATTTATTTTTCAAGTCATCACCTAAAGCTCAAAGATAAGAAATGAACTTGCATTTCTTGTTTACATTTCTTATCTAGCATGTTTATGATTCAAGTCATTACCTAAACTTAAAGATCAAGAATGAACTTGCATTCTCATGTTTATTTTCAAGCTTTTCATATTTATTTTCCTTGCTATCACTTGATAATGCTAAGATTAAAATGAAACTTGCATCAGCATGTTATGTTTATGTCATTACCTAAAGATCTAAGGCTCAAGACTTAACTCTTTCAACTTAATCTTGAAACTATGGGCATTTATCTTTACAAAAATGTTTTGATTTCAAAAAGAGTATTGGAACAAGGTTCAAAATGGTTTAAGAAGGAAGGAAAAACTTAGAAGATGTTTTAGACTGAAAACTTCGTATTTTGAAGGTGTTGGTAATCAATTACAAGGCTCATGTAATTGATTACCAGAGAACTTTGATAGGCCAAATATGAACTTTTAGGCCTAAGTAATTGATTACACGCACTGGAAGCCTAGTAATCGATTACCAGAGCCCTCAACTTTCCTGTTTTGAAAATCTGGAGCCGTGTAATCGATTACAAGGCTCATGTAATCGATTACCAGAACCTTCAACTCCTCTGTTTTGAAATTTGAAGTTGTGTAATCGATTACAAGGCTCATGTAATCGATTACTAGAACCCAAAGTATACAATACACATTTTCTCTACTTACATGTCATGAAGCCATGATCTTATGTTGCTCAATTCTATGATTTTGTATGGTATGAATCCATGATCTTGTTTATACATGAATCTATGAGTTTGCCTGATAGAAACTAATAGGATATGTATGACTATTCATGAATCATAAGCATGTTTATTTTATGAGGCATTGATCTCAAAAGAATAGAACTCATCCTTTGCATGTTATAGCTTCATATGGAACATTAGAAATGCATATGCTAGAGATATATGAAGAGTTAGGCATGATTATTCTTGAATTCATGACATGATATGACATGTTGTATGACATTGATACTTGATTGTGATTTTGAACTCAAAATGAGAAAGTACATGCACTATTAGTTCTTGTGGCATAAAACAAATTTGAAGGAAATTCGGTGTACCGCCATTACGCTGCCGAATTTTCGTTAAATTTGGAGACTTAAGAAAGTTTTTTTTTTTGAAAACTCCATGAGATTTAAAATGTGACAACACTGAGACGTATTTCTCCTGCTCCGTTGGGTAGAAAGCAAATCCATGAGGGTATTGACATTGAGCTTACCAAAGAGGACAATTCGCTGCGTACTAGATATCAGTAGAGCATTTTAAAGAAGGAAATATTCCTATGAACTCCCCAAAATAAAGGTTATGATAAGTGATCCTTACATCCCCTAGCTCGTACTCTTGAAGTCGAGATTATTATTATGTTACGCTTATCAGAGGATAAGTAAGAACTAGTGACGACTAGTTAGGTATAAGCTCATAACCTAGAGAAGTTTTAGGGTGGCCCCCATGATGTAAAGTATAAAGTTTAATGTCATATAGTTAAGAAAGGAGAAAGTTTCACATGAAAAGTTACATGCCACTTTATGCCACTTATATGATGTTTCTTGATGTTATGTTCTGTTGCTTTCTTGCATAAAGCATTATCATGCATTCATGCCTTGCTATGTTACATATATGACACTAAGATTCATTCTAAAATGAATGGGTATTGGATAATTATGTTTAAAAAAAAACTAATAACAAAACCTTATGCATGCACACCTTTTTATAATAAACCCAAGGTTCTTGAGGATGTAGATGATGACACTAGGATAGGAAGATTTCCCTACTGAGATTCTTTAGAAAGTTTCTTACTCCTTTTATCTTATCTTTCTATCACATCTTCAAAGGACGATGGCAGCCTTCGTCATATATGTTGATGCACTGACATGGAAGCTGCATTTTGACACCATGCACCGATCTTATCATTTCGTAGGCCGATGCTCCGTCCGTATGTTTGTATTTCTGGATCGCCCCTTTGCTCAGCCAGTCACTAGCTTCTGGTTCACTCTGACCTCACCCTTCACCAATGATTTTTTGTTCGAGCGCACACGCCCTCGAGAGAGCGCGCCCGTCACATCTCGACACTGCTTTCGTCATCCACGCCTATCTCGAGTATGTCCCCCGTTCACCTCTAGCTTTCTCCGAGATCAACCCCTTCGAGACGGACATCCTATCCATGGGTTCCTCCCCCACCATACCCATGGAGTTGGGTAGTGAGGATACCGTGACGCAGCCACTCCGAGGAAGTAGAGTGAGGATGGTACCCTACCACAGAGCACACGTCTGACCCTCTCACTGCTTGGCCACCCTAGCTGAGTTGGCCTAGTGGGTTAGATATGTACTTCCCGTCGATGAGCAGGAGTAGGAGTTGGCAGCTGACTTTAGTGCACACACCTACATGACTAGGGTAGCCTTTATTTATTTTAGAGGTTATCTATTTTTAGATGCACTGTTGAAGATGGGAGACCCAGATGCATTTTCTTTATATTTTCCTTATGATGTATGGATGACTGTATCATCTCTACTATTATTTTGGTGAATGGTATGACTATTATGATGTAGTTTCTCTTATGATCTTATGTTCCTTTGGATATGATGTGTTTTTCCCTCTTCATTTTCTTGCAAAGCGATGATGTAGTTTACTTAGCGCATACGTATGGCTCACGTTTTGTTTTTACTTTTAAAAAGAAAAATTTTACCTGTATTTTCCACTAAGTATTTTAAAGAAATGTTTAAAGAATGAAACTAAAAGAGTAATAGACTAATGATCAACCTAGTTACGTTCTAGAAGTATTAGGTTGAAAATTAGGATGTTACACCTAATATAGCATGCAATCATTTGGACATGCATCTGTCTTCTTATAATGAAGACCAAGTTTTCTTATAGTCTTTTTGGCCTCGTACAATGATTTTGGGATCTTCACATCCTCAAAGGCATCATGCAACAATTCAATTATCATCGATAAGGCCTTGTCACTCATCCCACAAATGTACTTGATATGATACATCTTTACTAAAAAAGACAGCTTTGAGTACTTTGAGCATCCTTCATATAATATTTGTTCCCCATCTCTAAGCAAATCATAAAACTCCTTAGCTTTGCCACTCGGACCCTCTTGTAAATGCGGCATCCTTCCTTTACCCATATTTATTGGATCATGCATTGTGGTATCTTCACTAGCATGTGGTTTAGGGAATATGAAAGCATCGTGAATCATGTCATGCATTGGATCTTCAGAAGATCTAGGATGTTGAGCTTCATGCCTATAACTAGAAGTCTCCCCTTCATCTCTCTCACCATGTAATAGCCAAACTGTATAACCTAGTGGAAAAGGTCTTAACAACAAGTGATCATACACCTCTTCTCTAGTCTGGAATAGTCTAAATCCATAACGAGAACAAGGGCACTTTATCCTATTATTGGATAATGCATTAGCAAATGCAAAGTCTAAAAATTTCAATAATCCATCCATATATTCGAGAGTATCCCACGGCTTCAAAATCCAACTTTTGTCCATATCTAAATCAATAGTGGACAATTAAATTAAAAGCATGCTAGAGTAGGGGCTCAAAAAGAACACTAACTAAGGTATACAAGAACTTGAAAGTACATGAAACATAATTCACAAACAACACAAAAAACATAATGAAACAAAAAAGATAATTTTCTTCAAGTACATGAAAGATAATTCACACTTTCGCTTCCATCTTTATTTGGAGACAAGCTGACAACAAATTTTGATCCATAGTTTCTCTAGCAATAGCAAACCTACATTACATCCTTTTTGCTTATTTTCATTATAGAGCCTATATCCACTGAATTTCATTTCACCTTCTAAAGTGCCAAGGTTAAAGTAGAGAAGCCTATATATAGGTTAACCAAATATATATTTACCTCATAAAAGCAACTATGATATAAATCTAAGGACTCAAACCGAATTACCAAAACTGTTTGTATACACCAAAACAGGAATAATAATTTTCCTATCCATGCAAACATAGGAATTCCTTGGTTTGGATAGTAGAAACTCTTTAAAAATAAATATAAAAAAAAGAACATTAATGGGAAAAGCAAATGAAGAAAGATACCTTTGGAAGAGAACGAAAGAAAAATAAAAATGGTGGTTTGGGGTTCCTTTTGAGGCAAAATCAAATATTGTTATACTTGTTGCTCCCTGTTATCAAAGAATTAGATTAGATGATGAAACCACAACAGAAAATAGAAAGGAAAAATACAAAATAGAAGGCTGATGTTTATTGACATACAAAATGAGCATGGCTTGACGATGTGCTTCAAAAGTCCCACTGCTGGACCAGGCAACCAAAATAAACCTCTGGCCATTTTGAGCTTTCAAAATACTAAACAGTGAGGCAGGAGCCAGGAGCAACAAAAAAAGTAATAAGATAGCTTTGATTGGAGCACAAATATGATATACATAAATAAAGTAATAGAATAATAGAATTGAACAAGTAAACCATACATATGCATAATGCAGGCACTAAGCATAGTTTGAGTAGGCTGCCTTAATTATGGAGCATGACATCTTAATTGTGCTTTTTGGGTACATTTAATCCATTTTATCTGTGTGAATCTGCAAGCGTTACTTCAGGACCAAGTAACAAAAAAGTGATTTTCAACCCATAGATCTCATTTAAATGCCCCTTTAATCTTTTTAATCTTTTATTTTCAAATTCATAAGAATGTTAGAACAAATTTGCTAGAAATACTCTTTGTTTTACAAAATCAAAAGTAAGATTATGGCTTTGAAGTTGGAAAACAATCCAATTTGTAACAAAAAAGTTAAAAAAAAGAAAATAACTATAGTCTATGATATTGCTCAAAATGGTGTCTGGAGATAAGAGGGCTAAAAAACAATGTTATGTATATAAAACAATAGTTTTGGGCAGAGAGAGCATCAACAACTAAATATAAGGTACTGTTACTGAACTTCAAATTAAAGGGGTGTATATGAAAGGGATTGCTTTATGAGATAGGTCCATATATAAGCCCTTTCCACAATGCTTAGCCATAAAAACAGCAGGAACAGTACTCACTGGTGGAGCAGATCAGCCTTAAGCAGTTTACCATAGATATTTGTACGTTCAGTCTACCAAGGATGCGAAAATGGAAGGTCTTAAGAAAATCAAACCAATGCACAAAAATGATTGTTTACCATATATTCATCGAGCTTTGGTTTCTGCAGTTATTTTGTTAGTTTTGGTTACATTACATATATAGATTCTCTTAATTTATTCCTATACTGCACATGTTCACTGCTTCAGCTATTTGGGGATGCTTGAATTCTCGTCAGTATTTGATTCAGAATATACCTTTCTTGTGCATTATTGTAATAACAAAAACAAGAAAAGTGTTAGATCTAGGTTAAAAATAAAACCAGAAAATAAGAAGAAAATATTCTAATTGTTTAGAGTGTAACATATGTCAGAGTAATTAATGAACTGGACAGTGAGGCAGGAGCTAGGAGCATGATTCATAATCGAGAAATAAGAGAACAGTTTGTTAATGTCTTTATCCAGTTATTTCCAAACTCGCATTTTGTTTCATTAGTCAGTTTTCAAAAGAACTCAAAAAAAAAACATGGTCTTTGTAAACAGAATTGAAACAAACTAGAACAAAACAAATGCATGCAACACCGTGAATCTGACCATCAATGATCTAGAAACTATGAATCTGAGGAGGCAGTGACTAGGGAAGGGATTAAATCGAAAAAATGAAAGGGATTGGAACTTTGGTACAACTAAGAAGCGAGCAAGCAAAAGAGAACAATAATGAAAAGCTGTACCTTGGCAAAGAAAAAAGGACGAAGCTGCTCAGATTAGAAAAAGGGGCGAAGCTGCTCAGATTGGAAAAAGCCGGATCAAAAAGTTAGCTGGTCAAAACAAGCCCGAAATTTAGAACTAAGGTGCTGAATTTCCAAATTAGGCATGCTTCAATAATTAGGGCATATCTTTCTCACCCGGAGTCCATATTAGGAAAATAAGGTGTCCATTTTAAAGAGAAGCAAAGATCTACAACTTTTATGAAGACACCAAGACCTAATTAGGTCATTTCAGGGTCCAAAATTGAAAACACTCACTACAACAAGAAAAGGTCGCTGTAGTGACCCTTGGTGCTGTCATTCCAAATGTTTTGTCAAACAGCAAGCCTGAGTCGCTGTAGTGAGTATGTAAAGACCTGTGACAGTTCTGTACACGTTTTAATGAGTTTGTAGGTCTTTAAATGATCCTCAAGCCCATAGAACAAATATACAGGACTTATTAGCTGAAAATAGCTTAAATTAGGTTAGGTTAGGCTCTCCTTCTTTTCCCCCTCTCTTCCCATCTCCTCCTCCTTCCTCTACCTCCCAATTTCCTCTTCTTCACCCATCTTCTTCCTCACCTACTCTCTTATTCTCTTAGGTTAGGTTTTATTTTCTATTTTTATTCTAGCTTCTCCATAGAGGAGTGAATTTGTAACTAGTATTAAGGATTCTCCAAGTCCAAGGGTTTGTCTTGAGGCTTGCGTATTCAATGAATACATGGTTGGTTTCTTCATTTTCCTTCTCTTACATTCCTTTCATTGCTCATATATTTGTGTTGATTAATTGATTAATTATGATATGTGAATATGTGAGTATATGGTTAGAATGAATCTTGATTTTGTATGCTAATTCATGATTGGAGGTTGGATGCATAATTGAGATTGTTGACTAGGCATGAATTGGTTGATTGATTAATGAATGCTTGGTCAGCTTAGGAAATTGAGATTAATTCTTGATTAAGGTTAGATTAATATAATTGGTGCTTAAGTTAGAGTATGCATTTAGGGATTGAGATCTCAATTACCTATGTGTTGTATCCTAACCAAATACTTGGTGATTGATTAATTATTAAGTGAATTATGGTGCCAAGATTATGTGATTGCATGATTCTAGGCACAAGTTAGTCACCTACCATGTGTTTAATGAAATGTGTATGTCAAGGATAGATGGATTCTAGGCCTAAGAAATCCTTATATTAGTACTTTAGTTAATTGTTAGTTATTTTCTTATTTTAGTTTATATTCTATTTTTACTTGATGCATTCGATGAAAAACCCCCTTCTTATATAGTCTATTAGTTCACCAATATTGTTGGGAGATGACCTGAGTTGTGCACTATTATTGTGAACACCGGATTTTGTCTGACCCATAAATAGAAAACCCAAAAATTTGCATATTTCATAATTTAAATGAATTTCTTTTATAGTCTTTTATTTAGTTTCTTAAACAAATTTTTATTCAACCCATTTTAATTTTTTTCAACCTATTCCAATTTATCCAACCCATTTTATTTCATTTCCTTTTTGTTGAAGCCCACAGTTTGTTGGTCCATAAATTCAGAAAAAAGAAAAAAAAGAAAGGGAATGTTGGATTCCTCTTTCTAGTGGTTCCTAATAATAATAATAATAATAAAAGAAAAAGTTGGTGGCAGTGATAGCATAATGATCTCTTCAACAATGATGACTTCTCCACTTGCCATTCCAACCATGATTATGTTCTTTTTCTTTACAGAGAAAGGAGACCCCATTGCCAGGTTATGATCAACAATGGTGGTGGTCAGTACAGGGATGATCGTGTGCATATATACTCAACATGAGAAAGTTTCCAAGGGGAGGAAGGGAACAAGAAAAAATTCCAAACACAGGGAATCAGCGATCAATCAGCAAAAACCAAAAAAATTCAAACACATTAGATTAGAAAATCAATTGGAGAGAACCTGCAAAGAAACTAGCAACATCCAGTCCAGTAATACAATCTAGTAATAATAAAAATAGAAATAGGTATTTTTAGCATCATCAGAATAAACAAAAAAAGACATAATAAACAAAAAAAAAAAAAGACATAAAGACCACTGCGATAGCTTCCTCCACCACCGCCACAGCCCCCTCTCAACTTTTTTTCTTCTATCATCCTTTTCCATCTCTTTCTCTTTCACCGTGAGCACCACCATGAATGACATCACCATGGCCATAGCTCCTCCATCATCATCTCTCAACTCCTTTCTCGGCCTCCATTACCCTTCACACACCTCCTCTTCATCAAACTACCCAACAACCGTGGCTATGCTCCCTTTTCCCTTCCACTTTCGGCCGCTTAACCACCAAGTATAGCTGCTGCTGCGTTCTTCTTCTCCATTTCCACTCTAACCGTTGACATCATCATCCTCTTTCATCCTTACACCTTCGCGATGCGCCACCAGCCCTTATCACCACCGCGTGGCCTCTCTTCCTCTGCAAAAACGAACTGGCCTCCCTCCACTTTCGCGAAACTATGAAGCCTCCAAGCTTCAGCCTAACCACCGATCCAGCCTCCACATCGCACCCTATTTCCAGATCGACCACGGTCCATGAGCCACCGTGACTGCTCCTTCTCTTGGTCCCTTCCAGCCACTATTCACGGCCTCATGTAGTTATTCCTCTTCAATGCGCAATCTTGGCTGCTGCACACCTGCACCTCTGCGACCTCGTGCTGCGGTATCCCTCTACACCCCTCACTCCATGCTCTCTCTCTCTTTCTCCTATTCTCTCTTCTCTCTCTTGGTTTCCCCTTCTCTTTGAATATGTGTGAATAAAAGTGGGTGCATGTGTATGGAAAAGAGAAGCCACGTGTGTGTTTCTTTGAAGGAATTTTCTTAGTGTTTAAGTGTATATGTGTCCACATGAGAAAGAGGGTGCACGCACAAGTGTGGGTTTGTGTTTGTGTTTGTGTGTATGTATGTGTCAGAAAGGGATAGGGAATTAGATTAAATTTGTGTATGTGTGTTTTAAAAGGTGTCTTAGAAAGGAATAGTTGAATTTAGATTAACTTTATGTGTATTAGATTTTTTATTTATTCATCTATGTTTTGGGGTTAATGTTATCGTATTTTGTTGGAGTAGATTTTGGGTTTGTTTGCTTGGATTTAAATTTGCTTGTTGGGTTAGTGTTTATTTTATTTTTGATATTTGGGCTTTGCTTGTTTAGATCTGAATTAATGTGAGTCTAAAATAATTTTATTCATTTTGGGTTTAAAATAATTACTAGAATATCTTGTGTAACACCTCGATTTTTCAGTCTGAGTAAAAATGACTAAAATGCCCCTGAGGTCATTTTTCACCCAAAATTCGAGGATAGCCAGCCTGGCAGTCCCAGAAAGGTCAACTCAATGTTGGAAGGGGATTAGATGAGTTGGGAATGATCTTGCAGGTGAAAATTTCATTTTTCGAATTTTCAGCCCAAAATGACCAAAATATCCTTATAACTTTTTACGCGGGTATAGGTGCCATTTGAACCCGGAACTTTCCCAAAAAGTTTAATATGATGATTTCATGTGTTTGGCGACGTCTGTTTATGTCTCGGTGGTACCAGGCAGTTTTTGTGCAAATTTACGATTTTTCCCCTGGAGCAATGCCGTTTGAACCTATTGATGTAATTAAGCAAACCTAAGCAATATTAGGCTCTAATCGAAGATTAATTAATTTTCATAATTAATCTAGAGTTAAATGATTTATTAAAGTTAATTAGGACCTAAAATTACTTGGATTAAACTTAAACCTCTTATAAAACTCAAGATTTCAAGTCATGGAATTTTAAATAGTGTTTTCTTTTTCCAATTCCTTAAATTAGGGAATTATGTCTACAATTGTTTATATTTCAAAATGAGTTTTAATCTCACTAATAATGCAAGAATACTCTCTAATCATGTCTTGACATCCCTAAACATCCATTACCTCACCTAAACACTTATTCACAAATTCCTAATTTTAAACCTAATCAAAGACATACCTAAAAACAACTCTAAACCACAATTAAAATGTGAAAATTTTCCCCCCTTGGCTGATGCATATTCGGCCACTCTTCCCTCCATTTCCATCACGTGTTGATTCATTTGAACACTCAAGAACTATGCTTACACCATGCCTAGGCCATGCCTTGCACCGTACTTTAAACTTTACCTAGCTATACCTCCAACCTTACCTTGAACGACATATTGGAAGAGATATTTCCTCTCTCTTTTTCCTCGCCATGGCCGGCCACCCCTCCCCCCTTCATGACCTCATTTATTTCATTTCTCTATAAATAGCTTGCTTGAATGAACTTGGATCACTTTTGGTTCATTTGCTAAGTTTGAGTTTTCAAGAACAATGTAGAGTTCTTTCTTTTCCTCTCAATTTCAAAGAGTTCTTTTCACCTTCTTCATCTTCTTCTTCTTACTCTCAAAGAGCTACCTCCTCATAGCATCAAACCACCTCACAAACACCAAAGAATAACCATCAAACACATAACCTTTCATTCCCAAACACCAAGCTGACGCAAAACCATTTCCTTTCCTTTTCTTCTTAACTTGGCTGAACCTCTTCCTTACCTTGGAAGAAGATTTTCCTTTCATCCCCACTTCAAGAACCAAGCTTTTTATCTTCATACTTGGTAGGGATGTTGTTCTTTAAAGTTTTGTCTTTTAAAGCTTTGATGAAAATGAGTTTTTGTTAGATTCTCTTAGGTTTTAGAACTTCTTTCTCCTCTTATTATTTTCGGCCTTAGAGCCTTTCCTTCAAAGAGAATGTTGGCTTGATGATGAGGGTTCAAGATGTTGATCATGAGAATCTTCACTTGGTTAACCTTTAGAGCTTGAAACTTGGTTCTTAGACCAAGCAATGTTTTGATTTTTTTTCCTTTCCTTTTCAAGTAATGGTTTTCGGTTTTCCTTTCTTTTCCTTGGTCCTGGTTTTGATTCTTTAAGCTTATTGGTTGGGAAATGACTCAAGGATGAGAGCACTTGAGGTTGGTGTTGACGTATTATCAAGATCATGGCCTTTAGAGTTCTAAAGTTTTGTTCTATCCTTCCCCATGGCTTCGGCCTTATTTTTTTTCCTTTGATACTCGAGGATTTTGCATTAAAAGCATGTTGTTAGTAGATTTATATTCACAAAGTCCATTTTCTTAAGCTTAATGATGAAGTTCACACCATAAGGTTTCATTGTAAACCTTGGTACAAGAACTCTAAAGCTTGCTTTGTCTTACTATGATAAGTTTGGGTTGAGGTTTACGTTCCTTTAAAGTCTAGAATGAGCTCTAGTAAGATATAAATGAACTTTCATATTTATATTTCAAGTCTTACATATTTATATTTCAAGCCTTGCATATTTACATTTCAAGTTCTTGCATCTTATATTTACTTTGAAGCTCTCACTTTACTTTATAATAAAGATAAAATGAAGTGCATATCATATCTACTTTTTGCCATCACCTAAAGATCCTATAACTCAAATACTTGCCCTTTTTATCTCAAGTTGAAGTTTGGATATGGAAGCATTCTTGGAATGCATAAATTCAGCCATGTGATGATCTATGTCCTAGTATTTTCTTAGGCATTAAAAGCCTTATAGGAATACTATCTACATGATTTTATGGATCAAACCTTTTCTAAGAATGCTTTAAATTAGCTACTACTCTATGGTTAATTTTAGTCCCTTTATATAAAATAATTTGGTGTTCAAAGAGTTTTAGAAGTTTTAAAATGATTCCAAGAGAAACTAGTACTTTATATGCCTTAGAAATATGAATTTATGTGTTCTTTGGAATTTTAAATATTTCAGTTCTGCCTTGGTGTGTTGGCTGCTGTATGATGCTATTTGGATTTGTTAGAATGTGTAAAAATTATAATGGTTGAGGTAGGAACTATTCCGTGCATGACAGGGGAGAAAACTAGTTTACTAGAAAATCGTAAAGTTGAGATTTTGCAAGCCTTTGACCCATTTAATGTTAGCTATGGTCGAAACTATTTTAGTATGATAAAATTTTGTTTAGTATTGTTTAAACATGAAAAAGTTGGTAATCTTTGAGGTAGAATTGAATTTTAGTTCTTATAGAGAGATTAGTAACTAGAAAACTGTCAGAAAGGTGATTTCTAGGACTCTTAAAGATCAAACAATGGATTCTATTTTGGTATGATTAAAAATGGTAGAAACATGTTATATTAAGTGTATATGTGGAAGAAACACTCATAATTGGTCTAGGAATTAATTATAGTACCTTAGGCGAAAATGGAACTTAGAAAGGATTAAAGATGTGACTTCTAGAACCTCGTAATCAAGCGAAACTAATTCTGCCCCAAACTATTAGGTGCTGTTTGGGAATATTCATAATCATTAATATTAGTAAGAATCTTTAGTTGTGAACCCTTAGGTGCATAAAAGGTTAGGAATGGATAATTGGCCAGCTAGATTTCAAGATTTAGGCCCGTAAGGGGCAAAAGCATAAGACTTTGTGGGTGTGCTGCATAATGAACTTTATTATCCCAAGTGAAGAATGTATAAGATGTTGGTATGACCTTGATGGTTTGTCTTGAATATGAATTTATGATTGAAAGCACATGCTCTATTTGTTTATGTGGCACAAAGCAAAATATGGGGAAATTTGGTGTACAGCCATCATGCTGTCGAACTTCTGCCAAATTTGAGGACTTAGAAAGTCTTCAAAAATATGAGATTTTGACGTGACATAGAACTGTGAACGCATTTTGGGGGACGGCGATACGTAATGCCCCAAAGAGGACAATATTCGCTATGTATTCTGATACCAGTGCGATGTGTTATGTTACGATTATGATTATTATTATGACTATGCTTATCAGAGGATAAGTAAGAACTAGTGACGACTAGTTAAGGTATGAGCTCATAACCTAGAGAAGCTTTTAGGGTGATCCTTATGATGTAAAGTACGATGTTTGAATGTCACACAGTTAAAGAAAGAGAAATGTTTTACATGAGAGACATATGCCACTTTATGCCACTTATATGATGATGGTTTCTCTATGAATGTTTAATTGATTCTTGCTTAGCGTATCGTCATGCATTTATGCTTTATTATGCTGCATCCATGACATTAAGATTCATTCTAAAATAGGCAGACCTTGGTTAACTATGTTTTAAAGTTTAAAAAATGAACTTGATGCATGCTCACTTGTTTTGTACATTAAACCCAAGGTTTCTGAGGACGTAGATGATGCCACCTAGGTAGTAGGATACCCTACTGAGATTCTTTGCTAAGATTCTCACTCCCTCTATCTTTCCCTTCCGTCACGTCCTCAGAGCTCGATGGTGACGTTTGTGATCTTTGTTGATAGACCCACATGGGAGATGCACTACAACCTTGCCCACCGTTCTTATCATTTTGTGGGTCATTGTGCTGTTCATCATTTTGTCTACATGGATCGCCCCTTCGCACATCTAGTCTCTAGCTTCTGTTTATCCCCTGCCTCACCGTTTGGTGACGACCTTGTGTTCAAGCGTGCACGCCCTCATAAGGAGTAAACTCGCCGCACCCTACTGACCACATCTATTATCTGAGATTTCCCGAAGTACGTACCTCGCTTCCCTTCGTCATCCTCAAAGACGGATCCTTTCGAGGACTCTGCCACTCAGGTGCCTTCCAAGGGTTCCTCCCCCACCGTGCCGATGGATTTTGGAGAGAGCAGTGAGGCCACCATCACACAGCCGATGCGGGGAGGACGAGTGAGGATGATTCCTTGCTGAGGAGCCTATGCCCGACCGATGCAGCGTAGAGCCACTCCAGCTGAGATAGCTCAGTGGATTGGATACCTTCCTCCTTTTAGGGCTGATTAGCAGTAAGAGACTGCAGTTGTGTTTTGGTGCCCGACCTTCTGACTAGATCAGGATAGCCTACTTTTGTTCTACGGGTTATCTAGTTTTAGGTGCACTTTTGGAGATAGGGAATTCATGTGTATTTGCTTTACGTTTCATTTATGAATGACTGTACTAAACTTATGTGACAACTCCATATCTATGTTATGACTTTCTTATACCTAATTATGATGTTGTTCCTTTTACGATTTTAGGTTATGTCTATGATGGTTGATCTTTTCTTTGTATGCTAGTCACACGTTTTACTTTATGCGTATCCACGGCTCTCACTTTGCTTCCATGTTTCAAAAAAAAAAAAAAATTACCCATATTTTTCGCTAAGTATTTTAAAGAAAGGTTTAAAGAATAAGACTAAAAGAGTAATAGGCTAATGGTTAACCTAAATACATTCTAGGAGTATTGGGTTAAAAATTAGGATGTTACATTTTGGTATCAGAGCAGTTTGGTTCTCATGGAGCTTGAGGATTGGATTGACTATGCTTTCTAAGCATGATGCGATAGTTAAGTCATGTGTAGTGCTTGGACAGAAGAGATAAGCTATAAGTTAGAAGTGCATGACTCTTGTTTGCTTGCGTGTGCCATGGTAACTAGCTCATCTTACATGAAATATTGGGCCTGATCACCTCAGTGTTTATTGTCTTGTGTGTTTAGGAACCAATGGCACCCAGGAGACAGCCTAGGACCCCGATTGAGGATAACCAAGACAAAGCAACTGCTGTCACCGTTCGTGACATGGCAAGGGCCATTGAACGCATGTTTGAGAGGATGAACCAGCAGGGAGAAGCTGGACGTGCTTCCCCTACAGCTGAGATGACCTAGCAAGCCCAATTTGGTAAGTTCCGCAAGGCGAACCCACCGACCTTCAGAGGAGCCATGGATCCTAACAAGGCTGATGAATGGATCAAGAACATGGAGAAGATCTATTCTGTGGTCACCTGTTCAGAGGAGCAAAAGGTCACGTTTGCTGCCTATATGATGGAATCTAACGCCAAGTTCTGGTGGACCGGCACTCGAAGGCTGTTGGTAGCTTCTAGTACTGCTATTAACTGGAAGCTGATCAAGACGTATTTATATGAGAAGTACTTCCCCGAGTCTGTCAGAAATACAAGAGATATAGAATTCATGCAGCTGACCCAGGGAAGGATGACTGTCGCTCAGTACACGGTGAGATTTGAAGAGCTGATCAAGTTCTCACGGGTGTTCCAAGGGAACCCGATGAGATATGGAAGTGTGTGAAGTACGAGGCCGGGTTAAAGCTAGAGCTGAACTACGCTGTAGCACACATGGAGATCAAGGATTTCCCTACCCTGGAGTACCGCACACTGGAAGAAGGACAAGGGAAGCTCAATGCCACGAGGGCTGAATGCACCAAAGGACTAGGACCAAAAGCCCCGAGGTTCAAGCCGCAGCATCAAAACTAGTCAAGAATCCACTTCAGGCCGCAATATAGCCAACCACAATAGCAACAAAGGATACCCTTTCACCAACAATCCAAGCAGCATCAGAAGCCACCTTTCAAGCACAATGGCCACAAGAACAACAACCCACAAGGGGGATCGAGCGGTTCCCAGAGTAACTACTAGTAAGGAGGGTCCAGCGGGGCCAAGAACAAGGCACCTTAAGGAGCCCCTGCTGTGTTCCCCAGACCCGCGCCAGCAGCGGAATGCCCTCGATGTGGGAGGAATCACAGTGATCGTCCCTACATAGCCGGGCAGGGAGTCTGCTTCAAATGCAGAAAGCATGGCCATTACGCCAACAACTGCACCAACAAGAGGCTAACGAACTAGAACCCCAAGCCACAACACTAAGGGAGGGTCTTTACCCTCAGTGCAGATGGCACGGAAAAGTCCAACGATTTCATAGAAGGTAAGTGTGAAGTAAATGGTAGAACTTTAACTGTACTGTATGACTCTGGCGTGACCCATTCGTTCATTTCACATGCTAGCGCCGAGTCTTTAAATTTGAAAGTTTCCAAGCTTCCTTTTAATCTTATTATTGCTACCCCCACTAATCGACCTGTAAATACCTGCAATTGTTGTTTAAACTGCCATCTTACTATAGAGAATAGATCCTTTATCATAGATTTTATTTGTTTACCTATGAAAGACATAGGCATAATTCTTGGCATGGATTGGCTTCATGCCAACCGTGTGATGTTGGATTGTGATACCAAGACTGTTATTTTTCGTTCTGCCCATAGTGGAACTAGTCCAACCTTGAAACTTTACCTCAATGCCGTAGAAGTCAACTGTAATGGGAAGAGGACTAAGGGATACGTTCTCCTAGCCACTAGCAACATAGACTTTGAGCAAAACTTAGAAGGTATACCTATAGCAAGAGACTATCTCGAGGTGTTTCCGGATGAGATACCCGAGTTCCCTCCTGAAAAAGAGTTGGAGTTTTCTATTAAGTTGGTTCCTGGAGTAGGACTTATTTCTATAGCCCCTTATCGGATGTCACCCATGGAGTTAGCCGAGCTGAAAACACAGTTAGAGGAACTTTTAGGGAAGAGTTTCATTAGACCTAGTGCTTCGCCTTGGGGAGCCCTTGTCCTGTTCGTGAAGAGAAAGGATGGAAGTATGAGGTTATGCATAGACTATAGGCAATTGAATCAAGTGACGGTAAAGAACAAGTACCGTCTGCCTAGGATTGATGATCTGATGGACCAGTTAAAAGGAGCGATGGTATTTTCCAAGATTGATTTAAGGTCGGGATACCACCAAATTAGGTTAAGAGACTAAGACACACCTAAAACCACCTTTAGAACTCGGTATGGACACTTTGAGTTCATTGTGATGTCGTTTGGATTGATGAATGCTCCTATGGTATTTATGGATTATAAGAATAGGATCTTTAGACCCTATTTAGATCAGTTTATGGTTGTTTTCATAGATGATATACTTATCTATTTGAAAACCCATGGGGAGCATGAATGTCACTTGAGGACGGTATTAGAGATTTTGAAGGAAAAGAAGTTGTATGCTAAGCTCTCTAACTGTGAATTCTGGTTGGGGGAAGTGAAGTTTTTGGGTCATGTAGTGTCAAAAGGAGGCATAGTCGTTGATCCTTGTAAGGTTGAGGTAGTGATGAAGTGGGAAAGACTAACCACTGTAACAGAAATATGGAGTTTCTTGGGGTTAGTAGGCTACTACCATATGTTTATTAAGGGATTTTCCTAAATTACCCTACCCTTAACCAAGCTCACTAGGAAGAATGCCCCCTTTGTATAGAACCCTAAGTGTGAAAGGAGCTTCCAAGAGCTAAAGGAAAAGCTAACCACGACCCCAATTTTAGTTTTACCTGGCCTTAACGTACCTTTTGAGGTATATTGTGATGCTTCGGGCAAAGGTTTAGGTTGTGTGTTGATGCAAAATAGGCAAGTGGTAGCCTATGCATCCAGACAACTCAAGCCTCACGAGGCAAACTACCCCACCCATGACCTGGAGTTAGCAGCCATAGTGTTCACTTTGAAGATGTGGAGGCACCATTTATATGGTGTAAGGTTTGAAGTTTTCTCTGATCATAAGAGTCTTAAGTACCTCTTTGATCAAAAGAAGTTAAACATGAGGCAGAGAAGATGGATAGAGTTTCTAAAGGACTACGATTTTGACTTAAGTTACCACCATGGCAAGGCTAATGTAGTCACCAAGCCTTGAGTCGAAAATTATTACATCTATCTCACATGATAATAAAGGAAGCTGAGCTGATAGAGAAGTTTAGGGATATGAATCTGGGGATGTCTTTGACCGATAGTAGCATGAAGATGTGTCACCTTAGTATGACCAGTGGGTTTAAGCAAAGGGCCGCTCTAGCATAAAGAGAAAATAAGGACTTTGGAGAGACCCTAGAGGCAATCAAGGCAGGCAAGCTGAAAGGTTTTGAGCAAGGTTTGGATTGGTTGTGGAGGTTTGAAAAAAGAATCTATGTGCCGCAGGATAGTGACCTTCGAGAGAAGATTTTGAAGGAGGCTCACAAAAGCCATTTCACCATTCATCCTGGTATCACCAAGATGTATCAGGACTTGAAGAAGATGTTTTGGTGGCTCGGATTGAAGAAAGATGTGGTCACCTGGGTTAGTAAGTGCTTGGTTTGCCAAAAGGTGAAAATCGAGCACCAAAAGCCTTCGGATATGTTGCAAACCCTGTTAATTCCCGAGTGGAAGTGGGAAGGCATATCAAAGGATTTTGTGATAGGATTGCCAAGATCCCAAACTAGCCATGACGCCATATGGGTGATTGTGGATCGGCTAATCAAGTTGGCTCACTTCCTACCTATTAAAGTGACATACTCTTTGGACGTATTGGCACAGTTATACATCCAAGAGATCATGAGGTTACATGGAGTGTCGTCGACAATAATCTCGGATAGGGATCCGCAGTTTATGCCATGTTTTTGGAAAGCCTTTCAAAAGATGTTTAGTTCAACGTTGTGTTTAAGCACAGCGTACTACCCATAGATAGACGATCAATCTGAAAGAATGATCCAAACCCTAGAAGACATGTTGAGAGCCTGTGTTTTGGACCAAAAGGGGAGTTGAGATAGATATCTTCCATTGATCAAATTCGCATATAACAATAGTTATTATGTGAGTATCGGCATGGCACCCTATGAAGCCTTGTACGAATGAAAGTGTCCATCCCTTTTTTGCTGGTATAAACCTAGGGAAGAAAGCATGATAGGGCTCGATGTAGTGAGGGAAACAATGGAGCAGATCAAGAGGATTAGGGATAGGATGCTTGCAGCTCAAAGTCGATAAAAGAGCTACACAGATAAGCGGCGAAAACCATTGGAATTCGAGGTAGGAGAACATGTGTTCCTTAGGATCACCCCCACTACAGGCATAGGAAGAGCGATGAGAGTCAAAAAGTTGAGCCCCCGATTTGTGGCCCCATTGAAATTCTTCAAAGAGTCGGAACAGTAGCTTACAAGACAGGCCTACCCCCTAACCTTTCAAATCTTCATGACGTCTTTCACGTCTCCCAGTTAAGAAAATATGAGTCTGACCCTAGCCATGTCTTAGAACCATAGCAAGTACAGTTAAGGGATGACCTAACTTTCAATCTACCGCTGACGAAGATCGTGTACCACGGAGTCAAGCAATTGAGGAACAAGTCTGTTCCTTTGGTGAAAGTGGCGTGGAGGCATGGCAAGTTAGAGGAGTTTACATGGGAGTTAGAGTCAGAGATGAGGACAAAGTATCCAGAGCTATTCCAAAGTAATGAATTTCAAGGGCGAAAGTCTTTTTAAGGAGGGAAGTAATGTAACACCCCGATTTTTCTATCTGAGTAAAAATAATCAAAATTCCCCTGAGGTCATTTTTCACCCGGAATTCGAGGATAGCCTGCCCGGCAGTCCCTGAAGGGTCAATTCGATATTAGAAGGGGATTAGATGAGTTGGGAATGATCTCAAAGGTGAAATTTTCATTTTTCGAATTTTTAGCCCAAAATGATCAAAATACCCATATAGCATTTTACACGGATATAGGTGTCGTTTAAGCCCGGAACTTTCCTAGAAAGTTTAGTATGATGATTTCATATGTTTGGCATTGTCTGTTTAAGTCCTGGTGGTCCCGGGCAGTTTTGTGCAAATTTACAATTTTGCCCCTAAAGTAGTGCCATTTGAGCCTAATGATGTAATTAAGCAAACTTAAGCAATATTAGGCTCTAATTGAAGATTAATTAATTTTCATAATTAATTTAGAGTCAAAATAATTTATTAAAGTTAATTAGGACCTAAAATTGCTTAGATTAAACTTAAACCTCCTATAAAACTCAAGATTTCAAGTCATGGAATCTTGAATAGTGTTTTCTCTTTCTAATTCCTTAAATTAGGGAATTATGTCTACAATTGTTTATATTTCAAAATTTTAATCTCTCTAATAATGCAAGAACACTCCCTAATCATGTCTTGACATCCCTAAACATCCATTACTTCACCTAAACACTTATTCACAAATTCCTAATTTAAAGCCTAATCAAAGACACACCTAAACACAACTCTAAACCACAATTAAAATGTGAAATTTTCCTCCCCGTTGGCTGATGCATATTCGACCACTCCTCCCTCATTTCCATCACATGTTGATTCATTTGAACACTCAAGAACCATGCTTACACTATGCCTAGGCTATGCCTTGCACCATACTTTAAACATTACCTAGCCATACCTCCAACCTTACCTTGAATGACACATTGGAAGAGATATTTCCTCTCTCTTTTTCCTCTTCATGGCCGGCCACCCTCCCCCCTTCATGACCTCATTTATTTCATTTCTCTGTAAATAGCTTGCTTGGATAAACTTGGATTACTTTTGGTTCATTTGCTAAGTTTGAGTTTTCAAGAACAACTTAGAGTTCTTTCTTTTCCTCTCAAGTTCAAAGAGTTCTTTTCACCTTCTTCATCTTCTTCTTCTTACTCTCAAAGAGCTACCTCTTCATAGCATCAAACCACCTCACAAACACCAAAGAATAACCATCAAACACATAACCTTTCATTTGTAACATCCTAATTTTTAACCTAATACTCTAGAACATAATTAGGTTAATCATTAGTCTGTTACGACATAGCTTCCTTATTACTTTAAAATACTTAGCGGAAATACTGGTAATTTTTTTTTTTGAATTATAAAAGCAAAGTGAGAGCCGCGCAACACGATTAATAATGAAGCACGAATGGATTTAAGCAAACATCGCACAGCAGCATAACATAAGCAAGTAAAGGCACATCAATAGAACTGAACTGCATACTTATATATAATAGAATATGCCCATTCATAAAGAGTGAGACTTAGTTTAATACATCTGGAATAAAGATACATGGAAATGAAAGTACAGCAAAGGCATAAAAGAAAACTCTCCTAACTCTAGTGCGCCTACAAATGGATAGCCCCAAAGACAAAAGAAGGCTATCCTAGCCTAGTCAAGCTCGAGCACCAGTACCGCGACGGTTGTCTCCTACTGCGGGCCTCCCTGGAAAGGAGGATGTACCCGATCCACTGGGCTATCTTGGCCGGGGTGGTGATGCGCTGCATTGGTCGGGCATGAGCCCCACGGCAGGAAATCATCCTCACCCGTTCTCTACGTACTGGCTGAGTGACAGAAGCCTGGCTACCCTCCCCAACATCCATCGGCACAGTGGGGGAGGATCCCTCGGAGGGTACCTGAGTGGCAGAGTCCTCCGAAGGGTCCGTCTTGGAGAATGATGAGGGCGAGCGGGGTACATACTGTGGGTAGTCCCGGATGGCAGAGGCCGTCGGTGGGGTGCGGCGGACTCGCTCCTCTCGAGGGCGTGCGCGCTCGAACACGAAGTCGTCACCGAAGGGTGAGATAGGAGAGAATCGATGGCTATGTACGGGGTGACCAAAGGGCCGTCCAATGAACATAAACACTCGAACGACGCAGCGACCCACAAAATGGTATGACCCGTGGTCCAGATCATAATGTAACTCCCAGGTTGGGGTGTCCACAAAAACCACGAACGTCGCCATCTGAAGACGTGACGGAAAGAAAGAGATAGAGGGAGTGAGAATCTTGCTAAAGAATCTCAGTAGGGCCTCCTACTACCTAGGTGTCATCATCTACGTCCTCAGGAACTTTGGGTTTAGTGTACAAATAAGCGAGCATGCATAAATGTCTATTTTTAGGTTTTAAAACATAATTAACCAAGGTCTATTCATTTTAACATGATTCTTCATGACATGGATGCAATCATATTAAAGAATGTATGCATGGCTCTACTTAATACAAGAAAATAATCACAACATTAAGAATATCATATAGTGGCATAAAGTGGCAATTAAATTCTCATATGGGAAACTTTCTGACATAAACATCATACTTTACGTCCTCATAGGCCACCCTAAAAGCCAATCGCTCTGGGGATGCTCGACCGAACCGGTGTCACCCAAAACGTGTCACATCTCTAGGTTATGAGCTCATACCTTAACTAGTCGTCACTAGTTCTTACTTATCAATCCCGATAAGTGTAACATAATCATAAACATAATCCCAAATTATCCAGTACGGGCTAGGGTGCATTTCTTGGGGGTGCTCGGCCGAACCGGTGTCATCCGAGAACTCATCTTAGTACCTCATAAAAATCTCATAGGTTTTCAAAAACTTTCTGAGTCTCGAATTTGTCAGAAATTGACAAAGATAATCAAGCAGCATGCCGAATTCCTTCCAAATTCTTCTTTATGCCACATAAGTCATTCAAACATGCATCCTCCATCATAATTTTCATGCATTCACATAATCATTCTCATGCGTTCACAAGCAACATTAAAAAAATCCCTTATGCTCTTGATCCTACGGTATCTTATTCTTTGACCCTTACGAGCCTTAGACTTGTGATGTAGTTAACCTATCATCTTCTATCAATCTTTTATGCACCTAAGGGTTCTCTTCTAATAGGCCTCATTATTATTTATGCTCTCTATTAAATCTGAACAACATCATTCCTTGGGGCAGCATTATAACTTATAATTGCGGGATTCTAGAACTTACGTTTTAGACCCTTTCTTGGTTCTGTCTTGGCCTAAGGCGCTATAAGTTCGACCTAAACCAATTATGAGGCATTCCTATGTCTAAGAACTAATTATAATCCATATTCTCTTCATTATAAGGTTGCTGGAGAGATTCTAAAAATTAAATGTTCTAAGAGTTCTAAAATTGCAGTTTTACGGTTTTCTAGTTACTAGTTTCTCTATAGGTGCTAAAATTCAATCTTACTTCAATTGTAACCAAATTTTTCATGATTAAACAATCCTAATCTGATTATATTCCCATTGAAACAGTTTGGGCAGTGTCCAAAAATAAATGGGTTAAAACTATGCTAAATCTTGACTTTACGATTTTTCTAGAAAGCTAGTTTCTCTCCTATCATGCATAGAAATGTTCCTACTTCAACATACATAATTTTTACTCATTCAAACACATCAAAACATCATCATACAGCAGCAAAATCATCATGGAAGAATCGAAGCATTAAGTCTCCAAAAAGATGCATAACTTGATATTTTTAAAACATATAAGTTGCCAGTTTCTCTTGGAATCACTTTTAGGACTTCTAAGACTCTTTTGCAAACCATTTTATTTTGTAAAAGGGACTAAAAACATTCTTAGGTCAGTGACCACTTAATCCCTCCTTAAAAGAGTATTAAATTCATAAATCTTATTGGTCTTAATCTCATAAACTTCATGAGGTTTTAAAGAGAATCTTAAAACTTAGATTGTTGTCCCTTGTAGCTAGATGAATCTCCTCCCAAGTTCATCATCACAACATGGCCGAAATTATGCATTCAAAGAATGCCTCCACATTAGACTTTAACTTGAGATAAAATGGGTAAGTCTTTGAGCTCTAAGGTCTTTAAGTGATGACATAATTTAAACATACTATGCACTTCATTTTTATTCTTCATTACAAAGTAAAGTGATAGCTTAAAGTAAATATGCAAGACTTGAATTATAAATATGCAAAGCTTGAATTAAATATGCAAGAGTTGAAATATAAATATGCAAGGCTTGAAATAAATATGCGAGACTTAAAATATAAATATACAAGTTCATTTCTTTATTTTAGTGCTCTAGGCCCAGCAACAATCGACTATAAGGCCGAAATAGAAAGGCGTTGAGATTTAGTTAGGTTACAGTGCAACTTTCATTTTAAATCTTTATGTTCTTTAGTGATGGAAAGTAAATATGCTAGACAAGAACATAAATATGAGATGCAATCCATTCTTTATCCTTTAACTTTAAGTGATGGTTTGGAAATTAAATATGAATGCAAAGCTCAGTAAATATGTAATGCATAAGCTTGAATTTAAATATGAATGCTAGTCTATTTTATTTCTTATTAGAGCTCATACAAGACTTTTAAAGGAACTTAAACCTCAACCCAAACTTATCATGACAAGATAAAGTAAAGACAAGAGTTGTAACGCCCCGATTTTTCTGTCTGAGGGAAATGACCAAAATGCCCCTGAGGTCATTTCCTGCCCGGAATTCGAGGATAGTCGGCCCGGCAGTCCTCGAAGGGTCAACTCAATGTTTGAAGGGGATTGGATAGTCCTTGAGTGGTTTCAGAAATGAAAATTTTGTTTTCTGCAGTTTCAGGCCAAAATGACCAAAGTACCCCTATAGCGTTTTACGCGGGTAAAGGTGTCGTTCAAGCCCGAAACTTCCCTCAAAGGTTTAAAATGACGTTTTCATGTATTTAAAAGTATCTGTTTAAGTCCCGGTGATCTCGGGCAGTTTTTGTGCAAAATTACGATTTTGTTCCTGGCATAGCGCCATTTGAGCTTAATGATGTAATTAAGCAAACCTAAGCAATATTAGACTCTAATCGAAGATTAATTAATTTTCATAATTAATCTAGAGTCAAAATAAGTCCTTAAAATTAATTAGAACATAAGATTGCTTAGATTAAACTCAAATCCCCTTTTTCTTTTAAAAACTCAAGTTTCTAGAACATAGAATCTTGAATAGTATTTTTACTATTCACTCTCCATACTCCAATAAGCCTAGCTAGAGTAGGATTTTGACCCCACTAATGAGCTAGAATGCCCACTAATCATGCCTCAATATAGCTTTGATTACCTATCCTTTCACTTACACACTTACCTACAAGTTCCTAATCCTATGCCTAATCAAAGCTACACCTAAACACACCTCTAAACCATAATTAAATGGAAGATTTTCCTCCCCTATTCCATGGAGAAGATAGCGCCACATCACCCTCCAATATCCACCACATGTTTGAATTCTTTCATTCAAAGAACCATGCCTACACTATGCCTAAACCCATGCCTACACCTTACCTTGAAATGACATAACCAAGAGATATTTTCTCTCCTTCCTCTACTCAAATTGCGCCACCTAGCCTCCTCCCCTCACTCCTCTCATGTTCATTTCCTTTATAAATAGACACCCAAGGTGCTTGCTAGAACCTTTGCTCATTTCTCTTACACCCTCAAATACTTTCTTTTTCTCAAGTTTCAAGGAGTTCTTCTTCTTCTTCCTCAAGAGCAAGTTCTCTTTCTCAATCAAGAAAACACATCCAAGGTAGGGAGTTTAGTTTATGTTGAGAATGCTTTTCCTTCTTTTGTTTAGCTTTTGGTTTGGAATGATAAAGTTTTGTTCTTTTTTCCTTCTCTTTCCTTTTCTTTTTCGATTCTTTTCTTTTTCTTCCCTTTGAGTTTTCGGCCATTATGTTGAATGGCTCAACATGATAGCTTGATCATGCAAGTTCTAGATGATGACTTCTTGTTCATCATAAGGAAATCTCTAAAGTTTGAGTTTTCATAAAAATGTTATATGGCTCTCTTATGATTTTGTTTTTAAGGAATGTTGTTTTGTGTTCTAGAAACTCTAAAATTCACTTTACCTTGTCATGATAAGTTTGGGTTAAGGCTTATGTCCCTTTAAAGTCTTGTAAGAGCTCTAGTAAAGATGTAAAAATGAACTTGCATATTTATATTTCTAGCCCTTCATATTTATATTCCAAGTTCTTGCATCTCATATTTACTTTTCTGTGTCATCAATAAACTCTAAAGATTAAAGAAAAGAACTTGCATTATCACGTTTAAGTTTCAAGCTTTGCATTTCACGTTTATATTTCAAGTCATCACCTAAGAACTTAAAGATTAAAACAAGAAATTGCATATCACCTAATTAATCTCGAAACCTTTCTATTTCGGCCTTAAAGTCGATTGTTGCTGGGCCTAGAGCACTAAAATAAAGAATTGAACTTGCATATTTACTTCCAAGCCTTGCATTTTAATTTCAAGTTCTTGCATTTCATATTTACTTTGAAGCTCTCACTTTACTTTCTAATGAAGAATAAAATGAAATGCATAGCACGTTTATATTTTGTCATCACTTAAAGAACCTAGAGCTCAAAGACTTGTAACGTGTAACATCCTATTTTTTAACCCAATACTCTAGAATATACTAAGGTTAATCATTAGTCTGTTACTTCATAGTTCTCATTTTTACTTTGAAATACTTAGCGGAAAATACGGGTAAATTTTTTTTTTGAAATACAAAGTGAGAGCCGCGTGATGCGATATAACATGCAACAGACAAAACATACATCTCATAACGTCATAGCATAAGGCACATCATGAGCAACACTGAATATCATCTCATATATATATATATATAACTTGCCCACTTATAAGTGTGGGACTCAGTTTAGTACAACACGAGTAATACAATTAAAAAGGAAATACAAGAGAAAGTGCAACGGAAACTATAAAAGCAACTCCCCTACCCAAGTGCAACTAATGGGATGACCTCTAATACAAAAGAAGGTTCATCTCCATCTAAGTGGTGTGTGCTCTACCCGGGTACTCCATTGGTCGATCGTCACCTCTTACTGACGTCCGTCTCGCGAACGAGGCAAATATCGGGGAAACTGGGCGAGCTCCTCGGGCGTAAAGAGGCGGAACGGGGATCAAGAGTGACCCCCGCGGCGTGGCCACATCTCCGGTGGTCGTGCAGGCCGTGGCTGAGTCACGGTATCCTCACTGCCCTCCCTCATTGGTGGGGGAGAGGGGGCGGAGCTTTCGCTATACGGATGGGTAGGCGGCTCCTCGGACGAGTCGGTCTCCAAGAAGTAGGTCCGGGGCACGTAATCGGGATAGTCTCGCATGGCTGAGGCAACGGTGTGCATGCGGAGCACTCTCTCCTCATGCGTACGCGCGCGATCAAAAACCCGCTCGTCGTCGCCATAGGGTGCAGTCGGGGAGAAGCGATGGGTGTGCACGGGATGAGCGAAGGGGCGTCCTACGAACATGAAAACCCACACCGTGCACTGTCCCTCAAAATGGTATGACCCGTGAGCCGGGTCATAGTGCACCTCCCATGTCGGGGTGTCCACGAATACCACGAACGTCGCCATCTGAAGACGTGACGGAAAGAGAGAGATAGAGGGAGTGAGAATCTTGCTAAAGAATCTCAGTAAGGCCTTCTATTACCTAGGTGTGATGATCTACGTCCTCAGAAACCTTGGGTTTAATTATACAAAATGAGTGAGCATGCATTAAGTCCATTTTTAAGTTCTAAAACACAGTTTAGCCAAGGTCCATTCATTTTAGGATGATCTTAATGTCACAAATGCAACATAATAGAGAATGTATACATGGCACTACCTAATGCACATACATAAATCATATCATCAAGCATCATCATACTTAGTGGCATAAAGTGGCAATAGAAACATTCATTTGGGACAAGCTTAGTGACATAATCGTAATCATGAAACATCTCTTCCTCATGGGCCACCCTAAAAGACAATCGAATTGGGGGTGCTCGGCCGAACCGGTGTCACCCAGAACGTGTCATACATCTAGATTATGAGCTCATACCTTAACTAGTCGTCACTAGTTCTTACTTACCACTTAACGATAAGCATATCATAAATCATAAATCCCGACTATCTGAGTACGGGTTAGGGGGCAATTCTCTTAGGGGTGCTCGGCCGAACCGGTGTCACCTAAGAGTATAAAATGGTACCGATGTCACATGAGTTCTATGGAGGTGCTCGGCCGAACCGATGTCATCCTAGAACCCATCTTAGTACCTTAATTTTCAAAAATCTCTTTAAGTCCCCAAATTCGTTGGAAATTCGGCGGCACGAAGGCATTACGCCGAATTTCTTTCGAATTTGCTTTATGCCACATAAACATATAGCCTCTTGAATCCTCATATGAATAACATAATCATTTTTCACATAACACATGCATCATCATAGAACATTCAAACGCTTACCCTTACGGTAGCTTATGCTTTGACCCTTACGGGTCTTAATCTTGAGATATAGTTTTCTAACATCCGTCGCTCATATGTTATGCACCTATGGGCTCATAATTAATCATCATTCCTAATCCTCATGTTCATACTCAAATCTGAAAAGCATAGGATAGAATTTCTAACTTGTGATTACGGGGTTCTAGAACTTACGTTTTAGACCCTTTCTCAGTTCCTTCTTCGCCTAAGGCGCTATAAATTAAATCTAAATCAATTATGAGACATTCCTATGCTTAAGAACTAATTAATAATCACATTTATCATGTTGTAATGTTGCTGGACAGAATCCAGAAAACTAAATGTTCTAAGAGTTCTACATTTGCATTTTTAAGGTTTTCTAGTTACTAGTTTCCCTATTGGTGCTAAAATTCAATTCTAGTCCAAATGTTACCAAGTTTTTCATGTCTAAACAATCCTAATCTGATTATGTTCCCATTAAAACAGTTTGGATAAGCTCCAAAAACAAATGGGTCTAAACTATGTTAAATTCTAGCTTTACGGTATTTCTAGTTAGCTAGTTTCTTACCTATCATGCATAGAATCATTTCTACATCATCATGTGATAATTTCACACATTCTAACACATCAAAGCATCATCATACAGCCATAAGCTCAACATAACAGTACCGAAAACATCTAACTTCAATAAGAGAACTAAATTGACATTTCTAGATACATAAGTTAACTAGTTTCTCTTGGAATCAATTTAGAATTTCTAAAACTCTTCGCAAATCATTTTAATTCACCAAGAGGCTAAGAGAAGCCTTAGGTCAGTGACCAAAATATATTTCATCTTCTAAAAGGGAATAAAGTCATATCTCATGATAACATAACCTTGTAAAGATTTGTAAAGCTTTAAGAAAAACTTAGAACATAGACTATTAGTCCTTGTAGCTAGATGAAAACTCATTGCAAGTCCATCATCACTACTTGGCCGAAAACATGCATTCAAAGAATGCATTAAGCTTTAACTTGAAATGAAATGGGCAAGTCTTTGAGCTCTAGGTTCTTAAGTTATGACGTAAAATAAACGTGCTCATGCTTTTCATTTTTAATCTTGCTTACAAAGTAAAGTGATGACTTAAAATAAATATGCAAGGCATAAACTTAAACGTGCAAGCTTGAAAGTAAATATGCAAGGTTCAATTCTTTATTTTAGTGCTCTTGGCCCAACAACAATCGACTTTAAGGCCGAAATAGATAGGCATTCGAGAAATTAATTAGGTGATAATGCAAGTTCAATTCTTTATTTTGGTGCTCTCGGCCAAACAACAATCGACTTTAAGGCCGAAATAGAAAGGCTTTGAGGATTAAATTAAGTGATGATGCAAGTTCCATTTTAATCTTTATGTTCTTAGGTGATAGCGTGAAAGTAAAGATGCATAGCAAGAATGTAAATATGAGTGCAAGCATAAAATAAATTATGCAAGTTCATTTTATCTTTCTAGAGCCCTTAACAAGACTTTAAAGGAACTCAATCCTCAACCCAAACTCATCCAACCAAGGTTAAGTAAAGCTTAGAGTTCTTAGAACTCAAGACAACATTTTTAGAAAATCAAAACATTGAATCATGTAGAAGAAAGGAAATGGTCGAAACATTCTAGGAAGAAAAGGAATATTTGAAAACTCTAGAGTCCATGATCTTGGTGATATATTAACACCAACACCATGAGTCCTCCTCATTGAGTTCATAGGACCATTTTAAAACACCATCAAAACTAAAGTTCTCAAGAGTTCAAGAAAGGAAGAACTAGAAACATTTTTGCTCAAGAACAAAGATCAAGCTCTAGAGTTTGTTTCAAGTGATGAACATCATCATCAAGCTCTCATTTCTTTGAACTTCAAGGCCCATGGCCGAAAGTGAGAAAGAAAAAGGAGAAGAAAAGAAGTTCTAAAAAGAATCAAGAGAAACTATGAACATAAAGCTAGAACAAGAACTTTAAAGAAAGAAGTACTTGAAAGAAAATCCCTACTTGGTGTGATGATCTTGAAGATGGAAGAAGAAGATGAAGAAGATGAAGAACTTGAAGAACTTTGAAGGCTTGAACGTGAGAGAAAAGAAAGCTTTGGAATGTTTCTTTGAAAACTTACACTTTGTAAATAAACCCAAAATGATACAAGTTCACCCAAGCAAGCTATTTATAGAGTAATGAAGCAAATGAAGGGTGCAAATGGAGGGGGAGGCTTCGGCCATGCAGAATGGAGGGAGACCATGAGTTCCATGAGGTGAGATAATGTGGTCTTGAGGTATGGTGAGATATGGTTCAAAGTATGATGAGGTATGGTTCAAGGTATGGCCTCAAGCATGGTTCTTTGAGTGAGAAAAATCAACATGTGGTCAAATGGGGGAGAGGTGGCCGAAATGCAACAGCCAAGGGAGGAGAGTTTCTTGCATTTTAATTGTGGTTTAAAGTTGTGTTTAGGTGTATCTTTGATTAGGATTAAGATTAGTAATTTGTAAGAAAGTGTTTAAGTGAGAAAATGGGTAATTAAGGTTGTCAAGACATAATTAGAGAGTGTTCTTGCATCATTAGTGAGTTATAAATTCATTTTAGTGTTTAAACAATTCTAGACACAATTTCTTAATTTAAGGAATTGGAGAGAGAAAACACTATTCAAGATTCCAAGACTAGGAATCTTGAGTTCTAAAAAGGGATTTAAGTTTAATCTAAGCAATTTTAGGTTTTAATTAACTTTAATAAATTATTTTGACTCTAGATTAATTAGGGAAATTAATTAATCTTCGTTCAGAGCCTAATATTGCTTAGGTTTGCTTAATTACATCATTAAGCTCAAAAACACTATTCTAGGGGCAAAATCATAATTTTGCATTAAAATTGCCCGGTGTAACACCCCGATTTTTCTGTCCGAGGAAAATGACCAAAATGCCCCTGAGGTCATTTCCTGACCCGAACTCGAGGGTAACCAACTCGGTCATCCTCGAAGGGTCAACTCAATGTTTGAAGGGGATTGAATGGCCTTTGAGTGCTTCCGGAAGCGAAAATCTCGTTTTCTGCAGTTTCGGGTCAAAATGACCAAAATACCCCTATAGCGTTTTACACGAGTAAAGGTGTCGTTTGAGCCCGAAACTTTCCCCAGAGGTTTAAAAATATGTTTTCATGTGTCTAGAGGTCTCTGTTCAAGTCCCGGTGGTCCCGGGCAGTTTTAGTGCAAAATTACGATTTTGCCCCTAGAATAGTGTTTTTGAGCTTAATGACGTAATTAAGCAAACCTAAGCAATATTAGGCTCTAAACGAAGATTAATTTATTTCCCTAATTAATCTAGAGTCAAAATAATTTGTTAAAGTTAATTAGAACCTAAAATTGCTTGGATTAAACTTAAATCCCTTTTTAGAACTCAAGACTCCTAGTCTTGGAATCTTGAATAGTGTTTTCTCTCTCCAATTCCTTAAATCAAGGAAATGTGTCTAGAGTTGTTTAGACTCTAAATTGAGGATTTAACTCACTAATGGTGCAAGACCACTCCTTAATTATGTCTAGACCACCTTAATTACCCATTTTCCTTACCTAAACACTTTCTTACAAATTCCTAATCTTAAGCATAATCAAAGATACACCTAAACACAACTCTAAACCACAATTAAAATGCAAAGAACCCTCCCCCATGGCTGATGAAGTTTCGGCCAGCACACCCCTCTTTGGCCACATGTTTAATTATTTTCTCACTCAAAGAACCATGCTTAAGGCCATACCTTGAACCATACCTCACCATACCTTGAGCCATACCTCACCATGCCTCAAGAACACATTATCTCACCTCATGGAACTCATGGGATGCCCTCCAATCTGCACCCTCATGGTCGAAACCTCTTCACCCATTCACACCCTCCATTTGTTTCATTTCTCTATAAATAGAATGCCTTGAGGAGCTTGCACCACTTTTAGATCATTTGCTAAGTTTAGGAACACTCAAAGCTTTTCTTTTCTCTCAAAGTTCTAGTGTTCTTCAAGTTCTTCAAAGTTCTTCATCATCTCCATCTTCTTCTTCCATCTTCAAGTTCATCACATCAAGTAGGGATTTCCTTTCATGTATTTTCTTCTTTAAAGTTCTTGTTTCAAGTTTGATGTTCATAGTTTCTCTTGATTCCTTTTAGAACTTCTTTTCTTCTCCTCCTTCCTCTTTATGTTTCGGCCATGGGCCTTTGGGAATGAAGAAATGAGAGCTTGATGATGAGAGTTTCATGATGATGTTCATCACTTGAAACAAACTCTAGAGCTTGATCTTTGTTCTTGAACAAAAATGTTTTTTGTTTTTCTTTTCTTGAACTCTTGAGAACTTTAGCTTTGATGATGTTTTAAAATGGCTCTATGAACTCAATGATGAGGACTCATGATGTTGGTGTTAATACATCATCAAGATCATGGACCCTAGAGTTTTAAAATGTTCCTTTTTCTTCTTGAAGATTTCGGCCATTTCCTTAATTTTTCTAGGCTTCATGGTTTGATTTCCTAAAAATGTTATGTTGAATTTTAAGAACTCTAAGCTTGACTTTACCTTGTTTGGATGAGTTTGGGTTATGGTTTAAGTTCCTTTAAAGTCTTGTTAAGAGCTCTAGAAAAATAAAATAAACTTGCATAATTTATTTTATGCTTGCATTCATATTTACATTCTTGCTATGCATCTTTACTTTCAAGCTATCACCTAAGAACATAAAGATTAAAATGGAACTTGCATCATCACTCAATTTAATTCTCAAAGCCTTTCTATTTCGGCCTTAAAGTCGATTGTTGTTGGGCCTAGAGCACTAAAATAAAGAATTGAACTTGCATTATCACCTAATTAATTTCTCGAATGCCTATCTATTTTGGCCTTAAAGTCGATTGTTGTTGGGCCAAGAGCACTAAAATAAAGAATTGAACCTTGCATATTTACCTTCAAGATTGCACGTTTAAGTTTATGCCTCGCATATTTACTTTCAAGCTTGCACGTTTAAGTTTATGTTTTGCATATTTAATTTAAGTCATCACTTTATTTTGTAAGCAAGATTAAAAATGAAAAGCATGAGCACGTTTAGTTTATGTCGTAACTTATGAACCTAGAGCTCAAAGACTTGCCCACTTCATTTCAAGTTAAAGTTAAATATGAATGCATTCCTTGAATGCATAATTTCGGCCAAGTAGTGATGATGGGCTTGCAATGGGTTTTCATCTAGCTACTAGGACCAATAGTCTATGTTTTAAGTCTTCCTTAAAGCTTTACAAATCTTTATAAGGTTATGTCATCACAAGTTGTGATTTCATTCTCTTTTAGGGGATGGAATATGTTTTGATCACTGACCTAAGGCTTCACTTAGCCTCTTGAAGAATTAAAATGTTTTGCAAAGAGTTTTAGAAGTTCTAGATTGATTCCAAGAGAAACTAGTTAACTTATGTACCTAGAAATGTCAATTTAACTCTCTTATTAAAGTTAAATGTTTTTGGTTCTGATATGATGAGTGAGATGCTGTATGATGATGTTTTGATGTGTTGGAATGTGTGAAAATATCATATGATGATGTAGAAGCGATCCTATGCATGATAGGTAAGAAACTAGCTAACTAGGAATACCGTAAAGTTAGAATTTGACATAGTTTTAACCCATTTGTTTATGGATTCTGTCCAAACTGTTTTAATGGGAACATAATCAGATTTAGATTGTTTAGACATGAAAAACTTGGTATCATTTGAATTAGAATTGAATTCTAGCACCTATAGGGAAACTAGTAACTAGAAAACCGTAAAAATGCAATGTAGAACTCTTAGAACATTTATTTTTCTGGATTCTGTCCAGCACCCTTACAACATGATAAACATGATTAATAATTAGTCCTTAAGCATAGGAATGCCTCATAATTGATTTAGATTTAATCCATAGCACCTTAGGCGAAGACGGAACCAAGAAAGGGTCTAAAACGTAAGTTCTAGAACCCCGTAATCACAAGTTAGGAATTCTACCCTATGCTTTTCAGATTTAAATGTAAATATGAGGATTATGAATGATGTTTAATTATGAGCCCTTAGGTGCATAAAATATGAGCGACGGATGTTAGAGAACCATATCTCATGATTAAGACCCGTAAGGGTCAAAGCATAAGCTACCGTAAGGATAAACGGTTGAATGTTCCATGATGATGTATGTTGCGCGAAGGATGTTAATGTTATTCATATGAGGATTTCATGAGAATATATGTTTGTGTGGCATAAAGCAAATTCGAAAGAAATTCGGCGTAATGCCTTCGTGCCGCCGAATTTCCAACGAATTTGGGGACTTAAAGAGATTTTTGAAAATTAAGGTACTAAGATGGGTTCTAGGATGACATCGGTTCGGCCGAGCACCTCCATAGAACTCATGTGACATCGGTACCATTTTATACTCTTAGGTGACACCGGTTCGGCCGAGCACCCCTAAGAGAATTGCCCCCTAACCCGTACTCAGATAGTCGGGATTTATGATTTATGATATGCTTATCGTTAAGTGGTAAGTAAGAACTAGTGACGACTAGTTAAGGTATGAGCTCATAACCTAGATGTATGACACGTTCTGGGTGACACCGGTTCGGCCGAGCACCCCCAATTCGATTGTCTTTTAGGGTGGCCCATGAGGAAGAGATGTTTCATGATTACGATTATGTCACTAAGCTTGTCCCATATGAATGTTTCTATTGCCACTTTATGCCACTAAGTATGATGATGCTTGATGTTATGTTTTATGTATGTGCATTAGGTAGTGCCATGCATACATCTTCTATTATGTTTCATTCATGACATTAAGATCATCCTAAAATGAATGGACCTTGGCTAAAGTATATTTGAAGTTTAAAATGAACTTAATGCATGTTCAGTCATTTTGTATAATTAAACCCAAGGTTCCTGAGGACGTAAATGATGACACCTAAGTAGTACGAGGCCCTACTGAGATTCTTTAGCAAGATTCTCACTCCCTCTATCTCTTTTCCGTCACGTCTTCAGATGGCGACGTTCGTAGCGTTCGTGGACACGCCGACATGGGAGGTGCACCATGACCCAGACCACGGGTCATTCCATTTTGTGGGTCGATGCACAGTTAGAGTATTCATGTTCATGGGTCGACCCTTCACTCCCCCTGTACATTCCCATCGTTTCTCCCCCGTCTCACCTTTTGGCGATGACCTGGTGTTCGAGCGCGCACGTCCCCGAGAGGAGAGGCTACGCCTGCATTCACCGTCTGCCGCTCGAGACTACCCCCAGTATGTGCCCCGTTGCCCGTCGTCTTTCTCGGAGACGGATCCTTCCGAGGATTCGGCCACCCAAGTACCCTCCGAGGGATCATCCCCCACCATACCCATGGACTTTGGAGAGGATAGCGAGCCCACCTTGACTCAGCCGAGGCGTGCACGACGACCGGAGATGTGGCCATACCCCGGGGGCCACGTTCGATCCCCGTTCCGCCTCTTCATGCCCGAGGAGCTCGCCCAGTTTCCCGGATATTTGCCTCGTTCACGAGATGGTCGCCAGTAGGAGGCCGTGGATGCCCGGGTTAGAGCACACATCACTTAGATGGGGATAAACCTTCTTTTGTATAGAGGTTATCCCATTAGATGCACTCGGGTAGGGGAGTAGATTATGTTTATGCTTATGTTGTATTTTCTTTCATGTATTCCCTTGTACCAAATTAAGTCCCACACTTATAAGTGGGCAAGTTATATATATAAGATGTTATTCAGTGTTTTCCCATGATGTGCCTTTATGTGCTTTGTGCTGTAACGTTATGGAATGTATGTTTTGCCCATTACTTGTTATATCGTATCACGCGGCTCTCACTTTTTATTTCAAAAAAAATTTACCTGTATTTTCCGCTAAGTATTTCTAAGTGAAATTGAGAACTATGAAGTAACAGACTAATGTTTAACCTAAGTATGTTCTAGAGTATTGGGTTAAAAATTAGAATGTTACACCCGGGACCACCGGGACTCAAACAGATGTTTTGAAACATGTAAAAACATGGTTTTAAACCTCTGGGGGAAGTTCCGGGCTCAAACGGCACCTTTACCCGCGTAAAACGCTACAGGGGTATTTTGGTCATTTTGACCCAAAACTGCGGAAATCGAGACTTTCGCTTCTGGAACCACTCAAGGGTTGGTGGGCCTAGAGCACTAAAATAAAGAAATGAACTTGCATATTTATATTTTAAGTTTTGCATATTTATATTTCAAGTCTTGCATATTTAATTCAAGCTTTGCATATTTATAATTCAAGTCTTGCATATTTACTTTAAGCCCTCACTTTATTTTGTAATGAAGAATAAAAATGAAGTGCATAGCATGTTTAAATTATGTCATCACTTAAAGACCTTAGAGCTCAAGGACTTGCCCATTTTATCTCAAGTTAAAGTTTAATGTGGGAGCATTCTTTGAATGCATAATCTCGGCCAAGTAGTGATGATGAACTTGGAATGAGTTTCATCTAGCTACAAGGGCCAACAATCTAAGTTTTAAGAACTCTCTTTAAGCCTCATGAATTCTATGAGATTAAGACCAACAAGATTTATGAATTTAATTCTCTTTTAAGGAGGGATTAAGTGGTCACTGACCTAAGGATGTTTTTAGTCTCTTTTACAAAATAAAATGGTTTGCAAAAGAGTCTTAGAAGTCTTGAAAATGATTCCAAGAGAAACTAGCAACTTATATGTTTTAAAGATATCAAGTTATGCATCTTTTTGGAGACTTAATGTTTCGGTTCTTCCATGATAAGTTTGCTGCTGTATGATGATGTTTTGAGGTGTTTGAATGAGTAAAAATTATGAATGATGAGGTAGGAACATTTCTATGCATGATAGGAGAGAAACTAGTTTTTTAGAAAAATCGTAAAGTGAAGATTTAACATAGTTTTAACCCATTTATTTTTGGACACTACCCAAACTATTTCAATGGGAATATAATCAGATTAGGATTGTTTAATCATGAAAAATTTGGTTACAATTGAAGTAGGATTGAATTTTAGCACCTATAGAGAAACTAGTAACTAGAAAACCGTAAAACCGCAATTCTAGAACTCTTAGAACATTTAACTTTTAGAATCTGTCCAGCAACCTTATAATGAAGATAACATGGTTTATAATTAGTTCCTAGACATAGGAATGTCTCATAAATGGTTTAGGTTTAACTCATAGCGCCTTAGGCGAAGACAGAACCAAGAAAGGGTCTAAAACGTAAGTTCTAGAACCCCATAATTTTAAGTTTAAAGTGCTGCCCCTAAGGAATGATGATGTTCAGGTTTAATAGAGAGCATAAATAATAATAAGATTTGTTAAGAGAGAACTCTTAGGTGCATAAAAGTTTGATAGAAGATGATAGGTTAATTACATCACAAGTTTAAGGCCCGTAAGGGTCAAAGCATAAGATACCGTAGGATCAAGAGCATAATGGATTTTTAATGTTGCTTGTGAACGCATGAGAATGATTATGTCAATGCATGAAGATTATGATGGAGGATGCATGTTTGAATGACTTATGTGGCATAAAGGAGAATTTGGAAGAAATTTGGGACTCAGAAAGTTTTTGAAAACCTATGAGATTTTTTATGAGGTACTAAGATGAGTTCTCGTATGACACCGGTTCGGCCAAGCACCTCCAGAGAACTCATGTGATATCGGTACCAAGATGAATTCTTGGGTGACACTGGTTCGGCCGAGCACCCGCAAGAAATGCCCCCTAGCCCGTACTGGATAAGTCGGGATTATATTTGTGATTATGTTACGCTTATCGGGATTGATAAGTAAGAACTAGTGATGACTAGTTAATGTATGAGCTCATAACCTAGAGATGTGACACGTTCTGGGTGACACCGGTTCGGCCAAGCACCCCCAGAGTGATTGTCTTTTAGGGTGGCCTATGAGGAAGTTATGATGTTTATGTCACAAAGTTTCCTATATGAGAATTTAATTGCCACTTTATGCCACTATTATGATGTTCTTAAAGATATGATGATTATTCTTGCATTAAGTAGAGCCATGCATACATTCTTGTATATGATTGCATCCATGTCATTAAGATTCATGCTAAAATGAATGGACCTTGGTTAATTATGTTTTAGAACCTAAAAATAGATATTTATGCATGCTCACTTATTTTGTATACTAAACCCAAGGTTTTTGAGGATGTAGATGATGACACCTAGGTAGTAGGAGACCCTACTGAGATTCTTTAGCAAGATTCTCACTCCCTCTATCTCTTTCTTTCCGTCACATCTTCAGATGGCGACGTTCGTGGTTTTTGTGGACACCCCGACGTGGGAGGTGTGCTATGACTCGAATCACGGGTCATACCATTTTGAGGGACAATGCACGGTGCGAGTCTTCATGTTCATAGGACGTCCCTTTGCTCACCTTGTGCATACTCATCACTTCTCCCCGATAGCACCCTACGGCGACGACGAGCGGGTTTTTGAGCGCGTGCGTACGCATAATGAGAGAGTGCTCCGCATGCACACCGCTGCCTCAGCCATGCGTGACTATCCCGATTACGTGCCCCGGACCAACTTCTCGGAGACCGACCCGTCCGAGGACCCGCCTACCCATCCGTATAGCGAGAGCTCCGCCCCCACTCCACCACTGATGAGGGAGGACAGTGAGGATACCGTGACTCAGCCACGGGTTACACGACGACCGGAGATGTGGCCATATCGCGGGGGTCACTCTCAATCCCCGTTCTGCCTCTTTACGCCTGAGGAGCTCGCCCAGTTTCCCGGATATGTGCCTCGCTCGCGAGATGGACGTCAATAGGAGGTGACGTACGACCGATGGAGTACCCGGGTAGAGCACACACCACTTAGATGAGGATGGACCTCCTTTTGTTTAGAGGTTATCCCTTTAGTTGCACTTGGGTAGGGGAGTTGCTTTTACGTTTTCGTAGTATTTTCCTTTGTATTTTCTTTTAGTTGTATCTGTTTATGATGAATCAAACTAAGCCCCACTCTACACAAGTGGGCATATCATATATTATATAAATATGCAGTTCAATGTTATTATGATGTGCCTTTACTTGCTTATGTCATGTTGCTATACGATGCTTGCTTTATTACCTTTCGTGCATTATTAATTAACGTGTTGCGCGGCTCTCACTTTGCTTTTATAATTCAAAAAAAATTTACTAGTATTTCCGCTAAGTATTTTAAAGTAATAAGGAAGCTATGACGTAATAGACTAATGATTAACCTAATTATATTCTAGAGTATTGGGTTAAAAATTAGGATGTTACAAGACTTTCCCTTATTATCTCAAGTTAAAGTTGGTTATGGAGACATCCTCATGGATGCATATTTCGGCCATGTGATGATGATGAGCTTGGAGTAAGTCACAATCGCCAATAACCTATGTCTTAGGATTTTCTTAAGCATAGGTGAACTCAAAGAATGATTCAAGTGCAAATTTTATGTTTCAAATTCCAACTATGAACAATTTAAATAAGCTACTGTCCTCACTCATTTTACAATGATTTTAATGAAGTAAAATGTTTTACAAAGAGTTTAAGAAGTCCTAAAGTGAATCCATGAGAAACTAGTGGCTTATGTGCATAGAAAATGAAATTTCGTGCTTGGTATGATGATGAATGAATTTGATTCTACCTTGATGATTTGGTTGTTGTTTGATGATGATTTTATATGATAGAATATGTAAAAATTATATATGTTGAGGTAGAAGCCTTTCTATGCATATTAGGAAAGAAACTAGTCTTACCGATAAACCGTAAAGTTGAGTTTTAACATAGTTTTGACCCATTTATTTTTAGCCACTGCCAAAACTATTTTAATGGGATAATATTCAGTTTAGGATTGATTAATCATGAAATACTTGGTAATATTTGATGTAGGATTGATTTTTAGCACCTATAGAGAAACTAGTAACCAGAAAACCGTAAAAGTGCAATTCTAGAACACTTAGATTAATTCATTTTCTGTTCCTGTTCCAGCACCTTTGGAGGATTGTGAAACCATGTTATGCCATGTTTACTTGAGTGAGAATGACCCATAAATGGTTTAGGAATTAATTCTAGCATCATAAGAAAAGCAGGTAACGAGAAAGGGCGTAAAACGCAACTTCTAGAACACCTTAAATCATAGAATTTCATTTACTACCCATGCTGTCCAACCTTGATTGATGATGTTCTTGAGGTTAGTAATTAGCAGTAATGGCAATGATTAGTCCCTTAGATGCATAAGGAAATAATTTGACAATTTGAGTTACCCAATTTAAGTGTTTGGCCATTTAAGGGAATGTTTATGAGATGATGATTTGAGATGATGCATTCACGTGATATTTGATGTTATGTGAGGTATTGGTATGGAATTCATCCTTTGCATGTTATGGTTTCATTTGAAACATTAGAGATGCATATGTTAGAAATATATGAAGAATTATGACATTTATGAGATATGTGTTGCATCTTGTTATAATATGCTAAGACTTAAGGAGACTTTAAGTATGAGAAAATGATCCTTTGGACTCATCAAACTATAGATGATGAAAAGGTGATTCTTGCTCAAGGAAATGTAAAGTATGAGAAAGTGATCCTTTGGACTCACCAAACTATAGGTGATGAAAAGGTGATTCTTACTTAAGGTGATGTAAAGTATGAGAAAGTGATCCTTTGGACTCACCAAACGATAGGTGATGACAAGGTGATTCTTGCTTAAGGTGACTTAAAATATGAGAAAATGATCCTTTGGACTCATCAAACTATAGGTGATGAAAAGGTGATTCTTACCCCCTAACCCGTACTTATCAAGTCGGGACTTCAACTTATCAAAAGGGAATAAGTTTATGCTAGTGACGACTAGTGAGGCATGAGCTCATAACCTAGAAGTACTCTCAAAAGGGAAGAGTAATAGGGTGGCCCCAGGAAGAAAAGAAACTTAAAGTCACCTAAGGAAACAAGAAATGTCATTCATGAACCATGTTCTATGCACATCATGTATGTTACATAGTTAGATGTATGCTTTAAAGTTAATGTTGCATAAAGTATTGACATGCATATCATAAAGATGTATGATGCATTCATTACAAGACTCATGATAAAATGAACGGGCCTCGGTAATGGATGTTTAGAACTTAATAAATGAATCTTTGCATGCCCACTATTTCATAATTAAACCCGAGGTTCCTAAGGACGATGATGATGACACGTGCGTGAAAATGGGAGCCCTACTGAGATTCTTGTATAAGTTTCTCACCCCCTATCTTTCTTTTCCATCTTCGTCTTCAGACAAGGCTGACAAGGATGTCCGTGGATTGCCCTGAGGTGCCGACATGGAAATAGCTTGATAGTCAAGAATAGAGTGACACAGCGGAAGCGAGGATGTAGTCTTAGCTTATTTACACCATAAGTTTGGAGTGTAGTTTGAATTGTTGTATGCTCAACCTTCACGGGTGGGCCCAATATATTTGGTGTGATGTTATTATGGGATGTCCCTATATTATTAACACTATTAATGTTTCACTTGATATTTAATGATAATGTTATATGATGATGTACCGATGGTTGTTCTTTCTATGAAGCTTATTTGGTGTTTCCATTTATGTTATTTTTTTATGATTACGCTTCACGGTACGCGAGGCTCACATTTTTGTCTATGTTTTCAAAAAAAAAAAATTCTACCCATATTTTCCACTAAGTATTTTAAAGAAAGGTCTTAAGGTATGAGACTAAAAGAGTAATAGACTAATTGTTAACCTAAATACGCCCTAGAAGTGTTGGGTTAAAGATTAGGATGTTACAAGAGTGAACCTCAAGGGTTCTTTAAAACACAAAGTTTCTTTTCTTGAGATGTAGTCATAGATAACATTTTTATTAAAACTCAAGCTCTAAAGACGTCATTGTGATGAACACATAGTCATCATCTAGAAGCTCTCATCATCAAGCCATTGAGAACCTCATGGGCCAACATGGCCGAAAATGTGAAGAAAGAAAAGGAAAAGGAACCGAAGCTTTTAAGAAGAAAAGGAAACATTTGAAACTCTAGAGACCATGATCTTGATGATGCATTAACACCATCATCATGAGTCCTCATCATTGAGTTCATGTAACCATTTTAAAACATCATCAAAGTGAAAGGTTTCAAGGATTCAAAAAGAAAAACTAAAACATCTTTAACTTCAAGAACAAAGATCAAGCTTTAGATGTATGTTTAAGTGATGAACATCATCATGAAACCCTCATCATCAAGCTCTCATTCCTTTGCTCTCAAAGGCCCATGGCCGAAACAAGGAGGAGGAGAAGAAGAAAAGAAGTTCTAAAAAGATTCAAGAGAAACTATGAACATATAAAGAGATTAAGAACTTTAAATGAAAGAAACTCTTGAAAGAAAATCTCTACCAAGTGATTGAAGGTTGGGATGGGAGAAGAGGATGAAGAACTTGAACACTTGAACTTGAGAGAAAAAGGAAATTTTGAAGTGCTCTTTGAAAACTTATACTTAGCAAATGAACCCAAAATGATGCATGTTCACCCAAGCATGCTATTTATAGAGAAATGAAACAAATGCAAGGTGCAAATAGGGGGAGAGGCTTCGGCCATTACAGCTCATAGGCAGCCCCCATGAGTTCCATGAGGTGAGATGTTGTGATCTTGAGGCATGGTGATGTATGGTTTAAGGTATGGCTCAAGCATGGTCCTTTGAGTGAGAAATAAATCAACATGTGTTGTAAATGAGAGAGAGAGGGCCGAAATTGTATCAGCCATGGGGGAGGATTTCTTGCATTTTAATTGTGGTTTAGAGTTGTGTTTAGGTGTATCTTTGATTAGGATTAAGATTAGGAATTTGTAAGAAAGTGTTTAGGTGAGAAAATGGGTAATCAAGGTTGTCAAGACATAATTAAGGAGTGGTCTTGCATCATTAGTGAGTTATAAACTCATTTTAGTGTGTAAACAATTCTAGACATAATTCCTTGATTTAAGGAATTAGAGAGAGAAAACACTATTCAAGATTCCAAGAGTGAAATCTTGAGTTTTAGAAAGGAGATTTAAATCTAATCTAAGCAATCTTAGGTTATAATTAATTTTAACAATTTATTTTGACTCTAGATTAATTATGGAAATTAATTAATCTTCTATTAGAGCCTAATATTGCTTAGGTTTGCTTAATTACATCATTAAGCTCAAAAACACTATTCTAGGGGCAAAATCATAATTTTGCACTAAAACTGCCCGGGACCATCGGGACTCAAACAGATGCTTTGAAACATGTAAAAACATTGTTTTAAACCTCTGGGGAAAGTTCCGGGCTCAAACGGCACTTTTACCCGCGTAAAAACGCTATAGGGGTATTTTGATCATTTTGACCTGAAACTGCAGAAAATGAGACTTTTGCCTCCGGAACCACTCAAGGGTCATTCAATCCCCTTCAAATATTGAGTTGGCCCTTCGAGGACTGCCAGGTCGGCCATCCTCGAATTTCGGGCTGAAAATGACCTCAGGGGCATTTTGGTCATTTTTCACTCAGACAGAAAATCGGGGCGTTACATTACTCCCCTCCTTAAAAAGAATTTCGTCCTTGAAATTCGTACCTTAGAAGAGCTCTGGATACTTGGTCTTCATCTCCGATTCTAATTTCCATGTGAATTCTTTGGTTTTGTCCCGTCCCCATGCCACTTTCACCAAAGGAACAGACTTGTTCCTCAACTGCTTGACTCCGCGATCTACGATCCTTGTTGGTGGCAGATTGAAAGTTAGTCCTCCCTTAACTGTACATGCTTTGGATCTAGGACATGGCTAGGGTCGGACTCGTATTTTCTTAACTGGGAGACATGAAAGATGTCATGGAGATTGGAAAGGTTGGGGGGTAAGGTTATTATGTAGACTACTGGCCCTACTTTCTGAAGGATCTCAAAAGGACCAAGGAATCGAGGGCTCAACTTTTTAACTCTCATGGCTCTTCCTATGCCTATAGTGGGGGTGATCCTAAGGAACACATGTTCTCCCTCGTTAAATTCCAACGGCTTACGCCGCCTATCCGCATAACTCTTTTGTCTACTTTGAGCTGTAAGCATCCTATCCTAGATTCTTTTGATCTACTCCGTCGTTTCCCTCACTATATCAGGTCCTAACATGCTCTGTTCTCTAGGCTCATACCAGCATAGAGGGGACTGGCATTTTCGTCCATATAGGGCTTCGTAGGGTGCCATGCCGATGCTTGCGTGATAACTGTTGTTATATGCAAACTCGATCAGTGGCAGGTACTTGTCCCAACTTCCCTTTTGATCCAGAACATAGGCTCTCAACATGTCCTCCAAGGTTTGGATCATTCTTTCTGATTGTCCATCTGTTTGTGGGTGGTAAGCCGTGCTCAAACACAACTTCGAACCAAATGCCTTTTGAAAGGCTCCCTAAAAACGTGACGTAAACCACGAATCCCTATCCGAGATTATCATCGACGGTACATCATGTAATCTCACGATCTCTTGGATGTATAGTTGAGCCAATTTGTCTAAAGAGTATGTCAATTTAATAGGCAGAAAGTGAGCCGACTTGGTTAGCCGATCCACTATCACCCATATGGCATCATGGCCAGCTTGGGTCTTAGGCAATCCTATCACAAAATCCATCGATATGCACTCCCACTTCCATTCGGGGATTGACAGGGGTTGCAGCAAACCTGATGGCTTTTGGTGCTTGGTTTTTACCTTTTGACACACGAAGTACTTACCAACCCAGGCGACCACATCCTTTTTCAATCCTGGCCACCAGAACATCATTTTTAAATCTTGGTACATCTTGGTAACACTAGGATGGATGGTGAAATGGCTTTTATGGGCCTTCTCCAAGATCTTCTCTCGAAGGTCACCATCTTGTGGCACACAGATCCTTCCTTCAAACCTCCATACCTAATCGGAACCTTGTTCGAAACCTTTTAGTTTTCCTGCCTTAACCGCCTCTATGATCTCCCTAAATTCCTCACTTTCCCTTTGTGCTAGCATGACTCTTTGCTTAAACCCACTTGTTATGGTAAGATAGCACATCTTCATACCCTCATTGGTCATAGACATCCCCAAATTCATATCTCTAAACTTCTCTATTAGCTCAACTTCCTTGACCATCATGTGAGATAGGTGCATGACTTTCGGCTCAAGGCGTCGGCGACTACATTAGCCTTGCCGAGATGGTAACTTAAACCGAAGTCATAGTCTTTAAGGAACTTCATCCACCTCCTCTGCTTCATGTTTAGCTCCTTTTGATCAAAGAGATACTTGAGACTCTTGTGATCGGAGAAAACTTCAAACCTTACACCATACAAATGGTGTCTCCATATCTTCAAGGCGAACACTACGGCTGCTAACTCTAAGTCATGGGTGGGGTAGTTTGCTTCGTGCGGCTTGAGTTGCCTTGTTGCATAGGCTACCACTTGCCTATTTTGCATCAACACACAACCTAAACCTTTACCCAAGGCATCACAGTATACCTCGAAGGGTACATTGGGGTTAGGTAAAACCAAAATTGGGGTTGTGGTTAGCTTTTCCTTAAGCTCTTGGAAACTCTTCTCACACTCGGGACTCCACACGAAGGGTGCATTCTTCCTAGTTAGCTTGGTCAGGGGCAGGGCAATTTGGGAGAATCCTTTGATAAACCTACGTTAATAGCCTGCTAAACCCAAAAAGCTCCGTATCTCCATTACGATGGTTGGCCTATCCCAATTCATTACGGCTTCTACCTTACTAGGATCAACGGCTATACCTCCTTTTGACACAACGTGCCCTAAAAACTTAACCTCCTCCAACCAAAATTCACACTTAGAGAGTTTTGCATACAGTTTTTTCTCCTTGAAAATCTCCAAAACTATCCTCAAATGGTGCTCATGCTCCTCGTGGGTCTTCGAATAGATGAGTATATCATCTATGAAAATGACCACGAACTGATCTAAATAGGGTCTAAAGATTCTATTCATGTAATCCATAAATACTGCAGGTGCATTTGTCAATCCAAAAGACATCATCGTGAACTCAAAGTGTCCATACCGAGTTCTAAAGGCGGTCTTTGGTATATCCTAATCTCTCACCCTAATTAGGTGGTATCCTGACCTTAGATTGATCTTGGAAAATACTACCGCTCCTCTCAATTGGTCCATAAGGTCATCAATCCTAGGCAAAGGGTACTTGTTTTTCACTGTTACATGGTTCAATTGCCTATAATCTATGCACAACCTCATGCTCCCGTCCTTTTTCTTGACAAACAGAACCGGGGCTCCCCAAGGTAAGGCACTAGGTCTAATGAAACTCTTTTCCAAAAGCTCCTCAAGTTAGGTTTTTAATTCGGCTAACTCCAAGGGTGACATCCTATAAAGGGCGGTAAAGATTGGTCCCGCTCCAGGAACCAACTCAATGGAGAACTCCACTTCTCTCTTGGGGGGAAACTCGGGTATCTCTTCCGGAAATACCTTGGGATAGTCTCTTACTATCGGAATATTCTCTAAGTTCTGCTCAAAGTCTACTTCGCTAGCGGCTAGGAGAACATATCCCTTAATCTTTTGCCCACTACAGTTGACCTCTACGGCATTAAGGTAGAGTTTCAAGGTTTGACTAGTTTCGATAGGGGGAGAAGGGAAGACAACTGTTTTGGCATTACAATCTAACAATACACGGTTGGCATGAAGCCAATCCATACCAAGGACTACACCTATACCTTTCATGGGTAAGCAAATTAAATCTATGACAAAGGATCTATTTTCTACAGTGAGATGGCAATTTAAACAACAAAAACAAGTATTTACAGGGTGATTTGTAGGGGTAGAAACAATGAGATCAAAAGGAAGTTTGGAAGTCTTTAAGTTTAGAGACTCGACACTAGCGTATGAAATGAAAGAATGTGTAGCGCCAGAGTCATAAAGTACAATTAAAGGTTTACCATTTATTTCGCACGTACCTTCGATGAGGTCATTGGACCTTTCTGCTTCATCCGCGTTTAGGGTGAAGACCCTCCCTTGGTGTTGCGGCCTAGGGTTCTGATTCGCTGGCCTTCCATTATTGCATCTGTTGGCGTAGTGGCGAGGCTTCCAGCACTTGAAGCAAACATTTTGTCCAGCCAGGCAGGAACGGTTGGTCCTTCCTGCACTGGGACACATCATTACCGGTGTGGGTTTAGCAAAGGTGGCGGGGGCTCCTTAGGGCTTCTTGTTCTTGGTCCCGCTGGAACCTCCTTGTTGAATGTTGCTCCGGGGGCCTCCCGACACTCCTTGTCGGTTATTGTTGTTGTTGTTTTTGTTGTTTTGGTGGTTGTTATGCTGGAATGGTGGTCTGTAGTGTTGCTTGGGTTATTGGTGGAAGGGGGCTCTTTGTTGTTGTTGATGTGGCTTGAATTGGTTGGTGTGGTAAGGGTTGTAATGGTTTCGTGATTGGCTTTGGTGTTGTGGTTTGAACTTCGGGGCTTGAGGTCCTAGCCCCTTGGGTCTTCTGCCCTTGCAGCCTGGAGCTTTCCTTGTCCTTCCTCCAGAATGCGGCACTTGTTGACCAGGGTAGGGAAGTCCCTAATCTCCATATGTGCCACGGCGTAGTTCAGCTCCGGCTTCAATCCGGCCTCGTATTTCATGCACTTCCATATCTCATCGAGGTTCCCTTGGAACACCCTCGAGAACTTAATCAGCTCTTCAAACCTCACCGTAAACTGGGCGACAGTAGATCCTTCTTGAGTCAATTGCATGAATTCAATGTCCTTCGTGTTCCTTACTAACTCCAAGAAGTACTTCTCATAGAAGTAAGTCTTGAACAGCTCCCAGTTGATAGCAGTACCAGAAGCTTCTAGTAGTCTTCGGGTGCCAGTCCACCAGAATTCGGCATCCGATTCCATCATGTAGGCAGCGAATATGACCTTTTGCTCCTCCGAGCAAGTGACCACGAAGTAGATCTTTTCCATGTTCTTGATCCACTCGTCAGCTCTGTCGGGATCCATGGCTCCTCTAAAGGCCGGTGGGTTTACCTTGCGAAACTCACCAAACCTCGCTTGCTCGACCATTTTAGCAGTAGGGGGAGCACGTCCGGTGTCCCCTTGTTGGTTCATCCTTTCAAACATCCGCTCCATGGCTCTGGCCATGTCACGGACAGCAGTGGCAGTTGCATCCTCCTGGTTACCCTCGGTCGGGGTCCTATTCTGTCGTCTGGGTGCCATTGATTCCTAAACACATAAGATAATAACCACTAAGTTGATCAGGCTCAACGTTTCATGTGAAATGAGCTAATTACCATGGCACTTACAAACGAACAGGGGTCATGCATCTCTAGCCTATAGCTTGTCGCTAGCAAGCTCTACACATGACATCACTACCGCATTATGCTCCAAAAGCATAGTCAGTCCAATCCTCAAGCTCCATGAGAACCAAACTGCTCTGATACCATAATATAATATCCTAATTTTTAACCTAATACTGTAGAACATAATTAGGTTAATTATTAGTCTGTTACGCCATAGCTTCCTTATTACTTTAAAATACTTAGTGAAAATACTGGTAATTTTTTTTTGAATTATAAAAGCAAAGTGAGAGCCACGCGACATGATTAATAATGAAGCACGAACAGATTTAAGCAAACATCGCACAACCGCATAACATAAGCAAGTAAAGGCACATCAATAGAACTGAACTGTATACTTATATATAATAGAATATGCCCACTCATAAAGAGTGAGACTTAGTTTAATACATTTGGAATAAAGAAACATGAAAATGAAAGTACAGCAAAGGCATAAAAGAAAACTCTCCTAACTCTAGTGCGCCTACAAATGGATAGTCCCAAAGACAAAAGAAGGCTATCCTAGCCTAGTCAAGCTCGAGCACCCGATCTGCTGACGGTGCGTCTCTCTGCGGGCCTCTCTGGAAAGGAGGGATGTACCCGATCCACTAGGCTATCTCGGCCGGGGTGGCGATGCGCTACATCGGTCGGCATGAGCTCCACGGCGGGGAATCATCCTCACCCGTCCTCCATGTACTAGTTGAGCGACAAAAGCCTCGCTACCCTCCCCAACATCCATCGGCACAGTAGGGGAGGATCCCTCGGAGGGTACCTAAGTGGCAGAGTCCTCCAAAGGGTCTATCTCGGAGAATGATGAGGGCGAGCAGGGTACATACTGTGGGTAGTCTCGGATGGCAGAGGCTGTCGGTGGGGTGCGGCGAACCTGCTCCACTCGAGGGCGTGCGCGGTCGAACACGAAGTCGTCGCCGAAGGGTGAGATAGGAGAGAATCGATGGCTATGTACGGGGTGACTAAAGGGCCGTCCAACGAACATAAACACTCGAACGACACAGTGACCCACAAAATGGTATGACTCGTGGTCCGAATCATGATGTACCTCCCAGGTTGGGGTGTCCACAAAAACCACGAATGTCGCCATCTAAAGACGTGATGGAAAGAAAGAGATAGAGGGAGTGAGAATCTTGCTAAAGAATCTCAGTAGAGCCTCCTACTACCTAGGTGTCATCATCTACATCCTCAGGAACCTTGGGTTTAGTGTACAAATAAGCGAGCATGCATAAATGTCTATTTTTAGGTTTTAAAACATAATTAGCCAAGGTTCGTTCATTTTAACATGATTCTTCATGACATGGATGCAATCATATTAAAGAATGTATGCATGGCTCTACTTAATGCAAGAAAATAATCACAACATTAAGAATATCATAATAGTGGCATAAAGTGGAAATTAAATTCTCATATGGGAAACTTTGTGACATAAACATCATACTTTACGTCCTCATAGGCCACCCTAAAAGACAATCGTTCTGGGGGTGCTCGGCCGAACCGGTGTCACCTAGAACGTGTCACATCTCTAGGTTATGAGTTCATACCTTAACTAGTCGTCACTAGTTCTTACTTATCAATCCCGATAAGCGTAACATAATCATAAACATAATCCCGACTTATCCAATACGGGCTAGGGGGCATTTCTTGGGGGTGCTCGGCCGAACCGGTGTCACCTAAGAATTCATCTTGGTACCGATGTCACATGAGTTCTCTGGAGGTGCTCGGCCGAACCGGTGTCATCCGAGAACTCATCTTAGTACCTCATAAAAATCTCATAGGTTTTTGTAACGCCCCAATTTTTACTGTAATTTTTACTGTCATTAGAAATTACCAAATTACTGTAGGTAATTATTACATAAGATTTGAGGCTGAACAATCCTCAATAAAGGAATATAACATTAGAAGAGAGGTTAGGAGCGATTCATGAGAGAGTCGCAAATCCTGAATTTCTGTACGTATAAAATGACCAAAATGCCCCTGAAGTTATTTTACTCAAAAAATGAGGATCGTGGGCCCCACCTATTCTCAAGGGGATGTTTTGATGATAATAAGGGATTGTTTGTGTTATGTGTGTTAATAGAGCAGAAGGATCTCAATTTTGAGTTCCGACGCGCGAAATGACCAAAACGCCCCTGCCGCTGTTTTAACTCTGATGTGCGTGCCGACTAAGCCCGAACCTCACTAAAATGTTTTAAAATTTGTTTTTAAGCCATGATTAACCATTGGTTAAGCTCGGGTGGCCTCGGGCAGTTTTCAAGTGAAAGTATGATTTTGCCCCTGTTTTTGGGCAGTTTTGCGAATTTCGGGATTTTTGATTCGTATACCGAAACCTAAGCAATATTAGGCTCAAATTAAAGCTTATTAAATTCTAAATATTAATCTAGAGTCAAAATTATGTATTTAGATTGATTAGAACCCAAAATTGCTCAAAAACACCCAAATTGCTTACTAATTCACTTAAGCCCTTAACCGTAAATTCTCTAAATTACATGAATACCTTGCCCACACCTAAATAATGCATGGAACACACAAATTTCACTTCTTTGGGCTGTAATGGACAAAATTATTGTTGCCATTATGCAGCTGAATTATTGCCAAAAGTTGCACTAAAACAAAATGCCAAAATGTCACCATAAGAAACATAATTCCTTAATTTCATACAACTTTGTCTAAAATGATTTTTCCTCCCTTATTTCTCCTGTAAAATTCCGCCAACTACCTCCTCATTTTGGCCAATTAGAAGCCTCAAAATCTTCTATAAATAGGCTTGCTTGAGTGGTCTTGGAATGCTTTGTTCATAACTAGTTTTTAGGAGCACCAAAAACTTTCTTTCTTCCTCCTCTTGGCTGAATTCTTTCTTCAATTTTTTCAAAGAGATTTTGTTTCATTTCACTTCAAGAAATCAAGTTCTCTTCCTCTTCTTCAACTCAGATTAGGTAGGGAGTAGTTTCTAAATTTATTTCTATGCTTTGAGGAGTTGTGTTTTTAGCTCAAAATGATGAAATTATGAACTTACCTTAGCTTTTCATTTCGGTTTTCCACTTCATTTTTCTTTAACCAATTCGGCCATATGGCCTGGGTGGAACTAAGATTATGGCTTGATGATGAGGACCTTGAGGGTGGGTTGTAAATCCATCACAAGTTAGGCCTCTAAAGCTTAAAAATTCCACTTGATGCAAAACTTTAAAGAATAATGCTTTATGATGCTAAAACAAAGATTTTTAGTTTAGAACTTGAAAGATGTATTTTCCAAGCTTGTATTTCATGTTTATGTTTCAAGTCATCACTTAATCTTTCAAGATAATAAAGAGGTTGCATCTCATATTTAATTTATGCTCTCACTTTATTTTATAATGGCTAAAAGAATCAACGCATGGCATGTTTATTTTATGCCATCACCTAAAGATCCTAGAGGTCAAAGACTTGGCCATGTATCACAAGCAAAGAAATATGATTATTGGAGTTAAAGAATTTATTCTTTAAAAAGTCTTGAGATTGGAGCTTAAAAAGATGTAATAATAATTCTCTTCTCCCTTCACCGATCCTGTATGGACTACCGCCGCTCCGGTTTCTTAATATTCTCTTCTCCCTCTACTGGTCCTGTGCGGATTACACGCTCCGATTTCTTGCATCATGTTTATATTTCAAGTTCTTGCATCATGTTTAATTTTCAAGTCATCACCTTAAATCTTAAAGATAAAGAAATGGAATTGCATATCATGTTTATAATTCCAAGCTATCACCTTATAAAGATAAGATTAAAATAAGGTTGCATAGCATGTTTATAATTCTAAGATGTCACCTAAATCTCTAAAGCTCAAGACTTACTCCTTTTATCTTAAGTGAGAATTTCAATTGTGAAGATCCTCCCAAGTTTGACAAAAGAACTAGTTTCTAAATGAATTTTAAGACTTTGCAAGGATTTTACGGGGAACTAGTATTTTATATGCACTTAAAATATGATTCTATGTAATTACATGAGGTTCATGATTCGGCCACTGATCTGAGTTTAGTATCAATGTATGATAATGATTTGATACGTTTGAAGTTGTGATAATTATGGTTTATTGTTAAGAGAATGATTCACTGCATGTTAGAGATAAAACTAGCTCCCCAGAGCAACCGAAGAGCTAGAATTTACCTAGTTTTTGACCTTTTTAAGTTTAGCCAATGCCAAATCTGTTTTAGTATGTTATAATTCTGTCTAGGATTAGTTAGCCATGAAAAATTTGGTATCAATTAGACTAGGATTGATCCCAAACACTAAAAATCAACTTAGCAACTAGAAAACCGTAAAAACAAGATTTCTAGAACTCTAGGGAATGAAATTTATGCATTCTATCCAGAATCTTTAGCAACGATAAGAATCAGGTTTTATTATGTTTAAATAAGGGAGAATGATTCATAATTGGTTTAGTAACTAATTTCAGCATCATAGGGAAAGCTGGTAACAAGAAAGGATTTAAAACATAACTTCTAGCATACCGTAAAACCTTAGGAACAACTTACTACCTATGCTACCCCATTTGATTTAATAGTGTTCTTAAGGCCTATAAATAATCGTAAGGATGGTAATAAATCCCTTGGGTGCATAACTAATTAGTTCTATAATTGATAATTCTATGTAAGTATTGGATGCTTGTTAAGTACTTGATATCATTGAATGATTTCCTGGCTTGCATGTTATAGTTCTTTGTTGCAAATAATGAGAATGCTTATGCATGATATATTCTTTATTATGTAAAATTTACCTTTGTTGCTAGAAGAAAGTGTATCATTGTAAAAGTGTAATTTGGAAAGGTTCTGGCTAAGGAAAGACTTGGTATTTAAGCGTGTCCATTGTGACCCACCTCTCTTTCCTGGGAATCTCCCAGATGCATGATTATAGTTTATATATATTATTCTAGCTTAAGCCTATAAATGAGAAAATGCTATGATGTTTATGAATTGTATTGTGATATAACATGCAAAGATTTAATGGTGACTTAAACTTATAAGAAAATGATCCTTTGGAACCATCAGACTATAGGTGGTGAAAAGGTGATTTTAGCCCCCTAACCCGTTCTCTCAAAAGAGTAGAGTCGGGACTTTAGCTTATCAAAAGGGATAAGTATATGCTAGTGACGACTAGTAAAGTATGAGCTCATAACCTAAATTACTCCCAAAAGGGTGGAGTATAGGGTGGCCCAAGGAAAATAATGATGATGATAAGATTTTAAGTCACCTAATGCACTAAAGAAATGAAATATGTGCACTGTGTCCATGTGTAGCTAATATTATATGACATTCTTTTATGCATGTTATTTTGATAATGATGATGAGGAATATGATGTAATGATAAAGGAAAAGTTCATTGTAAATATGACATGTTAAGATTATGATGCATTATAAGACGCATGATTAAAAATTGACGAACCTCGGTTAAGTATTTGTCCGAACTTAAAATGAATCTTTGCATGCTCACTATTTTAGAATAATCCCGAGGTTCCTGGGGACTTTGATGATGACACTGTAGAAGGAGGTACCCTACTGAGAATTCTTTAGCAAGATTCTCACTCCCTTTTCTTTATTTCCGTCATTGTCTCCAGATTCAAATGGCGACATTTGTCCTGTTCGTTGATACCCCTACTTGGGAATTCTACTATGATCCAGTGCATCGCTCGTATGATTTTGAAGGGAGGTGCGCAGTTCATGTTTTTATTTACATAGGTCGTCCATTTGCACATCCTGTCCCTAGTTATCGATTTTCTCCTACTTCTCCCTATGGCGATGAAATGGTTTTCGAACATGCACGTCCACTTGATGAAAGGATGTTACGTTCTTGTCCCGCTTCATCTGTTGTCCATGGATTTCCAGAGTATGTTCCCGAGACAAGATATTCTGAAACTGATCCTTCAGAGGACACTCTTACTCATGTATATTCTGAGAGCTCTGCTCCTACTCCCACACGTGTAAGAGAGGGTAGTGAGGAAACAGTTGTTCAGCCGAGGTTAGCAAGAAGGCCGTCCATGCGTCCCCAGCCTGGTGCATCTCGTGTGTCCCCTCCCGAGGGAGCTCATCAGTGGATCGGATTTATTCCCCCATTTCGGGCTGTGGCCATAGAAGGTTCTTAGTAGATTTATGTCCGTTGCTGCACCCTAGTTCTAGGATAACCCTTCCGGCTTATGGAGTTATCTAGTTTAGGGGCATGTATTTCCTTATGTATATTTTCTTTTATGGGTTTGCATAAGACAATGATGTATGGTCATAACCCACCCTTTGAGTGAGGTTATTGTATGTAAATATATGTTATAATGTGCTTATGGATGTTATATGATAGAGCCAAAGTGATATGATGTGATATATTCTTAAACGTCTTATTATACTCCGCTTACTCGTTCACGTTGTACTCGGCTCACGTTTTCAATTATGTTTTTTTTTTAAAAAAAATGGCTCGTAATTTCACTAAGTATTTTCAAATTATGAAGAAAGAACCAAAGCAAGGAGTAAAGTCTAGTCATTAATCAGATTCAACCTAGGTGTATTTGGTTAATTACTAGGGTGTTACAGTTTTCAAAAACTTTCTGAGTCCCAAATTTGTCAGAAATTCGACAAAGATAATCAAGAAGATGCCAAATTCCTTCCAAATTCTTCTTTATGCCACATAAGTCATTCAAACATGCATCCTCCATCATAATTTTCATGCATTCACATAATCATTCTCATGCGTTCACAAGCAACATTAAAAAAATCCATTATGCTCTTAATCCTACGGTATCTTATGCTTTGACCCTTACGGGCCTTAGACTTGTGATGTAGTTAACCTATCATCTTCTATCAATCTTTTATGCACCTAAGGGTTCTCTTCTAATAGGTCTCATTATTATTTATGCTCTCTATTAAATCTGAACAACATCATTCCTTGGGGCAGCATTATAACTTATAATTGCGGGGTTCTAGAACTTACATTTTAGACCCTTTCTTGGTTGTGTCTTCTCCTAAGGCGCTATAAGTTCGACCTAAACCAATTATGAGGCATTCCTATGTCTAAGAACTAATTATAAGCCATGTTCTCTTCATTATAAGGTTGCTGGATAGATTCTAAAAATTAAATGTTCTAAGAGTTCTAGAATTGCAGTTTTACGGTTTTCTAGTTACTAGTTTCTCTATAGGTGCTAAAATTCAATCCTACTTCAATTGTAACCAAATTTTTCATGATTAAACAATCCTAATCTGATTATATTCCAATTGAAACAGTTTGGGCAGTGTCCAAAAATAAATGGGTTAAAACTATTCTAAATCTTGACTTTACGGTTTTTCTAGAAAGCTAGTTTCTCTCCTATCATGCATAGAAATGTTCCTACTTCAACATACATAATTTTTACTCATTCAAACACATCAAAACATCATCATACAGCAGCAAAATCATCATGGAAGAACCGAAGCATTAAGTCTCCAAAAAGATGCATAACTTGATATTTTTAAAACATATAAGTTCCTAGTTTCTCTTGGAATCACTTTTAGGACTTCTAAGACTCTTTTGCAAACCATTTTATTTTGTAAAAGGGACTAAAAACATCCTTAGGTCAGTGACCACTTAATCCCTCCTTAAAAGAGTATTAAATTCATAAATCTTGTTGGTCTTAATCTCATAAACTTCATGAGGTTTTAAAGAGAATCTTAAAACTTAGATTGTTGTCCCTTGTAGCTAGATGAATCTCCTCGCAAGTTCATCATCACTACATGGCCGAAATTATGCATTCAAAGAATGCCTCCACGTTAGACTTTAACTTGAGATAAAATGGGCAAGTCTTTGAGCTCTAAGGTCTTTAAGTGATGACATAATTTAAACATGCTATGCACTTCATTTTTATTCTTCATTACAAAGTAAAGTGAGAGCTTAAAGTAAATATGCAAGACTTGAATTATAAATATGTAAAGCTTGAATTAAATATGCAAGACTTGAAATATAAAAATGCAAAGCTTGAAATAAATATGCGAGACTTGAAATATAAATATGCAAGTTCATTTCTTTATTTTAGTGCTCTAGGCCCAGCAACAATCGACTATAAGGCCGAAATAGAAAGGCGTTGAGATTTAGTTAGGTGATAGTGCAACTTTCATTTTAAATCTTTATGTTCTTTAGTGATGGAAAGTAAATATGCTAGACAAGAACGTAAATATGAGATGCAATCCATTCTTTATCCTTTAACTTTAAGTGATGGCTTGGAAATTAAATATGAATGCAAAGCTCAAAGTAAATATGTAATGCATAAGCTTGAATTTAAATATGAATGCTAGTCCATTTTATTTCTTATTAGAGCTCATACAAGACTTTTAAAGGAACTTAAACTTCAACCCAAACTTATCATGACAAGATAAAGTAAAGACAAGAGTGAACCTCAAGGGTTCTTTAAAACACAAAGTTTCTTTTCTTGAGATGTAGTCATAGATAACATTTTTATTAAAACTCAAGCTCTAGAGACTTCATTGTGATGAACACATAGTCATCATCTAGAAGCTCTCATCATCAAGCCATTGAGAACCTCATGGGCCAACATGGCCGAAAATGTGAAGAAAGAAAAGGAAAAGGAACCAAAGCTTTTAAGAAGAAAAGGAAACATTTGAAACTCTAGAGACCATGATCTTGATGATGCATTAACACCATCATCATGAGTCCTCATCATTGAGTTCATGTAACCATTTTAAAACATCATCAAAGTGAAAGGTTTCAAGGATTCAAGAAGAAAAACTAAAACATCTTTAACTTTAAGAACAAAGATCAAGCCTTAGAGGTATGTTTAAGTGATGAACATCATCATGAAACCCTCATCATCAAGCTCTCATTCATTTGCTCTCAAAGGACCATGGCCGAAACAAGGAGGAGAAGAAGAAGAAAAGAAGTTCTAAAAAGATTCAAGAGAAACTATGAACACATAAAGAGATTAAGAACTTTAAATGAAAGAAACTCTTGAAAGAAAATCCCTACCAAGTGATTGAAGGTTGGGATGAGAGAAGAGGATGAAGAACTTGAACACTTGAACTTGAGAGAAAAAGGAAACTTTGAAGTGCTCTTTGAAAACTTACACTTAGCAAATGAACCCAAAATGATGCAAGTTCACCCAAGCATGCTATTTATAGAGAAATGAAACAAATGCAAGGTGCAAATGGGGGGAGAGGCTTCAGCCATTACAGCTCATGGGCAGCCCCCATGAGTTCCATGAGGTGAGATGTTGTGATCTTGAGGCATGGTGAGGTATGGTTCAAAGTATGGTGAGGTATGGTTCAAGGTATGGCTCAAGCATGGTTCTTTGAGTGAGAAACAAATCAACATGTGTTGTAAATGAGAGAGAGAGGGCCGAAATTGCATCAGCCATGGGGGAGGATTTCTTGCATTTTAATTGTGGTTTAGAGTTGTGTTTAGGTGTATCTTTGATTAGGATTAAGATTAGGAATTTGTAAGAAAGTGTTTAGATGAGAAAATGGGTAATCAAGGTTGTCAAGACATAATTAAGGAGTGGTCTTGCATCATTAGTGAGTTATAAACTCATTTTAGTGTGTAAACAATTCTAGACATAATTCCTTGATTTAAGGAATTAGAGAGAGAAAACACTATTCAAGATTCCAAGAGTGAAATCTTGAGTTTTAGAAAGGAGATTTAAATCTAATCTAAGCAATCTTAGGTTATAATTAATTTGATAATTTATTTTGACTCTAGATTAATTATGGAAATTAATTAAGCTTCGATTAGAGCCTAATATTCTTAGGTTTGCTTAATTACATCATTAAGCTCAAAAACACTATTCTAGGGGCAAAATCGTAATTTTGCACTAAAACTGCCCGGGACCACCGGGACTCAAACAGATGCTTTGAAACATGTAAAAACATTGTTTTAAACCTCTGGGAAAAGTTTCGGGCTCAAACGGCACTTTTACCCCCGTAAAAACGCTATAGGGGTATTTTGGTCATTTTGACCTGAAACTGCAGAAAATGAGACTTTCGCCGCCGGAACCACTCAAGGGTCATTCAATCCCCTTCAAACATTGAGTTGGCCCTTCGAGGACTGCCGAGTCGGCCATCCTCGAATTCCGGGCCGAAAATGACCTCATGGACATTTTGGTCATTTTCCACTCAGACAGAAAATCGAGGCGTTACATCATTCCCAAACACCAAGCTCAGGAAAAAGCATTTCCTTTCCTTTTCTCCTTAACTTGGCTGAACCTCTTCTCACCTTGGAAGAAGATTTTCCTTTCATCCACTTTAAGAACCAAGCTTTTTATCTTCATACTTGGTAGGGATGTTGTTTTTTAAAGTTTTGTCTTTTAAAGCTTCAATAAAAATGAGTTTTTGTTAGATTCTCTTGGTTTTTAGAACTTCTTTCTCCTCTTATTATTTTCGGCCTTAGAGCGTTTCCTTCAAAGAGAATGTTGGCTTGATGATAAGGGTTCAAGATGTTGATCATGAGAATCTTCACTTGGTTAACCTCTAGAGCTTGGAACTTGGTTCTTGGACCAAGCAAGGTTTTGATTTTTTTTCCTTTCCTTTTCATGTAATGGTTTTCAGTTTTCCTTTCTTTTCCTTGGTCCTAGTTTTGATTCTTTAAGCTTATTGGTTGGGAAACGACTCAAGGATGAGAGCACATGATGTTGGTGTTGACGTATTATCAAGATCATGGCTTCTAGAGTTCTAAAGTTTTGTTTTATCCTTCCCCATGGCTTCGACCTTATTTTTTTTTCCTTTGATACTCAAGGATTTTGTATTAAAAGCATGTTGTTAGTAGATTTACATTCTCAAAGTCCATTTCCCTAAGCTTAATGATGAAGTTCACACTATAAGGTTTCATTGTAAACCTTGGTACAAGAACTCTAAAGCTTGCTTTGTCTTGTTATGATAAGTTTGGATTGAGGTTTACATTTCTTTAAAGTCTGGAATGAGCTCTAATAAGATATAAAATGAACTTGCATATTTATATTTCAAGTTTTACATATTTATATTTCAAGTCTTGCATATTTATATTTCAAGCCTTGCATATTTACATTTCAAGCTCTTGCATCTCATATTTACTTTGAAGCTCTCACTTTACTTTATCATAAAGATAAAATGAAGTGCATATCATATCTACTTTTTGCCATCACCTAAAGATCCTAGAGCTCAAAGACTTGCCCCTATTATCTCAAGTTGAAGTTTGGATATGGAAGCATTCTTGGAATATATAAATTCAGCCATTTGATGATGATGAGCTTGGTATGGGTCTCATCTAGTTACAAGGGCCAACAATCTATGTCCTAGTATTTTCTTAGGCATTAAAAGCCTTATAGGAATATTATTTACTAGAAAATCGTAAAGTTGAGATTTTGCAAGTCTTTGACCCATTTAATGTTAGCTACTGTCAAAACTGTTTTAATATGATAAAATTATATTTAGGATTGTTTAAACATGAAAAACTTGGTAATCTTTGAGGTGGAATTGAATTTTAGCTCTTATAGAGAAACTAGTAACTAGAAAACTGTAAAAACCGTGATTTCTAGGACTCTTAAAGATAAAACAATCGATTTTGTTTCAGTATAATTAAAAATGGTATAAACATGTTATATTAAGCGTATACATGGAAGAAACACTCATAATTGGTCCAGCAATTAATTATAGCACCATAGACGAAGACGAAACTTAGAAAGGATTAAAGTCGTGACTTCTAGAACCCCGTAATCAAGCGAAACTAATTCTGCCCCAAACTATTAGGTGCTGTTTGGGAATATTCATAATCATTAATATCAGTAAGAATTTTTAGTTGTGAACCCTTCGGTGCATAAAAGGTTAGGAATGGATAATTGGCTAGCTAGATTTCAAGATTTAGGCCTGTAAAGGGCAAAAGCATAAGACTTTGTAGGTAAGTTGCATAATGAAATTTATTATCCCAAGTGAATGTATAAGATGTTGGTATGACTTTGATGGTTTTTCTTGAATATGAATTTATGATTGAAAGCACATGCTCTATTTGTTTATGTGGCACAAAGCAAAATTTGGGGAAATTCAGTGTACAACCGTCATGCGGTCGAATTTTCGCCAAATTTGAGGGTTTAGAAAGTTTTCAAAAATATATGAGATTTTGATGTGACATAGAACTGTGAACGCGTTCTGGGAGACGACAATACGTAACGCCCCAGAAACAAATCCTTGAGGGGGACGGCGATACGTAACGCCCCAAAAGGACAATATTCGCTGTGTACTCTGATACCAGTATGACGCGTTATGTTACGATTATGATTATTATTATTATGACTACGCTTATCAAAGGATAAGTAAGAACTAGTGATGACTAGTTAAGGTATAAGCTCATAACCTAGAGAAGCTTTTAGGGTGATCCCTATGATGCAAAGTACGATGTTTGAATATCATACAGTTAAAGAAGGAGAAATGTTTTAAATGAGAGACATATGCCACTTTATGGCACTTATATGATGATGGTTTCTCTATGAATGTTTAATCGATTCCTGCTTAGCGTATCGTCATGCATTCATGCTTTATTATGTTGCATCCATGACATTAAGATTCATTCTAAAATAGGCAGACCTTGGTTAACTATGTTTTAAAGTTTAAAAAATGAACTTGATGCATGCTCACTTATTTTATACATTAAACCCAAGGTTCCTGAGGATGTAGATGATGCCACCTAGGTAGTAGGATACCCTACTGAGATTCTTCGCTAAGATTCTCACTTCCTTTATCTTTCCCTTCCGTCACATCTTCAGAGCTCGATGGCGACGTTTGTGATCTTTGTTGATGCACCCGCATGGGAGATGCACTACAACCCTGCCCACCGTTCTTATCATTTTGTGGGTCGTTGTGCTGTCTGTCTTTTTGTTTACATGATCGCCCCTTCGCACATCTACTCTCCAGCTTCCTTTTCTCCCTTGCCTCACCATTTGGCAATGACCTTGTGTTCGAGCGCACACACCCTCGTGAATAGCGGACTCGCCGTACTCCACTGACCACACCTGCTATCAGGATTTCCCGCAGTACGTACCCCGCTGCCCTTCATCATTCTCAGAGATGAATCCTTTCGAGGACTTCACCACTCAGGTGCCTTCCGAGGGTTCCTCCCCCACCGTGCAGATGGATTTTGGAGAGGGCAGTAAGGCCACCATCACACAATCGATGCGCAGAGGATGAGTGAGGATGATTCCCCGCCAAGGAGCCCATGCCCGACCAATGTAGTGTATAGCCACTCCGGTCGAGATAGTTCAGTGGATTGGATACCTTCCTCTTTTTAGGGGTGATCAGCAATAGGAGACTACAATTGTGTTTTGGTGCCCAAGCTTCTGACTAGATCAGGATAGCCTACTTTTGTTCTATGGGTTATCTAGTTTTGGGTGCACTTTTGGAGATGGAGAATTCATGTGTATTTGCTTTACTTTTCATTTATGGATGACTGTACTAAACTTGTGTGACGACTCTATATCTATGTTATGACTTTCTTATACCCAATTATGATGTTGTTCCTTTTATGATTTTATGTTATGTCTATGATGGTTGATTTTTTCTTCCTATGTTAGCCATGCATTTTACTTTATGTGTATCTGCAGCTCTCACTTTGCTTCCATGTTTCAAAAAAAAAATTTACCCATATTTTTCACTAAGTATTTTAAAGAAATGTTTAAAGAATGAAACTAAGAGTAATAGACTAATGGTTAGCCTAAATACAATCTAGGAGTATTGGGTTAAAAATTAGGATGTTACATCTCGCCTTTATAAAAGGAATTTGAGTTAATTAATCGATAATTTGTTTTAACAAGATTAACTGAGTCATGACGGCTTGTTAATTTTATGTTATTGAATATTTTAGCTGTGACAGCTTAATATTTAAAATTCCTTTTCAAAAATAAAATTAATCAATCCACAATATTATTCACAGAACTACGTGATTTTGAGTTCCCTATTGCACTAGGGGATACGTAGGAGCAGGCGATTCCGATCCCTGTCAAGCCAAAATTAAATTTTCATAATTTATTTTATTTTATAAATAATTTTTATAATAAATTATTTTATTTTCATTTATTTTTTGAATATTTTATTTGCAATAAAAAAGTTAACTTAGCCATAACGACTTGTTAACTCGGTATTTTTGATATTTGAGTTGTGATAGCTTAATGTTTCAAATTCCTTTTTAAAAAGAGATTTTCTTTCTCTTCTTTGTAATTTTCTTGCAAATAAAAAATAAAAATATTTTGAAAGATTATTAATAATTTGCACAAATCAATTAAAAGTACCGTCTAAGGATGGGTGTATTAGTGGTGCGTAGGAGTAAGTTCCTACCCTTCCCTATGCATAACTGACTCCCAAACTCATAATCTGGTTTCAAAGCCTATTTTCTAAAACAAAATGGGTTTTTCCATGTTTTTCCGAATTTAAATAAACTGGGTGGCGACTCTATTTTTCAATCATTCTTTTTTTGTCGTCCCGTTGTGATCCTGGTTGCGACAAATGATGACTCTACTGGGGAAAGTTTGAGAGTCAAACCTAATATAATTGATTATGCATATTACTACAACCTTACTTGTTCTTTCTCTTTTATTTTATTTTATTTGTTTAATTGTCTATTGTTCTCTTTTTATGCTAGAGTATGTTGACATTGTATTTGTATAGCCTTTTTGATTCTTTACTATGACAACCCTAGGGTAGACGACTTTTGTTTGTTTCTTTATGAAAACCTTTAGGGTAGACGACTATTTTTGGTTCTGTATATAATTGCTATTTATTTTGATTTTTGCAGGTTTTGGTCATGGATAGTTTTAGGATTTCAGGTTTGTATGCTCTCTTCACACACAACACTGACACATTAATCACACACGACTGGGGCCTTATACTAGGGTCTGAGTGCAACTTGAGGTAGGTAAGAGATTGTGTAGTGGCAGCCATTTTGGATGTTCATCTTGTTTGGTTATCATGAAAATCTCGTCTAGAGTGTGACTCTTTTGTGAGTGTCCTACACCTAGCGGTTCACCTGCTGTTGTGGATAACATTCTGAGACGAGCCTTAACTTTAGAGGCCATAGAATCCTAAAAATATAAACCCACCTGGTGAAAGTGTTCACAAAGTAGAACAACCATAGGACTATAGAATTGACCTCCAGTGTTCACCTTAAATAGGACACAAAGAGAGCATACCTCTTCCTTTGCTCATTTCTTTGTATATAAATTCTTTTAATTGCCTAAATTGTTTATTATTCTTTCTTTCTTTTAAATCAAGATTTTCATTGTGGCAAATTTGTTAGAGAATCGAACAAAAATCTTGTTGTGAGTATCTTTAGAAAATGGAAGCAAACATGAGACCAAACAATCAAGAAGTGTGAAACAAATTGTACCTTTGAATGAGACGTTCTAGGGAACAGTTATAATCAAAGAGACTCACATCAAAACTATGTTCGATTGACGGTTTTTAACAAATAACTATATTTTTGTCTCTTTCTTTTTACTAAAATTGTTTTTATAGGTAAAACTTTGCAACCATTGGGCACCCAAGGAAGACATATACCGATCAAACTCATATTCACAATATTAGAGCTCAGACTAAAATGGCCGGAGGAAATGGTGACACAAGAAATACTATTCCAACTGTAACTATTTCTGAAGCTGGAAGAAATTTAAGCATGGAGGTTGATGCAGTAAGAGGAAAACTGAATGAACTGTCGAATAACCAATCAAGATAGGACATGATGAGAGCCATGAAAGAGTCACTTGACCTATTGGGACCTTATCAAAGCAGAGATATACTAGCAAGCATGCAACTAAATCCCATGATGATAACTATGCATGTGGTATGAAGTATAGCTCTAAATGTCACCCTGGGGATAAATGACATGGGAGAAATCCCAAATAACCTCTATAGACAACCACCACCCATGATACCATTAGTGCTCCCTGTCTAAGAGTGCTATCGTTCCTTCGAAAACATGCATACTGATGGGCATGGGCATGCTACCCTTGTTTGGGAGTAGCCTCATGTTGTCATCTAGAAACAGCCATTTTCCTTAGAGAATAGTTGTGTAGAGGTAGAAAAAGGGAAATTTTAAGAAGAATGGATGGAGAAGATTCAAGAGCAAATTAGAGCTATTCAAGGACCTAGCCCCTATGGTTATGTGAAAGTTGAATAGCTTTGTCCTTTTACTGACATAGTAATCCCTAAGGACTTCAAGGTTCTTGACTTTTCAAAGTATGATGGGACAGGTAATCCTCTTTTTCACTTGAAGAGTTATTGTACTAAGATGGCAACATGGTCAAAGGATGAAAAATTTCTCATCAGCTTCTTCCATGAAAGCTTGACTGGACCTGCCTTAGAATGGTGTATTCAACTAGACCATTCAAAGATTCTAGCTAGAGAGAATTGGCAGATCAATTCATAAGCCAATACAAATTCAATCTTGATGCGGTTCCCACCCAGGAACAACTAAGCTCAATACAGAAAAAGAAAGATGAACCATTTAAATAATATGCTCAAAGATGGAGAGCCTTGGCTGCTCAAGTTCAACCACCACTTATCCCAATTGAATTGTGTTCATACTTCTTAGGAACCTTGGGATCCGCTTATATTGGGGCAATGGCAGGAGCAGCTTACAAGGATTTCTCTTAATTGATAACTGCTGGAGAAAGAATTGAGAGCTTGGCTAAGACCAGTAAACTTCCCATGAGCAATGAGGATATAAGAAATGGTTTCCCACCTAAGAAAAAGGAGGCAAAAGTAAACTATGTGCAGGGTCAGCAATTTTTCATTCCAAAATACATCTCAACACACCCAAGATACCAAACCTATATCCCTCTTTACCCATCTCATCAAGCCATAAACACTACCCTATATCCCCAACCACAAGTTAGTAATGTCCACGTACGGCCATATCTACCAACTCGCCCAACCTATCCAATTGTAACCCACCAAAACTACCCAAACACTATACCACCATGGCTGAATTTCCAAAAGTAGAATTGCAATCGATTCCCAAAACTTCCACCTTTTCCAAAACTATCCATCTCGAATGCTGACCTTTTTTAAAAAAAATTTTATGCTCATTTGATCTCACTATGTCCTATGCATCCACTAGAACCGCCGTTCCCAACCTGGTACAACCCAAACTTAACTTGCAAATAACGTATGGAGGTAGCGAGGCATTCAATTGAGGATTGTGACAGTTTCAAGATGACAGTAAGAAAACTAATTGCTTGTGGAAGATTGGACCTTCAAGAGGAGTCAAAACTGGATATTGTTCATAATCCAATGCCAAATCATGAAGGATAGTGCCATGGAATTAGGAGAAGCTCAATCCCCTCACTTTTTTCCCACCATCGATATGGTGGATGTCAAGAAATTAAGAGAATGCAACATCACTCCTGCTACCAACAATGATGAAATGCTGATAAACTGGACAGTTGAACTAATGATTGATGTCGTTGCTTCAAAATAATTAGTAGGTTGTATTGTTCAAAATTATATATGCTTTTGTTTATGCTACTTTGAGACATTATCTAAATGAACTTGCATGTTTTTTCCAATAACCTTTCTTTGTGTTTTCCGTTTGCCTTATTGCTATTTCCTTTCTTTTTCTTTCTTTTTTCTCTCATTTTTTCTTTTACCATGCCAGCTCTTTAATTTGTGATTCTTTCAAGCCATTTATATTGTATGATTCACCATTTTTAGCATTCTAACCTACCACAATTGCTTTAAAAAAAGGAGAAAAAAATAATAATGCTAGAGAAATTTTGCCATATGAAAGGGACTTTGGATGCTTATCAATTGATTCTCTTGCTGCACTTGATTGTGATAACCATGAATCCGAGGATGATGAAGAAACTTTTGAGCACTTTTCAAAAGGCATTTGGCCTAAACAATAAGGTGGAAGTAGTTTGGTATGCCAATGTCACACAAAAGGTGTTCATCAAAAGAGTTGTTATTTGAAGATATGGTATTCTAGAAAGAATAATCACAGACAATACTTCCAAGTTTAATGGTGCTGAAGTTCAGAAGTTCTTTGAGATTTTCAAGATCAAACATCACAACTCAGCTCCATATAGGCCTCAAATGAATAGTGCAGTTGAAGCTGCAAATAAGAACATCAAGAAAATCATCGCGAAAATGGTGGTGAATTACAAAGATTAGCATGAAATGCTACCATATGCTTTGCATTCATACTGTACCAACATACGGTCAAGCACAGGAACAACCCCATTCTCATTGGAATATGGAATAGAAACTGTATCCCCCATAAAAGTGGAAATCCCATCACTAAGGGTTATGATGGAGGCTGAATTAGTAGAATTGGAATAGATGAAGGCTTGATATGAGCAGTCGAACATGATCGAAGAGAAAAGGCTTGCAACTATTTGTCATGGCTAGTTGTACTAAAGCAGAATGGCTAAAGCTTTTAATAAGAAATTCCACCTAAGAGATTTTCATCCAGGGGGTTTGGTTTTGAAGAAAATTCTTTCTAATCAAAAGGATGCACGGGGTAAGTGGGCTATGAGTTATGAGGGTCCTTACATTGTCAAGCAAGCAATCTCAGGAGAGGTATTGATTTTGCAAAACATGGATGGACAAAAATTGCCTAAATCGATCAATACTGATGTTGTCAAAAGGTTTTATGCTTGAAAAGATATTTGAAAAGCTCGTTAGGTCGAAAAACTTGAAAGAGCGGCCTAAGCAAAAGTTAGGGCAAAACAAAAAAAATGAAAAATGAGGCTCACTAGGTTGAAAACTCAAAAGAGAGGCCTAGGAAAAAAATTAGAGATAAGCATCATCTCCAGAGCCTACAGTGGGGCAAATGTTTTGTGATAAATTTGTCCAGCAAATCAAGCAGACCAAAGACTGAAACTGGGGCAATTTTGAAAAAGGGGATTTGAAGACATGTCATCGGATTTCACAGCTATTGTGTTCAACTTGCTGTAATAAGTCAATTGATTGAGCCACCAAGAACCTAAATTGGGGCAAAATTTCATATCTTTCGCAATTTTGTATTTTCATTTTTATGTTGTTACCTTTTTCAAAGCAATTTGTCATCTAATACACCAAGCAATAAAGATGTTCATTTAGTTAATCCTTCCACCTTCTCCTTGAATGCATGCTTATTTATGATGTCTCAAGTAGGTTAAATTTAAGCTTCAATTATACGATCTAACAATGTTTACAGCAATACATCAATGGCTAGCATCATAATCCAGAAACTTCAACTAAGCTTGATGGAAAACTAATCATCATTATAAAAAGGAAAAGGGGAGAAGAATAAAAGAAATGAGCAAGGTCACAGAAGAAACAAGTTTTAGTTGTGCCAGAAAGTCCAGTGCAAGAGTTATGAGTTTGATTGGTTAAAGTTTTCCTTGAGGTTTGCTCAATTTGGTTACGGTTAATTTTTCAATAATGTGTCTGAAATAAATTGAAAGTGGATGATAAATTCATGACTTTTGCATATAACCTTTAAAAAGAAAAGGAGAAAAGGAGATTATGAAAATTGCTATTCTTTGTGTCAGCTTTTAATTTTCCAGTCGGCTTTAGATTGCCAATTTTCTTTTCTAGTCAGCCTCAGATTGCCATTTTCATTTCCAATCGGCCTCAAATTGCTAATTTGCTTTTCTTGTCAGCCCCTAATGGCTTTTAATTTCTGCCAGCCCCTGTCGGTTTTTAAATTTTTATCAGCCCCGCTGGCTTTTTAATTTCTATGAGCCCCTGATGGCTTTTAAATTTCCAATCAACCCCTGCTGGCTTTAAATTTCCAGTCAGCCCCTGAAGGCTTTTAAATATCCAGTCAGCCTCCGATGGCTTTTAATTTCTAGTTAGTCCCCGATGGCTTTTAAATTTCCTATCAGCCCCCGATGACTTTTAATTTCCTGTCAGCCCTCGATGGCTTTTAATTTTCAATCAGCCCCTGTTGACTTTTAATTTTCCTGCCGCTTGTTGACCCATATCCAATTGATTGCAAGGCTTTTAATTTTCAGTCAGCCCCCGTCGGCTTTTAAATTTTTGGTTAGTCTAGATGGTTTTTATATTTCTTGTCCTTTGTGAATCTATATTCTATTAGTCACATTTTTACATTTCTTGTCACTCATGAACTCATTTTAAATTAGTTAGCTCCTTTTTCTTTTCTTCTTTGCATGACTCATACATAGACAGTTTTTAAATTGCATTATTGCAGGTGATTTCTTAGATGTGCATATTCTTTTATTGTTTAGATTTAGATTATTTGCATTTCATGCATTGCCGAACAAAATCAATGTTCATGTCTTTATACATTCCTTGTGAAGAAAATATGTAAAACTTAAGTTTTTCATATTCTCTCATAAGAAATGAATAAAGAGGGGCAACTATGAACATCCGATTTTATCCGGTACATAAATAGAAAACCTAAAAATTTGCATATTTTGTATTTTAAATGAATTTATTTTATAATCTTTTATTTAGTTTCTTAAACAAATTTTTGTTCGGCCCATTTTAATTCCTTTCAACCCATTCCAATTTATCCAGCCTATTTTATTTCATTTCCTTTTTGTTGAAGCCAACAGTTTGTTGGTCCATAAATTTAGAAAAAAGAAAAAAGTGAAAAAGAAAGGGAATGTTGGATTCCTCTTTCTAATGGTTCCTAATAATAATAATAATAATAATAAAAGAAAAAGTCGATGGAACTGGTAGCATAATGACCTCTCCAACAATCATGACCTCTCCACTGGCCATGTCAATCATGATTATGTTCTTTTTCTTTACAGAGAAAGGAAACCCCATTGCTAGGTTGTGATAAAAAAAATGGTGGTGGTTAGTATAGGGATGACTGTGTGCATATATATTAAACATGAGAAATTTTCCAAGGGGAGGAGGGGAACAAGAAAAAATTCCAAACATTGGGAATTAGCGATCAATCAGCAAAAACCAAAAAAAACACATTAGATCAGAAAATCAATTGGGGATAACTTACAAAGAAACTAGCAACATCTAGTCCAATAATACAATCCACCAATAATAAAAATAGAAACAGGTATTTTCAACATCATTAGAATAAACAAAAAAAAGACATAGAGACCACGACGGTAGCTTCCTCCACGACCACCGCAGCCCCCTCTCAATTTCTTTTCCTCCACCATCCTTTTCCATCTCTTCCTCCTTTATCATGAGCACCACTATGATTGACACCACCATGGCCGCAGTTCCTCCATCATCATCTCTCAACTCCTTTCTCGGCCTCCATCACCCCTCACACACCACCCCTTCATCAAACCACCCAACAACCGTAGCCATGCTCCCTTTTCCAATCCACTTCTAGCCGCTCAACTACCAAGCATAGCCGCTGCCGCGTTCTTCGTCTCTATTTCCCCTCTAATCGTCAATATCATCATCCCTTTTTATCCTTGCACCTTCGCAACACACCACCAGCCCTTGTCACCATCGCGCAACCTCCCTTCCTCCGTGAAAATGAACCGGCCTCCTTCCACTTCCACGAAATTGTGAAGCCTCCAAGCTTCAGCCTAACCACCATTCCAGCCTCCACATTGAACCCTATTTCTAGATCAGCCACGATCCACGAGCCACCATGATTGCTTCTTTTCTCATCCCTCTCCAGTCCCCATCCGGGCCTCACGTGGTTATTCCTCATCAATGTGCGATCTTGGCCGCTGCGCACCTGCACCGCTGTGGCCTCTTGCCGCAGCATCCCTCTTCACCTCCCTTACTCCACTTTCTTTCTCTCTCTCTCTCTCTCTCTCTCTCTCTTTCTCTCTCCTTTTCTTTTTTTTCTCTCTCGGTTTCCCCTTCTCTCTAAATATTTGTGAATGAAAATGGGTGCATGGGTGTGGAAAATAGAAGCCGCGTGTGTGTGTCTCTGAAGGAATTTTCTTGGTGTTAAATGTATATGTGTCCGTGTGAGAGAGAGGGTGCACGCACAAGTGTGGGTTTGTGTTTGTGTTTGTGTGTGTGTATGTATCGGAAGGGGATGGGGAATTAGATTAAATTTGTGTATGTGTGTTTTAAAAGGTGTCTTAGAAAGGAATAGTTGAATTTAGATTAACTTTATGTGTATTAGATTTTTTATTTATTCATCTATGTTTTGGGGTTAATGTTATCGTATTTTGTTGGAGTAGATTTTGGGTTTGTTTACTTGGATTTAAATTTACTTGTTGGGTTAGTGTTTATTTTATTTTTGATATTTGGGCTTTGCTTGTTTGGATCTGAATTAATGTGAATCTAAAATAAAAATTTTTTTATTTGTTTTGGGTCTAAAATAAATATCAGAATATCTTGCCTTTATAAAAGGAATTTGAGTTAATTAATTAGTAATTTTTTTAACAGGATTAACTGAGTCGTGACAGCTTGTTAATTTTATGTTATTGAATATTTTAGTTGTGATAGCTTGATATTCGAAATTCCTTTTCAAAAATAAAATTAATCAATTCACAATATTATTTATAGAACTACGCGACTTTGAGTTCCTTATTGCACTAGGGGATTCGTAGGAGCAGACCATTCTGATCCTTGTTAAGCCAAAATTAAATTTTCATAATTTGTCTTATTTTGTAAATAATTTTTCTAATAAATTATTTTATTTTATTTTATTTTCATTTTTTTGTTGAATATTTTATTTGGAATAAAAAGGTTAACTTAGCCATGACGGCTTGTTAACTCAGTATTTTAGACATTTGAGTTGTGACAGCTTTATGTTTCAAAATTCCTTTTTAAAAAGAGATTTTCTTTCTCTTCTTTGTAATTTTCTTGCAAATAAAAAATAAAAATATATTTCGAAATGTTATTAATAATTTGCACAAATCAATTAAAGGTACCGTCTAAAGATGGGTGTATTAGTGGCGCGTAGGAGTAAGTTCCTACCCTTCCCTATGCATAACCGACTCTCGAATTCATAATCTGGTTTCAAGGACTATTTTCTAAAATAAAATGGGTTTTTCTATGTTTTCCCCAATTTAAATAAACTTGGTGGCGACTTTATTTTTCAATAATTCTTTTTTTGTCATCCCGTTGTGATCCCAGTTGCGACAATTATACTACATTTTGTTGCAATTCAGTTTTAAATAAATTTTTTAATTTATTAGAGCTAGAGCCACGGCACTCTAGTCCCTACCAGTTTATCACTCAAACTAACTAACACTCAAGTTTTCATAAAATGAACAAAAATAAGCCTGGAAAGCTTGAATGACTTCTTTCTATGATTCTTCCTAAGAAGAACATATGATCTATAGAGAACATAGAAAGAGGATTTTTTATAAGGAAGAAATTGATTACAAGAAGTAATAAACTTTACAAAGAATGAAGAGAAATTTCTTTAGGATTTCAACACTCTAATGGCAAAAGTCTCTTGAGTTGTAAGCACAACATCTCTATTTATAAATGGTCTGCATTTATGAACATTGCCCTAGATCTGTTTTCCAAGTGACACGTGTTGATCTTCTTTTTGTGTGTTGGACTACAATCTAGAGGAGTAGCTCGGTGCTGTCAGAGCTATTGTAGAAACTGTTGTGAAATAGGGGTTTATGAGGCTACCTTTAGAAACTACTTTTTACTTTTTGAACATTATTTCTAAATATTTCCTTCTAGAAGCTGGGGTAGTTGACCAAGTTGGCAGAAGAGATACCATGTCAATCTATTTAACTTTAAATTTGAATTTAAAAAATTTCCTTATTTTCTTGTAAAGTGCACCATTTCATTGTGAAACGTGTTTTTTGAAGTGCGGTATCAGTTTCTTGATTTTTCTTCAATCTTCCAGTCTTCAATCAAAGCTTGTTAATGATGTTATGATTGTGACTATGATGATTGAAGATTGTAGTATACAAGTGCTTCAGAGTTGGATTGAAATCTACACTTGAAATGTACTTTTTGAAGTCGCATGTTACTTTCTGAAGATCTAAGCGTTGGTTTCTTGTACTTGAGAGTTTTCTTCACTATGTTGAGCATATATTCATTCTTTATATGATATATTTTTCACTTTCATTTAGTCTCAGCCTCTTTCAATGAGATTAAACATGATTGCACATGTCATGTGAAAATATTTTTGTTTTAATGAGCCGAGTTATACTAACAAAAGGACTTGTTTGATGCTTTAAAAAACTCAAGGGAAACATTAGTCCTTCTTCAAAATATTTTCTCTAAATTGATTGTGTTATCACTCAAATCATTTTGCATTAAGGCTTTCTGAAGGGTTCTGGAGCTAACAACTTTATCCTGTAAATCCTTCAAAAACATTGAAGATGAACTAACTTATTTTATATTTCTCACTAATTTCTAATTGCAAGGCTTACATAACATTCTTATCGAGTAACTCAATTAATTTGATTTGTTTTAGTCAGGTATAGATTTGAGAATTTGAATTTTAAGAATTAGTTTAATTGAAAAGATATGTCATTTTGAAATTATGCTTATAAAATTTGATATCTTACTAGTTTTTATTTTCTTTATTAAGTTGTTCTTTGTTTGTTTGTTTATTTATTTGTTTATTTTTTTTTTTTGGGGTAAAAAATGGGGTGGAGTGTCAAATTCAAGTGGAGTATTATTTGAGTAAACCTCAAGAATGATCTTTGTTATTTATCCAATAATATATTACAAGTTGTCCACTTCCTTATTAAGCTGAAAGTTTTGTACTTTCTTTATTTTAATTTTATATACATAGTCATGAAAGAGTAATTACAATGCAGAGATAATGAATAAGAGCATAATGTAACAATACTATTAGCTTACTATATTATGTCTAATACAATATCTCAAACACACCCCTAATAAAATTAGGGTGGAGTGTGAGCTTCCTAAATTAATGGAGTGGAGTATTGTTTCTTTTTTTTGTTTTGGTTGGTATGTGGGGCTAAAAGCCCAAGCACAAAGGAACAAACACCACAGAGCAAACTAAGGAACCAGCCAGGGCTAAGCCAAATGTCCTCACGCAAAGTAGAGCCCAAACAAGAAGGAGGAGACAAATAGAAACGAACCCCCAAGGAAAGGGAGTGACCAACATCCGGCAAGCAGTCCGTTGCATGATTAACGTCTCCATGAACATAGGATAACCGCACCCGCCAGTTACAAGATAGGAGTTCCCGAACTTTAGTCATAACCATAGCATATGGAGGGGTAGGAGCAGTACCCTGGCGGATGAGAACAATAGCCGCTTTGGAATCCAACTTCAATGGTACTTGATGATAACCATCACGCCAAGCCATGAACGGAGCATAATAGGCACCCCAAAGTTTAGCCATAGTAATGGGGTAAATGCGCAAATTAACCGCAAATCCACCCACAAAACAACCAAGCGCATTAGCTCGATTGAGATGATTGACTGAGCCATCAGAATTGCATTTAATCTAGCCATCATTAGGAGCGTACCACTCAACGTGGCGCAAGGAGGGGCTGCGAGGATTCAACGAAGAATTCACCTCATTAGAGTAGAGTTGTTGACTATGGAAGAGAGACCCGAAACGATGATAAGCTTCTGAATTAGATGGAGAGTAAAAATCAAAGATCTCCTAATTCAGCTGCAACCAACTTCGCAGGGAAGAAGTATAAAAATGGGGAAGAGAGCTAGTATCAATGAGGAAGTGCCAGATGGCAATGGCAACATCACAATCCCCTAGAACACGAAGAATAGTTTCATGAACACCTTCGGAGCATCTAGAACAAAGAGGATCAGCGTTAATATGGCGAGAAAATCATAAGAAATTAGTGGGAAGAGCATCAAAAGCAACCGGCAACAAGAAGGTTTTCAACTCTTTCTATTAACTCTTTCCAACCCTTTCCATTTCCATATCAAACCAAACAAGGGATCAACCGGCAAAGCAGCATCATGGAAAATGAACATATAAGCAGATCCAGTGGAAAACTCACCCTCATCAAACTCACTCCAAGCCACTATATCTGAAATGCCCAAGTTAATTGGAGGATCAATACCAGCAATACGACCACAAACATCAGCAGGAAGAAGAACCAAAAGTCGAGCCCAATCCCAACCCCCATCATTCGAATAAAAGTAGAATTGAGGCACCAACCTATGCCTCCAAAATTTGATTGTGTGGTCGTGACCAATCCTCAAATGAGATTATCTTTGACAAATGTCCAATCCTCACAAATCCCAGTCCGAAGATTAGAGCAACCACATTTCAGCGTGACATCAGGAATTAAGTGTATTTACTCCTTAGAACTTTAACCCAGAGATCATCAGTATTATGGATAAGGTTCCAGCCCAATTTGGATAAGAAAGCCAGATTCACCCGTTTAGCGCACCGTAAACTAAGTCCCCCAGCATCTTTAGGGCTACAGGCCACATCCCATCTGGACAAAGGCATGTTCCTCCCACCTTCCTGAGAGCCCCAAAGAAAATCCCTAGAAATGCTGTCAATCTTGTCGCATGTCAATGAGGTAATTTGGCCATTTCCATAGCATAAAGGGGAACAGTGACCAAGACAGAAGAGCAAAGAGTGAGTATTCTAGTCAAAGAAAGACAGTTCGTCTTCCAGGAAGATAGCCTTTTCTCCAAATTGTCTGAAACATAGCTGAAGGAATGAGAGCATACTCGCTTATGATAGAAAGGTACTCCAAGGTATTTACCCAGATCCCCAGTAAAGGAGAAACCAAAGGCCTCAGCAATCTTAGTAGATCTAGTATGGTTAACATTACTGGAGAAAAAAATCTGAGTCTTCTCCAAGCTAGCTCTCTACCCTGAACTCTGGCCAAACATGTCTAGACAGCTCTTGATACGATCAACCTGCGACATCGAAGCTTCGGTAAAAATGAAGAGATCATCAACAAAACAAAGTTGAGTAATAGGCAGGCCCAATGCGAAAGAGAAATGGGCTTCCAAAGATCTTGATCAATAGCCAATTCAATGAGCTGGGAAAGATGCTCAATGCAAATAACAAAGAGAGGGGGGGATAAAGGATCTCATTGCGTGATACCGCTTTTGGACTGAAACTCCCCGGTGTTGTCCCCTTTCCACAAAATGTTCATGTAAGAAGAGCTAATACACTGATGAATGACAGAAGTGAAGTGATCATTCAGGTCCATATCAAACTGTGAACACCATAATCTATCGGGTCTATTTTGTGGAAAAATAAAGAGAAAAATTGAAAATAAAAACATAACAACAAAATCAACTATTTTCCTTTATCATTAGTATAATTTTTTTAAATTGATTTTTTAATTAGTATCAAATCATCTTCTTCTTCTTTTTTTAAATTTAGTTCAATTAGCAATTTTTAATTAGTGTCAGTCAAAATCTCAGTCAAGTCATTTTTAATTGATTCCAATCAAATCACATTTACATCAATCAAAGTCATTTCATAATTATTTGCATTAATTTTCATTTTGTGTATAAGGGTGCATTTATTTGAGATTTTGAAAAAAAGTGATTATAAAATCTAAATTTTATATATAATTAAAAAAGTTGAAAGTTGATTTTTTTTTTCAGAAACTACTAATTTTAACTTCAATAAAAAAACCAGAAAACTAATTTTTTTTTCAAATTTTGATTATTTTTTAAAAATTATTAAAATACAAAAGTGATTTTTTTTGGGGCAAAAAATTATTATTAGACAAAATAATCACAAAACAAACATACTCTGAATAGAGATAGTTTCTTAGTAAGAAAGGGGCAGCCATTCACAATAACATATACAAAAGGCACAATACTCATATAGGCCAGCACACAAATGACAACGACACACTCTTACTCACTAACCCTCAAGCTTGTAAACCAACCTCTTCATCCTAGTTCATCACCTCCTTTAGCACCCAAACATCACTATTCAATCATCATCCTAATAACCCTAACACTCACGAAACACACTACATAGCCAAACCTAGCACCTTTGCATCAACCTTTACACGTACAAAACCTCCACCCTTTCATGAACTAAGATAGCCTCCATCATGCATCCCCATCATAAAGGGGATTCTCACATATAGATAAAAAAAATACCTGTATGCTATAGATCTGAAGTTGACCAATCCTAAAAAGACATTTGGACATGATGAGGGCCACACAATGGTCAATGTAAAATGTGCTTTAGAGTTCTTTGTCCAATGGAAACCTTGTTAGAGTTAAATTAGTCATCTTAATTACCCTTGTATTTAAAATAAAAAAATTAAAGACGTGGGCAAGAACAAAGCTAATATAATGTGAGTGCTATTGCACTTTTTCTCGCCAGTGATGGTGGGTTCACTCATGTCCCCTAACCTCCCGCAAGCCCTAAACCTGTGAGATTGAGCAAGCTAAGGAAAGAATCTCCATAGACGGTGGTCGTGATTGTGTATTCTCTTGTGGGAAGTTTGAGCATTGGTGCTGTTGGCGTTCTTCTATTATGATGGTCGATGACTTGGTTGGGATCTTTACTCCTTCCGTAACAACTCATTTTTTTATAGTACTATTTGTAATAAAATAATTAGTTGTGAATGAACGATACGGATTTTAAATTTTTTGATAGACACAATTATGATCAATAGGTGGAAATGTGCACGAAAAGGAGGAGTTGAATCGTGCATTGCTTCTTTTTATGTTTCTGAAACTTTTAACAAAGATAGTATCAACTGTAAAACTTATAGTACAGTAAAAAATAATTAGTAGTTTCAGAAAGTAGAATTTTGAAACTTTGCTAATAAACGTACATCATAAAAAGAATAACAAAATGACAAGAACATTATTTTAGTGTATGATCAAATAATAAAGCGGGACAGAGATAATAAAAGAGATCAAAGAGAGAAAGATGAGACATAAATATTTTTATACTGGTATGACCAAACTACCTATATCAGTACTCAACAAATATTGAGGTTCCACTAAAACATCTTTCTCAACTTGAGAAAGAACAAATGGATAGTCTTTACATTAACCTACCCAAGCTCTCATCTATGACCTTCAGAAATCACTATAGTCACAAATTAAGTAGTTCTTCACCAGCATCTCCAAGCTGAACTAAGAAATTATGTACTAGTCTCTCCAAGCTAAATTGAGTAGTTCTGTACCAGCCTTTCCAAGTTGAACCAAGTAGTTTTGTACTATCCTCTCCAAGCTAAATCGAGTAGTCCTACACCAGCCTCTCGAAGCTGAACCCAGTAGTCTTGCCCCAACCTCTCCAAACTGTAAGTAGTCTTGCTCCAGCCTCTCCAAGCTGCAAGTAGTCTTTGACTAGCCTCTCCAAGCTAAACTGTGATCAGCAAGAACACCTCACTGTCACGTTGCAAGTAGTTTTACATTAGCCTTTCCAAGCTATCTCACAACGATCACTATTAGATCAAGGATACAAAAGTTCAATGTTTGGGTTACCACTCAAATTAATCAACACTCAAGTTTCCTTAACATATAAATGAAAAGTTCCTGAAAAACTTGAATGACTTCCTTCTATCATTTTTTCCCTAGAAAGAACATAAATCTAATTAAGAATGTAGAAGGAAGATTTTTACACTTCAAGGAAAAAAAACTGATTACGTGATGTATTGAACCTTCTAGGAAGTGATGAGAGGTTTTTGTAGAGTTTCTTCTCTTGAATATTCAAAATCTCTAATATGCTTTTAAGTAAAGCATCTCCATTTATAGCAGTCTTCCTTTATAGTCGTTGCCCTTGATCAGTTTTCCAAGTGACATATGTAGATCATCTGTTTGTGTCTTGGAAAAACAATCTAGAAGGGTAAGTTGACAGTCTGTCACATCGGTTGTAGAAGTCATTGTATAGTTAAGGTTTCTGATGCTCCATCGAAAATCACTTTTTCACTTTCTGATCATAGTTTTTGAACTCCTCTTTTTAGAAGCTCGGGTAGTTAACCAATTAGGCAGAAGAGCTGATATACTAGTTTGAAACTATAACATCCTCCCAAGTACAATCTCATCCTTAAGTCATGACATCAAACTCGAGAGTTGTTACTTGTCAATTAGCGGACTTTTCTTAAATATCTAAAGCAAGCTCAATTAATGTGTGTAATAACTAAGTGTAATTTTATTAAAATATATAACAAAGAAACTCAACATTTATTGAATACATAGCTAAGTACAAAAGGAAGCTCTTCTAATAGCTTTAATACATATACATTTTCTATTACATTTACATACATATAACTCCAACTAAGTATAGTAAAGTATAAACATCAACTACTAAACTACTACAAATCCAATTTCCTTTCGTAAAGCAACCTCCTTGTTCTCTGGATCAACCTGGAGAAGTCATGGAAACACAAACATATACTAAAATCCCTATCATCATCATCATCCCAGCTACTTCGGTTTATTAAGAAAATGTGATCAAATAACATTTATCAAAGGTTCATTTTAAATTTTAAAAACCATTCTTCTGAAGTAGGTAACTTTTAGTAGTCAATCACTTAGTGCACATATATCATAAAGCTCAAACATATAGTAATTAATCTTGATCAAGCAATTAAATATGATATGATTATGCATATGTTAAATGCAATGAGGTTATCAAAAAGTAACCTGGTTTCACTTATGGCCATAGAACTCAACTCGGTGCATTTTTCTCTTTTTATCGACATAGGAAAGACGTAGTTTATACCAAATGGGTATTTACTGTGGACAACTCTATAATGGATAGTTTATACTACATGGTATTTATAGTAGATCACACCACACAAGGGAAGTAGTCTGCTTATTAGGACTAAACTCATTCATATACATGATCATCGGACTTCATTTTTTCCTCTTTCAAATCACACACAGATCTATTCTTAGCCGATACATCTACCGACTCATAATATCTTTGGGGAAGTTCCTCTTTTTGCCTTCCCCTATAATATCTCTAAGGGAGTTTCTCTTTTTTTCTTCCTCTTATTCAACATAAGTCTTGTTTCTGTTTTCTTCATATATCAAAACATGCACAAGTGACATTCTTTTTTCTCATATAACTGCATTATATACTTTCTTTTCTCAAATGCATGCATAAGCCACATGTAGGTATTCAATCACAAGTAATTCTCATTTATGCCTCATAAATCAATCTTTAAATTGTGTAGCATGCATTCATACTCACCACACTTAAATCAAGAGTCATTATATCATCAAATCAATACTTGAGTGCATTTCAGCACAAATATAGCATATTGGTAGAATTCACGCCTAAGGAATACAATTTATTCTGCCTATCAAACATCCACTGTAAGGCTACAAAAATTCTCCAGGACACCTCAATGTGTCTACAAGGTCCTGTAAAAATTTCAAAATAAAAATCCTTTTCTAGCTATGCTAACAAAATTAGACAAATTTGGTGGTCAGAAACTACTTAGCCTCAACTCAGAACTGAAATCTCATAATTTTTAACCCTAGCAAATAATTGAATCAATTCAAAATAAAAATCAGGGTTGAACTTCAAGATGTTTAAAACACCTCATAAAAATTCAAGTGATAATTCAATCATTTGATGTAGTAACAAAATTAGCAAAATTTATAGCTTCTATTCTAACATTTTAGGTAGTACATAGATCACTTCGGTTTCTGATTTTTCAAACATAGGAAAAGTGCCCAGAATGATTCCAAAGTTTTACTAGAGACACCTTAGCATGTTAGCTACATCTCAAAAATTTTTAGCTAAATCCAAGATCTCTAAGTAGGTCAGAAAATTCAAACAAATTCCCTGCTTGCTTCAAACTAGGATTTTCCAGCAACAAGGTTTAAAGTATATGATTTTTTTCAAGGAGTAAAAGTCTTTAACATGACCCATCATGGAGTTGCCTTAGGATGTTAGCTTTAACATATAATTTTTATAGCTGATTAAAATATGTACAACTATGCCAGAAAATTCGTGAACAAATACTGCCTATGCAAAAACCAAAATTCCAACAAGGTGTTCTAAAACTCCTTTTGACAAAATGATTTTCCCACAACACCACACCACTCCACCATAGCGAATACATCTATATGTATGTGTAATCACACAATAGAATCAGAAAATATCAAGCAAATCAATAGCCAAACTTTAGAAAATAGATTTGAAAACAAAAAGGTTTAAGAGCCATACTCTTTGGAGCTTTAGAGATCTTGGCTCCAAAGGATGCTCCAAGAATGATTTTTCTCACTTCAAAGCCTTCAAACCCACACCAAGTCCTTCCTTAGGCAGCAGATTATGAGCTCTCAAAATATAAAAAAGTGATGGATTCAAATTCTAATCGGTTAGTTTTGTAGGTGGTGATGAGTAGAGTAAGTTTGGTAAAGGGAGTCTGAAGTTTTACGAAGTATAGGTTAGGTGTTTGGAGGTTTAAAATCAAGTTTCAAGCTTGAAGAAACAAAAATGGAGGTTTCTTGGCTTCCTTGGCTGGCCGAGATTTTCATTTATGGACGATAAGGTTTGGTCTTTTTAAGTGTAAACATTATGTAATATAAATTTATAGTTCTTTAAAGAAAAGAAAAACAAATGGATGGCTAGGATTTAAATGGATATACATGATCCTTTTATAATAATTAAACTATCTTTTGGTGTTAGAAATCACATACCGAAATTCTACCGAATGGTAAAACACTATACCTGGATAATCAAACATTGCCCAAAAATTAATTTTAGGCATAAAACTTCATTTCTAACCTTAACCCTATATTTTCTCAATTTCGGGTATCTCTAGGTCCTGATTCTAGGATTTCGACCGTCCCAATGATCTGTGGGGCCCGCAAGGTTACTATTCATGCTCGGTCTGGAATTTTTTTTAAACACGTCCATTGGGCCATCCTCATGATTGCTAAAACTGTCAGATTTTTGAAATTATGACTAATAAAGCTCAAATTAATTTTTAAATAATTTTTAGGGTATTACATAACTAGATTTGACTTGGGGATATGAAATTTGAAATTCAAATTTCCTTTATTTCCCTATAGCATTTAATGCTCCACAGTGAAATGAGCTTTCTGACATGTTCCTTGATGAAATCTTCACTTTCTGATCTCCAATCCAACCATTTTGATGATGACTGATATGCAATTGTGCTGATTGAGGATAATGTAACATTTGGTCTTTAGAGATTGTTTGATATCTTCATGTAAGCGCAGTACTACTTTCTGAAGTCTCAGGACTTAGTTTCTTGTAACATTGATATCTCCTTCTGATCGTTAGCTATCAATTACTTGAATAAAGATACAATTTCACTTCCATTTCATTTCAAATCTCTTGGCATGAGGTAAACACGTTTACACATGCATAGTGAAATATATTCTCATTTGAGTAAGCCTTGCTCTCGCTAAACGATATAAACCTATTATATACTTACAAAAAACTCAAGAGAAACATCAGTCATTCTTCAAAGCATTTTCTTTAAATTGGTTTTGTTGTCATTCAAAACTGATTAGCATATATTGATAAGGTTTTGGAACTAACAATCTCTTTTTTTTATGATGACAAACCAATTTGAAGAAAATCTTTTGAAGAGATATTGAAAGAAATATTACTGAAATGTAAGCATGATTTATCATATTCTTTTAATTTTACCACATAAAGTGATTTTTAGGAAGTTCTTTTCTTATGGCATGATATGGATCATATAAAAGCATTTTTGGCCTTAAGTGATTTTAATCAAAGCTGATGTGATTTCTTTTGAAGCTGAGATCAGGCTTAACACACTTTGCAAAAAGGTATCAGAGCAGAATATCAAAGAGAAAAATGTTTAAACCATAGATATACAATCAGCTTGAATTTTAGGCATGAAAAGAAGCTTTTTGAAGATCTACATGCTTGAAAAATTTAACAAGAAATATTTGTGATATTTTATCTTGATTAGATTTGTTTTCAGTACTTCTTTATCCAAAAGAATTTTGAAAGGAATGCTCAAGGATATGATAAATGTAACAAAGCATTCATGGTTTTGGAGAAAAACACACTGATGCTTATGTAGTTTCTGATGCTCAGAGAAACCTTTTAAAGAGATGAGATTAACATATTGCTATGCGAGGTTTCTGAAGCTTAATAGGGATCAATCCCTAAATTAGCAAGGATGAGCTTTTGTATTTAGCAGTAGAACTTTTCTCACAAGTATCAAAGCATGAAAAGATATTTTCAAAACGAAGCTATATGCTCTTTTAAAAAGAGTTGTCTTATAAAATGAACACAACACATTTTGACATATAAACATAGCATACTTTGAGAAAGTTCTAAAACTTGTTAACTGATCTTTGTTGTTTCAAAGCATGTAAGTGCGAGTTTCTGAAGACATGTCAGAAACTATACACAACTATATTTTGATCAAGTTATACATAATTCTTTAGAAACATCTCATATGTGTGTCAAAGATAGTGTGTTCTGTTAAAGCTAAAGAAAAAGAATAAGCTCATCATACTTATTAAGGCTTAGCATATTAATATGCGTATCAGAGCAATAAACAACTTGTGCTCCTAAAGATGCTTTGCCAAAGCTAATCATAAAACATATGTAAGCTAAGTATCCAGCGTATATATGAATAAATAGGTCAAAGCATATGCATAAGAGATAAGCAGCAAACATCTAACGGAGATATATATGGTTGGCTGAGCATAGAAAGAGCATCAATATGAATCAGAGCTTAAATGAAACAAAGCATGAAACATGAAAGACATATATGAATTAAAAGCATGAAATATATGAAAGGAGAAGAAAGAGCGATATGTATAAAAACATAAAAGAAACTAACTGTCAAGAGATTTACAAAAAAAAACATATGAAATAAAAAAAAAATGCATGCTAAACAAAATTCTCTAAGCTCACCTTCAGCATAAGCTCTCCCTAAGTTTCTCAGCATAACCCTTATACAATAGCATAGCTCTCCCTAAGTTCTTGAATTCCATTTGCACATGATTTTCTTCATTTCTCATCTTATCCTCTTTTTGGCATCATAAAAAAAGAGGTGTTCTTGGAACCAAACATTGTAGCATTTGAAGAATTTGAAGCTACAGATCTTCCATTTGTCTGAGCTGGGCACTATGCTCTAAGATAGTTACCTCAAATCTATCCTGTCCAGAGGAAATCTCCCTCAGATTTGGCAGGATGACTTGATAGCTGGCTGAAGACTCAATTAAGAAAGGAGGTGATAGATTGATGGGTGTAGGAGTAGCTCTAGGAAATGACTCAAGAATGTCTGGGGTATAGTCTCCCCTGGCCTAGGTAATTCAGCCTGAGTTGCAACTTGTACAAAAGGAGGAGGTGGAGAGGATGGTGCATGATTAGATGTAGAGGCATCAGGAGCAAAAACAAAGGCAGTAGGAGCATGAGGAGGCTTAGAAATAGTAGCAACAATTTCTAGTATCTGAACTGAGAAAGAAGTAACTTCTTGAGCTGGAGCAGAGGAAGTAGGAACATCTTGAACCATTGCAAAAGCAACAGCTTCTTGAACTGGAAATGCTTTAGCTTCAGATGTTCTGTGCTTTTCTTCTTCCACTAGAGAAATACGGATGGAAGAGAGAGATTGAGGTACCATGAGAATGAGGGTAGAACTTGGTGCATGGTCTTTTTCATCAGGTTCTTCAATAATAGGCTCTATCTCAGACTCTTTAGCCATAGTCCTAGAACTAAATGTAGCACTTATTCTGGCCTTTTTGCTACTTAATAAGCTTTCTTCTTCTGCTGATGATGAATCTTCTTCTTGTTGTTATTATTTTTCTTCTTCAATGGAAACCTGATCAATAATGACTTTGTAACTAGCAGCTTTAGATTTTTTAGATTCCCTTTTTAGTATGGTAATTCTTGATTCTCCTAAGGTCATCTGTTTGCTTTTGAGCCAGAATTCTTTTCTACTAATGACTTTTACTGGTTTGTCTGCCATTTGAGTGTCTTGAGAAGCAAGCTCTTATTCTCTTTTTGTCCTTCTTTCAAAGTATTGACTTAGAGGGATATCTTCTTCTTCTTCTAATTCACTTTCAATGGGGATAAGTTTTCTTTTTCCTTTTTTCTTTTGTTGTTAGGATTTAGCATTTTGAGAGACTTCTCGGGCTTGATCACTTCTTGTTCTAGGGCTCTGCCTTGTTAGTTTAACAATCTAGAGGGTTGACTATTTACTTAAAGTTCTGAAGAAGGAAGGTGCGAAGATGGTTCCTTCTAAAAGCTCATAGCTTTCCGTGATAAGAGGGAAGTTCATGTGTTGAAGCAACCTAGTCAATAGCATTCCATATAGGACACTTGCAGTTCTTTCTGTCTCCTTTGTGGCTACACTTGTCATATATTCCAGAATAAGTATTGGCAAGTTCATTCTTCTTTTTCCATTTGGTAATAAAAAAGTATGCAATCCATCCTAACAAGAGCATCTATGCTGCCAATTCATGGTAACCACTGTATACACCTTTCTTGCTCTAGCACTCAACATGGCAGCAGTAATTTCATTAGGTTTATAGAGGATAGAATTCGTTAAATACCTGGACCCATCTCCTTCATTCACACTAAGAGATTTTACCCAATTTAGTGAAGAAGAGCAGGCGATTCCATTATTTGATGCATTGATAATCTTGGCAAGTGCTAATGCCATGATCTTGATGAAACAATCTCTGATCATAGCTCGAACATAGGATGGTGATGGTCTTTCCAGATGAGAATAGAAGATATTAGCTAATCTTGAAAAGATTAGTTCATTCATTTCTAAGAATTCTTCCCATTTTTGGAATGTAAAGACTTTGTCAAGAATAGTGATTTCTTTATGGAGGTCTTTTCTCAAAGATTTTCTTAGTGCTATTTTTTCTAGAAGCGAAAAACTTTTCATAGCAATCCTGCATCCCAGCATCATCATATATATGGAAAAATGATTTTACAAAGGCAGATTGAGCCACACTTTTTCCTTTCACCATTAGAGAGGTATATGGGTATTTGTCAGGATGAAGATGAAAGATTGAATCTAGAAAAAGGATTAAAAGAAGGAAAGAAAAAAGGGTTTAGAGGTGATGAAGAGCAGTTATAGATGTAGAGATGAAGGTTTAATAACAGATGGACACAATTAGAGAAGGAAGGAGATAGAATGTGAGACGATTAAGTGTTTGAGGTTAAAGAGAATGTAACTTATCTAAGAAGGTGAAGATAAAGGTTATGTGTGAGGCTTGGGGGTTTTAAGTGATATGACATGACTGAAGGCGAAGTGACGTGGGAGAGAAAAACTCAAAAGTATGGGAATTATCCTACCTTTTCATCATTCTTTCAAAAAGAGAGTTTTCTAACTCTTGTGATCACTTTCTCAATGAGTTACTTTCTGAAGAAACTTTACAAATTCATCACAGGCTCATCTTCTTGCACTGGATTCACCATGCTCCTATATATCTGTTACTCTGATTCTCAAAATCTTCTTTCTGACTAACCCATCTTCTTTCTGAATCTGATCTACCCGTCTTTGTTCTGATCTTGCAAACTAATAAACTATTCCTTACAAAGGTCTGCCGTCTTGTAAACTGACAGGTATACAAGCTGATTCTCTGATCTTGCAAACTGACATATTTTATCTTCAAGAGGATACCTTGACTGATGACATCTAATGGCTTTGCTATGGTCTTTAGATGAGAGTTATGAAGAGAGAATCCCCAGAGATGTTTCATGCAGGAATGTTTATGCAAATGTGAAAACTTTTTTTTTCTAAAAAAAACTTTTTGAAAAATGTAAAACATTTAAGAGATCTTTATCAATAGATATTGTGAATACATTTTGACACAAGGTTTTCAGTATGCACATCTATTTACTTAACATCTCCATTTTAAACAAAATGTAACATAAAAAAGATTTTGCAAAACAAACTTGGATTTAGAGTGCTGAAAGGATTCTTGTTAAGATAAATAACACTAGTATTATCTCAGAAGATAGGGAAAAAGAAATGCCTTAAGAGATAGTTTTTCAGCTAATTCTTTATCTGCAACATCTAGGTGCAATGATTGCAGCATCACTTGTGCTTTTTCTGTTACCCTTTCTCTGGAGAAGTTAGCAACGACAAGTAGCATATTGGTGCAAAGGCTTCATCATAATCCATTATCTGTTGATAAGTACAACCTAGTGCAACCATGCTTGCCCTGATAATTTCAGCTTTATCCAGATAACATTTTCTTTGTATTAATGATGATGTTTCAATATGTTGTGTAAACTTTGCCTTTCTCTCAAACTTGGTCAGTATGTTTAGCATAGCTTCTATCTAACTTTGATTACTCAAAGCTTTTTCAATACATTCAGGTTCAATAGTGGTAATGAAAGCACGTTTTTGATATTTATCCAGGGGATGACTTGGTTCTTATAGCCTTGGGAGTCACTCCATGAACTTAGACAATAGAAGATTGTATTTAAATCAAAAACTTTCATGTAGTTTCTGTACATTGAGAGCTTTAAGCTTCTATGTCATCTTCATACTCCTCATTTTGTAGTCTAGAAAGATTAATTTCTAATCATCTTCTAAGATCCGAGCATACTTTCTGAAGTGTTAGTGCTCTGGAGCTTACTTTCTAAAGCTGTGGCTTTCATCTGCTAGCTTTCTAAAGTTTCCTTGAGATTCATTTTTTCAAGACTTTCCTCAGGATCATTGAGATTTTCAGCAAGATCTTCTTAAAGCTTTCCATCATCATACTTGAGAGATTCTTAAGAAGTTTATCCTTCAAGATCTATGATATCTCTTAGGTTCAGAACATTATATCTGGAATAATCATCAATTGTTTGCTCCTTGAAAGTTTAGCCAGAGAAACTTTATAGAAGAATGTGCAAGGAGAAAAGATATGATATTGGTACCCAGACATTCATGGGTCCTTTTTGGTTAGCTTCAAAGAAAGAGATTCTCTAACCTTTCTAATGGGATTCTTTTTCAAGAATCATTTGATAGAAAGGTATCTCTTTACTCAGCAGGGAGAGTAGAAACAGAACATAGATGTAGTAGATGAAGTTGCATAGCTTTTTCATCTTCTGTTTTCCTTGTATATCCCAAACCAGTTTTCTAAAACTATAGAGTTTGACCATTTTCACAAAAACAAAGTTTTTGAAATATGTCAAATATTACAATTTAGATCTTTTGATGCCATGAAGTCCTCTCAAGAATTCAAAAATAACTTTTTGAGATTTTCATCTAAGTTTTTGGAGGCTTAGAACTTGAGAAGAAGAAAATCTCCTTAGAGTATATCTTACTTTTAGTTTTCTAGCTTCAGACTTGATCTTCTCAAGTTTTCATGGCAACCGATGAGTTCTTTGACTCGTTTGAGATATATAGAAGAATAAGCTTGAGAAACATCTAGCAACTTATCACATGAAGCAGGTAATATATTATATAAAAGATAAGATGCAAATATATTTACCTCACTTATTTCTATTGAAGTTCTTTAGTCATGAAGCATAGAATGGTAGCAAGTTCTGGCACATCAAGATCTCCTAACACATCATTTTCTTTTTCTAGTACATTCTTCTTCTTTATGTAGGAAATATCTATTATGCTCTAAGCTTGGAACACCTGATACATTATGTACATTTTCACTGTGATAAGCAGATTCCTTTTTCAAGATAATCTTTGTCTCGATATGCCATTCATGAGATTGATGTCTCCTTGTTTTAGTCGTTATAGACTTTTGACATTTTCCACAAACCGAGAGATCTTATCTTCATATTCAATCTCAGATATCAATATTAGATCTTTCTACTTCATATGAAGTTTTAGCAATTTTCATTGCTTTCACGCGTTGCATTACATCTGATATGACAACCTCAGGAGCAAAGATTCTTAAAATGGTTTAAGATCTACGAACATCATGCACAGTCTGGTTCATATAGCCTTTCATATATAACAAGCAATACATATGTTGTATATTCAGCTACAGTTTGGAGCATATATGAACAAAGGCTTGACTTAGTGGAACAACTGAACTTTTTCTTTTAAGTTGTTCTTGTCAATCGGTCTTTTGGAAATTCCTTTAAATAGATTATGCTAAGATAGATCATGATACTTCATCAGTGAAAGATGTTCAGGTGGGAGATTGATCTTGTGTAGTAGATGTATGCCATTCTGCCCCTTAGATCTTTGTCTTCTGTAATCGTTGGATTGCTTAACCCCTCAAAGGCCTTACTCTGATGCCACTTGTAGGTGGAAATGTGCACGAGAAGAGGGGTTGAATCATGCATTGCTTCTTTTTTCATGTTTTTGAAACTTTTAACAAAGATACTATCAAGTGTGAAGCTTGTAATGCAGCAGAAACATAGTTAATAGTTTCAGAAAGTAGATTTCTGAAAGTTCGCTAATAAACGTACATCATAAAAAGAATAACAGAATAAGAAAAACATTATTTCAGTATATGATCAAATAATAAAGCATAATAGAGATAATAAATGAGATTAAAGAGAGAAAGATGAGACAAAAATAATTTTATACTGGTTCGGCCAAACTGCCTATATCCAATACTCAACAAATGTTGAGGTTCCACTAAAACATCTTTCTTAACCTGGGAAAGAATAAATAGATAGTCTTTACATTAGCTTTCCCAAGCTCTCATCTATGATCTTCAGAAATCACCTGTAACATCATAATTTTTAACCCAATACTCTAGAACATACTTAGGTTAATCATTAGTCTGTTACTTCATAGTTCTCATTTTTACTTTGAAATACTTAGCGGAAAATACGGGTAAATTTTTTTGAAATATAAAGTGAGAGCCGCGTGATGCGATGTAACAGGTAACGGGCAAAACATACATTCCATAACGTTATAGCATAAAGCACATAAAGGCTCATCATGGGAAAACACTGAATAACATCTTATATATATAACTTGCCCACTTATAAGTGTGGGACTTAATTTGGTACAACACGAGTAATACAATCTAAAAAGGAAATTCAAGAGAAAATGCAACGGAAACTATAAATGCAACGGAAACTATAAAAGCAACTCCCCTACCCAAGTGCAACTAGCGGGATGACCTCTAATACAAAAGGAGGTTCATCTCCATCTAAGTGTGTGTGCTCTACCCAGGTACTCCATCGGACGATCGTCACCTCCTACTGGCGTCCATCTCGCGAACGAGGCAAATAATCGGGAAACTGGGCGAGCTCCTCGGGCGTGAAGAGGCGGAACGGGGATCGAGCGTGACCCCCGTGGTATGGCCGCATCTCCGATCGTCGTGCGAGTCGTGGCTGAGTCACGGTATCTTCACTGCCCTCCCTCAACGGTGGGGGAGAGGGGGCAGAGCTCTCGCTATACGGATGGGTAGGCGGGTCCTCGGACGGGTCAGTCTCCGAGAAGTAGGTCCGGGGCACGTAATCGGGATAGTCTCGCATGGCTAAGGTGGCGGTGTGCATACGGAGCACTCTCTCGTCATGCGTACGTGCGCGCTCAAAAACCCACTCGTCGTCGCCATAGGGTGCAGTCGGGGAGAAACGATGGGTGTGCACGGGATGAGCGAAGGGGCGTCCTACGAACATGAAAACCCGCACCGTGCACTGTCACTCAAAATGGTATGACCCGTGAGCCGGATCATAGTGCACCTCCCACGTCGGCGTGTCCACGAACACTACGAACGTCGCCATCTGAAGACGTGACGAAAAGAAAGTGATAGAGGGAGTGAGAATCTTGCTAAAGAATCTCAGTAGGGCCTCCTACTACCTAGGTGTCATCATCTACGTCCTCAGGAACCTTGGGTTTAATTATACAAAATGTATGAACATGCATCAAGTTCATTTTAAACTTCAAAATATACTTTAGCCAAGGTCCATTCATTTTAGGATGATCTTAATGTCATGAATGCAACATAATAGAAGATATATGCAGGGCACTACCTAATGTACATACATAAAACATAACATCAAGCATCGTCATACTTAGTGGCATAAAGTGGCAATAGAAACAATCATATGGGACAAACTTAGTGACATAATCATAATTATGAAACTTCTCTTCCTCATGGGCCACCCTAAAAGACAATCGAACTGGGGGTGCTCGGCCGAACCGGTGTCACCCAGAACGTGTCATACATCTAGGTTATGAGCTCATACCTTAACTAGTCATCACTAGTTCTTACGTACCACTTAACGATAAGCGTATCATAAATCATAAATCCTGACTATCTAAGTACGGGTTAGGGGGCAATTCTCTTAGGGGTGCTCAGCCGAACCGGTGTCACCTAAGAGTATAAAATGGTACCGATGTCACATGAGTTCTATGGAGGTGCTCAGCCGAACCGGTGTCATCCTAGAACCCATCTTAGTACCTTAATTTTCAAAATCTCTTTAAGTCCCCAAATTCGTCGAAAATTCGGCGGCACGAAGGCATTATGCCGAATTTCTTCCAAATTTGCTTTATGCCACACAAACATATATCCTCATGGATTCCTCATATGAATAACATTAACATTTTTCACATAACACATACATCATCATGGAACATTCAACCGTTTATCCTTACGGTAGCTTATGCTTTGACCCTTACGGGCCTTAATTATGAGATATGGTTCTCTAACATCCGTCGCTCATATTTTATGCACCTAAGGGCTCATAATTAAATATCATTCATAATCCTCATGTTCACACTTAAATCTGAAAAGCATAGGGCAGAATTCCTAACTTGTGATTACGGGGTTCTAGAACTTACGTTTTAGACCCTTTCTCGGTTCCGTCTTTGCCTAAGGCACTATGAATTAAATCTAAATCAATTATGAGGCATTCCTATACTTAAGGACTAATTACTAATCATGTTTATCATGTTGAAAGGGTGATGGACAGAATCCAGAAAAATAAATATTCTAAGAGTTCTAAACTTGTACTTTTACGGTTTTCTAGTTACTAGTTTCACTATAGGTGCTAGATTTCGATTCTAATCCAAATGTTGCCAAGTTTTTCATGTCTAAATAATCTTAATCTGATTATGCTCCCATTAAAACATTTTGGATAAGTTCCAAAGACAAATGGGTCAAAACTATGTTAAGTTCTAGCTTTACAGTATTTCTAGTTAGCTAGTTTCTTACCTATTATGCATAGAATCATTTCTACATCATCATATGATATTTTCACATATTCTAACACATCAAAACATCATCATACAACATCACACTCATCATATCAGAACCGAAAACATTTAGCTTCAGTAAAGGATTTAAATTGACATTTCTAGGTACATAGGTTAACTAGTTTCTCTTGGAATCAAATTAGAATTTCTAAAACTCTTTGCAAATCATTTTAATTCATCAAGAGGCTAAGAGAAGCCTTAGGTCAATGACCAAAATATATTTCACCTTCTAAAAGGGAATGAAGTCGTATCTCATGGTAACATAACCTTGAAAAGATTTGTAAAGCTTTAAGGAAAACTTAGAACATAGACTATTGGTCCTCGTAGCTAGATGAAAACTCATTGCAAGTCCATCATCACTACTTGGCCAAAAACATGCATTCAAAGAATGGTTTCGCATTAAACTTTAACTTGAAATGAAATGGGCAAGTCTTTGAGCTCTAGGTTCTTAAGTTATGACATAAAATAAACGTGCTCATGCTTTTCATTTTTAATCTTGCTTATAAAATAAAGTGATGACTTAAATTAAATATGCAAGGCATAGACTTAAACGTGCAAGCTTGAAAGTAAATATGCAAGGTTCAATTCTTTATTTTAGTGCTCTTGGCCTAACAACAATCGACTTTAAAGCCGAAATAGATAGGCATTCGAGAGATTAATTAGGTGATGATGCAAGTTTAATTCTTTATTTTAGTGCTCTAGGCCCAACAACAATCGACTTTGAGAATTAAATTAAGTGATGATGCAAGTTCCATTTTAATCTTTATGTTCTTAGGTGATAGCTTAAGTGTAAAGATGCATAGCAAGAACGTAAATATGAGTGCAAGCATAAATTAAATTATGCAAGTTCATTTTATCTTTCTAGAGCTCTTAACAAGACTTTAAAGGAACTTAAACCTTAACCCCAAACTCATCCAACCAAGATAAAGTAAAGCCTAGAGATTTTAGAACTCAAAACAACATCTTTAGAAAATCAAACTATAAGGCATATTAAAGAAAAGGGAATGGCCGAAACATCTAGGCAAGAAAAGAAATATTTGAAACTCTAGAGTCCATGATCTTGGTGATATATTAACACCAACATCATGAGACCTCATCATTGAGTCCTTAGATCCGTTTTAAAACACCATCAAAACTAAAGTTCTCAAGAGTTCAAGAAAGGAAGAACTAGAAACATTTTTGCTCAAGAACAAAGATCAAGCTCTAGAGTTTGTTTCAAGTGATGAACATCATCATGAAACTCTCATCATCAAGCTCTCATTTCTTTGAACTTCAAGGCCCATGGCCGAAAATGAGAAAGAACAAGGAAAAGAAAAGAAGTTCTAAAAAGAATCAAGAGAAACTATGAACATAAAGCTAGAACAAGAACTTTAAAGAAGAGAATACATGAAAGAAAATCCCTACTTGGTGTGATGAACTTGAAGATGGAAGAAGAAGATGAAGATGATGAAGAACTCCAAGAACTTGAAGAACACAAGAACTTTGAGAGAAAAAGAAAAGCTTTGAGTGTTTCTAAACTTAGCAAATGATCTAAAAGTGGTGCAAGCTCCTCAAGGCATTCTATTTATAGAGAAATGAAACAAATGAAGGGAGCTCATGGAGGAGGATGGCTTCGGCCATGTGTGCAGATTGGAGGGCATCCCATGAGTTCCATGAGGTGAGATAATGTGGTCTTGAGGCATGGTGAGGTATGGTTCAAAGTATGGTGAGGTATGGTTCAAGGTATGGCCTCAAGCATAGTTCTTTGAGTGAGAAAACAATTCAACATGTGGTCAATGGGGGGTGTGCTGGCCGAAATGCATCAACCCATGTGGGGGGATTTCTTGCATTTTAATTGTGGTTTAGAGTTGTGTTTAGGTGTATCTTTGATTATGCTTAAGATTAGGAATTTGTAAGAAAGTGTTTAGGTAAGGAAAATGGATAATTAGGGTGGTCTAGACATAATTAAGGAGTGGTCTTGCACCATTAGTGAGTTAGATCCTCAATTTAGAGTCTAAACAACTCTAGACACACTTCCTTGATTTAAGGAATTGGAGAGAGAAAACACTATTCAAGAGTCCAAGACTAGGAATCTTGAGTTCCAAAAAGGGATTTAAGTTTAATCTAAGCAACTTTAGGTTCTAATTAACTTTAATAAATTATTTTGACTCTAGATTAATTAGGGAAATAAATTAATCTTCGTTTAGAGCCTAATATTGCTTAGGTTTGCTTAATTACGTCATTAAGCTCAAAAACACTATTCTAGGGGCAAAATCATAATTTTGTATTAAAACTGCCCAGGACCACCAGGACTTGAACAGAGACCTCTAGACACATGAAAACGTGTTTTTAAACCTCTGGGGAAAGTTTCAGGCTCAAACGGCACCTTTACCCGCATAAAACGCTATAGGGGTATTTTGGTCATTTTGACCTGAAACTGCGGAAAATGAGATTTTCGCCTCCGGAAGCATTTAAAGGCCATTCAATCCCCTTCAAACATTGAGTTGACCCTTCAAGGATGACCGAGTTGGTTGCCCTCAAATTCGAGTCAGGAAATGACCTCAGGGGCATTTTGGTCATTTCCCTCGGATAGAAAAATCGGGGCGTTACATCACCCGCTGTCATAGATTGAGTAGTTCTTCACTAGACTCTCTAAGCTGAACTGAGTAGTTCTGTACCAACCTCTCCAAGTTGAACTGAGTAGTCTTGCACTAGCCTCTCCAAGTTGAATCGAGTAGTCTTGTCCTAGCCTCTCCAAGCCAAGCTGAGTAGTCTTGCACTAGCCTCTCCAAACAAAACCATGATCAGCAAGAACACCTCACTGTCATGTTACAAGTAGTTTTACATTAGCCTCTCCAAGCTATCTCACAACAATCACTACTGGATTGAGGATATAAAAATTTTAGTGTTTGGGTTGCCACTCAAACTAACTTACACTCAAGTTCCCTTAACATATACATGAAAAGTTCCTAGAAAACTTGAATGACTTTCTTCTATCATTTCTTCCTTAGAAAGAACATAAATCTAATTAAGAACGTAGAAGGAAGATTTTTGCACTTCAAGGAAAAAACCAATTACATGATATATTGAACTTTACAAGAATTGAGGAGAGATTTTTGCATAATTTTCCCTCTTGAATATTCAAAATCTCTCATATTCTTTTAAGCACAACATCTCCATTTATAGCGATCTTCCCTTATGACCATTTCCCTTGATCAATTCTCTACATACTCCCTCAGAAATCACTTTTTCACTTTCTGATCATGGCTTCTGAAGTTTTCTTCTAGAAGCTCGAATAGTTGACCAATTAGGTAGAAGAGATGACATACCAGTTTGAAACTGGGTTTGACATGAGGATATGAAATTTGAAATTCAAATTTTCTTCCTTTTCCTGTAGCATTCGGTGCTCCATAGTGAAGTGAGCTTTCTAACGTGCACAATCAGTTCCTTGATGAAATCTTCACTTTCTGATCTTTAATCCAAGCATTTGGTTGATGACTAATATGCGATTGTGCTTATTGAAGATAGTGTAACATCTGGTCTTCAAAGATTGCTTGATACCTTCATGTAAGTGTACCTTTTGATGTCCAGTGCTACTTTCTGAACTCTCATGACTTGGTTTCTTGTAACATTGATATCTTCTTTTGATCGCTAGCTATCAATTACTTGAATAAGGATATAATTTCACTTCCATTCAAATTCAAATCTCATAATATGAGATAAACATGTTTATATATGTATAGTGAAAAATATTCTCATTTGAGTAAGCCTTGTTCTTGCTAAATGATAAGAACCTGTTATATACTTACAAGAAACTTAAGAGAAACATCAATCGTTCTTCAAAGAATTTTCTTTAAATTGGCTTTATTATCGTTTAAAACTGATTAGAGTATATTGATATGGTTCTGGAGCTAATAGTTACATCATTGGCAGTACATCAGATGTGAAGTATTTCAGGAATCTTATGAATTCTATTCTCAAGCATAAATTAAATCATAAGATTATGTTAAATAAGTAAAGAAACAAACTAATTATTATAAAAATAATAAAAAATACATTAATTATTTAACAATAAGTTAAATGTCACTATGTAGTATACTAGTTTTTTTCCTACTAGGAATCTTTGATTCTCATTCTCGCTATTATCATATTTTTACATAGATTGAGATGATGGTGATTTTTGTGGAGATCCTTAACTGGTATTGGCACTATAGTCTAGGCCTTTTGATGAGCCGATGTTAGAGAATAGTCAGTATTTTTATTTTCTTTTAACAAATTTTAAGTAGTGCCTTACCTAGACTAGATAGTTCCTGCGGTTTGATATCGTTATGTACATATTTATTCATCATCGTATAATATAATTATGTTATTTCACTATTTTAGTTTGAAAAATTATTTATGTTCAAACTTTGCGACAGAAAGGCAAAAGAGGTTCATTTTTCTTTTTCAGAAAAGCAGACTCATTTGATATCATAAATACACTTGGTATTTGAAGTTCAAGCAGATTTAACATGTAACAACTACTCACTATAAGGTTATGGCTTAAGCATAGCCTTATGGTAGGATGGGTGTTACACCTCCCATATCAACTCGCATGATAAGATTGCCATTGGGGCAATAAGGTATATCCTATTTTCTATATGCTTTGAAACCACCCATTTAAAAAATGCATGGACGATTGTGGTTGTGTAGGAAATAATCAAAGTCATACCTATGGTTTGATTAATTTGATATTTGTTTGTGGTGAATAACGATTGTCATGTTAGTTCTTTGTTGAATAGTTGGTTGATCTATTTTTTGTTTCCAAGCCCTAGGGCTTTTTGTACATATAATGGTTGAGAACAATGATTTTTAGGTGCAATCTTGGCGACGAAATTGGTTGACAACCTATGTAGCAGATGAAGAGATGATTTGGTGTTGGGTAGTTAGGTGTAGTTTATGTTGGTAAGGGTTATTCGTGACTTCAGTCCATCATATTGGTTGGTGGGGTATGGGTTAGGATTAGAAGATGACCAGAGAAAATTTTTGAGAGAAAAAAAAGTGATCATGTTAATCATGGTAATTCATTGATTTGTTGGTGTTTTTCAGTATGGTCGTAATGAGGGTGGGGAAAAACTAAGGCATAGAAGGTAAATTTAATGGGGACATCATCGGATGGGAGAATAATTGTTGAATAAAAAAAGTGTGTAGTGTCTTGGATTTGATATTTTGGTGGGATGAAATATTGAGTACTGTATGAAAATGTAGCCAACTTATTGTGAACAAGTGATCATATGTTGTTTGTTTGGGTGTGAGAGGCATTTGTGATTATCAAAAAATTTATTGAACTATTTGTATTTCAATTATTTATTAACTATCTAGATTTGTAATGTAAATTTTGTTAGGAAATATATATGATTGTGATGGAAGAATGGCAGAGAAGATGTGAAGGAAGGATGGATAAGTTGGGGATGGAAGATAGTATGTTGCCGATAATGGAGTGGAGGTGGAAAGGGTGAAGGTGATGTAATGAGAATTAGAAGCATGAGTAGTGGGAATTATGTTCTCAACACATGGTGGCAAATGGAAAGCACAAAACAAATAGGATTTTCACATAATTTAGTTTGGAATTGCACAAGCCAATGATTGCTGCTTGTACAAGCTGCTGAATGATTGAGGTTGTTGTGAAGTTCGTGGTTTGTTTTTAGGTATATTCCTTTTGTTTGAATGAATCAATGTGATTTATTCCATTTGTGTAAGGTGTAATTGTAAGAAAAATTATCACAGTGAGAATCCACCTTTTGGAACATATTTGGTGAGGTGAATAACATTGTTGCAAACTTGTCATGTGAAGGAATAGTTATCAGTTAAAGGTTTAGATTGGTAAGTGCATCAATAATCAACTATAATTCTAGAATCATTATTTTGGTTTGCTAGAAAAATTTATTTTGATAATCGACTATTTTGTTGAAGAAATTTGCATGAATATTGGTAGCTTTTAATTTCCCAAGCACATATATGGAAATTGAAGCATAGAATAAGTAGTATATATACATAGTTTTAAAAGGAAAATCATAGTAAATGAAAAGTTTGAAAATTCAAAATTTTAGCAGATGTTGATAGGTTTGTGTGCTTGATTTAAATATAGAATAAAAGAATATGACATGGGTTGGGTTAGGGTGCATATTTTTAAAAATTGTGGCATATAAGCAAATCGTTATCGTCGTAATACAAGGAGATGAAACTCTGATATGAGAAGTCAAATAATCATGGGTGAGAAAATGATATGTAAGTCAACAGTATAGGCCAAAGCAAAATGCACTCAGGGAGGAACAAAAACAATTGATATATATGATATACAAAATATGGCATGTAAGTCGGACAAGACTCAACAAATAACATACAGTGATGAAGGGTATATGTATAAAATAAGTGACAATATTCATTGTCTAATATCCACAATTTGTGCATATTTGTTTTGATGTAGGAACTGTGGTTATTAGTTTAGTTGAATTTGAAACAAGGAAAATAATCTGATGTGCAATGGCATGAATGTATGAGTTACCATGTTAGTGGAATTTTGGCTTTTTTTTCTCGTTGAAGTAGCTGGCTATGGGTGAATATGAAGTCGATAAGTTTGACATTGTAGGTAAATTGGGCTTATTGTAATTTGTGTGGCATTGTGTTGTCATTAAAAGAAGAATAATGACAGGCCAAAAGAGGTTGCGAGGCCTAAGAACAAATAATGGAATGGCGTGGCCCATAATTTGGGATCACACAGTTTATACATATCAAGTGTTTGAGAAATGAGAGGGAAAAAAAAAACATAACCGAGAAAGGAAAAAAGTTACAAAAAAGACCAATGTACAGTGGCTGAGCGTGGTCACAAAACAAAAGCAACCAGATAAGCCCAATTGGATGTTCTGTTAAAGTCTAATAAAAAGAAATGGACTTGTATTGACCAAAGAAAAAACAGAATGCATAGTCAAAAGGTGATAAACATATTGTTGAGTACCTTGATATAAATAATAGTAATTCATCAAGTTATTGTAACATCTATTTCATCAACATGAAGTAACCGATTTCAACTATAATTGAGGAATTTCTGTAATGACAAAGGCAATATAAGTTATGGATATTATGTAAATGTCAATAATTAAGATTGTCATTAGCAGCCACCACTACCATCGTATTGTTATAATGGAAAATACAGAACATCACATTGAAATTAACCAGTGTGAACGTGAAAGTGGATAAACACATCCCTGAAAAGTCGAAGGCAAAATACTAAGCAAGTCAAAGGAAAAACTATTACGTCTAGAAAAGGCGTTCATTTTGTAGGGAAGGGATGAGCATATAACCCCGCACATTCGATGTCCTAACTCCGTCCTTATGATGAGCTGAAGTGAAATTGGCACGACAGTCAGATGTAATTTGTGAAAGGAATAGATTATGCGGAAAAAGCATGTGTAAAGAATTAATTTAATAATAGAAACCTTGTGCTATTATCAGTCGATTGCATTCGAGATGTGAACTTTAAATTGAGGAACCCTTCCATTTATGACCTCAAATATGCAGATGTCATTAGGGGTCAAGTGATTGTCCACCAAAAACTGGTCCTAACCCTTTCCAAACATTACATTTTCCCTGTTTTTGTACTTGGCGCACCAGATATTCCACTTGCGGCCACCACACATCAAGACAACCTTATATTTTTTCTTGTTTTTGTTGCAGAAAGTTGTCAAGTTTATCGACAAAAATGTTGAATGATGGTAAGTAAGATATTGAATAGGGTAAACACATAAATAAGTGGGTGACGAAGAGGTAGCAGTTTCCTATAATCATAAGCATAATGAGAAAGCTTGATAATTAAAAAGTCATGTTCTCTTTGGAAGGTTGCAATAATGTATTACGCCGGTAGATCATCGGGCTAATTCAATGCTTTAGGGGCTGTTTCGTTGCAGTTTTTAAAAATGATTAAAAAATCTTGTTTATTAATTTGTTTTACAAAATTTGATTTTAAAAACAAAAAAACACAAATCAGATTTTAAAAACAAAAAACTAAGAACAGTTTTGAGTTGTTTTTTGGTTTTGTTGTTTTAAAACAAAGGAAACACACGGTGGCAAATTTGTGAATTAGTTGAGTTTGTGTTTTTCCACTTCCTTCGAATCCTTTTGCAGCCTCTTCCACCTTGTTTTCTCTCTTTTATTTTGTTGGACTCCACCCTCAATCAACACCTTCATCTAGCTTTTTTCTCACCTATTGCTCCTCCCTTCACTAGCGAGCATGACCTAGCTGCAGGAACCAAGGCCCTGTGGCCCAGCGACCTAGCCCTTAAAACCCAACCAGCAATCTAAGACCCTGCGACCCAGCCCATGATCCGCTGCGTCCCGTAGTGCTTCGTGACCCCATGCCTAGATTTGACTATGGAGAGTGCAGAGGTGGTGTGGTGGAGTTGTTCTATGGCTGTGAAGATGGAGCAGTAAGGGTCAGAAAACTCGGATCTAAGGCGGTGGAGGGAGGAGTGGATGGAAGAGGTTGCGGATCGTAGGGTGGATGATGGTGCTACCGCCAATGATGCCATTCTTGTTGGTGGCTGTTTCACTGTTTGGTTTCTTTTTCCCAAAGACCTATGTCTATATGTGTGTTTTTTGTGTACTTAGGAAGAAGATAAAGATGATAGTAAAAACAGGACACTGATAATGGTGATAGATGTAGGGGAGGAAAGGGGTTGTTTGATATGAATGTCACTATTTTTTTTTTAGTAGTAATGCACAATTTGTCAAATAGTTTTTGGTTTTATTCGTTTTAAAATTTTTTTTTTGAAAAAATTATCCAAACATGTTTTCTGTTTTTTATCATTATAAAATTTTTTTCAAAGTTAAACTGCTAAACAAATTTTTCTTTCTTTTTTTTTCAAATTGAACTTAAAATTGTTTTCTAAAATAATTTTTAAAAATAAAAGCAAAAAAAACACTTTCAAATAACACCCTAATGTTTGACTGGTCTATTTCCTGCCATTGTGAGAACAAAAGGACACAAGTAATTTTCAGGACAGTATGTGTACGGGATAAAATACAAAATTCAATACTCATTTATTTAATTCACCTTAAGGGGATGGAGGTGGGGATGGGCATAGTTGTAGCGATGGAATTGAATTGAAAGTATTTGAATCTATTTTTTTTATCCTTAAGACTTTCTATTCTAATATTCTGATCTTCAAGGAAAACACTTAGCATTATGACAAAACTTAAGCTTTCTGAAGTAGTTTCTGAACCAAGGAAGTACTTTATGAACCTAGAAACTTGTAGATATAATCTTCCATGAAAGGCCTTAGATAAGAGTCTTAAAGGAGACTCCAAAAAGTACAATGCATGTTATGAATGCCATGAAATACAAGTTTTCAAAAAAATTTAGATTCAGAAGTTTTTTCAAATAACAAAAATGATCTTCAACTAAAGATTTAGTGAATATATAAGAAATTTGGTCTTCTATAGCCAATGTAACCTTTCTGTACATTATCCTTAGAAAATGATGTTTCACATCAATGTGCTTGGAACTAAAGTGTTGAATAGAATTCTTAGCAAGATTTATAGCACTATATTATCACATAAGATAGGGATTTGGGTATACCTTAAGTGGTAATCTTTAAATTGGTTACCAATCCAAAACATTTGTCTGTAATAATTTGCAGTAGCCACATATTCAGCTTCTATAGTTAAGAGGGCAATTGTGTTTTGTTTATTGCATAACCAAGTGATTAGACAATATCTAAAGAAACAACAACAACTATCTATGCTCTTTTTGTCCACTCTATCTCCAACATAATTAGCATTACAATAGCATATAATATCACTAAAAGTACCTTTCTTATACCAAAGTTCAAGATTAATAGTACCTACTAAATATCTTAAAATCCTTTTAAGTATGATTGCTTTGGATTAAATTGAACTCTAGCATAAATTCTCACACCTAATTGAATGTCAAATCTACTAGTAGTGAGATAAAGTAAAGAACCAAGTATACCTGTATATCTATTTTCTGATACTTTCTCACCATTCTCATTTGTATTTATGACTTGAGAATGATGCATAGGAGTGCTCATTGGTTTTTTTTTTTATCCATGTTGAATCTCTTAAGATGTTCCTTTGTATATTGCTTTTGATGGATCAAGGTTCCATCCTTTTGTTGTTTGATTTGGAGTCCATGGAAGAACTTCAAGTCTTCTATCATACTCATCTCAAACTCACTTTGCATTAGTTCAAAGAACTTCCTATATAGAGAATGGTTAGTTGCACCAAAGATAATATCATCAGCATATATTTACATAATTAAAAAGACATTTTCTTGAAATAAAGTAAAGAGAATGGTGTTAACATTAACTCTTTTGAACTTATTCTTAAGCAAAAAAGGAACTAAGTCTATCATATCAAGCTCTTGGAGCTTGTTTTAGACCATATAGTTCCTTCATAAGCTTGAAAACATGGTTGGGAAGGGCTTTATTCTCAAATCATAGAGGTTGCTTCACATAGACTTTTTCAGAAAGAAAGCCATTTAAGAAAGCAGAGTTTACATCCATTTTGTAGAGAATGAATCCTTTGAAGGTAGCAAAAGGTAGAAGCATTTTGACTATCTCCAATCTTGCCACTAGTGCATGTAGGTAAAAAAGCACAAGAGAATGGGGGTTGAATCATATGTTTTTCCTTTTCTTTCCCTGATGGACTTCTGAAAAACTTTATAAAAAATTATCAAGTTCTGAACTTGAAGTGTAGCGAAAAATAGCATTAATAACTTCAGAAAGTGAACTTTATGAACTTAATATATAAAAAAATGAGTGAAAGAAAGTTTTCAAGAACAAATACTGAAAATAAGATAGATATGAAAAAAGGTAAGAGATGAAGGAGAAGAAAGATACTACACAAGAGTTTTTATACTTGTTTGGCCAACTTACCTATATCCAGTTCTCAACAACCATTGAGTTTCACTAAACCTTTCTCCAACCCCAGAAAAAATAAATATATCTTTACAATAGCCTTCCCAAGCTATTTCCAGTGGCTAGTCGACAATCCCTACTGTCACAAATCAATTAGTTATTCACCTTCCTTTTTGAGATGAAATCGAGTAGTCTTTGATCAGCCTCTCCAAGCTAAACCGTGACCAGTAAACCAATTGTTACTGTCTCATTGCAAGTAGTCTTTGACTAGCCTCTCCAAGCTACCTCGCTCTGGTCACTATTAGATCAAGGATACAAAGGCTTGTGTTGGGTTTGCAACTCAAACTAACCTACACTCAAGCTTTCTCAAGATTTACAGTGAAGGAATTTGGAAATACTTGAATAACTTCTTTCTAGTTATTCTTCCTTAGAAGAACGTATGAACAATAAGGAATGTAGAAAGAAGATTTTGTAAACAAGGAAAAGATTACAAGCAATAATGAACTTTACAAGAAAATGAAGAAGAGAAAATTCTACTGTATTTTTGCTCTTTTGTTCAGTGTCAATCTTGCATCTTTTGAAAGCATGGAATCTCTATATATAGAGGTCTTTCTTGTAACTGTTGCCTTAATCAAACCTCCTAGGGATACATGTTGATCATTCATTTCTATCTTAAAAGGTAGTCTAGAAGAATAGCTTTTCTATTTGTTAGAGTTGTTATAGAAGCTGTTGTAAAACTGAGGTTTCTGATGCCCCTTCAAAAACTAGTCTACTTTCTAAATCATCATTTCTGAACTTTTTTTCTAGGATCTGGGTTTATTAATCTCAAAGGCAAAAGATATTATAGGCCAATTCTGACACTGGGTTTTGACTTTCTCAAATTCAAATTTGAAATTCAAATTTTTCCCTCCTTTTTCTTGTAGAGGACACTATCTTACTAAGTTTGAGCTTTTTGAAGTTCAGTAACATTTCCTTGTTGATTCTTGAGTCTTCTTGTCTTCAATCAGCATTTGTTGATGATCTAAACCTTACGAAAGTGAAGATTGAAGATAATAGGACACTTTGGCCTCATGGATTGTTTTGATATCTTCCTTTTTTATGTACTTTCTGAAGTCCAGTGCTACTTTTTGAAGTCTCAAAAGCTTGGTTTCTAGTATCGGTTGATTCTTCTTCAATCATTAGCCATATTAAGCTTGAAAAAGGATATAATTTTCACTTCCTTTTCAATTCATATCTCTTATCATGAGATAAAACATATTTATACATGTAGAGTGAAATTTATCCTCGTTTGAGTAAGCCTTGCTCTTGCAAAACGATAGAACCTGTTTTAGTTCTTCAAGAAACTCAAGATAAGCATTAGACATTCTTTAAAGCATTTTCTTTAAATTGGTTTTATTATCATTCAAAACTTGTTAACACATCTTGAAAGGGTTCTTGAGCTAATGGTGCAAAGGTTTCATCATAATCAATCCTTTCTTGTTGATTATACCCTTGAACCACCAATCTAGCCTTGTTTCTGACCATTTTCCCAGCTTCATCAAATTATTTATGAATAGCCATTTGGTTCCTTTAGATTTTCCTTTGGGTTTCTCTACTAAGTTGCAAACTTCTCTTTTCTCAAATTGGTCCAGCTCCACTTGCATAGCTTTCACTGAAATTTTGCCATTGAGAGCTAATTCAACACTTTCTAGTTCTAAAATGGATAAGAAAGCACAATTTGTCTCATTTTTGAGTGGTGATCTTATCTTTACTTCTTCAGAAATGTCTCCAATAACTTGATTTTGAGAAACTTCTTTTAGATCAGAAACTCCCTTGTAGTTTCTATGAATGACTTACTTTGTAGTATCATCTTTAGTTTTTGAAGGCTCAGCATCATGTTTGGAAAGTAAGTCATGTTTAGAAAGTAAGTCATCTCCAGATATATCATTTTCTAAAGGCTTAGTTATTCTGAGCTAGCTTTCTAAAGATTGAGCAATCTTGAATTTACTTTTTAAAGATTGAGAAACCTTTCATTTAGTTTTTGAATGTTCTTTGATGTTCAGATTCTCAAAATCATCTTGAAGATCCATCATTTCTTAAGAGAAATCCTTCTTATGTTCTTTGAAGTTGATATGTATGGCCTTTTGCAACATGTAACACCCTCCCAAATACAATATTATCCTTATGTCGTGACATTATGCTTAAGAATTATTAGTTACAAATTATCAAACCTTTTTAATTATCCATAGCAAGATCGATCCAATTAGGTAGTAACTAGATAGTGGTCTATTAAAATATATAATAAAGAAACAAAACATTTATAGATGTCCTAAGTAATTTGATGACTAAGAATATGAATGCTTTAAGAAAACTTTACACATGATGAATGGTATGATGATGTAGAAAATTAAAGATGTGATGGTATGGAAAAATTCATGATGTGATCAATATGATAAAAGAAAGTATGCAAAATTGAATGGATGCTCAATATGAATTATATGTGATGTTTGCTCATGATAGATAATATTTACAAAATAATGCAATGATTCATGATTAAGAAAAACGAATGCCTAGAGATGATTGAATAATTTAAGAATGATATGATGAATAATATGACTTCTAAACATTATGCCTAGATGATTTGATGGTTTAAATGATAAATGCCCTAACATGATGAGAGAACCTCACAAAGGAAAAAAATTTGCCCCAGTTTGTGGCATGAAAAATGTTGATGGTATGATCATGATGAATGTCTTAGATGATTTGATAATTTGAGAATGTGAATGCTTTAAGAAGACTTTACACATGATGAATGGTGTGATGATGATGGTGATGAAGATTAAACATGATGAGGATATCCAAAAAATTTGCCCCAGTTTACAACATGAAAATGGTGATGATATGAGTATGATGAATGTCATAGATGATTTGATGATGAATGATGAAAAAGTGTACGGTCTAATATGATATGATGACTCTGCACATGATAAATGATTATGAAACCTAGATGATTTGATACTAAGAAATTTGCCCCAGTTTTGGCATCTAAGCATTGCTTTTGAGAAGACTTTTGACTGATCCAAGATGGGTCAATTTGAGAATAACTTTGCTTTATGATTCCCACTTTTTGTCTCCTCTTTCCCATTTTTCTTGTTTCTAATTCCTGATTGATCTTGTCTTCAATTTCTGACTTTATTACGCTTTAGACTTTGGTTCTTTTGTCGATTTTGCCTCAATTCTTTGTATGGATCGATATCTTTGGTTGCTGAATTGAGTAAACTTTTATCTCTCTTATTTCTCTTGCTCTAACATTTTTTTTTTGTCAAGATCGCCCTTTCAGGTTTTTAATCAAGCAAGATGTTCGTTTTCCTCTTTTCTTTGGATTTTTCTTTCATTTTTCTCTTCTTTTTCTTTTGTATTTGCTCTAATTCTTGCCAAGATTGTCCTCTTGGGTCTTCGATCTAGCTAGCTCCTTTTTAAATTAGACATTGACTTGACTTGACTTGATTTGTTGTCTTGATGTCTTGATTATGCATAATGAGGATTTGATAATGAAGAAAAGAGAGGATAAAGGTGAGATGGAGGTTAGAATGAAAGGATTGGATTTGGAAGTGTATGATATTTCCATGGTACAAAGAAGGTAAGAATGAGGTGTGAGGGATGAGAAATGCAGATTTTATTTCATTACTCATTTCATCAATTACTCGGCTACTCTGAATTAGAATTCATGATCAAGGTTAAAATTCATTGCCATGTGACAAATGTGCCTTGGACTGTTGGCTCTTCATTCCATGAAGAATAACTCTTGTTTGATCATCGGTCATTTAATTGCCCAGCTTGACATTGTTCATAAGCTCTTCTTTTGCCTGATTTTGAAGTGACACACCTTTTCCTAGACTACCTTTTTAGGTTTTCAATCTAATTTGTACTTTGCTCTAACTTTTACCTAGACTGTTATTTTTACTTTTCAGTCCAGCATGCTTATTTCTTTCTCCTTTAATTTTTTGCTCTAATTTTTTCCTGGATTCTTTTCTTTCCTTTTTTTTTATCCGAGCGAGCTTTTTCTTTCACTCTTTATTCTAAACACCTCTTTTAAAACCAGCTTTGCTAGTTTTTCGCCTGAGATGACTCTTCACAGTGTGTGACTATTCTTTGTTTGGATCTTACGATTGATGCCAAGGCATGGAAGACCAAATGTTTCCTTTTCTTTTGATATGTTTGTGCTTAACAGATTGGTGCTGATCAAATTTAATGCTTTACATATTGCAGCTTTCCTATCAACCATTAAAAATTGCCCCAATTGATGATTGAGCTAGAGTGTTTCGGGCAATATTTTACTCTTTGATTGTTGGCTGCTTGACCATGTTCTACTAAATCTAGCACTTGAACATATTGTTTGCATAGCTTTGGACCCTCATCAAGATCATGATTGTTCATATTCATGGTAACACAAGAATCAATTGATGAGTTATCAAAATTATCTGCAAGGTGTGAAGATGTTTGAAAGGAAAAATACTTTGAAAAAAGTGGAGAAGAAAGCATGAATGTGTGGATAAAAGTTGGAAGATAGTGTATTAGAAGAAACATGCATAATCATTTCATCATTTTAAAAGATTAAACACAATTTGAGGCCATAAAAGCCAACAATTCATTGGTCAAGCTCAAATCAAGTCATGATTCTTATCTTTATTTCCTAATGTCTTTTCCTCAAAAGGAAAGCCACTTCACATCTTCTAAAGCTCTGTTTAACTCATCGATGTCAAGCTTCAAGGCCAGGAATGACTTATTCAAATATGCTTTTCAAGGGTTCCTCAGATCACCTCACCTCCTTGCCTTTTTACTCTTTTTAGCCATAGCTCCCTTTTTTTCTTTTCCTTTTCTCTTTTTCTCCTTTTTGATTTGCTCATTATTCTCAAACACAATCTCTTGGATCAGATAAAATTTTGCTTGGATGAGCAATGTCTAATGGCGAAATGATGTATTTTTATGTTTTACAAAATGAAATGCTACTATATGATGCATATTGTAATACCCTAATATTCAACCCAATACTATTAGTATGTACTAAGGCCAAATATTAGTTGTTACTTCTTGTTTTAGTTCTATTACCTTTTGAAATTACTTACTAAAAATATGAGCCATTTTTTTTTTGTAACAAAACCTTGATAAAGTATGAGCCGCGTATTATGTAATTCGAACGATATCGTAAAGTGCGGAAATGTAAACACATAAGGGCTCCATACACAGCATCATGAACACATATACTGAAATACCTTATATATTAAAATGTAGAATGCCCACCAGTAATGGCGGGACTGTTCCATACATAGGGTGCAATACAACTGAACGTAGGAAATATATAGAAGTATAAAGGACACATGCAAGAGAATACCCACACCCAATTGCATTTGAAATGGATAACCTCAACACAAAAGAAGGTTTATCCTACTATGTGACTTGTGTGCACTAAGGACTACCCTTTAAACCATACGGCTACAGTCACGGGTAAGGTGGGACATAGCCGATCCACGGGCGAAGCGCGTTAGGAGTGGGCACTCAGACACGTCCTCTGTGTTGGGGTCGCCTCTCAGGCATCCGAGCCCTCCGTGGATGGGTAACCGTCTCCTCGCTGCCTGCTGGCACATGTGGGGGAGTGGGGGCAGAGTCCTCCTCATACATAAGGGCAGGTGGCTCCTCCGAATGCTGCGAGCGGGGTACATATTCGGGTACGGCGCCCGAGCCTGCGGTATAAGTCCAAAGGATTCTCTCATTGCGTGTGCGAGCACGCTCAAAAACCATGTCGTCTCCATAGGGTGACATCGGGGAGAAGAGGAAGCTATCTATAGGATGGGCGAAAGGCCGTCCGGGAAACATAAAGACATGAATAGTGCAGCGGCCTTCAAAATGGTACGATCCGTGCTCCGGATCGTAGTGGTACTCTCATGTGGGTGTCTAAAAGTAGAGTATGAACGTCGCCATCCGAATCTAGAGACGTAACGGAAAGAAAGAGATAGAGGGAGTGAGATTTCTTACTAAAGAAACTCAGTAGGGTTTTTCCTCATATCTAAGTGTCATCATATACGTCTCTAGGGACCTCAGTTTCTTAGTAAAAACGTGGGCATATAATAGTTCATTTATGAAGTTCGCAAACATTAACCTCCGAGGCCCGTTCCTTTTAATTATGAAAACCTCTTGGTTACATAGTCTATAAGTCATAAAACTTGAATCGTAAGTCATGGTACATGAATCATAAATCATTGTTTCCTATATCATGGGTCATAGCACATAAACTCATAAATTCATGTTTCTTATATCATGGAGCATAGCACATAAACTCATAAATTCATGGTTTCTTATATCATGGGGCATAGCACATAAACTCATATAATCATGGTGCATAGAATCATAGTTCATGGAACATGGTGCATGGTACATATCTTGGTTACTTGAGGTGACATTAAAACATCATCATTATTTTCCTGGGGCCACCCTAACTGATCTCCCTGTGGAGAAAATTCTAGGTTATGAGCTCATACCACGCTAGTCGTCACTAGCATATGGACTTATCCCTTTTGATAAGTTAAAGGTCCCGACTTAAAGTACGGGTCTAGGGGGCTAGAATCACCTTATCCCCACCCTTAACTTGGTGGTTCAAGGATCACCTTCTCATAGTTTAAGTTACCTTAAGTCTTAGCATGTTTTATTGAGATGCCACATAGTTTCATGTGTGTCACATATCTTTCATCACAACATAGGCATCTCTAAGTTCTCAAAGAACAATCACATGCAATAATAAAACCATCATTTAGGAATAATAGTTCACATAGCATCATATAAGTCATGAGGTAAACACCAATTCATCATTCATAGAGTAATGCTTAAACCTTTCCCTTAAGAGTGAAAACCCTCAATCGGGTAATCTCAAACTTCTAAATTATTTCCGTGTACCTCTAAGGGATTGGTTAACCTCATTACCATAATTTATTAAGTCCTAAAACCTAATTAATTATGGCTGGACGGCATTGGCAGCAAGCTAGACTAGGATGAATTACGGTGTTCTAAAAGATGCGTTTTAAACCCTTTCTTACATCCGACTTTTTCTATGATGCAACAATTAATACCTAAGCCAATTATGAGTCACTCTCACTGATCTAGACATCATATAATGTGATTCCATGGATGTTAATAATGCTGGACAGAATTCATATTTTCTGTACCTATGGGGTTCTAGAATTCACATTTCAAGCAATTTAAGTAACCAAACATGCTCTAAAATGTCTAGAACAATTAGCATATACTTGGCAAGGTATTTAAACATATTTAGACCACTCAAAACATGATTTATGGTGCTGGAAATGAGGAAGGCAGAATCGAAACCTCAAAGTCATCAAATCATGTGTAAACTTCCTTTTTCATGTACATAGGTAACTAGTTTCTCTTGGAACAATTTTAGGACTTCAAAAATACCTTGGAAATCAATATAACTTATCAAGAACTTTCATAAAATACATGGGGCAGCAACTCTTTAATTTTACTCATGGTTGAAATCCTAAATATAAGAACATACTCAAAAATACTTTTAAATGTCACTTATGTTTAGGAAAAACTTAAAACATAAACTATAGGCTCTTGTAACTAATGAAAAATTCATCCTAGAGCTTTCATCATCACATGGCCGAATGCATTTCAAGAAGATACCTTCTTGATTTAACTTTTCTCAAGATGAAATGGGCAAGTCTTTGAGCTCTAGTCATTTTAGGTGATGGCATAAAAGTAAACGTGCTATGCATTCCATTTTTATAGTCCATTAGAAAGTAAAGTGATAGCTCAAAATAAATATGAGATGCACCTTCATTATTAATCTTTGAGTTTAGTGATGACTTGAAATATAACATGAAATGCAAAGCTTGGAATTTAAACGTGCATTATGCAAGTTCATTCCTTATCTTGGGGTTTAGTGATAGCATAGAAAATAAATGTGCTATGCAAAGCATAAAGTAAACATGAATGTAAGTTACTTTTATATCTTGTCTAGAGCTCTTGCAAGACTTTTAAAGAGAACATAGTTCCAACCCAAACCTCATCCTCACAAGAAAAGAGAACTACTAGTGCTAGAATACTTAAAATAAATCATAACCTTAAAAACTTGAAAATGGCCGAATCTTCATGAAAAATGAACCATTTTTAAACTCTAGGGACCAAGACCTTGATGATCTATAACATCAACATCCAAAGTCCTCATCATTGAGTACATAGCTTTCTTAAAACCAACATTTAAAAAAAAATTTATGCTAGAAGAGAAAGCAAAACCGAAACCATGCTTGGTTTAAGATCAAAGCTTCAAGCTCTAGAGTTTGTTCATGTGACAAGCATCAACATGAAACCCTTATCATCAAGCTTTCATTTTTCCAAGCTCTAGAAACTCTCATGGCCGAAAATATGAAAGAAAAAAGGGAGTCCAAGAAGTGTTCAAGAGAAACATAAACTCCTCCTTTACTTATCCTTGAAAAAAGATGAAACTTTCCTTATGAAAAATTCAAGCTTTAGGGGTTGTTGAGTGACAAACACCATCATAACAATCTCATCATCAAGCTTTCATTTTTCCAAGGACCAAAGGCCTTCATAGCCGAATCATAAAGGAGAAAAGAGAAGTTCAAATATTCAAGAGAAACATAACCTCATTCTTGACTAAACTTGAAAAAGATGAAACTTTTCTTTAAGAAAAACTCAAGCTTTAGAGGTCTCATGTGGGATGAACTCATGGTCACCTTTAGAAAGCACTCATCATCAAGCTATCATGCTCAAGGCCTTGAGGCCGAAAATCAAAGAAAAGAAAAGGAAGAAACTGAAAATAAAAAGCAACATGGAGGTTCCACCTTTTGAAAAAGGAAAGGAAGAACTTGAGCTTGAAGAACTCTTGGAAGTTTGAGAGAAAAAGAAGTGAGAAAGCTTGAGACTTTTAGAGATTTTGCAAGAAATGAGCAAAGGAGTAAAGTTGTGTAGTGTTGTGTATTTATAGGAAAATGAATCATGAAGGAGTGGAGGGAAAGAAGTTGGCTAAAACTTCTTGAGGAAGAATGAGGAAAAATATCTCTTGTGTTGTCATTCATGGTGTCATAGGTCATAGGTCTTAGGGTGGCTTTGATGGACAATGTGACTGACTACATAAAATATCATTCTTTTGAATTTTTTGGGGGAAAAGTGGCTGATCATTATAAGGCCAAGGGAGGGAAGATTTCATCCAATTTAATCATGTACTAATGAAGTGTTTAGGAGTAAACAAGGTTAGGTCACTAATTAAGGTTGTGTAACCAAGTGTTTAGGTGAACTAATTAGGTAATTAGGACCCTAATACCTTGGACTAAGAGTACTATTGTAGGATTGATGGAGTCAAACTCCTATGACCATTGATTGAAGTGTGACAACTTTTCTTGGGAATGTGATCGTGAATAGTGAAAACACTATTTATAGTTGCTTTTTCTTTAAAGAAAGAAAAGAATTAGAAATGAGTTTTAAATTTCCTTAAGCAATTTTAGGTTCTAATCAATCTCAAATAATTATTTTAGCTCTAGATTAATTAAGGAAATTAATTAACCTTTCATTAGAGCCTAATATTGCTTAGGTTTGAGTTAAGTAACTCGTTAGACATAAAATGCACTAAGTGGGGGTAAAATCATAATTTTTACCAAAAGTTGCCCGAGACCTCCGGGACTTAAACCAACATAGTTTATGCCTTAAAACATCATTTTTGATCTCCAGGACGAGTCCGGGTCGGAGTCAAAACTTAAAACTGCCTTAAATCAAGTTAGGGGTATTTTGGTCATTTAAAAGTTTAGAGAAAAACGAGGTGTTACACATATTGGACAAAGTTTTTTTTTCTTTAATGTATGCCATGCCTATTCAATGATTTGAGAAGAAAATATATTTTCTTTTCAAAGGTTATTGTGGTATCATTTGTGGAAAAAAAATGTATGATGCAAACTGGGGAATAGATAAATAAGATATGGGAATGCATGTTTGAACTCTTTTTTTTTATAGATGTAGTTATGATATGTGAAAAAAAATAAGAATGAATGTCAAATGATTTTTTTTATTTTTTTATTTCTTTTGCTGAAGAAGATGTATGGATAAATGCATAGCAATTTTTTTTTATGAAAGTGGACTGTACATGAATGCATGCCAAATTTTTTTCTGGAAGTGGATATGAGTGCATGAATGCATGCCAATTTTTTTTTTTTGTAGAAATAGATATGCATGAAAAAAATGTCTGCATGAGTGTATGCTAAATGTATTTTTTTTTTTGGAATTATGCATGAAAAGGATGCATGAATGCATTTTTTTTGCATGAATGTATGCCATTTTCATGAATGCATGTAAATAAATGTTAATTGATTTCTCTTTTTTTTCTTTTCAATGGTGTCAATGTGATGAGAATGAGAGCGAGTTATGCTTGTTGTGTATGAATAATGTGATAAAGGAATGCATGCCATGTGTGCATGAGAGAAGCATGAGTAATGCATGCATGAGAGAAAAAATACATGTATAGAGGCCAAATTTTTTAGTAAATGCATTGAGAGAAATTATTATTTTTTTTGGATACACATAATGAAATCAAAAGATGATTTTTGTGCATGTAATGAATGGACCATGATGAGATTTTTTATGAAATGGATGAGCTATGCAAGATTGTTTTTTTGTTTGTTGTTGCAATGAATGTGCATGCAAGATGATGCTAGCCATGGATTTTTAATGCAACAAATGAGTTATGCAGGATGAGTTTTTTTTTTTTTTACAATGCAAAATTTTTATGTAATGAATGAGTTATGCAGGATGAGTTTATTTTTAATACAATGAATGAATTATGCAAGATGATTTTTATATGGAAGCCATGTAAGAAGAGGATATAAATGGATGCTCATGTGTCCTAATTAGGTCAGACCTAAAAGACGGATGTTCAACCACTAGATTCATTCTTTTAGTGCTTTGGGATGGGTTTAGACTTCCAAAGGTCATGGTCCCCAGATTGCACCTATCCATAAGATAGAGACCCAGTTCATGCAAGGATCATAAGTAAGGATGAACCCTCTCAATATGACCATTCCATGACACTAGTAACAATTTGGGTGGTGTCCCGCCATATGCCAAGTGATCATGGAGCCTTTCAATGACAATGTTGAGACCCTTCCTATTCCTTGGGCAACACAAGCTTGGGTATAGAGCCAACATTATGTGTGAAACAGTGATTGTGCACTGTGTGTGAGGAGCATAGAAAACTTGTCATCTTAAAACTACCTTTTCGTGAAAAAGAAAACAACAAAACAATATATATTCAAAAAAACAAAATTGACTATCCTAAGGTTCCAAGAAAGAATAAAATAAAGTCTTCTACCCTATGATTCCAAATATATACAACAAATAAAAAATCTCTATCCTAAGGTTTGCATGGAAAAAATGCATGTGACACAGCTAAGTGAAATTAAAATGTGATTGTTATTTATTATGCTAAAAAAATAAACATACTTGATGAGAAAAATGCATGTGTTAAGCATGATTACAATATGCAATATTTATGTAAAAAAAAAGAAGAAGAAAGAACAATGCATGTTTATGTGGAATGTTACATGATGCATGATAAAAGAGGGAAAAGAAACATGCTCCTTTGTGTCCTAACTGGGTGAAACCTAATACTTGGTGGTTCTAGGATCAACCTTATTTGAGGTATCCAACTAAGGTCATTGTAGTAGTGTACAGCTTCTGGGTGGATCTAGACCGCTAAAAGATTATGGTTCCCAAGTTACCTTTATCAATAAGATAAAGACCTAGTTCTATAAGTCAAACCACAGGGACATGAACGTCATAATATGACAACTCATAGTTCTAGTAACAACATGAGCAGATGAGTCAACGACTGTTAGGGAAGCATGAGCCTCACAATAACAATGTCAAAACCTCTTCTTGCCCTATAGCTTTCCAAGGCTTAGGTATAAAGCCCAAATAGTGTGTGATGCAATATCTCGAGCTTTTTACAGGTAACGAATCTTGAGGGCGAAATTCTTTTTAAGGAGGGGAGAAATGTAACGCCCCAATTTTTACTGCTATATGAAAATTACCAAAATGCCCCTAGGTAATTTTTACACATAATTCAAGGTCAAATAATCCTCAATAAAGGAATATGACATTAGAGAAATATCATAGGAGACTTGATTAGCGATTCGTGCGAAAGTCGCAAACCCCGATTTTTCTGTACGTGTAAAATGACCAAAATGCCCCTGAGGTCATTTTTACCTAGAAATCAAGGATAACCAATCTAAATTATCTTTGAGGGGTTAATTTTATGCCTGATGGGGATTATATGTGCCTTCGAGGTAAAAATCTCAATTCTCAATTTTTACCGTAAGTAAAATTACCGTTTTACTCCTGCAGTAATTTTTCATGAAATTATATAATCTTTGAATTCGGTTTTCACCCAGAGGTTCAAAATGACTATTTTAAGTATGATTTGAGATTGTCCAATATTTACAGGGAGTTTTTACGTGAAATTACCTTTTTACCCCTAGTTGTGGTAAATAGGTTTACTTGTGTAATTAAGATAGCATTAAAACTCTATTTGAACTCAAATTAATTTTATTCATTAACCTTGAGTTTAAAATTAATTACCCAAGGTTAAAAATAATTACTGAGGTAATTAGAGTCTAAAATCACCTAAGGTAAAATTGAATTATCTTTCGTTAATTATGAAACCTCATAAAATTAGTGATAATTGAGATCAAAGTTAAGATTTCGGTTTAGGTAAAATATTGTACATTTACATTTTCTTATCCTAAGTTTAGAACCTATGTTACAAAGTGATTTTTACTCATTTGAAATTAACCTCATTTAGTAGTATATGATTTCTCTTTTTACCTTGTCTTGTATTGTCCTAAACACTTAACCTTTTACCATTTTCACTAATCTATCAATTCCTAATCTTTTACCTAAGTAAATACACATCTAATACATGATTTACCACTTGTAAAACATTACCAATCTCATCCTAAAGGAATCAGAAACCAGTGGCCAACTTGTCTCCTTTTCACCATATTTTAATTGTTTTTCCAACAAAGAAACATATCCAACCATAACACCATACCTTTAGCTTTCTTTTGCATTATTTTTGGCTATGTTTATTCAAAAGAAAATCCACCCATTTCAGCCATGATGTGATTAGTAACAATGTCTCCCATTAGCATCATATTTTAGTGTTTTCATCCATTATGCATGAACCAAATTATTACAAGAATAAAAGCATTCTTTTTCCATGTTCTCTTTAATTGAAAATGAACTAAAACTCCATTTTTCTAGCCACAAGGCAGCTGCCATATAGCCCTCCTTGGCCTATAAATATGAGCTCTTCCATTGCCTAAATGCACACACAAACATTCCTAGCCTTAGCATTTTCTTACTTGATTGGTTTCTTACTCAAAGTTTGCTCAAAGTTCTCTAATTCTCTCAATACTTCAAGTTTTCTTCTTCTTCCTCATTCACACTCAAAAGAATCCATTCCCAACCTCTAACCAAGCTCTAAACCTCAAGCATACACATTCCAACCATAAATCAACTCCTAAACACATAACCTTTCCATTATCAAACACAAAAACACAAGAAAAATCCTTCCTCCATTTACTCTAATCTTGGCTAAATATCAAGGACATATCAAGGACATATTTTCTTCTCCTAACTTCTCTAAAGATCAAGCATTATCTTTTGATAACAAGAAACAACTTGGTAGGAATTTTATTTCATGTTCTTTCTCTTGTTCTTTCTTTATATTTTCGATTTTTATGAATTGATTATGACCATGGCTTGATGATGAGGAATCATGGTGGTGGTTGTGAATCCATCATTTAAATGAACTCTAAAGCCCAAGGTTTAATTCTTGATGTTAAAAGATTAATAAAGGAATTACTAAGTTTTGAGTTTTAAGCTTAACAAGATATAAAAATGAACTAGCATCCATATTTATGTTTCAAGTTCTTGCACATCATATTTAAATTTCAAGCCTTGCATAATCATATTTAATTTCAAGTTCATCATCTTAAATCTTGAAGATAATAATATGAATTTGCATTCTCATGTTTAAATTTCAAGTAATGCATTTTATGTTTCAAGTTATCACTAAACTTTGAAGATCTACAAATAAACTTGCATCTTCATATTTATATTCGAAGTATTACATATCATGTTTATATTTCCAAGTTATCACCTTATAATGATAAAGATTAAAAATGGATTGCTTAGCATATCTATGATTCTTGCTATCACCTAAATCTCTAAAAGCTAAAAACTTACCTCTTTAATCTTAAATAGGAATTCTTATACTTAAATTAAGTTAATTTCAGCCTCTTGATGTTCTTGGTATTAAGATTCGTTTATTTTATTTTTAAGGCTTTGATCTTGTCTTTAAATTACTTAAATAATTCTTGTTAGAGTTAGAAATCCAAAGATGTTAAAGATTGTGCTTTTCTCAAGCTTTTTGATTTAAAAATTATGTTACTGACCTGACTTAAATAAAATGGTTAGAATACTATTTTATAAGGTTTTGAATGTGTATAAATTACTTATAATTGATGTAAGAATTGTTTTTAGCATTTTTGAGATAAACTAATAATTAGAAAGGATCAAAATCATAATTTTATAAAGCTTTAGACAATGAATTTTCTGGATTAATTCCTCACTAATTTGATACTGATCTTATGGTTTATATACATTAGAATTATTAGTATTTGATGTATAAATTTTTTTTTGGTATCTTAGAGGTTAAAAAAAATAATTACAAGTATTAGTTTTGACCGATTCATAAAATGCGAAAAGTTGTGTCCTAAACTATCAATTATGTAATTTTTTGATTCAAAGGATTTTAATTAGAGTAAATAATGATATCTGATGAGTATATGTGTTTAGAATACCATTTATGATGTTTAGAGAAAGTTTTAGAAGTATTGGCTTTTTAAGTGTTAAAAATAAGTAACTTTGTACTTTGACCCCTAAAATATGTTAAATTTAGTCTATGGCCCTAAAAGGTTTTTATTATGAGTTTGAATGGTTTCTGATAGTTATATGTCTCTTGAAATGTATTGGTTAAAGTTAAAGGTCTTTAATTTATGAGTAGATGTTAAAAAGGAGTAATTACGTTTTGACCCGTAACCTTTGAGAAATTGTGATTTGACCCTTTGGGAGTTAAACGTAAATATTAATAATTTGATGAGATGAATGTGATTGATATCTTGTGATGGCTATGTTCATATATTGAGATTTATATGGCTTATGGATATATGCAATGAAATATGATACATGTTTCTGTGATTTGATTTATGGCATGTTACGGTTATGTCTGATTCATTGAGATGTATAAGTTCGTGAAGTTTATGAGCATAAAATATTAATGATGAGTTATTCATGTTTGCATCTATATATATCATGCCAAGATTTAAGGTGACATAAAACACATGGAAATGATCCTCTAGACTCCCCGAATTAAAGGTTATGAGAGGTGATCCGAATAGAAAGTGATTCTGTGGACTCCCCGAATTAAAGGTTATGAAAGGTGATCCTAATGCCCCCTATCCCGTACCTTAAGAGTCGGGAATTTAACTTATCAAAAGGGATAAGATTACGCTAGTGACGACTAGTGAGGTATGAGCTCATAACCTAGAACTCTCGAGAAAAGAGAGAATTATAGGCTGGCCCCGAAGGAAAAGAGAATAAAGAAGTTTAAGTCACCTGTAAGAATGATGATCATGATGTTCTTTATATCATATGCATCATTTTATGAATTTTATGATATTATGTATATGATATTGACATGCATCCATGACTAATATGTTGCATTTATGACATTAAGATTCATGCTAAAAGATACGGGCCTCGGCTAATGGTATTTATAACTTAATAAATGAACCTTATATATATGTTCACCATTATCATAATTAAACCCGAGGTTCCTGGGGACGATGACGATGACACTTGTGTTAGAGTCGGGAAGCCCTACTGAGATTCTTGTATAAGTTTCTTATCCCTTTTTCTTTTTCGTGTCGTCTCCAGACATGAATAAAGGTGTAGTTCGTGATTTACCTTGAGACTGGACGAAGAGCTACGGAGATAACTTTCCTTCGGATATTTGCCTTTAGAGCAATCGTATCTCATATATCAGTTTGTATTCTATTGATAGATATATGTTGATGTCCTTAAGTTTACAAGACATCACTATCATGATACAATTATTGATATGTTATTATTATTTGAGTTATATTATGCCATGGTTGTATTATGTATTTATCCGCTATTTGTTTCTAACATCTCTCTTACGCAGGCAAGATAAATGACGTTAGATATTTAGTATGCGCGGCTCATGTTTTTGTATTTAAAGTTCAAAAAAAAAATTTACGAACTAATTGGATGAATATGATTGATATCTTGTGATGGCGATATTTAGTATGCGCGATTCTTTTAGTTTGAATGATTTCTAATAGTTATATATCTCTTGAAATATATTGGTTAAAGTTAAAGATCTTTAATTTATGAGTAGATGTTAAAAAGGGGTAATTATGTTTTGACCTGTAACCTTTGAGAATTGTGATTTGACCCTTTGGGACTTAAACGTAAATATTGATAATTTGATGAGATGAATATGATTGATATCTTGTGATGGCGATGTTCATATATTGAGATTTATATGGGATATATGCAATGAAATATGATGCATGTTTATATGATTTGATTTATGGCATGTTACGGTTATGTCTGATTCATTGAGATGCATAAGTTCATGAAGTTTATGAGCATGAAATATTAATGATGAGTTATTCATGTTTGCATCTCTATATATATCATGCCAAGATCTAAAGTGACATAAAACACATGGAAATGATCTTCTAGACTCCCCGAATTAAAGGTTATGAGAGGTGATCCGAATAAGAAGTGATCCTTTGGACTCCCTAAATTAAAGGTTATGAAATGTGATCCTAATGCCCCCTATCCCGTACCTTAAGAGTCGGGAATTTAACTTATAAAAAAGGATAAGATTACGCTAGTGATGACTAGTGAGGTATGAGCTCATAACCTAGAACTCTCAAGAAAAGAGAGAATTATAGGGCGGCCCCCAAGGAAAAGAGAATAAAGAAGTTTAAGTCACCTATAAGAATGATGATCATGATGTTCTTTATATCATATGCATCATTTTATGAATTTTATGATATTGACATGCATCCATGACTAATATGTTACATTCATGACACTAAGATTCATGCTAAAAGATACGGGCCTCGGCTAATGGTATTTCTAACTTATTAAATGAACCTTATATATATGTTCACCATTTTCATAATTAAACCTGAGGTTCCTGGGGACGATGACGATGACACTTGTGTTAGAGTCGGGAAGCCCTATTGAGATTCTTGTATAAGTTTCTCATCCCCTTTTCTTTTCCGTGTCGTCTCCAGACATGAATGATGGTGTAGTTCGTGACTTACCTTGAGACTGGATGAAGAGCTACGGAGATAACTTTCCTTTGGATATTTTCCTTTAGAGCGATCGTATTTCATATATCAATTTATATTTTATTGATGGATATATATTGATGTCCTTAAGTTTACAAGACATCACCATTATGATACAGTAATTGATATGTTATTATTATTTGAGTTATGTTATGTCATGGTTGTATTATGTATTTATCCGCTATTTGTTTCTAACATCTCTCTTACGCAGGCAAGATAAATGACGTTAGATATCTAGTATGCACGGCTCACGTTTTGGTATTTAAAGTTTTTTTTAAAAAAATTTACGCATATTTTCACTAAAGTATTTTTCAAGAAGTTTTGAATTGAAAACTGAAACAAAAAAGTAATAACTAATACTTAACTTAAATACGTCCTAGGCGTGTTGAGTTAAATATTAGGGTGTTACATGTGAGGACAATGATAGTAGAAGCGTGTGTAGCGAGCATACAAACCTTTTAAGCTCCATGTACTATTCACATCCCTGCAAGACAAAGCCAAAACAACATATATTTACAAAATTCATCTATCCTAAGGTTTGAGTAATAGATAATTGCAAGTAAAATAGATTATTATGTACAAATAAATAAAGAGAGGACATTTATGTACAAGAAAAGAATAGAAGAGGAAAAAAATAGGGAAAAATAAATATTATAAAAATTATAATCAATTTGCATAATTTATTCTAATAGGCTTGACTCTCAAAAAAATCCTTAGTGGAGTCGCCAAATTGTCACAATGTATCTGGAGGACATAGCACGAGGAATGACAACTGATTTTAAAATAAAACAAGAGTCGCCACCAATTTTAATTCTGGTTAAAATTGGAAAAACTTTTAATTTGCAAACTAGTCTTTTTAAAAGAGATTTGAGTCCGGGAGTCTAATTATGATTATGGAAGGGTGAAAACTTAATCCTATTGCACCCCTAATACATCCATATAAATATGGTTACCCTAGAGCTCATTATGCAAATTAATTATAATTTTAATAATATTTATTTTTCTCCAAAAGTCACAATTATATAAAAACAAAATAAATAAAAGAAAAGAAGTTAAATTAAAAGAGAACACAATTTAATGAAAAATTAATTTTGACTTGATAGTTGTTGGCTACGCCTAGGTATCCTCTGGTGCAATGAGGAACTCAAAGCCACATAGTTCTATAGAAAATAATTGTGTTAACTAATTTTAATTTTAAAAGAGAATAAAAACATGTGTTGATTGATTTTAATTTTGAAAAGAGCAAACGTGTGTTGGTTTTATTTGTAAAAGGCTTTTAATTGAATAAAATGTGATAAAGACAATTTTTTTATGTTTTTTAATTCTAAAATCTAGACAAATTAAAAGATTTCTTTCTTTTTCAGATTTTTTTTAACTCAAGACATAAAGCCCAAAAACAGAAAATAAAATAAATACTAAACCAAACAAATAAACCCAAACCTAAACCAACAAGCCCAAAACTTGATCCAATAAAAAAATAGAAATAACATTAACCAAAAAACAAAAATAAAAAAATAAAATAAAACCAAAATAAAACAAAATCCCTAATTCCTAACTTAATTTTACCATTCCTCTAACCCTTTATACACATACATACACACAAAAACACAACTCACGCAACACATGCACATACCTGCATGACTCTCTTTCTCACCCACACACACATACACATAAACAAAGACACCATCACATCCACACATCCACACTCAAATACATACACAGAGAGAGAGAGAAAAAGGAAGCTGGAACCGACCGCAGCGTATGGAGGATGGGAAAAGGAGCCCACCGCTCCGGCCGCGGTGTACGTAGAGGCCGCGAAGGAGAGGAGGAGGTGTGACTAGGCATGGCAATAGCTTGCTCACGGAGAGACGGAGCTCGCGCAGTGGAGGCAAAGGCGGCTGAAAGGGCGCGGTGGTTGGAGGAGGAAAAAGATTGTAGTTCGGCTAGGCTTCTCGACTGTTGAGGGTGCGACAGTGAAAGACAGAAAATTGTGGTGGCGTGTGGAGATGTGATGCGGATCGGAGACTGGTGGTGGTGGCTGAGAAGAGCGAGTTCGGGAGCAAGAGGAAAGGAGGAGATCAGAGTAATCTCGCGGTGGTGCTGGTGTCTGGTGCTATCCCAAGTTCATGAATACTTAGTGGCGAATGATGGAAGAGGAGCGGTGCACGACTCGTGATGGTGAGAAGAAAAAGGGGCCGACGGTGAGATCTGGAGGCCGCGGCTGGCTAGAAAAGAACAGAGGCGGAGCGGTGGTTGAGCGGCGGTGGATCAGTTTCGCGATGAGGGTAGAGAATGACGGCACTGGCAGTGATGATAAAAGGGTGAATTAGTGATGATGATGGTGTGAGTGAGGAAGAAAAGGGTGAGAGTGGTTCCATGGTAATGATGATGAGGTGAGGTTGAAAATGATGATGACATGAGCCATGGAGGTCGCGGCTGGTGGTGGAGGAGGAGCATAGCCGTGGCCTCTTCCCTTTTTTTTTAGTTTTATTTTTTTGTTAAATTTTGATGATGATGATGATATTGTTGTTGCTGCGGATTTACCTTATTCTGGGTTGTCTTGTTTTGCAAGTTGGCCTTGTTGATGTATCAGTGTGATTTTTTATTTTTTTTGGTGTTTGAATTCTTGCTGGTTGACTGCAATTTTTCTTGTTGGTTTCCTCAAATTGTTTTTTGTTGATGCTTGATGTATCTAGTGTTGTTCTTGTCCTCTTTTCTCAATTGATGATGGATGATTATATGATGCTATTTTGTCAAACAAAATTATTGATGGTCTAATTTAGAGCTCACTAGTAAACCTATAATCATGAAAAGGAGAAGGAATCATGGAGTGGGCAGGAGTGTTTATGATGGTGTTTGCCATCACTCCTGCCACATTTCTTTTGAGGAACAACTGCAAGAGGAGGAATCCAACATTTCCCTCTTTTTTGTCTTTTTTGGGTCAGGCTAAAATTGATGAACGTTGAACCAAGGAATGGGCTGAAAAGGAAATGAAATGGGTTATATATATATATATATTGAATCAACAAAGTGTGGGCTGTAATAAAAAAGAAAAGGAAATAAAATGGGCTGGTCAAATTGAAACGGGTTACTAGTTGAATCTTTTTATTATGCAAACAAAAATAATAAATAAATAAAATAAAAAGATGGATAAAATATGATGTTCACAGGGGTTAATTAAGGCCTAAGATTATTTAAGGAATTTTAAATCTCATTCTTCATCAAAGATGCTTCATGAGACTATAAAAGTCAAAGAGAAAAAGTAAATAGTGTTTTCTCTCTCTTTTCTTAAAAATTAGGAACTATGTTGGTGTTTGAATTTCAAATTAATCAGGTTTTACTCAACTAAATGTATAAGACAACTCCTTAAACATGTCTTGAAGGCTTTAATGACCTCATTACCAATCCCAACACCTAATTATCAATTCCTAACATTTTTCCTAATTAAATCTATCTCTAATTTATATCCTAATACACATGAAACATGAAAATTTCCCCCTAAAACCCCCTAGAAGGCCATAGACCCCACCTTCCATTTCACCCTCATATTTTAATTTTTTTTAACTCTCATAACACCCAAAAAACTTATTTCTTACTATTCACTTTTTTGGCCAAACTTGCCAACCAAGTTGTGTCAAAAAAGGAGTCTTATTCTCTCTAACCTTAAGCTCCCTTCTTCCTCCTCTCTTCCATCATCAAGGACCTTCATTCTCAACCTCTACCCAAGTTCTCAACCTTAAACCAACACATATCCACCAAATATCAACTCCAAAACACCTATCTTTTCCATTCCCAAACACAAGAACAGAAAAAAAATCTTCCTCCTATTTTGTTTCTGTAACACCCCGATTTTTCTGTCTGAGAGAAAATGACCAAAATGCCCCTGAGGTCATTGACTACCCAGAATTCGAGGATAGCCGACTCGGCAATCCTCGAAGGGTTAACTCAATGTGTGAAGGGGATTAGATGGTCCTTGAGTGATTTTGAAAATAAAAGTTGTGTTTTCTACAGTTTCGGGTTAAAATGACCAAAATACCTCGATAGCGTTTTACGCAGGTAAAGGTGCCGTTTGAGCCTGAAACTTTTCTCAAAGGTTTTAAAATAATGTTTTCATGTGTTTAAAAAATCTGTTTAAGTCCTGGTGATCCCAGGTAGTTTTTATGCAAAATTACGATTTTGCCCCTGGCATAGTGCCATTGGAGCTTAATAATGTAATTAAGCGAACCTAAGCAATATTAGGCTCTAATCAAAGATTAATTAATTTTCATAATTAATCTAGAGTCAAAATAAGTTATTAAAATTAATTAGAACCTAAGATTGCTTAGATTAATCTCAAAAACCCTTTTTTCTTTTAGAAATTCAAGTTCCTAAGATATAGAATCTTGAATAGTATTTTCACTATTCACTCTTCATACTCCAAGAAGCCTAGGTAGAGTAGGATTTTGACCCCACTAATGGGCTAGAATGCTCACTAATCATACCTTAACATAGCCTTGATTACTTATCCTTTCACTTGCACACTTACTTACAAGTTCCTAATCCTAGGCCTAATCAAAGCTACACCTAACCACACCTCTAAGCCACAATTAAATGAAAGATTTTCCTCCCCTTGTGTAACGCCCGGGGATTGCGAAGTCGGGGAGTGATCGCCGGTGCAAGGAGGCACGGACAAGGAGCGGCTCCTGGCAGACTTCGAAAGAGGAGGGGTACATGAATGAACCGATTACACACCCGAATGAGAGGGATCCTAAGATTGTATAGGTATGGGACTATATAATTAAGGATGGCTTATATGAATTGATTTGTACTACCTATACCAACAAGATGCATCTTCTTTTCGGTAGCCCAAACTAAAAGAACTCCACAGTTAAGCGTGCTTGACTTGGATCAATTTTGGGATGGGTGACCTCCTGGGAAGTTTTCCTAGGAAGCGTACAAGTGAGGACAAAGCACGCTGAAAAGACCTATGTTGGTTTGTGGGGATAGTCCTCAATCCATAAAGCAGCAGGGGATGTTACAAATGGTATCAGAGCCTGCACCTCTCCCAGTACGGTGTGGTTCGGGGACGAACCAAGCGGAAGCTGGTGGGCATGTAACGCTCGGGGATTGCGAAGTCGGGGAGTGATCGCCGGTGCAAGAAGGCACGCACAAGGAGCAGCTCCTGGCAGACTTCGAAAGCGGAGGGGTACATGAATGAACTGATTACACACCCGAATGAGAGGGATCCTAAGACTGTATAGGTATGAGACTATATAGTTAAGGAGGGCTTATATGAATTGATTTGTACTACCTATACCAACAAGATGCATCTTCTTTTCGGTAGCCCAAACTAAAAGAACTCCACAGTTAAGCGTGCTTGACTTGGATCAATTTTGGGATGGGTGACCTCCTGGGAAGTTTTCCTAGGAAGCGTGCGAGTGAGGACAAAGCATGCTGAAAAGACCCGTGTTGGTTTATGGGGATAGTCCTTAATCCATAAAGCAGCAGGGGATGTTACACCTTGGATCCCTAAAAAGTGGTGCCATCTCATCCTCTCTTTCATCACAAATTTGTTCACTCACACACTCAAAGAAACATGCTACTCTATGCCTAAACCCATGCCTACACCTTACCTTGAAATGACATAACCAAGAGATATTTTTCTCCTCCTCCCTTCCCCAAAATGGTGTCATTCTTCCCCCCATTTTCACCTCTCATGTTTCCTTTCTCTATAAATATCATGCTTGGATGAACTTGAACCACTTTTGGTTTATTTGCCAAGTTGAGTTTTTAAGAGCACCTCAAAGCCTTCCTTTTTCTCTCAAGTCCAAGAGTTCCTATTCCTTAACTTCTTCATCTTCTTCCCTCATCTCAACCTCCAAATCACTTGGTAGGGATTTTATTTTAAGTGTTTCGTTCATTAAAAGTTCTTATTTAGTCATGTGCTTTGTGATTTCTCTTGAATCTTTAGTTCTTCCTTCCTTTTCTTTTCTTTCTTTTTTTCGGTTCTTGGCTCCCTTTTTCTTCCTTCTAGTTTCGGCCATAATGGCCTATCTTGGGAGAAAAACCATGGCTTGATGATGAGGTTTCAAAATAATGGAATCATGATTTTCATTTGAGAAACCTCTAAAGCTTGAAACTTAGTCTTACTCTCAACACATTTTGGGTTACCCCTTTCTTTTCTTCTAATGGTCTCAGTTTCTTTTCCTTTTCCTTTTCTTGTTTTGGTTTTGGTTTCTCCTTCTCTTTTCTTTGCTATGGTTTTGGTTTTGAAGGTTTGTTTTTGGATAAAAATGACTAAAGGATGAGAGCACATGATGTTGAAGTTTATGTGTCACCAAGATCATGGCCTCTAGAGTTTTAAAGTTTTGTTCTTTTCCTCCTCATGGCTTCGGCCTTGCTTTCCTTTCCTTTGGTGTTCAAGGTTTTGTTTTGAATAATGTTGGTTGTTAGTTATTTTGATCTCTTGATCCATTTCCTTGAACTTGATGATGATGATGTTTAAACCATAAGGTTTCTTTGACACCTTGGTACAAGAATTGTAAAGTTCACTTTATCTTGCTATAATAAGTTTGGGTTGAGGTTTGAGTTCCTTTAAAGTCTTGCAAAGAGCTCTAGTGAAGAATGTAAAATGAACTTGCATTCATATTTATTTTCCTTGCCTATCATGTTTATTTTTGAGCTAATCACCTACGACGTAAAGATTAAAACAAGGGTTGTATTCTCATATCACCTAATAATTAATCTCGAAGCTCACCTATTTCGGCCTTAAAGTCAATTGTTGTGGAGTCTAGAGTACTAAAATAAAGAATTGGACTTGTATTCATATTTATACTTCAAGTCATCACTTAAATCCTAAAAGATAAAATGAGCTTGCATATTTACTTTCAAGTCTTGCATATTTATTTTCAAGTCTTGCATATTTACTTTCAAGTTTTGCATATTTATTTTCAAGTCTTGCATATTTAAATTCCTAGCACCTCATGTTTATGTTTCAAGTTCTTGCATCTCATATTTACTTTGAAGCTCACACTTTACTTTATAATAAAGAATAAAATAGAATGCATAGCACGTTTATATTTTGTCATCACTTAAAGAACTTAGAGCTCAAAGACTTGTGCTTTTATCTCAAGTTAAAGGTGGCCATGGAGACATCCTCATGGATGCATATTTCAGCCATGTGATGATGATGAACTTGGTGTGAGTTTCATCTAGTCACAAGAGCCGACAATCTATGTTTTAAGATTTTCTTTAGACTTCAAGAGTTTTATAAAATTATTACCAATGAGATTTATGAATTAAACCTCTTTTAGGAATATTTTAAACTAGCTACTGCCCTATGACCATTCTTAGTCCCTTTGTTGAAATAAAATGGTTTTCAAAGAGTTTTAGAAGTCCTAAAGCGATTCCAAGAGAAACTAGCAATTTATATGTCTTGAAAATATGAGATTATGTATTCTTCGGAACGTATGCTTTTCGATTATGCCATGGTGTGATTGCTACTGTATGATGATGTTTTGACATGTTAGAATGTGTAAAAATTATATATGTTGAGGTAGGAGCCTTTCTATGCATGTTAGGAAAGAAACTAGTCTTACCGACAAATCGAAAAATTGAGTTTTAGCATAGCTTTGACCCATTTATTTTTAGCCACTACTAAAACTGTTTTAATGGGATAACATTCAGTTTAGGATTGATTAATCATGAAAAACTTGGTAACATTTGATGTAGGATTGATTTTTAGTGCCTATAGAGAAACTAGTAACTAGAAAACCGTAAAAGTGCAATTCTAGAACACTTAGATTATTTAATTTTCTAATTCTGTCCAGAAAATTTATAATGTAGTAAACATGGTTTATAATTAGTTCAAAGGCATAGGAATACCTCATAATTGGTTTGGATTTAATTTATAGCGCCTTAGGCGAAGATGGAACGTAGAAAGGGTCTAAAACGTAGTTCCTAGAACCTCATAATCGCAAGTTTTAGAAAGTGGCAGATCTGTATGGGGCTGTTTGGTTTTGCTCCTAGGCATAAAAATTAGTGAGGATATTAGTTGTGAACCCATAGGTGCATAAAAGATAAATAGAAGACGTTTGAATAATTATATCTTAAGTTTAAGACCTATAAGGGTCAAAGCAAAAGACACCCTAGGTTTAAGAGCATAACGAACTTTGGTACTTCATGTGGATGTATGATTTTTATTATGAAAATTTATGATGACCGTGATGCTCATGATTATGTATATATATGAATATGGCATAAAGCAAATTTGGAAGAAATTTGGTGTGCCGTGATTATGCTGCCGAATTTCTGACAAATTTGAGAAACTTGGAAAGTTTTCAAAAAGATATGAGTTTTGAACGTGACATAGTACTGTGAGAACGCGTTCTGGGGGATGGCGATACGTAACGCCCCAGAAACAAATCCCTGAGGGGGACGGTGATACATGACGCCCTGAAGAGGACAATATTCGCCGTGTACTTGATGCTGATGCAACGCGTTGTGTTATGATTATTGTTATTATTGAGATTTCGCTTATTAGATGATAAGTAAGAACTAGTGACGACTAGTTAAGATATGAGCTCATAACCTAGAGATGTGACATATTTTGGGTGACACTGGTTCAGCGAGCACCCTCAGATCGATTGTCTTTTTAGGGTGATCCCTATGTTACAGTACGATACTTTGAATGTCATACAGTTACAAAAAGAAAAAAATGATTTTACATGAGAAGTATTCACCACTTTATGCCACCCGTATTATGTTGATATCTCTATAAGTGTTTAATTGATTCTGCCTGTTACATCTTCATGCATTCATACTTTATTATGTTGCATCCATGACATTAAGACTCATCCTAAAAGGAACAGACCTTGGATAATTAAGTTTAAAACCTAATAAGTGAACTCTATGCATGCTCACCTTTTTTTTTCAAAGAAACCCAAGGTTCCTAAGGACGTAGACGATGACACCAAGATAGGAGGTTTCCCTACTGAGATTTTTTAGTAAGATTCTCACTCCCTCTATCTCTTCTTTCCGTCTTGTCTTCAGATGACAACATTCTTGGTTTTTGTGGATTCCTCGACATGGGAAGTACCCCATGATCCAGAGCATGGATCATACCATTTTGAGGGTCGATGCACTATTCGTGTCTTCATGTTCGTTGGACGACCCTTCGCCTATCCTGTACATACTCATTGTTTCTCCCCGACAGCACTATATGGTGACGACAATCAAGTTTTCGAGCGTGCCCGTACACATAACGAGAAGGTGCTCCATATGCACACCGCCACCTTGGCCGTGCGCGACCACCCCGACTATGTGCCGCGTACATACTTCTCGGAGACCGACCTATCAGAGGATTCACCCACCCATCCATACTCCGAGAGCTCTGCCCCTACTCCCCCACTAAGGGTATAGGGTAGTGAGGAGACGGTCACACAGCCGAGGCTGGCTCAGAGGCAATCCATGCGCCCTCGTCGAGGAGCTCATGTTTAGCCGTAGCAAGTGTGTAACATCCTCCCAAGTATAGCATCATCCTTAAGTCATGACATCATACTCGAGAGTTGTTACTTATAAATTAGCGGACCTTTCTTAAATATCTATAGCCATTTGGATTGATTCACGAGATAACTTGGTCATAATTCTACTGAAATATATAGCAATGAAACTAAAATATTCATTTAATACAAAGTTCAGTACATTAAGAAAGCTCTTTGATGAGCCTTAACACACCTTGTCCTCTAACCTATTTACATACATGTCCATTCCATTGAATACAACATAACAAGAGTATTAACTACCACCCTACTGTACTTCCAAGTTCTGTTGCATAGCAGTTTCTCGATTTTCTGCATCAACCTGGAGACGACACGAGAACACAAAAACAGAGGGGTGAGAATTATACAATTCTCAGTAGGGTAACTCTCCCAAATACACAATCATAATATCATCGTCATCGCCCTAGCCACTTCGGTTTATTAAGAAAAAGTGGGCATGCAATATATATATATATATATATATATATATATATATATATATATATATATATATCAAAGGTTCATTTTAAAGTTATAAAATCACCTTTCCGAAGTGGGTTTCTTTAACATTCAATCACTTAATGTACATGTACCATACTACTCAACATCATACACTAACTTTCCACTTAAATATATTGGTCTCAATATCAATAGTAAACTTCTTCACTCGGCATATAAGACAAAAGATTCCTTAGAAAATTTACTTCTTAAATTTGCCTTGCCCCTTGACTAATCTTGTCACATCTGGGCATTACGTACTGCCGTCCCCAGTGTGGCAATAATGGGTAATAGACTGCTTTTCAGGACTGAACTCATTCCTATATATGATCATTGGATTTACTTTCACCAATTCTCACACAGACCTATTCCTAGCCAGGTTTACTTTCCCCGACTCAATTCAAGGGTAGTCAGGTTTACTTTTTCTAACAGACTGGATTTACTTTCTCCAGCCCAAGGATTATAAATCTTATGCTTTTCTTGGTAATCAGGTTTACTTTCCCTAACAAACTGGATTTACTTTCTCCAGTTCAAGAAACATAATCTTATGCTTTTCTTTCGCATATAAACAATTGTAATAATCATTCATATCTATGTGTACCTAACCTCATCAATAAGTTCATATGCTCAATTACTCATACTCATATTCAAGTACTCATGTCATACTAGTACAAAATGCTACATTTTCATTCATTCAAAACATCAATTTATTTTCAGCACAATGACAGATTTCACACTATTGTGGCACACAAAACAATCATTTCAGAGACTATAAAAATTATCAAGGACACCTCAATGTGTCACCAAGGTCCTGTAAAAATTTCAAGGTAATTAGAATTCTCTAACTATATTAACAAAATTCTAAAAATTTAGCGGTAAGAAACCATCCAACCTAAGCTCAAGAATGAAAATTCATAATTTTTGACTCTAGCAATTCAATCCAGAAAATTCTAAATAAAAATCCTAGTAAAACCTCAACATGTTTCTAATATCCTATAAAACTTTTAGCTCACAATTCGATCATTTACTAGGTTAATAAAATTTCACAAGTTCACAGCTTCAGATTCAACATTTCAGGCAGCATATGCTTAATTTCAGTTCTTGATTTTTCTAAGGCAGTTTGACTCAAAATAAAAACCCAAGAAAATTCGTGAGACTAGCTAAAGATGTTAACTCCAACATATATTTTTTTCAGTTCAAGAAAATTCCCACAACAAGCCTAGAAAATTCGTGATCACACACTGCCTGTTAGAAAACCGAAAATCCAGCAAGTATCACTCAACATCTTTTGACAAAATGATCTCTCTAACCTCATCCAAACACTTTAGCAAAATTCATACATCAATAAAAACATAATATCAACCAAATTAACTAGAAATTTCAAATTGAAACCGGTACGAATTGCTCAGAAAAATTTTGAAAGAAAAAGGCCAAAGAAAATCCTACTTTGAAAGTTTTTGAGCTTGATACTTCAAAGGATGCTCTAAGTGATCTCCCTTCACTTAAAGACACTAATTTCAGTCCTAAACCCTCCTTAGGCAGTGGGGAAGTGAGGTATTAAGGTGAGAATTTGAGATTTCAATCGGTTAGATTTGTAGGGTTTGAGATGTAGAACAAGTTTTGTGGAGGAACTTTGTGGTTTTATGAACTCTAGGCTAGTGTTTTTGGCATTTGAAATCAAGTTTTCTTGTGTTTGAAGAAGCAAAAATGGAGTTTTCTGCTGCTCTAGATGCTGGCCGAGGATGAGAAGATGAGATAATGATGTTAGGTGGCTAGAGTTTATCTTATATTAGGTTGGAAACATCTATTTAATTACAAAAGATAATTCTTTCTAAAAGAAAATAAGATATATGGCTAGGATTTGATCTTGTAATTCAAGATTAAATCCTAGCCTTACACTTGGCTCTAAAGGATAAACATTATCCTTTTACAAAGATTAAACTATCTTTCGATGTTAGAAACTGCACATCGAAATTTTACCGAACGGGTAAAACAGTGTACCCGGGTAATCAAACATTGCCTGAAAAATAATTTCGGGTATAAAATCTTTATTTCTACCTATTTCTAACCATAATCATATAATTTCTCAATTTCGGTCATCTCCGGGTCCCAATTCTAGGGTTTCGACTGGTGGGCCTGCGGGGCCCACAAAATACTATTCACATTTTTTTTTTACAAATCCGTTAGATCATTCTCATCATTGTTCAAACTAGCAAATTTTTAAAATTATGATTGATAAAGCTTAAATTAATTTTTAGATAATTTTTAGGGTGTTACAAAGTGCCCACTCCAAATGTGCTTCGCCCGTAGGTCGGCTATGTCCTACCCTATCCAGACTACCAGTAGTAGAGGCGCTTGAGGAGTGATAGTGTACACACCACACGTAGATTAGGATAGCCTTCTTTTGTTTTGAAAGGTTATCCATTTTAGGTGCACTAGGGTGTGGGTGTTCTCCTTTTATGTTTCCATGCATTTCTATTTCAATTGTATTTGTTCTATGTTGTACTAAATTAAGTCCCGCCTCCTTAAGTGGGCATATTACATATCTATATAACTGGTTTGTTTTATCATGTTGTGCAGTTACTTGTTTTATGATCGAATGTTCATGAAGTGTTTAATTGGATTTGTGTTTTAGTTCCTTCACGCTTCATTGTTCGTCATGTTGCGTGGCTCTCATTTTGCTTTTACATTTCAAAAAATAAAAATAAAAAAAAATTATCCATATTTTCTGCTAAGTATTTTAAAGTAAAGAGGAAACTATGACATAATAGACTATTGATTAATCTAAATATGTTCTAGAGTATTGGGTTAAAAATTAGGATGCTACAGTTTCCTCTTGGCCAAAACTTCACTTGGCTTCAAGAGAAGATTTTTCTTCTCTTTTCTTTTTAGAAGATCAAGCTTTCACTCTTGCAAACAAGAAACACTCTTGGTAGGGATTTTATTTTATATTCTTCCTTGTATTCTTTTCCTTTCTTTTCGGTTTTGATGGTGGATGAATGGTCAAGACCTTGGCTTAAAGATAAAGGTACTTGATGGTGGTTGTGATACCATCACATATTGGACCTCTAAAGCTCAAGGCTTGGTTTTTGGTTTCAACAGAATATGAGAAATGGAATGTTTGTTGGTTTTCTTTGGTTGTTTCTTTTTTAGCTTGATGGTGAGTCCAAAAAATAAGGTTCTTGGAACCATGGTGTTGATGGACTCTAAAGCACCTCTATTTTGTAAGATTCATTAGGGTTAAAGAGTTTTATTCCTTAAAAGTCTTCAGTTTTGAGCTTAATAAACTATAAAAATGGACTTGCATTCACGTTTATGTTTCAAGTCCTTGCATTTCATGTTTTAAATTCCAAGCCTTGCATATCACGTTTAAATTTCAAGTTATCACCTTAAATCTTAAAGACTTAAAAATGGACTTGCATTTTCGTGGTTATATCTCAAGTCTTGCATTTCATGTTTATATTTCAACTTATCACCTAAACCTTAAAGACTTAAAATGAACTTGCATTCTCATATTTATATTTCCAAGTTATCACCTTATAATGAAAAAGATTAAAAATGAGGTTGCATGGCATGTTTATGATTCTAGTCATCACCTAAATCTCTAAAACTCAAGACTTGCCCCTTTTATCTTAAATGGAAATAGTGATCATTGACACATCTCTCTCTCCTCCCCCCCTCTCTCTATATATATATAGGCCTTATAAGCATTTTGGGTTTGAAGTTGATTTTATTTTATTTTGAGGGTTGAATCTTGTGTCTAGAATGTACAAAGAATTTTTGAAGTAATTAAAGGCTCAAGAGGAATGAAAATGTGATTTCTAAGTGATTAAAAACCTATTAATGAAATCTTTAGTTTTACTACTGTTTTGACATTAATATTTAAGTTCTCAAAGAGATAAAATAGTTTCAAGTGTTTTCTATGTCTTAGAATAACTTTTGAGAAAAACTAGTATCTAGAAAAGATTAAATGTAATATCCCCTACAGCTTAATGGATTGATGACTATTCCCACAAACTAACACAGATCTTTTCAGCATACATTGTCTTCACTTACATACTTCTTAGGAAAACTTCTCAAGAGGTCATCCATCCCAAAATTGCTCTAAGTCAAGCACGTTTAATTGTGGAGTTCTTTAGGGATGGGCTACCAAAAAAAAGATGCATCTTGTTGGTATAGGTAGTACAAATCAATTCATATAAGCCCTTCTTAATTGTATAGTCCTATACCTACACAGCCCAAGGATCCCTCTCATTCGAGTATGTAATCAGTTCATTCATGTACCCCTCTGCTTAGAAGTCTGTCAAGAACCGCTCCTTGTCTGTTCTTTGCACCAGCGATCACTCCCCACCTTCGTCACTAGGCATTACATGCCTACCAGCTTCCGCTTGGTTCATCCCTGAACCACACCATACTGGGAGAAGTGCAGGCTCTGATGCCATTTGTAACATCCCTTGTTGCATTATGGATTGATGACTATCCCTACAAACCAACACGGATCTTTTCAGCGTGTTTTGTCCTCACTTACACGCTTCTTAGGAAGCCTTCCTAGGAGGTCACCCATCCCAAAATTGCTCCAAGTCAAACACACTTAACTACGGAGTTCTATAGTGATGGGATACCAAAAAGAAGATGCATCTTGTTGGTATAGGTAGTACAAATCAATTCACATAAGCTATCGTTAACTATATATTCCCATACCTACATAGTCTCAGGATCCCTCTCATTTGGTTGTGTAATCAGCTCATTCATATACCCCGCTACTTAGAAATTTGTCAGGAGTCACTCCTTGTCTGTCCCTTCTTTGCACCAGCGATCACTCCTTGACTTCATCACTGAGCATTACAAATCATTAAATATAACACCCTTCACACCATAAAGCTATGCTTAAACCATAACCTTATAGTGAGTAGTTGTTACTTGTAATCTCTGCTTGATCTTAGAGGAGTATATATATTATTACATATGAGCCTACTCTTCATGATAAACATAGAACACTTTCTCTTAGTATATATTTCAAATAAAATACATAATTGTGGTAACTGATGACCAATCAATAGTATTCATAACTATATCAAACCCTTACCTTGGTTCACGTAGGAACCTTCTAGTTTAGGTAGGGTACTACTCAAAAATAATTAAAAGAAAATAAAAAGAACTGATTAAATCCTCTATCACTGGTTCATCAAAAGTTCTAGACCATATTGCCAATACCAGCTAAGAATCTCTACAAAATAATCACCATCATCGCAATCTATGTAAAAATATGATAATAGCAAGAATGAGAATCAAAGATTGCCAGTAGGAAAAATAGTAGTCTACTACACAGTGATATCTAACATAGTATTAAAATAATTAAAGTATCTTCAATTCCTTTTAGAATAAATAGTTTGCTTGATTCTTTTCTCATTTAACATAATATTATGAGTGCACTTATGCTTGAGAATAAATTCATGGGATTTCTGATATACTTCTCATCTGATATATTGCCAATGATGTAACGTCTCATGTTACAACCTAATATAGTTCACTTGATGTAGTACCTCGTACTACATCCTGATATAGATCATGTAACATCCTAATTTTTAACCCAATACTCTAGAACATACTTAGGTTAAACATTAGTCTGTTACTTCATAGTTCTCAATTTTACTTAGAAATACTTAGCAGAAAATACGGGTAAATTTTTTTTTGAAATACAAGGTGAGAGCCGCGTGATGCGATAAGCGGTAGACCATGTAAAGTAAAACAATTGTCTCACAACATCATAACATAAGGCACAACATGAACAACACTGAATATCATCTCTTATATATATAACTTGCCCACTTATAAGTGTGGGTCTTAATTTAGTACAAGGGAAAAGCATAAAAGAAAATACAACATAAGCGTAAACATAATCTACTCCCCTACCCGAGTGCATCTAATGGGAAACCTCTAAACAAAAGAAGGTTTATCCCTTATCTAGGTGGTGTGTGCTCTAACCGGGTACTCCATTCAGACGATCGTCACCTCCTACTGGCGTCCGTCTCGCGAACGAGGCAAATATCCGGGAAACTGGGCGAGCTCCTCGGACGTGAAGAGGCGGAACGGGGATCGAGTGTGACCCCCGCGGTGTGGTCGCATCTCCGGTCGTCGCGCAAGCCGTGGCTGAGTCACGGTATCCTCACTGCCCTCCCTTAACGGTGGGGGAGAGGGGGCAGAGCTCTCGCTATACGGATGGGTAGGCAGGTCCTCGGACGGGTCGATCTCCGAGAAGTAAGTCCGGGGCATGTAATCGGGATAGTCTCGCATGGCTAGGGCGGCGGTGTGCATGCGGAGCACTCTCTCGTCATGCGTACGCGCGCGCTCAAAAACCCGCTCATCGTCGCCATAGGGTGTAGTCGGGGAGAAGCGATGGGTGTGCACGGGATGAGCGAAGGGGCGTCCTACGAACATGAAAACCCGCACCGTGCACTGTCCCTCAAAATGGTATGACCCGTGAGTCGGGTCATAGTGCACCTCCCACGTCGGCGTGTCCATGAACACTACGAACGTCGCCATCTGAAGACGTGATGGAAAGGAAGAGATAGAGGGAGTGAGAATCTTGCTAAAGAATCTCAGTAGGGCCTCCTACTACCTAGGTGTCATCATCTACGTCCTCAGGAACCTTGGGTTTATTTATACAAAATGACTGAGCATGTATTAAGTTCATTTTAAACTTTAGAATATATTTTAGCCAAGGTCCATTCATTTTAGGATGATCTTAATGTCATGGATGCAACATAATAGAAAATGTATGCATGGCACTACCTAATGCACATACATAAAACATAACATCAAGCATCATCATACTTGGTGGTATAAAGTGGCAATAGTAATATTCATATGGGACAAAACTTAGTGACATAATCATAATCATGAAACTTCTCTTCCTCATGGGCCACCCTAAAAGACAATCGAATCGGGTGCTCGGCCAAACCGGTGTCACCCGAGCGTGTCATACATCTAGGTTATGAGCTCATACCTTAACTAGTCATCACTAGTTCTTACTTACCACTTAACGATAAGCGTATCATAAATCATAAATCCCAACTATCTGAGTACGGGTTAGGGGGCAAAACTCTTAGGGGTGCTCGGCCAAACCGGTGTCACCTAAGAGTATAAAATGGTACCGATATCACATGAGTTCTATGGAGGTGCTCGGCCGAACTGGTGTCATCCTAGAACCCATCTTAGTACCTTAATTTTCAAAATCTCTTTAAGTCCCCAAATTTGTTGGGAATTCAGCGGCACGATGGCATTACACCGAATTCCTTCCAAATTTGCTTTATGCCACATAAACATATATCCTCATGAATTCCTCATATGAATAACATCATCATCATTTTGCATACTACATGCATCATCATAAAACATTCAAACGCTTACCCTTACGGTAGCTTATGCTTTGACCCTTATGGGTCTTAATCTTGAGATATAATTCTCTAACATCCGTCGCTCATGTTTTTATGCACCTAAGGGCTCATAATTAATCATCATTCCTAATCCTCATGTTCATACTTAAATCTGAATAGCATAGGGCAATTCTCTAACTTGTGTTCACGGGATTCTAGAACTTACGTTTTAGACCCTTTCTTGGTTCCGTCTTCGCCTAAGGCGCTATGAATTAAACCTAAATCAATTATGAGGCATTCCTATGCTTAAGGACTAATTATTAATCATGTTTATCATGTTGTAAGGGTGCTGGACAGAATCCATAAAAATTAAATGTTCTAAGAGTTCTACATTTACATTTTTACGGTTTTCTAGTTACTAGTTTCCCTATAGGTGCTAGAATTCAATTCTAATTCAAATGATACCAAGTTTTTCATGTCTAAACAATCTAAATCTGATTATGTTCCCATTAAAACAGTTTGGGTTAGTTCCATAAACAAATGGGTCAAAACTATGTTAAATTCTAGCTTTACGGTATTTCTAGTTAGCTAGTTTCTTACCTATCATGCATAGGATCGCTTCTACATCATCACATGATATTTTCACACATTCCAACACATCAAAACATCATCATACAGCATCACACTCATCACATCAGAACCGAAAACATTTAACTTAAATGAGAGAGTTAAATTGACATTTCTAGGTACATAAGTTAACTAGTTTCTCTCGGAATCGATCTAGAACTTCTGAAACTCTTTGCAAAACATTTTAATTCATCAAGAGGCTAAGTGAAGCCTTAGGTCACTGACCAAAACATATTCCATCCCCTAAAAGATAATAAAATCACAACTTGTGATGACATAACCTTATAAAGATTTGTAAAGCTTTAAGGAAAACTTGAAACATAGACTATTGGTCCTAGTAGCTAGATGAAAACTCATTGCAAGTCCATCATCACTACTTGGCCAAAATTATGCATTCAAGGAATACATTCACATTTAACTTTATCTTGGAATGAAATGGGCAAGTCTTTGAGCTCTAGGTTCTTAAGTTACGACATAAACTAAACGTGCTCATGCTTTTCATTTTAAATCTTGCTTACAAAGTAAAGTGGTGACTTAAATTTAAATATGCAAGGCATAAACTTAAACGTGCAAGCTTGAAAGTAAATATGCGAGGCATAAACTTAAACGTGCAAGCTTGAAGGTAAATATGCATGGTTCAATTCTTTATTTTAGTGCTCTTGGCCCAACAACAATCGACTTTAAGGCTGAAATAGATAGGCATTCGAGAAATTAATTAGATGATAATGCAAGTTCAATTCTTTATTTTAGTGCTCTAGGCCCAACAACAATCGACTTTAAGGTCGAAATAGAAAGGCTTCGAGAACTAAATTAAGTGATGATACAAGTTCCATTTTAATCTTTATGTTCTTAGGTGATAGCTAGAAAGCAAAGATGCATAGCAAGAATGTAAATGTGAATGCAAGCATAAAATAAATTATGCAAGTTCATTTTATCTTTCTAGAGCTCTTAGCAAGACTTTAAAGGAATTTAAACCATAACCCAAACTCATCCAAACAAGGTAAAGTCAAGCTTAGAGTTCTTTAAAACTTAACATAATATTTTTAGGAAATCAAACCATGGAGCTTAGAAAAATTTAAGGAAATGGCCGAAATCTTCAAGAAGAAAAAGGAACATTTTAAAACTCTAGAGTTCATGATCTTGATGATATATTAACACCAACATCATGAGTCCTCATCATTGAGTTCATAGAGCCATTTTAAAACATCATCAAAGCTAAAGTTCTCAAGAGTTCAAGAAAGGAAAAACTAAAAACATTTTTGCTCAAGAACAAAGATCAAGCTCTAGAGTTTGTTTCAAGTGATAAACATCATCATGAAACTCTCATCATCAAGCTCTCATTCCTCCACTCCCAAAGGCCCATGGTCGAAACATAAAGGGGAAGAAGGAGAAGAAAAGAAGTTCTAAAAGGAATCAAGAGAAACTATGAACATCAAGCTTGAAACAAGAACTTTAAAGAAAAGAATACATGAAAGAAAATCCCTACTTGATGTGATGAACTTGAAGATGGAAGAAGAAGATGAAGATGATGAAGAACTTGAAGAACTCCAAGAACTTGAAGAACACAAAAACTTTGAGAGAAAAAGAAAAGCTTTGAGTGTTCCTAAACTTAGCAAATGATCTAAAAGTGGTGCAAGCTCCTCAAGGCATTCTATTTATAGAGAAATGAAACAAATGGAGGGTGCTCATGGGGGAGGATGGCTTCGGCCATGAGGTGCAGAATGGAGGCATTCCATGAGTTCCATGAGGTGAGATAATGTGTTCTTGAGGCATGGTGAGGTATGGCTCAAAGTATGGTGAGGTATGGTTCAAGGTATGGCCTCAAGCATGGTTCTTTGAGTGAGAAAATAATTAAACATGTGGTCAATGGGAGAGGAGGTGGCCGAAATGCATCAGCCCATGGGGGAGGCTTCTTTACATTTTAATTGTGGTTTAGAGTTGTGTTTAGGTGTATCTTTGATTATGCTTAAGATTAGGAATTTATAAGAAAGTGTTTAGGCAAGGGAAATAGATAATTAAGGTGGTCTAGACATAATTAAGGAGTGGTCTTGCACCATTAGTGAGTTAAATCCTCAATTTAGAGTCTAAACAACTCTAGACACATTTCCTTGATTTAAGGAATTGGAGAGAGAAAACACTATTCAAGATTCCAAGACTAGGAGTCTTGAGTTCTAAAAAGCGATTTAATGTTTAATCTAAGCAATTTTAGGTTCTAATTAACTTTAATAAATTATTTTGACTCTAGATTAATTAGGAAAATTAATTAATCTTCGTTTAGAGCCTAATATTGCCTAGGTTTGCTTAATTACGTCATTAAGCTCAAAAATACTATTCTATGGGCAAAATCGTAATTTTGCACTAAAACTGGCCGGGGCCACCGGGACTTGAACAAAGACCTCTAGACACATGAAAACATGTTTTTAAACCTCTGGGGAAAGTTCCGGGCTCAAACAGCACCTTTACCCGCGTAAAACGCTATAGGGGTATTTTGGTCATTTTGACCCGAAACTGCGAAAAACGAGATTTTCGCTTCCGGAAGCATTCAAAGGCCATTCAATCCCCTTCAAACATTGAGTTGACCCTTCGAGGATGACCGAGTTGGTTACCCTCGAATTCGAGTCAGGAAATGACCTCAGGGGCATTTTGGTCATTTCCCTCGGACAGAAAAATCGGGGTGTTACAGATCACAAATGCCTGTTATTCTCAATAATTAGTTTGCTTGTGTTATTATTTCTTTGACATAGTCTTATTAGTAAAGTTTAGGCTTGATGATAAAACTCATAGGATTCCTGATATACTTCTCATCTGATGTATTGCCAACGATGTAATACTGTCGTGTTACAACCTTATATAATTCAAACGATGTAGTATGTCTACTACAACCTTATATAGGTCACATCACAATAGCATGCTATTCTCAATACGTCACTTTCCTCATAACGATGTAACACCGTCATGTTACAACCTTATATAGTTCAATTGGCGTAGTATGTCTACTACAACCTCTTTGAATCTATGAGCTTAAAATCAAGCAATTGATATTACATAAGGCTTATTTCTGCATTATTTTCTTAGATTTCCTTTCTTCATATGAAGCTTTATCATTTATTTAGGAAATCTTGTAATTATTAAGTAAAATTTCATCTTAATAGTTCTATTTCTCATACTTTTGCTTTAAGATTCCCTTGAAATCTCCTCAACTCTTATGAGATTTTCTCTGTTAAGTCTTCTGAATTTCTGTGAGACTCTTCTCTTTAAAATCTTCTGGAATAGTATGAGATATTCTGTTCAAAATCTCTTGAAGTCTTATGAGATATCCTATTTATCTCTCTTTAATTTTTATGAGAATTTTCTAAAAGAAAACACCTAAACTGTTACAAAATTTTGCTATAAAGTCTGTTAAACTGTGATGAGATATTTCTATAAAAGTTGTCAGATTGTTACAAGATTTTTCTGAAAAGTTTGCTAAACTTTTATGAGATTTTTCTATAAAGTCTGCTAATATTTTATGAGATTTATTCACTATAGAAACTTATAGGACTCTTTACTTAGTAATTCTTAAAACTTTCAGGAAATTAAACCAAGTGTCTTTCATAAAGCTTTTTCTTCTATGAATCAAAATCTCATCATTTTTCATAAAGCTTTATATCATACTTTACCAATCTTTCAGAATTTATAAAGTTAATTCTGATTATATTCTTGTAAAATATCCAGGTATCTCATTCTTTTTAAAGAACCAAAATCATTTCATTTAAATAGTTAAATCTCTTACATCAATTCATTCTGTAACACATCGATTTTTCTGTCTGAGCGAAAATGACCAAAATGCCCCTGAAATCATTTCTCACCCAAAATTCGAGGATAGTCGACCCGGCAATCCTCGAAGGGTCAACTCAGTGTTCGAAGGGGATTGTATGTGAATGAATATTTGTACAGCAAAAAAATCTCTTTTTTTGAGTTTTCAGGACAAATGACCAAAAAACCCCTATAGCTTTTTTACGTGAGTATAAGTGCTGTTTGAGCCTGGAAATTTCCCGAAAAGTTTTAAATGATGTTTTTATGAGTCTGGGCATGTCTGTTTAAGTCCCAGTGGTCTCGGGTAGATTTTGTGTAAAATTATGATTTTGCCCCTAGAATAGTGATTCTGAGCTTAATGACAGAATTAAACAAACCTAAACAATACTAGACTCTAATTGAAGATTAATTAATTTTCATAATTAATCTAGAGTCAAAATAATTTATTAAAGTTAATTAGAATCTAAAATTACTTAGATTAAACTTAAATATCTTTTTTTAAAAAAAAGTCAAGATTCCAAGTCATGGAATCTTGAATAATATTTTCTCTCTCTAATTCCTTAAATTAAGGAATTGTGTCTACAATTGTTACACTTTAATCTCACTAATGAAGCAAGAATACTCCCTAAATCATGTCTTGATACACTTAATCACCTAATTAGTTACCTAAAAACTTACTTAGCAACTCCTAATCTTAAGCCTAATCTAAGATACAACTAAACACATCACTAAACCACAATCAAATGAAAGAAACCTCTCCTCCCTCACTCAAAGAAACCGGCGCCATTCCTCCCTCCATTATCCATCACATGTTTGAATTCCTACACTCAAAAGACCATACTTTGAGCCATAGCCACCTTACCTCTAACCATACCTCCAACCATGCTTCAAAGAACAAACCTCTCACCTCATAGAACATGAGGATTGGCCGTATCATACCCTCCCTCCATTCATCCTCCATTTGTTTCATTTCCTTATAAATACACTTGTAAATGAACTTGTGAGAACCTGTAGATCATTTGCTAAGCTTTGAATTTTCACTAGCAACTTCAAGTTCTTCCTTTTCCTCTCAAAAGTTCAAAAGTTCTTCTTCTCAATTTCTTCATCTTCTTCATCTATATTAATGAGCTACCTCCTCATAGCATCAAACCACCTCACAAACACCAAAGGTCAATCATCAAACACATAACCTTTCATCCCCAAAAGCCAAGCTCACACAAAAGCACTTCCTTTCCTTTTTTCTCAACTTAGCTGAATTCTTCCTCACCTTGGAAGAACATTTTCTTCTCATTCTTACCTTCGAAGAACTAAGTTTTCACCTTCTTCATTTGGTAAGGAGCTTGTTCTAAAATCATTCCTTTACTTGAATATGCTTTGTTCTTGGATTAAAATGTTATTTTGATGAACTTTCTTGGGTTTTCCTTTTTGATTTCTTTCTCCTTCCTTTCTCATTTCGGCCTTCAAGGCCTAAACTACTTCCCATGATGGCATGATGGCATGATGGCATGATGATGAGTGTCTCTAGATGATGACTTGAGTTCATCACAATGAGGCCTCTAAAGCTTGAGTTTTGCTTTCTTAAAGTTTTATTAAAAATGCTACTTAGCTTACTAATGATTTTAACTTAAAGAAAATGATTACAAACTTTTCAAAAAGCCCAAAGCTTACCTTTGTCAACCTTAAAGTTGGCCGGCACGTTCTAGAGTTTACTCTAGATAGAAGCTTTTGGGCATAAAATAAAGAATATGGTGTATTTCATTTCTTTTTGGTTTCAGCCCTTTTTCCTTTCCTTTATGGTTTTGTCTTCCTTTTGAACCTATTTCCTTGAGCTTGATAATGATGTTCACACCGTAAGGTTTCCTTGAAACCTTGGTACTTAGAACTCTAGAGCTTTCTTTATCTTGATGAGATTAAGTTTGGGATTAAGATATGGGTTCTTTAACGTCTTATATGAGCTATAGTAATTATATAAAAATAAACTTGCATTCATATTTACATTTCTTGCTTAGCAAGTTTACATTTCAAGCCATCACCAAAAACTTAAAGATTAAAACAAGAGCTTGCATTTTCATATCACGTAAATAATTAACTCAAAGCCTACTTATTTCAACCTTAAAGTTGATTGTTGATTTATAGTGACTACTCTAAGGGGCCTAGAGCTCTAAAATAAAGAATTGGACTTGCATTCCTGTTTACATTTCCTTGTCTAGTGTAACACCCCGATTTTCTGTCTGAAAGCAAAATAACCAAAATGCCCCTAAGGTCATTTTCTGCCCGAAATTTGAGGATGGCCGGCCCGGCAGTGCTCGAAGGACCAACTCAATGTTTGAAGGGGATTGGATGGGCCTTGAATGGTTTCAGAGACGAAAGTCTCATTTTCTGCAGTTTCGGGTCAAAATGACCAAAATACCCCTATAACGTTTTTACGCGGGTAAAGATGTCGTTAAGCCCGAAACTTTCCTCAAAGGTTTAAAACCATGTTTTTATGAGTTTAGAAGTCTCTGTCTAAGTCCCGGTGGTCCCGGGCAGTTTTAGTGCAAAATTACGATTTTGCCCCTGGAATAGTGTTTTTGAGCTTAATGACGTAATTAAGCAAACCTAAGCAATATTAGGCTCTAATCCAAGATTAATTAATTTCTATAATTAATCTAGAGTCAAAATAAACTATTAAAATTAATTAGAACCTAAAATTGCTTAGATTAGATTTAAATCTCTTTTTAAAACTCAAGATTCCAATCTTGGAATCTTAAATAGTATTTTCTCTCTCCAATTCTTTAAATCAAGGAATTGTGTCTAGAATTATTTATGCACTCAAATGAGTTTATAACTCACTAATGACGCAAGACCACTCCTTAATCATGTCTTGACAACCTTGATTACCCATTTTCTCACCTAAACACTTTCTTACAAATTTCTAATCTTAATCCTAACCAAAGATACACCTAAACACAACTCTAAACCACAATTAAAATGCAAGAAAACCCTCCCCCATGGCTGATGCACCTTTGGCCACTCCTCCCCCATTTTCATCACATGTTGATTTTTTTCTCACTCAAAGAACCATGCTTGACCCATACTTGAGCCATACCTTGAACCATACCTCACCATGCTTCAAGATCACAACATCTCACCTCATGGACCTCATGGGGTTGCCTTGCTTGGCCGAAACCTTCCTCTCCCTCTTGCACCTTTATTTGTTTCATTTCTCTATAAATAGCACACTTGAGTGAACTTGAAATACCTTTAGTTCATTTGCTAAGTGTAAGTTTCCAAAGAGCACTTCAAAGTTTTCTTTTCTCTCAAAGCTCAAGTGTCCAAGTTCTTCAGGTTCTTCATCCTCTTCTCTCATTCCAACCTTCAATCACTTGGTAGGGATTTTCTTTCAAGAGTTTCTTTCATTTAAAGTTCTTAATATCTTTATGTGTTCATAGTTTTTCTTGAATCTTTTTGGAACTTCTTTTCTTCTTCTCCTCCTTCTTTGTTTCAGCCATGAGGCTTGAAGAGCAAAGGAATGAGAACTTGATGTTGAGGGTTTCATGATGATGTTCATCACTTGAGCAAACCTCTAAAGCTTGATCTTTGTTCTTGAGTTAAAAATGTTTTTAGTTCTTTCTTTCTTGAACCTTGAAACCTTTAACTTTGATGATATTTTAAAATGGTTACACGAACTCAATGATGAGGACTCATGATATTGGTGTTAATGCATCATCAAGGTCATGGTCTCTAAAGTCTCAAAATAGTTCTTTCTTGCTCTCAAGTTTGGTTTCTTTCCTTTCCTTTTCTCTAAAATTTCGGCCAACCATCCTTGGTGGTCCAAACATGATAGCTTGATGATGAGAGTTTTAGTTGGTGACTTTGTGTTCACCACAAGGAAATCTCTAAAGCTTGAGTTTTCATAAAGGTGTTATAAAGTTCATTTATAGTCTTATTGTTAAGGAATGTTCTCTTGAGTTCTAAGAACTCTAGACCACACTTTACCTTGTCATAATGAGTTTGGGTTAAGGTTAAAATTCCTCTAAAAGTCTTGTATGAGCTCTAATAAGAAATAAAATAAACTCGCATTCATATTTATATTCAACCTTATGCATTACATATTTACTTTGAGCTTTGCATTCATATTTATTTTCCAAGCCATCACTTAAAATTAAAGGATAAGAAATAGAGTGCATCTCATATTTACGTTCTTGTCTAGTATATTTACTTTTCATCACTAAAGAACATAAAGATTTAAAATGAGAGCTTGCATTATCACCTAACTAATTCTCAAAGCCTTTCTATTTCGGCCTTAAAGTCGATTGTTGCTGGGCCTAGAGCACTAAAATAAAGAAAAGAACTTGCATGACATATTTACTTTAAGTCTTGCATATTTAAATTCTAAGTCTTGCATATTTACTTTAAAGTTCTCACTTTGTAACGAAGAATAAAAATGAAGTGCATAGCATGTTTAAATTATGTCATCACTTAAAAACCTTAGAGCTCAAGGACTTGCCCATTTTATCTCAAGTTAAAGTTTAATATGGAAGCATTCTTGAATACATAATTTCATTCATGTAGTGATGATGAACTTGGAATGAGTTTCATCTAGCTACAAGGGCCAACAATCTAAGTTTCAAGATTTTCTTTAAGCCTTATGAATTTTATTAAGTTAAGACCAACAAGATTTATGAATTTAATCCTCTTTTAAGGAGGGATCAAGTTGGTTACTGACCTAAGGGTGTTTTTAGCCTCTTTGACAAAATAAAATGGTTTGCAAAAGAGTTTTAGAAGTCCTAAAATGATTCCAAGGGAAACTAGCAACTTATATGCTTTAGAAATGTCAAATTATGCATCTTTTTGGGACTTGATGTTTCGGTTCTGCCATGATGAGTTTGCTGCTGTGTGTTGATGTTTTGATGTGTTAGAATGTGTGAAAATTATGTATGATGAGGTAGGAACATTTCTATGCATGATAGGAGAGAAACTAGCTTTCTAGAAAAAACGTAAAGTTGGAATTTAACAAGTGTTTGATCCCTTTAATCTTAATCAATGCCCAAAATATTTTAGTACGGTAACGATCGGATTAGGATTGATTAATCATGAAAAATTTGGTTACATTTGGAGTAGGATTGAATTTTTGAGCCTATAAAGAAACTAGCAACTAGAAAACTGTAAAAAATTACAATTCTAGAACTCTTAGAACATTTAATTTTATGATTCTGTACAGCACCCTTAAAATGTGGTATAAATGATTTATAATTAGTTCAAAGGCTTAGGAATACCTCATAATTGGTTTAGATTTAATTTATAGCGCCTTAGGCGAAGACGGAACCAAGAAAGGGTCTAAAACGTAAGTTCTAGAACCCCGTAATTGTAAGTTTATAATTCTGCCCTTAAAAGAATGGTGCTACCTAGATTTAATAAAGAGTATAAATGATAGTAAGATTTTTTAGGAGAGAATCCTTATGTGCATAAGAGGTTGATAGAAAATGATAGAATAATTACATCTCAAGTTTAAGGCCCGTAAAGGTCAAAGCATAAGATACTGTAGGATCAAGAGCATAATGAATTTTCAATGTTACTTGTGAACGTATGAGAATGATTATGTGAACGCATGGAATTATGATGGAGGATGCATGCTTGATTGACTTATGTGGTGTAACACCCCGATTTTTCTGTCTGAGGGAAATGACCAAAATGCCCCTAAGGTCATTTCCTGACCCGAATTCGAGGGTCACCAACTCGGTCGTCCTCGAAGGGTCAACTCAATGTTTGAAGGGGATTGAATGGCCTTTGAATGCTTCCGGAGGCGAAAATCTCGTTTTCCGCAGTTTCGGGTCGAAATGACCAAAATACCCCTATAGCGTTTTTACGCGGGTAGAAGTGCCGTTTGAGCCCGAAACTTTCCCCAGAGGTTTAAAAACATGTTTTCATGTGTCTAGAGGTCTCTGTTCAAGTCCTGGTGGTCCCGGGCAGTTTTAGTGCAAAATTACGATTTTGCCCCTAGAATAGTGTTTTTGAGCTTAATGACGTAATTAAGCAAACCTAAGCAATAATAGGCTCTAAACGAAGATTAATTAATTTCCCTAATTAATCTAGAGTCAAAATAATTTATTAAAGTTAATTAGAACCTAAAATTGCTTAGATTAAACTTAAATCCCTTTTTAGAACTCAAGATTTATAGTCTTGGAATCTTGAATAGTATTTTCTCTCTCCAATTCCTTAAATCAAGGAAGTGTGTCTAGAGTTGTTTAGACTCTAAATTGAGGATCTAACTCACTAATGGTGCAAGACCACTCCTTAATTATGTCTAGACCACCCTAATTATCCATTTTTCCTTACCTAAACATTTTTTTACAAATTCCTAACCTTAAGCATAATCAAAGATACACCTAAACACAACTCCAAAACCACAATTAAAATGCAAACACAACCCCACATGGGCTGATGCATTTCAGCCAGACCTCATCCCCTTTGACCACATGTTAAATTGTTTTCTCACTCAAAGAACCATGCTTGATGCCATACCTTGAACCATACCTCACCATGCCTCAAGACCACACTATCTCACCTCATGGAACTCATGGGATGCCCTCCAATCTGCAATGGCCGAAGCCTCCTCCTCCATGTGCACCCTTCATTGTTTCATTTCTCTATAAATAGAATGCCTTGAGGAGCTTGCACCACTTTTAGATCATTTGCTAAGTTTAGGAACACTCAAAGCTTTTCTTTTTCTCTCAAAGCTCTTGTGTTCTTCAAGTTCTTGGAGCTCTCCATCTTCTTCATCTTCTTCTTCCATCTTCAAGATCATCACACCAAGTAAGGATTTCCTTTCATGTATTCTCTTCTTTAAAGTTCTTGTTCTAGCTTTATGTTCATAGTTTCTCTTGATTCTTTTTAGAACTTCTTTTCTTTTCCTTGTTCTTTCTCATTTTCGGCCATGAGCCTTGGAGTTCAAAGAAATGAGAGCTTGATGATGAGAGTTTCATGATAATGTTCATCACTTGAAACAAACTCTAGAGCTTGATCTTTGTTCTTGAGCAAAAATGTTTCTAGTTCTTCCTTTCTTAAACTCTTGAGAACTTTAGTTTTGATGGTGTTTTAAAATGGTTCTAAGGACTCAATGATGAGGTCTCATGATGTTGGTGTTAATATATCATCAAGATCATGGACTCTAGAGTTTCAAAATGTTCTTTTTGTTCCTTGAAATTTTGGCCATTTCCTTTCTTTTACATGCAAAATGTTTTGATTTTCTAAATACGTTATGTTGAGTTCTAAGAACTCTAGACTTTACTTTATCTTGGTTTGATGAGTTTGGGTTGAGGTTTAAGTTCCTTTAAAGTCTTGTTAAGAGCTCTAGAGAGATAAAATGAACTTGCATAATTTATCTTATGCTTGCACTCATATTTACATTCTTGTTATGCACCTTTACTTTCAAGCTATCACCTAAGAACATAAAGATTAAAATGAACTTGCATCATCACTTAATTTAATTCTCAAAGCCTATCTATTTCGGCCTTAAAGTCGATTGTTGTTGGGCCGAGAGCACTAAAATAAAGAATTGAACTTGCATTATTACCTAATTAATTTCTCGAATGCCTATCTATTTCGGCCTTAAAGTCGATTGTTGTTGGGCCTAGAGCACTAAAATAAAGAATTGAACTTGCATCATCACCTAATTAATTTCTCGAATGCCTATCTATTTCGGCCTTAAAGTCGATTGTTGTTGGGCCAAGAGCACTAAAATAAAGAATTGAACCTTGCATATTTACTTTCAAGCTTGCACGTTTTAAGTTTATGCCTTGCATATTTATTTTAAGTCATCACTTTATTTTGTAAGCAAGATTAAAAATGAAAAGCATGAGCACGTTTAGTTTATGTCATAACTTAAGAACCTAGAGCTCAAAGACTTGCCCATTTCATTTCAAGTTAAAGTTTAATGTGAATGCATTCCTTGAATGCATGTTTTCGGCCAAGTAGTGATGGTGGACTTGCAATGAGTTTTCATCTAGCTACAAGGACTAATAGTCTATATTTTAAGTTTTTCTTAAAGTTTTACAAATCTTTACAAGGTTATGTTATCATGAGTTACGACTTTATTCCTTTCTAGAAGATGAAATATATTTTGGTCACTGACCTAAGGCTTCTCTTAGCCTCTTGATGAGTTAAAATGATTTGCAAAGAGTTTTAGAAATTTTAAATTGATTCCAAGAGAAACTAGTTAACTTATGTACCTCGAAGTGTCAATTTAATTCTCTTATTGAAGCTCCATGATTTCGGTTCTGTCATGATAAGTGTGATGCTGTATGGTGATGTTTTGATGTGTGAAAATATCATATGATGATGTAGAAATGATTCTATGCATAATAAGTAAGAAACTAGCTAACTAAAAATACCGTAAAGCTAGAATTTAACATAGTTTTGACCCATTTGTTTTTGGAACTAATCCAAACTGTTTTAATGGGAACATAATCAGATTAGGATTGTTTAGACATGAAAAAATTGGTAACATTTGGATTAGAATTGAATTTTAGCACCTATAAGGAAACTAGTAACTAAAAAACCGTAAAAACGCAAATGTAGAACTCTTAGAACATTTAGTTTTCTGGATTCTGTCCAGCAATGTTACAACATGATAAAAGTGATTTATAATTAGTTCTTAAGCATAGGAATGTCTCATAATTGAATTAGATTTAATTTATAGTGCCTTAGGCGAAGACGGAACCGAGAAAGGGTCTAAAACGTAAGTTCTAGAACCCCGTAACCACAAGTTAGAAATTCTGCCCTATGCTTTTCAGATTTGAGAATGAATATGAGAATTAGGAATGATGATTAATTATGAGCCCTTAGGTGCATAAAATATGAACGACAGATGTTCGAGAACTATATCTCAAGATTAAGGCCCGTAAGAGTCAAAGCATAAGCTACCGTAAGGGTAAGCGTTTGAATGTTCTATGATGAGGCATGTGGTATGTAAATGATGATGATGTTATTCATGTGAGGAATTCATGAGGATATATGTTTATGTGGCATAAAGCAAATTTGGAAGGAATTCAGCGTAATGCCATCGTGCCGCCGAATTCCCAACAAATTTGGGGACTTAAAGAGATTTTGAAAATTAAGGTACTAAGATGGGTTCTAGGATGACACCGGTTCGGCCGAGCACCTTCATAGAACTCATGTGACATCGGTACCCATTTATAATCTTAGGTGACACCGGTTCGGCCGAGCACCCCAAAGAGAATTGCCCCCTAACCTGTACTCAGATAGTCGGGATTTATGATTTATGATGCGCTTATTGTTAAGTGGTAAGTAAGAACTAGTGACGACTAGTTAAGGTATGAGCTCATAACCTAGAGATGTGACACGTTCTGGGTGACACCGGTTTGGCCGAGCACCCCCAGAGCGCTTGTCTTTTAGGGTGGCCCATGAGGAAGAGAAGTTTCATGATTATGATTATGTCACTAAGTTTGTCCCATATGAATGTTTCTATTGCCACTTTATGCCACTAAGTATGATGATGCTTGATGATAAGATTTATGTATGTGCATTAGGTAGCGCCATGTATACATCCTCTATTATGTTGCATTCATGACATTAAGATCATTCTAAAATGAATGGACCTTGGCTAAACTATGTTTTAGAACTTAAAAATGGACTTAATGCATGTTCACTCATTTTGTATAACGAAACCCAAGGTTCCTGAGGACGTAGATGATGACACCTAGGTAGTAGGAGGCCCTACTAAGATTCTTTAGCAAGATTCCCACTCCCTCTATCTCTTCTTTCCATCACGTCTTCAGATGGCGACGTTCGTAGTGTTCGTGGACACGCCGACATGGGAGGTGCACCATGACCCGGACCACGGGTCATTCCATTTTGTGGGTCGATGCACGGTTAGAGTATTCATGTTCATGGGTCGACCTTTCACTCCCTCTGTACATTCCCATCGTTTCTCCCCCGTCTCACCTTTTGGCGATGACCTGGTGTTCGAGCGCGCACGTCCCCAAGAGGAGAGGCTACGCCGTACTCCACCGTCCGTGTCCGCTGTTCGAGACCACCCCAAGTATGTACCCCGTTGCCCGTCATCTTTTTTGGAGACGGATCCTTCCGAGGATTCGGAGACCCAGGTACCCTCCGAGGGATCTTCCCCCACCATACCCATGGACCTTGGGGAAGGTAGCGAGCCCTCCGTGACTCAGCCGAGGCTTGCATGACGACCAGAGATGAGGCCATGCCGAGGAGGTCACTTCCGAGCCCCGTTCCGCCTATTCAGTTCGGAGGAGCTTGCTCAGTTTTCTGGTTACGTGCCACGCTCGAGGGATAGTCGCCAATAGGAGACCGTGGATAGCCCGGGATAGAGCACACACCACTTAGATGGAGATAAACCTTCTTTTGTTTAGAGGTTATCCCATTAGATGTACTCGGGTAGGGGAGTAGTTTATGTTTATGTTCATGTTGTATTTTCTTTCATGTATTCTTTTGTACCAAATTAAGTCCCACACTTATAAGTGGGCAAGTTATATATATAATATGAGGTAATATTCAGTGTTTCTCATGATGTGCCTTTATGTGCCTAATGCTATGATGTTATGAGATGTATGTTTTGTCCGTTACATGATATATCGCATCACGCGGCTCTCACTTTGTATTTCAAAAAAAAAATTACCCGTATTTTCCGCTAAGTATTTCAAAGTAAAAATGAGAACTATGAAGTAACAAACTAATGATTAACCTAAGTATGTTCTAGAGTATTGGGTTAAAAATTAGGATGTTACATGTGGCATAAAGTAAATTTGGAAGAAATCCGGCATGCTGCTATTATGCTGCCGAATTTCTGACAAATTTGGGGACTTAGAAAGTTTTTGAAAAACCATGAGATTTTATTTATGAGGTACTAAGATGAGTTCTCGAATGACATCGGTTTGGCCGAGCACCTCCAGAGAACTCATGTGACATCGGTATCAAGATGTATTCTTGGGTGACACCGGTTCGGCCGAACACCCCCAAGAAATGCCCCCTAGCCCGTACTGGATAAGTCAGGATTATGTTTATGATTATAATACTCTTATCGGGATTGATAAGTAAGAACTAGTGACGACTAGTTAAGGTATAAGCTCATAACCTAGAGATGTGACACGTTCTGGGTGACACCGATTCAGCCGAGCACCTCAAGAACGATTGTCTTTTAGGGTGGCCTATGAGGAAGTAAAGTATGATGATTATGTCACAAAGTTTTCCAATATGAGAGTTCAATTGCCACTTTATGCCATTACTATGATGTTCTTAATGTTATGATTATTATTCTTGCATTAAGTAGAGCCATGCATACATTCTTTAATATGTTGCATCCATGACATTAAGAATCATACTAAAATGAATGGACCTTGGCTAACTATGTTTCAAAAGCTTAAAAATGGATTTAATGCATGCTCATTTATTTTGTATACTAAACCCAAGGTTCCTGAGGACGTAGATGATGACACCTAGGTAGTAGGAGGCCTTACTGAGATTCTTTAGCAAGATTCTCACTCCCTCTATCTTTTCTTTCTGTCATATCTTCAGATGGCGATGTTCGTAGTTTCTGTGGACACCTCGACGTTGGAAGTGCACTATGATCCGGAGCACGGATCGTACCATTTTGAGGGACAGTGCATGGTGCGAGTCTTCATGTTCATTGGACGTCCCTTCGCTCACCCCGTACATACCCATCGCTTCTCCTCAATCGCACCCTACGATGACGACAAGTGGGTTTTTGAGCGTGCGCATACGCACAACGAGAGAGTGCTCCGCATGCACACCGTCACCTCAGCCATGCATGACTATCCTGACAAATTGCCCCGGACATACTTCTCGAAGACCGACCCGTCGGAGGACCCGCCTACCCATCTGTACAGCGAGAGCTCCGCCCCCACTCCACCACTGATGAGAGAGGGCAATGAGGATACTGTGACTCAGCCATGGCTAGCACAACGATCGGAGATGTGGCCATGTCGTGGGGGTTACTCTCGATCCCCGCTTCGCCTTTACACGCCGGAGGAGCTCGCCCAGTTTCCTGGATATGAGCCTCGCTCGCGGGATGGACGTGAGTAGGAGGTGACGTATGACCAATGGAGTACCCGGGTAGAGCACACACGACTTAGACAAGGATAAACCTTCCTTTGTTTAGAGGTTATCCCTTTAGTTGCACTTGGGTAGGGGAGTTTGCTTTTATGCTTTCCGTCGCACTTTCCTTGTATTTTCTCTTTGATGTATTCGTTACCTATTGTACTAAACTAAGTCCCACTCTTTATTATATAAATATGCTTTTCAGTTTTATTGTGATGTGCCTTTACTTGCTTTATGTTATGATGTTATGAGATGTTTGCTTTATTTCCTTACATGCTTTATTGTTCATCGTGTCGCACGGCTCTCACTTTCCTTTTAAATTCAAAAAAAAATTTACCAGTATTTTTGCTAAGTATTTTAAAGTAAAAAGGAAACTATGACGTAACCGACTAATGATTAACCTAAATATGTTCTAGAGTATTAGGTTAAAAATTAGGATGTTACATCTAGCATATTTAATTTTCAAGTCATCACCTAACTTTAAAGACAAAAATGAAGTTGCATCTCATATTTATTTTAAGCCCTCACTTTACTTTTCTAATGAAGAATAAAATAAAGCGCATAGCATGTTTATACTCTTGTTATCACTTAAAGATTCTAGAGCTGCAAGGCTTGTCCCTTTATCTCAAGGAAAAGTTGGATATGAGAGCATTCTCTTGAATGAACAATTTAACCGTGTGATGGTGATGAGTTTGGTGTGAGTTTCATCTAGCCACAAGTGCCAATAATCTATATCTTAGGATTTTCTTAAGCATAGGTGAACTCAAAGAATGTTTCAAGCATGATTTTATGTTTTTAAATTTCAACCACGAACAATTTAAAATAGCTACTACCCTATTTTTTTTATGATGATTTTAATGAAATAAGTTGGTTTCTAAAGAGATTTAGAAGTCCTAAAATAGTTCCAAGAGAAACTAGTGACTTATGTATATTGAAAATGAAATCCTATGCTTGATGTGATGATGTATATTTTTGGTTCTATCTTGATGTTTTGCTTACTGTTTGATGATGATTTTAACACGCTAGAATGTGAGAAAATTATGATTTATTGATGCTAGAGTTGAGTTGTGAATGTTAGGAAGAATAAGTAACTAGAAAGGATTAGAAGTGAGAATTCTAGAACACCTAGAAATTAAAATTTCCAGATTCTGTTCCAGCATAATTAATCATAGTCAAAGTGATTTATAATTAGTGTATATGTGTAGGAATCCCTCATAATTGGTTTAGAAATTAATTGTAGTACTATAGGTGAAGACGGAATTTAGAAAGGGTCAAAGACATAGTCTCTAGAACCCCATAATCACATGAAAATCAGAACTGCATAATGTTAATTAGAATTATTGCTAGGCATAAGTATTAGGGAGAATTATTAGTTGAGAGCCTATAGGTACATCGAAGGTTGAAAACAGACATTAAGTTAATTAGATTTAAGTTTAAGATTCGAAAGGATTAAAGGTTTAAGACATCATAGCATAAATGATCTAGTGAATTCATTAATTCAAGTTATGATGTGTTGATGCATGTACCATGAATGGATATGTTGTATGACATTGATAATGTTTTTGATTTTGGACTTTGAATGTGAAAGTACATGCACTATTAGTTCTTGTGGCATAAAACAAATTTGAAGGAAATTCGATGTACTGCCGATACACTGCTGAATTTTTTTCAAATTTGAAGACTTAAGAAAGTTTTTGAAAACTCCATGAGATTTTAAATGTGACATAGTACTGAGACACATTTCTCTTACTCCGATGGAGAGAAAGCAAATCCATGAGGGTATTGACATGGAGCTTGCCAAAACGGACAATTCGCTGTGTACTAGATACCAGTAGAGCGTTTCAAAGAAGGAAATATTCCTATGGACTCCCCACATTAAAGGTTATGATAGGTGATCCTTATGCCCCCTAGCCCATACTCTAGAAGTCGGGATTATTATGTTACACTTATCATAGGATAAGTAAGAACTAGTGACAACTAATTAGGTGTGAGCTCATAACCTAGAGATGTTTTTAGGGCGACCTCCATGATGCAAAGTGTAAGGTTTAATGTCACACAGTTAAGATAAGAGAAAGTTTCACATGAAAAGTTACATGCCATTTTATGTCACTTATATGATGTTTCTTGATGTTGTGTTCTATTGCTTTCTCGTATAATATATTATCATGCATTCATGCTTAGTTATGTTGCATACATGACATAAAGATTCATTCTAAAATGAACAGGCCTTGGATAACTATGTTTAAAACCTAATAACAAACTTTATGCATGCACACCTTTTTACAATAAACCCAAGGTTCCTGAGGACATTGACGACGCCACTTAGATAGGAGGTTCCCTACTGAGATTTTTTAGTAAGATTCTCACTCCCTCTCTTTCTTTCTTTCTTTTCCGTCACGTCTTCAGATTCCGATAGTGATCTTTGCAGTCTTCATCGACACCCCGGTGTGGGAGGTCCACTTTGATCCGAAGCACTAGTCCTACCATTTTGAGGGGCGTTGCACCGTTAGAGTTTTCATGTTTGTAGGACACCCAGTTCCCAGCTATCAATTATCCCCCTATAGAGACGATATAGTTTTTGAGCGCGCTCGGACGTGCAACGAGAGGATTCTCCGTACCCACAACACTGCGTCAGCTGTATGTGACTTCCCAGACTACGTGCCCCGTTCACAGTCTTCGAAGGGCAATCCCTCGAAGGATCCACCGACTTACCTGTACAGTGAGAGCTCTACCCCCTCTCCCCCGCTCATGAGAGAGGGTAGCGAGGAGACCGTGACTCAGACAAGGCTGGCCTAGAGGCCAGCCATGCACCCCCGTCACAGAGCTTGCATCCAGCCACGTCAAGCAGTCACTCCTGCTGAGATACGTCAGTGGATTGGTTATGTCCCGCCTTTTCCGAGACTGGAGCAGTAGAGGCTCTTAGAGAGTGTTAATGCACACACCACGCATAGACTAGGATAGCTTTCTTTTATTCTAGAGGTTATCCATTTTAGGTGCACTAGGGTAGGGGTGATTTCATTTATGCTTTCCTTGTATTTTCCTTTCGGTTGTATTTGCACTTATGATGTATCAAACTTATCCCCCCTTTCATAAGTGGGCAGTTTATTATATTAATATAATATTATTATTGGTGTGCACATGATTTTCTAATGTTATGAAGTTATTTGATGTTCTTATCTTGCGCTTTCCTTTATATGAGATACATTCTATGATAATGCTCGTTTGAGATATGCGCGGCTCTTATCTTGCATTTATGTTTTCAAAAAAACTTTTACCCGTATTTTTTGCTAAGTATTTTAAAGAAACATTTTAAAGAATGAGACTAAAAGAGTAATAGACTAATGGGTAACCTAAATACATTCTAGGAGTATTGGGTTGAAAATTAGGATGTTATATTTTGGTATCAGAGCAGTTCAATTCTCACGGAGCCTGAGGATTGGACTGACTATGCTTCATAGGCATAATGTGGTAGTCATGTCATGTGTAGTGCTTGATAGAGATAAGCTATAAGATTAGGTAAGCATGACCCCTGTTTGTTTATGTGTGCCATGGTAACTAACTCATTTCGCGTGAAATATTGAGCCTGATCAACTTAGCGTTTGTTGTAACATCCTAATTTTTAACCCAATACTCCTAGAATATATTTAGGTTAACCATTAGTCTATTACTCTTTTAGTCTCATTCTTTAAAACCTTTCTTTAAAATATTTAGCGGAAAATAAGGGTACGATTTTTTTTTTTTTGAAAACATAAACAAAACATGAGTCGTGCGTAACATAAAAGGTCATTACCGTAAAGCATAAACATAAAATGAATAACATAAACAGAATCATCAGATAGGCTCTATAGAAAGAACAACCATCAACACATCACCATATAACATTAACTTCAAATATCAAGTCAAACAATATTAATAGTATTAATGATATAGAAATATTCCATAGTAATATCACATCAAATATATTGGGCCCACCTGTAAAGGTTGAGCATATAGCAATTCCAAAACTACACGTAACTATGATGTAAATAAGCTAAGACTATGTCCCCACTTCCGCTGCGCCACTCTGTTCTCGACCATCAAGCTACTTCCATGTCGACACCTTAGGGCAATCCACGAACGTCGTTGTCAACCTTGTTTGAAGATGAAGATGGAAGAGAAAGATAAAGGGAGTGAGAAACTTATACAAGAATCTCAGTAGGGCTTTCCTTTTCACACACGTGTCATCATTATCGTCCTCAGAAACCTCGGGTTTAATTATGAAAGTGGTGGGCATAAATAAGATTCGTTTGTTAAGTTTTCAAATACCATTAGCCAAGGCTTGTATCTTTTAGCGTGAATCTTAATGCATGAATGCAACAACTATCTCATGTATGCATGGCAATGCCTCGGTGCATAAATCAATAATGTGTAAATTCAAAACACAAGGCAGGCCTAAGCATAAGAGCAGGGGATAATCTATAAAACTAAAACAGTGGCAAATAGATGAATGCATGATAGGGCAATGTAATGAGTAAAATATCATATAACATGCATGGGCAGGAAAACCCATGGTAATTTCACTTTTCATGAATGAATTCTCACATTTCTTTCTTATTGATTCCCCTCTCTTACGTCATCACCAAAACCAACTAACATGCCAGCCCCGATGATTTTTATAATTACCACCAAAACCAACCGACCTAACCGATCGCCTAGGATGAGCTCAACCTAACTAGCCATCGCTAGATTTAATATGGGGTAATAGAGGGGGTAACACATCATTTCCTTCTTTGAAACACAATTACTAGTATCTAGTACACAATTATTTGTCTACTTTGGCAAGCTCGATGTCAATATCCTCACAGTTTTATTCCTGGGGGTGCTCGGCTAAACCGGTGTCACTCAGAACGCGTCTCAGTACTATGTCACATTTGTTCTTGGGCATGCTCGGCTAAACCGACGTCACCTAAAACGTATCTCATATCTTTTAAAAAAACTTTCTAAGTCCTCAAATTTGGCAAAAGTTTGACAGCACCACGACTGTACACCGAATTTTCCCAAACTTGCTTTATGCCACAAAATATATAGAGTATGTACATTCAATCATAATTCCATATTCAAAATAAACCATCAAAGTTATATAAACATGTTCTTCATAACACATCCATATACACATCATCACTTTAACATTCTTGAAAGGTAGTCATGCTCTTAACTAGTATGCCAAGATTAGAGACCGGACTTAACTAATGCATATGCTATGCTCAAGGCAACTCATAGTCAACATACATTCCTTTAAAATAACAAACTTCATTATGTCACTTAACTTACCAAGTTTTATGCCTTTGACCCTTACAGGTCTTAAACTTGCAATTTAGCCACCCTATTATCCGTTTTTAACCTTTTATGCACCTATAGGTTCATGACTAATAATTCTCACTTGTTTTTATGATCCTAAACAATTCTGGACAGCGTCATAAAATGTGGGCAGAATTGATATCATTTAATTATAGGGTTCTAGAAACTACGTCTTAGACTCTTTCTAAGTTCCATCTTCGCCTAAGGTGCTATAATCAAATCCTAAACCAATTATGAAGGATTCCTACATATATACACTAATTATAAATCATTCTAACTATGATTAATTATGGTGGAACAGAATCTGAAATTTAAATTTGTAAATGTTCCAGAATTCCCATTTCTAATCCTTTCTAGTTACTTATTCTTCCTAACATTCACAATTCAACTTTAACATCAAATAATCATAATTTACACACATTCTAACATGTTAAAATCATCATCAAATAGCAAGTAAAACATCAAGGTAGAATCAAAAATATACATCATCATATCAAGCGTAGAATTTCATTTTCAATACACATAAGTTACTAGTTTCTCATGGAATCATTTTAGGACTTCTAAGACCTTTTGGAAAACAACTTATTTCATTAAAATCATCATAAAATAAATAAGGACAGGAACTATTTTAAATGGTTCATGGTTGGAATTTAAAACGTAAAATCATGCTTGAAATATTCTTTGAGTTCACCTATGCTTAAGAAAATCCTAAGGCATAGTTTGTTGGTCCTTGTGACTAGATGAAGCTTATGCAAAGCCCATCCTCATCACATGGCTGAAAAATAGGATTCTTAGAATGCTTCCATTTTCCAAACATTGCTTGAGATAAAAAGGGCAAGTCTTTGAGCTCTAGGAACTTTTAGTGATGGCAAAATCTTAAATATGCTATGCACTTCATTTTATTCTTCATTATAAAATAAAGTGAGAACTTCAAAGTAAATATGAGATGCAAGTTCACTTTTAATCCTTGAGTTTAGGTGATTGCTTGAAATATAAACATGCTAGGCAGGAAATATAAATATGAAATACAAGTTCATTTGTTATCTTTAAGCTTTAAGTGATAACTTGGAAATAAATATGATATGCAAGTCCAATTCTTTATTTTAGTGCTCTAGGCCCCTTAGAGTATTTACTATAAATCAACAATCAACTTTAAGGTTGAAATAGGTAGGCTTCGAGATTAATTATTAGGTGATGAAAAAGAAATATAAACATGAATGTAAGTTCATTTTATGTCTTACTAGAGCTCATTCAATACTTTAAAGGAACATGGACCTCAACCCAAACATATCTTAGCAAGATAAAGCAAGCTTTAGAGTTCTTTGTACTAAGGTTTCAAATAAGACCTTATAGTGTGAACTTCATCATCAAGCTCAAGGAAATGAATCAAGAGATCAAAATAACTAACAACCTTTCTTTAGAATCAAAAACAAAACAAGGAAAAAGGAACCAAAATCTATTCCAAGGAAAAAGGAAAGGAAAACCAAAATCAAAAGGGAAGGAAAAGAAAAGGAAACCGAAAATCATGGTCAAAGAAAAGAAAAGGAAAAACCAAAATATGTTAAAATCAAAACTAAGTTCTAAACTTTAGAGGTTTCTCAAATGAAAACCATAAGACCATTATCTTGAAACCTCATCATCAAGCTAGAAATCTTCCTTTCAAACTAATCTTTATAACCAAAATAAAAAGAGAGAAAAAGACTTTGAACCAAGAGAAACTAGAACTTTTCATACCAAAACATCAATATAGAAGTTCAAGCTTTTGAAAAACAAAACCCCTACCAAGTGGTGAAGAAGAAAGCTTGGTTCTTGAAGTGAAAATGAGAAGAGAACTTCCTCCCAAGGTGGCTTGAAATTTCAGCCAAGGTGAGGAGAAAAGGAAGGTGAGGTGTTTTCTTTGAGCTTTGTGTTTTAAGAGGTAGTGTGTAGTTGAGAGGTGGTGATATGAGGTTGAAGTGTAGTGGTTCTTTGAGAGCAAGAAGAAGAAGATGAAAAGAACTCTTGAACTTTGAGAGAAAAAGAAAGAACTTAAAGTTGCTCTTGAAAACTCAAAGCTTAGCAAATGATCTAAAGGTTCTTACAAGTTCATTTGCATGTGTATTTATAGAAAACAAAACCAAGGGTGTATGAATAGAGGGAGTGGCTGAAACCTCATGTTCCATGAGGTTAGAGAATTGGTTTCATGGAGACATGGTGAGGTATGGTGTAGGTATGGGCTTAGGCATGGTTCCTTGAGTGTGTAATTTTTCACATGTGAAGGTGTGGTGGGAGGTATGGGTCCCCATAATAGAGGTATGGGTAACCATCATGGAGGCATGGGCATGAGGAGATATTTTTCTTTCTTTTGTATTAGGAATTGAGTTTAGAGGAAAACATGATTAGAAATTGTTAATGGAGTATTTGGGCTAGGAAGTAAGTGATTAACCTACTCAAGACATAATTAGAGAGTTGTCTTGCTCACTTGGTGAAGTCAAACTTCATTAAGTAGGAATCCAATGCCAACATGTTTCCTTTATTTAGGGAATTGGAGAGAGAAAATACTATTTCTAGATTCATTTCTTAAAGAATTAGAACTAGAAAAGAGTTTTGAGTTTCTCTAAGAAATCTTAGGCTCTAATTAACCTCAATTAATTATTTTGACTCTAAATTAGTAATTAGAATTTACTAATCTTTAATTAGAGCCTAATATTGTTTAGGTTTTGCTAATCATATCATTAGGTCCAAAATGCACTGTGTAGGGGCAAAATCATAATTTTCCTCAAAAATTGCCCGGGACCTCCGGAACTTAAACAAACCTTAAATAATTCTTAAAAATGACATTCTAAACTTCCGGGTGAAGTTTGGGCCTAAATCGGCAATTAATTCTGTGTTAATTAGTCGCAGGGTTATTTTGGTCATTTTGCACATCGAAACTCAAAATGAGGTTCTTCTACTCTATTAGCACACATAACACACATAACCCCCATTTAACATCAAAACATCTACTCGAGGTTTGCCTAAATCGGCTTTCCTTGATTCCCGGGTAAAAATGGTCTCAGGGGCATTTTGGTCATTTTGTACACAGGGAAAAATCGGGGCGTTACATTTGTTGTCTTATGTGTTTAGGAACCAATGGCACCCAGGCGATAGACTAGGGCCCCAACCAAGGGGAACCAAGACAATGCAACTGCCACAGTTGTTCGAGACATGGCGAGAGCTATGGAACGCATGTTTGAATGAATGAACCAATAGGAAGACGTTGGACGTGCTCCCCCTACTATGGAAATGATCGAGCAAGCCCGTTTCGGTTAATTTCACAAGCCTAACCCACTTACTTTTCCGAGATCCATGGATCTCGACAAGGCAGACGAATAGATAAAGAATATGGAGAAGATCTATACTATGGTTGCCTGTTCAGAGGAGCAGAAGGTCACGTTTGCCACTTACATGATGGAGTCTGATGCCGAGTTCTGGTGGACCGGCACTCGGAGACTGCTTGAGGCTTCCAGTACTGCCATCAACTGGGAGCTATTCAAGACATATTTCTATGAGAAATACTTCTCAAAGTCTATAAGAAACGCCAAGGACATTGAATTCAAGCAACTGACCCAAGGTGGGTCTACTGTCGCCCAACACATGGCGAAGTTTGAAGAACTGATCAAGTTTTCATGGGTGTTCTAAGGGAACCCCGATAAAGTGTGGAAATGTGCAAAGTATGAAGCTGGACTGAAGGCAGAGCTGAACTTCGTAGTGGCGTACATAGAGATCAAGGACTTCCCTACCCTGGTCAACAAGTGCCGGATCTTGGAGGAAGGCCAATGGAAGCTCAGTGCTACGAGAGCAGAGAGTGCCAAGGGTCTAGGACCACAAGCCCTAAGGTTCAAGCCACAACATCAAAATCAGTCAAGGAATCATTACAACCCATATCACAACAACAATAGCAGCAGCAGAAGGCACCCACAAATCAACAATCCAAACAAAACCAAAGACCCCCGTTCAAGCACAACGGCCACCAAAACAACAACAACCAATAAGGGGGATCTGGAGGTCCTCAGAACAACAATAACCATCACCAAGGAAGGTCCAACGGGGCCAAAAACAAGTCACCACAAGGAGCCCTCGCTGTTTTATCCAGACCCGCACTAGCCATAGTGTGCCCCTAGTGCGGGAAGAACCACGAGAATCGCCCCTGCCTAGCCGAGTAGGGAGTCTACTTCAAGTGTAGTAAACCCGGCCACTATGCAAAGGACTGCACAAACTGGAGGCTAATGAACCAGAACCCCAAGCCACAACACTAAGGGAGGGTCTTCACCCTCAATACCAAGGACGCAGAGAAGTCTAACGACCTCATCGAAGGTAAGTGTGAAATAAATGGTAAAACTTTAACTATACTATATGACTCTAGTGCAACCTAGTCTTTTATTTCACATGCTAGTGTCGAGTCTCTAAATTTAAAACTTTCTGAACTCTTTTTTGATCTCATTGTTGCAACCCCCACTAATCACCCTGTAAATACCTGTAATTACTGTTTAAATTGTCATCTTACTATTGAAAATAGATCCATTATCATAGATTTAATTTGTTTGCCCATGAAAGGCATAGGCATAATCCTTGACATGGGTTGGCTTTATGCCAACCATGTATTGTTAGACTATTATACCAAGTTTGTCATTTTCCTTTCCACCCCTAGTAAAACCAGTCAACCTTTGAGACTATATTTAAATTCTGTAGAGGTCAACTGCAGTAGGAAGGAAACTGAGGGATATGTTCTCCTAGCCGCTAGTGAGGTAGACTTTGAGCAAAACCTAGAAGATATACTAGTAGTAAGAGACTATCCTGAGGTATTTTCGGATGAGATACCCGAGTTCCCTCCTGAAAGAGAAGTGGAGTTCTCCATAGAGTTGGTTCTTGGAACAGGACCTATCTCTATAGCCCCGTATCGGATGTCACCCCTAGAGTTGGCCGAGTTGAAAACCCAGTTGGAAGAGCTATTAAAAAAGAGCTTTATAAGACCTAGTGCTTCACCTTGGGGAGCCCCGATCTTATTTGTCAAAAAGAATGATGGAAGTATGAGATTGTGCATAGACTATAGGTAGTTGAATCAAGTGACAGTGAAAAACAAGTACCCTTTGCCTAAGATTGATGATCTGATGGACCAGTTAAAAGGAGCGGTGGTATTTTCCAAGATTGATTTAAGGTCGGGATACAACCAGATTAGGGTAAGAGATCAGGATACATCCAAAACTGCCTTTAGAACTCGGTATGGACATTTTGAGTTCACTGTTATGTCATTTGGACTGACGAATGCTTTCGCAGTGTTTATGGATTATATGAATAAGATCTTTAGACCCTATTTAGATCAGTTCGTGGTTGTTTTCATAGATGATATACTCATCTATTCGAAAACCCACGAGGAGCATAAGCATCATCTAAGGCTGGTTTTAGAGATTTTGAAGGAGAAGAAGTTGTATGCTAAGCTGTCTAAGTGTGAATTCTAGCTAGGAGAGGTAAAGTTTTTAGGGCATGTGGTGTCAAAAGGAGGTATAGCCATTGACCCTTATAAGATTGAGGCAGTGATGAATTAGGAAAGACCAACCACCGTAATGGAAATACAGAGCTTTTTGGGTTTAGCAAGCTACTACCCTAGGTTCATAAAGGGATTTTCCCAGATTGTCCTAACCCTAACCAAGCTCACTAGGAAAAACACCCTTTTTTTGTGTGGAACCCTAAGTGTGAGAAAAGCGTCCAAGAGTTGAAGAAAAAGCTAACCTCAACCCCAGTTTTGGTTTTACCCAACCCTAATGTACCTTTTAAGGTATATTGTGACACTTCGGGAAAAGGTTTAGGCTATGTGTTGATACAAAATAGGCAAGTGGTAGCCTATGCGTCCAGACAACTCAAGCTTCACGAGGTGTGTTACCCCACCCATGACCTAGAGGTAGCAGCCATAGTGTTTTCTTTGAAGATGTGGAGGCACCATTTGTATGGTGTAAGGTTTGAGGTTTTCTACAATCATAAAAGTCTTAAGTACCTCTTTGATCGAAGGGAGTTGAACATGAGGCAGAGAAGGTGGATGGAGTTTTTGAAGGACTATGATTTCAGCTTAAGTTACCACCCCGGCAAGGCTAATGTTGTCGCCGACGCCTTAAGTCGAAAATCTTTACACCTGTCTCACATGATGGTCAAAGAAGTTGAGTTAATAGAGCAGTTTAGGGATATGAATCTGGGGATGTCTTTGACCGACTGAGGTATGAAGGTATGTCACCGTAGCGTGACAAGTAGGTTTAAACAAAGAGTTTCCCTAGCTCAAAGGGAGAATAAGGAGTTTAGGGAGACCCTGGAGGCAATCAAGGTTTTGAGGAAGGCCTTGATGGTCTTTGGAGGTTTGAAAGGCGAATCTATGTGCCACAGGAAGATGACCTCCGAGAGAAGATTTTGGAGGAGGCTCACAAGAGCCATTTCACCATTCATTCTAGTACTACCAAGATGTATCAGGATTTGAAGAAGATGTTTTGGTGGCTCGGATTAAAGAAGGATATGCTCACCTGGGTTAGTAAGTGCTTGGTTTGCCAAAAGGTGAAAATCGAGCACCAAAAGCCTTCAGGTATGTTGCAACCCCTGTCAATTCCCGAGTGGAAGTGGGAAAGTATATCTATGGATTTTGTGATGGGATTTCCTAGGACCCAAACTAGTCGTGATGACGTATGGGTGATTGTGGATCGACTGACCAAGTCGACTCACATTTTGCCTATTAGAGTGACCTACTCTTTGGATAAGTTGGCGCAGTTATACATCCAAGAGATCGTAAAACTACATGGAGTGCCATCAATGATAATTTTGGATAAGGATCCATGATTTATGTTGCATTTTTGGGGAGCCTTTCAAAAGGCGTTTTGTAACACCCCGATTTTTCTATCTGAGTGAAAATGACTAAAATGTCCATAAGGTCATTTTTCACCTAGAATTCAAGGACAGCCGATCCGACAGTTCTCGAAGGGTCAACTCAATGTTCAAAGGGGATTATGTGTGGCATGTATGCTAATAGAGCAGAAAAATCTCATTTTTGAGTTCCGACGCACTAAATGACCAAAACACCCCTATGGCCGTTTAACATTGACTAGTGAGCCGATTGAACCCAAACTCCACCCTAAAGGATTTAAATGATGTTTTTATGAATTTTGGCAGGTTTGTTTAAGTCCTAGCCAGTTTTTGTGTAAAATTATAATTTTGCCCCTGATTGAGCACCTAATGAGCTTAATTACACGATTAAGCAAACCTAAGCAATATTAAGCTCTAATCAAAGATTAATTAATTTCCATAATTAATCTAGAATCAAAACAGTTAATTGGAATTAATCAGAACCTAAGATTGCTTAGAAAAGCTCAAAATCCTTTTCTCAAAATTAAGACATTATGTCATAAATCAAAGAATAATGTTCTTCCTATTAATTTCCTTAAATCAAGGAACCAATGGATGTGATTGAGAATCTTGATTAGAGAATGTTTGACTCTACTAATAACCAAGACCACTCCTAAACTTGTCTTGAGAAGCCTTTAATTACCCACTTTCTCATTCAAAACACTTAACCACAAACTCCTAACCAAGTACTTAATCAAACCTATCCTCTAAAACCACATCATAACACAAAGGAAATGAAATAATTTTCCCTACCCATGGCTATTAAAACATACAGCCACTCCCTCTCCAAAATCCATCACATGTTGGTTTATTTTAATAACATTTCACACTCAAAGAGCCATGCCTTCAACCATATCTAGCCATACCTTGAAATGACACACACAAGAGATATTTTCCTTCCTTTTCCCTCCATTATGGTCGGCCACCTTTGCTCCCTTTCACCCCCCATGTGTTTCATTTCACTATAAATAGAAGGAGCCCTCCAAGAGATCATTTTGTTCATTTTTCTTACACTTCCCATGTTTTCTTTCATTCATCTCAAAGAGCTCTTCTTCTTCTTCCTCTACTCTTTTCAAGGCCAAGCCCTCCTTCTCAATCAAGAAGCGCATCCAAGGTAAAGAGTTGTATTATTTTCTTTTGTTGTTTATCTCTTGACTTGTAAAGGTACAATGTTAATGTTTCTTTCCTTCTCTACTTTCATTTTTTTGTTCTTATTCATCCTTTTCCTTCCCTTTGATTTTTGGCTAAATGGCCTACATTTGGAAGAAACCATGGCTTGATGATGAGGATCTTGAGTGTTGGTTGCAAATTCATTATTTGTTTGACCTCTAAAGCTTAAAGGTTTCACTTTTGAAAAGGTTTTTAACAACACAAAGAAACTATGTTGTTGTAAAGAGTAATCTTGAGCCTAGGATTCAAATAGATAAGAAATGGATTGCATTCATGTTTATTTCCTTGCTATCACCTTAATAATCAATCTCAAAGCCTACCTATTTCAACCTTAAATTTGATTATTGATTTAGAATGAAAACTCTAGCGGGCCTAGAGCACTAAAATAAAGAATTGAACTTGCATATCATATTTTTTTTTTAAGTCATCACCTAAAGCTCAAAGATAAGAAATGAACTTGCATTTATGTCTACATTTCTTGTCTAGCATGTTCATGTTTCAAGCCATCATGTAAACCTAAAGATTAAGAATGAACTTGCATTCTCATGTTTATTTTCAAGTCTTGCATTTTTACTTTTCCTTGCTATCACTCTATAATGATAAGATTAAAATGGAACTTGTATTGAAATGTTTATGTTTATCACCTAAAGATCTAAGCCTCAAAGATTCTCTTTCAACTAAATCTTGAAAGCTATGGGCTTTTACCTTGCAAAGGTGTTTTGATTTCAAAATGAGTGTTAGAACAAGGTTCAAAATGGTTAGAAAAGGGAAGAATAACTTAAAAGATGTTTTAGATTGAAAATTTTGTATTTTAAAGGTACTGGTAATCGATTACAAAGCCCATGTAATCAATTACCAGAAAGCTTTGCCAGACTCAGACATGAACTTTTAGGTCTGAGTAATTGATTACGTCCTTATGTAATCAATTACACATATTGGTACACAAGTAATCGATTACCATTCTATGTAATCGATTACTCAAATGTTCTTGGGGCCCAACTTTGATGTAATCGATTACAGAGCCCATGTAATCGATTACTAGAGCCCCCAACCTTCCTATTTTGAAAACCCAAAGCTGTGTAATCGATTACAAGGCTCATGTAATCGATTACTAGAGCCCTTAATTCATCTGTTTTGAAACTTGAAGCTGTGTAATCGATTACAGGGCTCGTGTAATTGATTACTAGAACTCCAAGTATACAATAAACATTTTCCCTACTTGAATGATATGAATCCATGATCTTGCTTACATATGAAACCATGAGATTGCCTATCATAAATTAATGTGAAGTGTATAACTATTCATGAATCATAAGTATGTTTACTTTGAGGAATTGATCCCTAGAGATAGAAACCAACCTTTACATGTTATAGTTTCATATGGAACATTAGGGATGCATATGCTAGAGATATATGAAGAGCTATAAATGATTATTCTTGAATCATGACATGCTATGAGGCATTGATGCATGAATGGATATGTTGTATGATATTGATAACTTGATTTACATGTGCTATTAGCTCTTGTGGCATAAACCAAATTTGAAAGAAATTCGATGTACTACCGTTACACTGCAAAATTTCCATCAAATTTGAAAACTTAAGAAAAGTTTTTGAAAACTCCATAAGATATGTCCTGGGTGACACCGGTCTAGCCGAGCACGTCGAAGGATAAATGTACTGAGATACGTTCTGGGTGACATCGGTTTAGCCGAGCATGCCCGAGAACAAATGTGACATAACACTGAGATGCATTTCTCCCGCTCCGGTGGGGAGAAAGCAAATCCGTGAGGGTACTGACATTGAGCTTGCCAAAGCGGACAATTCGTTGCGTATTAGATACCAGTAGAGCATTTCAAAGAAGGAAATATTCATATGGACTTCACGAATTAAAGGTTATGATAGGTGATTCTTATGCCCCCCAACCCGTACTCTAGAAGTCAGGATTATTATGTTACGCTTATCAAGAGGGATAAGTAAGAACTACTGACGACTAGTTAGGTATGAGGTCATGACCTAGAAATGTTTTTAGGGTGGCCCCCATGATGAAAAGTATGAAGTTTAATGTCACACAGTTAAGAAAAATGAAAGTTTCATGCGAACAGTGATGTGCCACTAGATGCGACTCATATGATGTTTCTTGATGTTTATGTTATAATATTTTCTTGCATAATGTATATTCATGCATTCATGTCTTGCTATGTTGCATCCATGACATTAAGATTCATCCTAAAATGAACGAGCCTTGGATAATTATGTTTGAAAACCTAATAATGAACTCTATGCATGTACACCTTTTTCATAATAAACCCAAGGTTCCTGAAGACATAGATGATGACACTAGGATAGGAGGATTTCCCTACTAAGATTCTTTAGAAAGTTTCTCACTCCCTCTATCTCCTTTTTCCATTATGTCTTCAGAGGATGATGGCATCCTTCGTCATATACGTTGACGTGCTGACATGGAAGTTGCATTTTGACGCCACGCACTAGTCCTATCACTTAGTAGGCCATTGCTACGTCTGTATGTTTGTGTTCTTGGATCGCCCATTCGCTCAGCCAGTCACTAGCTTCTAGTTCACTCCTACCTCACCCTTCGCTGACGACCTCCTGTTCAAACGCATGCGCCCTCGAGGAGAACGCATTCGTCGCACCCCCGACCCTGCTTTCGCCATCCACGCCTATCCCGAGCACGCTTCCCATTCACCTCGAGCCTTCTCCAAGACCGACCCCTCCGAGACGGACATTCCATCCATGGGTTCTTCCCTCACTAAATCCATGGAGTTGGGGAGTGAGGATACCGTGACGCAGCTACTCCGAGGAGATAGAGTGAGGATTGTATCCCGCCACAGAGCACATGCCCGACCTTCTCACTACTTGGCCTCCCTGGCCGAGCTGGCCCAGTGGATTGGATATGTACCTCTCGTCGACGAGCAGGAGTAGGAGCTGGTAGCTGACTTCAGTGCACACACTCCTACACGATTAGGGTAGCCTTCTTTTGGTTTTAGAGGTTATCTATTTTTAGATGCACTGCTGTAGGCAGAGATTCAGATGTATTTTTCTTTATGTTTCCTTTATGATGTACAAATGATTGTAACAACTCTACTACTATTCTGGTGTATGCCATAATTACTATATAATTTCTTTTATGATATTGTGTTCCTTTAGATATGATGTGTTCTTCCCTCTTGTTTTTTTTTACGAAATGACGACGTAGTTTACTTAGCACATGCGTATGGCTCATGTTTTGTCTTTCCTTTCAAAAAGAAAAATTTTACCTATATTTTTCACTAAGTATTTTAAAGAAATGTTTTTAAAGAATGAGACTAAAAGAGTAATAAACTAATGATCAACCTAGTTACATGCTAGGAGTATTGGGTTAAAAATTAGGATGTTACACATTTGGTTCAAAGTTGTGTTTAAGCACAACATACCACCTATAAACAGATGGCCAATAGGAAAAAACGATCCAAACCCTGGAGGACATGTTGAGAGCTTGTGTTTTGGACCACAGGGGAAACTTGGATAGGAATCTGCCGCTGAACGAATTTGCATATAACAATAGTTATCACGCGAGTATCGGCATGGCACCCTATGAAGCCTTGTATGGACGAAAGTGTCAATCTCTTCTATACGGGTATGAATCTAAGGAGCAAAGTCTATTAGGACTTGAGATAGTGAAGGAAATGACGGAGTGGATCAAAAGGATACAAGATAGGATGCTTACTGCTCAAAGTAGGCAAAAGAGTTATGCGGACAGGCGGCGAAAGCCATTGGAGTTTAATGAAGGAGAAAATGTGTTCCTTAGAATCACCCCTACTACAGGCATAGGAAGAGCCATGAAAGTCAAAAAATTGAGCCCCTGATTCCTTAGCCCTTTTGAGATTCTTCGAAAAGTCGGTTCAGTAGCTTACAAAATAGCTTTACCCCCTAACCTTTCTAATCTCCACGATATCTTTCACGTCTCTCAGTTAAGAAAATATGAGTCCGACCCTAGCCATGTTTTAGAACCAGAGCAAGTACAGTTAAGGGAGGACCTAACTTTCAATTTGCTGCCAATGAAGATCGTGGACCATGGAGTCAAGCAGCTGAGGAACAAGTCCGTTTCTTTAGTGAAAGCGGCATGGGGACGTGGCAAGTTAGAGGAGTACACATGCAAACTAGAGTCAGAGATGAGGAAAAAGTACCCAAAGCTATTCTAAGGTAGTGAATTTCGAGGGCAAAATTCTTTTTAAGGAGAGAAGTAATATAACACTTCGATTTTTTTGTCTGAGCGAAAATGACCAAAATACCCCTGTGGTCATTTCTCACCCGGAATTCGAGGATAGCCGGCCTAGCAGTCCTCGAAGGGTCAACTCAATATTTAAAGGGGATTGTATGTGAATGAATGTTAATAGAGCAGAAAAATCTCTTTTTGAGTTTTCAGGGCAAATGCCCAAAATACCCTTATAGCGTTTTTACGCGGCCATAAGTGTCATTTGAGCCTGAAAACATCCCAAAAGGTTTAAAATAATGTTTTTATGAGTCTGGGCATGTCTGTTTAAGTCTCGATGGTCTCGAGCAGTTTTTGTGTAAAATTACGATTTTACCTCTATAATAGTGATTCTAAGCTTAAAGACAGAATTAAGCAAACTTAAGCAATACTAGACTCTAATTGAAAATTAATTAATTTTCATAATTAATCTAGAGTCAAAATAATTTATTAAAGTTAATTAGAACATAAAATTGCTTAGATTAAACTTAAATATCTTTTTTTAAAAAAAACTCAAGATTCCAAGTCATGGAATCTTGAATAGTGTTTTCTCTCTCCAATTTCTTAAATTAAGGAATTGCGTCTACAATTATTACACTTTAAAATGAGTTTTAATCTCACTAATGAAGTAAGAACACTCCCTAAATCCTGTCTTGATACCCTTAATCACCTAATTAGTTACCTAAAACTTACTTACCAACTCTTAATCTTAAGCCTAATCTAAGATACACCTAAACACATCACTAAATCACAATCAAATGAAAGAAGCCTCTCCTCCCTCACTCAAAGAAATCGGCACCATTCCTCATTCCATTATCCATCACATGTTTGATTTCCTACACTTAAAAGACCATGCTTTGAGCCATACCCACGATACTTCCAACCATACCTCCGACCATGCTTCGCCATGATTCAAAGAACAAACCTCTCACCTCATGGAACATGAGGATTGGCCATGGCATACCCTCCCTCTATTCATCCTCCATTTGTTTCATTTCCTTATAAATACACATGCAAATGAACTTGTAAGAACCTTTAGATCATTTGCTAAGCTTTGAGTTTTCAAGAGCAACTTCAAGTTCTTCCTTTTCCTCTCAAAAGTTCAAGAGTTCTTCTTCTCAACTTCTTCATCTTCTTTATCTACATTAAAGAGCTACCTCCTCATAGCATCAAACCACCTTACAAACACCAAAGATCGATCATCAAACACCAAAGATCGATCATCAAACACATAACCTTTCATCCTCAAAAACCAAGCTCACACAAAAGCATTTCCTTTCCTTTTTCTTCACCTTGGCCAAATTCTTCCTCACCTTGGAAGAACATTTTCTTCTCATTCTTAGCTTCAAAGAACCGAGTTTTCATGTTCTTCATTTTGTAGGGAGCTTGTTCTAAAATCATTCCTTTAGTTGAATATGCTTTGTTCTTGGATTAAAATGTTGTTTTGATGAACTTTCTTGGGTTTTCCTTTTCGGTTTCTCTTTCTCCTTCCTTTTTCATTTCGGCCTTCAAGGCCTAAACTACTTCCCATGATGGCTTGATGATGAGTATCTCTAGATTATGACTTGAGTTCATCACAATGAGGCCTCTAAAGCTTGAGTTTTGCTTTCTTAAAGTTTTATTAAAAATGCTACTTAGCTCACTAATGATTCTACCTTAAAGAAAATGATCAAAAGGTTTTCAAAAAGCCCAAAGCTTACCCTTGTCAACCTTAAAGTTGGCCGGCACGTTCTAGAGTTTACTCTCGGTAGGAGCTTTTGGGCATAAAATAAAGAACATGGTGTATTTCACTCCTTTTTGGTTTCGGCCCTTTTTCCTTTCCTTTATGGTTTTGTCTTCCTTTGAACCCATTTCCTTGAGCTTGATAATGATGTTCACACCATAAGGTTTCCTTGAGACCTTGGTACTTAAAACTCTAGAGCTTGTTAACCAAGTGGCCTCAATGAATTCAAGAGGGGGGTGAATTGAGTTCTAAATCTTTTTCTTGGATATTACTCTATAATGACTTTTTCAATAAGTTTTAAAAGATAGAGTTTAAAAAACTTATTTTAATGGATACAAATGCAAGAAATGTAAGAGTGTAATCATGTGTATGAACAAGATTAACAAGATAATGAATAGTAAGTTTGCAATAAACGTAAAGAGATAGGGGAAGGAAGATTGCAAACTTGGTTTATAATGGTTCAGTCACCTCTTATAGCCTACATCCAGTTCTCTCAAACAACCCGCTGAGAGTTCCACTAACTTCAATTCCTTTACAATCAAAGACCACTCCTACACCTTGGGATTCTTCACCCTTGTGTTTGAGTCTCTAAGAACCAAGAGATGCCCCACTCTTGTTCTATCAAGGGATGCCTCACCCTTGAACACAAACTTGAATGAGTATTACAAGAAATTATTCTCTGAATAGAGTAAATGTTACAAATTGAGGTCCTATAAGGTTTCTCAAGAATAAGACAATTTTGGCCAAGTGTTGATCACAAAGATTGAATTGAGAATGATTGAACAAAATGATCCTTTTTTTTTTATTATGTTTTTCTATGTTTTTCAAGTGTTAAACAATGGTATTTATATAGAACAAATCGTATGACCCGTTAAGAATTAATATCAAGAGATGTGTCTCTTCAAACACACCCATTTGCGAGTTTCAGACCATGGTAATCAACTACACAACATTGTAATCGATTACATAGTTCAAATTTTCAAAAACAAGCAACGGTCACTCACTGGTAATCGATTACATTATCATTGTAATCGATTACATGCATGAACATTCAAGTTCTGGGCTCAAGAACAGACTTGTAATCGATTACACTATACTGTAATTGATTACACCAATTCCAGAACTTGAAAAGTGAAAGTTTTAACACTCTTTAAAATCTTTCTTTCATTCTAAAGACGCTTAATCATTATGCGATCCATTTCCTTTAAAATAAAGCCAATGTTTTTCACAAGTTTAATCAAAATTTCATTTAAAGTCAATTGGATTTTTCCAAAATAGGTTTTTGTTGTATTCGAATTTATTTCAAAGATTAAAACTTGCTTGACTTGAAAATGGCTAAATAGTCCTATTTAAGTGAAGACCTTTTAACAAAATGAGTCTAAGTCCTAAATATCCTAACCATAGGCTTGATCAAATGCTTGTACATCTTCTTGCTTCTATTCTTTTTTCATTTGCTTGTTCATTGGCATCATCAAAAACCTACAAATTAGCATTCACATTCTCCCCCTTTTTTTATGATGACAACCATCGTGGGTGAGGATCAATAATAGATAACATATATATATTTCGTTCACTCCCCCTTAAACATTGTATAACATATATATTTCGTTCACTCCCCCTTAGTATATGCATGGACTAGCAGCATGCTCCCCCTTAATCATTGAATACATCCTCACCATATATCTCCCCTTTTGGCATTATCAAAAAGCGATAAGTATACAATAACCAATCATCTCAGCAACATCAAAACCCACTAAAACCAGGATATATAGTAAAACATCATTAAAGAACTGCGAAGCATAAAACAGAACCCAAGTTCCACTAAAGAGAAAGTTCAAATACCACTTGTCAACTAAGTAGTCTCAATGAATTCTAAACTATAAGTTCAAATACCAACAGAATAACAGTTATAATTAGCATCCTCATAAAAGTCCAACTATAAGACATAAATAAGATGACTAAAGTCAGAAACAGATTCCATAAATGAAGTGACCTAAGACTGTGGGGCATCATCAATAGCAGAGTCATCCAGAATATCAAGTTGATGACGGATAGATCGCATATCCCCCTCGATGCGGGCCATACAAGAACTAAGCGCATCAAAGCGCTCATCGACATAAACTCGGAGTCAACGCAACTCAGAAAGAAGCTCGGCCATAGATGAAGTAGATGTGCGCGGAGGAGAAGGAGTGTGTTCTGCTCTATCCTCATGTTGAATGTCTCTTTTGCAAACCCATTGATCATCAATGTTCTTCACATAGCCAAAAGAAGAGATTGCATCAGCACCAATAGCATAGGAATGCTGAATAATAACGAAGTGTTCATCGTCTAATGGGACATCAAAATACTCTAGGAACATGGTGATCAAGTGAGCATACGGAAGTGGTGCATTTGCCCTAAGGGCCTTTTGCATCCGATAACGTACAAGATGTGCCCAATCAATTTGGCGACCAGTCAATAGAGCCCACATTAGAATAATATCTTCCTCAGTTAATTGTGCAAGATTTGTGAGCCTAGGATGTAGAATACGAGCAATAATATAGTGCATGATGTGACAGTCAAAATTGAGTGACCCTGCAAGTAATCTACCAGTTATATCAGCCCCCTCACTACAAATCATCCGACTAGCATCATGATTGGTGTAATCCTCCTTCCAATCATCAACAATATATCCCTCAAAAGGTTCACCATCAGAACTTAACTTGGTTATTTTGTAAAACAAACCCTGATCAATAACAATGGGAACCTTCTTGACCTCAGAGTAAATGCATCCATCACGAATTTCCAGATTATAATAGAATAATCGAACTAAGTCTGGAAAGTGCCTTTTCCTAATAGATAAATTCCACTAAGTCATAGTTCTTGAACACTTGATAGCAATCAAAATTCTTACCCTCAAAGAACCCCTGATCTAGGTATTTAGGATCAATAATATCTCTAGATTGAAAGGATTTAAAATACCTTTCTTACTGTTCCAGAGTGGAGAAAAAGGAGGAAATTCTTGAAGAGGAGAAAGATGGATTTGTGGTCGCGGCTGGACCAATGTGGTGGCGCCGGCGGTGGATGCTCGACGACGTCCAGTGGAGGAGGGGAGGGGCGGCCCGGCGGTGGAGGTCGCGGCGGCCCGGGGTGCAGCGGCGGTGGTGCTCGCAGGCTTCTTCCTCTTCGAAGAGGCTCGCGATGATTCGGTCATTGTTGTTGAAGAATGATTAGTGGGATTTGTAGAGGATGAAGAGTTAAACGATTTGGAAGTTATTTGGAGTGATTTGGTTAAGAAATGAGAGAGATATGGAAGAGAGAAGTTTGAGAGAAAAGGAGAGAGAAGGCGCTTATGACAGGTGAGAGAGAGAGGGGCTTATCGCATGGGGGAGAGAGAGGTCGTGCTTCATTAAAAGGACCACTGGTAATCGATTACACCTATGTGTAATCGATTACATTGAGCCCAGAAAGGGTCTCAAGGAAACATGCTCTCTAGTAATCGATTACTATACCAGTGTAATCGATTACAAAGGCCTAAAGAGAGGCCAACGTTTTACCTTTCTCTAGTAATCGATTACATACAACATTGTAATCAATTACAATTCCCTTTTTTTTTTAAATTATTGTTTAAGCAGAACAAAATTAATACATTAATTGACACACCAAATTAATTAAATATCTAGCTTAGTTTATAATGTAAAACAATTTTTCAAACTTGTATTTTATAATAATAATTTTAAAAACAAGGTTAATATTTAACTAACAATATCACATAAAATTAAGTGATTTCTATATATTTAGTTTATATTAAATGAAATAGACACATTATAAAACCTATAATACAAACACATAATCAAGCAATCATGAAAATACTGAGAACAATGATTAATTTAAATTCTTGAAGAGTCAATAATTCCTAATTCCCTTCTTATATAAAAGAAATTTTCTTTGGGTAAGGGTTTTGTGAATATATCTGCTAATTGCTTATTTGTTTCTACAAATTCTTAAACACAATTTCCATTTTGCACATGATCCCTTAAGAAATGATGTCTTATTTCAATATGCTTAGTTCTAGAGTGGAAAATAGGATTATTAGCCAAGTTGATTGCACTTGTATTATCACATTTTATAGGAATATGGTCAAGCACTAAACCATAGTCTGAAAGTTGTTGTTTCATCCAAAAGATTTGAGCACAACAAATTTTCCAAATGCAATATATTCTCGCTCAAAGAAGGATAATGCCACACTATTTTGTTTCTTACTATGCCAAGAAACTAATGCAAATCCAATTAAGTGACATGTTCCACTAGTTCTTTTTCTATCCGTTTTGCACCCGGAAAAGTCAGAATCTGAATATCCAATTAAATTGCATGAGTTGCCCTTAGGATACCATAAACCTAAATTTATAGTGCCGATTAAATATCTCATGATTCTTTTAACTGCACTAAGGTGTGATTCTTTAGGGTTAGCTTGATATCTAGCATACAGACAAACACTAAACATTATATCAGGTCTACTTACAGACAAATACAGGAGGGATCCAATCATACCTCTATATTTTTGAATATCTACTGATTTGCCTCTTTCATCCTTGTCCAAGTAACAAGCAGTGCTTATGGGAGTAGCAATTTCCTTTGCATTGTCCATTCCAAATCTTTTGAGCAACTCCTTGCAATATTTTGATTGATTGATAAATATGCCATCCTTGGTTTGCTTGATTTGTAGTCCAAGAAAGAAATTTAATTCTCCCATCATAGACATCTCGAACTCACTTTGCATGATTTTAGAAAATTCCTTGCACAAAGACTCATTAGTGACACCAAAAATAATATCATCCACATATATTTGTACCAAGAGAATGTTGTGCTCCTTTCTTTTAATAAAGAGTATAGTGTCAACTTTTCCTCTTGAAAAATCTTTTTGTAAAAGAAATTTACTCAACCTTTCATACCAAGCCCTAGGAGCTTGCTTTAAACCATATAAGGCCTTTTTCAATTTGAACACATGATTGGGTAATTCAAAACTTTCAAAACCAGGAGGTTGATCAACATACACTTCTTCTTGAATAAGTCCATTTAGAAATGCACTTTTAACATCCATTTGATAAAGTTTAAAATCCATGATAGATGCAAAAGCAAGTAACATTCTAATTGCTTCTAATCTAGCTATAGGAGCATATGTTTCTTCATAATCAATTCCCTCTTCTTGGTTATATCCTTTAGCTACTAATCTTGCTTTGTTTCTTACTATGACACCATTCTCGTCTAATTTATTTCTAAAAACCCATTTAGTGCCTATAATTTGATGATCATTTGGTTTAGGAACTAGTTCCCAAACTTGATTTCTTTCAAATTGATTTAATTCATCTTGCATAGCAATAATCCAATGTTCATCAATTATAGCTTCATTAATGTTCTTGGGTTCAATTTGAGAAACAAATGCCATGTGATTGCATGCATCTTTAAGAGAGTTTCGAGTTGTTACCCCTTTTGATATATCACCTATGATATTGTCAAGTGGATGGTTCTTTGAAATTCTCCACTCCTTTGGAAGATCATTTGTGCTTGGTTCCTCTTGAAGTAGAGTTTCCTTCTTGATTTCTTTTTCCTTGTTTTCAAACTCCTTTTCATGAATATGAATGTTTTCCAAGGTATCTACAAGATCATCAAGAATTTCCTTTCTTGGCTTAAGGAGGTTAGTCTCATCAAAAGCAACATGAATAGACTCTTCTATGGTCATAGTTCTTTTGTTATAAATTCTAAAAGTCTTACTATGTAGAGAATAGCCAAGAAATATTCCTTCATCAGATTTGGCATCAAATTTGCCCAAGTTATCCTTGCCATTGTTCAAAACAAAACATTTACATCCAAATATATGAAAATGAGAAATATTTGGTTTTCTCCCTTTGTATATTTCATAAGGGGTTTTCTTTAAGATTGGCATTATTAAGGCTCTATTCATAACATAGCAAGCAGTGTTTACCGCATCCGCCTAGAAATATTTAGGGAGATTCGAGTCATTGAGCATAGTTCTTGCCATTTCTTCTAAAGATCGATTCTTCCTTTCAACAACTCCATTTTGTTGTGGAGTTCTTGGGGCTGAAAAGTTATGCTCAATTCCATGATCGTCACAAAAATTTTCAAATGAGGCATTTTCAAATTCCCTACCATGATCACTTCTTATGGATGCGATGTTAATATTTTTCTCATTTTGAATAACTTTTGCAAGTTTTCTAAAAGCATGAAATGCATTACTTTTATAAGCAAGAAACAATGTCCATGTATATCTAGAATAATCATCCACAATCACTAGAGCATAATAATTACCTCCAAAGCTCATAGTTCTGGATGGAACAAATAAATCCATGTGCAAAAGTTGTAAAGGTCTAGTTGTTGAGATAACATTTTTAGATTTAAAGGAGACCCTTACTTGTTTTCCTTTTTGACATGCATCACAAAGTTTACCTTTTTCAAATTTGAGTTTTGGTAGACCAATTACTAGCTCTTTTGAAACCAACTTATTTAAGTGATCCATGTGAATGTGTGCAATTCTTCTATGCCATAACCATGAATCATCTTCCTTACTTATGAGACACTGTGCATGATTTGAAGGAATATCTTCTAGGTTTATCATATAAACATTGTTTATTCTATGTCCTATAAATTTTACTTGTATATCTTTTTTACTTTCAATGAAGCAATGCAATGAATCAAATAATACCCAGAAACCTTTATCACACAATTGACTAACACTCAATAGACTGTGTTTAAGTCCATCAACAAGTAGAACATTTTCTATAGAAGTAGAAGGATCTTTACCAACTTTACCAACACCAAGGATCTTTCCTTTATTGTTATCTCCATATGTTACATGACCACTATTCTTGGGAGTAATATGTTTAAACTTTGATGCATCTCCCGTCATGTGCTTGGAGCATCCACTATCAATGTACCAACTTTTCTTCAAAAGATCCTATATCACAATATTATAATTTTGATTTAGGTACCCAAATTTTCTTGGGTCCTTGAGTGTTAGAGTTGGGCAAAGCGCCCTTTGGAACCCACATCATTTTTCCTACTACATGTCCATTTTTTCTAATATAACATGTTGATGCACTATGACTTTTCTTACCACAATGGAAACATGTTAGGAATGGAGAGCTAGACATTTTTGACGATACAAAGAAGTTTTTGTAAAGCTTTTCTTGGCCCTTTGGATTGTATCCTAATCCGGCCTTGTCAAAAACACATCTTTGTTTGCCTAACAAAATGTCTAAATTATTTTTGCCAAAGGTAAACTTTGCAAGAGTATTTTTCAAATCATCTATCTCTTCTTCAAACTTTGCATGATGAGCATGAGTAGGATTTAATAGTATTCTCATATACTAAGTATCTAGTACAAGATGAGTTTGCATCAATTAATCCTAGAATTTCATTTTCAAGTTTGAGTTCCTCTAATTCTTTGTTTAATTTTGAAATTTCTTTTTCTAAGTTTGAGATGACTTTCTTGGAGGATGAAACAAATTTTGCAAGTTTGATAGATTCTTCATGCAAATCATTAAAAGCATCTTGAAGTTCATCAAATGAAGGAGATAAATTAAGATTAAAAAATATTACCTCCTCATCGCTTTCACAATCTCTCGCCATGAGACTTAGATTTGCTACTTCATTTTCAGAGTCACTTGATGAATCCATATCATTCTCCTCCCATGTTATGTATGCTTTCTTTCCTTTCTTTTCCTTGAAAGATCTCTTCCCAAGTTTCTCTATTTTCTTTTTGTAGATAGGGCATTCCATTTTCATGTGTCCCAGTTGATCACATTCATAGCATCTTGGGATTAGAGAGGATTCTTTACCCTTCTTGAAATTCTTCTTAGGGTTGAAATTTGATTTTCTTTGATTCCCCTTTTTCTGTAGAAACCTGCCAAACTTTTTCACAAACAAACTAAAACTTTCATCATTTTCATCAATACCTTCTTGTTCATCAATGTCATCATCATCACTTTTTTCGTGTGCAAAAGATGAGACTTTAAGAGCAATTCCTTTCTTGTTTTTGTCATTCTCTTCATGTTGATTGAGTCTTGTAAGTTCCAACTCATGTTCTTGAAGTTTTCCAAAGAGAGTGGCAAGAAATATAGTGGCCAGATCCTTTGATTCTGCAATAGCCGTCACTTTCAGTTGCCATTGCCTACTTAAACATCTCAACGCTTTGGTAATAAGATCCTCATTTGGAAATGTCTTTCCCAAGGAGGCAAGATGATTAACAATATGAGTAAATCTCTTTTGCATGTCTTGAATGCTTTCATTTTGATTCATTCTAAAAAGTTCATACTCGTGTGTAAGAGTGTTTATTCTAGATCTCTTGACATCACTAGTGCCTTCATGAGTGACTTGTAAGGTGTCCCACATTTCTTTTGCATTTTTACAATTTGACACCCTAAAGTACTCATCAATTCCTAAGGCTGAAGTGATTATGTTCTTGGCTTTCAAGTTATATTGAACTTTTCTTTTATCCTCATCACTCCACTCATTTCTAAGTTTTTCAACTTTCTTATCTCCTGCAATATTTGTAGGAATGAAAGGACCATTTTCCACCATATCCCATATATCTAAATCTATAGCTTCTATAAATATTTGCATGCGGGTTTTCCAATAATGGTAACCATCACCATTGAAGATAGGAGGCCTATTAATAGAGTTTCCTCCAGGAAAGAAAGAGTTTGATGAGGCCATTACTATTCTTGAAGCTTTTAAGCCTTGTACAAGAATCTAGCTCTGGTACCACTTGTTAACCAAGTGGCCTCAATGAACTCAAGAAGGGGGTGAATTGAGTTCTAAATCTTTTTCTTGGATATTACACTATAATGACTTTTTCAACAAGTTTTAAAAGATAGACTTTAAAAAACTTATTTTAATGGATACAAATGCAAGAGATGTAAGAGTGCAATTATGTGTATGAACAAGATTAACAAGATAATGAACAGCAAGTTTGCAATAAACGTAAAGAGATAGGGGAAGGAAGATTGCAAACTTGGTTTATACTAGTTCGGTCACCTCTTGTGGCCTACATCCAGTTCTCTCAAACAACCCGCTGAGAGTTCCACTAACTTCAATTCCTTTACAATCAAAGACCACTCCTACACCTTGGGATTCCTCACCCTTGTGTTTGAGTCTCTAAGAACCAAGAGATGCCCCACTCTTGTTCTATCAAGGGATGCCTCACCCTTGAACACAAACTTGAACGAGTATTACAAGAAATTACTCTCTGAATAGAGTAAATGTTACAAATTGAGGTCTTATAAGATTTCTAAGAATAAGACAATTTTGGCTAAGTGTTGATCACAAAGATTGAATTGAGAATGATTGAACAAAATGATCCTTTTTTTATTATGTTTTTCTGTGTTTTTCAAGTGTTAAACAATGGTATTTATATAGAACAAATCGTGTGACCCGTTAAGAATTAATATCAAGAGATGTGTCTCTTCAAACACACCCATTTGCGAGTTTCAGACCATGGTAATCGATTACACAACATTGTAATTGATTACATAGTTCAAATTTTCAAAAACAAGCAACGGTCACTCGCTGGTAATCGATTACATTATCATTGTAATCGATTACATGCATGAACATTCAGGTTCTGGGCTCAAGAACAGACTTGTAATCGATTACACTATATTGTAATTGATTACACCAATTCCAGAACTTGAAAAGTGAAAGTTTTAACACTCTTTAAAATCTTTTTTCCATTCTAAAGACACTTAATCATTATGCGATCCATTTCCTTTAAAATAAAGCCAATGTTTTTCACAAGTTTAATCAAAATTTCATTTCAAGTCAATTGGATTTTTCCAAAACAGGTTTTTGTTGTATTCGAATTTATTTCAAAGATTAAAACTTGCTTGACTTGAAAATGGCCAAATAGTCCTATTTAAGTGAAGACCTTTTAACAAAATTAGTCTAAGTCCTAAATATCCTAACCATAGGCTTGATCAAATGCTTGTACATCTTCTTGCTTCTATTCTTTTGTCATTTGCTTGTTCATTGGCATCATCAAAAACCTACAAATTAGCATTCACAGAGCTTTCTTTATCTTGATGAGATTAAGTTTGGCATTAAGATGTTGGTTCTTTAAAGTCTTGTATGAGCTCTAGTAATTATATAAAAATGAACTTGCATTCATATTTACATTTCTTGCCTAGTATGTTTACTTTTCAAGCCATCACCAAAAACTTAAAGATTAAAATTAGAGCTTGCATTTTCATATCACCTAAATAATTAACTTGAAGCCTAATTATTTCAACCTTAAAGTTGATTGTTGATTTAGAGTGAATACTCTAAGGGGCCTAGAGCACTAAAATAAAGAATTGGACTTGCATTCATGTTTACATTTCCTTGTCTAGCATATTTAATTTTCAAGTCATCACCTAACTTTAAAGACAAAAGTGAAGTTGCATCTCATATTTATTTTAAGCCCTTACTTTACTTCTCTAATGAAGAATAAAATGAAGCACATAGCATGTTTATACTCTTGTTATCACTTAAAGATTCTAGAGCTCAAAGACTTGTCCCTTTATCTTAAGGAAAATTTGGATGTGGGAGCATTCTCTTGAATGCACAATTCGGCCATGTGATGGTGATGAGCTTGGTGTGAGTTTCATCTAGCCACAAGTGCCAATAATCTATGTCTTAGGATTTCCTTAAGCATAGGTGAACTCAAAGAATGTTTCAAGCATGATTTTATGTTTTAAATTTCAACCATGAACAATTTAAAATAGCTACTGCCCTTATTTATTCTATGATGATTTTAATGAAATAAGTTGGTTTCCAAAGAGATTTAGAAATGCTGAAATGATTCCAAGAGAAACTAGTGACTTATGTATATTTAAAATGAAATCCTATGCTTGATGTAATGATGTATATTTTCGGTTCTACCTTGATGTTTTGCTTACTATTTGATGATGATTTTAACACACTAGAATGTGTGAAAATTATGATTTATTGATGCTAGAGTTGATTTGTGAATGTTAAGAAGAATAAGTAACTAGAAAGGATTAGAAATGAGAATTCTAGAACACTTAGAAATTAAAATTTCCAGATTCTGTTCCAGCATAACTAATCATAGTCAAAGTGATTTATAATTAGTGTATATGTGTAGGAATCCCTCATAATTGGTTTAGGAATTGATTGTAGTACCATAGGCGAAGACAGAATTTAGGAAGGGTCAAAGACGTAGTCTCTAGAACCCCATAATCACATGAAAATCAAAACTGCATAATGTTAATTAGAATTATTGCTAGGCATAAGTATTAGGGGGAATTATTAGCTGAGAGCCTATAGGCACATCAAAGGTTAAAAACAAACATTAAGTTAATTAGATTTTTTAAGTTTAAGATCCGAAAGGATTAAAGGTTTAAGACACCATAGCATAAACGATCTAATGAATTCATTAATTCAAGTTATGATGTGTTGATGCATGTACCATGAATGGATATGTTATATGACATTGATAATTTGTTTTGATTTTGGACTTTGAATGTGAAAGTACATGCACTATTAGTTCTTGTGGCATAAAGCAAATTTGAAGGAAATTCGATGTACTACCATTACGTTGCTGAATTTTCATCAAATTTGAAGACTTAAGAAAGTTTTTGAAAACTCCATGAGATTTTAAATGTGACATAGTACTGAGACGCCTTTTTCCTGCTCCGGTGGGGAGAAAGCAAATCCATGAGGGTATTGACATGGAGCTTGCCAAAGCAGATAATTCACTAAGTACTAGATACTAGTAGAGCGTTTCAAAGAAAGAAATATTCCTATGGACTTCCCAAATTAAAGGTTATGATAGGTGATCCTTATGCCCGCTAGCCCGTACTCTAAAAGTCGGGATTATTATGTTACGGTTATCATAGGATAAGTAAGAACTAGTGACGACTAGTTAGGTATGAGCTCATAACCTAGAGATGTTTTTAGGGTGGCCCCCATGATGCAAAGTGTAAGGTTTAATGTCACATAGTTAAGAAAAGAGAAAGTTTCACATGAAAAATTACATGCCACTTTATGCCACTTATATGATGTTTCTTGATGTTGTGTTCTATTGCTTTCTCGCATAATGTATTATCATGCATTCATGTTTCGCTATGTTGCATATATGACATTAAGATTCATTCTAAAATGAACGGGCCTTGGATAATTATGTTTAAAACCTAATAACAAACTTTATACATGCACACTTTTTTACAATAAACCCATGGTTCCTAAGGACGTTAACGACGTCAATTAGATAGGAGGTTCCTTACTAAGATTCTTTAGCGAGATTCTCACTCCCTCTCTTTCTCTCTTTCTTTTCGGTCACGTCTTCAGATTCTGATGGCGACGTTTGCGATCTTCATCGACACCTTGGTGTGGGAGGTCTACTTTGATCTGGAGCACCAATTCTACCATTTTGAGGGGTGTTGCGTTGTCAGAGTTTTCATGTTTGTAGGATGCCCCTTCGCATACCCAGTTCCCAGCTATCGATTTTCCCCGACATCCTCCTATGGAGACGATATAGTTTTTGAGCGCGCTCAGACACGCAATGAGAGGATTCTCTGTACCTACACCACTGCGTCAGCTGTACGTGACTTCCCAGACTATGTGCCCCGCTCACAGTCTTCGGAGGGTGATCCCTCAGAGGACCCACCGACCTACCTATACAGTGAGAGCTCTGCCCCCTCTCCCGTGCTTATGAGAGAGGGTAGTGAGGAGACCTTGACTTAGCTGAGGCTGGCCCAGAGGCCGGCCATGCGCCCTCGTTGCGGAGCTCACGTCCAGTAACGTCGAGTAGCCACTCCTGTCGAGATACGTCAATGGATTGGTTATGTCCCACCCTTTTCGGGACCACAGCAATAGAGGCTCTTGCGTAGTGTTAGTGTACACACCACGCATAGACTAGGATAGCTTTCTTTTGTTCTAGAGGTTATCCATTTTAGGTGTACTAGGGTAAGATGATTTCCTTTATGTTTTCCTTATATTTTCCTTTCAGTTATATCTGCACTTATGATGTATCAAACTCATCCAGCCTTTCATAAGTGGGCAGTTTGTTATATTAATACAATATTATTGTTGGTGTGCATATGATTGTCTAATGTTATAAAGTTATTTGATGTTCTTATCTTGTGCTTTCCTTTGCATGAGATACGTTCTATGATAACGCTCGTTTGAGATATGCGCGACTCTTACTTTGCATTTATGTTTCAAAAAAAATTTTACCCATATTTTCCACTAAGTATTTTAAAGAAATGTTTTAAAGAATGAGACTAAAGGAATAATGGCTAACCTAAATACGCTCTAGGAGTATTGGGTTGAAAATTAGGATGTTACACATTCAATTCACGAAACTTTTAGTTATATCATGTTTTACATTTATCAACCTCATATATAGGCATGTTTAAATAAATTTCAGATTTCAAAACACAAATTCAAACATGTCACAAGAGTTTGTATAGTAAAAATAGCCAAACAATCACAAGCAATAGACATAGAATCTTTCCTACCTTTCTTCCAAGCTTTTTGTTAAACCTTTCTATAGCTTTTTCTCCTCTAACTCAAGCTTCAAACCCTTTCTAGCACCCATATATGCTGCTGTTTGGATAGATTTGAAGGGGAAAAAAGAGGTTTTGCCTTGAGTTTGATGTAGAGAAAGTGTTCTTGAACTAGTTTAAGTGTTTATCTAAGTATAACCTTCAAGTTCTTGAAGATTTCATGGAGTTTCAAGAAGAAAGAAATGCAGAAAATGAAGGAAGAAGAAGGGAACGTGAATATGCTACGAGGAAAGGAAGGAAATGCCATTTTTTCATTATATATAAAAACTTACTTGGAGAGAAAGTAAGTAGTATATCTCTTTTCAGATCAAATTGCCTTATATTTGTATTAGAAATATCTATAGTTATTTGATTGTTCAAAGTAAAAATTACCTGGGACATGACAATATGCATTATTTATACCTGTTTTAGTATTTCGGTGTATCAGTTATTACCATTTCGGTATACTGATAATTATCATTTCAATGCTCGATTGACATAAAAGAAACTTTATCGTGATAAAATATCTATTTACCCTTATCCTTATTTTTATCTATGTCTATATACTAATTATAAGGTATCATTCTATATCCCCAATTAAAATATTATTATATTTATTTTTAATAATATTAAATTAATTTTTTTTTTGTTTACAAACTCCTTATATTGTTGTGATCATAACTGTGTCTGTCGAAATTTTTGAAATCCTTATAGATTATTCACAGTTAATTATTTTATCATAAACAATACTAAAAAAAATGAGTCGTTACATTCTACCTCCCTTAAAAGAAATTTTGCCCTCAATCCATAAAGCAGCAGGGGATATTACAAATGGTATCAAAACCTACACCTCTCCTAATACGGCATTGTTCTTGGACGAACTAAACGAAAGCTGGTGGCCATGTAATGCTCGGTGACGAAGTCGGGGAGTGATCGCCAGTGCAAAGAAAGCACGAACAAGGAGCAGCTCCTACCAGATTTCTAAGCAGAGGGGTAGATGAATGAATCGATTACACAACCAAATGAGAAAGATCTTGAGACTATATTGACATGGGACTACACAGTTAAAGAGGGCTTATATGAATTGATTTGTACTACCTATACCGACAAGATGCATCTTCTTTTCAGTAGCCCATCACTATAGAACTCCACAGTTAAATGTACTTGACTTGGAGCAATTTTGGGATGGGTGCCTTCCTGGGAAGTTTTCCTAGGATGTATGTGAGTGAGGACATAACACGCTGAAAAGACTCGTGTTGGTTTATGAGGACAGTCATCAATCCATAAGCAGGAGGGGATGTTACATTAAAAATGTGATTTCCAATGCTTTTAGAAATTAAAGTTACGGCTACTAATTAAAAGTAATTAAATTTGTAAGCTACTATTTGGCAATGTTTAGATGTGTAAAATTTACTAATAATTGTTGTAAAAATTGTTTTAGTGTCTTGGAAAGCTTTTAGAAATTGAAATTTATGGCTACTGTTTAATATTGTTTAAATAAGGTGCTATTTGGTACTACCATTATGTGTAAAATTCATTAATAATTGTTGTAAAAATTATTTTTGTGTCTTATGTGCTTAAAAGAATAATTACAAGTGTTAGTTTGGACAGTTTTGCAAAATACGGGAAGTTGTGCTTTAAGCTATCATTATGAAATTCTGGCCAAATAAATTTAATTAGAGTTAGTAATGATTTTAAATGTATCCACGTATTCAAAATACCATTTATGATGTTTAGAAAATTTTTTAGAAGCATTGGTATTTACTAAGTGTAAAAAATGAGAAACTTTGCACTTTAACCCCTAAAATCTAACAAAATTTTCAATAGCCCAAAATGGATTTTATGGTGATTTAAATGATTTCTAAATGTTATGGGTCTTTTAAAAGCATAAATTAATTTTAAGGATCATTAGTTGAGAAAATGTGTCAAAAGTGGAATTTACACTTTGACCCATAATCTTTTAGAATTACAGTTTTAACCTGTTTTGGGACTCAAGTGTAATTATTAATAACATGATGATATTAATGTGAATGATATCTTATGGAGGCCATGTTCATGTGATTTAGCTGGAAATTATATGATTTGAAATAATTGTGCAAAATTATGAATTGATGACTATGCATGCTTGACTCTTGAACTATGTAAGTGATGATCTCTAATATGATGTATATATCTTGTTGAGCATAGCATATGCATTAGCTGAGTCTGATCCTTGATTTCCGGTATACTGGATAGGAGCATGTTTACTTCTCATTAAGATGTGGATGATGACATGCTTATAGATATATGCAAAGAATGTGATACATGCTTATGTGATCAATTATATGATAATTTGTGGCATGTTATGATTATGAATGAATGATTGAGATGCATGATTGATGTGTTCTATGGCATGAAGCAAATTTATGGAATTTCCATTCCAACCATTATGCTGTTGAATTTTCGCCAAGTTTGTGGACTTAGAGAAATTATAAAGTTTATGAGAATGGAATTTTAAATAATAAGTTGTGATTATATGCTCATGTTTGCATCTCTAAATAACATGCTAAGATTAAAGGTGACATAAGACATATGGAAATGATCCACTAAACTCCAAAAATTAAAGGTTAGGAGAGGTAATCCAATAAGATGATCCTTTAGACAAATTATGAAGTTTATGAGCATGAAATGTTAAATGATAAGTTATGATTATATGCTCATGTTTACATCTCTAAATAACATGCTAAGATTAATGGTGATATAAGGCACATGGAAATAATCCTTTAGACTCCAAAAATTAAAGGTTAGGAGAAGTGATCTAATCATGTGATCATTTAGACTCCAAGAATTAATGGTTATGAAAGGTGATCCTATACCCCCTATCCCCCACTCTAGGAGTCAGGAATTTAGCTTATCGAGATGATAAGTATAGACTAGTGATGACTAGTTACATATGAGCTCATAACCTTAGAACTCTCAAGAGGGAAAGAGTATTAGGGTGGCCTCTATGAAAGATGGATTAAGGAAGCTAAGTCATCAATGAAAGAAAAGTAGGAAAGTTGTGTGCCATAGTTGGATATGTTCCTTATGCTTCTATATTATGTCATTGTGTGCTTAGAATGTTGCATAAGGTATTGACATATATTCATAATCTGGTATGGTGCATCCATGACATTAAGATTCATGCTAAAAGATATGAAACTTAATAAATAAACTTTATTTATATCCACCATTTTCATAATGAAGCCCAAGGTTCTTAGGGACGATGATGATGACACGTGCATGAAGATGGAAACCCTACTAAGATTCTTGCATAAGTTTCTCACTCCCTCTCTTTCTTTCCATCTTCGTCTTCAGACAAAGTTGATGGCGATGTCTGTGGACTTCCTTATGATGTCAGCGTAGGAGTGGCACTATGGTCTATGTCAGAGTGGCACAGTGAAAACGGAGATATAGTCCTTCCTGTTTACAGCAATTAGGAGTTGTCTCGTCTTCTTCTGTGTTCATAACATAGTTTCTAGTAGACGTGCACCCACGAGGGGTCTAGCTACATCATAATTATGCTTAGCTTTTGAATTATTATATGCTCAACGTCTATAATTGGGCTTAGTATAATTGTTATGGTATTATACTTGTGAATAATTTCTACATTATTATTATTATTATTATTATTATTATTATTATTATTACTATTATTGTTATTATTTGACATGATATTTAAAGTCAATGTTATGATATGATGATATTCTTAGTATAAGTTATACTCTGTTGTGATTTGCATGTATGTTATGTGATGGATGGTTAAGAATATGCTAATGATATGTACTATTATTAAGCATTATATGATGAATATTTATACGCTATAACTTATACACGAATGGCTCATAGTTTGGTCTTTAAAAAACAGGTCATATTTTCCATAAACTTATTTTCAAAGTTTAAAATCAAATAAAGTTTTGAGACGAAAAAGTAACAACTAAGGATTAACCATTATGCGTCCTAAGCATATTGTGTTGAAAGTAAAGGTGTTACACTTTCCTTCAGCCATTGATTAAAAACTTGTGTGTATCAAGAAGAGAAAAAAGGAATGAGAAAGAAAATTGAATCTTGAGAGGATTTGTGAGAAGATTGAGATTTCAGTTGCAGGAAATGGGAGTTTGAGAGAATAGGTAGCGATTATAGAGAGGAGAGTAAAAGAGGAGATGAAACGGTTGAGGTAGCGTTGTTTGAATGTTGATGATGAAAATAAAAGGTGATGTGTGAGGAGTCGGGGTTATTTAAGTGATGTCATGTGTTATTTAAGTAATGTGATGCGACTAATTGAAAGTGAAGTGACGTGGGAAAGAGAAACTCAAAAGAGTGGGAATTATCCTACCTTTTCATCCTTCTTAGAAAGAGTGATTTCTGACTACTGAGAGCACTTTCTAAAGTTCTTTCTTTCTGAGCTTTACTACTCCTTTTCTGACATATCGTATACTCACCATATAAAATCATCTTTATATATTAAATCCCATGACCCCATATATTCTTTATTTTCTAATCCTCATTTCTTTTTTCTGAATAACCCTTCTTCTTTATGAACTTGCAAACTAGAATGCTGATTTTCAATATGATCTTGGTCTTGCAAATTGATTTCTTCTTTTGGGCTTCAGCTTTGGTATTATGGAGAGAGAGAGTACCCAAAGATGATTTTGTGCATGAATGTTTATACAAATTTGAAAACCATTAAGTTTAAAATATTTTTTCAAAACACAAAAACAATCTTCAACTAATGACTTTGTCAATATATCTGACACTTGGTCATCTATATTCACAAACATCAACTTAACATCTCCTTTTTGGACATGATCATGGATAAAATGATGTTTAACATCAATGTGCTTGGACCTATAGTGCTGGATAAGGTTCTTTGCAAGATTAACAGCACTAGTATTATCACAGTAGATAGGGATTTTGGAATACCTCAAGCTTGTTTCTTATCCATAGCATCTGGGTGCAACAATTTGCGGCAGCTACATATTCATCTTCAATAGTAGAGAGAGCAATTGTATTCTATTTTTTGCATGACCATGTGATCAGGCTTTTTCCAAAGAAACAGCAGTGTAACGCCCCGATTTTCGCTAAACTTTCATAATGACCAAAATGCCCCTAGGGTCATTTTTACCCGAAACACGAGGACGGCCGGCTTTGGCCATCCTCATAGGGTTCATATGTTATATGAAGGGGATTGTATGAGCATGAGTGCCTAACAAAGCAGGAAAACCTCATTTCTGAGATTTCTGCGCGTAAATGACCAAAATACCCCTGTAACAGAATTAAGGCAGTTTTAAGTTCCGTTTCGACCCGGACTTTGTTCTAGGTTCAAAACAATGATTTTAAGGCATGAACTATGTTTGTTTAAGTCCCGGAGGTTCCGGGCAACTTTTGGTGAAAATTACGGTTTTGCCCCTGCATATCGTATTTTCAGCTTAATAAGCCATTTAACTCCAAACCTAAGCAATATTAGGCTCTAATTAAAGGTTAATTAATTTCCATAATTAATCTAGAGCCAAAACCATCATTTAGAATTAATTGGAACCTAAAATTGCTTAGGGAAATTCAAATCTCATCCTAGTCTTATTCTTTAAAAAGGAATAAGAATTTGTGAATAGTGTCGAATAGTGTTTCCACTATTCACATCAACTTTTCTTTTCAAGACAAGTTGTCACACCCACATCACTAGTCTTAGAGGTGTTGACTCCCCTAATCCTTCTAGACCACCTCTAACCTAGGGATTTGTGGTTTTAAATAACCTATTAGTGCACCTAAGTACCCACTTAGCAACTTTTAATCCTAAGCCTAATCTATATCACACCAAAGCACACTTCTATAACATGGTTTAAGGAGATATTTCTCCTCCCCAAGGCTGCCAAGAATGGCGCCATTTCTCCCTAGAAAATCATCAAAAAGTTAGTCTATGTGTTCAAGCTATCTTGTGACATATGTCTTGAACACTTTCAATCAAGGATCAACTTTTAAGAAAAATTGTCACTCAAGACTCAAAGAATATTTTATATGGTCAATCAAGGCTTTCAATTCATTTCTAAAATGAAAATAATTATGTCTTTCAAACTCAAAAAGAATGATTTGTTTTGTGGTCATTCAAGCTTTCCATCAAACTTTTTCAAGACAACATGTCTTACAACACATTACCTATGCTTTGGGAATTTAAGTCTAGAAAATTTTCTCCTCTTTTTGGGCATGAGAAGCACGGTTTCTCTTCAGATTTTGCAGCCCAAAATTTTAAGTTTTTATGCATTTTTAAAGGTTTGAAAATAAGGTACATGCTAGCCATACTTTAGGACATGCATAGCTAGACTTTTCACCATGCTTTGAATGACTTTACACCATGCTTTGAACAAGATTTTTCCTCCCTTGTAACACCCCGATTTCTCTATCCGAGGGAAATGACAAAAAATCTTTTGAGGTCATTTTAAATGACCCGAACTCGAGGGTAACCAACTCGGTCGTCCTCGAAGGGTCAACTCAATGTTTGAAGGGGATTAAATGGCCCTTGAATGCTTTCGGAAGCGAAAATTTCGTTTTCATGATTTGGTCAAAATGACCAAAATACCCCTATAAGCGTTTTTCTGGGTAAAGGTGCCCGTTTGAGCCCGGAACTTTCCCGAGGTTCAAAAACATGTTTTCATGTGTCTAGAGTCTCTGTTCGTCCCGGTGGTCGAGGCGGTTTAGTGCAAAATTATGATTTTGCCCCTAGAATAGTGCTTTTGAGCTTAATGACGTAATTAAGCAAACCTAAGCAATATTAGGCTCTAAACGAAGATTAATTTATTTTCCTAATTAATCTAGAGTCAAAATAATTTATTAAAGTTAATTAGAACCTAAAATTGCTTAGATTAAACTTAAATCCCTTTTTAGAACTCAAGACTCCTAGTCTTGGAATCTTGAATAGTGTTTTCTCTCTCCAATTCCTTACATCAAGGAAATGTGTCTAGAGTTGTTTAGACTCTAAATTGAGGATTTAACTCACTAATGGTGCAAGACCACTCCTTAATTCTGTCTAGGCATATGCCCCAATTTTCTTGTAATTTTTCTTGTCATTAGAAATTAATCAATTACCGAATTACCGTAGGTAATTATTACATAAGATTTGAGGCCGAACAATCCTCAATAAAGGAATATAAGATTAGAAGAGAGGTTAGGAATGATTCATGTGAGAGTTGCAAATAATTTACATGCGTATAAAATGACCAAAAATGCCCTGAAGTTATTTTACTTTCGGAAAATGAGGATCGTGGGCCCCACCTATTCTCAAGGGATATTTTGAGGATAATAGGGATTGTTTGTGTTATGTGTGTTAATAAGCGAGAAGGATCTCAATTTTGAGTTCACGCGCGAAATGACCAAAGCAGCCCTTTTGTTTTAACTCGATGTGCATGCCGGTGAGCCCTAACCTCACTAAAATGTTTTAAAATGTGTTTTTAAGTCATGATTAACCATTGGTTAAGCTTCCGGGTGGCCTCAGGCGGATTTTTAAGTGAAAATGCGATTTTGCCCCTGTTTTGGGCGAGTTTGCAGTTCGGGATTTTTGATTCAGATATCTAAACCCTAAGCAATAATTAGGCTCAAATTAAAGCTTATTAAATTCTAAATATTAATCTAGAGTCAAAATTATGTATTTAGATTGATTAGAACCCAAAATTGCTCAAAAACACCCAAATTGCTTACTAATTCACTTAAACCCTTAACCGTAAATTCTCTAAATTACATGAATACCTTGCCTACACCTAAATAATGCATGGAACACACAAATTTCACTTCTTTGGGCTGTAATGGACGAAATTATTGATGCCATTATGCAGCTGAATTATTGCCAAAAAGTTGCACTAAAACAAAATGCCAAAATGTCACCATATAAGACATAATTCCTTAATTTCATACAACTTTGTCTAAAATGATTTTTCCTCCTTATTTCTCCTGCAAAATTCCGTCACTACCTCATCATGTTGGCCAATTAGAAGCCTCAAAATCTTCTATAAATAGGCTTGCTTGAGTGGTCTTGGAGATGCTTGGTTCATAACTAGTTTTTAGGAGCACCAAAACTTTCTTTCTTCCTCCTCTTTGGCTGAATTCTTTCTTCAATTTTTCAAAGAGATTTTGTTTCATTTCACTTCAAGAAACCAAGTTCTCTTCCTCTTCTTCAACTCAGATTAGGTAGGAGTAGTTTCTAAATTTATTTCTATGCTTTGAGGAGTTGTGTTTTTAGCTCAAAATGATGAAATTATGAACTTACCTTAGCTTTTCATTTTGGTTTTCCTCTTCAATTTTTCTTTAACCAATTCAACCATATGGCCTAGGTGGAACTAAGATGATGGCTTGATGATGAGGACCTTGAGGGTGGGTTGTAAATCCATCACAAGTTAGGCCTCTAAAGCTTGAAAGTTCCACTTGATGCAAAAGTTTAAAGAATAATGCTTTATGATGCTAAAACAAAGATTTTTAGTTTAGAACTTGAAAGATGTATTTTCCTTTTATGTTTTATTTCTTGTTAAGATATGTATTGGGTTGAATTTATAATTCTTTTAAAGTCTTGAAGGAGCTCTAGTAAAGAAACAAAATGAATTTGCATCCATGATTAAGTTTATGCTTTGCATAACCATGTTTACCTTCTATGTCATCACTAAATTTTCAAGAATGAATAAATGAACTTGCATTTCTCATGTTTAAATTCCAAGCTTGTATTTCATGTTTATGTTTCAAGTCATCACTTAATCTTTCAAGATAATAAGCAGGTTGCATCTCATATTTAATTTATGCTCTCACTATATTTTATAATGGCTAAAAGAATCACCGCATGGCATGTTTATTTTATGCCATCACCTAAAGATCCTAGAGCTCAAAGACTTGCCCATGTATCACAAGCAAAGAAATATGATTATTGGAGTTAAAGAATTTATTCTTTAAAAAGTCTTGAGATTGGAGCTTAAAAAGATGTAATAATAATTCTCTTCTCCCTCTCACGGTCCTTGTGCGGACTACCGCTCCGGTTTCTTAATAATCTCTTCTCCCTCTGCGGTCTGTGCGGACTACCGCCGCTCCGGTTTCTTAATATTCTCTTCTCCCTCTGCCAGTTACGTGCGGATTACGCGCTCCGATTTCTTGTATCATGTTTATATTTCAAGTTCTTGCATCATGTTTAATTTTCAAGTCATCACCTTAAATCTTAAAGATAAAGAAATGGAATTGCATACCATGTTTATAATTCCAAGCTATCACCTTATAAAGATAAGATTAAAATAAGGTTGCATAGCATGTTTATAATTCTAAGATGTCACCTAAATCTCTAAAGCTCAAGACTTACTCCTTTTATCTTAAGTGAGAATTTTAATTGTGAAGATCCTCCCAAATTTCTCAAAGCAACTAGTTTCTAAATGAGTTTTAAGGCTTTGCAAGGATTTTCTGGGGAACTAGTAATTTATATGCACTTAAAATATGATTGAATGTATTTGGATGAGGTTCAAGATCCGGCCTGTGATCTGAGTTTAGTATCAATGTGTGATAATGATTTGATATGATTGAAGTTGTGATAATTATGGTTTATTGTTAAGAGAATGATTCATAATTGGTTTAGTAACTAATTAGTTCTATAATTGATAATTCTATGTAAGGATTGGATGCTTATTGAATGATTTACTGGCTTGCATGTTATAGTTGCTGTTGCAAATAATGAGAATGCTTATACATGAAATGTTCTTTATTATGTAAAAGTTACCTTAGTTGCTAGAAGAAAGTGTATCGTTGTAAAAGAGTAATTTGGAAAGGTTACGGCTAAGGAAAGACTTGGTATTTAAGCGTGTCCATTGTGACCCACTCTCTTTCCGGGAATCTCCCATATGCATGATTACAGATTGATATATATTATTCTAGCTTAAGACTATAAGTGAGAAAATGTTATGATGTTTATGAATTGTATTATGATATAACATGCAAAGATTTAATGGTGACTTAAACTTATAAGAGAATGAACCTTTGGAACCATCGGACTATAGGTGGTGAAAAGGTGATTTTAACCCTAACCCGTTCTCTCAAAAGGGGTAGAGTCGGGACTTTAGCTTATCAAGGATAAGTATATGCTAGTGACGACTAGTAAAGTATGAGCTCATAACCTAAATTACTCCCAAAGGGTGGAGTATAGGGTGGCCTAAGGAAAATAATGATGATGATAAGATTTTAAGTCACCTAAGAAATGAAATATGTGCACTATGTCCACATGTAGCTAATATTATATGGCGTTCTTTTATGCATGTTATTTTGATAATGATGATGAGAATATGATGTAATGATAAAGGAAATGTTCATTGTAAATATGACATGTTAAGAATAAGATGCATTATAAGCGCATGATTAAAATTGGCGAACCTCGGTTAAGTATTTGTCCGAACTTAAAATGAATCTTTGCATGCTCACTATTTTAGAATAATCCCGAGGTTCCCGGGACTTTGATGATGACATCAGTAGAAGGAGGTACGCTTGCGAGAATTCTTTAGCAAGATTCTCACTCCCTTTTCTTTATTTCCGTCATTGTCTCCAGATTCAAATGGCGACATTCGTCACGTTCGTTGATACTACTTGGGAATTTCACTATGATCGATTGCATCGCTCGTATCATTTTGAAGGGAAGTCTGATTCGTGTTTTTATTTACGTGAGGTCGTCCATTTGCATATCCCGTCCCTAGTTATCGATTTTCTCCTACTTCTCCCTATAGTGATGAAATGGTTTCGAACTTGCACGCGTCCACTTGATGAAAGGATGTTACGTTCTTATCCGCTTCATCTCAATGTCCATGGATTTCAGTATGTTCTGAGGCGAGATATTACGGCGATCCTTGAGGACACTCCTACTCATGTATATTCTGAGAGCTCTGCTCCTACTCCCACACGTGTAAGAGGGTAGTGAGGAAAGCGATTGTTCAGCCGAGGTAAGCGAGAAGGCCGTCCATGCGTCCCCACCCTGGTGCATCTCGTCTGTCCCGATCCGAGGAGCTCATCGATGGATCGGTTATTCCCCATTTCCGGGACGATGGCCATAGAGGGTTCTTAGTAGATTTATGTGTGATCATGCACCCTAGTTTTAGGATAACCTTCCCGGCTTATGGAGTTATCTAGTTTAGGGGCATGTATTTCCTTAAGTATATGAACATAACCCACCCTTTGAGTGAGGTTATTGTATGTAAATATATGCTATAATGTGCTTATGGATGTTATATGATGGAGCCTATGTGATATGATGTGATATATTATTAAACGTCTTATTATACTCCGCTTACTCGTTCCGCGTTGTACTTTCGGCTCACGTTTTCAATTATGTGTTTAAAAAAAAATGGCTCGTAATTTCACTAAGTATTTTCAAATTATGAAGAAAGAACCAAAGCAAGGAGTAAAGTCTAGTCATTAATCAGATTCAACCTAGGTGTATCTGGTTAATTACTAGGGTGTTACATAGACCACCTTAATTACCTATTTTCCTTACCTAAACACTTTCTTACAAATTCCTAATCTTAAGCATAATCAAATATACACCTAAACACAACTCTAAACCACAATTAAAATGCAAAGAACCCTCCCCCATGGGCTGATGCATATTCGGCCATCTCTCTCCAATTACCACACATATTAAATTGTTTTCTCACTCAAAGAGCCATGCTTGAGCCATACCTTGAACCATACCTCACCATGCTTAAGCCATATACCTCACCATACCTCCAAAGACACATTATCTCACCTCATGGAACTCATGGAAGCCTCCATTCTGCACCTCATGGCGGCCACTCTCCCCTTGAGCTCCCTCCATTTGTTTCATTTCTCTATAAATAGAATGCCTTGAGGAGCTTGCACCACTTTTAGATCATTTGCTAAGTTTAGGAACACTCAAAGCTTTTCTTTTTCTCTCAAAGTTTTTGGTGTTCTTGAAGTTCTTCAAGTTCTTCATCTTCTTCTTCCATCTTCAAGTTCATCACATCAAGTAGGGATTTTCTTTCATGTATTCCTTTCTTTAAAGTTCTTGTTTTAAGCTTGATGTTCATAGTTCCTCTTGGTTCCTTTTTAGAACTTCTTTTCTTCTCCTTCTTCCTCTTTATGTTTCGGCCATGGGCCTTTGGGAATGAAGGAATGAGAGCTTGATGATGAGAGTTTCATGATGATGTTCATCACTTGAAACAAACTCTAAAGCTTGATCTTTGTTCTTGAGCAAAAATGTTTTTAGTTTTTCCTTTCTTGAACTCTTGAAAACTTTAGCTTTGATGATGTTTTAAAATGGCTCTATGAACTCAATGATGAGGACTCATGATGTTGGTGTTAATATATCATCAAGATCATGAACTCTAGAGTTCTAAAATGTTCCTTTTTCTTCTTGAAGATTTCGGCCATTTCCTTAATTTTTCTAAGCTTCATGGTTTGATTTCCTAAGAATATTATGTTGAGTTTTAAGAACTCTAAGCTTGACTTTACCTTGTTTGGATGAGTTTGGGTTATGGTTTAAATTCTTTTAAAGTCTTGTTAAGAGCTCTAGAAAGATAAAATGAATTTGCATAATTTATTTTATGCTTGCATTCATATTTACATTCTTGCTATACATCTTTACTTTCTAGCTATCACTTAAGAACATAAAGATTAAAATGGAACTTGTATCATCACTTAACTTAATTCTCGAAGCCTTTCTATTTAGACCTTAAAGTCGATTGTTGTTGGGCCTAGAGCACTAAAATAAAGAATTGAACTTGCATTATTACCTAATTAATTTCTCGAATGCCTATCTATTTCGGCCTTAAAGTCGATTGTTGTTGGGCCAAGAGCACTAAAATAAAGAATTGAACCATGCATATTTACCTTCAAGCTTGCACGTCTAAGTTTATGCCTACATATTTACCCTCAAGCTTGGCCGTTTAAGTTTATGCCTTGCATATTTAAATTCAAGTCATCACTTTACTTTGTAAGCAAGATTAAAAATGAAAAGCATGAGCACGTTTAGTTTATGTCTAAGTAACTTAGAACCTAGAGCTCAAAGACTTGCCCATTTCATTCCAAGATAAAGTTAAATGTGAATGTATTCCTTGAATGCATAATTTCGGCCAAGTGGTGATGATGGACTTGCAATGAGTTTTCATCTAGCTACTAGGACTAATAGTATATGTTTTAAGTTTTCCTTAAAACTTTACAAATCTTTATAAGGTTATGTCATCACAAGTTGTGATTTTATTATCTTTTAGGGGATGGAATATGTTTTGGTCAGTGACCTAAGGCTTCACTTAGCCTCTTGATGAATTAAAATGTTTTGCAAAGAGTTTTAGAAGTTCTAGATCGACTCCAAGAGAAACTAGTTAACTCATGTACCTAGAAATGTCAATTTAACTCTCTCATTTAAGTTAAATGTTTTCGGTTCTGATGTGATGAGTGTGATGTTGTATGATGATGTTTTGATGTGTTGGAATGTGTGAAAATATCATGTGATGATGTAGAAGCGAACCTATGCATGATAGGTAAGAAACTAGCTAACTAGAAATACCGTAAAGCTAGAATTTAACATAGTTTTGACCCATTTGTTTATGGAACTAATCCAAACTGTTTTAATGGGAACATAATCAGATTTAGATTGTTTAGACATGAAAAACTTGGTATCATTTGGATTAGAATCGAATTCTAGCACCTACGGGGAAACTAGTAACTAGAAAACCGTAAAAATGCAAATGTAGAACTCTTAGAACATTTAATTTTCTAGATTCTGTCAGCACCCTTACAACATGATAAATGTGATTAATAATTAGTCTAAGCATAGGAATGCCTCATAATTGATTTAGATTTAATATATAAGCTGCGTTCCAGTGAAAACAAAACGAGAAAGGGTCTAAAGCGTAAGTTCTAGAACCCACAGTAAATACAAGTTAGAAATTCTGCCTATGCTTTTCAGATTTAAGTATGAACATGAGGATTAGGAATGATGATTAAATATGAGCCCTTAGGTGCATAAAGATATGGCGGCGGATGTGAGAACTATATCTCAAGATTAAGACCCGTAAGGGTCAAAGCATAAGCTACCGTAAGAATTAGCGTTTGGATGTTTATGATGATGCATGAAGTATGCTAATGATGATGATGTTATTCATATGAGGAATTTATGAGACTATATGTTTATGTGGCATAAAGCAAATTTGGAAGGAAATTGATTGTAATGACCGTTGTGCGCCAAATTTCCAACAAATTTGGGGACTTAAAGAGATTTTGAAAATTAAGGTACTAAGATGGGTTCTAGGATGACACCGATTAGGCCGAGCACCTCCATAGAACTCATGTGACATCGGTACCATTTTACACTCTTAGGTGACACCGGTTGACCGAGCACCCCTAAGAGTTTTGCCCACAACCGTACTCGAATAGTCGGGATTTATGATTTATGATACGCTTATCGTTAAGTGGTAAGTAAGAACTAGTGCGACTAGTTAAGGTATGAGCTCATAACCTAGATGTATGACACGTTGGGTGACACCGGTTGTACGAGCACCCCGATTCGATTGTCTTTTAGGGTGGCCCATGAGGAAGAGAAGTTTCATGATTATGATAATGTCACTAAGTTTTGTCCCATATGAATGTTACTATTGCCACTTTATGCCACCAAGAATGATGATGCTTGATGTTATGTTTTATGTATGTGCATTAGGTAGTGCCATGCATACATTTTCTATTATGTTGCATCCATGACATTAAGATCATCCTAAAATGAATGGACTTGGCTAAAATATATTTTAAAGTTTAAAATGAACCTAATACATGCTCGATCATTTTGTATAAATAAACCCAAGGTTCCCTGAGGGCGTAGATGATGACACCTAGGTAGTAGGGAGGCCCTCTTGAGATTCTTTAGCAAGATTCTCACTCCTCTACCTCTTTCTTTCCGTCCGTCTTCAGATGGCGGCGTTAAGTGGTGTTTGTGGACACGCCGATATGGGAGGTGCACCATGACCGGACCACGGGTCATTCCATTTTTAGGGTCGATGCACGGTTAGAGTATTTATGTTCATGGGTCGACCTTCACTCCCCTGTACATTCCCATCGTTTCTCCCCATCTCACCTTTTGGCGATGACCTGGTGTTGACGGCGCCACGTCCCCTAGAGGAGAAGGCTTCGTGCCCATCATCTCGTCCGCGCTCGAGACTACCCCGGATGTGCCCCATTGCCGTCGTCTTTTTTGAGAGGCGGATCCTTCCGAAAATTCGGCAGCGAGGCACCCTCGAGGATCTTCCCCTCTCATACCCATGGACTTTGGAGAGGATAAGCGAGCCCACCGTGACTCAGCGAGGCGTTCACGACTGACCGGAGATGCGGCCATACCGAGCTCACACTCGATCCCCGCTCCGCCTCTTCACACCCGAGGAGCTCGCCCAGTTTCCCGGATATCTGCCTCGATCACGAGATATTCGCCCGATGGAGGGCCGTGGATGGCCCGAGATAGAGCACACACCACTTAGATGGGGATAAACCTTCTTTTGTTTAGAGGTTTCCCATTAGATGCACTCAGGTAGGGGAGTAGATTATGTTCATGTTTTATGTTGTATTTTCTTTTATGCATTTTCCTTGTACTAAATTAAGTCCCACACTTATAAGTGGGCAAGTTATATATATATATAAGATGATATTCAGTGATGTTCATGTTGTGCCTTATGTTATGATGTTGTGAGACATTTGTTTACCATACATGGTTTACCGCTTATCGTATCACGCGGCTCTCACTTTTATTTCAAAAAAAAATTACCCGTATTTTCCGCTAAGTAATTCAAAGTTAAATGAGAACTATGAAGTAACAGACTAATGATTAACCTAAATATGTTCTAGAGTATTGGGTTAAAAATTAGGATGTTACATCCCTCATGTGGCTGTAAAAGTGGCCGAATTCTTCCCCCCAAAAGGCCTCCAATATTCAATTCATTTCACGTCTCTATAAATAGGTAGCTTAGGGAACTTGAAGCACCTTTGTTCATTTCACTAAAGCTTTGAGTTAGAGCACTTTGAGTTTCTTTCTCTCAAGTTCAAGAGCTCATCCTCTCCAACCTCTTCATCTTCTTCACTTCCTCTCAAATCCCAAACTCTAGGTAGGGAGCTCTTCAAGAATGCTTTCTTTTATTTTCATGCTCAATGTTTATCTTGCTTGAAAGTTGTGTTGTTAGTAAGTTTTCCTCCCAAGCATTATTTCGGTTTCTTCTTTTCCCTTCCTTTTCATTTTCGGCCTTAAGGCCATGGTAGTGAGAGCTTGATGATGAGTGCTCTCAAAGATGAAACCATGAGTTCATCTTAAAGTGAGGCCTCTAAAGCTTGAACCTTTCTTAAGAAAAAGTTCCATCATTTCTCCTTTTTCTTTCATTTTCGGCCTCAAGACCAAAATGAGGAGAGCTTGATGATGAGTGCTCTCTTGGGATAACCATGTGTTCATCCTAACATGAGACCTCTAAAGCTTGTGTTTTGTTTGAGAAAAGTTTTATCTTTTTCATGTTTTGGTTAAGACAAGGCTATGTTTTTCATGAAAACTCTTTTTGAGCTTTTTGTTCCTAGATGTTTCGGCCATGGAGGCTTAAGGTGCTTGGAAAAATGGTAGCTTTGTAATGAGTGCTTCATGTTGGCCTTTGTCACATGAACAAACTCTAAAGCTTGAGTTTTTCCAAGAAAGGTTTCTCTTTTTCAAAGTCTTGGTCAAGAATGAGTTATGTTTCTTTGATGTCTTGAAACTTTCCTTTTCTTTTGTTTAGGTTTCGGCCATGAAGGCCTCTTGGACTTGAAATATGAGAAGCTTGATGATGAGAGTTGTGTAATGATGTTTGTCACATGAACAACCTCTAAAGCTTGAGTTTTCTAAAAAAAATAAGTTTACTACTTTCAAGTTTTGCTCAAGACATAGTTATGTTTCTTTTGAACCTTGAAAACCTCATTTCTTTTCCCTTGAGTTTTCGGCCTTGAAAGCCTTTGGGACTTAGAAAAATGGTAGCTTGATGATGAGGGCTTCATGTTGATGTATGTCACATGAACAAAACTCTAGAGCATAAATTTGGTTTCTAGGCCAAGTATGTTTCGATTTCTTTCCTTTATGTTGGTCATGAGTTTCGTGTTGTTAATAAATGTAGAGCATTGTAAAAATACTCAATGATGAGGACTTGAGATGTTGGTGTTTGAATCACCAAGATCTTGGTCCCTAGAGTTCAAAAATAAGGTTGTTTCCTCATGATGAGGATTCGGCCACCTCATGGACTTTGAGGATATGACTTTCTTTTATACAACTTAGCAACACTAGTGTTTTCTCTTCTTGTGAGGATGAGTTATGGGTTGAAACTTTGTTTCCTTTAAAGTCTTGCAAGAGCTCTAAACAAGATATAAAAGAAGTTGCATCCACGCTACGTTTATGCTTTGCATTAGCACGTTTATTTCTTATGCCATCACTAAGACCCAAGATAATGAATGAACTTGCACAATGCACGTTATGTTTCAAGCTTTGCATCTCATTTTATATTTCAAGTCATCACTAAACTCTAAGAATAAGAATGGAGATGCATTTCATCTTTTACTTTGTGCTATCACTTTGTTTTCTAAAGGACTATAAAATGAAATGCATAGCACGTTTATTCTATGTCATCACTTGAAACTTTAGAGCTCAAAGACTTGCCCATTTCATCTTAAGAAAAGAATTAAATCAAGGAGGTATCTCCTTGAACATCATTCGGCCATGTGGTGTAAATGGCTCTAGGATGAGTTTCATTTAACTACAAGGGCCTATAATGCATGTCTTAGAATTTTTCTAAGCTTTGATGCACTTAACCAAGGTTTTAAACATGTTTTCAAGTTTTGAATCATTGTCAAGAGCAAGCCGAAATGGCTGCTGCCCTTGATGTTCCATGATGAGTTTTCGCAAAATAAACTTTGATTTTTCATGGTCTTGAAGTCCCAAAAAGGTCCCAAGAGAAACTAGCAAGTTATATGGTTGAAAGAAAGGTTTTTCTCATGATTTTATGCCTTAAAGGTTTTCGGTTCTGCCTTAGTAATTTCAGCACCTTAAATTCTGTTTTGGGTGGTCTAAATATGTTGTAATACCTTGCCAAGTATATGATAATTGTTCTAGACTCTTTAAAGCATTATTAGTGACTTTGTTTGCTTAATATGTGAATTCTAGAACTATAAAGAATGGCAAAATGAGTTTCTGCCCAGCCTTGATAAAATATTTAGAATCACATTAGATTATGTCTAGATGTGTGGGAGTGACTCATAATTGGCCTAGGTATTAATTATTGCACCATAGAAAAAGTCGGATGTGAGAAAGGGCTTAAAACGCATTTTTTAAAACACGTAATTCATCAAATATGAACAACTACATAAAGTTGTCCAACCATAATTAATTAGGATTTAGAACTTAATGGATTATGGTAATGAGGTTAATCAATCCCATAAACATACTAGAAAGTAATGGGAAAGTTGAGGTTACCCGATTTAGGGATTTTTACCTTAAGGGATGATTATGCGCCTCTAAGTTTGATAATGAATTGATGTGTTAGCTCATGACGTGTATGGTGCCATGTGAACTATTATCTCTATGTGATAGCTTGTATTAACATGTTATTATTTCTTTAAAAGAACTTTGGAGATGCCGAGGTAGTAATTATGTGCTATGCATTAATTATGTGCTATGCATTAATTATGTGGCATCATAAAGAAACATGTTAAACTTAAGATGACTCAGAACATAAGAATGTAATCCTTTGAAACCACCGAATTAAGGGTGGGGACAATGTGATTCTAGCCCCCTAAACCCGTGCTTAAAGTCGGGAAGTTGACTTATCCAAATGGATAAAGTCTAGATGCTAGTGACGACTAGTGTGGTATGAGCTCATAACCTAGAGTTTTCTCAAAAGGGAGAAATATTAGGCGCCTGATTAAGTAAAGGTTCTTATGTCACCTAAGTAACCCAGTTATGTGATTTATGTTCCATGTGCCAGTTATATGATTTAGGTTCCATGTACCAGTTATATGATTTATGTTCTACGTACCAAGCTACATGATTTATGTCTATGATTTTAGTATATAGCCTATGTAACACAAGTGCCATGTTAAAAAGAACGGATTCTCAGAAAATGAGATCTTTGGAAAACTCATAATTGAACCTACGTATGTCCATTATTTTGTAAATAACCCGAGATTCCTAGAGACGTATATGATGACACCTAGGATAGAAGGAAAACCCTACTGAGTTTCTTTAGTAAGAATCTCACTCCCTCTATCTTTTCCTTTCCATTACGTCTTCAGAGCGAGATGGCGACCTTCGTCCTATTCATTGACACTCCACGGTGGGAGATCCACCACGACCTGGAGTATGGGTCCTATCATTTTGAGGGCCGATGTACCTTACGTGTATTCATGTTCGTTGGACGGCCATTTTCGCACCGTGTCTATAGCTACCACTTCACCCTGGCATCCCCCTACGACGATCCCGCGATTTTCGAGCATGCACGACCACAATGGGAGCAAAACCTGTGGGCCCCCTCTGACCGTTCAGCCGATATGCCGGTGTACGTGCCGCTGACACAACACTCGGAGGAGGACCCTATAGGGGATGTCCCTATGGGTCATGAGGACTCTGCCCCCACTCCACCGCAAATGACCGACGGGCAAATGAGGAGACAGTTACCCAGCGTCGGAGGGCTCCGGCACCAGGACCACGACCTCGACGTGGGCGGCCCATCCAGTCACAGGGCATGCCTACACTGGCCGAGTTCCGCCCATGGATTGGCTACGTCCCTCCATACCCGTGATCTCATTGCATAGACGGAGGGTAGACCTTAGTGCACGCACACCACTAGTATGGATGAAACCTCTTTTGTGTTGAGGTTATCCATCATAGATTGCACGGGGGTCGAGATGTCTTCTTTCAGTTCTGTTCGATGTATTTCTATATTCTGTTGTATTTATATTTACATTATGTACTTGAAAGAGTCCTGCCCAGTGGGTAGGCATTTTATCTATGAGGTATTTCAGTTATGATTGATGTTATGTTCGATGTTATGTTTTGGAGCCATTCCTATGTTATCGTTCCGCATACTATGATACCGACTCGTGAAGTTACGCGCGACTTCTATTTTAAGTAATGATTTCAAAAAAAAAAAGTTGGCTCATATTTTCGCTAAGTCTATTTTCCAAGGAAATGAACCATGTCAGTAAGTAACGACTAATATTTGGCCTAAGTACGTACTAGTAGTATTGGGTCGAATATTAGGGTGTTACAAGCAGCAACCATTGGTGCACTTTCTTTCGACTCTATCTCCAGTGAAATCCATATCACAATAACCTACAATATCACAAGAAGTACCTTTCTCATACCATAGGTTGAGATTAGTAGTACTTGATAAATATCGAAGGATTCTCTTAACAGCATGTAAATGTGATTGCTTTGGGTTAGATTGAAATTTAGCACAAATTCCCACACTTAATTGAATGTCTAGTCTACTAGCTATAAGATACAGTAATGAACCAATCATTCCACGATAAATACTTTCTGAAACCTTCTTGCCATTCTCATCCATATTAATGATTTAAGATGGAAGCAGGGGGTGCTCATTGGTTTAGCTCGATCCACATTAAATTTCTTTAAAAGCTCCTTGGTATATTTTTCTTGATGGATCAAGGTTCCTTCCTTCTGTTGTTTTATTTGTAAACCGAGGAAGCATTTTAGTTCACCAATCATACTCATCTTAAACTCACTTTGCATTAGTTTTGAAAACTTATCATAGAGAGAAGATTAGTAGCACTAAATATGATGTCATCAACATTTATTTGAATTATTAGAAAGTTATTATCTTGTTTAAGAATAAGTAGAGTAGTATCAACTTTATACCTCTTTGAACCCATTCTTTAGGAAGAAGGTGCTCAATCTATCATACCAAGCTCGAGGAGTTTGTTTCAGACCATAAAGAGCCTTCATTAACTTGAAAACATGGTTGGGAAGATCTTCACTCTCAAAACTAGGAGGCTACTTTACATATACTTCCTTAGAGAGGAATCCATTTAGAGATGCAGACTTCATATCCATTTGGTAGAAAGTGAATCCCTTGAAGGCAGCAAAAGCAAGTAGCATTCTAATGGCTTCAAGCTTAGCTACTGGTGTAAAGGTCTCATTATAATCAATTACCTCTTATTGATTATAATCTTATGCAACTAATCTTGCGTTGTTTATAATGACTTTTCCAACTTCATCAAGCTTATTCCTGAACACCCACATTGTGTCAATGATGGTTTTTCCTTTCGATCTTTCAATAAGCATCCAAACTTTGCTTTTCTCAAACTAGTCCAGCTCTTCTTGCATAGCATCCACCTAACTTTGATCACTTAAAGCTTCTTCAATGCATTCGGTTCAATGGTGGAGATGAAAGAACAATTTGGCACATTTCTAAGAGATAATTTGGTTCACACACCTTTGAATATGTCTCCAAGAACTCTATTTTGAGAAACTACCTTTAAATCATCAACTCCCTTGTAGTTTCTATGGCTTTGAAGTTCTTCAACTTCTTCTTTATCTTCATATTGCTCTTTTTCTTGTTCAGAAATGCTACTCTCTAATTACGTTGGAGTTTTGAGCAAGTTTGCTGAAGTGCTTATGTTCTGGAGTTTGCTTTTTGAGAGTTTGTCTTTTATCTTACTGTTATCAGAAGTTTCCTTTAGACTTATTCTTTCAACACTCTCTTCCAATTCTTCAAGATCATCAGCAAGGTCCTTCTTGAGCTCTTTGAACTTGATGTGAATAGTTTCTTCAATGCATAGCTTTCTCTTATTGTACACTCTGTAAGCTCTAAAGATAGAAGAAAATCCTAGGAAAATACCATCATCAGATTTAAGATCAAATTTTGCAAGTTTGTCCTTGGTGTTAAGGATAAAACATGATGAGCCAAAAATATGAAAATATGAAATGTTGGGTTTCCTATCCTTCCATAGCTCATAGGGAATTTTCTTAAGGATTAACCTTAGAAAAATTCTGTTTTGTATATAGCATGAGTTGTTCACAGTGTCTGCCCAAAAATCTTTTGATAAACCACTTTCTCAAAGTATTATTCTGGCTATTTCCTATAAGCTTCTATTTTTCCCATTTTGTTAGGGAGTTATAGGTGTAGAAAACTCAAAGAATGTCATGATTTTCACAAAACTCTTCAAAAATATGATTCTCAAATTCTCCTCCATGATTTGATTTGTGGAGCTAATTTGGAAATCTTTTTCTGTGCAAATACATTTTGTTAAAACTTTGAATCTTTCAACTACCTCATCCTTAGAAGTTAGAAAGATAACCCATGTAAATCTAGAGTAGTCATCCATTATGACAAGACAATATCTCTTTCCAACAAGACTTGCAGTCTTGGTTAGTCCAAAAAGATCTATATGTAAAAGCTCATGTGGTCTAGTGGTTGAAACCACATGCTTGCTATGAAAAGAAGCTTTGGTTTGCTTACTTTTCTCAAAGAAATCACAAGTTGAGTCCTTGTCAAATCTAATCTTTGGAAGGCCTTTAACAAGCTCTTTCTGAGAAAGCTCAGAAATAAACTTCATATGAGCATGCCCAAGCTTCTTATGCCATAACCACTTTTCATCCATGAAGGCTACGAGACATTTTACATTAGACATCCAAAAATAATACATACCTATTATCATGCCTCTTACCAGACAGAATAACTTTTCTAGAAATGGGACTAACTATTTTGCATACATGAGCATTAAAAATAATATTAAAACCTTGGTCACAAAACTGGCTAATACTTAATAAGTTGTGAGCTAAACCATCAACAAGTAGCACATTGAAATTTTGGTGGGAATCATCCTTACCAACATTTCCTATACCTGTGATGTAACAACCCATTTTTTCCCCTATGTACAAATGACTAAATTGCTCCTGAGGTCATTTTTACTTGAGAAATGAGGATAGCCGGTCTTGGCCATCCTCAAAGGGCTATTTTAATATGGAATGAAAATTGTGTGTTATACGTGTTAATAGAGGTGAAGAATCTTATTTTTGGTTTTCTACACGCAAAATTACCAAAATTCCATGCAATAATTTAACGCGAAATTAGTTGCTGTTTGGATCCGAACTTTACCTCGGGAGTTTGAAATGTCATTTTTAAAAGATGCATGACATCTGTTTAAGCCCAGACAGTCCCGAGGAGTTTTTGTGTAAAATTACCATTTTGCCCCTAATTAAGGACATAATGAACTTAATTGTGTGATTAAGAAAATATAGGTAAAATTAGGCTCTAATTAAATATTAATTAATTTTAATTATTAATCTTGAGTCAAAATAATTAATTGGGGTTAATTAAGGCCTAAGATTGCTTAGGGAAATTCAAAATCCCTTCCTTAATCTAAGACTTTGTGTCACGTCATTTGAAATAGTGTTTTCTCTCTCCAATTCCTTAAATCATGGAAACCATGATGTGATGAGATTCCTTGCTGATAAAAGGTGGATTCCCACTAATTGAGCAAGACAACTCTGTAATCTTGTCTTGCATGGCCTTAATCATTTGTTATCTTACCTAAACATTCATTTACCAATTCCTAACCAAATGCCTAATCAAATTTATCTCTAAACACAACTCCTAACACAAAAGAAATAAAAATATCTCCCCTCTCCCCCATGCTTTCCTCATGGCCGAACACCATAAGCCATACCCCCCATGCATAGTTTTTTATTTAACACACAAACTCTCATTTCTTTCTATCCACTTTTTTGGCCAAAGCTTTATGTTAAAAAAGAGTTCTCAAATTCTCTCTTCTCTCACTTCCCAAAGATTTCTTTTTCTTCCTCCACCACCACAAGAACCACCACCCGCCGCTACCTCTCAATCTCAAACCACCACAAACCACCCTCAAGAAACACAAGCTTTCCATCTTTGAGAAAGAACTCAAGAAAACTTTCCTTCCTTTTCTTTTCTTTTGGTCGAAACCCATATTGAACCCAAGAGAAAAATTTTTCTTCTCATTTTCTTGTACAAGACCAAGCTCTTTCTTTGCAACAAGAAACCATCTTTGGTAGGAATTTTTCTTACTTTGAGTCTTTCTCTTTTTCTTTGGTTATTTTGGGTTTGAATGAATGATGAAGTGTTGGTTCTCTTCTTTCCTTTCTTTTTCGATTTCAAGTTTCCTTTCTCTTTCCTTTCCTTTTTTGGCCTTGTTGGCCTTTGATGTTCAAAAATTATGGCTTGATGATGAGGACCTTTGATGTTGGTTGTGATACTATCATTTGTTTGACCTCTAAAACTCAAGATTTCATTTTTGGTTTTAAGAGTTCCTAGCAAGTGAAAATGTTATTTGGTTTTCTTTGTTGGTTTTCCTTTGAGGTTGATGGTGAGTCTAAGGAAACAAGGTTCTTGGAACCATAATGATGAGAGACTCTAAAGCTCACTTCCATTTGTTGAGGTTAAATGGGGTTGAAAGTATTATTCCTTAGAGTCTTGAAATGAGCTCTAGTAAGATGTAAAAATAAACTTGCATTATATTTATATTTCAAGCTCTTGCATCTCATATTTATGTTTCAATGTCTTGCACCTCATATTAATTTTCAAGTTATTATTTTAAATCTTGAAGACCAAAAAAATGGACTTGCATTCTCATCTTTAAAGTTCAAGCTTTGCATTTCATACTTATGTTTCAAGTCATCACCTAAAGCTTCAAGACTTAAAAATAAACTTGCATTCTCATATTTATATTTCAAATCTTGCAGATCATATTTACTTTTCTAAGCCATCATCCCCTTAACGATAAAGACTAAAATGAGGCTACATATCAGGTTTATTTTCTTGCCATCACCTAAATATCTAAAGCTCAAAGATTTGCCCTTATATCATAAATGGAAGTTTTAGTCATGGTTACCTCTCTTGATGGTATTTTTGGCCATGACTAGTGTTAGTCTTGAAAATGGAATTTTATTTTATCCTAAGGTTCAAAACTTGTGTCCATGATCCCTTAGTTTGGTTTTGAATAAAACTAGTTATTAGAAATGCTTGATCTTGCAAGTTTCTAATGCTTTTAAAAGTTAAAATATGGCTACTGATTTGATTCTTTTATTTCTCTTATATGCTGTTTGGAATGGTTTATATGTGTAAAAATTACTAGTAATTGTTGTGAAAATCGTCCTTGGCACCTTAGGTAAAAACTAGTAACTAGAAACACGTAAAATTGTAATTTTGGGAAGCCTTTGACAACTCCATTTTCGGTTACTGTCCAAACTGATTCAATATTGTATGGTTCTGTTTAGGGTTATTTAAGTGTGTAAAATTTGTTAATAAATAGTGTAATAATTGTTTTTAGCACTTAAGGAAAGATTAGTAACTAGAAAGAATCAAAAATGTTATTTCTAGAAAACCCTTAAGGATGAAAATTATGGATTCTGTTTCAGCAAGTCATAAATCAATAAAAAGGTGTTTAACACTTAGTCAATGTGTAGGAATCATTCATAATTGGTATAGGAATTAATTTTAGCATCTTAGGAAAAGCCGGTAACAAGAAATGGTCAAAAACGTAACTTCTAGAACCTCGAAACGGTTTAGTTTTAGGTGCTGTCCCAAAACTTTACAGCCTTGTTTTGGTAATTTGTTCATGAGGTTAAAAATTAGTAGGAATCATGGTAATGATCTCTTAGGTGCATAAAAGAATAATTACTAATGTTGGGTTAACCCAATTTATAGTTTGACCCGTTTAAGGGCTTACCGATAACTTGAACATGGCTATGTGAAAAATATCTGTAATGATCTTTAATACCTCATGTATGTGAATATACACCTTGTTCAATATAGCATATGCACTAGCTGAGTCTAGTCCTTGATTACTGGGTAGGAGCATGTTTACCTTTAATAAAATGTTGATAATGGCATGTTTATGTGATTATATGCTAATGTTTGCATCATTAAACAACATGCTAGGTTTAAGGTGACATAAAACACGTGGAAATAATCCCCTAGACTCCCCTAATTAAAAGTTATGAGAGGTGATCCAATAAGGTGATCTATTCGACTCCCCGAATTAAAGGTTATGAAAGGCGATCCTATGCCCCCATCCCGTACTCTGGGAGTCGAGATTTAGTTTATCTAGAAGATAAGCGTAGACTAGTGACAACTAGTGAGGTATGAGTTCATAATCTAAAAATCCCTGAAAAGAGAAATATAGGGTAGGTCCCAAGGATAAGAGAATGAGAAGCTTAAGTCACCTAAAAGATTAATGAGAAAAAGATCATGTTATAGAGTTTTTACATCCTTTGCTTTATGACATTGATTGTGGCATTGGTTATTTATTCATGGTATATCATGTGCATCCTTCCATCAAGACGCATGCTAAAGTAGATGGGCCTCGGGTTAATAATATTTGGAACTAATTAAATTGGAGTTTGCATACTTGCCCATTATTTCATAATGAAACCCAAGGTTCTAAAGGACGTAGATGATGACACTAGTTAAGAGGTGATAACCCTACTGGGATTCTTGTACGAGATTATCATTCCCTCTTTTTTTCTTTCCATCTCATCTTCAAAGGATGATGGCTTCATTCATGATCTTCGTTGATGCATCCACTTGGGAAATACACTATGACGCCGCCCATCGGTCATATCACTTCATGGGTCATTGTGATATACGTCCTTTTGTGTTCATGGAGTGCCCTTTTGCACATCTGATTTCTAACTTTTGATTTTCTCTTACTTCTCCTTTTAGTGATGACCTCGTCTTTGAGCGTGCTCGTCCTTATAAGGAGCGGACTCATCATACCCATCCTGCCACTTCTGCTGTCCGCGACTTCTCAAAGTATGTTCCTTGATCACCCACGATGGACTCTCAGTACAACCTGTCCAAGGCCTCGGCTACTCAGTGCCCTTCGGAGGGTTCTGCACCGATTGTCTCTGTGGATGTCGAAGGCCGTAGTAAGGCTACTGTGACCCAGCCTAGGAGAGGAGTGAAGGTGGTTATGCAACCACGCCGAGGTGCTCACATCCATCCAGCTCACTGCTTGGCTATACCCGACAAGCTGGCGTAATGGATTAGGTACCTTCCTCCCTCCGGGGGAGGGTAGCAGTAAGAGCGAGCAGTGGACCCAACGTGCCATTGCTTTTTCCATGGCAATGATAGCCTTCTTTTGTATCTTAGAGGCTATCTACTATAGGTGCACCCTAGTAGTAGTGGTGGAAATGAGGGACCTTGGCTAGGCATTCTGTGATCTTTTACCTTGGCTAAGCATTCCGTGATCTTTTCTTTTTCTATCTTTATGAATGACTGTACTAACCCAACCATTCATGGTGGGTATGATACTACTCTTTTTAAGTATTTATATTATGTTGTGTATTATGGAACCTATGATGTTATTAATGAATGCCTCCATGATGTTGTGTTATGTTTATGAGTTGTATCCACCTTGATTCCTGTTTGCTTATGGTGTGTTTAATTTCTTATCGACCTTTTGGCGTATCGTACGATGTAGTTCTTTTAAGTCCACGCGGCTCATTTTTTTTGCTTTAAATTTCAAAAAACATTTACCCATATTTTCCCTAAGTATTCTAACTGTACTTGTTCTGGCTCTAGCACATGTCTAGGGTCAAATTGGTATTTTCTCAACTGAGAGACATGGAAGACATCATGAAGATTGGATAGATTTAGTGGCAAGACTATCCGATATGCTACTGACCCGACTCTATCAATAATTTTGAAGGGACCAAGGAATCTAAGGCTCAACTTTTTGACTCTCATGACTTGTCCTATGCCTGTCGTGGGGGTGATCCTAAAGAATATATGCTCTCCCTCTTGGAACTCCGATGGCTTTTGCCATTTATCTGCATAGCTTTTCTATCGACTTTGAGCAGTAAAGATCCTATCCCTAATCCTCTTGATTTGTTCTATTGTTTCCCTTACAACTTTGAGTCTTAACATGCTTTGTTCATTGGGTTTATACCAATACAAAGAAGATTGACACTTTCTTTCACACAAGGCTTAATACGGTGCCATACCAATGCTTGCATGATAACTGTTGTTATATGCAAACTCGATCAATGGTAAGTATTTATCCCAACTTCCTCTCTGGTCTAAAACACAGGCTCTCAACGTATCTTCCAAGATTTGTATGGTCCTCTCCGTCTACCCATCCGTTTGAGGGAGGTAAGCCATGCTCAAGCACAACTTCGAACCAAATGCCATCTGAAAGGCTCCCTAAAAGCATGATGTAAATCGCAGATCACGATCTGAGATTATCGTTGACGGCACTCTATGCAACCTCACAATCTCTTGGGTATACAATTGAGCTAACTTGTCCAATGAGTATGTTACCTTAATGGATAGAAAGTGAGTCAACTTCATTAGTCGATCCACAATCATCCATATGGCATCATGGCCAGCTTGGGTCTTGGATGGACCTATCATGAAATCCATTGAGATAATATCCCTCTTCTATTCAGGAATCGACAAAGGTTATAACATTCCAGAAGGTTTCTAGTGCTCAATCTTCACCTTTTGACAGACTAATCACTTGCTCACCTATGTGACCACATCTCGCTTCAATCCGGGCCACCAAAACATCGTCTTCAAATCATGATACATCTTGGTGGTACAGGGGTGAATAGTGAAATGGCTCTTATGAGCCTCCTCCAAAATTTCCTTTCAAAGGTCATAATTGGCCGGTGATAAAGGAATTTTTAGGCATCTATTATTGTTTCATATTTGGCCTAATTTGCTTCTATATGTGTTTAATTCTGACAATTTAATTGAGTTTTGTATTATTGGGCCTCATTGGATTTAATTGTTGAAATTTGGCTAATTCCGGATTTTACACTCACTATGACCTTTCTGTATTGGACAGATCATTTTGGGCTCTAGAAATATCGGATTTGGGTGATCTTGGTGGCTCCTGAAAGCGGAGACCGAGATGCATAATTTTGGGTTTCACAGGCTTCATCAAATTCGGTCCGTTTCAAGGCTTAATTGGGCTTCCAAGTTCCGGAGCAAATGCTTAGGCGGGTCCAAGACCTTTCCTCACATAATTGGGCATATCTCACTCATTTCTGGTCCAATTGAGGCATATAATATGTCTCTGGAAAGCTTATCCAGAGAGGATTATCTTATCTAGATCAGATTTCGAAAATCTGGATAAGATAAGGTTAGTGATAAGAGGAAATTCGGGTAGGGCCATTGGATTGCCTATAAATTTCATTTCCTTTGTAATTGATAGAATAAACAACAAAGAACCGAAAACTTGTATTTTCGTATTTTCTTTCAAACTCAAAGTGTTCATACAGAGAGCTTGCCAATGGAGATGTCCATGGAAGGCTAAACTCCTTTCAATCCCTGACATCATAGATAATCGGTTTGAATTCGGAGTTCCTGTTGTGTAAATCTTATCTTTGTATGTATGCTTTCCTTTTATGAATTTCGATTATGGATTTGGTTTTTGAACATGATCATGTTTGAATTATATCTGATTAGATATAGAACTGAATTCGTTATTGAAATTGAAGTAAAGGTTGAATTACCGATCGGTTGTTCAGATTAATTCGAACTGCACGTAATTTGACATTCATTTGAATTGCGATTGTGATTTAAGGATTGTTGGGTGAAAACTATATGATTATATAGTTGATTCGGATTAACACAGTAGCATACAAATTTAACTCTTATGAACTGTGATGAATTCTGCCAAATGATCATGATGTCTGGGATTGATTCTTTGATCAAGTGAGTTTCTGTTTCTATTTCTATTTCTGTTTCTGTAATCCTTTCATTTCACTCTATTTTGTTCTAAAATTCACAAAACCCCCCCCTGCCTTTTAGTGTTATTAGTATTTACAGATCGATAACATAACTGATGTGTCCCAAGGAAGAATGACCTGAGTCTACTTATACTACAAATAAAGGGATTTAGACTATTTTGATAGTGGACGCGACAGTTCATATCAAAATTTGGCGCCGTTGCCGGGGAATGCATATTATGTTATATGATCTTGTTATATAGGTATGTTTTAAATAATTCTGTACATATTTCTGCTTTTGTATTACACTAACAAAGGTCAAGCAGTGTCGTTGTTTTTTTTTTGTTACTGCAGAAAATACAGGTATTTTTTGACTTACTCATTTTACCTCGAAAAAAATCCAAAAAAATCAGAAAAAAAAAGTAATACACCCAAGAGAATTATCAGAGTAATTGTCTTGCTATGCTTATTTTTTCGAAATTCCTTCGTTTAGACCACTTTTTTATTTTTTTATTATTTTCACTATTTTTAAAAATGAAAAAAATTGGTCAGATTACTTCCCTAGTATTTTAGAGTACTTCTGTGGTGTTATTTATTTTTTTTTAAATTAATTGATAGGACTTTTCAATTTCTATTCCATTTCGCAGTATATAGCCTATTTTGAGATGTGTTCCTGAATTCTAGCTGTGCTTTCTGTGTTTGTGTGTGCATGACAAGGTCTGATCCTGGTGAATTGTATGAACATGATCCTGAAATAGATAGAACTTTTCATAGATTAAATAGAGTGAATAGGAATTTGGTTTTTCATAGTGCTGCTGGTAGTAATCAAGGAGTTGATTTAAGTGATTCTGCAAGTGATTCTGCATCTGATATTAGTGTTCTTGTGTCTGAAATTAGTATTGATAACATGGCTAATAGAACTTTGAAAGAATTGGCTGCACCTGATGTTGCATATCAACCTTTGTGTATTCAATATCCTGAGTTAGAGGTGCCATTTGAACTTAAGTCTGGTCTAATCCATTTGCTGCCCAAGTTTCATGGTCTTGCAGGAGAGGATCCTAATAAGCATCTTAAGGAATTTCATGTTGTATGCTCCACCATGCGACCTCAAGGAGTGCCTGAAGAGCATATCAAGTTGAAAGCATTTCCTTTCTCTCTAGATGCTGAAGCAAAGGATTGGTTGTATTACCTTCATCCAGGTTCTGTTACTACATGGCAAGAAATGAAGAGATTGTTCTTAGAGAAGTTCTTCCCTGCATCCAGAACAGCATCTATCCGAAAAGACATTTGTGGCATCAGGCAGTTCTCTGGGGAGACATTATATGAGTACTGGGAGAGATTCAAAAAGTTGTGTGCAACATGTCCTCACCACTGTATTAATGAACAGCTTCTCATCCAATATTTCTATGAAGGGCTGATTCAAAATGATAGAAATATAATTGATGCAGCAAGTGGTGGAGCATTGATGGACAAGACACCTGCAGAAGCCAGAACTTTAATTGCTAACATGGCAGCCAACTCACAGCAGCTTTGGCTCGAGATCTTTGCACCGACTAAGGGAGTCAATGAGGTGACTGCAGTGCGATGTCGAGGTTCGAAGACAAGATAACCGAGCTTACATCTCTTGTAAGATGCTTAGTGTTGGACAACACCAAAGAAACAATACAGCAAATCAGTATCCTTCACAAGTATGCGGCATATGTTCCACCACAGGTCATTATACCGATGCTTGTCCTACATTACAAGAAGCTGATCAAGGAGTACAAGACTCAGCTGCAGTGGCTGGAGTGTTCACTGGATGGCAGCAGCAGCAACAACAACCATACAGACCTCAACAACAGCAAAAATATGATCCATTTTCTGAAAGGTACAATCCAGGATGGAGAGATCATCCTAACCTGAGATATGGTCCTGTGCAGCAAAATGTACCACAGCAACAAAAATTTCAAACAACAGGACCAGGTCAAAGCAATAAGTACCAGCCACCTCCATTTAGACAGCAGCAGAATATGCAGCAGAATATGCAGCAGAATGTGATGCAACCCATGCAGAGTACCAATTCGGAACCTACATTAGAGGATTTGGTGAAACAGATGGCGACCAGTAACCTCAGTTCCCAAGAAATGTGAATTCTATAATTCAAGACCTGCAGACACAGATTGGACAGTTGGCAACTTCAGTCAACAAAATGCAGTCAGAAGGTTCTGGGCAAATCCCTTCTCAATCAGTCATCAATCCAAAAGGAAATGTGAGTGCCATTACATTGAGAAGTGGTAAGGAGTTAGAGGTGGTGAAACAGAAAATTGAATCTTCTACCAGTGATGAAGCAGAAAAAAATGATGCAGCAGAAAAAGTGGAAATTCAGAAAAAATCAAGTGCTGCGGATTCTAATTTCATACCTACATTACCTTTTCCCAACAGAATAGCTCAAACAAGAAAAGCAGTTGAAGTAGATAAAGAGCTGTTTGACACTTTTAAGAAGGTAGAGGTCAACATCCCTCTCTTGGATGCCATAAAGCAGATTCCCAAATATGCAAAGTTTCTTAAGGAGTTGTGCACTCATAAAAGGAAGTTGAAAGGTCATGAAAAGGTGAGCATGGGTAGAAATGTTTCTGCATTGATTCAATCCAGTATACCCAAGAAGTGCAAGGATCCAGGTACGTTCACCATCCCTTGCACCATAGGCAACTCTAAATTTGGAAATGCAATGCTAGATTTAGGTGCCTCCATAAATGTCATGCCTACATCAGTTTATAGATCATTGAAGCTTGGAGATTTGAAACCAAGTGGTGTAGTAATCCAACTGGCCAACAGGAGCACCACACATCCAACAGGTGTGCTTGAAGATGTGCTTGTTCAGGTTAATGAGTTGATTTTCCCGACTGATTTTTATATTACGGAAATGGAAGATGAAACGTCCACCATGGACCCACACGATTTTGGGAAGACCCTTTCTAAAAGCGCAAAAACTAAGATAGATGTGGATGCAGGAACTCTTTCTATGGAGTTTGGTGATGATGTTGTGCAATTCAATATTTTTGATGCAATGAAACATCCTTCGGAAGAGCATTCTCTTTTCTATCTTGATGTCATTGATTTTCTGATTGATGATTTAAGCTCTGAATATGATGAATTTGCTGATTTTGATGAATTTGCTAATTGTGAAGAGTTCAAAAATATTGTGATTGATTCTGCAGATCATTCTTGTAGAAAATATTTGTGCAGATTTGAATGTTGCAGTGACAGAATTGAAGGAACCACCACTACCATCCATTATGCAACCACCAACTTTAGAGTTGAAGACTTTGCCTTCACACGAAATATGCTTTCCTAGAGGCTAATGATAAGTTGCCGCTATTATAGCAAATGATCTCCAACCTGATCAAGAAGATAAGTTCTTTGCAAATGTTGAGAGATCACAAGAAAGCCATTGGTGGTCTTTAAATGATATTCCAGCGATTAGTCCTTCCACTTGTATGCACCGGATATTGTTAGAGGAAGGTGCCCGTACTGTAAGACAGCCACAAAGGCGGCTGAATCCTACCATTCTGGAGGTAGTGAAGAAAGAAGTCAGTAAGTTGCTAGTAGTAGGAATCATTTATCCTATATCAGATAGTGAGTGGGTTAGTCCTTTACAAGTGGTTCCTAAAAAGACTGGCATAACTGTTGTGAAAAATCAGAACAATGAATTGATTCCAACTAGAATCCAGAATAGTTGAAGGGTGTGTGTGGACTACAGGAAGTTGAACCAAGCCACTAGAAAAGACCATTTTCCTCTTCCATTCATTGATCAAGTGTTAGAGAGACTTGCAGGCAATTCTCATTATTGCTTCTTGGATGGATTCTCCGGTTACCTTCAGATCCATATTGCTCCAGAGGACCAACATAAAACTACTTTCACTTGTCCATTCGGCACTTTTGCCTACAGAAGAATGCCATTTGGTCTATGCAACGCTCCAGGAACTTTTCAGAGGTGTATGGTAAGTATTTTCTCAGATCTTTTAGAGAGTTGTATGGAGGTGTTTATGGATGATTTCACTGTTTATGGGTCCTCATTTGATGCATGTTTAGATAGTCTGTCTAGAGTCTCGGATAGGTGCATTAAGACTAATCTTGTGCTGAATTTTGAGAAATGTCATTTTATGGTGACAGAAGGGATAGTCCTAGGGCACTTAGTATCTAAGAGAGGCATTGAGACTGATAGAGCCAAGATAGATGTTATTGCCTCTTTACCTTACCCGTGTGCGTGCGGGAAGTGCGTTCTTTTCTTGGCCATGTGTTTTTACAGGAGATTTATACAAGATTTCAGCAAGATAGCTTTACCTTTATCCAGGTTGTTGCAGAAGGAAGTAGAGTTTGTTTTTGATGCACCTTGTCAACAAGCATTTGATGAGCTGAAGAAGCAACTCACTACAGCTCCCATCATCCAACCACCTAATTGGGAGTCTCCTTTTGAGTTGATGTGTGATGCCTCTAATTTTGCACTTGGAGCTGTCTTAGCTCAAAGAATTGGCAAGATTTCTCATGTTATAGCCTATGCTTCACGGACATTAGACACAACTCAAGCTAATTATACTACCACTGAGAAAGAACTTTTGGCTATTGTTTTTGCATTAGACAAGTTTCGCTCTTATTTACTTGGTTCTAGAGTGATTGTCTTTTCAGATCATGCAGCATTGAAGTTCTTATTGAAAAAGCCAGATGCAAAGCCAAGGCTGATTCGTTGGATGTTGCTACTCCAGGAGTTTGATATAGAGATCAAAGATAGGAGCGGTGCACAGAACTTGGTAGCTGATCACTTGAGCAGGATCGAGCAGGATTCGGACACTTTGCCTATCGGAGATGATTTTCTGATGAGCGACTTATGCGACTACATGATACCACCACTTACGCCTGGTTTGCTGATTTAGTTAATTTCTTGGTTGCATCTGTTTTGCCCCAACATGCATCTAGGTCACAGATTGCTAAATTAAAAAGTGATTCCAAATACTATGTGTGGGATGATCCATATTTGTGGAAATTTTGCAGTGACCAGGTAATTCGTAGATGCATACCAGATCATGAGATCCCATCTGTTCTTTATTTCTGTCATGCTTCCCCTGTTGGAGGGCACTTTGGACCACAGCGGACAGCTAGGAGAAATCTTGGACTCAGCTTCTATTGGCCTACCATTTTCAAGGATGCACATCGGGTTTTACCACTTGTGAGCGAAGCGAACCCGGATCTGCCATCACTCGTAGACATGAGATGCCACAGCAACCTATTCTCTTTTGTGAAGTTTTTGATGTTTGGGGTATTGATTTTATGGGACCCTTTCCTGCCTCTTTTGGATTTACATATGTCTTGCTTGCTGTTGATTATGTATCCAAATGGGTGGAGGCCAAAGCCACCAAGACTAATGACTCACGTGTTGTTGCAGATTTTGTAAAGTCTAACATATTTTGTAGGTTTGGTGTGCCTCGCGCTATCATTAGCGACCAAGGGAGTCATTTTTGCAATAGGACCATAGAAGCTTTGCTTCGAAAGTATGGAGTTGTCCACAGAGTTTCCACTGCCTATCATCCCCAAACAAATGGGCAGGCTGAGGTTTTTAATAGGGAGATCAAGAAAATTTTGCAAAAGGTAGTGCAACCAAATAGGAAAGATTGGAGCCGTAGGCTTGAGGATGCTCTTTGGGCTCACAGGACTGCTTACAAGACACCTATAGGGATGTCTCCTTTTCGAGTTGTTTTTGGTAAAGCATGCCACCTTCCAGTGGAGATTGAGCATCGTGCATATTGGGCAGTGAAGTGTTGTAATATGGATTTTGATAAAGCAGGTGTTGAAAGGAAGTTTCAGTTGGAGGAACTTGAGGAGCTTCGTTTGGAAGCTTATGAGAATTCAAAATTTTATAAGGAGAAAACTAAAATATTTCATGACAAGATGATTTCTAGAAAAGAATTCTCTGTTGGACAAAAAGTCCTTTTGTTCAATTCTCGTCTTAAGCTCATGCCCGGTAAGCTTCGTTCAAGATGGGATGGCCCTTTTGTTGTTACTAACATTTTTCCTTATGGTACAGTAGAAATCAAAAGTCAATCTAGTGACAAGAGTTTCAAAGTTAATGGTCACCGTCTGAAGCATTTTCATGAAAACCCGGCATTGGTAGGGGAGGAACTTGAGAAGCTCTCCTTGGATAAGCCCACTTATCCACCATAATAAGGGAGTTTTTCCTCCTTCGCTTTTTAATTACACAAGTTTCTTTATCTTTTGTTTTGTAATCACATCGAGGACAATGTGTAATTTAAGTGTGGGGGAGTGTTTTAGAATTAGGATTTTGTCTTCCTTCTAAAATTGAAAAAAAAAAAAAATTTTGATTTTGTGCTCAAGTTTTCATGGCATGGATAAATTTTTGGCATTTTTAGTAAGCATTGATGATTAATTGATGGACCAATTGTGATAGATTTATCCCTTGAGAGTTTTTGAGCCTTGTACATATGAATGACTATTTTTTTTTCTTTGCTTGTGTGTTTTCACTCATGTTTGTTAGTCACTCTAGAACTTGACTTAACTCTTGTTGAAGCTTTGGTTCACATGCATGTATTGAAATGATTTAGGCCATTTTTTGTTTCTATGCTACTATCCAAATTAGCCTACCTTCCATTAATTCCATTGTTTGCCTATTTGAGCCTATTTAAAGCATCCTTTGTTTTGTAACTTACTACAAGCTCATAAAGTGAAAAAACAATGATTCACCTTAACCTTAGAGAGTAAAAGAGCTTTGGAATGGGTTCTTAAATAAATGTAGGAGTTATCCAACAATTTGAGATTTTCTTGTTTTATTTGCTTCATCTATGTATTCGTTATGAAAATATATATATATATATATATATATATATATATGAATAAAAAAAAAGAATAAAAATATTGAAAAAAAAAATTTGTGTTGTAAATACAATAGAAGTGCATATTTGGCAAGTTCAAAAAAAAAAAAAGAAAAAAAAAAGAAAAAGAAAAAGTATATATATATGAGAGGCAAAATGGAAATGGAATATAGCTGTGCATGTTTATTTGAAATCATTCCTCATTGCTCTTTTAGTCTCTTAGGTTGATAGCTAGTATCCTTTCTTATATCCTTCCATACCTTAACCCTGCTACAACCTGGAAAGTCCTTTTGATCTTTATGTGCATGTGTTTCAAATGTTGATGATAGAGGCTTGTCAAGCTTATGGTAGTGTTAACATCCATGATGTGCTTTGAGTATAAATACAAGCCTAAACACTTGAGAGTTTACCTAATGAGATTCTATTACTCTTGGTTCATCTTTTGATTGGATGTGTCTTCTTGAGATGTTGAGAATATGTTCATACATATGTTTTGAATTCTTGTGAATAAAGTGTTTGTCTCTTATTTCTAATGGTGAATTTCTAAGTCCCTATGATTCAACTTTAGATTTTGCCCAGGAGTGCAAAAGACTAAGTGTGGGGGAATTTGATAAAGGAATTTTTAGGCATCTATTATTGTTTCATATTTGGCCTAATTTGCTTCTATATGTGTTTAATTCTGACAATTTAATTGAGTTTTGTATTATTGGGCCTCATTGGATTTAATTGTTGAAATTTGGCTAATTCCGGATTTTACACTCACTATGACCTTTCTGTATTGGACAGATCATTTTGGGCTCTAGAAATATCGGATTTGGGTGATCTTGGTGGCTCCTGAAAGCGGAGACCGAGATGCATAATTTTGGGTTTCACAGGCTTCATCAAATTCGGTCCGTTTCAAGGCTTAATTGGGCTTCCAAGTTCCGGAGCAAATGCTTAGGCGGGTCCAAGACCTTTCCTCACATAATTGGGCATATCTCACTCATTTCTGGTCCAATTGAGGCATATAATATGTCTCTGGAAAGCTTATCCAGAGAGGATTATCTTATCTAGATCAGATTTCGAAAATCTGGATAAGATAAGGTTAGTGATAAGAGGAAATTCGGGTAGGGCCATTGGATTGCCTATAAATTTCAGTTTCCTTTGTAATTCTGATATCAATAAACAACAAAGAACCAGAAACTTGTATTTTCGTTTTTCCTTTCAAACTCAAAGTGTTCATACAGAGAGCTTGCCAATGGAGATGTCCATGGAAGGCTAAACTCCTTTCAATCCCTGACATCATAGATAATCGGTTTGAATTCGGAGTTCCTGTTGTGTAAATCTTATCTTTGTATGTATGCTTTCCTTTTATGAATTTCGATTATGGATTTGGTTTTTGAACATGATCATGTTTGAATTATATCTGATTAGATATAGAACTGAATTCGTTATTGAAATTGAAGTAAAGGTTGAATTACCGATCGGTTGTTCAGATTAATTCAAATTGCACGTAATTTGACATTCATTTGAATTGCGATTGTGATTTAAGGATTGTTGGGTGAAAACTATATGATTATATAGTTGATTCGGATTAACACAGTAGCATACAAATTTAACTCTTATGAACTGTGATGAATTCTGCCAAATGATCATGATGTCTGGGATTGATTCTTTGATCAAGTGAGTTTCTGTTTCTATTTCTATTTCTGTTTCTGTAATCCTTTCATTTCACTCTATTTTGTTCTAAAATTCACAAAACCCCCCCTTTTAGTGTTATTAGTATTTACAGATCGATAACATAACTGATGTGTCCCAAGGAAGAATGACCTGAGTCTGCTTATACTACAAATAAGGGGATTTAGACTATTTTGATAGTGGACGCGACAGTTCATATCAGCCGGCACACAAATTCTGTCTTCATACCTCCATAGTTTATCAGTTCCAAAGGCGAATCCTTTTAACTTTCCCACTTCTATCGCCTGTAAGATCTCCTTAAACTCCTCATCCTCTTGTTGAACTCGAGTGATTCTTTCCTTGAAGTCACTTATCACAATGAGATGACACATCCTCATGCCTCCAGTGGTCAATATCATCCCTAAGTTCAGGTCTCTAATTCTCTCAATCAACTCCACCTTTTTAACCATCATCTTAGACAAGTTTAATGACTTTCAACTCAAGGCATCAGCCACCACATTAGCCTTGCCGAGATGATAGTTTAACCCAAAATCATAATCTTTCAAGAACTTCATCCACCTTCTCTACCTCATTTTCAACTCCTTTTGATCAAAGAGGTACTTGAGACTCATGTGATTAGAGAACACCTCAAACTTTACTCCGTACAAATGGTGCCTCCACACCTTCTAGGCGAACACTACTGCTGCTGACTCTAGGTCATGGGTGGGGTAGTTTGCTTCATGAAGCTTGAGTTACCTAGCCTCTTAGGCCACAACTTGCCTATTTTGCATCAACACACAGCCTTAACCTTTCCCTGAAGCATCACAATACACCTCAAATGTTGTATTAGGGTTAGGAAAAATCAATACTAGGGTTGTGGTTAACTTCATCTTTAGCTCTTGGAAGCTCTTTTCATACTCTGGTGTCCATGAAAAAGGAGCATTCTTCCTAGTAAGCTTGGTCAAGGGTAAAGGAATCTGAGAAAATCCCTTAATAAACCTACAGTAATATTCTGCCAAACCTAAAAAGCTTTGTATCTCCATCACCATTGTAGGTCTCTCCTAGCTCATCACAACCTCTATCTTACTAGGGTCTACTACGATACCCTCTTTCGACACTACATGCCCTAAAAATTTCACTTCCTCCAACCGGAATTCACACTTAGATAGCTTCACGTACAACTTCTTTTCCTTCAAAATCTCTAAAACTACCCTCAAATGATGCTCATGTTCCTCGTGAGTCTTCAAATAGATGAGTATATCATTTATGAAAACAAGCATGAACTGATCTAGATAAGGTCTAAATATCCTATTCATGTAGTCTATGAACACAGCAGGAGCATTGATCAAACCAAACAACATAACTGTGAACTCAAAATGGCCATATCGGGTCCTAAAGGCAGTCTTGGGTATGTCCTCATCCTTTACTCTAATATGATGGTACCCCGACATCAAATCAATATTTGAGAACACTATTGCGCCCCTCAACTGATTCATCAACTCATCAATCTTACGCAAGGGATATTTATTCTTCATTGTCACTCGATTCAACTGTCTATAGTCTATGTACGGCCTCATAATCCCATCTTTCTTTTTAACAAACAAAATGGAGGCTCTCCATGGTAATGCACTAGGTCTCACAAACTTCTTCTCTAAAAGCTCCTTTAGCTAAGTTTTCAACTTGATCAACTCTAAGGGTGACATCCTATAGGGTGCTATGGAGATAGACCTTGCCCCTGGGACTAACTCTATAGAGAACTCTATCTCTCTCTCTGAAGGGAACTCGTATCTTATCCGAAAATACCTCAGGATAGTCTCTTACCACGAGCACATCACCAATGTTCTGCTCAAGGTTTATATTGCTAGCGGCTAGGAGAACATATCCCTTACTCTCTTTCCTGTAACAGTTGACCTCTACAGCACTTGGGTAAAGGCTTAAAGGCTTACTAGGTACACCAGGTATGGGGGGAAAAGATAACAGACTTTGTGTAACAATCCAATAGTACATGGTTACGTCAAACCAATCCATGCCAAGAATCATGTCTAGACCATGCATGGGTACACAGATCAAATCTAAGACAAAAGGTTTACTTTGAGTGACGAAATAACAATTTAGACAACATCTACTTATGTTAACAAGGCTACCGGTAGTTTGGAAATAGTAAAGTCATAAGGAAATTTTGACTCATACAATTGCAAGGACTTGACACTATCATGTGATATGAATGAATGAGTTGCGCCAGAGTCATACAGAACAATTAAGGTCCTACCGTTCACTTCACACTTACCTTCTATGAGGTAGCTGGACTTTGCTGAGTCTTTCGCATGGAGGGTAAAGACCCTTCCTTGACATTGTGAATAGCCAGCACTTGGGGCATGGTGCAGTAGGTGCAGGCTATGGGGTGCAATCAGGGCCCTTTGGGGTGACTTGCCTTTGGGACCACTCGATCCCCCATAATGAAATGTCCTTCTAGGGCCCTGTGGCCTGAATTGTGGCCCGAGTTGCGGCTTGAATTGTGGCTTGAACCTTAGAGCTTGCGATGCCAACTTCTTGGTGAAGTTCACATTCAGCTTCTTGTGGCCCTCTTCAATGATACGGCATTTGTTGGCTAGGGTAGGAAAGTCCCTAATCTCCAAATATGTAACGGCAATGTTGATCTCCGCCTTTAGCCCCACTTCATACTTAACACACTTCCAGAACTAGTTGGGATTTCCTTGAAAGATCCTCGAGAACTTAATCAGCTCCTCAAATATTGTAGTGTATTGTGCAATGCTCATCCCTCCTTAGGTCAACTTCATGAACTTTGCATCCTTGGCACTCCTTACTGATGCTGGAAATTATTTCTCATAGAAACAAGTCTTGAACATCTTCCAATTAGTCATGGTGCCAGATGCCTCCAACTGTCTTCGAGTGCCAACCTATCATAACTCATCATTTGCCTCTAGCATAAAAGTAGTGAAAGTTACCTTTTGTTCTTCGGTGCAAGTGATCACCAAAAAGATCATCTACATGCTCTTAATTCACTTATCAGCCTGGTTGGGATTCAAAGCTCCTCTAAACAATGGTAGATTTGCCTTCCGAAACTCCCCAAATTAGGCATGCTTATGACCCTTGGCAGTGTTAGGGCCATGACCAGCTTAGCCCTGGTGGTCTATCCTTTCAAACATCATTTGCATGGCCCTTGTCATCTCTTTGAGAGCTCCAACGATCTCATTACTGTGATAGCCTTCACCATCGCTACTACTTCCCACTTCCTTGGGAACGATGGTTGCGGAACCTCTTGAAGAATGCTAGGAAGGAAACTCCTTTGATGGATCCGACCATGGTTTGGTAGGTCGAGTAAGTGATTGGGGTGTGTAGACAAGGAAGTCATGGATAGCTGATGCGGCAGGGCGGTCACAAGGAAATTACTCCTTACGTAGACGAGCACACTCGAAAACAAAGTGATCAGTGAAAAAATAAGGATGGAGAACCAAAAGCTGGTAACTGGGTGCAAGAAGAGATGGTCCAAGAAAATGAACAGGCGAATGGTACATCAATCCGCAAAATGATAAGACTGGTTGGCAGGATCAAAATGCATCTTCCAGGTGGGAGCATCAACATAAATCACGAACGTGGCCATCGCCCTCTAAAGATGAGTGATAAAGGAATTTTTAGGCATCTATTATTGTTTCATATTTGGCCTAATTTGCTTCTATATGTGTTTAATTCTGACAATTTAATTGAGTTTTGCATTATTGGGCCTCATTGGATTTAATTGTTGAAATTTGGCTAATTCCGGATTTTACACTCACTATGACCTTTCTGTATTGGACAGATCATTTTGGGCTCTAGAAATATCGGATTTGGGTGATCTTGGTGGCTCCTGAAAGCGGAGACCGAGATGCATAATTTTGGGTTTCACAGGCTTCATCAAATTCGGTCCGTTTCAAGGCTTAATTGGGCTTCCAAGTTCCGGAGCAAATGCTTAGGCGGGTCCAAGACCTTTCCTCACATAATTGGGCATATCTCACTCATTTCTGGTCCAATTGAGGCATATAATATGTCTCTGGAAAGCTTATCCAGAGAGGATTATCTTATCTAGATCAGATTTCGAAAATCTGGATAAGATAAGGTTAGTGATAAGAGGAAATTCGGGTAGGGCCATTGGATTGCCTATAAATTTCAGTTTCCTTTGTAATTCTGATATCAATAAACAACAAAGAACGAGAAACTTGTATTTTCGTTCTCCTTTCAAACTCAAAGTGTTCATACAGAGAGCTTGCCAATGGAGATGTCCATGGAAGGCTAAACTCCTTTCAATCCCTGACATCATAGATAATCGGTTTGAATTCGGAGTTCCTGTTGTGTAAATCTTATCTTTGTATGTATGCTTTCCTTTTATGAATTTCGATTATGGATTTGGTTTTTGAACATGATCATGTTTGAATTATATCTGATTAGATATAGAACTGAATTCGTTATTGAAATTGAAGTAAAGGTTGAATTACCGATCGGTTGTTCAGATTAATTCGAACTGCACGTAATTTGACATTCATTTGAATTGCGATTGTGATTTAAGGATTGTTGGGTGAAAACTATATGATTATATAGTTGATTCGGATTAACACAGTAGCATACAAATTTAACTCTTATGAACTGTGATGAATTCTGCCAAATGATCATGATGTCTGGGATTGATTCTTTGATCAAGTGAGTTTCATTTCTATTTACATTTACGTAATCCTTTCATTTCACTCTATTTTGTTCTAAAATTCACAAACCCCCCCCGCCTTTTAGTGTTATTAGTATTTACAGATCGATAACATAACTGATGTGTCCTAAGGAAGAATGACCTGAGTCTGCTTATACTACAAATAAGGGGATTTAGACTATTTTGATAGTGGACGCGACAGTTCATATCAAAATTTGGCGCCGTTGCCGGGGATTGCATATTATGTTATATGATCTTGTTATATAGGTGTGTTTTAAATAATTCTGTACATATTTCTGCTTACAGATTACACTAATGATCTTTATACAGTCGTTGTTTTTTTAGTTACTGCAGAAAATACAGGTATTTTCCGACTTACTCATTTTACCACGAAAAAAATCCAAAAAATCAGAAAAAAAAGTAATACATCTAAGATAATTATCAGAGTAATTGTCTGCTATGCTTATTTTTTCGAAATTCCTTCGTTTAGACCACTTTTTTATTTTTTTATTATTTTCACTATTTTTAAAAATGAAAAAAATTGGTCAGATTGCTTCCCTAGTATTTTAGAGTACTTCTGTGGTGTTATTTATTTTTTTAAAAAATTAATTGATAGGACTTTTCAATTTCTATTCCATTTCGCAGTATATAGGCTATTCTGAGATGTGTTCCTGAATTCTAGCTGTGCTTTCTGTGTTTGTGTGTGCATGACAAGGTCTGATCCTGGTGAATTGTATGAACATGATCCTGAAATAGATAGAACTTTTCATAGATTAAATAGAGTGAATAGGAATTTGGTTTTTCATAGTGCTGCTGGTAGTAATCAAGGAGTTGATTTAAGTGATTCTGCAAGTGATTCTGCATCTGATATTAGTGTTCTTGTGTCTGAAATTAGTATTGATAACATGGCTAATAGAACTTTGAAAGAATTGGCTGCACCTGATGTTGCATATCAACCTTTGTGTATTCAATATCCTGAGTTAGAGGTGCCATTTGAACTTAAGTCTGGTCTAATCCATTTGCTGCCCAAGTTTCATGGTCTTGCAGGAGAGGATCCTAATAAGCATCTTAAGGAATTTCATGTTGTATGCTCCACCATGCGACCTCAAGGAGTGCCTGAAGAGCATATCAAGTTGAAAGCATTTCCTTTCTCTCTAGATCCTGAAGCAAAGGATTGGTTGTATTACCTTCATCCAGGTTCTGTTACTACATGGCAAGAAATGAAGAGATTGTTCTTAGAGAAGTTCTTCCCTGCATCCAGAACAGCATCTATCCGAAAAGACATTTGTGGCATCAGGCAGTTCTCTGGGGAGACATTATATGAGTACTGGGAGAGATTCAAAAAGTTGTGTGCAACATGTCCTCACCACCAGATTAATGAACAGCTTCTCATCCAATATTTCTATGAAGGGCTGATTCAAAATGATAGAAATATGATTGATGCAGCAAGTGGTGGAGCATTGATGGACAAGACACCTGCAGAAGCCAGAACTTTAATTGCTAACATGGCAGCCAACTCACAGCAGTTTGGCTCGAGATCTTTTGCACCAGCTAAGGGAGTCAATGAGGTGACTGCAGCTGCTGATAATCAGAGGTTGGAAAACAAGATAACCGAGCTTACATCTCTTGTAAGACAGTTAGCTGTTGGACAACACCAGCAAAACAATACAGCAAATCAGTATCCTTCACAAGTATGCGGCATATGTTCCACCACAGGTCATTATACCGATGCTTGTCCTACATTACAAGAAGCTGATCAAGGAGTACAAGACTCACCGATGGTGGAGTGTTCAATGGATGGCGGCAAAGAACAACAACCATATAGACCTCAACAACAGCAAAAATATGATCCATTTTCTGAAAGGTACAATCCAGGATGGAGAGATCATCCTAACCTGAGATATGGTCCTGTGCAGCAAAATGTACCACAGCAACAAAAATTTCAAACAACAGGACTAGGTCAAAGCAATAAGTACCAGCCACCTCCATTTAGAGAGCAGCAGAATATGCAGCAGAATGTGATGCAACCCATGCAGAGTACCAATTCGGAACCTACATTAGAGGATTTGGTGAAACAGATGGCGACCAGTAACCTACAGTTCCAGCAAAATGTGAATTCTACAATTCAAGACCTGCAGACACAGATTGGACAGTTGGCAACTTCACCAACAAAATGCAATCGAGGGTTCTGGGCAAATCCCTTCTCAATCAGTCATCAATCCAAAAGGAAATGTGAGTGCCATTACATTGAGAAGTGGTAAGGAGTTAGAGGTGGTGAAACAGAAAATTGAATCTTCTACCAGTGATGAAGCAGAAAAAAATGATGCAGCAGAAAAAGTGGAAATTCAGAAAAAATCAAGTGCTGCGGATTCTAATTTCATACCTACATTACCTTTTCCTAACAGAATAGCTCAAACAAGAAAAGCAGTTGAAGTAGATAAAGAGCTGTTTGACACTTTTAAGAAGGTAGAGGTCAACATCCCTCTCTTGGATGCCATAAAGCAGATTCCCAAATATGCAAAGTTTCTTAAGGAGTTGTGCACTCATAAAAGGAAGTTGAAAGGTCATGAAAAGGTGAGCATGGGTAGAAATGTTTCTGCATTGATTCAATCCAGTATACCCAAGAAGTGCAAGGATCCAGTGCATCGCTCACCATCCCTTGCACCATAGGCAACTCTAAATTTGGAAATGCAATGCTAGATTTAGGTGCCTCCATAAATGTCATGCCTACATCAGTTTATAGATCATTGAAGCTTGGAGATTTGAAACCAACTGGTGTAGTAATCCAACTGGCCAACAGGAGCACCACACATCCAGCAGGTGTGCTTGAAGATGTGCTTGTTCAGGTAAATGAGTTGATTTTCCCAGCTGATTTTTATATTCTGGAAATGGAAGATGAAACGTCCAGCCATGGACCCACACTGATTTTGGGAAGACCCTTTCTAAAAACTGCAAAAACTAAGATAGATGTGGATGCAGGAACTCTTTCTATGGAGTTTGGTGATGATGTTGTGCAATTCAATATTTTTGATGCAATGAAACATCCTTCGAAAGAGCATTCTCTTTTCTATCTTGATGTCATTGATTTTCTGATTGATGATTTAAGCTCTGAATATGATGATTTTGCTGATTTTGATGAATTTGCTGATTGTGAAGAGTTCAAAAATATTGAGATTGATTCTGCAGATACTGTTGCTGTAGAAAATATTTGTGCAGATTTGAATGTTGCAGTGACAGAATTGAAGGAACCACCACTACCATCCATTATGCAACCACCAACTTTAGAGTTGAAGACTTTGCCTTCACACCTGAAATATGCTTTCCTAGAGGCTAATGATAAGTTGCCAGTTATTATAGCAAATGATCTCCAACCTGATCAAGAAGATAAGTTACTGCAAATGTTGAGAGATCACAAGAAAGCCATTGGCTGGTCTTTAGCTGATATTCCAGGGATTAGTCCTTCCACTTGTATGCACCGGATATTGTTAGAGGAAGGTGCCCGTACTGTAAGACAGCCACAAAGGCGGCTGAATCCTACCATTCTGGAGGTAGTGAAGAAAGAAGTCAGTAAGTTGCTAGTAGTAGGAATCATTTATCCTATATCAGATAGTGAGTGGGTTAGTCCTTTACAAGTGGTTCCTAAAAAGACTGGCATAATCATTGTGAAAAATCAGAACAATGAATTGATTCCAACTAGAATCCAGAATAGTTGAAGGGTGTGTGTGGACTACAGGAAGTTGAACCAAGCCACTAGAAAAGACCATTTTCCTCTTCCATTCATTGATCAAGTGTTAGAGAGACTTGCAGGCAATTCTCATTATTGCTTCTTGGATGGATTCTCCGGTTACCTTCAGATCCATATTGCTCCAGAGGACCAACATAAAACTACTTTCACTTGTCCATTCGGCACTTTTGCCTACAGAAGAATGCCATTTGGTCTATGCAACGCTCCAGGAACTTTTCAGAGGTGTATGGTAAGTATTTTCTCAGATCTTTTAGAGAGTTGTATGGAGGTGTTTATGGATGATTTCACTGTTTATGGGTCCTCATTTGATGCATGTTTAGATAGTCTGTCTAGAGTCTCGGATAGGTGCATTAAGACTAATCTTGTGCTGAATTTTGAGAAATGTCATTTTATGGTGACAGAAGGGATAGTCCTAGGGCACTTAGTATCTAAGAGAGGCATTGAGACTGATAGAGCCAAGATAGATGTTATTGCCTCTTTACCTTACCCCGTGTCTGTGCGGGAAGTGCGTTCTTTTCTTGGCCATGCAGGTTTTTACAGGAGATTTATACAAGATTTCAGCAAGATAGCTTTACCTTTATCCAGGTTGTTGCAGAAGGAAGTAGAGTTTGTTTTTGATGCACCTTGTCAACAAGCATTTGATGAGCTGAAGAAGCAACTCACTACAGCTCCCATCATCCAACCACCTAATTGGGAGTCTCCTTTTGAGTTGATGTGTGATGCCTCTAATTTTGCACTTGGAGCTGTCTTAGCTCAAAGAATTGGCAAGATTTCTCATGTTATAGCCTATGCTTCACGGACATTAGACACAGCTCAAGCTAATTATACTACCACTGAGAAAGAACTTTTGGCTATTGTTTTTGCATTAGACAAGTTTCGCTCTTATTTACTTGGTTCTAGAGTGATTGTCTTTTCAGATCATGCAGCATTGAAGTTCTTATTGAAAAAGCCAGATGCAAAGCCAAGGCTGATTCGTTGGATGTTGCTACTCCAGGAGTTTGATATAGAGATCAAAGATAGGAGCGGTGCACAGAACTTGGTAGTCGATCACTTGAGCAGATCGGCGAGATTCACCCTTTGCCTATCGTGAGATGATTTTCCTGATGAGCCGCTTATGCAGCTACATCATACCACCCCTTCCCCTTGGTTTGCTGATTTAGTTAATTTCTTGGTTGCATCTGTTTTGCCCCAACATGCATCTAGGTCACAGATTGCTAAATTAAAAAGTGATTCCAAATACTATGTGTGGGATGATCCATATTTGTGGAAATTTTGCAGTGACCAGGTAATTCGTAGATGCATACCAGATCATGAGATCCCATCTGTTCTTTATTTCTGTCATGCTTCCCCTGTTGGAGGGCACTTTGGACCACAGCGGACAGCTAGGAAAGTACTGGACTCTGGCTTCTATTGGCCTACCATTTTCAAGGATGCACATCGGGTTTTTACCACTTGTGAGCAGTGCGAACCGGATCTGCCATCACTCGTAGACATGAGATGCCACAAAGAACCTATTCTCTTTTGTGAAGTTTTTGATGTTTGGGGTATTGATTTTATGGGACCCTTTCCTGCCTCTTTTGGATTTACATATGTCTTGCTTGCTGTTGATTATGTATCCAAATGGGTGGAGGCCAAAGCCACCAAGACTAATGACTCACGTGTTGTTGCAGATTTTGTAAAGTCTAACATATTTTGTAGGTTTGGTGTGCCTCGCGCTATCATTAGCGACCAAGGGAGTCATTTTTGCAATAGGACCATAGAAGCTTTGCTTCGAAAGTATGGAGTTGTCCACAAAGTTTCCACTGCCTATCATCCCCAAACAAATGGGCAGGCTGAGGTTTTTAATCGGGAGATCAAGAAAATTTTGCAAAAGGTAGTGCAACCAAATAGGAAAGATTGGAGCCGTAGGCTTGAGGATGCTCTTTGGGCTCACAGGACTGCTTACAAGACACCTATAGGGATGTCTCCTTTTCGAGTTGTTTTTGGTAAAGCATGCCACCTTCCAGTGGAGATTGAGCATCGTGCATATTGGGCAGTGAAGTGTTGTAATATGGATTTTGATAAAGCAGGTGTTGAAAGGAAGTTTCAGTTGCAGGAACTTGAGGAGCTTCGTTTGGAAGCTTATGAGAATTCAAAATTTTATAAGGAGAAAACTAAAAAATTTCATGACAAGATGATTTGTAGAAAAGAATTCTCTGTTGGACAAAAAGTCCTTTTGTTCAATTCTCGTCTTAAGCTCATGCCCGGTAAGCTTCGTTCAAGATGGGATGGCACTTTTGTTGTTACCAACATTTTTCCTTATGGTACAGTAGAAATCAAAAGTCAATCTAGTGACAAGAGTTTCAAAGTTAATGGTCACCGTCTGAAGCATTTTCATGAAAACCCGGCATTGGTAGGGGAGGAACTTGAGAAGCTCTCCTTGGATAAGCCCACTTATCCACCATAATAAGGGAGTTTTTCCTCCTTCGCTCTTTAATTACACAAGTTTCTTTATCTTTTGTTTTGTAATCACATCGAGGACAATGTGTAATTTAAGTGTGGGGGAGTGTTTTAGAATTAGGATTTTGTCTTCCTTCTAAAATTAAAAAGAAAAAAGAAAATAAAATTTTGATTTTGTGCTCAAGTTTTCATGGTATGGATAAATTTTTGGCATTTTTAGTAAGCATTGATGATTAATTGATGGACCAATTGTGATAGATTTATCCCTTGAGAGTTTTTGAGCCTTGTACATATGAATGACTATTTTTTTCTTTGCTTGTGTGTTTTCACTCATGTTTGTTAGTCACTCTAGAACTTGACTTAACTCTTGTTGAAGCTTTGGTTCACATGCATGTATTGAAATGATTTAGGCCATTTTTTTTGTTTCTATGCTACTATCCAAATTAGCCTACCTTCCATTAATTCCATTGTTTGCCTATTTGAGCCTATTTAAAGCATCCTTTGTTTTGTAACTTACTACAAGCTCATAAAGTGAAAAAACAATGATTCACCTTAACCTTAGAGAGTAAAAGAGCTTTGGAATGGGTTCTTAAATAAATGTAGGAGTTATCCAACAATTTGAGATTTTCTTGTTTTATTTGCTTCATCTATGTATTCGTTATGAAAAAAAAAAATATATATATATATATATATATATGAATAAAAAAAAAAGAACAAAAATATTGAAAAAAAAATTGTGTTGTAAATACAATAGAAGTGCATATTTGGCAAGTTCAAAAAAAAAAAAAAAAAGAAAAGAAAAAGAAAAAGTATATATATATGAGAGGCAAAATGGAAATGGAATATAGCTGTGCATGTTTATTTGAAATCATTCATCATTGCTCTTTTAGTCTCTTAGGTTGATAGCTAGTATCCTTTCTTATATCCTTCCATACCTTAACCCTGCTATAACCTGGAAAGTCCTTTTGATCTTTATGTGCATGTGTTTCAAATGTTGATGATAGAGGCTTGTCAAGCTTATGGTAGTGTTAACATTCATGATGTGCTTTGAGTGTAAATACAAGCCTAAACACTTGAGAGTTTACCTAATGAGATTCTATTACTCTTGGTTCATCTTTTGATTGGATGTGTCTTCTTGAGATGTTGAGAATATGTTCATACATATGTTTTGAATTCTTGTGAATAAAGTGTTTGTCTCTTATTTCTAATGGTGAATTTCTAAGTCCCTATGATTCAACTTTAGATTTTGCCTAGGAGTGCAAAAGACTAAGTGTGGGGGAATTTGATAAAGGAATTTTTAGGCATCTATTATTGTTTCATATTTGGCCTAATTTGCTTCTATATGTGTTTAATTCTAACAATTTAATTGAGTTTTGCATTATTGGGCCTCATTGGATTTAATTGTTGAAATTTGGCTAATTCCGGATTTTACACTCACTATGACCTTTCTGTATTGGACAGATCATTTTGGGCTCTAGAAATATCGGATTTGGGTGATCTTGGTGGCTCCTGAAAGCTGAGACCGAGATGCATAATTTTTGGTTTCACAGGCTTCATCAAATTCGGTCCGTTTCAAGGCTTAATTGGGCTTCCAAGTTCCGGAGCAAATGCTTAGGCGGGTCCAAGACCTTTCCTCACATAATTGGGCATATCTCACTCATTTCTGGTCCAATTGAGGCATATAATATGTCTCTGGAAAGCTTATCCAGAGAGGATTATCTTATCTAGATCAGATTTCGAAAATCTGGATAAGATAAGGTTAGTGATAAGAGGAAATTCGGGTAGGGCCATTGGATTGCCTATAAATTTCAGTTTCCTTTGTAATTCTGATATCAATAAACAACAAAGAACCAGAAACTTGTATTTTCATTTTTCCTTTCAAACTCAAAGTGTTCATACAGAGAGCTTGCCAATGGAGATGTCCATGGAAGGCTAAACTCCTTTCAATCCCTGACATCATAGATAATCGGTTTGAATTCGGAGTTCCTGTTGTGTAAATCTTATCTTTGTATGTATGCTTTCCTTTTATGAATTTCGATTATGGATTTGGTTTTTGAACATGATCATGTTTGAATTATATCTGATTAGATATAGAACTGAATTCGTTATTGAAATTGAAGTAAAGGTTGAATTACCGATCGGTTGTTCAGATTAATTCGAACTGCACGTAATTTGACATTCATTTGAATTGCGATTGTGATTTAAGGATTGTTGGGTGAAAACTATATGATTATATAGTTGATTCGGATTAACACAGTAGCATACAAATTTAACTCTTATGAACTGTGATGAATTCTGCCAAATGATCATGATGTCTGGGATTGATTCTTTGATCAAGTGAGTTTGCTTTCTATTTACATTTTACGTAATCCTTTCATTTCCCTCTATTTTGTTCTAAAATTCACAACCCCCCCCCCCCCCCGCCTTTTAGTGTTATTAGTATTTACAGATCGATAACATAACTGATGTGTCCTAAGGAAGAATGACCTGAGTCTGCTTATACTACAAATAAGGGGATTTAGACTATTTTGATAGTGGACGCGACAGTTCATATCAATGAGATGGAAAGAAAAGAAAGGGAATGAGAAACTTGAACAAGGATCTCAGGAGAGCTCTCGCCTCCAAACATGTGTCATCATCTCCGTCCTCAGGAATCTCGGGTTTCATTATGAAAACAGTGGACATAATAAGGTTCATTGATTAAGTTTAAAAGCCCTTAGTCGAGGTCTGTGTCTTTTAGCATGATTCTTAATACTATGAATACATCATACCTCATCATGAATGCATGTCAATGCCATATGTAACATATCACAAGAATCATAATAAATTAATATGGCGTAAAGAACACAAGCTATCATAACTTGATCTTTCCTCTTTAATATCTTAGGTGACTTAACTTTCTTGTTCTCTTCTAAAGGCCTACCCTATTACTCTCTCCTTTTGAGAGTTCTAGGTTATGAGCTAATACCTAACTAGTTGTCACTAGTCTATTGCGAGATAGGGGGCATAGGATCACCTTTCATAATCATTAATTCCTAGAGTCTAAAGGATTACTTCTTTGGGTCACCTTTCATAACCATTAATTCCTAGAGTCTGAAGGATCCCTTTATTGAATCACCTCTCATAACCGTTAATTGCTGGAGTCCAAAGGGTTATTTCCATATATTTTATATCACCTTTAATCTTAGCATGTCATTTAAAGATGCAAACATAAGCATATAATCATAGCCATCATCATAACTTATGATTTAACACTTTATGTACAAAAATAGAATTAAGGAAAGAAGAATAAAAAAAAAGAATAAAATTTTTGGAAAAGTTACTTTTTGGCTTGATAGTTGTTAACTACGTCGACGTATCTTCTAGTGCAATGAGAAACTCTAAGCCATGTCGTTCTAAAAAAATATTTATTGGTTGATTGATTTTATTTTCTTTGAAAAGGAATTGAGAATATCAAACCGTCGCAGCTAAAATATTCTAGGACATAAACTTAACAAGTCTTCATGGCTCAATTAATCCTAAAAAAAAACAATTCATCAATTAATTAACTAAATAAAATAATTAAAATAAAATAAGAGTCTAGCTAATATATTCTTTTCATTTTTTTAAAAGGCTTTTAACACAAAATTCACCAAACATCAAATAAATTATTAGATCACTCTCTTAAATCAATTTATTTAATTTCACTCAAATGATTTAAAATGATTGCCAAACAAAAAAATCAATGTAACACCCCGATTTTTTCTATCTGAGGGAAATGACCAAAATGCCCTTAAGGTCATTTCCTGACCCGAATTCGAGGGTAACCAACTCGGTAGCCCTCGAAGGGTCAACTCAATGTTTGAAGGGGATTGAATGGCCTTCAAATTTTTCCGGAAGTGAAAATCTCGTTTTCCGCAGTTTCGGGTCAAAATGACCAAAATACCCCTATAACGTTTTTACGCAGGTAGGAGTGCCGTTTGAGCCCGAAACTTTCCCCGGAGGTTTAAAAACATGTTTTCATGTGTCTAGAGGTCTCTGTTCAAGTCCCGGTGGTCCCGGACAGATTTTGTACAAAATTATGATTTTGCCCCTAGAATAGTGTTTTTACGCCTAATGACGTAACTAAGCTAACCTAAGCAATATTAGGCTCTAATCGAAGATTAATTAATTTCCCTAATTAATCTAGAGTCAAAATAATTTATTAAAGTTAATTAGAACCTAAAATTACTTAGATTAAACTTAAATCCCTTTTTAGAACTCAAGATTCCTAGTCTTGGAATCTTGAATAGTATTTTCTCTCACTAATTCCCTAAATCAAGGAAGTGTGTCTAGAGTTGTGTAGACTCTAATTTGAGGATCTAACTCACTAATGGTGCAAGACCACTCCTTAATTATGTTTAGACCACCCTAATTATCCATTTTCCTTACCTAAACACTTTCTTACAACTTCCTAACCTTAAGCATAATCAAAGATACACCTAAACACAACTCTAAACCATAATTAAAATGCAAACACAACCCCACATGGGCTGATGCATTTCGGCCAGGCCTCATCCCCCTTTGACCACATGTTAAATTGTTTTCTCACTCTAAGAACCATGCTTAACCCATGCTTGCACCATACTTGAGCCCATGCTTGGCCATGCTTCCAACCATGCTTTGAACCATGCCTTGTAAGAGATATTTTCTCTCCCATTTTGCACTCCTCATGGTCGAAGCTTCATCACCACACACACCCCTCCATTTGCTTCATTTCTCTATAAATAGATGGCCTTGGGAAGCTTGCACCACTTTTAGATCATTTGCTAAGTTTAGGAACACTCAAAGCTTTTCTTTTTCTCTCAAAGCTCTTGTGTTCTTCAAGTTCTTGGAGCTCTCCATCTTCTTCATCTTCTTCTTCCATCTTCAAGTTCATCACACAAAGTAGGGATTTCTTTTCATGAATGTTCTTCTTTAAAGCTTGGTGTTTATGGTTTCTCTTGTTTTCTTTTTAGAACTTCTTCTCTATTCCTTTTTCTTTCTTGTTTCGGCCATGAGCCCTTGGGAATAGGGAAATGAGAGCTTGATGATGAGAGTTTCATGATGATGTCCATCACTTGAAACAAACTCTAGAGCTTGATCTTTGTTCTTGAGCAAAAATGTTTCTAGTTCTTCCTTTCTTGAACTCTTGAGAACTCTATCTTTGGTGATGTTTCAAAATGGTTCTAAGGACTCAATGATGAGGTCTCATGATGTTGGTGTTAATATATCATCAAGATCATGGACCCTAGAGTTTTAAAATGTTCCTATTCCTCCTTGAAGTTTCGGCCACTTCCTTTTCTTTTACCTGCTAAATGTTTTGATTTTCTAAAAATGTTATGTTGAGTTCTAAGGACTCTAGACTTTACTTGATCTTGGTTTGATGAGTTTGGGTTGAGGTTTAAGTTCCTTTAAAGTCTTGTTAAGAGCTCTAGAAAGATAAAATGAACTTGCATAATTTATTTTATGCTTGCATTTATATTTACATTCTTGCTATGCACCTTTACTTTCAAGCTATCACCTAAGAACATAAAGATTAAAATGGAACTTGCATCATCACTTAATTTAATTCTCAAAGCCTTTCTATTTTGGCCTTAAAGTCGATTGTTGTTGGGCCAAGAGCACTAAAATAAAGAATTGAACTTGCATTATCACCTAATTAATTTTTCGAATGCCTTTCTATTTCGGCCTTAAAGTCGATTGTTGTTGGGCCAAGAGCACTAAAATAAAGAATTAAACCTTGCATACTTACTTTCAAGCTTGCATGTTTAAGTTTATGCCTTACATATTTACTTTAAGTCATCACTTTATTTTGTAAGCAAGATTAAAAATGAAAAGCATGAGCACGTTTATTTTATGCCATAACTTAAGAACCTAGAGCTCAAAGACTTGCCCATTTCATTTCAAGTTAAAGTTTAATGTGAATGCATTCTTTGAATGCATGTTTTCGGCCAAGTAGTGATGATGGACTTGCAATGAGTTTTCATCTAGCTACAAAGACTAATAGTCTATGTTCTAAGTTTTTCTTAAAGCTTTACAAATCTTTACGAGGTTATGTTATCATGAGATATGACTTTATTCCGTTTTAGAAGATGAAATATATTTTGGTCACTGACCTAAGGCTTCTCTTAGCCTCTTGATGAATTAAAATGATTTGCAAAGAGTTTTAGAAATTCTAATTTGATTCCATGAGAAACTAGTTAACTTATGTACCTAGAGATGTCAATTTAGTTCTCTTATTGAAGTTAGATGTTTTCGGTACTACCAAGATGAACTTGTGGCTGTATGATGATGTTTTGATGAGTTAAAATGTGTTGAAATATCACATGATGATGTAGAAACGATTCTATGCATGATAGGCAAGAAACTAGCTAACTAGAAATACCGTAAAGCTAGAATTTAATGTAGTTTAGACCCATTTGTTTTTGGAACTTATCCAAACTGTTTTAATGGGAACATAATCAGATTAGGATTGTTTAGACATGAAAAACTTGGTAACATTTGGACTAGAATTGAATTTTAGCACTTATAGGGAAACTAGTAACTGGAAAACCGTAAAAACGCAAATGTAGAACTCTTAGAACATTTAGTTTTCTGGATTCTATCCAGCAATGTTACAACATGATAAATGTGATTACAATTAGTTCTTAAGCATAGGATTGTCTCATAATTGATTTAGATTTAATTTATAGCGCTTTAGGCGAAGACGGAACCAAGAAAGGTTCTAAAACGTAAGTTCTAGAACCCCGTAACCACAAGTTAGAAATTCTGCCCTATGCTTTTCAGATTTTAGTATGAACATGAGGATTAGGAATGATGATTAATTATGAGCCCTTAGGTGCATAACATATGAGCGACGGATGTTAGAGAACTATATCTCAAGATTAAGACCCGTAAGGGTCAAAACATAAGCTACCGTAAGGGTAAGCGTTTGAATGTTCTATGATGATGCATGTGTTATGTGAAGAATGATAATGTTATTCATATGAGGAATTCATGAGGATATATGTTTATGTGGCATAAAGCAAATTTGGAAGGAATTCGGCATAATGCCATTGTGCCGCCGAATTTCCGACAAATTTGGGGACTTGAAGAGATTTTGAAAATTAAGGTACTAAGATGGGTTCTAGGATGACACCGGTTTGGCCGAGCACCTCCATAGAACTCATGTGACATCGGTACCAATTTATACTCTTAGGTGACACCGGTTCGGCCGAGCACCCCTAAGAGAATTGCCCTCTAACCCGTACTCAGATAGTCGAGATTTATGATTTAAGATATACTTATCGTTAAGTGGTAAGTAAGAACTAGTGATGACTAGTTAAGGTATGAGCTCATAACCTAGAGCTGTGACACGTTCTGGGTGACACCGGTTCGGCCGAGCACCCCCAGAGCGCTTGTCTTTTAGGGCAGCCCTTGAGGAAGAGAAGTTTCATGATTATGATTATGTCACTAAGTTTGTCCCATATGAATGTTTCTGTTGCCACTTTATGCCACTAAGTATGATGGTGCTTGATGATATGATTTATGTATGTGCATTAGGTAGCGCCATGTATACATTCTCTATTATGTTGCATTCATGACATTAAGATCATCCTAAAATGAATGGACCTTGGCTAAAGTATATTTTAAAGTTTAAAATGAACTCGATGCATGCTCACTTGCTTCTCCAAAAATAAACCCAAGGTTCCTAAGGACGTAGATTATGACACATAGGTAGTAGGAGGCCCTACTGAGATTCTTTAGTAAGATTCTCACTCGCTCTATCTCTTCTTTCTGTCACGTCTTCAGATGGCGACATTCGTGGTGTTCGTGGACACGCCGACATGGGAGGTGCACCATGACTCGGATCACGGGTCATTCCTTTTTGTGGGTCGATGCACGGTTAGAGTATTCATGTTCATGGGTCGACCCTTCACTCCCCCTATATATTCCCATCGTTTCTCCCCCGTCTCACCTTTTGGCCATGACCTGGTGTTCGAACGCGCACGTCCCCGAGAGGAGAGGCTTCACTGTACTCCACCGTCCGCGTCCGCCGTTCGAGACTACCCCCAGTATGTGCCCGTTGCCTGTCGTCTTTTTCGGAGACGGATCCTTCCAAGGATTCGGCAACCCAGGTACCCTCCGAGGGATCTTCCCCCACCATACCCATGGACCTTGGGGAGGGTAGCGAGCCCAACGTGACTCAGCCGAGGCTCGCACCACGACCGGAGATGAGACCGTGCCGTGGCGGTCACTCCCGAGCCCCGTTCCGCCTATTCTCGCTGGAGGAGCTTGCTCAGTTTCCTGGTTAAGTGCCATGCTCGAGGGATAGTCGCCAGTAGCAGGCTGTGGATGGCTCGGGTTGGTGCACACACCGCATAGACGAGGATAAACCTTCTTTTGTTTAGAGGTTACCCCATTAGATGTACTCGGGTAGGGGAATAGTTTATGTTTATGTTGTATTTTCTTTCATGTATTCCATTGTACTAAATTAAGTCCCACACTTATAAGTGGGCAAGTTATATATATATATATATATATATATATATATATATATATATATATATATATATATATATGAGATGATATTCAGTGTTTCTCATGATGTGCCTTATGCTATGACGTTATGAGATGTATGTTTTGCCCTTTACGTGTTATATCGCATCACGCGGCTTTCACTTTGTATTTCAAAAAAAAAAATTTATCCGTATTTTTCGCTAAGTATTTCAAAGTAAAAATGAGAACTATGAAGTAACAGACTAATGATTAACCTAAGTATGTTCTAAAGTATTGGGTTAAAAATTAGGATGTTACAATCAACAACTTCCCATTTTTAGGGGTCAAACAAACATTTTTTTTAAAATATGAAACATGCATCAAATAGAAATAACATCATATGCAAAGAGACAAACATGTAGTAAGTAAACACACCATTCATTCAAGGAATAAGCAAAGACAAGTGTTAATAGAAATCAAGAGCAAGAAACAACTAACATCAAAGGAGACCATAGGAATATTTAGCATCGAGGTGAGGAAAAAGAGCCCTTACTTTCGAGTAATGACCGGGTTCGATCGTCACTTAGTTCCCGCATTAAATTATCTTTGGGGCATTTTGATCATTTTGCACAGCCACAAAAATTGGGGGTGTTATACTTCATGGTCTGAGCCCTTACGTCCAATTCCACTACATGGACTTTTAAGGGTCCGGAGATCAGGTCCTTTTTCTTGATGGAGCTTCTTTAGGGTCTTATAAGCTTGCAAAATAGCATCTTCGGGTTGCTAATTGATCCGCTTTTAGTGTGGTTACTTTTCTACAATTCGAGATGAATTTCATAGTTAGGCGTGCCGTGGAGATGACAACTCCCACCTTGTTCAGGACCAGCCTTTTGACGATGGCATTGTATGCCAAATCTTTATCGACCACCAGGAAGTTTGCGTTAATCATTCTACTCAGTGGTTCAGGCCCCATGGTTATATACAAAGACAGGTATCCCATGGGCCGATCTCTTTCTCCATTGAATGCTACTAACTCTTGGGGGTAAGATTTGAGCTCGGATCTCGGAATTTCAAGCTTGTCAAACACGTCCTAGAAGAATAGGTTCGTTGTGCACCCTTGATCTATTAGAATTCTCCACACTTTAGCATTGAACATGCAGATGGAGACCACCATTAGGTCATCGTGGTCAGGGGCGATGCCCTTCATGTCTTCTTCGAAGAAAGTTATCGTAGGGGTTTCCCTTGGTAGGGCTCCTATGCCACACTCATTATTTCTCTTAAGTGTCTTTTTCAAGTGGATTTCGTAGCTCCACCTCCCGCAAATCTACCTACTATTACATTAATAACATGCTTGGCTCATTTTCTTCTCTTGACTCATAGAAACGGGCCAGAAATTTCAAGGGTAGCTCGAAGAACTTGTTAATTGACCTCAGAGCTAGGCTGTTGAACCATTTGAGAGCTGCTTTCCTCAGGGTAATGGGGAAGGCTCGACATTTTATAGTGTCTGAGGCTCTAATCAAGTACATTCTTGACCTGAACAAGTCTAGGTGTTCCTAGGAGTCTGTGGCACCGTCATATCCCTCAATCTCCGTTGGGAGTTTGAAGTCCCCTGGCAACTTCAAACTCATGATGTAATTAGAAAATGGAAAGTTGTCTTCTTCATCACGTGATACTATCTTCCCCTTCTCTCTTATGGACTCACTTCTTGCTAGGGTAAAGCTGGATAACTCAGTAGCTGAAGTGCCGTCAAAGGCCGACTCATGCCCCTATGTTTGGCAAGAATTGCAAGTTCTTCTACAATACTCTTCCGGATCCAAAGGCTCGTACCGGGGTAAGAAAGGTGTGTGTTAATGTCATTTCAATGACAATTAGTCTCGCTCCGACGTTGTCCGAAACTCCTACATGTTGGACTCAAAGAATGCCTTCATGGAGCGTCTAACACATACTGCGCTCCCCTAACAAGTGCCTCCAATGAGCATATTGCTGAAGAGCCTCTTCTACCTCCTTCTGGCAGATTTCTTGCACCAAAGCGGCTTCTCTTTCCCTTCTCTCTTCAGCCTAACACTCTTCCTCCCGTCTTCTTCTTTCATCTTCTATCGCTTTCATGGCATTAACATTCCTCTATAGATCTTGAATGGTTTGGGCTTATTCTCTTATAACTTTTAGCATCTCAGCCACAATAGGAGATCTAGGATGTCATTCTATGCGGCAAGGCTGTTTTTCGCACCTAGGATGTCATTTCTACGTGGCTGTGTGTTTGCTTGTGAGACGGACTCCAAGGTGGTGTGTACCACCACCTCATGGAGGTTATTTTCGGGCATGCAATTTCCTTCTCGGTGTATCTCAGAGGGAATTCTCCTTGTGGTTGACATTGTTGTTTTTGTCAAGAAATTAGGAAAAAAGGTAAAAAAGGAGCCCCCACATACGGTGCCAATGTAACAAGAATGAGAAAAACTATTGGTTACCTCGTTATCTCAGTACTTTGGAAGCCTCCTGACCTGTTCTTTCCAGATTGTTTAATGTGTATGGTTAATAGTGAGGGTACTTGTCAGTACTCCACCTAGAGAATGAGTTGGTATTTTCGTAGAGTGCAAGTATGATGAAAAGAATGTATCTTATACTTGGAGCCTCTGGTACTATTTATAAGAGAACCAGTGGGGCGGTTACTGAGAGCCAAAGTGCATTCACGTCCTGCTCCCGCATCCCACATTCATGGTGGAGAGGAGAGTAGGAAAGAAGATCCCAGAAGGCATGGCTTCATGTCTTGGCCCCTTTCCTCCAAGCTATATGGATACTGAGTCCATGGATTTAGTATCGAGTTTTCGTAATGGGCCTTCCAATATGGATCGCTTGATGAGCTTGGGCCATTGTCAATAACAAATATATTTACACTATAATAAGCATAATTCAACTTAAATCAAATCAGTTAAGAATTAATAAATTTAAATATTGATAGTTTAAAAAATTAAAATCAAATTAAACTTTAATAATTACTCTCTTTCCTTCAAAATAATAGTGGTTTAATAATAATCTATTAGATTTAAAAAATAATTTTAATAACATTAATCTCCTAAAATAAAAACACAAATGATCAAATTGCCTTTTAACTTGTTGAAAACTCGCGTTAATTAAGTTACATTAACTAAACAAAGTCATGGTATCCGCTAAAAGAAGAAGTTGAAATTAATGAGGATAGGATAAAGTAAGCAGTAATAAAATAACTAATTCTTAATTAGAACTGTCGGCATAGAATATATTTAGCATACTAGTTAGTTTAAAAGTTATAAATTGTCAGCGGGTTGATGCAAATTTAGTAATAAGTTTGTTTTTAATTGAGCAAGTGAGCTCATAGTAGATTTTTATATGTTTTTTTAAGTTAAGAAAGATCATAAATTTAACTCTGATCCCCACATCCTTTTCTATAATATCTTAATGAAAAAAAATGTTTTAATTAATCACATAAATGTAGTTCGTCAATCTGCAACATATCTTCTATACATAGACGAATGTTTTATTTCTAATGCAGATTAATTTATACTTCATGTTGAAGCATTTTTTCAATGGTCATGAAACTGAAGTTTTATTCATTGCCATTTTAAAAAGCTGCCATTTGTCAATTATATATGAAAAAATTGATATTTTGACAAATAAATTATATACAACATTTGCTCAAACTCCCATGCAAGTTTTTCGACCGATTCCATGCAATTTATTTATTTAGTAGCTCAAAATTTAAATGAATCCATATTTGTGTATTGAATAATAATGCCTAATATTACAGAGTTACAAAAATTGCAGAGGACAGTTAAATTTTCTCAAAAATCAAGAGAAAACTATTGAATACGCGCTGAAGTGATAGGCCCAAGTACTGATTCACCCAACGTCAATAATCATATAAACTGGGTTTGGCAAAATATTCTAATGGCTAATTGGCTATATCTAAATATACAGTCACTATTACAAAACATAAAAGGCGGCAGCTAATAAATTATCAATGCCGTATGAATATTATTTAATTTTCTGCTACAAAATAGATATTTTACAGTCAATTGCCCCTAAATTCTAGCTTACCGACCATACTTAACAAATCAATACAAATACAAGAAGAAAGATTGAGATAATGATATTTTGACATCTAAAAATGAATATCTATTCAGATATCTACTTTATAATTATTAGATGTGATGGTGGTTCCCACTTATACTTAATATTCATCACATCTAATAATTATAAAGTGGATATCTGTATTCAAACATCCACTTTTTAGGTGTTAAAATAACATTACTAGGATTTTGGAGCATGAAAATATTACCTTCAATCTGAATAAAATAATGCTTTAACGTGCTGCGCGTGGGGAAATCCAATAATAATTTAAACGAATTATATGCACTCTTTTAGTGCACACTTAGGAAAATTAACTATGCCAATCCCAATCACAAAAAAAAAAAAAAAGCTATGTCAATCCCACCTAACCAAACACACACATACACACTCACTCTTAGTGAACACTTCGAAAATTAACCAAGTCTGTCCCATCCAAAGAAACTGATACATAATCTAAATATTATGGAGCAAATGTTAATATCAGATAACAAGGAAGTTGCAACTATTTATTCAACCCAAGATTACGTAGGAGACAAAGTACAAAATTCGAAAACAAACAAACAATATAGTATATGATGACATACTAAAAGACAAGTTTGCATATGAATATTTTGTAAGGACAATACTCTTTGAGCCACAACTTATAATTTCTGTGCGCCACTGATTGAAGTGGTCTCATTTATTGTTGAAGTTGCTGATGACACCTACTACAGCTTTTGATGTGTTCCACAACCCAAGCAACAAATTGTATTAAGAGGAGAAAACCGAGTACTGCAGACAACGCAATCCATACCAAAATAACCACCCCGAAAACACTGGTAAAAGCACTGCTAAAAACATAAGCTGTGGGGCGATCATTATCGTGCCAAACAAGTAGGTTAGAGCGAGGGTCGTGATAGTGATCCACATGCTAAGTAGTAAGAGCCATGTGATGAATGCATGATTCAGACAGAGTCCACTCACAAGTAAAAGACAAACGCTTAGTGATGCAATGAAACAAATGGTATTGCACACCAAGAATGCATGATAGCCCTTTGGGTTCATAACAGCGAAGACAGCTTGCCCCGGGCATGGAAGCGTTACATTTGAAGTGCAGTTGACGAGAACTTCATTGAAATCTTTGAAATCCGGCTGCATCAAACCACCTGGTGGGTTAAGAGCAGATTGAAAGGTGATAGTTGCGATTATGGAAACTGTCAAACTCATGCTCGCTCTCATATCATTCAACCATTCGTTCTTGTCCTTATATCTCATCCAATCTACAAGTTTACGCCACCGCCCTCTTTTTGGTGCTGTTGTGGATGGTGAGTGAGGATGGCTCATATTTCCTCTCAACCTACAGAAGCAAGTAAGAATGAACCTATTAGTCTCCACAAATTTTAACATAATAACTAATTTAAATCATTTTCTATAATTTCAGAAATTAAATAAATATTTTTTTTCTCAATTTTGAGGAATAAAAATAATCAGACATATAATTTCATATGAGAAAATAAACCTTTACTCAGAGTATAACAGCTAATTGCAAGTTGCTATTTGCATATGCTTTGCGGAAGCAATGACTAGAGGTGTGTGATTTTGAAGCCAAATAAGGCCCTTATATGAAAGACGGATGCAAATCCTGCCTCACCCCCCTATCTGAAATGTAGTTCCTTCAATCACATTTTAACACTTGGCAAAATTTTACACGTCATCGTCATTGAGTTTTTAACCCCGTTGGTGCACTTTATCTGTTCTCCCTTCCCGTCTTCTCCCTTTGGTCAGATTTCCACTCGCTTCGCATTCCGTTGTTTTTATTAAATTCCACCGATGTGATTACGTAGGACCTACGAATTAAATACGTCAACTAGCATTTCGTCATTAGGCGTCTTCTATATTTTATTATAATTTCTAATCAAACTTGTTTTTGTGGCTGTTCTTGTAGAAAAAGTAATTTATATATATTGTGTTTTGATAGATAATTTATGTTAATATAAGATAATGGATAAATTTATTTATATATGTTATTTATAGAATCTACCAGTAACAGCTTCTGTGTTATTTTTATTTTACATCGAATTTACCTTTGGTGGATTTTGAATTAATTTTTTTTTTTTACACTAAATATGCTTTTGATGGATTTAGTGTTGGTTTTCTTTTCCTTATTTTTGAATCCACTTTTAAAAGCAAATTCTATACTAAAAACATCATATTATGTTAATTTTTCTCAAAATATCATATTAATGTAAATACGAACACCACCCCAATCTCATATAAACAAAAAAAAAAAACCATTCTTGCTATATATATCTTAGCGCTTTATACATTTTAAAAATCATAGATGCTTTTGAGATTATCTTATAGAATGCTTTCTAATATGCTCTCTAAAATTTAAAACACTAATATAACTTTACTTTCTTTTAATAACAATGAAGATAGAAATTAGTCTATTTAATATGAGTTTTTGAACCAAACAAAAAATTAAAAAATGACTTATATTATGGACCAAATGAATTACATAGCAATATTTAGATACACTCAACTAGGACTCAATTTATCATCTATTTTTAGTTGAAGTGACATTTTATGTTTTGGTGGAAAAAGGTTTAAATCAAGAGAAATATTGTTTGTACTAATTCAAAGTTAGAACATACCCCCTTATTTATCAAATACTTGTAGCCGTAGTTACAAATCACCTACACATCAACAAGCATTGCTTGTGAGTGATATGTCACTACGCCCAGTCCTATGTCTTTAGTCGAAGAAAAATTCTTAGCTAGCTAGCTAGGATGGATTTATTACATCGTTTGTTATTCAAAGTATTCTTAATTTAATATATAATATATAACTACAAAGTATATTTTCTACAATACATGTACTTTTATTATAAATTTCACGATCTGATATATATTAGATAATAATTTACGCTTATAATAGACCATATCTAATTAAAAAAAAATCACCATCAAATCTTAAGTACCAGCACGTTGAGCAAATTACGCGATTTTTGCAGCCCGCGGCAACAACATATGTACATATCTAAAATTTACATGCCTCACTCTCTTAGAAATACATTACTACCGAATAATGGCTAGTTTAAAATTGAGTTGTAGTATTTAAATATTTAAAAGTGGATGTCACATTGAGATGCTCACTTTTTTATCTTTGAATGTGGTAGAAAATTGGGATGAATGTGGACTACTATGACATCCAAATATGATAACAGTGGATGATGTTTCAATATGATATCCACTTTTAGATGTTCAAATATTATTTTCCTTAAAAATTAATAGTAACAATTATATATGTTTGACGGATAATTACAAGAATACATTGGAAAGATAATCTAGTTAAAAAAAAATCTAGCCTAGTTTATTTGACTATTTGAGGAGGAAAGGTTTTTTTAGTGCTCTTGAAAAGAGAAAGTTTGATTTCTTCTATGTTATTAAAGATATATATCTTTAGTTTGCGAGTTATAATAATTTGACAATCTAGTAGCTCTGTATCAATTCTTGACTTAATTTAGTATATTTTCTATTTTTAACACTTAATTAAGTGATATCACAGCTGGTCAAAATTATATATTTGTTGGAGTTATTGTTTGATTTTGCAAAAATTTAATAAGAGCCATTAAATAAGTCGAAAAGGTCCAAATTACCAATTTATCTAAAGATTCAAAATAGTGTATGTATATATATATATAAATATATATAAAATCTGACAAATCTCTGACTATTTGGTATTTTTCTCAAAGTTTTAACTAGCGAAAATGATTCCAAATGGAGATGTTAGAACCTTTTAAAATGGAAGTATGAGTTGTGTTATGGGTGTGAGATATCATCGAGTCATATCTCATCTAGGGAGTAAATCTCATTTAAGTAGGATTCACATCTCATTTAATGATAAATATGATGTAAGTTGATATAATATCCCATAATTTTTGAGTATAATTAATATTTCTCTAGAAATATTTGTACAACTCAAATTTGTGTATATTTAATTTTAAGACACAATAAAAAGGGAAAAGAAAACTAGAACTTTTTAAGATTTGTAATGTAATAGATATTTATATTTTTTTAATTTTCACATCTGTATTAATATGCACATCAACAATAAAATATTATATTTTCAAAAAAAAAAAGTAATGATCACATCCAAACTAAAACTTGCAATAAATTTGGGTGGTGACAGTTTCATAAAGTTGGGACGAGTCCATAATACTCCAAAGGTGTTGAGGTATGACAAGGCAATTATGAATTCACTGGCTAAAAAAATATTCTGATAGATTTTTGTGTTTTGAAAATAAGAAAAAATGCTTGCTTTAATTTATATTATTAAATACTTATCATTTTTGTCCAAGCATTACAAAGTACAACAAAAGTGAAAGAAGTTTAATGAGTATGCATGAGATTCTCAATTTAAATTTTATTGGAAATAATATAATTTTAAAAATAAAAAGGAAAAAAAGCTTCTCATAAGATGAGTTTAATGTAGAGGTTTGATTTAAACTATACTATTGAATGTAAAATATTATAGTTGTAGGCGTAATTATCGTATCATCTTCTAACCTTTTTTATGCTATAATTAATGTGATAAACATTTAATAAAAAGCTAAAAAAGTTAGTTAATTTAATGTGCACTCATATTTTCCACTTGAAGAAGTTTGTACCATATCTAGATTTATGGAGCGGCTATTGTTACTCTTATTTAGCTAATGTCACTCCCACTTGCATTTATTTTTATTAAGTTTTACTAAAATATCCTTATGCTATTTTATCTTAAAGAATAATAAGTTGTAAATGAATTAAATTATTTACTAGGTATTATAAGGTTATCAAAAGATATTATTATTAATTAATTAAAAATTAACTTAGCTACTTAAAACATTTAATATTTATATCATGTTTAATTTTCATATCGCAATTAGATATTCTAAGTATTAAAAATTATCGATTGGATATTAACTTTTATTGCAGTTTTCTATGTATTCATGTTATTAAAGAAAAAATTCATTATCGTTTAATCATGCATTATCAAAAGTTTCAAAGTGTTGGCTTAATTTTATGACAATTACTTCAAAACTTTTAGAATTGTGATTAACTAAGATATAATATATGACATTCAATTTTAACACTTATTTATGTGATTTTCGAGTTTGAGTCTTAATAAATAAATAAATAATACTAGTATTTTATTCTTTTTTTATTTTTTGGTGTAGAAATGGCACTAAAGCCTAGTGTATCATTGATCCTTTTGTCAAGACCCAACTTGGATCGTGATCGGCATGTGAGGAATCCGGTCTCCACGTAAGCCTCGTGAACTATATGCTTACTTTAATTCATAAAACATGATTTGATAATATTTCAGATTAATTGTAAATCCTTACTACTGGTGAAATAAACTTTTTTATCATAAATAAATGGCATAACTATTGCTACAAAATACATCTCAATTGAGTTGCTCATATACAAAATATCTATGAGTGATATGCTGTGAAGTACAAGGAATCATGGTATGAACAAAATGCAAAATAAATGACTATATGTGGTCCGGGACCCTGCCCGTCACATCACTGGAACTCATCTACCATGAACAAAAGTACTAAGCCTTCACACTAAAGTGAAGCTCACCCAAATTGAAGAAAACTAATGCTGAGGAGGTGGGAGAGAAGGATCCTGAGCTATATCTGTATCTGTGGAAAAAGAAGAAGAGAGGAGTGAGTTTTGAAATCAAAAATCAGTGAATGGACCCTCACTCATAACCGTACATGGGACATGGAAAACATAATATATAAATAATGGTAAAATGCAACATCTATACACAGTTCTATTTACTTTACATATTAATTATAATCTTTAAAATCTCAAGAATTACACAAAGGAATAGAGTGTTCATCAATTGTAAGGAAGGTACTAAGTCCCTAGCGGACAAAGCCCCTAGCTAATGTGATCTCTTCAGTCCCTGGCGAACTGTGTCCCTAGCGGACAGATCTAACTTAAGGATGAATTGCCCCTAGCGGGCCTTGGTATACCAAGGTTAACAGAATAACTGTCATTAACTCATAGTTCTGTTCCTCTCAGTAACTCTCTCCATTCTAAAACCTCTGAAATCACAAAAGGGGAGTTCTATGTTTCTAGTTCAACATTTCTCATTACTAGCAATTGTAAATTCTTAAGTCTCAATTCATAAATCACAGCAAATCTCATTTATTCATAATCAAATCAATTTGCAAATTAAATCATATGAAGCTTTTTATAAAATAAATATGGTCTCATACATTTCTAAAATCATATTTTTATGTATAAGTTCAAACGGAGCTTTTCTAGTGAAATATATATTTTTCATGAAGCCATATCGTACTAGAATCCATTTAAAATCATCTAAATACTCCGTAATGCTAGAAAATAATAATGTAATGACCAAACTAAGACCATGAGCTCAAACCCACTCACCTGGAGGGGTAGACTGTGAACCGCCAACTCTGTGGGGACTTCGGAGAAAGGAATGGCACCAACATCTACCTTTGAAACCATAAAACTCTAGATTAGCCTCCGTTAACCTTTAGGTTATTCAAACACAACTCTAACAATATTGGGGGAGTACCCCCACTTAACAAAAATGGAGACAAACCACAACCCCATCACCAAGATAGGAAATGGGAAGGAAAGGAACAATAAAAGCCCATAAATCTTACCTTTGATCTCTTGGGAGGAAAAAAAATAGAGTGGATTTGTGAGAAAGGAGTGGGAGAGGGAGTTTAGAGAGGTAGGGCTCGGAAATGGGGGAAAATTTCCGAGTTGGGGTGTTTAAATAGGGGTTGGGGTCTCACTAGCATGCAACGACGCATTTTGCACTATCTGTGCACTGCTGACACTGCTATCGTGGTCCTACCATCACTTATGACCGCTACAGCGGTCCTGGACTGCTATAGCCGTCCCCAGGAAGTGAAAACGCTGTTGCCACCCATACATGACCACTATAGTGGTTTTGGACCACTATAGCGGTCCCCAGAACACCCAAACCATGCTGTCACCTTCTCATGATCGCTATAGCAGTCCCTTGAATGCCAAAAACTCACAACTTTCCTACTGTGATCACTATAGCGGTCCTGGATTGCTATAGCGGTGACAATTCACACATCAACTGTGCTAAGGGTCCTCCTGGCATCCAGCAGCCTTTCCGACAACACAAGTAGGTCCCAAGGAACCCTAGGGCAAAATGAAATTTATCCACTGCCACGTATACACCGGGTATCACATTCTCTCCCCTTAAAAAAGATTTGGTCCCCAAATCTAAAATGTACCTTGAGGAGGTAAAAGATGTGGGTACTTGATCCTCATGGCTTCCTCAGCTTCCCAGGTGGCTTCCTCGCCAGAATGGTTCCTCCAGATAACTTTCACTAAGGCCACTTCCTTTGAGTGAAGCTTCTTGATCTGTTTATCCACGATGGCGACCGGTTCTTCCTCATATGACAGGCTCTCGTCAACTTGAATAGTTTGCGGTGTGAGCATTTAAGACTGATCTGGCATGTATTTCCTGAGCATACAGACGTGAAAGACTGGATGGATAGCTGATAGACTAGGAGGCAGTGCCAATCTGTAGGCCACTGCTCTAACTCTCTCTAAAATCTCAAAAGGGCTCATATAGCGAGGATTTAGCTTTCCCCGCTTACCAAACCTCACCACGCCTTTCATGGGCGATGCTCGTAAGAACACGTGGTCACCAACCGCAAACTCCAAGTCTCGACGCCGGTTGTCAGCATAGGACTTCTGCCTAGACTGAGCTGCTAACAACCATTCTCTGATCAGTTAGACCTTCTCTAGAGTCTCTTGCGCTAAGTCTGAGCCTAGGGCCTTAACTTCCCTAAGCTCAAACCAACCAATGGGAGATCTGCACCACCTCCCGTACAGTGCTTCGAACGGTGCCATCTGGATACTTGCTTGATAGCTGTTGTTATAAGATAACTCTATCAACGGTAAGTGGTCACACCAAGTTCTGCCAAAATCTAAAACACAAGCTCGGAGCATGTCCTCTAAAGTCTAGATCGTCCTCTCTGACTGGCCATCTGTCTGTGGGTGAAAAGTTATGGTCAAGTCCACCTGAGTCCCAAGAGCTTCTTGGAACGCTCTCCAGAATTGTGAGGTGAACTGGAACACTCTATCTGATATAATAGACACTGGCACTCCACGAAGTCTGACAATCTCATCTACATAAAGCTGAGCATACTGAGCTGCACTAAAGCTCGTCTTCACTGGTAGGAAGTAGGCCGACTTGGTTATTCTGTCCACGATCACCCAAATGGAATCAAAGCCTTTGGTGGTCCGAGGCAACCCGACAACGAAGTCCATGGTTATCCTCTCCCATTTTCACTTAGGGATATCTATTTGTTGTAGTAAGCTCGCAGGCCTTTGGTGCTCAGCCTTAACTTGTTGACACACCAAGCAATGTGCCACGAAGTCACCTACGTCTTTCTTCATGCTTTCCCACTAGTATAGTTGTCTAAGGTCTTGGTACATTTTAGCTGAACCGGGGTGGACAGAGTATGCTGCACTATGGGACTCCTCCATTACTTTTCTCTTTAGCTCACCCACATCAGGTACACATAATCGGTCCTCAAAGCGTAACACACCCTCCATATCAACTGAAAACTCATAGTTCTCTCCTCGGTGCATATCCTCCAAAAGCCTCGCTATCTTGGGGTCTTTCCCCTACCGTGCCTTGATCTACTCAACTAGGGTTGACTGGGCCCTAATGTAAGCTAGAAAGGCTCCTGACTCACCCATGCCAAACTAGACTCCTTCTGCCTCTAACTCATGAATGTTTTCTATCAAAGATCGCCTCAAGGGTGCTATGTGGGCCAAACTGCCTATGGACTTCCTACTCAATGCATCTGCTACAACATTGGCCTTGCCTAGGTGATAGAAGATAGTGCACTCATAGTCCTTCAACAACTTTAGCTATTTGCGCTGCCTGAGATTCAAGTCTTTTTGCTGGAAGATATATTTCAAGCTCTTGTGATCCATGAAGATCTCACAAGTCTCTCTGTACAGGTAGTGCATCCAAATCTTCAGGGCAAATACCACAGCTGCCATCTCTAAATCATGGGTAGGGTAGTTCTGCTCATGCCTTTTGAGCTGTCTAGAAGCATATGCCATAACTCAGCCTTGATGCATGAGGACATAACCAAGTCCAACTCTAAAGGCATCACAATATACTGAAAAACCACCTGTGCCGGAAGGCAAAACCAGGACTGGGGCCGTGGTCAAATAGGTGTTAAGCTTCTGAAAACTTTCCTCACATGCTTCTGACCACTGAAACTTAACTTCTTTCTGAGTTAGCTTGGTTAAAGGTGTTGTCATCCTTGAGAAGTCCTTGACAAACCTCCGGTAGTAACCTGTTAACCCCAGGAAACTCTGGATCTCAGAAACTGTAGAAGGCCTTGGTCATTGTTGAACCGCTTTAACTTTCTTTGGGTCCACTAGAATACCATCCTTAGACACTATATGCCCAAGAAATGCCACTTGCTCTAGCCAAAACTCACACTTAGAGAATTTGGCATATAGCTGATTTTCTCTCAAGGTTTGTAAGACAATCCTCAAGTGTTGCTCATGCTCCTCCTCACTTCTAGAATACACTAGGATGTCATCAATGAAGACAATCACAAAGTGATCTAGGAACGGCCTGAAAACTCTGTTCATTAGGTCCATGAAAGTTGTAGGGGCACTGGTTAATCCAAAGCACATAATTAAGAACTCATAGTGTCCATAGCGCGTCCTAAAGGCCATCTTGGGCACATCGTTACCCTTAATCTTCAACTAGTGGTAGCCCGACCTCAAGTCTATCTTGGAAAAACACCTAGCCCCTTGGACCTGATCAAATAGATCATCTATACGTGGCAAGGGGTACCAGTTCTTAACTGTCACCTTGTTCAATTGTCGGTAGTCTATGTACATTCTCATAGACCCATCCTTCTTCTTCACAAACAACACCAAAACACCTCAAGGTGAGGTACTCAGTCGAATGATCCCCTTGTCAAGCATCTCTTGTAACTGCTCCTTAAGCTCCTTCAACTTTGTAGAAGCCATCCGATATGGAGGAATAGAAATGGGCCTCACTCCGGGCTCAAGCTCTATCCCAAACTCCACTTCTCTATCCGGTAGCATACCCGGTAACTCCTATGGGAACACATTTGGGAACTCACATACCACTGGGACAGACTCCAAACTCGACACTGGTACATCCACATCTCTAATTGAAGCCAGGAATCCATTGTTACCCTTATCCATGAGTCGCATGGCACTCAAAGCTGAGATCAAACTAGAAGAAACCAAACAACTAATACCCTTGAACCCATAGACCCCATCTCTTGGAATCTCAAACTTCATTACCTTGCAGTAATAGTCTACCATAGCATGGCAGGAGGCTAACCAAGCCGTGCCTAGGATGACGTCAAAGTCGGACATATCTAACACATGCAGATCCGCTACTGTCTCCATATCACCGACCTTGACTTCACAACCCTTATATATAGATTGGACATAGAGGGGATCTCCAGAAGGTACCCTAACATAGAATGGCTTTTCTAAACTAGTAGGAGACCTCTCGAATCGCATAGCAAAGAAACGGGACATATAGGAGTACGAGGATCCTGAGTCAATCAAACACAAGGCCTCAAAAGAGCATACTGTCATAATACCTGTGATAACTGCATTGGATGCCACGGCATCCTGACGTGTCAAGGAAAACAAGTGGGGCTGTCCCCCTGAACTCTGGACTCTGCCTTCAGATCCTCGGCCTCCCTAACCTCGGCCTCCAAGGCCTCTACCTCCAGCTCCCCTACTTACTAAGGCCACAGAACTCTCCCGGGTAGCTGATTGATAAGATGGTGCTGGAGCGATGGGGTTCACCGACCCCTGGTTAGAAGCTCTCCCCAAGAGCGAGAAATCCCTCCTAATATAGTCTTGCTGGCCACAACCGTAGCATCTTGAAAACCCCATCATACACTGACCGAATTGCCTCTTTCGGCAAGTCAGACACCCCGGGATGGAGTGCCTGGCGCTATGCCAACTAGGTTGACTGCCTTCCTTGCTTTGACTGAGAAAGACAATAGGCCAAGTTAGCGTAGACTCCAAGAAGGTTGCTCTACCCTGCTATGCTCTATGTGGGCCCTGCTGGCCCTGTCCTTAGCTCAGTCTGGCTCCACCAGAAAAAGAGCTATGGGTCTTGGCCCTCTTGGCCTCAGTTGTAGCTCTCCTCTCTGCCAAACCACCCTCTAAACCAACTGCCATGTCTACCAACTGAGCATAATCCATAGTCCCACCATGAGGCTGTAAGCTCAGGAACATCTTCTCAGGCAGCCCTTGAACGAACCACTTCACTCTATCAGTCTCTGACATAAGGAACCCTGATGCTGCCTGGCTCAGGTAGGTGAACTTCTTATTATACTCTGCCACTGACCCGGGGTCATCTGAAGCCGTAGGAACTCATCAAGCATCTGGGATCTCTGACTTTCAGAAAGGAATCTCCTCAAGAATGCTGCTCGAAACTCTTCCTAGGTGGGTGGCTCTGAGTCGCCACATCCCTGGAGAAACTCCTCATACCATAACCTGGCCTGGCCTCCCAGCTGGAGGCTAGCCAACTCTGCGGCCCTCTTAGATAAGCAGTAGAGAACTCTAATGATCTTCTCCACTTCTTGGAGGAACTCATGCGGATCCTCCATCGTCAAACGCCCGTGAAAGGTGGGTGAATCCATCCTTTTAAACTGCTCTAGCGCTAAATCATCCGGATCTCTAACCGGTGGCTGAATCACAGGCTGGGCTGGTTGACTCACAGGTAGGGTTGGCTGGGCCCCATCCTCAGCATGTATGGCCACTATATCTGAAAGCGTGGCCGAAGCCTGCTCCAAGGCTCTGAAGCGGGCCTCTGAGCTGGAAGAGTCGCTGCTACAGCGGTGACGTAAGGAATGGTGGCGTAGGGGAGGCATACTGAATCTTGATAAACATAGATGGGCTGGATAAGCAACTGATCATAAAAGAATAGACAAGACTCCTTATCTGAACCTAGACAAGGTTGACCGTCCTAACAGGCCTCAAGTAACACTTCGTAAATGCAAATGGGTGCGCTTCCATTTACAAAAACATCATGCTACCTGTGGACATTTGCTCTAATGACATGCAGGGAAATCTATGGCTCCGATACCATTTTGTTAAGACCCGACTTAGATCGTGACCGGCAAGTGAGGAATCCGGTCCCTATGTAAGCCTTGTAACCTCTGTGCTGTACTATATGCTTACTTTAATTCATAAAACATGATTTGATAATATTTTATATTAATTGTAAATCCTTACTATTGGTGAAATAAACCTATTTCTCATAAATAAATGGCAAAACTATTGCTACAAAATACATCCCAATTGAGTTGCCCATATACAAAATATCTATGGGTGATATGCTGTGAAGTACAAGGAATCATGGTATGAATAAAATGGAAAATAAATTACTAGATGCGGTCCGGGACCCTGCTCGTCACATCACTGGAACTCATCTATCATGAACAAAAGTACTAAGGCTTCACGCCAAGGTGAAGCTCACCCAAATTGGAGAAAACTACTGCTGAGGAGGAGGGAGAGGGGGATCATGAGCTACGTCTGTATCTGTGGAAAAAGAAGAAGAGAAAGGTGAGTTTTGAAATCAAAACTCAGTGAGTGGACCCTCACTCATAACTGTGCATGGGACATGGAAAGCATAATATATAAATAATCGTAAAATGCAACATATATACACAGTTCTATTTACTTTACATATTAATTATAATCTTTAAAATCTCAAGAATTACACAAGGGAACATAGTGCTCATCAACTATAGGGAGGATACTAAGTCCTTGTCGGACAAAGCCCCTGGCAAATGTGATCTCTTCAGTCCCTGGCAAACCGTGTCCTTGGCGGACAGATCTAACTCAATTGTCCCTAGTGAGCCTTGGTATACTGGCCTGGACGCCAAAAACCCAAACCACCCCACTGTGACCGCTATAGCGGTGACTGTTCACACATCAGCTGTGCTAAGGGCCCTCCAGGCATCCTTTGGCCTTTCTGACAATTCGGGTAGGCCCCAAGGGACCCTGGGGCAAAACAGAACTTATCCACTGCCACGTATACACTGGGTATCACACCTTTATTGTATTTTGATTCGACTTGAAAATAGAGGGTCTAATAAATTTTGAATATTTCTTAAAAAATCAAAGCTCTTTTGTCAAAAATTATTTTTAATTCAAAATTTTATGTCGAGAATAATGTGTGTAGTTTATTTTTATTTTGTACCATATTTATGAAATAGTAAAATAAAAAGTATAATGTATTCCTCAAAGAAAACTTTGTATAGTAAAATAGTTTAATTCAATTTATTAATCATTTTTAAGATTAAGATAATCAAAAAATAATTATATTTTTGGTTGTTTTTATGTGAAAATTTGAATTTTATATGTCTTACTAGAAAAGTAGTTAAAATTAAAATTTTCTTCATAAAATAAAATGTCAAAGAAGCACAACAATCAATAAATATTAAAATAATATTTTTTGATATATATGGAAAAATAATAAAAATAATTTTGAATATTAATAATAATAGTTTTAAATAATTTTAAACCAATAAAATATTATTGATTTAATTATAAAAGAAAAAGAAGAACATTATAGAATAACCAAATGAAAGAGTAATTAAGTGGGAATAACATTAAATGGGGAAGTAGTTGGTAAAAATATTAAATGTTGGAGGTAAAGGGTCAAGGTCAGTGATACATACGGCGCCACTGATCATACACATATCCATGCCATTTTCAATCGCAGTAAAATTCGCCGGCAGCAAGATTTGATAAACTTAAGTTATAAGTGGATCTGCGATTATGATTATGATTTGATCAAGAATGCCAAGATTTTTAAGGAACTTGTCATCCATAATTGACTTGCTTGTCTCCCCCCACTTCGCACTATTCTTAGTGTGAGCCAGCTTTTCATCATTCAGCCATTAGTATAAAGAGTTCGTGGTTTAGAAACGTGACTTGGGCTTTTAGCCACTATCCCGCAGATATAGAAGTTGTTTCATATATATCTAGAGATTTAATTAGGTGGCCCTCGTTGAATGGGATAGAAAATTTTCTTTTTCAATCTTCCAATTAAATTTGAATTTTTTGCGCTAGCGTTGAATAAGAAGACTTTGCACGTGCCCTGCCTTCCCACTGTGAGGATTGCTCCTTGCTAGCGCTCAAATTGCAAGTAAAGCAATTGTTTATATCTTTACTTTTCCAAAGTACAAAGATGGCAGTGTCTTACATGGGGATAAGAAGTTTGTCACCATGGTGGCGACAAAATCTTAGCTGTTAAACAATGAATCCGATGGTTGAGATGAAGAACATTTGAAATTGTTTAATATTGCAAATGTTCCCCAACACCTATATCTAATCAAAATTTGTGGATTATTCTTCAGCCCACAATTTCATTTTCTTTGGTTATGTGCCTTGAAGATCTTTTAATAATTTTTATAACTATGGTTAATTATTAATAAATAATGCTTAATTATGAACAAATTAGGGGCACAAATTCACGGCCCGGCCATGGTGACGTAGAGGTCCCTTCTCTCTCCACGGCACGACACTCCACAATGTCCATCGACCGTGACAGTCTACAACTCCTGCCGTGAACCTGGAAATGGCACCGACATGGGAACACAGTTCACTGTTCTTCACTGGATGACAATTGCATAGCATCACATCCCTTTTTTTCTTCCTTGAGTAGGAAATAAAGCGATAGATGGTGGTGTAGTGAACACGAGCAACCATGATGAGCTTGGTATGGGGCTAGCATGGAAGCATGATGAGCATGGACTAATGCTAGATGTCCCTAAAAGCATCACCCTTTCCTCTTAGCGGTGCCGATGCAATGCGAATCTGATGGTTGTACCGGAGAAAGAGTTTTAACACCAACCCCCTTTTGATAGTCATGTTGGGGGCTCAACAAAAATCTCTAGTGCATGGGTGTATTCTCTTACCAAGAAAAGGAATAACAAGAGAGGGAAGCTAAGCACAGTCCCCATCGGTGTGTTTTCTAATTCCTTCATCGGATCTGGGGGAGCTAAGCCACTGCCCTAGTGCAGGGGTGTATTCTTTCACCAAGAAGAGGATTGCACGCTGTTATATCAAATGAGTGTTTTAATTTTCTATTAAGAAATGATACTCATACATCACTATACGTATACCATCTATATCCACCTCACTAAATGCCAAAATTTCTGTATAGAGATGTATTGATACGGAGGGGCTTTATAGGGAACACAAGAAAAGGACAAAAAGAAAGAAATATATAGAGAAGTAAAAAAGAGAGAAAAGGCTCACTCTCACCTACCCCTTTGAAAGCTTCCTCATTCTTTGTGCTTCTCTTGGTCATCTCTCTCACCCATTCATGGCTCTCATTCTTGGCATCATACAGGGGAGGAAGAAGAAGAGAATAAAACCAGCTGACGTCTCCAGTTGCTCATAGCTCATTTCATTCTCTCTCTCACCTATCAAAGCTTTTATTTTTTTTCTTTTTATCAAGTTCTCTATCTCATTCTTCATCATTCATAAGAGAACAAAGAAGAAGAAGTAACATTCTTTTTTTCTTTAAGAACTTGTTTTCTCTCTTTTTCTTATTTTTCTTTCTTGCTCACCAAAGTCTTCATTTTCTCTCTCTTTATTATGTTTCTTTCTCTCTCTCATTCCTCATCGTTCATAGGAAAAAAAAGAGAAAGATGAATTTTTAGCAACAAAATGAATTGAGAATGACTCTGTTAAAAACTGAGATTTGCTGTTATTGTTGAAAATTGGAGTTAAAAAATTATAAATGCGTGTTATAAAAAGTTGTAAATCAGTAGCAAAATATTGTAAACCAATTGAGAACACATACTAAACAGGTTGCTGAAAATTAGATTTGAAAAATTATAAATAAATGTTACGAAGTGTTGTAAATGAATATGCAAAAAGCTGTAAATCATTGCATAAAATGTTATAAACCACTAGCAAAATATTGTAAATCAATTGAGGACACATATTAAACAGGTTACTGAAAACTGGAGTTGAAAAATTGTAAATACATGTTATGAAATGTTGTAAACCAGTGTGCACAAAGTTGTAAACCATTGCACAAAATGTTGTAAACCAGTGGCAAAATGTTGTAAACCAATTGAGGACACATACTAAGCATGTTGCTGAAAATTAGAGTTGAAAAATTGTAAATGCGTGTTACGAAATGTTGTAAACCAGTATGCAAAAAGTTGTAAATCATTGAATAAAATGTTATAAACCAGTAGCAAAATGTTGTAAACCAATTGAGGACACATACTAAGCATGTTGCTGAAAATTAGAGTTGAAAAATTGTAAATGCGTGTTACGAAATGTTGTAAACCAGTATGCAAAAAGTTGTAAACCATTGAATAAAATGTTATAAACCAGTAGCAAAATGTTGTAAACCAATTGAGGACTTTGTGTTTTCATAATTTTATAAATAAAGTAGACCAAAATATAATAATAAAATTAAATTTTAGTCATTAACAATACATTTATTAGTCTTATTTGGTGCTCAAACATAACAATCCCATTACTAAATTAATAAATATAATTATCATTATTAAACTAATTAACATAAGACTCTTGATTAAAATTAAATTTGACAAATAAATAAAAATTAAATTTTATTAGGATATTATTTAGTTCTATTTTATATTCATACAACTATGAATTTTATTAATATAATATTATTAGTACAGTTTTAAAATTTTTAAATTTCATATTTGATCTAATATTAAAATCTTTAAACTTAGATTATGTCTTTAAGAATAATGTTATATGTATGTGTGAATTTATACAAATGATCTTACTTTTTTTTAGTAACAAATCATATTAAGTACCAAATAAGACTAATAAATATATTGTTAATGACTAAAATTTAATTTTATTATTATATTCATGTCTATTTTATATTTATAAAATTATGAAAATATGGACTCCTCAATTGGTTCACAACATTTTGCTACTGGTTTATAATATTTTGTGTAATGGTTTACAATTTTTTGCATACTGGTTTATAACATTTTGTAACACGCATTTACAATTTTTCAACTCTAGTTTTCAGCAACCTATTTAGTTTGTGTCCTCAATTGGTTTATAATATTTTGTTACTGGTTTGCAACATTTTGTGCAATGGTTTACAACTTTTTGCACACTGGTTTATAACATTTTGTAACATGTATTTACAATTTTTTGACTCTAATTTTTAGCAACCTTTTTAGTATGTGTTCTTAATTAGTTTACAATATTTTGTGTAATAGTTTACAACTTTTTGCATACTGGTTCATAACATTTCGTAACATATATTTACAACTTTTTAACTCTAATTTTCAGCAACGTGTTTAGTATATGTCCTCAATTGGTATATAACATTTTGCTACTGGTTTACAACTTTTTGTATAATGGTTTACAACCTTTTGCTACTGGTTTACAACCTTTCATAACACGCATTTATAATTTTTCAACTCCAGTTTTCAATAATTACAACAAATCTCAGCTTCTAATAGAGCTATTCTTAATTTATTTTGTTGCTAAAAATTTATCTTCTTCTTTTTTCTCCTATGAACGATGAAGAATATAAGAGAAAGAGAGAAACGTAATAAAGAGAGAGAAAATGAAGGCTTTGGTGAGGGAGAAAAAAAAACAAGAAAAAAAGAGTAAACAAGTTCTGAAAGAAAAAAAGAATGTTACTTCTTCTTCCTCTTCGTCCTCTTGTGAATGATAAAAAATGAGAAAGAGAACTTGATAAAAAGGAAAAAAATGAAAGCTTTGATAGGTGAGAAAGAGAATGAAATGAGCTATGAGCAACTGGAAACGTCAGCTAGTTTTTGCGCATTGCCAAGAATGAGAGGTATGAAAGGGTGAGAGAGATGAATGAGAGAAGCACAAAGAATAGAAGTTTTCAAAGGGGTAGGTGAGAGTGAGTCTTTTCTTTCTTTTTTGCTTCTCTGCACGTTTCTTTCTTTTTTTCCTTTTCTTGTGTTCCCCACAATGCTCCTCCGCATCAATACATCCCTATATAGAAATTTTGGCATTTAGTGAGGTGGATGTAGATGGTGTAAGTATAGTGGTGTATGAGTATCATTTCTCTTTTCCATTTGATGAAATTTTAATAATTGTAATTTGACCTTATTCTTTTTTCATTGTTTTGTCTTTTAAACCTGATCCAATATTTAAATAGAGCCCACTACTACTTCTTATTTATTGTCCCCGATAGTCCCAAACTAATTGGTGACCACATAAGAACTCATCATACAAAGATAGGGAAACTGCACAAGTATATTGATATACTTGCTTTGTTGTTTGTATTAGTCATTCGAATAGCAAAATGCAGAAAAGTTAAGGAAGATGAATTAGTTGACGGCATTCATAAAGGAGGTGGTTTTAGTAGAGGTGTTGATGTTGGTGTTGGTGGTGGCATCCACAACTAAAATATAGAGCAAATGCGTGTGTATATATACTAAAATATAGAGCAAAGGCGTTGAAATTGTTTTGAATTATTTTCTAATAAAATTCAATTAAATGGTTTAAGAATACAAATATTTTGTCTAATCATAAAATAAATTTAGCTTATTAAGGTAATTAATTATAAACATTCAAATGATAAAAATAAAGTCACAACGATCATTTTTAGTGGGTCTAAAAAGTAAAGGACAAATTATACTCTTAAGAGTATCAACCCCTAACATCTCAGCTAAAATACTATTTAAAATGCATAATAGTATATATGTGTAAACTTCATTGTAAAAGCATTTATTGCATTAACATAACTAAACATACATGGTTAATAAAATTGGCTAGTAAAATATAAACCAAATCACTAATTATGACTACGCTCTATTATTTTTTAATATTATATATGTAATCAACATGAGATGCATAAAAAAAAACTATTTATATAATATTTACTTTGAAGTTGCTATGAATTATTTTCTAATAAAACTCAATTAAATGGTTTAAGAATAAAAATATGTTTTCTAATCTTAAAATAAATTTAGTTTTATTTTTAAAAAATTAAGATAATTAATTATAAACATTCAAATGATAAAAATAAAACCATAATGATCTTTTTTTAGTGAGTCTAAAAAGTAAAAGACAAATTACACTCCAAGAATATTAACCCCTAATATCTCAGCTAAAAAATTATTTAAAATTTATAATAATCTAAGAAATTAATTTTATTATTCAAATTTAACTTGATGAAATTCAAAGATATAAAATTAAAATTATGTTTTACTATACAAAGTGTCATAATTTTTTTTTTTTGAGAATGGTAGGATCATATTCCCTTAAACTTGGCTATTGAATAATTCAAAAGTCAAAATATTTTTATTCTAACTTAAAACTTAATTTTAAATGCTATGCAAATTAATTTAAAAAGAAAAACAATAGGCTGAGCTAACAAATTAGCATAATTACTTAAATTATTATGAAATTAATATATATACATATATGTAAACTTCACTGCAAAAGCATTTATTGCATTAACATAACTAATACATGGTTAATCAAATTGACTATGAAATATAAACTAAATCAATAATTATGACTATGCTCTATTACACTACAAGAAATGAGTGAGTCACCGATGCAATTACCAACAGGTAGGATTTATACCGATGGTTGTACTGACGGGTATGTGAGCATTGGTTTTCAGCCCGTTGATGAATATTACTGATGGTAGAACAAAATAGGTTGGTAATTTCCAATGCATTTATCGACGGGTAATAGAATATTTAGCCATCGGTACAATTAGATAAAAGGCGTCACCATGACCATCAGAGACATAATAATACCGACGGGTGTTTAAATAAATAAAATAATTTTTAAAATTTTTTGTCGACGGGTTTACCGATGATAGTTTGATTTATGAAAAATAATATTTTAAAATATGACATATTACCGACGGTCATACCATTGATAAAAAATTAATAATTTTTTTAATTTCCTTCTTTAGCTATGAAATGATTGATAATTATTTATTTATTTATTTATATAATAACTTAATTATCAATTAAAGTGATATTAAATAAGAAAATAATAAAATGAATAGAGTAAACTGATGAAATAAAATCGTAAATTATGACAATAAAATATATATAAATTGTAACAAATGTTAAAAATATCCAAAATGAAAAAAATGAAGCTAGATAAAAACTAGCTGAACTCTTGAGCATCAGTATCATTGGTGGCGGCATCATCATCATCTGAACCATCGTCATCTCTACGCCATCCAACTGTGAGTGGCCCTCAGAAATGGAGAAGAGTGGGATATCAGGCAATAGGAGGATCCCGAAGCTTGCATATCCTGACAGAAGGTCATTACATTAGTAGTGATATTCCCCTCATCTTTCGAAACTTAGCTTTCTCTTTCTTTGCTTTCTCCTGCTCCATAGTTGCTCACCCTGCCTGCTGCTCCTAAAGCTATTGAATGAGTTGTGCCTGCTGCTGCAGCTCTTGGTTAGGGCCATGCTCATGCTCCCTCAAGGCATCATCCCCAGTAGCTGAAGTGGCAGAAGATGGGGTTCTACTCTTTGGGTAGTACCCCATCCCATATATGTGACCCTTGTAAGGGCCACCAATCAACTAAGCCCAGACATCTTCCTCATTTAAAGGAGGAGGGATGTCAGCATCAGGCCTAACCTCAACCATCTAGGTCTAGTATTGGATCTGTGCCTGCTCCCAGAGGTCTGTAAACTAGTGCTATAAAGGAAAAAAGATAAAATACATTGTAAGTAATAATTATGACATAAATGAAAATAATAATAAAAATTAAGTAAAGATATGTCTAAATTCAAATTTACATAGGTCGTCTCAGAGTGAGGGTCTACGTAGACCTCTCCAGACTCCCCTTTCTGCTCACCCTTTCGGGTATGGGTCTTTTGAAATAGCTCACCTTGTGTCGAAGGGCGGCTTAACTCCCTCACCTGCACAAATACGCATAATAAAGTCATAAAAATATAGTATTTTCCAAAATTCAAATATCGTAAATGTTATTATAAAATGTAGAAAGGTTAAAGAATTACCAAATGCTTCCGGGTCCCCTCTTGGGTGCTTGGCCACCCATGTGCAGTGACCTGCCTTTTTGTAAAGCTCGATTTTTCTTTCCCTTATCCTACCTATCCTTGAAGGTTGGGTTGTTGGCCTGGTGACACTATAGCTTACTAAGGGTGCCATTATTTAGCCATGAGCTGTTCATGTGTCCCTTATGAACATCATGAAACATATCCCAAATTCACTTGGAGGATCCTTCTTAACTGCAGGCTCATGCTTGGGCTGAATGTAGAAGGTTTTCCACATATACAAATTCACAACACATAAATGATTATACATAATCATACAATTAAATAATATAAACATATATTTTAACAAAAGTGAATAAATCATAGAATTATCTTCCACTCTTTCCACCATGACTCCTTGAGATCTACTAGGATGTCAATCCATGTGGGCCACGGATGATTATACTGACTTTGTATAACCTCATCAACCTTGTGGTGAGCCGTCACAAATGGATGAAACTATTACATAGATAAAATACATAAAAATAATCAAAATATTTTAAATATCATAAGCAATGTAAAACTAGAATGTAATAAAAAACATGTTTCAACTTATCTATCTTTACCGTTCGGCCTAATCTGCAGAGGCCTACTATCTGGGGCGAGAGGCCTGCCATCCGTGTAACACCCGAAAAATTACTTGAAAAATTAATTTGAACTTCATTAGTAAGAATTTCAAAAATCTGACAGTTTTAGCAATGATGAGGACAATCCAAGAGATATGTAAAAAGAAATGTGAATAGTGATATGCGGGCCCTCAGGGCCCGTTGGGATAGCCGAAACCCTAGAATTGGGGCTCGGAGATGCCCGAAACTAAGAAATTATAAGATTAAGGTTAGAAACGTTTAGGAATGATAATTTTATACCTGAAATTTAATTTCGGGCAATGTTTGATTACTCAGGTATGGTGTTTTATCCATTTGGTAAAATTTCGGTGCGTAATTTTTACACCGAAAGATAACTTGATTGTTAAGATTTGGATAATGTCTATTCATCTAAACCAAGTGGATGGCTAAGATTCAATCTTGGTTAACAAGATTAAATCCTAACCATCCATCTTATATTCTTTTTAGAAAGAATTAAGCATTTATATCCAATAATATCTAAAATCTAACTTATGATAATTATAAGATCAACAACCTTATCTCTCCACTTAGCATTCTCAACCCAGATCAAAAACATACCCACCTCCATTGCTTTCTTCTCAAATAACTATTACCAAGCTTCATATCACCAGAAAACCTCAGCCTAGCTTACTAAAACCTCAAGATCTCTCTATAAAATTTCAACTACTCATCGAAACATACCAAACCAACCAATTGAAATTTCAATTTCCTCACCACTTCTCACTTTGATATCACATGCCTTACTAAATGGTTTGGTGTGGGTTGGAAGGCCTTGAAGTAAGAAAGATCATTCTTGGATCATTCTTTGGAGCCAAGATCCCTAAAGCCACCAAAGTAGGGCTTTTGTACCTCTTTTCGTGTCAAACTTTTTTTTTATCTGATTTAGTTACTGATCTAATTTGATATTTTTAGTTTTATTGGTTGATAATATATAGATATTGGTGTGTCTAATTTGGTGGAATGTTTGGATATTATTTGAAAATCCTTTTTGGAAAAACAAGTTTTGAACCATGTTGCTAATTTTCAGATTTTCCCAGGGCAGTTATTAGTCACGATTTTTATTGTACATTTGTTGGTACTTTTATGAGCTAAAAATTTCATATGTTGAAGCTAATATCCTACGACAACTCCATGACTTTTTTTGGGTTGTAAAAATAATGTTTACTATTTTATAAAAATCAGAAACTGAGACTATTATGGTTCTACTTGTATAGTCCAATTTGAAGTTATAAACTGGTCTAATTTTGTTACCATAGCCTTTGAAATTTTTACAGGGTGTAGCACACATCTTAAGGTTTAGCCACGAATTTTTTTATGAGGTTTTGGACTCATTTTCTTGGGTAAAAAAATTGAGAATTTTGACTTTGACCTAGGATTAGGTGGTCTCTGATCAACAAATTTATAGAAATTTGTTAGCATAGCTAGAGAAGTCTTTTTGTTCTGAAATTTTTATAGGACCTTAGAGACACATTGGCCATCATGGAGAATTTTTATAATCTCTAAATTGGTTATTTGATATGCAAAATAAATCTTGCAACTCATGTGAAAAATCTGCCAATGTACTAAAAATGAACCCAATTCTTGAATTGGGAATGTAATGACTTTTGATTTAAGTATGATGAGTATAAATGCATACTATATACTTTGAAGATTGATTTATGAGGAATGAATGAGAGAATCATTGTGAATAAATGTGTATATGTGATCAATGCATGTATTGAGAAAAAGAAAGAAGAAAGATGCATATATGTGGTAAAAAAGAAATATGAACTTCAATCGTGCATGTTTTGACATATGGACAAAATAGAAATAAGACTTATGTTGGGTAAAAGGGAAGACAAAAAGATGAACTTCCCTAGAGATACTATGAGTCGGTAAATGTATCAGCTAGGAATATATCTGTGCATGATTCAGAGAGGAAAAAAAATGAAGTTTGATGATTACATATAGAAATGAGCTCAGTCCTGATAAGTAGTCTATTTCCCATTATGGAGTTATCCACTACAGATACCATTTGGTATGAATTACCCATTTATGGGATTGTCTACTACATATACCATTGGGTATAAACTAAGCCTTTCCTATGTCGATAAAAAGAGAAAAATGCATTGAATTGATATATATATATATATATATATATATATGGCTGTAAGTTTAGCATAAGGCCATTTGATATAATTCTACTGCATTTGGCATGTGAATATTCTTACCATATTGAGTCATTTTGTTTAGCATTATTTACTATGATTACGAGCTTTATAATATATGCTTACTAAGTGATTGAACATTAAAAGCAACCCACTTCGGAAGGATGGTTTTGAAAGTTGAAAATGAATCTTGTTATGTATGCATGATCACACTTCCTTAATAAACCGAAATGGCTGGAACGATAGCGATGACATTTATAACTATATATATGGGAATGTCGTACTGAGAATTGTATAATTCTCTCCCCTATGTTTGTGTTCCCATGTCGTCTCCCGGTTGATCTATAGAACAATAAGGCTGCTATACGAACGAAGTTGGAGTTGCAGTAGATTAGTGGTGGAGACTTGTATCTATTGTACTTAAAAGTCATATGTATATATCTGTAAATATAAGAGATAAAAAATGTGTATTAAAGCTCATAGAATAGCTTCTTTTTGTACTTGAACTTGTATTCAATAAATATTTTATTTCTATGCTATATATTTTATTTTGGTCGATCTTTCTATAGATAATTAAGAAAGGTCTACTAATTTATAAGAAACAACTCATAAGTATGATGCCATAACTTAAGGATGATGTTGTACATGGAAAGGTGTTATAATTCACATCCCGTGCCTGTGACCTAGTTAAGGAATGAGGAGTCTGATCAAATACAGGGCTAGGAGTTGGGATAGTGGTAGGGCTAGGGCAATGATAGAGCTAGAAGAGAAGTCTCTGATGCGAGGTGGCCATAACTATGAATACGAGGGAGGTAGGGGGCTGGCATACCTAGGAATAGGCATCATCCTAAAGGATGGGGTGCTGGTGGTAGGGACTGAGGTGGATGTGGTGGAAGAGGGCGGTGGCAAAGGTGGTGGGAAGGGCTATAGCTAAGGGGGTGGTGGGTAAACCGACTTTCCAAGATCGGCCTCTGCCTTTACTAGTCATATTGAAGCAACTAAAAAGTTCACAAAAAAACATTAATTAAATTAGGAAATTTCAAATAATTTCATGATAATATTGCATATAATATTGAACACCTTAGTTAATTTGAAAGTGCAAGACTGTCTTCATCATCTCTCTATTGTGGATCACTAGCTGAATCATCAGCACTATCATCACTTATTTCATATTTGTGATTTCTGATTGGGTGGTTACTTGTGTATTCAATTATGTCAACTTCCCAGTAATCAATGGAAGAGGGTTTTTGGGATTATTTGAATCGATTACTGCCCTTAAAAGGAGTGGATCATCTACTTGATAAGCACCTTTAACAATATCTTCCTCTATTTTAATTATACCTCTTGGTTTTCTCTTGTTCACAACCTTCTACTATGACCTAATTTTCCTAAGATAAGACATATAATATACTTGTCTAGCATGTTTGGGTATAATTAATGAATGATAACTTCTATATCTTCTGTTATAATTGATTTCAATGATTTTGTAATTGCTAGGTTGTTATGTCTCAGTAAGTTGGGTAGGATCATACTATTCATATTTGAATATGACACATTTATTTTTGGTCTCACCCACATACTCAAACTCAAGGATTTCCTTAACGACACCATACCGATCACATTCTCCATCCCTAGTATCACCTTCAACACAAACACCAGTACTGTCAATTTTTTCCCCATACCTCAATTAGCTGTGTGAAACTTATACCCATTAACATAGTATATGAGCCAACTTACAACTTTGTTTTTTGGTCCCTAAGCTAAGTTAAGCAAATGGGGACATGTTACACCATTATTTTTGTTATGAACCTACGTACATGAAGTTTGAAATGTCAAACTGACTTGTATCAAACAAAATTAACATATAAGAATATACTGAGTTACATAATCTTAAACAAGTGGACTTACATGTAATCTAAACCAGTCCATAAATTATTAAAGAGAATCTTGACTGTGCAGTTGCTCAAAGTATCTGTTATTGAAAAAATATTTTAGGTTATTTTAAAGATGCATAACATCACACTTTCACCCAAAAAAGGGATTAATGACTTACAATATCAAAGGCTGAACCTTACCACAATTTATCAAAATATGTAAGTGCGTAAAATTCCATTCCTCGAAAGTCAGCCATCGAGGCATGCTCTTTCCGATAGCTCGACCAAGTTGATTAAATATAGATAAAGTTAGTGGAATAGAACACTCCCTTTTATCGTCATAATGACCAACCCAAGTTCTCCTAAATTGAATATGTGGTTGAAAGTAAAATGAGTAGAAATTTAAAGTCTCTTTCGCTAGATAAGATTGACATATTGATCCTTTCACTTGAGACCTATTTTTCACGGTTCTTTTAAATCTTCCTATTTTCCTTTCAAATGGATACATCCACTTGTATTGAACTGGTTCACACATTCATGTTTCATATGCCAAATGTATGGGCAAGTGTTCCATTGAGTCAAAGAACCTGAAAGGAAAAATTCTCTCTAATTTGTAGAGAATTATGAGAATATTTTTCTCCATGACAAGCAGATCATCAACCCTAAGAGTAGAAGGGCATGAATCCCTGAAATACTGACTCAGCTCGGTTAGGGGCTTCCAGACAATATCAGGTAGTTCTCTGAATGCAATTGGAAGCAAACACTCTATGAAGACATGATAATTATGGCTTTTCATGCCAACAGCTTACCCTGTGCAACATTGATGCACCTACTTAAGTTAGAAGCATAACCATTGGGCATTCTTAACTCCTTCAGCCACTGACAAATAGCTTGTTTCTGATTGGAACTCAAAGCATATTTGGCCTTTGGTTTATAGAAATGACTATATCTTAATTCTTGTAAATGCAAATTAGGTCGCCTACAATACTCAACCAGATCATGCCTTAGCTTGTCTTTGTCTTTGGTTTGATCTATATCTAAATCATAATATTGTCAAACACATTTTTCTCAATATGCATGACATCTAAATAATGATGTACCAAATTATCCTTCCAATACAGCAATTCCTAGAAAATACTTTTTGGGTCCAATTATGGTATACCCTATAGCTTGACATTCACACAACCTTTCTAACTTCAGTTATTTTTGGGAAATCACAGTCACTTAGTCTAACTGGGGGCTCATTATGTTCAACATAATTACTTTTAAAGTTGTATATACTTCGCCTATATGGATGATCAGAATCTAAGAAACTTCTATGACAATCAAACCAAGAGTTCTTTCCTCCATGTTTCAAGGAAATGCTTTAGCATCCTCCATGCAAATCGAGCATGCTAATTTGCCTTAGGTGACAACATTCCATAAGCTAGAAAATCATTGATAATCCATATTAATGCAGCTCTCATCATGAAATTCTGCTTTATTGAAATGTCATAAGTAAGAACACCCTGGCATCACAACTTATTCAATTCATCAATTAGGGGTTGAAGACACACATCAATCTTAGCTTTTGGATTATCAAGGCTAGGGATTATACATGTTAAGAATAGGTAAAGATCTTTCATGCAAATGTCAGGAGGGAGATTTCAAGGCGTAACAACTATAAGTCAATAGGAATAGGGTTTCCTAAATTGGTTATTCAGAGTAAATCTATTTGAACAGAGTCTCTCTAATATTTTGCAGGTCAAAACGAAAATCAAGATATTGTTGATTGAACTTTTTCATGCCTCATCGTGCGATGGATGCATTATCACACTGTCATCCCTTTGATTTTCACTATGCTAGCTCATATGAGAAGTTGAGCTCATTGATGCATAGAGTCTCGTGAGTCTAAGGATTAAGGGAAAATAGTGCATCTTTTTCTAAGGGACATCCTTATACCTCCTACTTCCACATCTCTTAGGTTTAAACCTAGGCTCTTGGTTGTAATACCCCAAATTCAAAATTTATTAGTATATGAATTATCATCATTATTACTTATTATTATTATTATTATTATTGTCATTATTATTTGTATTATTATTATTATTACTACTACTACTACTACTAATATTATTTATCATTATTATTAGCAAGTGTAGATACAATTATTATTATTTATCATTATTATTAGTAAGTGTAGATAGCATCATTATTATTTATAATTTTTATTTGTAAGTGTAAGAGAGCATTATTTTTATTTATCATTATTATTACTAAGTGTATATAGCGTTATTATTAGTAAGTGTAGATAGCATTATTATTAATTATCATTATTACTAATAAGTGTAGATAGCATTATTATTAATTATCATTATTTTTAATAAGTGTAGATAGCATTAATATTATTTGTCGTTATTATTAATAGGTGTAGATAGAACTAGTATTATTATTATCATTATATATGTGTATAAATAGGTGTGTAGGTGTGTGTTTGTGTAAGAAATGCTTAGTTTCATTTTGCAAAGTTTTACCTCCACCTCCTCTTAGCCAACCTCCTCCTAACCAATCTCCTCTTGGCCAACCTCATTTCTTTTGGCCCAGCTCCAATTCTAGTTGGCCTAGCTTAACCCTCTAGTAGGACATTGCGACACTCCTCGTTTTATCAAATTTGTGAGCTTAGTTATCAGTATCGATCCAACTCCTCATAGTCAAGTTGTTAGTGGAAGCCCTTTTCGCAGCTACCAACTATGAGTGGGTTTAAGCTCATGATCATACTTTTGATCATTATTATTATTTTTCCATATTATATAAATTATTTATGAAGTTTTAGAATTATTTATGCTAAGCAATATGCTTTTATGGAGATTTAGAAAATTATTGTTTGTAGTTATCATGGCAAATTATTATTTTAGAAAACTCATGGGATCATACTTGTTATATGTATAAATTAGATTTATCAGCCAAAAGATTTTATGAATCCCAGTCTTATACGAATAATAAGAATAATGAATTTTGTTGCTATTAGTTTTAGCCAATAATTATTGAGAAACAGATTAGTGAGTTAACAGCTGCAGGATTGATCATTAACCTTGGTACCAAGTGGTTTGCTAAAGGACTAGCTCATCCATAGTAAGGAACCCAGTGTGGTGTCCATTATGGGACCTAGTTAGGTGCCTATCAGATTAGCCAATAGCTCAGGTTCAGTTATTAAGTTCAGTTAATTATATATAGAATTATTCCTGTTTCTCTACTAGTTATTGTCATGAATTATGTTAAATTGTTTTTAGTAGAGTTATGTGTAAGTATATATATGAAATAATTTATGTCAAATTGCATGTATATGTTATGTATCTTTATTGTTGTCCTATGTGGGTTGTGAGTGGAGGCTCACTTACTGAGTTTTGGTGAACTCACCCCTCTCTTTTCCTCTCCTATAAATACAGCTACAAGTTCAGTTGTACCACAGGATCCTCCTCAATAGTGCTACAACTTCTTTGGTGAGCTTCGCTTTGGAGTGAAGCTTATTATTGGTTATGTCAGTTTAATAGTGCTCCAATAATTAGGTAGGTAGAATCCCGAACATGCATTATATTGTTTTGACTATTTCCAGAATTTCAGTCATTTATTTACGTATGTTTGGTTTGGCCCAGATTATGGATTTTACGTAGTTTTATGTTCAGTAATTATGATTGGAAACATTTTTAGAATTATGGAGTTTAGTTAAACTTGAGATATTTTAAGTATATTTGATTTATTTATGTATATTAGCTAGTAACATTACTAGAGGCTTCTGTGGGAACATAATTCCTCATGTGCCGGCCTTGTTTCCTGGGTGGGTCTTGATAGCGTTGGTATCAGATAATAGGTTTTCCTACATGTTATTAGAGCAAGTGCCCACAAATAACATGGCATCTAGGTAAACAGAAGCGCGCCCATTCGCATTGATGTAGTGCTTTTCTTTCTTTGCACTCATGATCTTGTCATATATCCTCCTTTTCACAGGTGTAACCATCCCACCTGTACACCCTTTACGTCTTCATCGTCGCCATAGAAGCGATGCATCTAGTAACAATGCTCGCCTTAGAGCTTTTGAACAGATGGTAACAAACTTGACAAATGTGATGACCAGGCAGTTAGAGGTGACTATGCAGCCGCCTCCAGTCAAAGATACAGACAACTTAGCCTTGGAGCATTTTAAAAGAATGGACCCACCCACCTTCAATAGGCATTTAACAACTAAGGATCCCCAAGAATTCCTTAGGCAGGTGGAGAAGATAGTTGATGTCATCCATTGTTCTTTAGAAAGAGTAGTGGAGTTGGCTGGCTTCCAACTGGGAGGCCAAGCAGAATTATGGTATCAGGAGTTCCGACAAAGGCATAGGACTGCTAACTCCCCCTCTTGGGAACAGTTCAAGGAAGCCTTCATATGGAAATTCATATCTGAGAGTTGGTTGGCACAGATGATTAAGAAGCTTTTGAAGCTCCGTCTAACTCTAGGCATGATAGTTACAGAGTATGACGAGCATTTCACTTATATGGCATAGGTAGCCTCCAGCATGATACCAACAGAGATAGCTATAGTAAGATGTTTTATTCAAGGTCTGCCTAGAGATATGTTTCTCAGTTTGCAGCCTCACGCCAGGATGATGGACTATACTCAGGTGGTAGACACAGTGATTGGTCTTGAAGGTGGTCTAATAGAGCATAGGGCGATGTCGGAGGCCAACAAGAAGGCCAGGGTTTATGCCTTTTTTTCGAGCAGGGCAGGTTCGAGCAAGGGTCACTATCAGTAGGGGCAGCAACGAGGTCAATCAAGTAGGGCCACCTTCTCAAAACCCAACCCAACACGCCCAGATGTATCACAGGCTCTAAGTAGAGGAGGCAGTCAGCACAGTGGACAGGGTTCATGGCAGTTACATCCAGTATGTAAAAAAACTTGTGAAAAGAGACATCAGGGTCAGTGTTTAGTTAGTTCCTTAGTATGTTATGGGTGTGGCTAATCGGGCCATAAGCACAGAAAGTGCTCGAAGTTTCAGGGAGCTCCTAGTCAAAGGTCAGCTAACCCCCCCATGTCAGTTCAGTCTCTCCAGTCGACAAATTTAAGATGGCTTCGCGTCAAGAAGTTACGGTGTAGAGGGCAGTGGCCCTAGTGGCAGAGTTGCAGGCAGTCGAGGAGTAGGCGGCAGAGGCCTGGGTAGTGATGGACAACCTCATTTGTTCACTATAACTCGTCAGGATGCGCAAGCTTCCAATGAAGTGATAACAATTATGACGATAGTATGTTCCTTCGATGCTATGACGTTGTTTGACTCGGGGTCCAACCATTCTTATGTGTTCCCGTTCTTTGCTTTAGGGTTTGGAAGATCTCCTGAGGATCTTCAGAAGCTATTTTTAGTTGGGATACCTTCAAGGAAGCCCATCCTTATTCAGACAGTGTATAAATCATGCGGAGTCAAAGTTAGTGACATGGATGCACTTGTAGATTTAAAAGTGTTGGACATGTCTGACTTTGATGTCATTCTAGGTGTAGACTGGTTAGCCCCATGCCATGCCATGATAGATTATTATAGGAAGGTAGTGAAATTTGAGGTCCTAGGCAATGAGCCAAGATAGTTTCCGGGTACAAGCTTTTTGACACCAACGAGCTTGATATCAGCTATGAGTGTATTTCGATTGATGGATAGAGGTAGCTATGGGTTTTTAGCTACACTCAGGGATATAGAGGCAGAGACACTAAGTTTGGGCACGATTTCGATGGCTAATAAGTTTCCAAATGAATTGTCGAATATGCCACCGGAGAGGGCTATAGAGTTTAGGATTGAACTTGAGCCAGGAGTTAAACCCATCTCTATACCTTCATATCGTATGGCTCCAGCAGAGTTAAGAGAATTGAAGGAACAGTGACAGGAGTTGTTAGAAAAGGGGTTTATAAGGACAAGCACTTCTCCATGGGATGCTCCAGTATTGTTCGTCAAGAAGAAAGACAGCTCGATGAGGATGTGTATAGATTACAAGCAGCTAAATAAAGTGACAACAAAAAATTGATACCTCTTGCCTCGCATTGATGATCTTTTTGACCAGTTCCAGGGGGCAACTTATTTTTCCAAGATCAACCTTCAATTTGGTTATCATTAGCTGAATACTAACAATGAAGCCATACCTAAGACAGCCTTTAGGACTCTCTATGGGCATTATGAGTTCCTAGTGATGTCCTTTGGGCTAACTAATGCCCCAGCAGCCTTTATGGATTTGATGAACTAGGTGTTTAAGCCATTTCTAGATCACTTTATGATTGTCTTCATTGATGACATATTAGTGTATTCCAGGAGTAAGGAAGAACATGAGCAACATTTAAGAATAATTTTACTTACTTTGAGGGAAAATCAGTCATACACAAAGTTCTCTAAGTGTGAGTTTTGGCTAGATCAGGTGGCATTCCTTGGACATATAGTACCGAAGGATGCAATCCTGGTAGATCTAAAGAAAGTGGAAGCAGTGCAGCAATGGCCTAGACCTTCAACATTTTCAGAAGTTCATAGTTTCTTAGGCTTAGCAGGATATTTCAGGTGGTTCGTTCAGGGTTTCTCGAGGATTGCCGCACCCATGACCAAGTTAACTCAGAAGAGTGTCAAATTTCAGTGGATAGAAAAGTGTAAAGAGAGCTTTCAAAGGTTCAAGACATGCTTGACCACAGTGCCAGTTTTAGCATTACCTTCAGGGATAGGTGGCTTTTCGGTATTCTATGACGCTTCTAGAGTTGGACTTGGTTGTGTTCTAATGCAGCATTGCCAAGTTATAGCGTTTGCCTCACGATGACTCAAGAAACATGAGCAGAATTGCCCCACACATGACTTGAAAATAGCAGTAGTAGTTTTTTGCCTTGAAGATTTGGAAGCACTACCTATATGGAGAGACTTGTGAGATCTTCACATACCACAAGAGCTTAAAGTACATCTTTCAACAAAAGGATCTAAACTTAAGACAGTGTGGATAGCTTGAGCTGTTAAAAGATTATGACTATACGATCTCATACCACCCTAGAAAGGTGAATGTAGTGACAGATGCTTTGAGCAAGAAGTCTGCGGGCAACTTGGCCCACATAGCACTAGTGAGGCAGCCATTAGTGGAAGATATCCACAAGTTAGAGATTGAGGGAGTTCAATTCGGCCTTAGTGATACAGGGGCCTTCCTAACTTACATCGGGGCTCAGTCAAACTTGGTTGGACAAATTAAGGCACAACAGGGTGAAGATCCAGAACTAGCAAAGCTGGTTAAAGGTATTTGGAAAGGTAAGAGAATGCAGTTCTCAGCTGATATAGAAGGTGTATTGTACTTTGAGAACTGTTTATGCGTGCCAATAATGGATAAGTTGAGAAGAAAAATAATGGAAGAAGCCCATGGTGCAGCATACTCAGTGCACCCAGGATCAACTATGATGTATTAGGATTTAAAACAGTTGTCTTGGTAGGATGAAATGAAGAGAGATATCGGTGACTTTGTGGCTGGGTGCTTGGTGTGCTAGCAAGTCAAGGCTGAGCACCAGAGGCCAACAAGGTTACTTCAATAGATAGAACTTCTAGAGTGAAAGTGGAAGAGGATAACCATAGACTTTGTAGTCGGGTTACCACGAACCCCTAAGGGGTCCAACTCCATATGTGTAATAGTAGATAGGATGACAAAGTCAACACACTTTTTACTAGTGAAAACTACCCTTACTACAGCATAGTATGCTCAATTTTACATTGATGAAATAGTCAGACTTCATGGTGTCCCAATATCCATCATATCTGACAGAGGGTCCTAGTTCACTTCGCGATTCTAGAGAGCATTTCAGGAGGCCCTTGGAACGCGTCTAAATTTGACCACAGCTTTCCACCCCTAATCTGACGGCCAGTCGGAAAAGACGATACAAACCTTAGAAGATATGCTTAGAGCCCATGTGCTAGATTTTGGAGGGAGCTAGTGTGATCACCTACCATTGATTGAGTTTTCATACAATAACAGTTATCAGGCGAGTATCCAGATAGCACTATTCGAAGCCTTGTATGGGAGGCATTGTAGATCTCCCATCGGGTGGTTTGAGCTTGGAAAAGCTAAGTCCTTGAACCCAGACCTAATTCAGGAAACCTTAGAAAAGGTTCAGTTGATTAAGGAGCGTCTTTTAGTAGCACAGTTGAAGCTAAAGTCTTATGCATATAACCGTAGGCGCGACTTAGAGTTTCTTGTTAGGGACCATGTATTTCTGAAAGTATCCCCTATGAAAAGGGTAACAAGATTTGGTAAGCGGGGAAAGTTAAGCCCTTGTTTTATTGGCCCGTTTGAGATTCTAGAAAGAGTTAGAGTAGTGGCTTACAAAGTTGGCATTGCCTCCCGCTTTATCACCGTACATCCAGTGTTTCATGTCAGTATGCTTAGAAAATATATGCCTGACTAGTCTCATGTGCTCACTCTTCAAACGATCTAAGTTGATGAGAGTTTATCTTATGAAGAGGAACCGATTGCCATCATGGATAGGCAGATCAAGAAACTTCGCTCAAAAGAGATAGCCTTAGTCAAAGTTATCTGGAGAAACCATTCAGGTGAGGAAGCAACTTGGGAAGCTGAAGAAGCCATGAAAATTAAATATCCCCACCTTTTTCCACCTCAAGATACGTTGTTTAGATTTGAGGACCAAATCTCTTTTAAGAGGGGCAGCATATGTAATACCCCAAATTCAAAATTTATTAGTATATGAATTATCATCATTATTACTTATTATTATTATTATTATTATTATTATTATTATTATTATTATTATTATTATTAGTAAGTGTAGATTCCATTATTATTATTTATCATTATTATTAGTAAGTGTAGATAGCATTATTATTATTTATTAGTAACTGTAAGATAGCATTATTTTTATTTATCATTATTATTACTAAGTGTATATAGCATTATTATTAATTATCATTATTATTAGTAAGTTTAGATAGCATTAATATTATTTATCATTATTATTAGTAAGTTTGGATAGCATTATTATTAATTATCATTATTATTAATAAGTGTAGATAGCATTAATATTATTTATCATTATTATTAGCAGGTGTAGATAGCACTAGTATTATTATTATCATTATATATGTGTATAAATAGGTGTGTAGGCGTGTGTTTATGTAAGAAATGCTTAGTTTCATTTTGCAAAGTTTTACCTCCACCTCCTCTTAGCCAATCTCCTCATAACCAACCTCTTCTCGGCCGACCTCATCTCTTCTGGCCCAGCTTCAATTCCAGTTGGCCTAGCTTAACCCTCTAGTAGGACGTTGCGACACTCCTCGTTTTATCAAATTTGTTAGCTTAGTTATCAGTATCGGTCCAACTCCTCATAGTCAAGTTGTTAGTGGAAGCCCTTTCCCAGCTACCAACAATGAGTAGGTTTAAGCTCATGATCATACTTTTGGTCATTATTATTATTTTTTTCCATGTTATATAAATTATTTATGAAATTTTAGAATTATTTATGCTAAGCAATATGCTTTTATGGAGATTTAGAAAATTATTGTTTGTAGTTATCATGGCAAATTATTATTTTAGAAAACTCATGGGATCATACTTGTTATATGTATAAATTAGATTTATCAGCCAAAAGATTTTATGAATCCCAGTCTTATACGAATAATAAGAATAATGAATTTTGTTGCTATTAGTTTTAGCCAATAATTATTGAGAAAGCAGTTAGTGAGTTAACAATTTGCAGGATTGATCATTAACCTTGGTACCAAGTGGTTTGCTAAAGGACTAGCTCATCCATAGTAAGGAACCCAAAGGTGGTGTCCATTATGGGACTTAGTTAGGTGCCTATCAGATTAGCCAATAGCTCAAAGTTGAGTTATTAAGTTCAGTTAATTATATATAGAATTATTCCTGTTTCTCTACTAGTTATTGTCATGAATTATGTTAAATTGTTTTTAGTAGAGTTATGTGTAAGTATATATATGAAATAATTTATATCAAATTGCATGTATATGTTATGTATCTTTATTGTTGTCCTATGTGGGTTGTGAGTGGAGGCTCACTTACTGAGTTTTGGTGAACTCACCCCTCTCTTTTCCTCTCCTATAAATACAGCTACAAGTTCAGTTGTACCACAGGATCCTCCTCAATAGTGCTACAACTTCTTTGGTGAGCTTCGCTTTGGAGTGAAGCTTATTATTGGTTATGTCAGTTTAATAGTGCTCCAATAATTAGGTAGGTAGAATCTCGGACATGCATTATATTATTTTGACTATTTCCAGAATTTCAGTCATTTATTTACGTATGTTTGGTTTGGCCCAGATTATGGATTTTACGTAGTTTTATGTTCAGTAATTATGATTGGAAACATTTTTAGAATTATGGAGTTTAGTTAAACTTGAGATATTTTAAGTATATTTGATTTATTTATGTATATTAGCTAGTAACATTACTAGAGGCTTCTGTGGGGACATAATTCCTCATGTGCCGGCCTTGTTTCCTGGGTGGGTCTTGATAGCGTTGGTATCAGATAATAGGTTTCCCTACATGTTATTAGAGCAAGTGCCCACAAATAACATGGCATCTAGGTAAACAGAAGCGCGCCCATTCGCATTGATGTAGTGCTTTTCTTTCTTTGCACTCATGATCTTGTCATATATTGTCCTTTTCACAGGTGTAACCATCCCACCTGTACACCCTTTACGTCTTCACCGTCGCCATAGAAGCGATGCATCTAGTAACAATGCTCGCCTTAGAACTTTTGAACAGATGGTAACAAACTTGACAAATGTGATGACCAGGCAGTTAGAGGTGACTATGCAGCCACCTCCAGTCAAAGATACAGACAACTTAGCCTTGGAGCATTTTAAAAGAATGGACCCACCCACCTTCAATAGGCATTTAACAACTAAGGATCCCCAAGAATTCCTTAGGTGGGTGGAGAAGATAGTTGATGTCATCCATTGTTCTTTAGAAAGAGTAGTGGAGTTGGCTGGCTTCCAACTGGGAGGCCAAGCAGAATTATGGTATCAGGAGTTCCGACAAAGGCATAGGACTGCTAACTCCCCCTCTTGGGAACAGTTCAAGGAAGCCTTCATATGGAGATTCATATCTGAGAGTTGGTAGGCACAGATGATTAAGAAGCTTTTGAAGCTCCGTCTAACTCTAGGCATGATAGTTACAGAGTATGACGAGCATTTCACTTATATGGCATAGGTAGCCTCCAGCATGATACCAACAGAGATAGCTATAGTGAGATGTTTTATTCAAGGTCTGCCTAGAGATATGTTCCTCAGTTTGCAGCCTCACGCCAGGATGATGGACTATACTCAGGTGGTAGACACAATGATTGATCTTGAAGGTGGTCTAATAGAGCATAGGGCGATGTCGGAGGCCAACAAGAAGGCCAGGGTTTATGCCTTTTTTTCGAGCAGGGCAGGTTCGAGCAAGGGTCACTATCAGTAGGGGCAGCAGCGAGGTCAATCAAGTAGGGCCACCTTCTCAAAACCCAACCCAACACGCCCAGATGTATCACAGGCTCTAAGTAGAGGAGGCAGTCAGCACAGTGGACAGGGTTCATGGCAGTTACATCCAGTATGTAAAAAAACTTGTGAAAAGAGACATCAGGGTCGGTGTTTAGTTAGTTCCTTAGTATGTTATGGGTGTGGCTAATCGGGCCATAAGCACAAAAAGTGCTCGAATTTTCAGGGAGCTCCTAGTCAAAGGTCAGCTAACCCCCCCATGTCAGTTCAGTCTCTCTAGTTGACAGCCTAAGATGGCTTCGTCGCTTCAGCAGGCTACGGTGTCGAGGGCAGTGGCCCTGGTGGCAGAGTTGCAAGCAGTCGAGGAGTAGGCGACAGAGGCCTGGGTAGTGATGGACAACCTCATTTGTTCACTATAACCCGTCAGGATGCGCAAGCTTCCAATGAAGTGATAACAGGTATGACGATAGTATGTTCCTTTGATGCTATGACGTTGTTTGACTCGGGGTCCAACCATTCTTATGTGTTCCCGTTCTTTGCTTTAGGGTTTGGAAGATCTCCTGAGGATCTTCAGAAGCTGTTTTTAGTTGGGATACCTTCAAGGAAGCCCATCCTTATTCAGACAGTGTATAAATCATGCGGAGTCAAAGTTAGTGACATGGATGCACTTGTAGATTTAAAAGCGTTGGACATGTCTGACTTTGATGTCATTCTAGGTGTAGACTGGTTAGCCCCATTGCCCCATGCCATGCAATGAGCCAAGATAGTTTCCGGGTACAAGCTTTTTGACACCAACGAGCTTGATATCAGCTATGAGTGTATTTCGGTTGATGAATAGAGGTAGCTATAGGTTTTTAGCTACACTCAAGGATATAGAGGCAGAGACACTAAGTTTGGACACGATTTCGATGGCTAATGAGTTTCCAAATGAATTGTCGAATATGCCACCGGAGAGGGCTATAGAGTTTAGGATTGAACTTGAGCCAGGAGTTAAACCCATCTCTATACCTTCATATCGTATGGCTCCAGCAGAGTTAAGAGAATTGAAGGAACAGTGACAGGAGTTGTTAGAAAAGGGGTTTATAAGGACAAGCACTTCTCCATGGGATGCTCCAGTATTGTTCGTCAAGAAGAAAGACAGCTCGATGAGGATGTGTATAGATTACAAGCAGCTAAATAAAGTGACAACAAAAAATTGATACCTCTTGCCTCGCATTGATGATCTTTTTGACCAGTTCCAGGGGGCAACTTATTTTTCCAAGATCAACCTTCAATTTGGTTATCATTAGCTGAAGACTAACAATGAAGCCATACCTAAGACAGCCTTTAGGACTCTCTATGGGCATTATGAGTTTCTAGTGATGTCCTTTGGGCTAACTAATGCCCCAGCAGCCTTTATGGATTTGATGAACTAGGTGTTTAAGTCGTTTCTGGATCACTTTATGATTGTCTTCATTGATGACATATTAGTGTATTCCAGGAGTAAGGAAGAACATGAGCAACATTTAAGAATAATTTTACTTACTTTGAGGGAAAATCAGTCATACACAAAGTTCTCTAAGTGTGAGTTTTGGCTAGATCAGGTGGCATTCCTTAGACATATAGTACCGAAGGATGCAATCCTGGTAGATCTAAAGAAAGTGGAAGCAGTGCAGCAATGGCCTAGACCTTCAACATTTTCAGAAGTCCGTAGTTTCTTAGGCTTAGCAGGATATTTCAGGTGGTTCGTTCAGGGTTTCTCGAGGATTGCCGCACCCATGACCAAGTTAACTCAGAAGAGTGTCAAATTTCAGTGGATAGAAAAGTGTAAAGAGAGCTTTCAAAGGTTCAAGACATGCTTGACCACAGTGCCAGTTTTAGCATTACCTTCAGGGATAGGTGGCTTTTCGGTATTCTATGACGCTTCTAGAGTTGGACTTGGTTGTGTCCTAATGCAGCATTGCCAAGTTATAGCGTTTTCCTCACAATGACTCAAGAAACATGAGCAGAATTGCCCCACACATGACTTGAAAATGGCAGTAGTAGTTTTTTGCCTTGAAGATTTGGAAGCACTACCTATATGGAGAGACTTGTGAGATCTTCACATACCACAAGAGCTTAAAGTACATCTTTCAACAAAAGGATCTAAACTTAAGACAGTGTGGATAGCTTGAGCTGTTAAAAGATTATGACTATACGATCTCATACCACCCTAGAAAGGTGAATGTAGTGACAGATGCTTTGAGCAAGAAGTCTGCGGGCAACTTGGCCCACATAGCACTAGTGAGGCAGCCATTAGTGGAAGATATCCACAAGTTAGAGATTGAGGGAGTTCAATTCGGCCTTAGTGATACAGGGGCCTTCCTAACTTACATCGGGGCTCAGTCAAACTTGGTTGGACAAATTAAGGCACAACAGGGTGAAGATCCAGAACTAGCAAAGCTGGTTAAAGGTATTTGGAAAGGTAAGAGAATGCAGTTCTCAGCCGATATAGAGGGTGTATTGTACTTTGATAACTGTTTATGCGTGCCAATAGTGGATAAGTTGAGAAGAAAAATAATGGAAGAAGCCCATGGTGCAGCATACTCAGTGCACCCAGGATCAACTATGATGTCTTAGGATTTAAAACAGTTGTCTTGGTAGGATGAAATGAAGAGAGATATCGGTGACTTTGTGGCTGGGTGCTTGGTGTGCTAGCAAGTCAAGGCTGAGCACCAGAGGCCAACAAGGTTACTTCAATAGATAGAACTTCCAGAGTGAAAGTGGAAGAGGATAACCATAGATTTTGTAGTCGGGTTACCACGAACCCCTAAGGGGTCCAACTCCATATGTGTAATAGTAGATAGGATGACCAAGTCAACACACTTTTTACTAGTGAAAACTATCCTTACTACAGCATAGTATGCTCAGTTATACATTGATGAAATAGTCAGACTTCATGGTGTCCCAATATCCATCATATCTGACAGAGGGTCCTAGTTCACTTCGCGATTCTAGAGAGCATTTCAGGAGGCCCTTGGAACGCGTCTAAATTTGACCACAGCTTTCCACCCCTAATCTGACGGCCAGTCGGAAAAGACGATACAAACCTTAGAAGATATGCTTAGAGCCCATGTGCTAGATTTTGGAGGAAACTAGTGTGATCACCTACCATTGATTGAGTTTTCATACAATAACAGTTATCAGGCGAGTATCCAGATAGCACTATTCGAAGCCTTGTATGGGAGGCATTGTAGATCTCCCATCGGGTGGTTTGAGCTTGGAAAAGCTAAGTCCTTGAACCCAGACCTAATTCAGGAAACCTTAGAAAAGGTTCAGTTGATTAAGGAGCGTCTTTTAGTAGCACAGTTGAAGCTAAAGTCTTATGCATATAACCGTAGGCGCGACTTAGAGTTTCTTGTTAGGGACCATGTATTTCTGAAAGTATCCCCTATGAAAAGGGTAACAAGATTTGGTAAGCGGGGAAAGTTAAGCCCTTGTTTTATTGGCCCGTTTGAGATTCTAGAAAGAGTTAGAGTAGTGGCTTACAGGTTGGCATTGCCTCCCAGTTTATCAGTCGTACATCCAGTGTTTCATGTCAGTATGCTTAGAAAATATATGCCTGACTAGTCTCATGTGCTCACTCTGCAAACGATCTAAGTTGATGAGAGTTTATCTTATGAAGAGGAACCGATTGCCATCATGGATAGGCAGATCAAGAAACTTCGCTCAAAAGAGATAGCCTTAGTCAAAGTTATCTGGAGAAACCATTCAGGTGAGGAAGCAACTTGGGAAGCTGAAGAAGCCATGAAAATTAAATATCCCCACCTTTTTCCACCTCAAGATACGTTGTTTAGATTTGAGGACCAAATCTCTTTTAAGAGGGGCAGCATATGTAATACCCCAAATTCAAAATTTATTAGTATATGAATTATCATCATTATTACTTATTATTATTATTATTATTATTATTATTATCATTATTATTATTATTATTAGTAAGTGTAGATTCCATTATTATTATTTATCATTATTATTAGTAAGTGTAGATAGCATTATTATTATTTATTATTTTTATTAGTAACTGTAAGATAGCATTATTTTTATTTATCATTATTATTACTAAGTGTATATAGCATTATTATTAATTATCATTATTATTAGTAAGTTTAGATAGCATTAATATTATTTATCATTATTATTAGTAAGTTTGGATAGCATTATTATTAATTATCATTATTATTAATAAGTGTAGATAGCATTAATATTATTTATCATTATTATTAGCAGGTGTAGATAGCACTAGTATTATTATTATCATTATATATGTGTATAAATAGGTGTGTAGGCGTGTGTTTATGTAAGAAATGCTTAGTTTCATTTTGCAAAGTTTTACCTCCACCTCCTCTTAGCCAATCTCCTCATAACCAACCTCTTCTCGGCCGACCTCATCTCTTCTGGCCCAGCTTCAATTCCAGTTGGCCTAGCTTAACCCTCTAGTAGGACGTTGCGACACTCCTCGTTTTATCAAATTTGTTAGCTTAGTTATCAGTATCGGTCCAACTCCTCATAGTCAAGTTGTTAGTGGAAGCCCTTTCCCAGCTACCAACTATGAGTGGGTTTAAGCTCATGATCATACTTTTGGTCATTATTATTATTTTTCCATATTATATAAATTATTTACGAAGTTTTAGAATTATTTATGCTAAGCAATATGCTTTTATGGAGATTTAGAAAATTATTGTTTGTAGTTATCATGGCAAATTATTATTTTAGAAAACTCATGGGATCATACTTGTTATATGTATAAATTAGATTTATCAGCCAAAAGATTTCATGAATCCAAGTCTTATACGAATAATAAGAATAATGAATTTTGTTGCTATTAGTTTTAGCCAATAATTATTGAGAAATAGATCAGCGAGTTAATGGCTGCAGAATTGATCGTTAACCTTGGTACCAAATGGTCAGCTAGAGGACTAGCTCATCCACAGTAAAGAACCCAGTGTAGTGTCCATTATGGGACGTAGTTAGGTGCCCATCAGATTAGCTATTGGCTCAGGTTCAATTATTAAGTTCAGCTAATTATATATAGAATTATTCCTGTTTCTCTACTAGTTATTGTCATGAATTATGTTAAATTGTTTTTAGTAGAGTTATGTGTAAGTATATATATGAAATAATTTATATCAAGTTGTATGTATATGTTATGTATCTTTGTTATTGTCCCTTGTAGGTTGTGAGTGGTGGCTCACTCACTGAGTTTTGATAAACTCACCCCTCTCTTTTCTTCCCCTACAGATATAACTACAAGTTCAGTTGCTCTACAGAATCCTCCTCAGTAGTGCTCTGACTTCTTTGGTGAGCTTCACTTTTGAGTAAAGCTTATTATTGATTATGTCGGTTTAGTAGTGCTCCAATAATTGTGTAGGCAAGATCTTAAATATACATTATATTGTTTTGACTATTTCCAGAATTTCAGTCATTTATTTACTTATGTTTGCTTTGGCCCAGATTATGGATTTTATGCAGTTTTATGTTCAGTAATTATGATTGAAAACATTTTTAGAATTGTGGAGTTTAGTTAAACTTGAGATATTTTGAGTATATTTGATTTATTAGCTAGTAACATTACTAGAGACTTTCGTGGGGCCACAATTCCTCATGTGTCAGTCATGTTCCCTAGGCGAGTCATGACATTGGTTGAACTTACACTCAGTCAATGAAATATCATCTTTATAATAAAGCATGCAACCTTTCAAGTAGCAGTCAATTTTTATTTCCTTCAACCCAAGTTTACAAACTAATTTTTTAGCTCAACAAAAATCTTTTGGAAGTACATTGGGGTTCTGACTCAGCTCACTTATTAGTGCAACCACTAATCAAAAGAACCTTGGCTTTGATTCCTTTCGAACTTAATGCTCACTATTCGAACTACTAATGACAATTCAGAGTACACATAGTCTTCCAATAAAGGTTGATTGGCAGCTTCTAGGAGACTATAAAATCGAGCAGCATCGTGGTTAGGCTCCTCGACTAAAGGCTGTGAATAACGAGCAACAAATTCTGTACCAGCAGCATCAAACACCATCACTTCATGTTTAACCAGGTTATCCTCCTATAACACATTACCTACGTTATGTTGAGTTACATGGATCCCACCAGAATTATTTCCAGTTTGAAACATACCCACTTGATTCCATGCATTAACTACCTCTCCATGCTCGGTCCAAACCTAATAGTCAGGCATGAATCCCCACTTGTAAAATGAATCCTTATTGTATCATCATCTAAATACTTCTCATATTTGCACCTATTACATGGACACCTAACTTTTGCTTCATTAATGAACTATTGTGTCTTACATGCCACACTCACAAAGCATTCAACACCACTATAAAATTCCAGTTTAATCCCTCTTCTATTAGGATGCAATCATCATACATCCATGATTGATTTGAAGGTAACATTGCATTTGTGATTAACCCTAGACACTGCAATTTTATAAGGATGTTAAATTATTACTTTCAAATAAAAATTCAATTACTATTTAAATTTTTAGTATAACTACTTTTAATCTTACTCTCTCAACAAATATCCTAACAAAATTTTGACAACATCTTTCCTTCAATTAGGAGCTTTTGTCGCCAGATATTTCTTTTAATTTGTCTTTAAAATTCATGCAATTGGTCTTTAAGTTTTATTTATATTATTACTTTCAAACAAATCCAATTGGCTTTTAAATTTTTTTTAATATAGTTACTTTTATTTAATCTATTATTCACAAAAGAAATTTTCATAAAATTTCGACAGTGTCTCCTCTCAAATTAGGAGCTTTGTGATCAGATATTTCTTGTAATTAGGTTTTAAAACACATAAATTGGTCTTTATGTTTTATTTAATTATTTTTTCTAAGCAAATTTGATTGGTTTTTAAGTTTTTTTAATATATTTACTTTTATTTAATCTATTATTCCTAAAAATAGTTAACAAAATTTCAACAATATCTCCCTTTAAATTAGGAGCTTCCGCCAGTCATATATTTTTTTAAAATTAGTCTTTAAAACACATGCAATTGCATTTTAAGTTTTATTTATGTTATTACTTTCAAACGAATTCAGTTGGCTTTTAAGGCTTTTCAATACAATAATTACTTCTATTTGATCTTTTTTCCCTAAAGAAATTTTAGGAAAATTTCGACAGCATCTGCACTTAAATTGGGAACTTCCATCGTCGGATATTTATTTTACTTGGTCTTTAAAGCACATTCAATTGGTCTTTAAGTTTTATTTAAATTATTATTTTTAAACAAATTCAAATGGCTTTTAAGTTTTTTTAAATATGGTTACTTTTATTTAATGTATTATTCTTACAAAAAATTTTAACAAAATTTCAACAACATCTCCCATTAAATTAGGAGTTTCCGTCATTAGATATTTCAGTCAATTCAACAATTGTAAATATTATTATAAAGATAAACAACAGAATAAATATAGTGAAATAGTTACATTTTAATAATTACATACAATTCACATAGCCCTAAAAATAGTTCTATTATGCATCCCCTTATAACTCCACAACATGCATCCTGCAATCTCTGTAAACACAAAGAATCCCATAGCAAACAATGCAAACAAGTCGGAAAAGAACCTCTTCACTTTTCCCCCCAGTCAAACAATCCTCATTTCCTATAACTCTATCATAGAAAACATAAATCTCTGTATATCCTACATTCATGTCAAATCATTAAATCATATAAATGACAAGGACTTAGTTACTAACCTCTATAGTAGTAAAAAAAATAAAAAATATGGGAAAGCTCTCGGTGTCCAACCAAATCCAATCCTGAAAATTTAATATAATAAATTTAAATCAACCCACTTATATACATAGAAAACATAAATAACAAAAAAGAATAAGAATGGCAAACCAATCCAAAAATCAATAATCGTTGTCACTGTTAAACAAAACTCCTACATTAACAAAGTAACAACAATAATTATTCGCCAATGCAACAAAACACAACACTATGGGCACCCAGAAATGAATTAAGGATTAATCCTAGCGATCCATTTTTCATTCTTAAAAAATGGATGGCTAGGATTAAATCTTGTAATATAAAAGGATAAGCTCTTTCCTTTTGTAAAAATTAAATTAGTTTTCGCTGTTAAAAATCGCACATCGAAATTTCACCGAATAGGTAAAATACCATACTCAGGTAATTAAACAATACCCAGAAATTAATTCTGGGTATAAAACTTTATTTCTAACCTTAACCCTATACTTTCTCAGTTTTAGGAATCTCCGGGTTCTAATTCTAGGATTTCGGTTGTCTCAACAGGTCCGTGGGGCCCACAAGGTTACTATTTATATTTTTTTTATAAAACCATTGGACTGCCCTCATCATTGCTAAAACTATCGAATTTTTGAAATTAAGACTAGTAAAGCTCAAATTAATTGTTAAATAATTTTTCGGGTGTTGCAATTTCCAGCATACTGGGTAGGAGCATGTTTACTTCTTATTAAGATATTGATGATAACATGCTTATGGATATATGCAAAGAATGTGATGCATGCTTGTGTGATCAATTATATAATGATTTGTGGCATGTTGTGATTATGAATGAATGAAGGAGATGCATGATTGATGTGTTCTATAGCATGAAGCAAATTTGGGGAAGTTCCATTCCCAGCTGTTAGGCTGCTAGATTTTCACCAAATTTGTGGACTTAGAGAAATTATGAAGTTTATGAGCATAAAATGTTAAATGATAAGTTATGATTATATGCTCATATTTACATCTCTAAATGACATGCTAAGATTAAAGGTGACATAAGATACATGGAAATGATTTTCTAGACTCCAAGAATTAAAGGTTAGGATAGGTGATCCTTTACAATTTATGAAAGGTGATCCTATGCCCCTATTCCACACTCTGGGAGTCGAGAATTTAGCTTATCGATAGGATAATTATAGACTAGTGACGACTAATTAGGTATGAGCTCATAACCTTAAAACTCTCAAGAGGGAGAGGGTATTAGGGTGGCCCCTATGAAAAAAAGATTAAGAAAGCTAAGTTACCCTAAGAAAGAAAAAGAGGAAAGTTGTATGCCATAGTTGAATATGTTCCTTATGCTTTTATATTATGTCATTGTGTACTTAGAATGTTGCATAAGGTATTGACATGCATTCATAATGTACTATGGTACATCCATGATATTAAGATTCATGCCAAAAGATATGGATATCAGCTAACGGTATTTGCAACTTAATAAATGAACCTTATTTATGTCCACCATTTTCATATTGAAACCCGAGATTCTTGGGGATGATGATGATGACACGTGTGTGGAGATGGAAACCCTACTGAGATTCTTATATAAGTTTCTCACTTCCTCTCTTTTTTTCTATCTTTATCTTCAGACAAGGTTGATAGTGATGTATGTGGATTTCCTTGAGATGCTGGCGTAAGAGTTGCACTATGGTCCATATCAGAGTGGCACAGTGAAGGCAGAGACATAGTCCTTCCTGTTTATAGCACTTAGGAGTTGTCTCGTCTTCATGCGTGCTCATAACATAGTTTCTAGTAGACGTGCACCCACGAGGGGTCTAGCTACATCATAGTTATGCTTATCTTTTGAATTATTGTATGTTCAACCTCTATAGGTGGGCTCGATATAATTGTTATGGTATTATACTTGTGGAATATTTATTATTATTATTATTATTTGACATGATATTTAAAGTCAATGTTATGATATGATGATGTTCTCAGTATATGTTATACTTTGTTATGATTTGCGTATATGCTATATAATGGATGGTTAAGAATACGTCGATGATATGTACTATTATTAAATATTATATGATGAATATTTATACGCTATAGCTTATACACAAACAACTCATAGTTTGGTCTTTCAAGAAGAAAAAAAATAGATCATATTTTCCATAGACTTATTTTCAAAGATTAAAATCAAGTAAAGTTCTGAGATGAAAAAGTAACAACTAATGATTAACCATTATACGTCCTAGGCGTATTATGTTAAAATCTAGGGTGTTATAGCCATTGGTCGAGGAAGAATGGTCATTCTCTTCCAAATACCTACATATATCCCAAAATAAATTATCAATTGAATCTAATGGCAATGAAATTTAATAGCCATATTTTTTTTTATCAATTGAACCTTAAAGCAACCTTAAAAATAAAAACCATAAAACAAAACCAAAAAAAATGCCATATCCATTCACAATTAACAACATAGTATTTGATGTCTTTGATCTGTCATGGTAAAATCTAAATTTTATCACAGCTAAAACAAAAGAGAACCAAAACAACATGTTACAATCCATCTGAATTAAATATTTAGTATGTGATTTTTATTGAAAAAATTTGAATCTCATTGCTATAAAATCTGACACAATTAATTTTTTTCATAAAATAATATTTTAATCCTATTCTTATAAAAAATTGATTCATTTGAAAATCAAATTCTATTAGATTAAATATTTTATAAAATAATATTTGAATCTTATTTCTATTAAGAAAATTTAATTCATTTGAAAATAAGATTCCTATTAAATTAGTATGTATTTTTTATTTCAAAATCTAAATCTCATGCCCTTACAAATTGATGTGATTAATGTTTTCTCATAAAATAATATTTGAATTATATTCTTATGAAAAAGTCTGATACATTTAAAAAATTTCTATTAAATTAAATATTTAGTATGTGATTTTTTATTAAAAATGACAAAATTGCTATTTTTAATCCCTCTAAAATTTTAAGTTGGACAAATTGATCTCTATATAAAAAAAATCACAAATTAGCCTTTGCAAAATTGAATAGTTTGACAAATTAATCCTTACATAAAAAATCTTTCAAATTAGTCGTTATAAAAATGAAAAGTCAGACAAATTAGTCCTCATAATCCAACTTATCAAGAGGACTAATTTGGCCAATTATTCAATTTTACAAGGATCAATTTGTTCAATTTGAAATTTTGCTGGGACCAAATTGAGAGTTTCATTTTTCAAGGATCAATTCGTCCGATAATTCAATTTTGTAGAGACTAATTTGAGAGTTTATTTTACAAGGACCAATTTCTCTAACTTGAAATTTTAGAGAGATTAAAATGGGTGTTTTGTCTCAAAAAATCTAAATCGTGTTACTATAAAAATTGAAGCAGTTAATGTATTTTCATGATTTGTTTGAAAATTATGTTATTATTAAATCAAATAATATTTAGTATACGATTTTTTACTAAAAAATATGAATTTAATCTTATTCCTATAAAACTAACCCAATTAATATTTTTTTATGGGCAGGAAACTAAATGGTTTGATTGAATAACACGTCAACTATTTTCTTTTTGGCAAAACTCAATTTTAGAATTATATATATGATAAATGGTATATGATATATGATATGATTTCTTACAAGAATTTATCATAGTCGAATTCAAAACACGATTAAGTATTAAACGTCTGGGAGACTAGTCGATCACTTCCACTTGACCCGATCCTCATTGATGTTCCAAAACAGATTGATAATTAAGAGTTGGGAAATTTTGAAAAAATAAAAATAAAGAAGATACAAGTTTATATTGTTGGTGTCAAAGTGGTATTAATTCAAATAATTTGTAAGAATATATAGTGTTATTATAGTCTAATTAGATTCATGATAAGTTCTTTATGTGATAGTATATGAACCATTCAAGATATAATTTAATTTATAAATATATAGATATTATAAAATTACTAACTGATATAATGATATCCGTAAGATTAATCATAAATTCGAGGCTACATGAATATTTTTCAATTTGGGATAGAAAATTACCGGCCAAAGAAGGGTAAATACTATTTTGTTTGTGAAAATATTAAATGAGTGCAATGCTTTTGGTAAGATGCTTCAAACATTTTTTCTAATTTTTTTTTGTGATATTTTCGATAGTTATCATGTTTCAGTTTATTACTATGCATCTTTTTAATTCTTTGATGGATTTTTAAAATTTTTATTTTCTTTTAAGCTCAGTATTAATACTACATTAATTTGCTAGACATGAATATTATGTTATTACTAGAAATTAAACCCGTGCGTTGCACGGATTTGTTAATTTTTTATAATTAAAGTTTAAATATATCTTTTTCACCAAAATGGTTGGAATGATTAAAAACTACATATGGTAACTTTCCTATACTTTTATGCATAATAAAATGAATCAATAGTAATTTTCAAGAAAAGTTTAAATTTAAAATAATGTGCAAATTTGGTAAAACTAAGCTACGTTACCAGTCTTATGTACAATTGAAAACGGAGTTATACTTCAATGTCATGAAAAAAAAAAGGCACGAAGACGCAAGCCAACATGGAGAAATTAACCCACTTATGACCGTTATAGCGGTTGGAGACCACTATAGCGATTCAGCCTTTCTCACAATTATTACAGCCAATTTCAGCCTCTAGTCACCGCTATAGCGATTGGAGACTGCTATAGCGGTCCTGGCAATGTTGGTCCATGGCCTGAGTCTTTTTGTTAAACCTCTTGAGCCCATTCCTTGATTTGGCACCCAATGGGCAGGAGTAGGAGCAGCAGCTAACTCATAGTGCATACACACATACATGCTTAGGATAGCCTTCTTTTGATTTTAGAGGTTATCTATTTTAGATGCACTTTTGTAGAGAAGGGATTCAGATGCATTTTCTTTATGCTTCTTCATGATGACTATATTAATGTTACTACTACTCGACTTGGTGTATGGTATAACTATTTATGTATATCTAACTATGATATTGCTTCTTTATGTTCCATCTATTATGTTATGACTTTCCTTTGCAAGTCGAGATATGGTTTACTTTATGCACTCGCGTGGCTCACATTTTAGCTTCCATTTTCAAAAAGAAAAGTTTTACCCATATTTTCACTAAGTATTTTCTAAAACTAGAATTAAGAACTAGAACAAAAGAGTAGTAGCTAATAATTAACTTAAATACATCCTAGGTGCATTGAGTTAATTACTAGGGTGTTACAGAACCAATTGCTATAGCCTAACCACCAATTGGAAAGTTAATTCTAATGTTCTCTCTCAAATATAAACCAATAGATCTATCAATTTATGCCTAAAGGGTTTCCCTAAATGACGATTGCCAATTTAGTTATTCCAATAAAGATTATAGCAATCACCATAATAATTAAAGGAATGGAAACTGCAGAACATTAAGAAAACCAATGCATTCAATATAAACAAAGGGTCTCAAATGTCATCCCAATCCATCTTGAAATTCCTACACTAGTAAAGAAATCTACTCCTCCATCTCTAGAAAATTATAATAATGAAAATAAAAGAACCTAAAAATAATAGCAACAAAGTGGCAACCTAAAAATGAAAAAAGAAGAATGGAGAAAGAGAAGAGAGAGATGTCAAGAGAGAATAATAACAACTAAAGTCGCAACCTAAAAGTGAGTCAAAAGCTAGGGTAAAAGTCTATAGCAATCTCTTAAATACTGCTCTCTAATAATGGACCAAAGTGGGCCCAACAACAGATAAATGAGTTACAATCCCGTCATCTCATGAGCTGCAGTGCTAGACAAAATTGACGTCTTCACATATTTAGTAATTTTGGCTACTTAAACATCTAAATCTATCCTTGGCATTGGAAATAGCAATTGTACCCTTTGAATAAGCTTTCCAATGCCACTAAAATCACCTCAATCAAATATCTGTAGCTCTAGATATTATAGAAATACTAACTGGAGGTCAAGTTGAACAGTATTAGAACATCAGCAAACTTTAATCTTGCAACTTAATTTTCACTAAGATGCTCTTTGAACTGGGTTTTGAGCTGAACATGAAATTTTAGAGGACTTCATGAGCTTTTGAAAACATCTTTATTTGTCTCAATCCGATCCTTGTAGAGAGAAATACAGATTTTCCATTACAATACTTTTTGTAAATGTTCTCAAATAAGCTCAAGAACTCTTCTATTTTGCTCTCAAATTCTTCCTATCAATTTTCAACCTTGTTCTTGACATTTTACACTTGATTCAAAGCTCCTATATACAAAAACCATACTCAAAGAGATAGATTAAATGTAACAAGCTATAATTCAATAATTATCCCAAAATCAATGCAAAAGCCATCAATTCTATCAAAATTACACAATGAGAAATAAATCAAAATCCTAATTAATCCTTCCAATAACTCAATAAAACTCATGCAAAAGCTAAGGTTTGGTAGTAAGATAAGTGGCATAAATGTCCCTTATCAAACTCCCCCACACTTGAGCTTTCACATGTCCTCATGTCAACTAAGATCAAAACAAGGCATGGATGAGAAGCAATAAACAAGGACTATATTAGACTCCTAACCTAAAATGCATGATGCATGAAAACAAATGGCAATACACCAATCCAATGAGCCTAAAGGCATAACAGTAGGCTTTTACACCAACAATCAAGAGAATTATAACAAGTAAGGCATGATCACCAACATAGCACACAAGGTAGAATCCATATATGATGTATGAATCAAGTACAAAAATACTCCCAAGGTCTGTGTTTGCCCTTTATTCATTCAAGTGTTTTGGGTTATGATGCATACTCAATCACCTCAAATGAAAATGCATTACCTTAAACTTGCTACGGGTCTCATTCTTCATTTTGTTATACACATATGCATACTGAATCAAGAAGACTTACTTTTGGTTGTAATGGGGCTTTGGTGAAGGTGGATAAAAACATAGGCCAATAGGGCTAAACCTTAAGTCAAAGGAGAGCAAATGCATACATTAAGAGCACAAGTGCCTAAGGATACACTTTGTCCAACTTAACACAATTACATGCCTTTCTTTTACAATGTGGTATACCTTCAACCAAACTTTTTTTTTTCTTGGTGTGTCATTTGCTGAATTTATTTTTGTGCACATTGTTCCTCCCCCACACTTAAATTGGGGTATGTCCTCATGCCCTCCCCTACACTTATGCTCAAGCACATATAAGAGTTGCACAAATGCTCTCCTAAGCCTAAAAGGTTGGGAATTTGCATGGTTTTTCACTTTTCGCTAAAGGTGTGCTAAAACAAAAGAATGGACAATGAGGCTCAAATGGGTTAAACAATGGTAACATGCAAAGATTGGGTATATCGGCAAGTGGCTAAAAATAAGAAAAAAAATGTCTCAATCATATTCAAGCATGCACATGGAAATATATTTTCAAACAAAACCCTAAGCAAGTTCTAGAATACAAATCCAAATAGGGAAACACACATGAATAAATAAGCATGACACATGATAGTCCAATTAAAGAGACCCAAAATCTCACAGGTGAAAGTGCATGTACTCAATCCAAATGACATAATGAATCCACCAAGCATGCAACACAAGATAAAGTCAATGCCAAGCAAGTCAATAAGGTGCATTATAACGCCCCAATTTTTCCTGTGTACAAATGACCAAAATACCCCTAAGGTCATTTCTGCCCGAGAATCAAGGACAGTCGGTCCCGGCTAACCTTAAAAAGTTTGTTTTATGATTGAAGGGGATTAATTGTGTTGTGCATGATATTAGAGGTGAAAATCTCAGTTTTTGATTTTTTCGAGTGAAATTATCAAAATACCCTTGCGGCTAATTAATACAGAATTAATTACCTATTGGGCCCGAACTTCACTTGGAAGTTTGGAATGTTGTTTTTAAGGAATATATGATGTTGGTATAAATCCAGATGAGCTCAGGGAGTTTTTATGAAAATTTACCGTTTTGCCCCTGAATTAAGTACCTAAGGAGCTTAATTGTGCGATTAAAGGAACATAGGCAATATTAGATTATAATTAAGAATTAATTAACTTTAATTATTAATCTTGAGTTAAAATAATTAATTGAGGCTGATTAGAGCTTAAGATTACTTAGAGAAAGCTAAATCCCTTTTTAAAATCAAAATGGTCTTAAGACATCAAAAAGTTAAAAAGGTGAATAGTGTCCATTCCCTAATTTAAGGAAATGTGTTCACTTTTGAAATTCAAATTAATTGAGTTTAATTCAAGTTAAATGAACTTAACTCCTCTAAATATTTATGACCATGCTTTGATCATGATCTTGAAATTTCTAAATACATTATTATCCACCTAAACACCTAATTACCCATTCCTAACCATTTTCCTAATTAAATCTACCTCTAATACACATCCTAACCTATATTAAAATGAAACTTGCCCCCAAGTTCTTCCTAGGAGGCTGCAACACTCCCTCCCCCCACCCCTCTTTTCACCCTCACATGTTAAAATTTCTCTATAAATACAACCTCAAGGCAAGCCACTAACACCATTTGCTCTTTCTTGCAAACTTAAGTTCAAGAATTCTCTCAAGCTCTCTAAGCTTTTCTTCTTCCTTTTCTTTCAAAGAAGCCACTATCAACCAATACACCCCACCTCAAACCACCACAAAACCACCATAAATCTTCCATCAAAATGCTTAGCCTTTTACTTCCAAGATCAATCCTAAGACACATCTTCATTCCTCTTTTTTTTCTTGGCCAAAAACACTTCCTTGCTCCAAAGGAAGGATTGTTCTTCTTTTCTCATTTTCAAGACCAAGCTCTCTCTTTTTCTTGGTGGGGATTTTAGTTTTAGTTTTTCTTTCTCAGTATCTCTTTATTTTCAAATCTTTGGCATATTGGAATATCGTATTCTTCCTTTTTATTTGATGGTGAATAATGGTTGAGTTTGTTTTCTTTTCTTTCCTTCACCATTTTTGGTTTGGGTCTTCTTTCTTCCTTTCCAGTTTTGGCTTTGGTTTTCAAATAAAATGTTGGAACCATGGCTTGATGATAATGGATCTTGGTGATGGTTGTAAAACCTTCATCTCGTAGACCATTGAGAGCCCAAAGTGTTGAGTTCCATTTTGTTTTCAAAAGGTTGAGCTAAAACGGAGTAATATGTTTATGTCATCACTTAATTAACTTAAGTTCAAAACTTACCCCTTTCAACCTTAAAGTTAATCGGTGATTTAAAGTGGTTACTCTAAATAGGAGCCTTGAGCACTAAAAGAAAGAAATGGAAATGCATTCACATTTATTTTCCAAGTTATCACCTAAATTTTAAAAATTAAAATAAAGCTTGTATTAGTGTGTTTATGTTTATTTCATCACCTAACTAATAAGAGTTCAACACTTAACCCTTTCAACCTTAAAGTTGATCGGTGTTTTAGAGTAAATACTCTAAATAAAAGTCTTAGGCATTAAAACTAGAGAAATAGAAATGCATTCATATTTAATTTTTTAAGTAGTCAACTAAGTCCTAAAGGTTATATTTCCATCTTCCAAAAACAATAAAATTTAGTTCTAAGAATGTTCTTTAACTAGGAATTAATTATAGAAAGACTAGTTACTAAAAATGCCTTATATTACAACCTTGTATGATTTTTGTAACATCCTAATTTTTAACCCAATACTCTAGAACATATTTAGGTTAATCATTAGTCTATTACTCTTTTAGTACTTAGCGGAAAATATGAATAAATTTTTCTTTCTGAAACTTGAAAGCAAAACGCGAGCCACGCACAGTGTTGGGAAATGAGACTTTCGCCTCCGGAACCACTCAAGGGTCATTCAATCCCCTTCAAACATTGAGTTGGCCCTTCGAGGACTGCCGGGTCGGCCATCCTCGAATTCCGGGCCGAAAATGACCTCAGGGGCATTTCGATCATTTTTCACTCAGACAGAAAATCGGGGCGTTACATTACTCCCCTCCTTAAAAAGAATTTTGTCCTCGAAATTCGTACATGTATAGAGGGCTTACGAGGCTTCTACAACCAAAAATTCTTACCATATATCGCATTCTCATCTTGAGCATCAAAATGGGAGGTATCTCCAACATTGATTGTGAACACTCGTCCTTGGCGTTGGGGTCTAAAAGTGGCATTCAGTTGTGGGTGCTTCACATCGCAATCCTTAATCATGTGCCCAGGCTTGCCGCACCTAAAGCACACTTTTTGTCCCGCTAAACAAGGGCGGTCGCCATGGTTCTTCCCACACTTTGGGCAAATGATGACGAGGTTATCTTGAGATGCCTCCTCCTTTGGGCCATATGATCTTTCATGTTGAAAGTTATCCTCAGGGCCTTGTGGTTTGATAGGTGGTCTAGAGGGTGGCTCGAACTGCAGCTTGACCCGCTGATTGTACTGCGGATTGAAGTATGTCCTGGATTGATATTTGTGCTGCGGGTTGAACCTTGGGGCTTGTGGTGCCAGCTTCTTGGTGAAATTCTCGGTTCTCGATACTCTCAGCTTCTTGTGGCCTTCCTCAAGAATGCGACACTTGTTGACTAGGGTAGGGAAGTCCCTAATCTCCATGTGTGCAACAGCGACATTAAGTTCTGCCTTCAGCCCGGCTTCATACTTGACACATTTCCATACTTCATTGGGATTCCCTTGGAAAACCCTTGAAAATTTGATTAGCTCCTCAAACTTCACAGTGTATTGTGCAATGCTCATCTCGCCTTGGGTCAGCTTCATGAACTCTATGTCTTTAGCATTCCTCACAGATTCTGGGAAGTACTTCTCGTAGAAGTAGGCCTTGAACAATTCCCAATTGATCAAGGTTTCTGCTGCCTCTAGCAGTCTTCGCGTGCCAGTCCACCAAAACTCCGCATCCGCCTCTAACATGTAGGCAGCAAAAGTCACCTTCTGTTCCTTGGTGCAAGCGATCACCGTGAAAATCTTCTCCATGCTCTTGATCCACTCATCGGCTTGGTCCAGGTTCAGAGCTCCTCTAAACGATGGCGGGTTCGCTTTGTGGAACTCCCCAAATCGGGCGTGCTCAAGATCTTCAACAGTGTTGGGGCCACCGCTGGCATTGTGCTGACGATCCATCCTCTCAAACATCCTTTGCATGGCCCTTGCCATATCCCTGAGGGCTTCGACAGTTTCATTATTTTGCTCGCTTCCTCCCAGCGTCCTAGTCTGTCGTGGTCTTGCCATTGGTCCCTAAGCACACAGAACAACAAACACTGAGGTGATCAGGCTCAATACTCTATGCAAAGTGAGCTAGTTACCATGGCATGTTCACACGTACAGGAGTCATGCGTTCCTATCCTATAGCTTATTCTAATAAAGCACTATACATGACATAACTACCGCATCATGCTTAAGAAGCATAGTCAGTCCAATCCTCAGGCTCCGTGAGAATCGAACTGCTCTGATACCAAAATGTAACATCCTAATTTTTAACCCAATACTCTAGAACATATTTAGGTTAATCATTAGTCTATTACTCTTTTAGTCTCATTCCTTACAACCTTTCATTAAAATACTTAGCGGAAAATATGAATAAATTTTTCTTTCTGAAACTTGAAAGCAAAACGCGAGCCGCGCACTAACCTAACGTTCGTCATAACCATCACGTGCAAGAAAAAGTAACCACACCATTGATAATCATGAAACATAGTATTATACATAACAATCATAATATCATCACATCTTCATAGATACATAGACTACTAACATCATTGTACCATCATTTACATCAAAACATGCCCATATACGTGAAGTCATCCTTATCCACCTATGAGGTTAGATAGGTGTCAACCTAAAAGCTAAGCTATCTATGCTCCCGCAGCGACTCTCTGCCCCATCTGCTAGTGTGATCCTTAAGCACAAGTCTCAGAAGAAGTTACAAACCTCGTTGTAATCCTCATCTAGAGACGACATGGAAGAAGAGGAAGGGATGAGAAACTTATTCAAGATTCCCAGTAGGGATTCCCGACTCTAACACAAGTGTCATCGTCGTCGTCCCCAACCACTTCGATTTTAATTATGAAAAAGGTGTACATGCACAAGGATTGGTTTTAGGCTTTTCAAATCTATTTATCCGAAGTGGGTGTCTTTTAGTATGTGTCTTAATGACATGAATGCAACAGATATTTGATGAATGCATGACAATACCATATGCACATTAACACGAAAGTCGTAATACTTGGGCACATCATAAGGAAACATAAATCATATATGCGGCATAAAAAGGCATAGTACTTTTCATCTGACATCTTTCTCGTAAGTAAAACTCTTAAGTTCTTTTTCTTAAAGACCACCCTCTTAACATATCCACCAAAAGTCCAACCAATTCACCGGCCCGGCAATAATCTGGTCACCAAACTACGTCTCACCTATTGCCTAGGAATGAGCTCAATCCTAACTAGTCATCACTAGATTTAATATGGGCTAATAGAGGGGGTATACATAACTTTCTTGGATCACCTATCTTAGGATCATTTCCTTCTTTGAAATGCTCTACTGGTATCTAGTACACAGTGAATTGTCTGCTTTGGCAAGCTCAAAGTCAATACCCTCACGGATTTGCTCTCTCCTCACCGTAGCGGGAGAAATGCGTCTCAGTACTATGTCACATCTGTTCTGGGGGTGCTCGACCGAACCGGTGTCACCCAGAACCTATCCTGGGGGTGCTCGGCCGAACCGGTGTCACCCAGGAGTTTTCACAAACTTTTCTCAAATTCTCAAGTTTGATGGGAAATTCAGCAGCATTACAGCGTTCACCGGATTTCCTTCAAACTTGCTTTATGCCACGGAACTTGTAGGACATGCACAACCATTCATCATCATCATAAGACATCAAATCATTCTTGTAATCAATCATACATCTACTGGAAGTCATAAGGTTCGTTATGTCTTGGGACCTATGGTGTCTCATGCTTTGACCCCTACGGGTCTTTAACTTGCGGTATAAATTATTCTAACATTCACTATCCACCTTTGATGCACCTCAGGATTCTCTTCTAACAAATATTACTATTATTTATGCTCTTTAATAAATCTGGGCAACTCCATTCCTTTAGGGGGCAGAATTATAATCTTACAATTACGGAGTTCTAGAACATGCGTTTTAGACCCTTTCTTGGTTCTGTCTTCGCCTAAGGCGCTATAAGTTAAACCTAAACCAATTATGAGTCATTCCTATATCAAAGAACTAATTATAAACCATGTTATCTACATTATAAAGTTGCTGGACAGATTCTAAGAATTAAATGTTCTAAGAGTTCTAGAATTGCGGTTTTACGGTTTTCTAGTTACTAGTTTCTCTATAGGTGCCAAAATTCATTCCTACTTCAAATATAACCAAATTTTTCATGATTAATCAATCCTAATCTGATTATATTCCCATTAAAACAGTTTGGGCAGTGTCCATAACTAAATGGGATAAAACTATGTTAAATCTTGACTTTAGAGTTTTTCCTAGAAAGCTAGTTTCTTATCTAACTTGCATAGGAATGTTCCTACTTCATCATACATAATTTTTACTCATGCAAACACATCAAACATCATCACATGGCAGCAACACATCATGGAAGAATCGAAATATTAAGTTTCCAAAAAGATACATAACTTGACATTTTCAAACACATAAGTTGCTAGTTTTTCTTAGAATCATTTTCAAGACTTCTAAAACTCTTTTGCAAACCATTTTGTCTTGTCAAAGAGACTAAAAACATCCTTAGGTCAGTGACCACTTAATCCCTCCTTAAAAGAGAGTTAAATTCATAGAACCTTGTTGGTCTAAAACTTAAACAAATTCATGAGCTTTTAAAAGGATTCTTAAAACTTGACCTATTGGTCCTTGAAGCTAGATGAACTCATTCCAAGTTCATCATCACTGCATGGCCGAAATCATGCATTCAAAGAATGCTCCCTCATTAAACTTTAACTTGAGATAAAATGGGCAAGTCTTTGAGCTCTAAGGTCTTTTAAGTGATGACATAATTTAAACATGCTATGCACTTCATTTTTATTCTTCATTACAAAATAAAGTGAGAGCTTAAAGTAAACATGCAAGACTTGAAATATAAATATGCACGGCTTAAAATAAATATGCAAGACTTGGAATATAAATATGCAAGACTTGAAATATAAAAATGCAAGTTCAATTCTTTATTTTAGTGCTCTAGGCCCAACAACAATCGACTTTAAAGCCGAAATAGAAAGGCTTTGAGAGTTAGTTAGGTGATAGTGCAACCTCATTTTAAATCTTTACGTTCTTTAGTGAGGAAAGGTAGATATGCTAGACAAGAATATAAATATGAGATGCACTCCATTCTTTAGCCTTTAACTTTAGGTGATGGCTTGAAAATTAAATATGAATACAAAGCTCAAAATAAATATGTAATGCATAAGCTCAAATTTAAATATGAATGCTAGTTCATTTTATTTCTTATTAGAGCTCATACAAGACTTTAAAGGAACTTAAACCTCAACCTAAACTCATCATGACAAGATAAAGAAAAACAAGAGTGAACCTCAAGGGTTCTTTAAACACAAAGTTTCTTTTCTTGAAATGTAAACTTAAATAACATTTTTATTAAAACTCAAGCTTTAGAGGCCTCATTGTGATGAACACATAGTCATCATCTAGAAACTCTCATCATCAAGCCTTTGTGAGTTCCCTTGGCCAACATGGCCGAAAATCAAAAAGAAAGAATAGGAAGAAGAACCGAAATTGTTGGAGAGGAAAAGAAACATTTGGAACTCTAGAGACCATGATCTTGATGATGCATTAACACCAACATCATTAGTCCTCATCATTGAGTTCATGTGACCATTTTAAAACATCATCAAAGTGAGAGGTTTCAAAGTTCAAGAAGAAAGAACAAAGAAAACATCTTTAACTTAAGAACAAAGATCAAGCTTTAGAGATTGTTCAAGTGATGAACATCATCATGAAACTCTCATCATCAAGCTCTCATTTCTTTGACTCATAAGCCTCATGGCCGAAAATCAAAGAGGAGTAGAAAAAGAAAAGAAGTTCTAAAAAGGATTCAAGAGAAACCATGAACACCTAAAGAAATTGTGAACTTTAAATGAAATAACTCTTGAAAGAAAATCCCTACCTAGTGATTAGGAGGTTGGAATGAGAGAAGAGAATGAAGAACTTGAAGAACTTGAAGACTTGAACTTGAGAGAAAAAGGAAACTTTGAAGTGCTCTTTGAGAACTTACACTTAGCAAATGAACCCAAAATGATGCAAGTTCACCCAAGCAAGCTATTTGTAGAGAAATGAAACAAATGCAAGGTACAAATGAAGAAGGAAATTTTGGCCATCAGCCTGATGGGCAGCCCATGAGTTCCATGAGGTGAGATAATGTGGTCTTGAGACATGGTGAGGTATGGTTCAAAGTATGGTGAGGTATGGTTCAAGGTATGGCCTCAAGCATGGTTCTTTGAGTGAGAAACAATTCAACATGTGTGGTAAAAGGAGAGAGATGGCTGAATGTGCATCAGCCATGGGGGGAGGATTTCTTGCATTTTAATTGTGGTTTAGAGTTGTGCTTAGGTGTATCTTTGATTAGGATTAAGATTAGGACTTTGTAAGAAAGTGTTTAGGTGAGAAAATGGGTAATCAAGGTTGTCAAGACATAATTAGAAAGTGTTCTTGCATCATTAGTGAGTTATAAATCCATTTTAGTATATAAACAATTCTAGACACAATTCCTTGATTTAAGAAATTGGAGAGAGAAAATACTATTCAAGATTCCAAGAATGAAATCTTGAGTTTTAGAAAAGAGATTTAAATCTAATCTAAGCAATCTTAGGTTCTAATTAATTTTAATAATTTATTTTGACTCTAGATTAATTATGAAAATTAATTAATCTTCGTTTAGAGCCTAATATTGTTTAGGTTTGCTTAATTACATCATTAAGCTCAAAAACACTATTTTAGGGGCAAAATCGTAATTTTGCACTAAAACTGCCCGGGACCACCGGGACTCAAACAGATGTTTTGAAACAAGTAAAAACATGGTTTTAAACCTCTGGGGAAAGTTTCGGGCTCAAACGGCACCTTTACCCGCGTAAAACGCTATAGGGGTATTTTGGTCATTTTGACCCGAAAGTGCGAAAAATGAGACTTTCACCTCCGGAACCACTCAAGGGTCATTCAATCCCCTTCAAACATTGAGTTGGCCCTTCGAGGACTGCCGGGTTGGCCATCCTCGAATTCCGGGCCGAAAATGACCTCAGGGGCATTTCGATCATTTTCCACTCAGACAGAAAATCGGGGCGTTACAATTTTGGAATATTTAATTTTTGGATTCTACCATAGCATTTCCAAATTTGTTTAAAATTTTTTAGAGTGGCTTAAATGTGAGAAAATTACTACCAATTAAGGTGGAAATCATCCTTGGCATCTTAGGTAAAAAGTAGTAACTAGAAACTCGTAAAATTGTAACTTTAGAAGCTTTTAACAAACCCATTTTCAGCCACTACCCAAACTATTTCAGTATGTTATGGTGCTTTTTGGGATTGTTTAAGTGGGAAAAATTTGTTAATAATTAGTGTAATAATTATTTTTAGCACTTAGAGAAAGACTAGCAACTAGAAAGGACCATATATGTGATTTCTAGGACCCTTAAGAATGGATTCTATTTTAGCAAGTAATAATTCTGTAAAAAGATGTTTATCACTTAGTAAATATGTAGGAATTACCCATAATTGGCATATGAATTAATTTTAGCATCGTAGGAAAAGCCGGTAACGAGAAAGGGTCAAAAACGTAACTTTTAGAACATTGAAATTGCTCAAAGTTTTAATTTCTGTCCTGAACTATCCAGCATTGTTTAATGATGTTCTTAAGGTTAATAATTAATGAGAATCGTTGGAATTGATCCCTTAGATGCATAAAGGAATAATTTCAAAAGTTGAGGTTACTCGATTTTGAGGTTTTATCGTTTAAGGAAAGTGTTTATTTTTTTTTTATATGATGATGAAATTATGATGTATCGAAAACTATGAGATGTTATGTTTGCATATTCGATTGCCAATTACAAAGATTCATGGCATGTTATGATTACTCTTAGAATGATTAAAAGATGCATATGTTATAAGTATATGCGAGCATGCGACATTGCATGATGTGTTTGTACTCTTGCATCTCAATATAATATACTAAGCTTAAGGTAACATAAAACACTCTGAGATGATCCTTACGTAATGAGCTGGGCTCGACGTAGAGGTGATCCAGGAGGGTGACCTTTTGGTGGCCCGGGCCTAGCAAAAAGTGATCCTATGTCTCCTATCCCGCACTCTGGGAGTCAAAAATTTGCTTATCAAGAAGATAAGTGTTAGCTAGTGATGACTAGTGAGGTATGAGCTTATAACCTAGAACTCTTGAGAGGGGAGATTAACAGGGTGGCCCCCAAGTGGAAGAAGTAAGAACCTTAAGTCACCTAAAAGAATAGTGAGAAAAGATCATGATAGAAGAGTTTGCATTCTTTACTATATGATGTTTAATTGTGGTATTAGTTATGTTGTTGTGATATGTCATGATGCATTCTCGCATTAAGACACATTCTAAAATGAACGGGTCTCGGATAATAAATTTTGGAACTTAATAATTGAACCATATGCATGCTCACTACCTTATAAAGAAACTCGAGATTCCTGAGGACATAGATGATGACACTCGTTAGGAGATGAACTCCCTACTGAGTTTCTTTTATAAGGTTCTCATCCCCTCTTTCTTTCTTCCATCACGTTTTCAGAGGACGATGGCTTTGTTCATGAGTAGCAGTAAGAGGTAACCATGGATCTCATCAAGGGCCTGTGCTCCGTCACGAGGACAATAGCCCCCTTGCTTCTAGGGGTTATCTGTTTAAGTGTAGAGGGTGTCGACACCCTGACTAGCTGTATCTGTTATTTCCTCTTATGCCTTTAGATGATTGTACTATCCCAACCATTATTGGTGGGCGTAACTCTATTATGATAAGCACTTATGTAATATGAACCTCTGATGTTTATGTCTTCATGATGATATGTTATGTTTTGAGATTTACTTTAATTCATGTATGCTTATGATGAGTCTAGTTCCTTATTGGTTTTCGGGTGATCATACGACATAGTTCTTTCAAGTTACGTGGCTCACATTTTCATTTTGAAATTTCAAAAAAAAATTGACCAGTATTTTCGCTAAGTATTTTAACAATTTAAAAGTAAGAGCTGGAACAAAAGAGTAATAACTAATAATTAACTTAAATGCATCCTAGGCGTGTTAGGTTAAATATTAGGGTGTTAAATGCATGTGGTGTGAGCTTATGTATGTAACCTCTAAGGTGCCAAAGAGATGGTGTAAAATGCAAATAAAAATAAACATGATACAAGACTCAAAAAATAAAATAAAATGCAAAAAAATAAAATGGAACAGTAAAGAAAAACCTCACAGTAGGTTGTCTCCTACCCAGCACTTTGCTTTAATATCTCTAAGTTGGACAGTCAGGACCCTCATGGAGAGTGAGCAGCTTCAACCCATAGAAAGGTTGTTTAATCCCTTAGATCTATGGGGATCTCATGAAGGTGCATCAGCCGGTGCTCATTAATGGTGCACTGAACCATCCTGGAACTTTCTAACTCAGTCGCACTATTAAGGTGCACATGGTCAACCTCAGAGTTGAGAAATATCAAATTTCTGGCAGACAGGGAATGCCTTATACAAGGGAACATTTTTTTTTTTTTTGCAGAATAGAATAAATAGCAAAAATTAAAAGTAGTAAATAAATAGAAATAAAAACATAAAACATTGGAAAAAAAATAGAAACAAAGAAAAATAAACAACTAAGTTTTAATACCTTCCTGATAGCGGCGCCAAAATTTGATACGAGTGTTGCAACTCACAACAAATTAGAAAATAATTTTAATACTAAATTGTACAAAAAATGTAGCAAAGGGTGTAGCCTATGTTATCTCTCAATGAGGCCTCAATACTTAGTTGTGAAAATTGGGGATTTCGAAGAATGAAATTATAGTAATTGAAAACTAAAAATTAATAGCAACAGAGTAATAGCAATAATAGAGAAGGCACTAGTGCAAGGTATTCCTAGGATTGAAAATTAATTATCATTGACCAAATATTAAACCCATTAATGGCTATTACTAATAAATTACTGACAATTCTACCAGTAATTGATCGACCTCTAGAATTTGACCAATGCAAATAATTAATAAATGTTGATTGCCAATTTATTCAGAAATCACATTGATTTAATGAACCAAATGCTATAGCCTAACCGTCAATCGGAAAGTTAATTCTAATGTTCTCCCTCAAATATAAACCAATAGATCTATCAATTTATGCCTAAAGGGTTTCCCTAAATGACGATCGCCAATTTAGTTATTCCAATAAAGGTTATAGCAATCACCACCATAATTAAAAGAATGAAAACTACAAAACATTAAGAAAACGAATGCATTCAATATAAACAAAGGGTCTCAAATGTCATCCCAATCTATCCTGAAATCCCTACACTAGTAAAGAAATCTACTCTTCCATCTTTGGAAGATTACAACAATAAAGATAAAAAAACCTGAAAATAATAGAAACAATCTTTGCTAAATCTCCAAGACAAAGCACTTTCACTAATGGAATCCCTAAGACAGAGAAGAATGGAGAAGGAGAAGAGAAAGATGTTGAGAGAGAATAATAGCAACTAAAGTGACAATCTAAAAATAAGTCAAAAGCTAGGGTAAAAGTCTATAGCAATCCTTTTAATACTACTCTCTAATAATGGGCCAAAGTGGGCCCAAAAACAGATAAGTGAGCTACAATCCCGTCATCTTACAAGCTGTAGTGCTAGATAGAATTGATATCTTCACGTATTTGGTCATTTTGGCTGCTTAAACATCTGAATCTGTCCTTGGCATTGGAAAAAATGGTTGTATCCCTTTGAATAAGCTTTCCAATGCCACTAAAATCACCTCAATCGAACATCTATAGCTCAAGATATTGTAAAAATACCAACTGGAGGTCAAGTTAAACGGTATCAGAACATCAGCAACCTTTAATCTTGCAACTTAATTTTCACCAAGATGCTCTTTGACCTAGGTTTTGAGTTGAACATAAAATATTTAGAGGACTTCTTAATCTTTTCAAAACATCTTTATTTGTTTCAATCCGATTCATGTAGAGAGAGAAAAATATTTTCCATCACAATGTTTTTTGCAAATGTTCTCAAATGAACTCAAGAACTCTTCTATTTTGCTCCCAAATTCTTCCCATCAATTTCCAACCCTGTTCTTGATATTTTGCACTTGATCCAAATCTCCTATATACAAAAACCATACTCAAAGAGACAGGTTGAATGCAACATGCTCTAATTCAATAATTATCCTAAAATCAATGCAAAAGCCATCAATTCTATCAAAATCACACAATGTGGAATAAATCAAAATCCTAATTAATATTTCCAATAACTCAATAAAACTCATGCAAAAGCTAAGATTTAGTAGTAAGATAAGTGGCATAAATGTCCCTTATCATATAGTTTAGCATAATATGCTTAATACATAATACTGTAAACAAATTTTTATCAAAACTTGGTTAATTAAATGTGAACAATTATGGTACAAGATAACAGTAAATTGAGTGTACTTATATATATATATATATATATATATATATATATATATATATATATATATATATATATATATATATATATATATAGGTGTGTTTATCTCTTACCTTGCTTACATCAAACTGTAATAGGAACATTTTTTTTGTCCAAAATATTAAAGTACTCAAAGAATAATATGTTGATTTTATTTTCAAATTTATAGATTAAAAATAGCTAATTTCTATGTGTAATATTAATTAGTGCAATTATTAACTATAATTTAAAATACTAGTGTAATATATAATAGATAAAAATCAAACGCAATGTTTAACTAAGGACATTTTAAGAATGTTAAGTTTATAAGTATCAAAAGGGAAGCGGTAATAGTCAAAAAGAAGTGGCAATAGCCACTTCTTGGAAATAAAACAAAATCCAAATTCTTGTTGCAATAAATTTAATCATAATATACCAAACAATAAGTTTAACTGATGCAATGAGATGACAAAAAAGAATCAAACAAATCAGATCCATGGTTTCAAAAGATTCAATGGAATCGCCACCATTATTTCTTTTTACTTGGAAAGGATTGGAAAAACTCATTCTCGTTTTTGCAAATAGAAATGGCCTTGAAAACTATATTTGAGTTTGAGAATTGATTATGTATAGAGAATGACAAAAATATTTTTTTTTCTTTTTTAATGCAACACCCCTAATACATCCATATTAAAATGGTTACCTTAATTGATAATAATAATTGTTAATAATTTTTCAAAATATTTGTTTTATCGTTTTATTATTGACAATAAAAAGAGAAGAAATCAAAATAATATCCAAAATATTAAGTTAATAAATCCTTATTGTTAAGTTAACACCTTTATTCGGAAAAAAAATATGTTCAATGATTCAGTGGTTGGCCTAAATAAAATAAAATCTATCAAATCAATAAGATAAAATAATGAAAAAATTTAAAAACTTTATTAGAATAAATAAATATTTGCAATAAAACAAAAAAGTTGTGAAAATTTCATTTTGTCTTTGATACGAGATACACGTTCCCACGTATTTGCTGCTATAATAAGAAATTCAAACCACATAGTTCTCTAAAAAATAATGATGGATTAATTGATTTTAATATAAAAAAGAAATTCTTAGAATATCAAGAAGTCAAGCTTAGACATTCTAAAACATAGAATTAACTGGCCTTTACAATTTAGTTAACTCTGCCTTAAAAGAAATGGTTTCCTTTTTTTTTTGGGTTAGGATAAAATATACAGTTTCAATTATTTCTTTTTTAAACATCCTCAAAAGATGAGGTTAATATTTTTGGTAGGCACACAGAAAGAAAAATGGTTCGAGTGGTAACATTTACTAACAAGCATGCACATTTTTTTTAGTGTATTGACCCAATTATTTGTTTGATGCATGTATTGATCCAATAATAAACACATATGAGATAGGCCGAATATCTTTAACCCATAAAATAAGAAACCAAACTAAATAATGTCAGACAACAATGAGATTTACTGTACATCGAGGCCAGAAAATTGATTTTACTATTTTATAAATTCATATAGTTTTACTCAATTTTTAATAGGTAATGATATTTTGACACCTAAAAAGTAGATATCTGAATACTCAATTTTTAATAGGTAATGATATTTTGACACCTAAAAAGTGAGTGCCTATTCAGACACTCACTTTATAACCATTGGACGTGTTGATGGTTTTCACTTATCTTCAACATCTATCACACTCAATGGTTATAAAGTGTGCGTCTGAATAGACATTCATTTTTTGGGTGTCAAAATATCATTAATCATTTTTAATTAAGTCATTGTAATTTAAATATTTTTAATTACATTTCTACAATACATGAGATTTTTTTAATCAAATCCCTGCTATTATAAAAAAAATAAAATATTCAAGAAATATTTCATTTCTATTAGAGGGATTAGGAGAAGATAGAAATGAAATATTTATAAAATATTCTCTTTTTTATAATAATAAGAACTTGATTGAAAAATTTCATACACCATAGAGTCCTAGTTAAAAAATTTTAAATTATAGAGACCTAATTTATAATTGAGTAAAATTATAGGAACTTATAGAATAATTAAACCCAAAAATCAAGTGAAATGTAAAATAAAAAGATGCACTAATTGTTAAAAAAAAATTCTGACAAGTAGGGTTCATTTGTTTTGAGAAAATAATTTTTAATTTTTATTTTGAGTTTCCTTTATTTCAGAATTTTGTAAAAAAATAGTAAAGCCGAAAATGAAAAAAAAGCCTCGATTTTGTAATTTTCATTATTTTCTCACAAAATCTAGAAAAACCAAAAACAAAATAAAAATTGAAAACCTTTTTGTTTTCTGAAACCAAACATGCCTACGGGGTTTTGAATTGGGAATTTTTTGTCTCAAGGTGCAACCACAAACAGAGGAAGAAGAGCAAGCTTGATGGACGCAACCATGAAAAGCAAGCACAACGGACGTGGCGGTGCGAGCATGACGACCTGGGTACCATGGAGGTCACGCCGACTACGCATAGGCGGTGAAGAAAGAGGCGCAACCACAGCGGACAACGTGAGCAGAGGAGGAGGAGCATTGGTACGGCAGTGGAGCATGGTACGCAAGCTCCTCTGGCGTTGCCTTGAAGGCTGACACGGTGGCGGCTCATGTGTAGGTTGAGCTTGCGGACGACGGCAGTGGCAACACTTTTAGCAGTGTGGCTACCGTGATTAGAGAGATGGAAGTTTCGGGGTTCACGCTGGTTGTGCTGTGTAGTTGATGTTGTTTGTTCCTCTCCTTACGGAAAAGAATAATCTTTGCACTACAATAAAATTACTCAATAAAAATATACCAAACATCTTATTATTATTGAATATGATGTGTAGTTCTTATTCATCTCATTTATTTATTATATTTAATAATAATAAAACGTGTAATATATATCTATTATGTAATTTTATTATATATTAAATATTAGTCAATGTAAAATGCTTTTAAGGATCGAAAATTTCAATAAGAACTGATGTGCGAATGATTAAAATCATGGATTTTGTTATTATTTTATTTTTTAATCTTTTATTTGCTAAGACGCCCTGACCACCACTGGATGGGAACTCGTACCGTATAGCAATGCCCCTATTTTATTTATTTATTTATTTAATCTGATTGTGAGGCTTTGGCTGGGGCTTTGACTTGATACTACATTTTGTTTTTCTGTGTGATAGACAAATTGGAGTCATGGTTACTGAATCCACTTTTTATTTCTTTTCTTAAAGGTAAAATTAATTAATCCATCCTCTAACTTTTTTTATTTTTGGAATTTTCCTTTAATTAACATATGTTTCAAATTCACCATCTAACCTTTTAAAAATAAAATATATTTATTCTCTTTATAAATAATATTAATTATATTAACTAAAAAAAATTTATCTAGTACACAAGTTGGCAAAAAATATTATATGCGATATTTTCAATGGCATGTTTTATTTTCAAATCTACCTTTTAATACAATAAATGAATTATATTTGCAAAGAAGATAAATGTGTTTAATTTTTTTTAATTTATTTATTAGCTACAAATTGGGCTTTGCTTCGATGGGTCATGTTCAGTTAGTTAACTAATACCTGAATGCTTGCCTGCAAGCATGCCTAGCTTCTAGCCCACGACCATATCAGCAAGGGTTCCCTTCACTCTTTTGTTTTCTTTTTTTCCTAGTTATTTGGGCTAGATTTCAAAGAGCAAACAAATGTCGAAAATGTTAACATCTGGGCCAAGTTCCTTTTTTCACTTTCGGTACACCGTGAATTTGAAAAAAAAAGAGTGTTGAGAATACATTTTTGATATTTGGTTCTTCTTTCATAAAAAGAAAAAACTTAATCAAGAATTTTCATTTTAAATATAGAGTTAACTGAGCAACAACGATTTATTAATTTTGTGTCTTACAATATCTGAGTTGCCATAGTTTGACATTCCAAGAAATTTTTTTTTGTCCAATTAACTTAATCAACTCACAATCATTTCTTAAAGAACAATATGACTTTAAATTTCTTATTGCACCGGGAATATATCGGAGAAATCATCCCCTATCAAGACAAAAATTAAATTTTCATAATGTTTTTGCTATTTGTTTCATTTAGAAAAGAATAATAATCAAGTTTTTCCTCTTTCTTTTTTCAACTAATATAAATGGTTCAACCTGTTTTTGTAGTAGCAATAATAATAAAAAAAACAACAATAATCATAAAAATGTTAATTAAGCCGTGACAATTTGTTAACTCTATATTTTTGGACACCTGAGTTATGATAACTTGATGTTTCAAAAATTTCTTTCTTTATTTCTTCTAATATATATAATCCTAGAATAATACAATTAGGAATCCATTGTCGAGAAAGTTTTTACAGGTATTGAATTATCCTTCATGAGAATTTTATATGTAATCATTTCTTTTAAAAAAAATCTAAACATCAAATCAATTTATTATAATATTTATGAAATCCTTTTATTATGTCATGATATTATCATAATTAGTAAATCAAATCATGAAAATAAAAATAATTATAATTAGATAAATCTTCAAAAAATATCACATTATTTTCCTATGATTGATGATTGATTTGGCGTATATTATTATCCTTTGTCAATATATATATTCATGTATTGTATCCAATTAGAATTGGTATTTCTCTTTTCTTTCAATTTATTATTGCAATTACAAGCTCAGATTCATTATATTATAGTGATTTTCTTTTCCGCAATCCTTTTTTTTTTTTGATTGCTCAAAGTGTATCCCTCAGCCGGCAGCCAAGGACTAATCACTTCCGAAGCGTAGAGATCACTGAAGTGGGTATTGCTTCTCCCAACAAAGCCTTTTTCTATCCACAAGGCAGGATTTAAACCCCTGACACTTGCTTAAAAGACCCAGCTATCTACCAACTGTGCCAGGCTTTGTTGGTTCTTTTCCGCAATCCTTATATTTAAGAATTTTTACTTATATTTTTCTATTAATTACATTCTTACATTCCATAACAATCGTTCTATATTTTGTAATTTAATATGATATGTTCAAGTAAATCATCAATGGGGTTAAAAATATTGTTGATTGTTTCATATGTTGCTAGACCCAAATCTTAATGATAATGAGTCATGTCTTCCAATTTTATTTTGTTTTATTATATCTTATCATATTATCTCATTTGTTTTTCTCATTTGATGATAATATTATAATTAAGCAATATCTAAGGGAAAGAAAGAACTTTTGCGTAGGATTCTTTAGACCAATAAATGCAATTTTGTTGTTTTATAATAGTTTTCCTTATTAGGAAAGTATTTTGAAACAATGTATCTTTAACATTTTAGATTTACGTGTTTCTATTGTTTCTAACACAAATGATTCGTATTGACCTTGTGTCGCAATCGGGATCGCGACGAGGACAGCGAAAAAGAATTTGAGAGTTGAAAATTATGGAGTTGCTACCAAGTTTATTAAAATTGAGAAAACATTGGAAAAACCCATTTATTTTAAAGAATGATCTTTGAAACCAGTTTTGAGTTCGAGAGTTGGTTATGCATAGGGAAGGCAGGAATTTAATCCCATGCACCCCTAATACACCCATCCTTGGACGGTACCTTTAATTAATTGTGAAAATTAAATAATAACCCTTTTAAAAATATTTATTTTTATTTTAAAAAAGGAAAAGAGAGCACCAAGTTGTCACAACTCAAGTGTTCTGAAATATCGAGTTCAGAAGCCGTCACGGGCAAATTAATATCTTCATTCAAAATGGAATACTCCCAAATAAATGAAAAATTTAAATTAAATAAATAAAATAAAATGTCTCTAATAAATGATAAATATTTTCATTACAAAGCAAGAATAACTATTTTTAATGAGATTTTGGAACATCAAATTGTCACAACTCAGATATCCAAAATACCGAGTTAATAAGCTGTCTCGACTAAATTAACATCTTTATTTGAAATAAAATTTTTGATAAATAAATGAATAAATTTAAATCGAAAATGAAAATATAAATTATAAATATTTACAAATGAGGCAAAAGGAAATTTATTTTGATATTTTTATAAAAAAACAAAAGAAAGAATATTTATTCTTTTTTAGAGGAATTTCCGGATCATTAAGCTGTCACAACTCAAATGTCCAAATGATCGAGTTAACAAGCCGTCGCGGCTAAATTAACGCTTTTAATCAGAATATTCCTCTATTAAATGAAAATTGAAAAAAATATCTAAAAAAAAATTAGAGAAATTATTTACAATTAAGATAAAAATTATAAACAAAACTAATTTTGGCTTGACAGGGTTAGAATCGCCTGCTCCTACGTATCCCCTAGTGCAATGGGGAACTCAAAGTCATATAGTTCTGTAAAAAAAAAAAGAATTTGTGTTGTTTAATTTATTTAAAGAAATTTAGAATATCAAGCTGTCACAGCTAAAATATTCATAAAATATAGAATTAATAAGCCGTCACGACTAAGTTAATTCTATAAAAAAAAATTCATCAATTAATTAACTAAATTTTAATAAAGTAAAATATTCAAGTATTTATTTTAAATTCAAAGTGAATAAAAACTTTTTTTTTATTTTAGACCCAAGTTGACCTAGACTCGAACAAATAAACCCAAAAATTAAAAAGTAGAACAAATATTAACCAATCAAACGAATCCAAACCCAAACAAACAAACCCAAAATTTGAACCAAACAAAAATAAAACATTGTTAACCAAAAATTATACATAAATAAAATATAATATAAATTCCCTAATTCTCCTAATTTTACCTAAACAAATTAGTTCCCCTCCCCCCCCCACACACACACGTGTAATCCTCTCTTTCACACACATACACACACACACACACACATGTATACACTCTCACACACGCACACACTGAACTCTCTCTCTTTCTCACACACACACACACACAAATACATAAAGAAGGAAAGGGACAGAAAGAAAAAAAATGAAAAACAGAGAAAAAGGGGCGGAGAAAGGGAAACAAGGTGAGGGAGAGCGAGAGCAAGGAATAGGGACAGAGAAGGGGAAAGTCACGGTTGTGCATACGAAGGAAGAAAGAGCGCGTGGTGAAGACTGTGGTTCGCATGGTGGGAGCTGGTGTGGTTGGCCGCGTGAGATCACAGAGGAAAGGGGCGGAGGTCGCATAAGTGAGATCGCGACTGGGTTTTTCACGAAGGGGGAAGGGATCGAAGGCAGTGGCTTCGCAGTGGAGGTCGGTTGTGGGCTGATCTAAGGAAGGATAGGTGGAGGAGGCTCCCATGGGTGCCGCTTGCGGTGGTTCTCCGGTCTTCAGTGGAGGAAGGTGAATCGGCGGTGGTCACGTTGCACGGAGCCACTTTCTTCTTCCTTGCTGGCCTCAAATAGTGGTGGTGGTTTGTGGAGGATGATGGATGAGAAGGCGGCCAATGGTGGTGGGTGCGGTGGCTAGCTTAAGGTGGATGAGGAGGAAAAAGATGATGGAGGAAGAAGGGGAAGTGGAGGCTGAGGTTGGTGGTTCGCAATGCTCATGGAGGAAAGAGTTAAAGGGGAAAAAGATTGAGGATGATGATGTGACTCAAAGAGACCGCGGTTGGTGGTGAAGGTAGGAGCACAGCCACGGCTTCCCTCCTCCTTTTTCTTTTTCAAATTTTCCTCAAATTCCTGATGATGATTTTCTGTTGTTGACGGATTTACCTTGTCACTGGGTTATCTTGCTGGAATTATTGTTGATTTCTTTGCAGGTTTCCCTTGGATTTGATCTCTACTTAATGGCTGGTTGGTGTATCAGTGTGTAATTTTTTTTTTTTTTTGGTTTTGAATTTCTTTGTTGATGAGTGATTGGAAAAATTCTTGCTAATCTGAAAATTTTTGTGATCTCTTCCCCTTTCTTCATTCGATGCTGGTGGCTATATATACACATGATTGTTCTTATCATCATTATTGAATACAGTTGGCAATATGGATTTGTGAACCATCCCTTACCTGTAAAGAATAAAAACATCATCATTTGGCTAGGAGTGGAGAGTAGTTGGTGTCCACCACTCCTGGCTCCCTTTTTTTAAATTTATTTATTATTTTCTTAAACAAAAAGAAAATGGCTTGAACTGATTGGGCTTTTTTTTTTGTAAAAAACTGATTCATTCAAAAAAAGGCATGGGATGGTATTTTATTTTTCATTTTGATTTTTTTAATTTTTTATTTTTCACAAGAGATGTAAAAACAAAAATGTGACAATCCATGGGTGAAAAGCGATGATGATCTTTATTTACAAACTACTAAAAATTTGCCAATTTTTGGGATTTTCAATTTAAGGGCTGAACAAAATCGGGTATTCATAGTTGCCCCTCTTTATTTATTTCTTATGAAAGAATATGAAAAACCTAAGTTTTATATATTATCTTCATAAGGAATGAATAAATATATGAACATTGATTTTGTTCGGCAAATGCATGAAATTGAGAATGCATGAAAAATCAAATTCTAACAACAAAAGAAACGAAACATTCAAGGACCGACTGGAAAGACTAAAAGCAAATTAATTTGACACAAATTCACAAATGGTAAGAAATGTAAAAAATCAACAGGACCGACTGGAAATATACAAGCTGATGAGACTGACAGGAAATTAAAAGTCTTGTGACCAACTGGATACAGATCAACAAGTATCAGGAAATTAAAAATCTTGTGACCAACTAGATATGGGTTAGCAAGTGACATGAAATTAAAAGCCAACAGGGGCTGACTGGAACTTAAAAGCCTTGCGACCAACTGGATATGGGTCAACAGGCAACAGGAAATTTAAAATCTTATGACCAACTGGATACGGGTCAACAAGTGACAGGAAATTAAAAGCAATGGCAATCTGAGGTTGATTGGAAATGTAAATGGTGGCAATCTAAGGCCGATAGGAAAAGTAAATTGGCAATCTGATGCCGACTGGAAATGTAAATGGTGGCAATTTGAGACCGTTTGAAAAGTAAATTGGCAAACTGAGGCCGACTGGATATGTAAGTGCCATCGGGGGCTGATAGGAAGCATGAAACTGACAGGGAAGACGGTCTTTTTTTCTTTTTCTTTGTTTTTCTTTCTTTTTTTATCTGCAAAAGTCGTGAATTTCACGTTCTTGAAGAAACTAACAGCAACCATTAAGTAGGTCTCGAGGAAAACTTTAACCGATCAAACTCATAATTCTTGCACTAGACATTCTGGCTTAACTAAGACTTTCTTTTCTTCTGTGACCTTGCTCATTTCTTTTCTTCTCCTCCACTTTAAGATGATGATTACTTTTCTGCCAAGCTTGATTGAAATTTCTGAATTGTGATGCTAGTCATTGATGTATTGCTGTAAACATTGTTAGATTGTATAATTTTAAGCTTAAATTCATCCTACTTGAGACATCAAAAATAAACATGCACTCAAAGAGAATGTGGAAGGATTAACTGAATGAACATCTTTATTACTTGGTGTATTAGATGACAAAATGTTTTGGAAAAGGTAACAACGTAAAAATAAAATACAAAATTGCGAAGGACACAAAAATTTGCCCTAGTTTAGGTTCTTTGTGGCTCAATCAATCGACTTCTTGAAGCAAGTTGAGCACCATAGCCATGACCTTTGATGACATGTCTTCAAATCCTTTTTTCAAAATTGCCCTAGTTTCAGTCTTTGATATACCTGATTTACTAGACAAATTCATCACCAAAAATTGTCCCAGTGTAGGCTGCTGGAAATGATGCTTATCTTTTTCTGCTCTAATTTTTGCCTAGGCCACTCTTTCGAGTTTTCAGCCTAGCGAGCCTCTTTTTATTTTTCTTCTTGTTCTGCCCTAACTTTTGCTTAGACTGCTCTTTCGAGTTTTCGACCTAACGGGCTTTTTCATTTTCTTTTGAAATATAAAACCTTTTGACTGCATCAGTATTGATTGGTTTAGGCAATTTTTGCTCATCCATGCAAAACCAATGCCCTAATTGAGAATGCTTGCTTGACAATGTAAGGATCCTCATAACTTGGAGCCCAATTTCCCTGTACGTCCTCCTGATTAGTGAGAATTTTCTTCAGAACTCAATTTCTTGGATGAAATCTCTAGAGCGGACTTTCTTGTTAAAGGCCTTAGCCATTCTGCTTTGGTACAATTGGCCATGACAAATAGCTGCAAGCCTTTTCTCTTCGATCATGTTCAACTGCTCATATCGAACCTTCGCCCATTCAAACTCTTCTAATTCTGCTTCCATAAAACCCTAAGCAATGAGATTTCCACTTCTATAGAGGATACAACTTCCATTCTATATACCAATAAGAAGGGGGTTGCCCCTGTGCTTGACTGTATATTGGTACGATAAGCTTGTAACACGTACGGCAGCATTTTTTTTTGTTGATATTCTTTGTAATTCACTATCATTTCAGTGGCATGTCGGGTCACATTCTTTTTAATTTTTGCTTTTTGGCCAGCTTCTGGATACAAAAGGATCTTGTGTAAAGCAATCTCTAGGTCCAATCCTAGCATATCACTGTAGGACCATGCAAAGACATCTAGGTATTCTTCCAACAATGCAATCACTCCTGTTCGTTCAGGATTTTTACCATTTTCAGCTCTTTCTTCTTCAATGCCCATGTTAAGCATCTCAATCACCTTATTGTCAAACTCAAACCCCTTTTCTGTGCATTCCAACCGATTTGAAAATTGATCAATAGTTTCTTCATCGCCCTCAGATTCACGGTTACCGCAATCAAGTGCAGCAAGAAAATCATTGACAAGCTTCCAAATTCCCTTTCATGTGGCAAAATTTCTATGGAATTATTATTATTTTTTTGGCAACTGTGGTGAGTTAGAATGCAAAAACAAATGGTGAATATAAATGGCTTGAATGAGTTGAAATGGTAAAGGAAAGAAAAGAAGAAAGCAAAAGAAAGGAAACAGAAACAAGGCAAAAGGAAAACACAAAGAAAGATTATTGAAAAATCATGCAAGTTCATTTAGATGATGTCTCATAGTAGCATAAACAAAAGAATAAATAATCTTGAATAATACAATCCAACAATTATTTTGAAATAACATCCATCACTAGTTCAACTGTCCAGTTTATCATTGACAGTAGGAGTGACATTGGATTCTCCGGACTTCTTGGCATCCACCATATTGATGATGGGAAAACTGCAAGGGGATCAAGTTTCTCTTATTTCCATGGCATTCACCCGATTTTATCCTTCATGATTTGGCATTGGATTGTGAACAATATTCGGTTTTGACTCCTCTTGAAGGTCCAATCTTCCATAAGCAATTAGCTTTCTTACCCCCATCTTGAAACCTTCGCAATCCTTGACGGAATGTCCCGCTATATCCATGTGATATTTGCAAGTTAAGTTTGGATTATACCAAGCTGGGTATGGTGGCTCTAACGGGTGTACGGGACACGGTGAGATCAAATGAGCATCAAACAGTCTTTGGAAAAGGTCAGCATTAGAAATAGATAATTTTGGAAAAGGTGGAAGGTCAGGAAGTCGATTACGGTTCTGGTTTTGAAAATTTGGTTGGGGTGCTGGGGTATATGTTGGCGAGTTGGTTGATATGGTCTTATGTGGATGTTATTAACTTGGGGTTAGGCATATAGGATGGTGTTTGCGGCTTGGTAAAATGGGTAAGAAGGAATGGATTGTATTTGGGATCTTGGGCGTGTATATCTTGAAATGGAAGATTCCTGACCTTGCACATGATTTACTTCTGCCTCTTTTTTTCTAGGCGGGAATCCTCCATTCGTGTCCTCATTGGTCATAGGAAGTTTGTCAGCTTTAGCCAAACTCTCAATCCTAAACTCTCAATCCTTTCTCCAGCAGTTATCAATTCAGAGAAATCCTTATATGTTGCTCCTGCCATTGCCCCGATGTAAGGGGATCCCAAGGTTCCCAAGAAGTAGGAGCACATTTTAGTTAGGACAAGTGGTGGTTGAACTTGAGCAACTAAGGCTCTCCACCTTTGAGTATATTGCTTGAACGATTCATCCTTCTTCTGCATGGAGCTTAATTGCTTGCAAGTGGGTGCTATTTCCATGTTGAACTTTTACTGACAAATGAATTGGTCAACCAATTCTCTCCAACAAGAAATTTTTGAATGGTCTAATTGGATGTACCATTCCAACGCAGGTCCAATTAAGCTTTCATGAAAGAAGCTAATGAGAAATTTTTCATCCTTAGACCAGATTGACATTTTGGTGCAATAGCTCTTCAAGTGAAACAAGGGATTCCCAGTCCCATCATGTTTGGAGAAATCGGGAATCTTGAAGTCTTTAGGAACCACCGTGTCAATAGGAAGGCAAAGCTACTCGATCTCCATATAACTGTAAGTGCTAGGTCCCTGGATGGCTTTAATTTGTTCTTGAATTTTCTCCATCCACTCTTCTCTCAACTTATCTTTCTCTGCCTCTACACGATTATTCCCCAAGGAAGATGATTGTTTTAGGATGTAACACGAGGATGCTCCCAAATAGGGGTAACATGCTCATGTCCAGTTGCATGTGCATCATCCAAGGCATGAAAGCCTTCTCCAATAGGGATTACCAATGGCACCACCCATGTTATTTATTCCTTGGGTAACACCCATGGTCTCGTTGGGTAACACAGGTATAGTGGCAATAGTAGTTTGCTCCATCACAGGTATACCTATTCTGTTTCTTCCCAATAAGTCAAATGACTCTTTCATGGCTCTTATCATATCCTCCAATCTAGCTTAGTTATTAGACAATTCATTCAGTTTTCCCCTTACTGCATTAACTTCTAAGCTCAGATTTCTTCCGATTCAGGGATAGCCTTTCCTGATTCAACATTACCACCCACCATTTTAGTCTGAGCTCTAGTGTTGTGAATTCGAGTTTGATCAGTATCGGTCTTCCTTGGGCGCCCAATGGTTGCAAAGTTTTACCTATAAAACAATTTCAGTGAAAAGAAGAGACAAAAGTATAGCTATTTGTTAGAAATCATCAATCAAACTGAGTCTTTATGTGAGTATCTTTGATGATAATTGTTCCTCGAAACGTCTTGTTCAAAGGCACAACTTGTTTTATTCTTCTTGATTGTTTGGTCTCATGTTTGCTTCCATTTTGCAAAGATACTCACAACAAGATTTCAGTTCAATTCTCTGACGAATCTACCATAACAAAAAAAAAAACTTGATTTAAAAGGAAGAAAGAATAATAAAAAAAGGCATTGAAGATAAATTATATACAAAGAACAATTTAGGCAATGAAAAGAATTTATATACAAAGAAATGAGTTGAGGAAGATGTATGCTCTCCTTGTGTCCTATCTAAGGTGAACTTCTAGAGGTCAATTCTATGGTCCTACGGTTATTCTACTTTGTGAACATTTTCTCCAGGTGGGTCTCTATTCTCAGGATTCTACGGTTTCTAGAGTTAAGGCTCATTTCAGAATGTTATCCACAACAGCAGTTGAACCGCTAGGTGTAGGACATTCATGAAAGAATCACACTCTAGACGAGATTTTCGCGATAACCAAATAGGATGAACATCCAAAATGGCTACCACTACACAATCTCTTACCTATCTCAAGTTGCACTCAGACCCGAGTATAGGGCCCCACTCGTGTGCGATTAATGTGTAAGTGTTATGTGTGAAAAGAGCATACAAACCAGAAATCCTAAAACTACCCATGACCAATACCTGCAAAAGCAACACAAACAAATATGTACAGAACCCAGAAATAGTCATCTACCCAAAGGTTTTAGCAAATAGAGCATATGTTATAACTAAATATAAAAACACAACTTTACAAAAGGAAATAAAGGAAAATTATGTACAAAATAAAGCAAGAAAAGGAAAACAAAATTCAACAAGTTATCTTTTAATTTGCACAACTAATTATAGCAGGCCTGACTCTCTTGGAATTCCCCAGTGGAATCGCCATCTGTCGCAATCGGGATCGCGACGGGGACGGCGAAAAAGAATTTGAGAATTGAAAATCATGGAGTCACCACTAAGTTTATTAAAACTGAGAAAACATTGGAAAAACCCATTTATGTTAAAGAATGATCTTTGAAACTAGTTTTGAGTTCGAGAGTCGGTTATGCATAGGGAAGGCAGGAATTTAATCCCACGCACCCCTAATGCACTCGTCCTTGGATAATACCTTTAATTAACTGTGCAAATTAAATAATAACCCTTTTAAAAATATTTATTTTTATTTTAAAAAAGGAAAAGAGAGCACCAAGTTGTCACAACTCAGGTGTTCTGAAATATTGAGTTCAGAAGCCGTCACGGGCAAATTAATATCTTCATTCAAAATGGAATACTCCCAAATAAATGAAAAATTTAAATTAAATAAATAAAATAAAATGTCTCTAATAAATGATAAATATTTTCATTACAAAGCAAGAATAACTATTTTTAATGAGATTTTGGAACAACAAATTGTCACAACTCAGATATCCAAAATACCGAGATAATAAGCCGTCTCGGCTAAATTAACATCTTTATTTGAAATAAAATTTTTGATAAATAAATGAATAAATTTAAATCGAAAATGAAAATATAAATTATAAATATTTACAAATAAGGCAAAAGGAAATTTATTTTAATATTTTTATAAAAAAACAAAAGAAAGAATATTTATTCTTTTTTAGAGGAATTTTCGGATCATTAAGCTGTCACAGCTCAAATGTCCAAATTATCGAGTTAACAAGCCGTCGCGGCTAAATTAACGCTTTTAATCAGAATATTCCTCTATTAAATGAAAATTGAAAAAAATATCTAAAAAAAAATTAGAGAAATTATTTACAATTAAGATAAAAATTATAAACAAAACTAATTTTGGCTTGACAGGGTTAGCATCGCCTGCTCCTACGTATCCCCTGGTGCAATAGGGAACTCAAAGTAACGTAGTTCTGTAAAAAAAAAAAATTTGTGTTGTTTAATTTATTTAAAGAAATTTAGAATATCAAGCTGTCACAACTAAAATATTCATAAAATATAGAATTAATAAGCCGTCACGACTAAGTTAATTCTATAAAAAAAAATTCATCAATTAATTAACTAAATTTTAATAAAGTAAAATATTCAAGTATTTATTTTAAATTCAAAGTGAATAAAAGCTTTTTTTTTATTTTAGACCCAAGTTGACCTAGACTCAAACAAATAAACCCAAAAATTAAAAAGTAGAACAAATATTAACCAATCAAACGAATCCAAACCCAAACAAACAAACCCAAAATTTGAACCAAACAAAAATAAAACATTGTTAACCAAAAATTATACATAAATAAAATAAAATCTAAATTCCCTAATTCTCCTAATTTTACCTAAACCAATTAGTTCCCCTCCCACACACACACGTGTAATCCTCTCTTTCACACACACACACACACACACACACATGTATCCGCTCTCACACACACACACACTGAACTCTCTCTCTCTCTCTTTCTTTCTCTCACACAAACACACACACACACACACACACACACACACACAAATACATAGAGAAGGAAAGGGACAGAAAGAAAAAAAAATGAAAAACAGAGAAAGAAGGGCGGAGAGAGGGAAACAAGGTGAGGGAGAGCTAGAGCAGGGAACAAGGACATAGAAGGGGGAAGTCATGGTCGTGCATATTACGGAATAAGGAGCGTGTGGCAGAGACTGTGGTTCGCATGATGGGAGCTGGTGTGGTTGGCCGCGTGAGATCGCGGAGGAAAGGGGCGGAGGTCACAAAACTGAGATCGCGACTGGGTTTTTCATGAAGGGGGAAGGGACCGAAGGCGGTGGCTTCGCGGTGGAGGTCGGTTGTAGGCTGATCTGAGGAAGGATAGGTAGAGGAGGCTCCCATGGGTGCCGCTTGCGGTGGTTCTCCGGTCTTCAGTGGAGGAGGATGAATCGGCGGTGGTCACGTTGCGCAGAGCCACTTTCTTCTTCCTTGCTGGCCGCGAATAGTGGTGGTGGTTTGTGGAGGATGATGGATGAGATGGCAGAAAATGGTGGTGGGTGCTGTGGCTTGCTTAAGGTGGATGAGGAGGAAAAGGATGATGGAGGAAGAAGGGGAAGTGGAGGCCGAGGCTGGTGGTTCGCAATGCTCATGGAGGATAAAGTTAAAGGGCAAAGAGGTTGAGGATGATGATGGACTCAAAGAGGCCGCGGCTGGTGGCGGAGGTAGGAGCAGAGCCGCGGCCTCCCTCCTCCTTTTTCTTTTTCAAATTTTCCTCAGATTCCTGATGATGATTTTCTGTTGTTGATGGATTTACCTTGTCACTGGGTTATCTTGCTGGAATTGTTGTTGATTTCTTTGCAGGTTTCCCTTGGATTTGATCTCTGCTTAATGGCTGGTTGGTGTATCGGTGTGTAATTTTTATTTTTTTTGGTTTTGAATTTCTTTGTTGATGAGTGATTGGAAAGATTCTTGCTAATCTGAAAATTTTTGTGATCTTTCCCCCTTTCTTTGTCTGATGCTAGTGGCTATATATACACATGATTGTTCTTATCATCATTATTGAGCACAAGTTGGCAATATGGATCCGTGAACCATCCCTTACCTGTAAAGAATGAAAACATCATCATTTGGCCAGGACTGGAGAGTAGCTGGCATCCGCCGCTCCTGGCTCCCTTTTTTTTTAATTTATTTATTATTTTCTTAAAACAAAAAGAAAATAGACTGAACTGGTTAGGCTTTTTTTTTTTGTAAAAAACTGATTCATTCAAAAAAAGGCATGGGCTGGTATTTTATTTTACATTTTGATTGTTTTGATTTTTTATTTTTCACAAGAGATGTAAAAACAAAAATGTGACAATCCATGGGTGAAAAGCGATGATGATCTTTATTTACAAACTACTAAAAATTTGCCAATTTTTGGGATTTCTAGTTTAAGGGCCGAACAAAATCGGATGTTCACACCTTGTAATGGTCTTTCTATATGATAAAAACAATGAAAGAATTGTAATTATTTTCTCAATAATATGATGTTATGAATTACATTTATATTGTCTTGAAGTTTATAAATTTTTCATTCATCAATCATCCAAAAAAGGATGATTAGTAAAATTTAATCCAAATTCAAAATGATTTACAATAATCGCTTAAACAAAAATTGAAGAATAATAGGAAAGATAAATATAATTTTTAAGTATCTTGGGCCAAAACATACATAGATATTAATATATTGTGGAATATACATTATTTTAGAATATATGACTTGAAAACTTGATATATGATTTTTTAATTTAATTCTTAAATGCTTCTTATGTTTGATTTTTGATAATTACCAAACGTTTAAAGGAAAAATACGAAGGATAAGCGTAATTCTTTTTTGACTAACTTTGAGCAAAATATACAATTGACATTAATCTAATTTATAATATCTAGTAAAAATATGAAGGATAAATGTAATTCTTCTTTGAATAACTTTGAGCAAAACAAACAAGATACAACAAATATTAATCTAGTTTAAAATATATGGTTTTTTAGAATGTATAAATAAATAAAAAAATTAAGAATATATGACTCAAAAAGTTAATATATGATTTTTTCACTTTAATTCTTAAATGCTTCTCTTTCATTATTTTCAATAATTACTGCATTAATTATTAAATGATATTTTGAATATTTTTCTCTCATACTTTCTATTTTATTCTATTTTATCATGCAGTTTTTTTTTTTATATAGAGATCATTTAGATTTTATTCAATTCAAAATTGTACGTATTTATTCATGTGCTAATCATATATATATATATATATATATTGTCAGCTCTGGAACTCTATCAATATGTGCTAATCAGTTTTGAATGACAATAAAATCAATTTAAAGAAAATGCTTTGAAGAACGACTAATGTTTCTTTTGAGCTTCTTGTAAGTATATAATAGGTTTCTATCATTTAGCAACATCAAAGCTTATTCAAATGAGAATATATTTCACTATGCATATGTAAACTTGTTTATCTCATGTTACAAGATTTGAATTAAAATGGAAGTGAGATTATATCTTTATTCAAGCAATTGATATCTAACGATCAGAAGAATATATCAACACTACAAGAAATCAATTCCTGAGTCTTCAGAAAGTAGCATTGGACATCAGAAAGTATGCGTACATGAAGATATCATGCAATCTCTGAAGACCACATGTTACACTATCTTCAATCAGCACAATCGCATATCAGTCGTCATCAAAATGTTTGGATTGAAGATCAGAAAGTGAAGATTTCACCAAAGAACTAATTGCCCACGTTAGAAAGCTCACTTCATTGTATAGCATTGAATGCTATAGGAAATGAGGGAAATTTGAATTTCAAATTTCATACTTTCAAGTCAAACCCAATTTCAAACTGGTACATCATCTCTTCTGCCAAATTGATCAACCACTCGAGCTTCTAGAAGAATGAGTTCAGAAAGTGATTTCTGAGGGAGCATCGGAAACCTTAACTATGCAACGGTTTCTATAACTAACGTGATAAACTGCTAACATACTCTTCTAGATTGTCTTTCTAAGACACAAACAAATAATCTATACATGTCACTTGGAAAACTAATCAAGGGCAGCGGTTATAAGGGGAAGATCGCTATAAATGGAGATGTTGTGCTTAAAAGCTAATGAGAGATTTTGAATATTCAAGAGAGGAAACTCTACAAAAATCTTTCCTCACTTCCTGGAAAGTTCAAAATATCATGTAATCGGTTTTTCTCTTGAAGTGTAAAAATCTTCTTTCTACGTTCTTAATTAGATTTATGTTCTTCCTAGGGAAGAAATGATAGAAGAAAGTCATTCAAGTTTTCCCAATAACTTTTCATGTAAATGGTCACTTTGGTCCCTAAAATTATATGTGTGATTCATTTTAGTCCTTAAAATTAAGAAAATATGACTTTAGTCCCTCAAAAAGTGATTCAAAGTAGTCCTTATACTACTATTCTTGAAGACTAACTTGAATCACCAAAAGGATTAGGTTGAATCATTTTTTGAAATTTCAGGGATTAAAGTGATACTTTCTTAACTTTAGGGGCTAAAGTGAATTACGAATGCAATTTCAGGGACCAAAGTGAATCATTACTTGAAAGTTGAGTGTAGCTTAGTTTGAGTGGCAACCCAAACACTAAATGTAACACCCTAATATTTAACCCAACACGCCTAGGATGCATTTAAGTTAATTATTAGTTTTTAGTCTTTGTTTCAGTTCTTAACCTTGGTTTTATAAAATACTTAGCAAAAATATGGGTGAATTTTTTTTTTTGAAACTCAAAATAAAAATGTGAGCCACATAAATTTAAAAGAACTACGCCATCCACCTCGCACATAAGGCGACAAGGAAGTTGAACCACATCATAAATATACATAAATGCAAGAAATAATCATAAAGCATCATCATGGGTTCATCTATTGACAATAACAGATGTTCCAAATTACATACCATAATACTAAGCACTGAAAATAGAAGCATCATGCCTACCATTAACGGTTAGGGCAGTACAGTCATCCATGAAAGCATAAAAAGAAAAGAACACAGTACATCTAGCCAAAATCTCTCCTCCCTATCACTCCTACTGGGATGCACCTAAGATAGATAACTTCCAAGATACAAAAGAAGGCTATCATTTCCACGACATATGTAACGGCATCCTAGGGTCCATTAATCGCTCCTACTGTTGCCCTCTCCTAGAGAGAGGAAGGTATCCAATTCACTGAGCCAACTCATCGGGTGTGGCCAAACGGTGAGCTAGATGGGCGTGAGCACCTCTGCATGGTTCCATAGCTACCCTAGCTCCCCTCATAGGCTAGGTCACTGTGGCCTCGCTATGTCCTCCAAACTCTGCAAGGACGGTCGGTGCGGAACCTACTGAAGGGCACTGAGTAGCCAAATCCTCGGATGGGTCGTACTGAGAATCCATCGTGTGAGGTGGGGATCTTAGCAAGATAGGTACAACGAGTCTGCTCCTTACGTGGTCGAGCATGCTCAAACATGAGGTCATCACCGAACGGAAAGGCGGGGGAAAACCTGAAGCTAGAGATCGGGTATGCAAAAGGACGTTCCATGAACACAAAAAGACATACAGCACAATGATGGTACGACTGATGAGTGGCATCAAAGTGCATCTCCCAAGTGGGCGCGTCAACGAAGATCATGAATAAAGTTATCATCATCTGAAGACGGGATGGAAAGAAAAAAGGGATGAGAAGCTTATAAAAGAATCTCAATAGAGCTTTCGCCTCCTAACTAGCGTCATCATCTAAGTCCTCAAGAGCCTTGGGTTTCATTATGAAATAGCGAGCACACATGTAGTTCATTTATTAAGTTCTAAATACCATTATCCGAGGTCTGTGTCTTTTAACATGAGTTTGAATGTCATGAATGCATCATACCATATCATGAAATGCATGTCAATAGCAGGTGCATCAAATTATAAGAAATCATGTGTAAAATAATTAATGACATGAAGAACATGAATAGTATGGCATGATATCTTTTTATTTCTTAGGTGACTTGAATTTCCTTATTACTCTCTGTGGGGGCCACCATAATACTATCTTCTCTTGAGAGTTCTAGGTTATGAGCTCATACCTCACTAGTCGTCACTAGTCCACACTTATCCTCTAGATAAGCTAATTCCTGACTCCCACAGTGCGGGATAAGGGGCATTGGATCACCTTTCATAGCCTTTAATTCAGGGAGTCCAAAGGATCACCTTATTGGATAACTTTTCATTACTTTTAATTCAGGGAGTCTAGAGGATCATTTCCATGTGTTTTATGTCACCTTAAACTTAGCATGTTATCTAGAAATGCAAGCATGAGCACATAATCATATCAACATACTTTACCAATTAACATTTCATGCTCATAAAACACTTTATCAATGCATCTCAATTACCTCAACCATAATTGTAATTCTCCATAAAATAGTTCACATAAACATGCTATTATCAACATCTTATTGAAAGTAAACGTGCTCCTACCCGGTATGTCGGAATCAAGGACCGGACTCAGCTAATGCATATGCTATATTCAACAAGGAATTCATACACATATACAGGGTATTAAAGATCATCACGGATATTATTTACATTTTCATGCTCAATTTATTGGTAATTACTCATTAGTCCTTAAATGAATCAAAACTACAACTCGGTTTAAACTAACATTAGTAACTATTCTTTTATGCATCTAAGAGATCAATTACCATGATTCCCACTGATTGTTAACCTCATGAACATTACCAAACAAAGCTGCAAGGTTTGGACAACATTCAAAAATTAAATCGTTTCGGGGTTCTAAAAGTTATGTCTTTGACCCTTTCTTGTTATCGGCTTTTCCTAAGATGCTAAAATTAATTCCTACACCAATTATGAGTGATTCTCACACATATACTAAGTGTTAAACATCTTTTTACAGAATTATAACTTGCTGAAATAGAATCCATAATTCCATCCTTAAGAGTTCTAGAAATCATATTTTTGATTCTTTCTAGTTACTAGTCTTTCCCCAAGTGCTAAAAATAATTATTACACTAATTATTATCAAATTTTACACACTAAAACAATCCTAAATAGCACCATACAGTAATGAAATAGTTCAGACAGTAACCTTAAATTGAGTTGTTAAAAACTTCCAAAATTACAATTTTATGTGTTTCTAGTTAGTAGTTTTACCTAAGGTGCCAAGGATGATTTTCACAACAATTAATAGTGATTTTCACATCTCTAAACCATTTCACACAGCATATTACAGAATTAAAAGAATTAAATCAGTAGCTTTAATTTAACTTCCAATACCATCAAAGAATTGCAAGATCAAGCATTTCTAGTAACTAGTTTTCTTCCAAATTTATTCTAAGCCAAAGAAAACACTTGAACTTAATTTATTCTGTTGAAAACATAAATATAACCCTTCAGGGCAGTAGCAAAAACAAGGATTTTCTTAGTAAGATTTTGTCCATAAAAATCATATGGTCAACACCTTTTGAGTCTCTTATTTCTTCAAAAATAAACAATGGGATCATAAACACAAGTTTTGAACCTTAGGATAAAATAAAATTCCATTCCAAGACCAACACTTGTCATGGCTGAAAATACCTTCAAGAGAGGTAACCATGACCAAAACTTACAAGGGCAAATCTTTCAGCTCTAGAGATTTAGGTGATAGCAAGAAAATAAACGTGATATGCAACCTCATTTTAGTCTTTATTATTAGGAGGTGATGGCTTGGAAAAGTAAATATGATGTGCAAGACTTGAAATATAAATATGAAAATGTAAGTTTATTTTTAAGTCTTTGAAGCTTTAGGTGATAACTTCAAATATAAACATGAAATGCAAAACTTGAAATTTAAACATGAGAATGCAAGTCCATTTCTTTAGTCTTCAAGATTTAAAGTGATGACTTGAAAATAAACATGAGATGCAAGGCATTGAAACATAAACATGATATGCAAGAGGTTGAAACATAAACATGATGCAAGTCAATTTTTACATCTTACTAGAGCTCATTTCAAGATTTTAAGGAATGATACTTTCAACCCCATACAATCTTAACAAATGGAAGTGAGTTTTAGAGTCTCTCATCATTATGGTTCCAAGAACCTTGTTTGCTTAAACCCACCATCAAGCTCAAACAAAATCAACTTTAAGAGCAACGATAAAACATCCTTTTCTCATTTTTCTCTTGAAGTCAAAAATCAAACCTTGAGCTCTAGAGGTCAAAAAAATGATGGTATCACAACCACCATCAAAGATCCTCATCATCAAGCCATGGTCTCTAGCCATTCAACAACAACAAAACTAAAAAGAATAGAGAAATAAAAAGGAAGGCTCAAACTGAAAATGGAGGAAAGGAAAAGAAAAGAAAAGAACAAAGCTCATCCAACATCAAACTGAGAACAACAAATAGAAAGGAAAAATATAGAAAACTCAAAACAAAAATCCCTACCAAAGATATTTTCTTGTTGCAAAGAAAGAGCTTGATCTTGTACAAGAAAATAAGAAGAAAAAATCTTCTCTTAGGCTCAAAATGGATTCGACCAAAGGAGAAAGAAAAGGAAGGAAAGTTTTTCTTGAGTTCTTGTGTTCAAAGATGGAAAGATTGTGTTTCTTGAGGGTGGTTTATGGTGGTGATGTGTGGTTTAGAGTTGAGAGGTGGTAGAGGAAGGTGGTTCTTGTAGTGGAGGAAGAAGAAAAAGAAGTCTTTGAGAAGAGAGCATTTTGAGAGCATTTTTTTTTGCACAAGTCTTTGACTAAACAAATGAGTGGTAAGAGTGAGAGTGTTTAAGTGTTAAAAAAAATAAATATGAGGGGGTATGGGAAGAGGAGTGGCCGGCCATGAGGAAATCATGGAAGGAGGAGATATTTTCATTTCTTTTGTGTTAGGAGTTATGTTTGGAGATAAATTTGATCAGACATTTGGTTAGGAATTGGTAATTGAGTGTTTGGGCTAAAAGCAAGTAATTAAGGCCATGCAAGACAAGATTAGAAAGTTATCTAGCTCACTTAGTGTAAATTCACCTTTATTAGCTAGGAATCTCATCCATCATGATTTCCATGATTTAAGGAATTGGAAGGAGAAAATACTATTGCACTTGACATGACACAAAGTCTTAGATTAAGGAAGGGATTTTGAATTTTCCTAAGCAATCGTAGGCTCTAATTAACTTCAATTAATTATTTTGACTCAAGATTAATAATTAAAATTAATTAATCTTTAATTAGAGCCTAATATTGTCCATGTTTTGTTAATCACACAATCAAGCTCGTTATGTACTTAATTAAGGGTAAAATGGTAATTTTACATAAAAACTCACCGGGATTGCCCGGGCTTAAATAGATACCAAGCATCCCTTAAAAACAACATTTCAAACTCCCAGGTAAAGTTCGGGGCTAATAGGCAATTAATTCCGCATTAAATTACCATGGGGGTATTTTGTAATTTCGCGCACAGAAAAAAAATGATTTTCACCTTTATATATATGCACACATAATCCTCATCCATCATTAAAATAACCCTTTGAGGATGGCTTGGGTCGACTGTCCTCGATTCCTAGGTAAAAATAACTTCAGGGGCATTTTGATTATCTGTACATAGGAAAAACCGATACGTTACATTACTTTCCTCCTTAAAAAGAATTACACCTTAGAAATTCATTACCTGAGAAAAACTTGGGGTACTGCGTCCGCATCTTCGCTTCCAACTCCCACGTGAGTTCTTCCACTTGTCCTCATCCCCACGCTACTGTGACCAAAGGTACGGTTTTATTCCGCAATTGCTTGACTCCTTTGTCCACGATCCTCGTAGGTTATAGGTTAAAGGTCAGGTCCTCCCTTAATTGTACTTGTTTTGGCTTTAGCACATGACTAGGGTCGGACTGATACTTTCTCAATTGAGAGACATGAAAGACATTGTATAGGTTTGACAAGTTAGGTGGTAAGGCTATTTGATAAACTGCTGGCCCGACTCGATTAAGGATTTCGAAGGGACCAAGAAATTTGGGGCTCAACTTTTTGACTCTCATGGCTTGTTCTATGCCTGTTGTAGGGGTGATCCTAAGGAACGCATGTTCTTCCTCTGGGAATTCCAATGGTTTTCACTGCTTGTCAGCATAGCTTTTCTGTCGACTTTGAGTAGTAAGAATTTTATCCCTAATCTTCTTGATTTGTTCCATCATTTCCCTCACAACTTCAGGTCCTATCATGCTTTGCTCTATAGGTTCCTACCAATACAGAAGGGATTGACACTTTCTCTCATATAAGGCCTCATACGGTGCCATAATGACATTTGCATGATAACTGTTGTTATATGCAAACTCGATTAACGGCAGGCATTTATCCCAACTCTCTTTCTGGTCTAAAACACACGCCTTCAACATATCCTCCAAGCTTTGTATAGTCCTCTCAGATTGGCCATCCGTTTGAGGGTAATAAGCTGTGCTTAGGCACAACCTTGAACCAAACGCCTTCTGAAAGGCTCCCCAAAAGCATAACGTAAACTACAGATCTCGGTCCGAGATTATTGTCGACAACACTTCATGCAGCTTCACAATCTCTTGGATGTATAACTGGGCTAGCCTATCCAAGGAGTAAGTTACCTTGATAGGTAAGAAGTAAGTTGATTTAGTCAATCGATCCCCGATTACCCATTGTTATGAAATCTATCGAGATGCTGTCCCATTTTTATTCCGGAATCGATAGGGGTTATAACATTCCAGAGGGTTTTTGGTGCTCAATCTTCACCTTCTAACAAACCAAGCACTTGCTTACCCATGCCCCAACATCTTTCTTTAATTCGGGCCACCAAAACATCTTCTTCAAATCCTGGTACATCTTGGTAGTAGCAGGGTGGATGGTGAAATGGCTCTTATGGGCCTCTACTAGAATTTCTTTTCGAAGGTCACCACTTGTCGGCATATAAATTCATCCTTCACACCTCCACAACCTATAAGCTCTTTAGGTAAAACCCTTCAACTTTTCTAACCTCACTGCCTCTAATGTCTCCTTGAACTCATCATTCTCTTGTTGAGCTCGAGTAATTCTTTCTTTGAAGTCACTCATTATACTGAGGTGGCACATCCTTATGCTCCCAGTAGTCAACGTCATTCCCAAATTCATTTATCTAAACTTCTCAATCAGTTCCATCTTCTTTACCATCATATATGACAGGTGTAACGAATTTTGAATCAAGGTGTCTGTTACCACATTGGCCTTATCTGGATGGTAGTTCAACACAAAGTCATAGTCCTTCCAAAATTCCATCCATTTCCTTTGTCTCATATGCAACTCCTTCTGATTGAAAAGATACCTAAGACTTTTATAATCAGAGAACACCTTAAACTTCACTCCATATAGATGGTATCTCCACACCTTCAAGGTAAACACCACGACTGCTAACTCAAGGTCATGGGTGGGGTAGTTTGCTTCATGGGCTTGAGTTGCCTGGATGCATAGGCCACCACTTGCCTATTCTGCATCAACATACAGTCCAAACATTTCCCTAAAGCATCACAATATACCTCAAAAGGCACATTGGGGTTAGGCAATACTAGCACTGGGGTTGGGGTTAGCTTCACTTTCAGCTCTTGGAAGCTTTTCTCACACTCAGGAGTCTAAATAAAAGGGGCATTCTTCCTAGTAAGCTTAGTCAAGGGTAAAGAAATCTGAGAAAACCCCTTAATAAACCTACGGTAACAACCAGCTAACCCTAAAAAGCTCCTTATCTCTATTACCGTAGTAGGTTCCTCCCAGCTCATCACAGCCTCTATCTTACTAGGGTCCACTGCATACCTCCTTTTGACACTACATGTCCTAAGAATTTTACTTCCTTCAACCAAAATTCACACTTAGACAACTTTGGCATATAGTTTTTTTTCCTTCAGAATCTCCAGAGCTAACTTCAAATGACACTCATGCTCCTCATGGGTCTTCGAATAGACGAGTATGTCATCTATGAAAAAAACCACAAAGTGGTCTAAATAGGGTCTAAAGATCCTATTCATGTAATTAATAAACACAGTAGGAGCATTAGTCAGTTCAAACGACATTACCATGAACTCAAAGTGTCCATACCGAGTTCTAAAAGCAGTCTTGGGTATGTCCTCATCTCTCACTCTAACCTGGTCATATCCTAACCTCAAGTCAATCTTCGAAAACACAACCGCTCCCCTCAACTGATCCATCAAATCATCAATTCTAGTAAAAGGGTACTTGTTTTTCACTATCACTTGGTTTAACTACCTATAGTCAACACATAACCTCATACTCCTGTCTTTCTTCTTGACAAAAATCATTGAGGCTCCCCATGGTGATGCACTTGGTCTTACAAACTTTTTCTCTAAAAGCTCCTCCAACTGGGTTTTCAACTTGGTTAGCTCCAAGGGTGACATCCTATACGGTGCCATGGATATAGGTCTTGTTCCTGGAACCAACTCTATAGGGAATGTAACGCCTCAATTTTCTGTTTGAGAGAAAAATGACCAAAATGCCCCTGAGGTCATTTTTCTGCTCGGAATTCGAGGATAGCCGGCCCGGCAGTCCTCGAAGGGTCAACTCAATGTTTGAAGGGGATTAGATGGTCCTTCAGTGATTTTGAAAATGAAAATCTTGTTTTCTTCAGTTTCGGGTTAAAATGACCAAAATACCCCTATAGCTTTTTTACGTGGGTAAAGGTGCCGTTTGAGCCTGAAACTTTCCCTGAGGGTTTAAAATGATATTTTCATGTGTTTAAAAGTATTTGTTTAAGTCCCGATGGTCCCGGGCAGTTTTTGTGCAAAATTATGATTTTGCCCCTGGAATAGTGCCGTTTGAGCTTAATGATGTAATTAAGCAAACCTAAGCAATATTAGGCTCTAATCGAAGATTAATTAATTTTCATAATTAATCTAGAGTCAAAATAAGTTATTAAAATTAATTAAAACCTAAAATTGCTTAAATTAAATCTAAATCTCTTTTTAAAACTCAAGATTCCTAGTTTTGGAATTTTAAATAGTGTTTAAATAGTATTTTCTCTCTCCAATCTCCCTAAAGTAAGGAATTGTGTTGCCATTGGATTCCTAGTTAATGGAGTTTGAATCCATTAATTTAGTAAGACCACCTGCTAAATCTAGTCTTACAAGTCTCTGATTAACCATTACCTCACCTAAACACTTACTTAGCAATTTCTAATCCGAAGTCTAATCAAAGCTACACCTAAACGCACATCCTAACCCACAATTAAGGAACAATTTGTTCCCCAAGTTCTTCTAGAAAGGCATGGCCACCCATACCTCCCTCATGGCCACTCACACCACATCATGCCTACACCATGCTTAGGCCCATGTTTGAACCCATACTTGAACCCATACTTGGCCATACCTTTGAATGACTACAACCATACCTTGAAGAAGATATTTTCCTTCCTTTTCCCTCCATATAGTTTCGGCCACCCTTCCCCCCCCCCATGCATCCTCATTTGTTTCATTTCCTTATAAATACACATGCAAATAAACTTGTGAGAACCTTTAGATCATTTGCTAAGTTTTGAGTTTTCAAGAGCAACTTCAAGTTCTTCCTTTTTCTCTCAAATTCTCTCAAGCTCAAGAACTCTTTTTCTTCCTCATCTTCTTCATCTTCTTCAAGCCCACATAGAGCCACCACACCTCAGCCTCATACCACCACCTCTCAATCATACACCCTCCTTTAAACACAAAAGCTCAAAACAAACACCTCACCTTCCTTTTCTTCCTCCTTTGGCTGAATCTTTTACCTCAGTTGGAAAGAAGTTTTCTTCTTATTTCACTTCAAGAACCAAGCTTTCCTTTTCATCACTTGGTAGGGATTTTTACTCTTTAAAGTTTTGTCTTTTAAAGCTTTGTTAAAAATGAGTTTTGTTAGTTTCTCGTGGCTTTTAGAACTTCTTTTCCTCTCTTTGTTTTTCGGCCTTGGAGCCTTTCCTTTAAAATGAAAAAGTTGGTTTGATGATGAAGTTTCGAGATAATGGTCTTATAGTTAACATTTGAGAAACCTCTAAAGCTTGAAACTTAGTTTTGATCTTAACACATTTTGGTGTTTCCTTTCCTCTTCTTCGACATTGGTTTCGGTTTTCCTTTGCTTTTCTTTCCTCTTGGCTTCGGCCTTGTTTTCCTTTTCTTTGATGTTTAAAGGTTTTGTTTAAAGATAGTTGTTGGATGATTTGATTCCTTTAAGTCCATTTCCTTGAGCTTGATGATGATGTTCAAAACCATAAGGCTTCTTCGAAAACCTTGGTACCAGAACTCTAAAGCTCACTTTGCCTTGATAAGATATGTGTTGGATTGAGGTTTATATTCCTTTAAAGTCTTGTATGAGCTCTAGTAACTATATAATAAAGAACTTGCATTCAAATTTACATTTCTTGCCTAGCATCTTTTCTTTTCATGCCATCACCTAAAGGTTAAAGATTAAAACAAGAGTTACATTTTCATATCACGTAATAATTAATCTCAAAGCTCACCTATTTCGACCTGAAAGTCAATTGTTGTGGAGCCTAGAGCACTAAAATAAAGAATTGGACTTGCATTCACATTTACATTTCCTTGTTTAGCATATTTACCTTTTAAGTCATCACCTCAACATAAAGATAATAATGAAGTTACATCTCATGTTTATTTTGAGTCCTCACTTTACTTTCCCAATGAAGAATAAAATGAAGTGCATAGCACGTTTATGTTCTTGTCATCACTTAAAGATCCTAGAGCTCAAAGACTTGTCCATTTATCTCAAGGAAAAAGTTGGATATGGAAGCATTCTCTTGAACGCAAAGTTTGACCATGTGATGATGATGAGCTTGGAGTAAGTTTCATCTAGTCACAAGCACCAATAATCTGTCTTAGGATTTTCTTAAGTATAGGACAACTCAAAGAATATTTCAAGTATGATTTTACGTTTTAAATTCCAATCTTGTGCCAACTCAAATGGTTGCTGCCCTTATTTAGTCTATGATGATTTTAATGAAATAAGTTAGTTTCCAAACAGTTTTAGAAGTCCTAAAGTGAATCCATGAGAATGGGTTCGGTTCTGCCTTGATGATTTGGTTGCTGTTTGATGATGATTTTTTAATATGTTAGAATGTGTAAAAATTATATATGTTGAGGTAGGAGCCTTTCTATGCATGTTAGCAAAGAAACTAATCTTACAGAAAAACTGTAAAGTTGAGTTTTAGCACAGTTTTGACCCATTTATTTTTAGCCACTGCCGTAACATCCTAATGTTTAACCCAATACTCTAGAACATAATTAGGTTAATCATTAGTCTGTTACGTCATAGCTTTCTTATTACTTTAAAATACTTAGCGGAAATACTGGTAAATTTTTTATTGAAACATAAAAGCAAAGTGAGAGCCGCGCGACACGTTAATTAATAATGCACGAAAGGTAATAAAGCAAGCATCGCATAGCAACATGACATAAGCAAATGAAGGCACATCATGATAACACTGAACTGCATACTTATATAATATATGAAATGCTCACTTGTATAGAGTGGGGCTTAGTTTGATACAACATGAACAATACAACTAAAAAGGAAATACAAGAGAAAGTGCAACGGAAACTATAAAAGCAACTCCCCTACCCAAGTGCAACTAACGGGATGACCTCTAAGACAAAAGAAGGTTCATCCCTATCTAAGTGGTGTGTGCTCTACCCGGGTACTCCGTCGGTCGTACGTCACCTCCTACTGACGTCCATCTCGTGAGCGAGGCATATATCCGGGAAACTGGGCGAGCTCCTTGGGCTTAAAGAGGCGGAACGGGGATCGAGAGTGACCCCTGCGATGTGGCCGCATCTCCAGTCGTTGTGCAAGCCGTGGCTGAGTCACGGTGTCCTCACTGCCCTCCCTCATCAGTGGTGGAGTAGGGGCAGAGCTCTCGCTATACAGATGGGTAGGCGGGTCCTCGGACGGGTCGGTCTCCGAGAAGTAGGTCCAGGGCACGTAATCGGGGTAGTCACGCATTGCTGAGGCACCGGTATGCATGCGGAGCACTCTCTCGTTATGCGTACGCGCGCGCTCAAAAACCCGCTCGTTGTCGCCGTAGGGTGCTGTCGGGGAGAAGCGATGGGTATGCACGGGGTGAGCGAAGGGGCACCCTACGAACATGAAGACTCGCACGGTGCACTGTCCCTCAAAATGATATGACCCGTGACTTGGGTCATAGTGCACCTCCCACGTCGGGGTGTCCACGAAAATCACGAACGTCGTCATCTGAAGACGTGACGGAAGAAAGAGATAGAGGGAGTGAGAATCTTGCTAAAGAATCTCAGTAGGGTCTCCTACTACCTAGATGTCATCATCTACGTCCTCAGGAACCTTGGGTTTAATAAACAAAATAAGTGAGCATGCATTAAGTCCATTTTTAGGTTCTAAAACATAGTTTAGCCAATGTCCGTTCATTTTAGCATGATTCTTAATGTCATGGATGCAAACATATTAAAGGATGTATGCATGGCTCTACTTAATACATGAACAATCATCATATCCTTAATAACATCATAATAGTGGCATAAAGTGGCAATTAAATTCTCTTTGTGACATAATCATCATAACTTCCTCATAGGCCACCCTAAAAGACAAGCGCTCTGGGGGTGCTCGGTCGAACCGGTGTCACCCAGAACGTGTCACATCTCTAGGTTATGAGCTCATACCTCAACTAGTCGTCACTAGTTCTTACTTATTAATCTCGATAAGCATAACATAATCATAAACATAATCCCGACTTATCCAGTTCAGGCTAGGGGGCATTTCTTGGGGGTGCTCGGCCGAACCGGTGTCACCCAAGAATTAATCTTGGTACCGATGTCACATGAGTTCTCTGGAGGTGCTCGGCCGAACCGATGTCATCCGAGAACTCATCTTAGTACCTCATAAAAATTTCATAGTTTTTCAAAAGCTTTCTAAGTCCCGAATTTGTCAGAAATTCAGTGGCATAACTGCGGCATGCCGAATTTCTTCCAAATTCTTCTTTATGCCACATGAGTCAATCAAACATGCATCCTTCATCATAATTTCATGCATTCACATAATCATCCTCATACTTTCATAAGCAACATTAAAAGTTCGTTATGCACTTGGTCCTACGGTATTTTATGCTTTGACCCTTACGGGCCTTATACTTGGGATGTAGTTAACCTATCATCTCCTATCAAACCTTTATGCACCTAAGGGTTTCTCTCTTATCAAAACTTATCATTTATTTATGCTCTCAATTAAATCTGAACATCACCATTCCTTAGGGGCAGCGTTATAAACTTATGATTACGGGGTTCTAGAACTTGCGTTTTAGACCCTTTCTTGGTTCTGTCTTCGCCTAAGGTGTATAAGTTAAACCTAAACCAATTGTGAGTCATTCCTATATCAAAGAACTAATTATGAACCATGTTATCTACATTATAAGGTTTCTAGACAGATTCTAAGAATTAAATGTTCTAAGAGTTTTAGAATTGCGGTTTTACGATTTACTAGTTATTAGTTTCTCTATAGATGCTAAAATTCAATCCTACTTCAAATGTAACCAAATTTTTCATGATTAAACAATCCTAATCTGATTATATTCCCATTGAAACAGTTTGGGCAGTGTCCATAAATAAATGGGATAAAACTATGCTAAATCTTGACTTTACTATTTTTTCTAGAAAGCTAGTTTCTTTCCTAACTTGCATAGAAATGTTCCTACTTCATCATACATAATTTTTACTCATTCAAACACATCAAAACATCATCACATGGCAGCAAACACATCATGGAAGAATCGAAACATTAAGTCCTAAAAAGAATACATAACTTGATATCTTAAAACACATAAGTTGCTAGTTTCTCTTGGAATCATTTTCAAGATTTCTAAAACTCTTTTGCAAACCATTTTATCTTGTGAAAAAGACTAAAAAAAATCTTAGGTCAGTGACCACTTAATCCCTCCTTCAAAAGAGTTAAATTCTTAAAACCTTGTTGGTCTTGAACTGAAACAAATTCATGAGATTTAAAAGAATTCTTAAAACTTGACATATTGGTCCTTGAAGCTAGATGAAACTCATTCCAAGTTCATCATCACTACAAGGCCGAGATTATGCATTCAAAGAATGCTCCCTCATTAAACTTTAATTTGAGATAAAATGGGCAAATCTTTCAGCTCTAAGATCTTTTAAGTGATGACATAATTTAAACGTGCTATGCACGTCATTTGTTATTCTTCATTACAATTTAAAGTGAGAGCTTAAAGTAAACGTGCAAGACTTGAATATAAAAATGCAAGGCTTAAAATAAATATGCAAAACTTGGAATATAAATATGCAAGGCTTGAAATATAAATATGCAAGTTCATTTCTTTATTTTAGTGCTCTAGGCCCAGCAATAATCAACTTGAAGGCCGAAACATAAAGGCTTTGAGATTTAGTTAGGTGATAGTGCAAATCTCATTTTAAGTCTTTACATTCTTTAGTGATGAAAGGTAAATATGCTAGACAAGAATATAAATATGAGATGCACTCCATTCTTTAGCCTTTAACTTTAAGTGATGGCTTGGAAATTAGATATGAATGCAAAGCTCAAATTAAACATGCAATGCATAAGCTTGAATTTAAATATGAATGCTAGTTCATTTTATGTCTTATTAGAGCTCATACAAGACGTTAAAGGAATCTCAAACCTCAACCCAAACTTATCATGACAAGACAAAGTAAAAACAAGAGTGAACCTCAAGGGTTCTTTAAAACACAAGGTTTCTTTGCTTGGAATGTAAACATAAATAAAATTTTTATTAAAACTCAAGCTCTAGAGGCCTCATTGTGATGAACACATAGTCATCATCTAGAAGCTCCCATCATCAAGCCATTGTGAACTCCCTTGGCTAATATGGCCGAAATATGAAGGAAGAAAAGGAAAGGGAACCGAAAACTTTTTAGAAGAAAAAGAAACATTTGAAACTCTAGAGACCATGATCTTGATGATGCATTAACACCAACATCATGAGTCCTCATCATGGAGTTCATGTGACCATTTTAAAATATCATCAAGGTGAGAGGTTTCAAAGTTAAAGAAGAAAGAACAAAGAAAACATCTTCAACTTAAGAACAAAGATCAAGCTTTAGAGATTATCCAAGTGATGAACATTATCATCATGGAACCTCATCATCAAGCTCTCATTCCTTTGATTCCCAAGGGCTCATGGCCAAAACAAGGAGGAGAAGAAAAAGAAAGGAAGTTCTTGAAAGGATTCAAGAGAAACTAAGAACATATAAAGGAATTAAGAACTTTAAATGAAAGAACTCTTGAAAGAAAATCCCTACCTAGTGATTAGGAGGTTGGAATGAGAGAAGAGGATGAAGAACTTGAAGACTTGAACTTGAGAGAAAAAGGAAGCTTTGAAGTATTTCTTTGAAAACTTACACTTTGCAAATGAACCCAAAATGATACAAGTTCACCCAAGCAAGCTATTTATAGAGAAATGAAACAAATGAAGGGTGCATGGAGGGAGAGGAGCTTTGGCCATCAGCATGGAGGGAGCCCATGAGTTCCATGAGGTGAGATAATGTGGTCTTGAGGCATGGTGAGGTATGGTTCAAGGTATGGCCTCAAGCATGGTTCTTTGAGTGAGAAACAATTCAACATGTGTGGTAAAAGAGAGAGAGGTGGCCGAAATGCATCAGCCATGGGGGGAGGGTTTCTTGCATTTTAATTATGGTTTAGAGTTGTGTTTAGGTGTATCTTTGATTAGGATTAAGGTTAGGAGTTTGTAAGAAAGTGTTTAGGTGAGAAAATGGGTAATTAAGGTTGTCAAGACATAATTAAAGAGTGTTCTTGCATCATTAGTGAGTTATAAATTCATTTTAGTGTATAAACAATTCTAGACACAATTCCTTGATTTAAGGAATTGGAGAGAGAAAATACTATTCAAGATTTCAAGAGTGAAATCTTGAGTTTTAGAAAAGAGATTTAAATCTAATCTAAGCAATCTTAGGTTCTAATTAATTTTAATAATTTATTTTGACTCTAGATTAATTATGGAAATTAATTAATTTCATTTAGAGCCTAATATTGTTTAGGTTTGCTTAATCACATCGTTAAGCTCAAAAACACTATTCTAGGGGCAAAATCGTAATTTTACACTAAAACTGCCCGGGACTTCCGGGACTCAAACAGATGTTTTGAAACATGTAAAAACATGGTTTTGAACCTCTGGGGAAAGTTTCGGGCTCAAACGGCACCTTTATCCACGTAAAGCGCTATAGGGGTATTTTGGTCATTTTGACCCAAAACTGCGGAAAATGAGACTTTCACCTCCAGAACCACTCAAGGGTCATTCAATCCCCTTCAAACATTGAGTTGGTCCTTCGAGAACTGCCGGGTCGGCCATCCTCGAATTCCGGGCCGGAAATGACCTCATGGGCATTTTGGTTATTTTTCACTCAGACAAAAAATCGGGGCGTTACAACTGCCAAAACTATTTTAATGTGTAACACCCTAAAAATTATTTAAAAATTAATTTGAGCTTTATTAGTCATAATTTCAAAAATTTGATAGTTTGAACAATGATGAGGACAATCTAATGGATTTATAAAAAAAAAAAAATGAATAGTAACTTGCGGGCCCTACAGGCCTGCTGGGACAGCTGAAATCCTAGAATTGGGCCCCGGAGATACCCAAAATTGAAAAATTATATGATTATGGTTAGAAATAGGTAGAATTAAAGATTTTATACCCAAAAATATTTTTCGGGCAATATTTGATTACCCGGGCATGGTATTTCATCCATTCGGTGAAATTTTAGTGTGCAATTTTTAACACCGAAAGCTAGTTAATCTCTGCAAAATAATGAAGTCTATCCCTTTGGATGCCAAATGAATGGCTAAGATTTTATCTTGGATGAAAGATCAAATCTTAGCCATTGATATTAAGTTCCTTTAATGAAAAGCAATTATGCTTTATGTTAACCAATCACAATTTTTCTTACAAGATATATATGAGCAAATTTCTTCTCCAAGAAGCCATTGTCATCCTCAGCTAGCACAAGAGAGAAAGAGAACAACTGCATTTCCTCCATTTTCAAGAGCTTCCTCTTGATTTCAAATACCAAAAACACTAGCCTAGAGTTCATAAAACCACAAAGTTCCTTCACAAAACTTATTCCACACCTCAAACCCTACAAATCTAACCGATTGAAATCTTAAATCCTCACCTTAATACCTCACTTCCCCACTGCCTAAGGAAGGTTTAGGACTGAAATTGGTGTCTTGAAGTGAAGGGAGATCACTTAGAACATCCTTTGAAGTATCAAGCTCAAAAGCTTTCAAAGTAGGGTTTTCTTTGATCTTTTCTTTCCAATTTTATGCTGGACTTTTGTGATTGTGTTTAGTCCAAAATTTCTAGATATATTGGTTGATAATATGTTGATATTGATGTTTTAATTTTGGTGGAGTGTTTGGTGATGTGAAAAAATCATTTTTATCAAACGAGATTTTGAAGTGGTTTGCTGGATTTTTGGTTTTCCTACTGGCAGTGATTGTTCACGAATTTTATGAGGATATTGTGGGTGTTTTCATGAGCTATAAAAATTATATGTTGAAGGTAAAATCCTAGGATAGTTCCATGAATTTTCTTGAGCTCTGGTTTTTATTCCTAATGCCTTGAGAAATTCAAGAACCAAAGTGGTAACTATGCTGCCTGAAACGTTGAATCTGAAGCTATGAACTTGTAAAATTTTATTAACCTAGCAAATGATCGAATTATTAGCTGAAATTTTCACAAGATGTTGAGGACATATTGAGGTCCAACTCTAATTTTTTGTACAAATTTCTGGGTTCATTTGATAGGGTATAAAAATTGAGACTTCTGGCTATTGGCTAAGAGTGTGTAGCTCCTGACCTCTGAAATTGTGAGATTTTATTAATATAGTTAGAGACTTTTTGTGCTCTAAAATTTTTATGGAACTTTATTGACACATTAAAGTGTCTTAGATAATTTTTATAGCCTCTGATTTGATGGTTTGAATTCCATATTAAATTGTCTTACTTGAGTGAAAAATCTGCCAATGTGCTGAAATTGTGATAATGCCCTGAATTAGTGACCTAATGGCAATTGGTTCAAGTTTGATGTGTATGAATGCATGCCCTGGACTTCCAAGATTATTTTATGAGGAATGAATGAATGCTATACATAGGTTTGAAGTATTGAAATCCGAGAATTATGTTCATACATATAGAAATGTTATGCATGTATAAGTGAGCTTGAGGATGATGTATGTGCTAAGTGAAAAATGAAGTCCCCTTTAGTATAAAAAGGGCACGAAGAGGTCCCCGATAAGGCACGAAGAGGCCCTCAATAGGGCACAAAAAGGTCCCCATTAGGTCACGGAAAGTCCCCATTAGGGCATAGAAAAGTCTCCTTTATTATGTCAATGGCACGAAAAGATCATCGAAATTGCCATTTGTACACGTTTGTTTTGTTAAATTATTGGTCTTGAAGGAATTTCTACGATCCTGAATGTCATGAAATGCATGTTTTAAGTGGTTGAATAATAAAAGAAACCCACTTCGGAAAGGTGATTTTGGAACTTTAAAATGAATATTTGATATATATATATATATATATATATATATATATATATATATATATATTGCATGCTCACACTTTCTTAATAAACCGAAGTGGCTGGGGCGATGACGATGACATTATGATTGTGAAATTGGGGAGTTACCCTACTGAGAATTTTAGAATTCTCACCCCTATGTGTTTGTGTTCCCGTGTCGTCTCCAGGTTGATCCCGAGAACAAGGAGGCTACTTTATGAAAGGAAATCAGATTTGCAGTAGTTTACAGCTGAAGTTTGTACAGACTGTACTTAGTCATATGTTTATGTTTGTATTTATAATAGAGACCGGATGTGTATCAAAGCTCCTAGAAAAGCTTCCTTTTGTACTCAACCTTATAATCAATAAATGTTTGTTTTTTAGTCATATATGTTAATAGAACTGCGATTTAGTTACTTCACGATTCAATCGAACTTGCTATAGATATTTAAGAAAGGTCCATTAATTTATAAGTAACAACTTCTCGAGTATGATGTTATGACTTAAAAATCATGCCGTACTTGGGAGGATGTTACATAATGGGATAACATTCAGTTTAGGATTGTTTAATTATGAAAAACTTGGTAACATTTGATGTAGGATTGATTTTTAGCGCTTATAGAGAAACTAGTAACTAGAAAACTGTAAAAGTGCAATTCTAGAACACTTAGAAATATAATTTTCTGATTCTGTTACAGCATGATTAATCATAGCAAAAGTGATCTATAATTAGTGCAAATGTGTAGGAATCCCTCATAATTGGTTTAGATTTAATTTATAGTACCTTAGGCGAAGACAGAACTTAGAAAGAGTCGAAGATGTAGATTTTAGAACCCCATAAGTATATGATATTAATTCAGCCCACATCCTTATGGTACTGTCCAGATTTGTTTATGATCATAAAAATGAGAAAGGATTATTCGTGGTGAACCTATAGGTGTATAAAAGAATAAAAATGGATGTTAGCATAATTGGTTTTCAAGATTAAGACCTGTAAGGGTCAAGGCATAAGACACCATAGGTCCCAAGACATAACGAGCTTCATGACTTCAAGAAGATGCATGTTTAATTATGAGAATGACTTGAGCATAGCATATGCATTTGCTGAGCCTGGTCCTTGATTTCGGCAAACTGGTTAGGAGCATGCTATCTCTTAAGAATGTTAAAAGAAATGATGTGATGACATATATGCTATGATGAGTTTGACTATATGACTTGATATCCTATGTTGATGATGAATGGCTATGCATGCTCTATATATTTCGTGGTATAAAGCAAATTTGAGGAAATTTGGTTTACAGTCATTATGCTGCCAAATTTTCGTCAAATTTGAGAATCTAGAAAAGTTTGCGAAAACTCCTGGGTGACACCGGTTCGGCCGAGCACCCCCAGAACAGATGTGACAGTACCGAGATAAATTTCTCCTGCTACGGTGAGGAGAAAACAAAATGGACATAGAGCCTGCCGAAGCGGACAATATTACTGTGCACTGAATGCTAGTAGATGCGTTTCGAAGAAGAAATGATATATTACCCCCTCTATTACCCCATATTAAATCTAGTGACGACTAGTTAGGATTGAGCTCATTCCTAGGCGATAGGTGAGATGTAGTTTGGTGACCAGATTATTGCCGAGGCCGGTGAGTCGATTGGATTTTTGGTGAATATGTTAAGAGGGTGGTCTTTGAGAAAAAGAACATAAGAGTTTGACTTATGAGAAAGATGTCATATGGAAAGTACCATGGCTTTTTATGCCACATATATGATTTATGTTTCCTTATGATGTGCCAAAGTATTATGATTTTCATGTTAAAGTGCATATGGTATTGCCATGCATTCATCGAATATCAGTTGCATTCATGTCATTAAGACTCATACTAAAAGACACCCACTTCGAATAAATAGATTTGAAAAGTCTAAAACCAAACCTTATGCATGAACACCTTTTCCTAATTAAAACCGAGGTAGCTGGGGACGATGATGATGACACTTGTGTTAGAGTCAGAAATCCCTACTGAGAATCTTGAATGAGTTTCTCATCCCTTTCTTTTCTTCCGCGTCATCTCTAGACGAGGATTACAATGAGGTTCGTGACTTCTTCTAAGACTCGTGCTTAAAGGTCATACTAGCAAACGGAGCAGAGGGTCGCTGTGGAAGCATAGATAGTTTAGCTTTTGGGATTGGTACTTATCCATCCTCGTAGGCGGATAAGTAACACTCCATATATATGTGCATGTTTTGATGTAAATGAAGTTACAATGATGCTAGTAAATTATGTATCTATGAAGATGTAATGATATTATGTTGTTATGTATAATACTATATTTCATGATTATGTATGGTGTGATTACTTTTTCTTGTACATTATGGTTATGACGAACATTAGGTTAGCGCGCGGCTCGCGTTTTGCTTTCAAGTTTCAAAAAGAAAAATTTATTCATATTTTCCGCTAAGTATTTTAATGAAAGATTTTAAAGAACGGGACTAAAAGGGTAATAGACTAATGTTTAACCCAAATACATTTTAGGAGTATTGGGTTAAAAATTAGAATGTTACAGAAAACTCTATTTCTCTTACCGGAGGGAACTCGGGTATCTCATCTAGAAATACCTCGGGATAGTCTCTCATTACGGGTATTTCATGAAAATTCTGATCAAAGTTTACATCACTAGTGGTTAGGAGAACATATCCCTTACTCTTTTCCCCATAACAGATAACTTCTATAGCATTTATGTAAAAGTTTAGGGATTTACTAGACTCTCTAGGGATAGGAAGAAAAATGACAGACTTAGTGCAACAATTCAACATTACACGGTTGGCGTAAAACCAACCCATGCCAAGAATCATGTCTAATCCTTGCATAGGTAAACAAACTAGGTCCAGAACAAAAGGTCTATTTCCAATAATGAAATAACAACTCAAGCAACATCTACAAGTCCTAACAGGTTTTCCAGTAGGTGTAGAAATAGTAAAATCAAAAGAAAGTTCTGACACAGGTAAACAAACTAGGTCTAGAACAAAAGGTCTATGTCCAATAATGAAATAACAACTCAAGCAACATCTACAAGTCCTAACAGGTTTTCCAGTAGGTGTAGAAATAGTAAAATCAAAAGAAAGTTCTGACACAGGTAAACAAACTAGGTCTAGAACAAAAGGTCTATGTCCAATAATGAAATAACAACTCAAGCAACATCTACAAGTCCTAACAGGTTTTCCAGTAGGTGTAGAAATAGTAAATCAAAAGAAAGTTCTGACACAGGCAAATTTAAAGGCTCAACACTAGCATGTGATATGAATGAATGAGTTGCGCCAAAATCAAATAGTACAATTAAGATCCTACCATTCATTTTACACTTACCTTCTATGAGGTTCTGGGACTTCGTCGAGTCTTCAGCACTAAGGGTAAAGACCCTCCTTGGCATTGTGGCTTGGGGTTTGGGGCTGTCGGATTCTTCTCTAGGCATTCCCTCGCATAATGACCAGGCTTCCCGCACTTGTAACACACTCCTTAGCCTAGCCAGTGGGGTCAATCTCCATGTGGCTTCCCATGCTTGGGACACATAGCAGTAGGTACGAGTCTTGGTGGTGCAGCTGGGGCCCTTTGGGGTGCCTTGCCGTTAGGACTACTTGGTCCCCCTTGATGAAAGTTCTTCCTAGAGGCTTGGGGCCTGGACTGCGGCTTGAACTGAGGCTTGAAGTGCTGCTGAAATTTCAGGTTTTACGACGTTAGCTTCCTGGTGAAATTCTCGGCCCTAACCATACTCAGCTTCTTGTGGCCTTCCTTGATGATGTGGTACTTGTTGACTAGAGTGGGAAAGTCCCTAATCTCCATGTGTACAACAGCGACGTTGATCTCTGCCTTCAACCCGGCTTCTTACTTTACGCAATTCCATATCTGGTCGGGGTTCCCTTGGAAAACTCTTGAAAACTTGATCAGCTCCTCGAACTTTGCAGTGTATTGTGCAATGTTCATACCTCCTTGGGTTAGCTGCATGAGCTCAATGTCCTTGGCATTCTTCATGGACTTTGAGAAGTACTTCTCATAGAAGTGTGCCTTGAACAGCTCCTAAACAATTAGTATGCTAGATGCCTTTAGCAACCTCTGGATGCTAGTCCACCAGAACTCAGCATCCGCCTCCAACATGTAGGTGGAAAAGGTCACCTTCTGCTCCTCAGTGTATGGGATCACTAAAAAGATCTTCTCCAAGATCTTGATCCGTTCCTTTACTTGATTCAGGTTTAGAGCTCCTCTAAAAGATGGTGGGTTTATTCCTAAATTGAGTATGCTCGAGGTCCTCAATAGTATTAGGACTGCAGCCAGCATTGCCCTGGCGCTCCATTCTTTCAAACATCATCTGCATAGCCCTGGCCATGTCTTTGAGGGCTTTAGCAATTTTGTTACTTTGGTCGTCTGCACTTGAGTTCCTATTTTGTCATGGTTACACCATTGGTTCCTAAGCACACAAAACAGCAAACATTGAGGTGATCAGGCTCAATACTTTATGTAAAGTGAGCTAGTTACCATGGCACGTGCATATATTAAGAAGTAATACATCTCTATCCTATAGCTTATCCTATTGATTAAGCAACTACACATGACATAACTTTCACGTTATGCCTAAGAAGCATAGTCAGTCCAATGCTCAGGCTCCTTGAGAACCAAACTACTCTGATACCAAAATGTAACACCCTAATATTTAACCCAACATGCCTAGGACGCATTTAAGTTAATTATTAGTTATTACTCTTTGTTCAGTTCTTAACCTTGGTTTTATAAAATACTTAGTGAAAATATGGGTGAATATTTTTTTGAAACTTAAAATGAAAACATGAGCCACGTAAACTTAAAAGAACTACGCCATCCGCCTTGCATATACAGCGACAAGGAAACTAAACCACATCATAAATATACATAAACGCAAGCAATAATCATAAAGCATCATCATGGGTTCATACATTAACAATAACAGATGTTCCAAATTACATACCATAATACTAAGCACTTAAAATAGAAGCATCATGTCTACCATTAACGGTTGGGGTATTACAGTCAACCATGAAAGCATAAAAAGAAAAGAACACAGTACGTCCAGCCAAAGTCTCTCCTCTCTCTCACTCCTACTGGGATGCACCTAAGATAAATAACCTCCAAGATACAAAAGAAGGCTATCATCGCAATGACATATGCAACGATCCCAGGGTCCACCACTCGCTCCTACTGTTACCCTCTTTCGGAGAGAGAAAGGTATCCATGGCCAAACGGTGAGCTGGACGGGTGTGAGCATCTCGACGTGGTCACATAGCTTCCCTAGCTGCTCTTATAGGCTGGGTCACCGTGGCCTCGCTACGTCCTCCAAACTCTACAAGGACGGTCAGTGCGGAACCCACTGAAGGGCATTGAGTAGCCGAATCCTCGGACAGTTCGTACTGAGAATCCATCATGTGAGGCGGGGATCGAGGAATGTGCTTGGAATGGTCACGGACGGCAGAAGTAACAGGATGGGTACGACGGGCCTGCTCCCAACATAGTCGAGCACGCTCAAACACAAGGTCGCCACCGAATAGAGAGGCGGGGGAGAACTTGAAGCTAGAGACCGGGTATACAAAAGGACGCTCCATGAACACAAAAAGACATATGGCATAACGACCCATGAAATGGTATGAATGATGAGTGGCATCAAAGTGTATCTCCCAAGTGGGCGCGTCAATGAAGATCATGAATGAAGCCATCATCCTCTGAAGACGGGATGGAAAGAAAGAAGGGATGAGAAACTTATAGAAGAATCTCAGTAGGGTTCTCGCCTTCTAACTAGCGTCATCATCTACGTCCTCAGAAACCTTGGATTTGATTATGAAATGGTGAGCATAAATGTAGTTCATTTATTAAGTTCGAAATACCATTAGTTGAGGTCTGTGTCTTTTAACATGAGTTTGAATGACATGAATGCATCATACCATATCATGAAATGCATGTCCATAGTAGATGCATGACACTATAAGGAATCATGTGTAAAATAATTACCGAAATAAAGAACATGAATAGTATGGCATGATGTCTTCCTTTTTATTTCTTAGGTGACTTGAATTTCTCATTACCCTCTATGGGGGCCACCCCAATACTCTCTTCTCTTGAGAGTCCTAGGTTATCAGCTCATACCTCGCTAGCCTACACTTATCCTCTATGTAACACCCCGATTTCTCTGTCCGAGGGAAATGACCAAAATGCCCCTGAGGTCATTTCCTGACCCGAACTCGAGGGTAACCAACTCGGTCGTCCTCGAAGGGTCAACTCAATGTTTGAAGGGGATTGAATGGCCTTTGAATGCTTTCGGAAGCGAAAATTTCATTTTCCGCAGTTTCGGGTCAAAATGACCAAAATACCCCTATAGCGTTTCTACGCGGGTAAAGGTGCCGTTTGAGCCCGGAACTTTTCCCAGAGGTTTAAAAACATGTTTTCATGTGTCTAGAGGTCTCTATTCAAGTCCCGGTGGTCCCGGGCAGTTTTAGTGCAAAATTACGATTTTGCCCCTAGAATAGTGTTTTTGAGCTTAATGACGTAATTAAGCAAACCTAAGCAATATTAGGCTCTAAACGAAGATTAATTTATTTCCCTAATTAATCTAGAGTCAAAATAATTTATTAAAGTTAATTAGAACCTAAAATTGCTTAGATTAAACTTAAATCCCTTTTTAGAACTCAAGACTCCTAGTCTTGGAATCTTGAATTGTGTTTTCTCTTTCCAATTCCTTAAATCAAGGAAATGTGTCTAGAGTTGTTTAGACTCTAAATTGAGGATTTAACTCACTAATGGTGCAAGACCACTCCTTAATTATGTCTAGACCACCTTAATTACCCATTTACCTTACCTAAACACTTTCTTACAAATTCCTAATCTTAAGCATAATCAAAGATACACCTAAACACAACTCTAAACCACAATTAAAATGCAAAGAAACCTCCCCCATGGGCTGATGCATATTCGGCCATCTCTCTCCAATTACCACACATATTAAATTGTTTTCTCACTCAAAGAACCATGCTTGAGCCATACCTTGAGCCATACCTCACCATGCTTTGAACCATACCTCACCATACCTCAAGAACACATTATCTCACCTCATGGAACTCATGGAAAGCCTCCAATCTGCACCCTCATGGCCGAAACCTCTTCACCCATGAGCTCCCTCCATTTGTTTCATTTCTCTGTAAATAGAATGCCTTGAGGAGCTTGCACCACTTTTAGATCATTTGCTAAGTTTAGGAACTCTCAAAGCTTTTCTTTTTTTCTCAAAGTTCTAGTGTTCTTCAAGTTCTTCAAACTCTTCAAGTTCTTCATCTTCTTCATCTTCTTCTTCCATCTTCAAGTTCATCACACCAAGTAGGGATTTTCTTTCATGTATTCCTTTCTTTAAAGTTCTTGTTTCAAGCTTGATGTTCATAGTTTCTCTTGTCTCTTTTTAGAACTTCATTTCCACTCCTTTTTCCTTTTCATTTTCGGCCATAGGCCTTGGAGAACAAAGACATGAGAGCTTGATGATGAGAGTTTAATGATGATGTTCATCACTTGAAACAAACTCTAGAGCTTGATCTTTGTTCTTGAGCAAAAATGTTTTTAGTTTTTCCTTTCTTGAACTCTTGAGAACTTTAGTTTTGATGGTGTTTTAGAATGATTCTACGGACTCAATGATGAGGTCTCATGATGTTGGTGTTAATATATCATCAAGATCATGGACTCTAGAGTTTCAAAATGTTCTTTTTGTGCCATGAAGTTTCGGCCATTTCCTTTTCTTTTACAAGCTAAATGTCTTGATTTCTAAAAAAAAATGTTATGTTGAGTTCTAAGAACTCTAGAGTTTACTTTGTCTTGGTTTGATGAGTTTGGGTTGAGGTTCATGTTCCTTTAAAGTCTTGTTAAGAGCTCTAGAAAGATAAAATGAACTTGCATAATTTATTTTACGCTTGCATTTATATTTACGTTCTTGCAATACATCTTTACTTCCAAGCTATCACCTAAGAACATAAAGATTAAAATGGAACTTGTATCATCACTTAATTTAATTCTCAAAGCCTTTCTATTTCGGCCTTAAAGTCGATTGTTGTTGGGCCTAGAGCACTAAAATAAAGAATTGAACTTGCATTATCACCTAATTAATTTCTCGAATGCCTATCTATTTCGGCCTTAAAGTCGATTGTTGTTGGGCCAAGAGCACTAAAATAAAGAATTGAACCATGTATATTTACCTTCAAGATTGCACGTTTAAGTTTATGCCTTGCATATTTAAATTTAAGTCATCACTTTACTTTGTAAGCAAGATTAAAAATGAAAAGCATGAACACGTTTAGTTTATGTCGAAACTTAATAACCTAGAGCTCAAAGACTTGCCCATTTCATTTCAAGTTAAAGTTATATGTGAGTACATTCCTTGAGTGCATAATTTCGGCCAAGTAGTGATGATGGACTTGGAATGAGTTTTCATCTAGCTACTAGGACCAATAGTCTACGTTTTAAGTTTTCCTTAAAGCTTTACAAATCTTTATAAGGTTATGTCATCACAAGTTGTGATTCTATTATCTTTTAGGGGATGGAATATGTTTTGGTCAGTGACCTAAGGCTTCACTTAGCCTCTTGATGAATTAAAATGTTTTGCAAAAAGTTTTAGAAGTTCTAGATTGATTCCAAGAGAAACTAGTTAACTTATGTACTTAGAAATGTCAATTTAACTCTCTCATTTAAGTTAAATGTTTTCGGTTCTGATGTGATGAGTGTGATGCTGTATGATGATGTTTTGATGTGTTGGAATGTGTGAAAATATCATATGATGATGTAGAAGCGATCCTATGCATGATAGGTAAGAAACTAGCTAACTAGAAATACCGTAAAGCTAGAATTTAACATAGTTTTGACCCATTTGTTTATGGAACTTTTCCAAACTGTTTTAATGGGGACATAATCAGATTTAGATTGTTTAGACATGAAAAACTTGGTATCATTTGAGTTAGAATTGAATTCTAGCACCTATGGGGAAACTAGTAACTAGAAAACCGTAAAAATGCAAATGTAGAACTCTTAGAACATTTAATTTTCTGGACTCTGTCCAGCACCCTTACAACATGGTAAACATGATTAATAATTAGTCCTTAAGCATAGGAATGCCTCATAATTGATTTATATTTAATATATAGCGCCTTCGGTGAAAACGGAACCAAGAAAGGGTCTAAAACGTAAGTTCTAGAACCCCGTATTCACATGTTAGGATTCCCGCCCTATGCTATTCAGATTTAAAAGTAAAATGAGAGGATTATGAATGATGTTTAATTATGAGCCTTAGGTGCTTAAAATATGAACGACGGATGTAGAGAACTATATCTCAAGATTAAGACCCGTAAGGGTCAAAGCATAAGCTACCGTAAGGGTAAGCGTTTGAATGTTTTATGATGATGCATGAAGTATGCTAATGATGATGATGTTATTCATATGAGGGATTTATGAGCTTATATGTTTATGTGGCATAAAGCAAATTTGGAAGGAAATTCGGTGTAATGACCATTGTGCTGCCGAATTTCCGACAAATTTGGGGACTTAAAGAGATTTTGAAAATTAAGGTACTAAGATGGGTTCTAGGATGACACCGGTTTGGCCGAGCACCTCCATAGAACTCATATGACATCGGTACCATTTTATACTCTTAGGTGACACCGGTTCGGCCGAGCACCCCTAAGAGAATTGCCCCCTAACCCGTACTCAGATAGTCGGGATTTATGATTTATGATTTATGATACGCTTATCGTTAAGTGGTAAGTAAGAACTAGTGACGACTAGTTAAGGTATGAGCTCATAACCTAGATGTATGACACGCTCGGGTGACACCGTTCGGCCGAGCACCCCAGCCCGATTGTCTTTTAGGGTGGCCCATGAGGAAGAGAAGTTTCATGATTATGATTATGTCACTAAGTTTTGTCCCATATGAATGTTACTATTGCCACTTTATGCCACCAAGAATGATGATGCTTGATGTTATGTTTTATGTATGCGCATTAGGTAGTGCCATGCATACATTGTCTATTATGTTGCATTCATGACATTAAGATCATCCTAAAATGAATGGACCTTGGCTAAAATATATTTTAAAGTTTAAAATGAACTTAATACATGCTTCGCTATTTTGTATAAATAAACCCAAGGTTCCTGAGGACGTAGATGATGACACCTAGGTAGTAGGAGGCCCTACTCGAGATTCTTTAGCAAGATTCTCACTCCTCTACCTCTTTCTTTCCGCCACGCCTTGAGATGGCGACGTTCGTGGTGTTCGTGGACACGCCGACATGGGAGGTGCACCATGACCGGACCACGGGTCATTCCATTTTGTGGGTCGATGCACGGTTAGAGTATTCATGTTTATGGGTCGACCCTTCACTCCCCAGACATTCCCATCGTTTCTCCCCGCCTCACCTTTTGGCGATGACCTGGTGTTCGAAAGCCGCCACGTCCCCTAGAGGAGAGGCTTCGCTGCACTCCCATCATCCACGCCCGCCGCCGAGACTACCCCAAAGATGTGCCCTGCTGTTCGTCAGCCTTTTTCTGAGACGGATCCTTCCGAGCATTCGGGATCACACGCACCCTCCGTGGGATCTTCCCCCACTATACCCATGGACCATGCCGGAGGTAGTGGGCCTTCCGTGACTCACCGAGGCTTGCACGACGACCGGAGATGAGGCCACGCCGTGGAGGTCACTTCCGAGCCCCGTCCCGTCTATTCACGCCGGAGGAGCTTGCTCAGTTTCCTGGTTACTTGCCACGCTCGAGGGATAGTCGCCAGTAGGAGGCTGTAGATGCCCGAGATAGAGCACACACCACTTAGATGAGGATAAACCTTCTTTTGTTTAGAGGTTATCCTATTAGGTGCACTCGGGTAGGGGAGTAGATTATGTTCATGTTTTATGTTGTATTTTCTTTTATGCATTTCCCCTGTACTAAACTAAGTCCCACATTTATAAGTGGGCAAATTACATATATATGAAATGATATTCAGTGATGTTCATGTTGTGCCTCATGTTATGATGTTGTGAGATAATTGTTTTACCATACATGGTTTACCGCTTATCACATCACGCGGCTCTCACTTTGTTTTTCAAAAAAAAATTACCCGTATTTTCCGCTAAGTAATTCAAAGATAAATAAGAACTATGAAATAACAGACTAACGATTAACCTAAATATGTTCTAGAGTATTGGGTTAAAAATTAGGATGGTACATTATGGTATCAGAGCAGTTCGATTCTCATGGAGCCTGAGGATTGGACTGACTATGCTTTCTAAAGCATAGTACGATAGCTATGTCATGCGTAGTGCTTAGTTAGAGATAAGCTATAGGATAGAAGTGCATGACCCTTGTCTACTTGCGTGTGCCATGGTAACTAGCTCATTTTACATGGAATATTGAGCCTGATCACCTCAGTGTTTATTGTCTCATGTGTTTAGGAACCAATGGCACCAAGGAGACAACCTAGGACCCCGACCGAGGGGGACCAAAACGATGCTACTGCTGCTGCTATTCGTGACATGGCTAGGGCCATGGAACGAATGTTCGAGAGGATGAACCAACAAGGGAACACCGGACGTGCTCCCCCTACTGTCGAAATGATCGAGCAAGCAAGGTTTGGTGAGTTTCGCAAGGCGAACCCGCCAACCTTCCGAGGAGCCATGGACCCCGATCAAGCTGATGAGTGGATCAAAAACATGGAAAAGATTTACTCTGTGGTGGCTTGGTCGGAGGAGCAGAAGGTCACCTTTGCGGCCTATATGATGGAATCGGATGCCGAGTTTTGCTGGACCGGCACCCAAAGACTGTTGGAAGCTTCTGGTACCGCTGTCAACTGGGAGCTATTCAAGACCTACTTCTATGAGAAGTACTTCCCGGAGTCGGTGAGGAATGCGAAGGACATCAAGTTCATGCAACTGACCCAAGGAGGGTCTACTGTCGCCCAGTACACGGCGAAATTCGAGGAGCTGATCAAGTTCTCTAGGGTGTTTCAAAGGAACCCCGACGAGGTGTGGAAGTGCGTCAAGTATGAGGCCGGACTAACGGCAGAGCTCAACTATGCTGTGGCGCACATGGAGATTAGGGACTTCCCAACCCTAGTCAACAAGTGCCGGATCATGGAAGAGGGACAGAAGAAAATCAATGCTGCAAGGGCAAAGATTTTAACAAGGGGCTAGCACCTCAAGCCCCAAAATTCAAGCCCCAATATCCAAACCAATCCCGAAATCACTATATTCCCTACCAAACCAACCAGTTCAAACCACAACAACAACCAAGAACCCCCTTCCACCAACAACCCAAGCAACCATACCGACCACAATTCCAGAACAACAACAACAACCGCAACAACAACAACAACAACCGACAAGGAGGGTCGGGCGGCCCCCGAAACAACCAGGGAGGATCAAGTGGGACTAAGAACAAGACGCCCCAAGGAGCCCCCGCCACCTTTGCTAGGCCTACACTGGCAATACTATGCCCCCAGTGCAGGAAAGATCATGGCAACCATCCCTGCCTAGCTGGACAAAACATGTGCTTCAAGTGCGGGAAGCCCGGCCACTACGCCAATAGATGCAACAACGGAGGGCCAAAGAAATCGTAACCCTAGGCCGCAACACCAAGGGAGGGTCTTCACCCTCAATGTGGACGAAGGCACACATCCAACGGTCTCATAGAAGGTAAGTGCGAAATAGATGGTAGAACCTTAACTGTGCTATATGACTCTGGTGCAACACATTCTTTTATTTCATATGCTAGTGTCGAGACTCTAAATTTGAAAACTTCCAAACTTCCTTTTGATCTTATTGTCTCTACCCCCACAAATCATCCTGTGAATACTTGTTATTGTTGCCTAAATTGTCACCTCACCACGTAAAAATAGATCATATGTTGTGGATTTAATTTGTTTACCCATGAAAGGTATAGGAGTAGTTCTTGGCATGGATTGGCTTCACGCCAACCGTGTATTGTTAGACTGTGACACCAAAACAGTTATCTTTCCTTCTCCCCCTAGTGAAATAAGTCAACCTGTGAAACTCTATCTCAATGCCGTAGAGGTCCACTGTAGTGGGAAAAAGACTAAGGGATATGTTCTCCTAGCCGCTAGCGAGGTACACTTTGAGCAGAATTTAGAGAATATACCTATAGTGAGAGACTATCCCGAGGTATTTCCGGAAGATATACCCGAGTTCCTTCCCGAGCGAGAAGTGGAGTTCTCCATTGAGTTGGTTCCTGGAGCGGGACCAATCTCCATTGCCCCCTATAGAATGTCACCCCTAGAACTAGCCGAGCTTAAAACCCAACTTGAGGAACTTTTAGAGAAAAGCTTTATAAGACCTAGTGCTTCACCATGGGGAGCCCCGGTCTTGTTTGTGAAAAAGAAGGATGGGAGTATGAGGTTGTTCATAGATTATAGGCAATTAAATCGTGTGACAGTGAAAAACAAATACCCTTTGCCTAGGATTGATGATCTCATGGACCAATTGAGAGGAGCGGTAGTGTTTTCCAAGATCGACCTAAGGTCAGGATACCACCAAATTAGAGTGAGAGATCAAGATATACCAAAGACCGCCTTTAGAACTCGGTATGGACACTTCGAGTTCGCGGTGATGTCTTTTGGGTTGACAAATGCTCCTGCAGTATTTATGGATTACATGAATAGGATCTTTAGACCCTATTTAGATCAGTTCGTGGTCATTTTCATAGATGATATACTCATCTATTCGAAGACCCACGAGGAGCATGAGCGTCATTTGAGGATAGTTTTGGAGATTTTGAAGGAGAAAAAGCTGTATGCAAAATTCTCTAAGTGTGAATTTTGGTTGGAGGAGGTCAAGTTTTTAGGGCACGTTGTGTCAAAAGGAGGCATAGCCGTTGATCCTAGTAAGGTAGAAGCCGTAATGAATTGGGATAGACCGACCACCGTAACGGAAATATGGAGCTTTTTGGGCTTAGCAGGCTACTACCGTAGGTTTATCAAAGGATTTTCCCAGTTAGCCCTACCCTTGACCAAGCTCACTAGGAAGAATGCCCCGTTTGAGTGGAGCCCCGAATGTGAGGAGAGTTTTCAAGAGCTTAAGGAAAGGTTAACCACGACCCCAGTCTTAGTCCTACCTAGCCCCAATGTACCCTTCGAGGTATATTGTGATGCTTCGGGCAAAGGACTAGGGTGTGTGTTGATGCAAAATAGGCAAGTGGTAGCCTATGCATCACGACAACTCAAGCCTCACGAGGCTAACTACCCCACCCATGACCTAGAATTAGCCGCCGTAGTGTTTGCCTTAAAGATGTGGAGACACCATCTGTATGGTGTAAGGTTTGAAGTTTTCTCCGATCATAAGAGTCTCAAGTACCTCTTTGATCAAAAGGAGTTAAACATGAGGCAAAGAAGGTGTATGGAATTCCTTAAAGACTACGATTTCGGTTTAAGTTACCACCCCGGCAAGGCTAATGTAGTCGCCGATGCCTTGAGCCGAAAGTCGTTACACCTGTCCCACATGATGATCAAAGAAGTTGAGTTGATAGAGAAGTTTAGAGATATGAATGTAGGGATGTCAGCAACCGATAGAGGGATAAAGATGTGCTATCTTAGTGTAACAAGTGGATTTAAGCAAAGGATCATGTTAGCACAACGAGAGAATGAGGAGTTCGAAGAGATCATAGATGCTGTTAAGGCGGGAAAGTTGAAAGGTTTCGAAAGAGGCGAGGATTCGATATGGAGATTTGAGGGAAGGATCTGCACTCCCAAGATGGTGACCTCCGAGAAAAGATCTTGGAAGAGGCTCACAAAAGCTATTTCACCATTCATCCCGGTGTTACCAAGATGTACCAAGACTTGAAGAAGATGTTTTGGTGGCCCGGAATGAAAAAGGATATAGTCGCCTGGGTTAGTAAGTGCTTGGTATGTCAGAAAGTGAAAATCGAGCACCAAAAACCTTCAGGTTTGTTGCAACCCCTGTCAATCCCCGAGTGGAAGTGGGAATGCATATCTATGGATTTCGTGACGGGATTGCCTAAGACCCAAGCTGGCCATGATGCTATTTGGGTGGTAATGGATCGACTAACCAAGTCGGCACACTTTCTACCTATTAGAGTGACATACTCTTTAGATAAATTGGCTCAGTTATACATCCAAGAGATCGTAAGATTGCATGGAGTACCGTCGACGATAATCTCGGATAGAGATCCGTGGTTTACGTCGCGTTTTTGGGGAGTCTTTCAAAAGGCGTTTGGTTCAAAGCTATGTTTAAGCACTGCTTACCACCCACAAACAGACGGACAATCCGAAGGCCGATCCAAACCGTAGAGGATATGCTGAGAGCTTGTGTGTTAGACCAAAGGGGAAGTTGGGATAAGTACTTGGCTTTGATCGAAGTTTCATGATAACAACAGCTTATCACACGAGCATCCAGATGGCACCGCATTTGAGGCGTTGTATGGAAGGAAGTGCCAATCACCTTTGTGTTGGTACGAGCCTGGGGAGCAAAGTGTCTTAGGACCCGATGTAGTGAGGGAGACGACGGAACAAATCAAGAGGATCCGGGATAGGATGCTCACTGCTCAAAGTAGACAAAAGAGCTATGCGGACAAGCGGCGCAAGCCCTTGGAGTTCGAAGAGGGAGAACATGTGTTCCTTAGAATTACCCCCACTACAGGCATAGGGAGAGCCATGAGAGTCAAAAAGTTGAGCCCCCGATTCCTTGGTCCTTTCCAAATTCTTCAAAGGATAGGAACAGTTGCCTACAAAATAGCCTTACCCCCTAATCTTTCTAATCTTCATGACGTCTTTCACGTCTCTCAGTTAAGGAAGTATGAGTCCGACCCTAGCCACATTTTAGAGCCAGAGCATGTTCAGTTAAGGGACAACCTAACTTTCAATCTTCCCCCTACGAGAATCGTGGACCGCGGAGTCAAGCAGCTGAGGAACAAGTCTGTTCCTTTGGTAAAAGTAGCATAGGGACGCGACAAGTCTGAAGAATTCACATGGGAGCTAGAGACAGAAATGCAAGACAAGTATCCCGAGCTTTTCCAAGGTAACGAATTTCGAGGGCGAAATTCTTTTTAAGGAGGGGAGTAATGTAACACCCCGATTTCTCTGTCCGAGGGAAATGACCAAAATGCCCCTGAGGTCATTTCCTGACCCGAACTCGAGGGTAACCAACTCGGTCATCCTCGAAGGGTCAACTCAATGTTTGAAGGGGATTGAATGGCCTTTGAATGCTTTCGGAAGCGAAAATTTCATTTTCCGCAGTTTCAGGTCAAAATGACCAAAATACCCCTATAGCGTTTCTACGCGGGTAAAGGTGCCGTTTGAGCCCGGAACTTTCCCCAGAGGTTTAAAAACATGTTTTCATGTGTCTAGAGGTCTCTGTTCAAGTCCCGGTGGTCCCGGGCAGTTTTAGTGCAAAATTACGATTTTGCCCCTAGAATAGTGTTTTTGAGCTTAATGACGTAATTAAGCAAACCTAAGCAATATTAGGCTCTAAACGAAGATTAATTTATTTCCCTAATTAATCTAGAGTCAAAATAATTTATTAAAGTTAATTAGAACCTAAAATTGCTTAGATTAAACTTAAATCCCTTTTTAGAACTCAAGACTCCTAGTCTTGGAATCTTGAATTGTGTTTTCTCTTTCCAATTCCTTAAATCAAGAAAATGTGTCTAGAGTTGTTTAGACTCTAAATTGAGGATTTAACTCACTAATGGTGCAAGACCACTCCTTAATTATGTCTAGACCACCTTAATTACCCATTTACCTTACTAAACACTTTCTTACAAATTCCTAATCTTAAGCATAATCAAAGATACACCTAAACACAACTCTAAACCACAATTAAAATGCAAAGAAACCTCCCCCATGGGCTGATGCATATTCGGCCATCTCTCTCCAATTACCACACATATTAAATTGTTTTCTCACTCAAAGAACCATGCTTGAGCCATACCTTGAGCCATACCTCACCATGCTTTGAACCATACCTCACCATACCTCAAGAACACATTATCTCACCTCATGGAACTCATGGAAAGCCTCCAATCTGCACCCTCATGGCCGAAACCTCTTCACCCATGAGCTCCCTCCATTTGTTTCATTTCTCTGTAAATAGAATGCCTTGAGGAGCTTGCACCACTTTTAGATCATTTGCTAAGTTTAGGAACTCTCAAAGCTTTTCTTTTTTTCTCAAAGTTCTAGTGTTCTTCAAGTTCTTCAAACTCTTCAAGTTCTTCATCTTCTTCATCTTCTTCTTCCATCTTCAAGTTCATCACACCAAGTAGGGATTTTCTTTCATGTATTCCTTTCTTTAAAGTTCTTGTTTCAAGCTTGATGTTCATAGTTTCTCTTGTCTCTTTAGAACTTCATTTCCACTCCTTTTTCCTTTTCATTTTCGGCCATAGGCCTTGGAGAACAAAGACATGAGAGCTTGATGATGAGAGTTTCATGATGATGTTCATCACTTGAAACAAACTCTAGAGCTTGATCTTTGTTCTTGAGCAAAAATGTTTTTAGTTTTTCCTTTCTTGAACTCTTGAGAACTTTAGTTTTGATGGTGTTTTAGAATGATTCTACGGACTCAATGATGAGGTCTCATGATGTTGGTGTTAATATATCATCAAGATCATGGACTCTAGAGTTTCAAAATGTTCTTTTTGTGCCATGAAGTTTCGGCCATTTCCTTTTCTTTTACAAGCTAAATGTCTTGATTTCTAAAAAAAAATGTTATGTTGAGTTCTAAGAACTCTAGAGTTTACTTTGTCTTGGTTTGATGAGTTTGGGTTGAGGTTCATGTTCCTTTAAAGTCTTGTTAAGAGCTCTAGAAAGATAAAATGAACTTGCATAATTTATTTTACGCTTGCATTTATATTTACGTTCTTGCAATACATCTTTACTTCCAAGCTATCACCTAAGAACATAAAGATTAAAATGGAACTTGTATCATCACTTAATTTAATTCTCAAAGCCTTTCTATTTCGGCCTTAAAGTCGATTGTTGTTGGGCCTAGAGCACTAAAATAAAGAATTGAACTTGCATTATCACCTAATTAATTTCTCGAATGCCTATCTATTTCGGCCTTAAAGTCGATTGTTGTTGGGCCAAGAGCACTAAAATAAAGAATTGAACCATGTATATTTACCTTCAAGATTGCACGTTTAAGTTTATGCCTTGCATATTTAAATTTAAGTCATCACTTTACTTTGTAAGCAAGATTAAAAATGAAAAGCATGAACACGTTTAGTTTATGTCGAAACTTAATAACCTAGAGCTCAAAGACTTGCCCATTTCATTTCAAGTTAAAGTTATATGTGAGTACATTCCTTGAGTGCATAATTTCGGCCAAGTAGTGATGATGGACTTGGAATGAGTTTTCATCTAGCTACTAGGACCAATAGTCTACGTTTTAAGTTTTCCTTAAAGCTTTACAAATCTTTATAAGGTTATGTCATCACAAGTTGTGATTCTATTATCTTTTAGGGGATGGAATATGTTTTGGTCAGTGACCTAAGGCTTCACTTAGCCTCTTGATGAATTAAAATGTTTTGCAAAAAGTTTTAGAAGTTCTAGATTGATTCCAAGAGAAACTAGTTAACTTATGTACTTAGAAATGTCAATTTAACTCTCTCATTTAAGTTAAATGTTTTCGGTTCTGATGTGATGAGTGTGATGCTGTATGATGATGTTTTGATGTGTTGGAATGTGTGAAAATATCATATGATGATGTAGAAGCGATCCTATGCATGATAGGTAAGAAACTAGCTAACTAGAAATACCGTAAAGCTAGAATTTAACATAGTTTTGACCCATTTGTTTATGGAACTTTTCCAAACTGTTTTAATGGGGACATAATCAGATTTAGATTGTTTAGACATGAAAAACTTGGTATCATTTGAGTTAGAATTGAATTCTAGCACCTATGGGGAAACTAGTAACTAGAAAACCGTAAAAATGCAAATGTAGAACTCTTAGAACATTTAATTTTCTGGATTCTGTCCAGCACCCTTACAACATGGTAAACATGATTAATAATTAGTCCTTAAGCATAGGAATGCCTCATAATTGATTTAGATTTAATATATAGCGCCTTCGGCGAAAACGGAACCAAGAAAGGGTCTAAAACGTAAGTTCTAGAACCCCGTATTCACATGTTAGGATTCCCGCCCTATGCTATTCAGATTTAAAAGTAAAATGAGAGGATTATGAATGATGTTTAATTATGAGCCTTAGGTGCTTAAAATATGAACGACGGATGTAGAGAACTATATCTCAAGATTAAGACCCGTAAGGGTCAAAGCATAAGCTACCGTAAGGGTAAGCGTTTGAATGTTTTATGATGATGCATGAAGTATGCTAATGATGATGATGTTATTCATATGAGGGATTTATGAGCTTATATGTTTATGTGGCATAAAGCAAATTTGGAAGGAAATTCGGTGTAATGACCATTGTGCTGCCGAATTTCCGACAAATTTGGGGACTTAAAGAGATTTTGAAAATTAAGGTACTAAGATGGGTTCTAGGATGACACCGGTTTGGCCGAGCACCTCCATAGAACTCATGTGACATCGGTACCATTTTATACTCTTAGGTGACACCGGTTCGGCCGAGCACCCCTAAGAGAATTGCCCCCTAACCCGTACTCAGATAGTCGGGATTTATGATTTATGATTTATGATACACTTATCGTTAAGTGGTAAGTAAGAACTAGTGACGACTAGTTAAGGTATGAGCTCATAACCTAGATGTATGACACGTTCTGGGTGACACCGGTTCGGCCGAGCACCCCCAGTTCGATTGTCTTTTAGGGTGGCCCATGAGGAAGAGAAGTTTCATGATTATGATTATGTCACTAAGTTTTGTCCCATATGAATGTTACTATTGCCACTTTATGCCACCAAGAATGATGATGCTTGATGTTATGTTTTATGTATGCGCATTAGGTAGTGCCATGCATACATTGTCTATTATGTTGCATTCATGACATTAAGATCATCCTAAAATGAATGGACCTTGGCTAAAATATATTTTAAAGTTTAAAATGAACTTAATACATGCTCAGTCATTTTGTATAAATAAACCCAAGGTTCCTGAGGACGTAGATGATGACACCTAGGTAGTAGGAGGCCCTACTGAGATTCTTTAGCAAGATTCTCACTGCCTCTACCTCTTTCTTTCCGCTACGTCTTCAGATGGCGACGTTCGTGGTGTTCGTGGACACGCCGACATGGGAGGTGCACCATGACCCGGACCACGGGTCATTCCATTTTGTGGGTCGATGCACGGTTAGAGTATTCATGTTTATGGGTCGACCCTTCACTGCCCCTGTACATTCCCATCGTTTCTCCCCCGCCTCACCTTTTGGCGATGACCTGGTGTTCGAGCGCGCACGTCCCCTAGAGGAGAGGCTTCGCCGTACCCCATCATCCACGTCCGCCGCTCGAGACTACCCCCAGTATGTGCCCCGTTGCCCGTCGTCTTTTTCGGAGACGGATCCTTCCGAGGATTCGGCAACCCAGGCACCCTCCGAGGGATCTTCCCCCACTATACCCATGGACCTTGGGGAAGGTAGTGAGCCTTCCGTGACTCAGCCGAGGCTTGCACGACGACCGGAGATGAGGCCACGCCGTGGAGGTCACTTCCGAGCCCCGTCCCGTCTATTCACGCCCGGAGGAGCTTGCTCGCTTCTGGTTACTTGCCACGCTCGAGGGATAGTCGCCAGTAGGAGGCTGTAGATGCCCGAGATAGAGCACACACCACTTAGATGAGGATAAACCTTCTTTTGTTTAGAGGTTATCCTATTAGGTGCACTCGGGTAGGGGAGTAGATTATGTTCATGTTTTATGTTGTATTTTCTTTTATGCATTTCCCCTGTACTAAACTAAGTCCCACATTTATAAGTGGGCAAATTACATATATATGAAATGATATTCAGTGATGTTCATGTTGTGCCTCATGTTATGATGTTGTGAGATAATTGTTTTACCATACATGGTTTACCGCTTATCGCATCACGCGGCTCTCACTTTGTTTTTCAAAAAAAAAATTACCCGTATTTTTCGCTAAGTAATTCAAAGATAAATAAGAACTATGAAGTAATAGACTAACGATTAACCTAAATATGTTCTAGAGTATTGGGTTAAAAATTAGGATGTTACACTCTAGATAAGCTAATTCTCGATTCCCAAAGTGCGGGATAGAGGGCATTGGATCACCTTTCATAACCTTTTATTTAGGGAGTCCAAAGGATCACCTTATTAGATCAGCTCTCATAACTTTTAACTCGGGGAGTCTAGAGGATCATTTCCATGTGTTTTACGTCACCTTAAACTTAGCATGTTATCTAGAAATGCAAGCACGAGCACATAATCATATCAACATACTTTACCAAGTAATATTTCATGCTCATAAAATAGTTTATCAATGCATCTGAATTACCTCAACCATAATTGCAATGCTCCATAAAATAGTTCACATAAGCATGCCATTATCAACATCTTATTGAAAGTAAATGTGCTCCTACCCAGTATGCTAAAATCAAGGACTGGACTCAGCTAATGTATATGCTATGTTCAACAAGGTATTCATACACATATACAGGGTATTAAAGATCATCATGGATATTATTCACACTTTCATGCTCAAGTTATTGGTAATTACTCATTAGTCCTTAAACGGGTCAAAACTAAAACTCGATTTAAACTAAAATTAGTAACTATTCTTTTGTGCATCTAAGATATCAATTAACATGATTCCTACTGATTTTTAACCTCATGAATATTACGAAACAAATTTGTAAGGTTTGGACAGCACTTGAAAATTAAACCGTTTCGGGATTCTAAAAGTTACGTCTCTGACCCTTTCTTGTTACTAACTTTTCCTAAGATGCTAAAATTAATTCCTACACCAATTATGAGTGATTCTTACACATATACCAAGTGTTAAACATCTTTTTACAGAATTATAACTTGCTAAAACAGAATCCATAATTTCATGCTTAAGAGTTCTAGAAATCACATTTTTGATCATTTCTAATTATTAGTCTTTCCGTAAGTGCTAAAAATAATTATTACACTAATTATTAGCAAATTTTACACACTTAAATAATCCTAAACAGCACCATATAGTAATGAAACAGTTCATGTAGTAACCGAAAATTAAGTTGTTAAAAGCTTCCAAAATTACAATTTTATATGTTTCTAGTTACTAGTTTTACCTAAGGTGCTAAGGATGATTTTCACAACAATTAATAGTGATTTTCACACCTCTAAACCATTTCAAATAGCATATTACAAAATTAAAAGAATCAAATCAGTAGCTATAATTTAACTTCCAATAGCATCGAAGGATTGCAAGATCCAGCATTTCTAGTAATTAGTTTTCTTCCAAATTTATTCTAAGTCAAAGAAAACACTTGAACTTAATTTATTCTTTTGAAAACAAAAATATAACCCTTTAGGGTGTAACACCCTCCTAACTATCATGTTTTACTCGAGTATTAATATAGTAATTAGAAAAGTATTACTTATATTCATAATCTATACTAGTCGAAAGAAATGAAATAAAGTAATTTAGACGCATATGTTGCTAAACTCGTATTTACATATATGAACAATCATTTTTACGTTTGCAAATGTACATCATACTGGGAAACAAACTAGTTAACTTTTAAGCTAGTCAGGAACTCAGTTCACAAAAAGAAATACCTCCAGTATCTAGTCTAATATGTTCAAGGTTGACGCCCAACAAAATTTTATACAAATAGAAATGGACCTCACAACATTTAATAGGATCAATCTGCAGGCTAGCAAGTTTCTAGTGCTAAACTAACACTATATACACATCAGGAGTCCCTAAAGATCTCACATCCTAGTAGATGAAACCATTGGCCATCAGTATGATAGCCTCACCTCCGCCAGGGGCATCAGGATCCTTAGGTGGGTCTGAGTCTGAAGACGAGGATGACAAGGGAGCATCTACTGGAGGGGGTGCTGGTGTTGCATGCGGAATATCAAATATCATTGGGTGTGCCATGTGGAGAGGCACACCATCATAAGGAAAAGCAGGGTCAAAGTCAGCTGTAAATATAGAAGTAGTAAAGGAATGGCCAAAAAACACATAAACACGAACTTGTGAGTAACCAACTGCATAAAGAAAGAGCAGGATCATAATGCCACACCCATTGTGGCGAGTCAATGTAAAACACTAGTGACGAAATTTGCTGGATTTGAATAATACAAAATGAATATAGCCATAGGGATGAGAATATTATAAAATTCTTAGTAGGGCACTCCCTCAAATGTAAACAGAATATAACCAGTAAATTCATTCATATAAAAATCATCACGTTAAATCATATGCATAAATATTAATGCACATAATTCATGTAAAGTCAAATGCAAAATGGTAGTAATTATGTGTTTTTCTCTTGTAATCCATGGAATTTAATTTAGTGCATGTCTCTTTTCATTAACATAGGGAAGGCTTAATTTAACACTGAGTGGTATCTATATTGGATGACTCCACAATGAACAATAGACTGCTAGGACATGAGCTTATTCCTATAAGTGAGCATCAGACTTCATTTTTTTCTCATTTCCGAATTATACACAGTTCTATTCTCAGCCATTGCGTCTATCGACTCATAAAATTCCCAGGGAAGTCCTTATTTTTGGCTCCCCTCTTTAACCCACACAAGCCTTGTCTCTGTTTTACCCCATATGTTAAAACATACACAATTAAAATTCACATATTCTCTTTTGTCATGTAACTGCATCATGTACTTCTCTTTTTTCCAAGGCATGCTTACATCTTATGTAGGAATTCAATTACAATAGAGTCTTATTCAAGCCTCATACACAAATCTTTAAAGTAGCTAGCATGCATTCATATAATATATACTTGGACTAAATGTCATTCTATCATTAACTTAAGACATTCTCACCATTCCGACACTTTAGCAGATTTACCAATTCGATGACGATATTTAATTTCTATATCAAATGGCCAATTCAAGGGCCACAAAAATTCATCATGACACCTCAATATGTCTAAAAGGCCCTGTAAAATTTTCATAGCAAGACTAAATTATACAAATTTAGTGGTCAAAGACCACTTTTTCATAGCTCAAAACAAGATTCTCATAAATTTTAACCATAGTAAATGATTGAATCAGTTCAAAATAAAATTCACGGTTACACTTCAAGGTGTTATCAACTCCCTGTAAAAATTTAAAAGTAAGAATCAATCATTTGCTATAGTAATAAAATTAGATAATTTCACAGCTTTAGTTTCAATAATCTAGACAGCATAAGTAGCATTTCGGTCTCTGATTTTTTTAAGGCAATATACCTTAAAACCAGTGCTCAAGAAAATTCCTATAGTTAGTTTAAGATGTTATCTACAACATATAATTTTGCCAACTCATAAACATGACAACAAATATGTCTAAAAATTCACAAATTTTCCCTGTCTGCAGCCAAACCGAAAATCCTGTAGCCTAGCCAAAATTTCTTTTGACAAAATGATTTTAATAACCTCATCCAAACACTTCACTGAAATTCATAAATAATTAATCATATATCATCAACCAATACAATAAAAAATTTCGGACAAATCTCAATCAGAAAAGTTCAATATAAATTTTGAAAGAAAAGTCCAAAGAAAACCTTACTCTTGGAAGCTAGTATGTCCTAGTCTCTAATATAGCCTAAGATGAATGTTCTTCACTCTAAAGCTCTTAAAACACACTCAAATCCTCCTCTAGTCAGTGATGTGTCAGGTATTAAGGTGTAATACCCGAGGTACACGGGTCAATAGTAAGGTCCTGTATAACCTCAAGGAGTTCCTGGGAACCACCGTCGGGTCCTAAATTTTACTAAGTCTGGATCCTACACCTCCTTGGAGGGCTATATGATAGAACCATATTCTTGGGATCAAAAGTCCCGGTAATTGTTCCTTGGGGGAAAACAAGTTGAAGAGTGATTTTTAATGAATTTTATGAAACCTGGAAATGTTTCGTTATTAACCCACAAGTTTAGAAAATCTCAGAAATTCCCGGATTTGAACAAAAACCCAAAATTTGGATTCTGATTTGATGGAGTTTTGATTTTTGTGATATTTTATTTGAATCCAAATGGGGGGTATTTCCTTATTTACATTTATGTTTTAAAGTGACATTAACTTAAAATTAGTAAATGTAAATAAGTGAGTATTGGAACAACCCAGATACTGGAATGACTGAAAAACACAGAAGTTGGGAGTTGTTGGGAGTTGTTGTCACCGCTATAGCGGTCCAAGACCGCTATAGCGGTCACCAGCACTTGTTCGAGCGTTGCAGCGGACTGAGGTACCGCTATGGCGGTCCAAGACCGCTATAGCGGTCATAAGTGACTCCGTGGGACTGTTAGACCGCTATAGTGGTCATATACCGCTATAGCAGTGTCAATAAGTTTAAAAACCCCCAAATCACGCAGAAGAGAAGCAGAAACGCGAAACTCACCCCTTTCCTCCATTTTTCCTCTCTTTCTCTCAAATTCACTCCAATTCATCGTTCCAAGCTTCAAGGTAAGTTCATGTTATTAGATTATGTCTTTATTTCTCCATGATCTTGGATTTGGACCGATTATTTTTCTCATTTTTATCAAGTGGGGGTGTTTCCCCAATTTTAGTAGAGTTAGAATAGAGCTCTCTAGAGATTTTTAGATGTTAATCTAGAGTTATGGTTGCTCCATGGCAGCTGTTGGTGCCATTCCAAACTCTTCAGGTCAAGTTGGTGGGACCCACATACTCCCGGCTTTAAACGATGAGTGGGTTCAGATCCTATGATCCTTATATTAATCATTAGAGTTAATTTCAATAAATTATAGCATGAGATATATATGTTTTTCTGAAAACTCATAGGACTATTATTGTTAAAGTGGTTTTTTTATCAAAAAGCTAGAGTATGTATTTAGAGATTTGTTAAATACTGTGATGATTCCCAGAATAGAGAATATTTATATGCTAAAGCTTGTGAACTCTAGGGTAGAAGACTTATGAGATATAGAGAAAAAATTTAGATTTCTGATTGAACTGGACAGTAGCTATAGAGAAACAGACTGTGAGTTAACGGCAGTTATTCCGTTAACCTTGGTATACCAAGTCGCCTTCGGGCCAGAGAAATAACAAACGGGACCTATTTAGGTGCCCCAGAGATTAGAGACTTTGTTATGCTATGCATAACCAGAGATTTGTTATGTCACATGAATTGGGCATAACCAGAGATTCCTGTTTCTCTATTAGCATACTATGATTTATAATTTCTATAGAGTAATGATTTTAGAACTATTTGTTATTCCTACGAATATGAACTTTGAAGTTATTGCATTAACTGGTTTGATGAATATATATGTTATTATTTATTTCCCTTGGCTGTCCCATGAGAGGGTTATGGGTGAGGACTTACTCACTGAGTTTTAGATGAAACTCACCCCTCTCCCTTCCTCCATTACAGGTGCAGTAGACGCTGCGGGTTCTTCTCTTCCATGTCCTCCCTCGCAGTAGAGAACTCCCAGTTGGTGAGCTTCACTTTGTGAGTGAAGTACTTATAGTATTCTGTTTAGAGATAGAGTGCTCCAGTGTGCATGACGGGCAGGGTCCCGGACCATAGAGATAGACTGACATGTTTTATCATGAATATTTTATATTTTCATGGTTATGAGTTCTATGGTTTATTTTGTATTAAGAGCAACTCGTGTGTTTTGTATCAGAAATATATATATTAGAGCTTGATTATGAAGGTATTTATGATGTTTTGTTTTTCAAAGAGTTAGATATATATGTCAGAGACGAATTTATGATTTAGAAAAGGATTTTATATTAAATTATGCATATAGAGGGACTCAGAGATCACGAGGCTTATGTGGGAATGAGGATTCCTCACGTGCTGGTCATGTGCCCAAGTTGGGTCATGACATAAGGTGAGGTTTGGAGAGTTTAATCGGTTATACTTCTAGGTGTTAAAGTGTTGAACAAGTTTAGTGAAGGAAGATTTTGATTTTGACAAGGTTTGGCTTAGGATTTTTGAGCTTGAAAATCAAATTTATCAAGGCTTTAGAGGAAGAGAAAATGGTGTCTCTACTGGTTTTGTGATGGCTGAAGCTTAGGGGAGCAATTTATGAAGTTAGATGTGTCATCTTTATCTTATAAGATGCAATACTATTGGTTAATCATAAAATATAATTCCTTTCATTAAAAGAAATTAATATCAATGGCTAAGATTTGATCTTTCATTCAAGATGAAATCTTAGCCATTCATTTGGCATTCAAAGGGATATACTTCATTATTTTGTAGAGATTAACTAGCTTTCGGTATTAAAAAAAGCACACCGAAATTTTATTGAACGGGTGAAACACCATACCCGAGTAATCAGATATTACCCGAAAATTTATTCTAAGTATAAAATTTTCATTTCCAAATATTTCTAAGCTTATTCCCATATTTTCCCAATTTCGGGCACCTCCAAGTCCCGAATGTAGGACTTTGGCTATCCCGACAGACCTGCGAGGCCCACAAAATATTATTCACTTTTTTCTTTTACGTTCATTGACTCGTCTTCATTATCACTATGTCTGTCAAATATTTAAAATTATGACTAATGAAGCCCAAAATAATTTTGTAGGGTGTTACATAGGGCAGTAGCAAAAACAAGGATTTCTTTAGTAAGATTTTGTCCATAAAAATCATATGGTCAACACCTTTTGAGTCTCCTATTTCTTCAAAAATAAACAAAGGGATCATAGACTCAAGTTTTCAACCATAGGATAAAATAAAATTCCATCCCAAGACCAACACTTGTCATGGCCGAAAATACCTTCAAGAGAGGTAACCATGACTAAAACTTCCATTTAAGATACAAGGGTAAGTCTTTCAGCTCTATAGATTTAGGTGATTGCAAGAAAATAAATGTGATATGCAACCTCATTTTAGTCTTTATCATTAGGAGGAGAAGGCTTGGAAAAGTAAATATGATGTGCAAGACTTGAAATATAAACATGAAAATGCAAGTTTATTTTTAAGTCTTTGAAGCTTTAGATGATAACTTGAAATATAAACATGAAATTCAAACATGAGAATGCAAGTCCATTTCTTTAGTCTTCAAGATTTAAAGTGATGACTTGAAAATAAACATGAGGTGCAAGGCATTGAAACATAAACATGAGATGCAAGAGCTTGAAACATAAACATGATGCAAGTCCATTTTTACATCTTACTAGAGCTCATTTCATGACTTTAAGGAATGATACTTTCAACCCCATACAATCTTAACAAGTGGAGGTGAGCTTTAGAGTCTCTCATCATTATGGTTTTAAGAACCTTGTTTCCTTAGACCCATCATCAAGCTCAAACAAAATCAACTTTAAGGGCAACAATAAAACATCCTTTTCTCATTTTTCTCTTGAAGTCAAAAATCAAACCTTGAGCTCTAAAGGTCAAACAAATGATGGTATCACAACCAACATCAAAGATCCTCATTCTCAAGCCATGGTTTCCAACCATTCAACAACAACAAAACTAAAAAGAATAAAAAAAGAAAAAGGATGGCTCAAACTGAAAATGAAAAAAAGGAAAAGAAAAGAAAAGAGCAAAGCTCATCCAACATCAAACCAAGAACCGAAAATACAAAGGGAAAAAAGAGAAAACTTAATGCAAAATTCCCTACCAAAGATATTTTCTTGTTGCAAAGAAAGAGCTTGATCTTGTACAAGAAAATGAGAAGAAAAAATCTTCTCTTGGACTCAAGATGGGTTCGGTCAAAGGAGGAAGAAAAGGAAGAAAAGTTTTTCTTGAGTTCTTGTGTTCAAAGATGGAAAGGTTGTGTTTCTTGAGGGCGGTTTATGGTGGTGATGTGGTAGTTTAGGGTTGAAAGATGGTGGAGGAAGAAGAAAAAGAAGTCTTTGAGAAGTGAGAGAAGAGAGCATTTTGAGAGCATTTTTTTGACACAAGTCTTTGGCCAAACAAATGAGTGGTAAGAATTAGAGTGTTTGAGTGTTAAAAAAAAATAAGCATAAGGGGGTATGGGAGGAAGAGTGGCCGGCCATGAGGAAACTACGGGGGAGGAGATATTTTCATTTCTTTTATGTTGGGAGTTGTATTTAGAGATAAATTTGATTAGGCATTTGGTTAGGAATTGATAATTAAGTGTTTAAGCTAAAAGCAAGTAATTAAGGCCATGCAAGACAAGATTAAGAAGTTGTCTTGCTCAATTAGTGAAAATTCACCTTAGCTAGGAATCTCATCCATCATGAGTTTCATGATTTAAGGAATTGGAGAGAGAAAACACCATTACACTTGACATGACATAAAGTCTTAGATTAAGGAAGGGATTTTGAATTTTCCTAAGCAATCGTAGGCCCTAATTAATCTCAATTAGTTATTTTGACTCAAGATTAATAATTAAAATTAATTAATCTTTAATTAGAGTATAATATTACCTACATTTCCTTAATCACACAATTAAGCTCATTATGCACTTAATTAGGGGCAAAATGATAATTTTGCACAAAATCTCCCTGAGATTGCCTGGGCTTAAGCAGATACTAAACATCCCTTAAAAACAACATTCAAACTCCCGGGTAAAGTTCGGGTCCAATTGGCAATTAATCCCGCGTTAAATTACCGCAATGGTATTTTGTAATCTTTGGCGCAGAAAAACCAAAAATAAGATTTCACCTCTATTAATACGCATAACACATATAATCCCTATCCATCATTAAAATAACCCTTTGTGGATGGCCTGGGCTGGCTGTCCTCGATTCCTAGGTAAAAATGACCTCAAGGGCATTTTTGTCATCTGTACATAGGAAAAACCGAGGCGTTACACTAAACCTCTGTATTCTCGATCCGATAGTGATCGCTCTGAGATAGCTTGGAGAGGCTAATGTAAAACTACTTGCAACGAGACAATAAAGTGTTCTTGTTGATCACAGTTTAGCTTGGAGAGGCTAGTCAAAGACTACTTGTAACTTGGAGAGACTGGAGCAAGACTACTTGCAGCTTGAAAGGCTGCAGTAAGACTACTTGCAAGTTGGAAAAGTGGGGGCAAGACTACTTGATTTAGCTTGAAAAGGCTAGTACATAACTACTCGGTTTAGCTTAGAAAGGTTGGTGAAGAACTACTCAATCTGTGGCAGCAGGTGATTTCTATAGGACATAGATGAGAGCTTGGGAAGTCTAATATAAAACCTATCCATTTGCTCTTTCTCAGTTGAGAAAGATGTTTTAGTGGAACTCAACATTTGTTGAGTACTGGATGTAGGCAATTTTGGCCGAACCAATATAAAAATCTGGTGTAACATCTTTTTCTCCTTGATCTTCTTTATTTCTTTTCCGTTATATTCTCTTGTTATACTTTTTCTGAAGAGATGCTTAACGTAGTCATATTTCTATTGTTTTCCTTATTAATTCTCTTTCTAAGATGCACTTCACAGACAAATATAATCGTACATAATGCTTGATGTTTTAAGTTTACCAATAATGCTTCAGAAATCTACTTTATCAAACTACTAACTATGTTTCTGCTGCACTTCAAGTTTTACGCTTGATAGTATTTGTTTTCAAACGTTTCAGAAATGTAAAAAAAAGCTATGTATGATTCAACCCCCTTCTCGTGCACAATTCCACCTTCAAGTTGTATCAGAGCAAGGCTTTTGAGGAGTTGAGAAATCCAACGATTGGAGAGGACAAAGATCTGACCGACAAAATGGCGTATATCCTCTACACAAGATCAATCTATCGCTTGAACATCTTTCACTAATGAAGTATCAAGATTCGTCTTAGCACACTCTATTTAAAGGGATTTCCAAAAGACCAGTGGACAAGAATAGAAAAAAGGAAAGAAATCAAATGTTCTATTAAGTCATGCCTCTGTTTGTAACATCCTAATTTTTAACCCAATACTCTAGAACATATTTAGGTTAATCGTTAGTCTGTTACTTCATAGTTCTCATTTAACTTTGAATTACTTAGCGGAAAATACGGGTAATTTTTTTTTTGAAATAAAAGTGAGAGCCAAGGTGATGATAAGCGGTAAACCATGCAAAGTAAAACAATCGCCCTCACAATCATCATAACATAAGGCACATCATGAACATCACCGAATATAATCTCATATATATATAACGCTGCCCACTTATAAGTGTGGGACTTAATTCAGTACAAGGGAAATACAACCTAAAACATAAACATAATCTACTCCCCTACCCGAGTGCATCTAATAGGATAACCTCTAAACAAAAGAAGGTTTATCCCCATCTAAGTGGTGTGTGTGCTCTAACCGGGTACTCCATCGGACGATCGTCACCTCCTCAAGGCCCATCTCGCGAACGCAGGCGTATATATCCGAAACTCGGGCGAGCTCCTCGGACGCAGGCGGAATGGGGATCGAGGGTGACCCCACGTATGGTCGCATCTCCCGGTCGTCGCGTGCCAGTGGCTGAGTCACCAGTATCCTCACCGCCTCCCTTATCTCGTGGTGGAGAGCGGGCGTAGTCTCGCTATCTGGATGGGTAGCGGGTCCTCGGATGGGTCGGTCTCCGTGAAATAGGTCCGGGGCACATAGCTGATAATCTCGCATGGCTAAGGCGGCGGTGTGCTACGAGTACTCTCGTTGTGCGCGAGCGCCACGCCAAAAACCCGCTAAATCGTGCCGCCATAAAGTGCGATCGGGAAGTGATGGGTGTGCACCGGGATGAAGCGAGGCGTCCCTACAAACATGAAAATCCGCACCGCATCGCCCTCAAAATGGTATGACCCGTGAGTCGGGTCATAGTGCACCTCCCATGGGTGTCCATGATGCTACTAACGCCGCCATCAAGACGGACGGAAAGAAAGAGATAGAGGAGTGAGAATCTTACTAAAGAATCTCAGGTAGGGCCTCCTACTACCTAGGTGTCATCATCTACGTCCTCGGGAACCTTGGGTTTAATTATATGAAATGATCAACATGCATTTAGTTCATTTTAAACTTCAAAAAATATACTTTAGCCAAGGTCCGTTTCATTTTAGGATGATCTTAATGTCATGAATGCAACATAATGGAAAATGTATGCATGGCACTACCTAATGCACATACATAAAACATAACATCAAGCATCATCATCATTGGTGGCATAAAGTGGCAATAGTAACATTCATATGGGACAAAACTTAGTGACATAATCTTAATCATGAACTTTTCTTCCTCATGGGCCACCCTAAAAGACAATCGAATCGGGGGTGCTCGGCCAACCTGTCACCTGTAACGTGTCATACATCTAGGTTATGAGCTCATACCTTAACTAGTCGTCACTAGTTCTTACTTACCACTTAACGATAAGCGTAACATAAATCCCGACTATCTGAGTACGGGTTAGGGGGCAAACCTCTTAGGGGTGCTCGGCCGAACCGGTGTCACCTAAGAGTATAAATGGTACCGATGTCACATGAGTTCTATGGAGGTGCTCGTTTAACCGTGTCATCCTAGAACCCATCTTAGTACCTTAATTTTCAAAATCTCTTTAAGTCCCCAAATTTGCCAGAAATTCTAGCGGCCAAAACGGTCATTACACCGAAGCTTCCTTCCAAATTTGTTTGAATTGGTCGGCGCCAAAACGGTCATTACACCGATTTCCTTCCAAATTTGCTTTATGCCACATAAACATATAGCCTCATAAATTCCTCATATGAATAACATCATCATCATTAGCATACTTCATGCATCATCATACATCATTCAAACGCTACCCTCACGGTAGTTTATGCTTTGACCCTTACGGGTCTTAATCTTGAGATATAGCTCTCTAATATCCGTCGCCATATTTTATGCCCCTAAGGCTCATATTAAACATCATTCTTCATTCTCATGTTCATACTTAAATCTGAATAGCATAGGACAGAATCTCTAACTCGCTTACGGGGTTCTAGAACTTACGCTTAGACCCTTTTCTCGGTTCATTTTCGCCCGAGGCGCTATATAAATCTAAATCAATTATGAGACATTCCTATGCTTAAGGACTAATTATTAATCATGTTTATCATGTTGTAGGGTGCTGGACAGATTCCAGAAAATTAAATGTTCTAAGAGTTCTACATTTGCATTTTTACTCGTTTTCTAGCTACTAGTTTCCCCATAGGTGCTAGGAATTCGATTCTAACTCAAATGATACCAAGTTTTTCATGTCTAAACAATCTAAATCTGATTATGTTCCCATTAAAACAGTTTGGATTGGTTCCATAAACAAATGGGTCAAAACTATGTTAAATTCTAGCTTTACGGTATTTCTAGTTAGCTAGTTTCTTACCTATCATGCATAGGTTCGCTTCTACATCATCACATGATATTTTCACACATTCCAACACATTAAAACATCATCATACAGCATCACATTCATCACATCAGAACCGAAAACATCTTGCCTCAATAAGAGAATTAAATTGACATTTCTAGGTACATAAGTTAACTAGTTTCTCTTGGAATCAATTTAGAATTTCTAAAACTCTTTGCAAGACATTTTAAATCATCAAGAGGCTAAGTGAAGCCTTAGGTCACTGACCAAAACATATTCCATCCCCTAAAGAGATTGGAATCACAACTTGTAAATCTACATAACCTTATAAAGAATTGTCAAACTTTAAGGAAAACTCAAAACATAGGCTATTGGTCCTAGTAGCTAGATGAAAACTCATTGCAAGTCCATCTTCACTACTTGGCCAAAAAACATACATTCAAAGTGTGGTTTGCATTAAACTTTAACTTGGTATGGAATGGGCAAGTCTTTGAGCTCTAGGTTCTTAAGTTACTTACATAAACTAAACGTGCTCATGCTTTTCATTTTTAATCTTGCTTTCAAGGTAAAGTGATGACTTGAAATTAAATATGCAAGGCATAATTTAAACGTGAAAACTCGAAAGTAAATATGCGAAGCATAATCTTAAACGTGCAAGCTTGAAAGTGAAGATGCAAGATTCAATTCCTTATTTTAGTGCTCTTGGCCCAACAACAATCGACTTTAAGGCCGAAATAGATAGGCATTTGAGAAATTAATTAGGTGATAATGCAAGTTCAATTCTTTATTTTAGTGCTCTAGGCCCAGCAACAATCGACTTTAAGGCCGAAATAGAAAGGCTTTGAGAATTAAGTTAAGTGATGATACAAGTTCCATTTTAATCTTTATGTTCTTAGGTGATGGCTTGAAAGTAAAGATGCATAGCAAGAATGTAAATATGAATGCAAGCATAAAATAAATTATGCAAGTTCATTTTATCTTTCTAGAGCTCTTAACAAGACTTTAAAGGAACTTAAACCTCAACCCAAACTCATCAAACCAAGACAAAGTAAACGTCTAGAGTTCTTAGAACTCAACATACCATATTTAGAAAATCAAACATCTAGCATGAAAGGAAAAGGTAATGGCCAAACTTCAAGGAAAGAAAAGAAATGTTTGAAACTCTAGAATCCATGATCTTGGTGATATACAAACTCCAACATCATGAGACCTCATCATTGAGTCATTAGAACCATTTTGAAACAACATCAAAGTTAAGGTTCTCAAAAGTTCAAGAAAGGAAAAATCTAGAAACACTTTTGCTCAAGAACAAAAATCAAGCTCTAGAGTTTGTTTCAAGTGATGAACATCATCATGAAACTCTCATCATCAAGCTCTCATTCCTTTGTTTCTCCAAGGCCCATGGCCTAAAAATGAAAAGGTAAAGGGAAGAAAAAGAAGTTCTAAAAAGAATCAAGAGAAACTATGAACTTTAAGCTTAGAACAAGAACTTTAAAGAAAGAACACATGAAAGAAAATCCCTACTTGGTGTGATGAACTTGAAGATGGAAGAAGAAGATGAAGATGATGAAGAACTTGAAGAACTCCAAGAACTTGAAGAACACAAAGACTTTGAGAGAAAAGAAAGCTTTGAGTGTTTCCTAAACTTAGCAAATGATCTAAAAGTGGTGCAAGCTCCTCAAGGCATTCTATTTATAGAGAATTGAAACAAATGGAGGATGTATGTGGTGAGGATGGCTTCGGCCATGAGGTGCAGAATGGAGGCTCTCCATGAGTTCCATGAGGTGAGATAATGTGTTCTTGAGGTATGGTGAGGTATGGTTCAAAGCATGGTGAGGTATGGCTCAAGGTATGGCTCAAGCATGGTTCTTTGAGTGAGAAAATAATTAAACATGTGGTCAATGGGGAAAGGTGCTATTTGGCAAATGCATCAGCCCATGGGGAGGATTAGTTTGCATTTTAATTGTGGTTTAGAGTTGTGTTTAGGTGTATCTTTGATTATGCTTAAGATTAGAATTTGTAAGAAAGTGTTTAGGTAAGGTAAATGGGTAATTAAGGTGGTCTAGACATAATTAAGGAGTGGTCTTGCACCATTAGAGGGTTAAATCCTCAATTTAGAGTTTAAACAACTCTAGACTCATTTCCTTGATTTAAGGAATTGGAGAGAGAAAACACTATTCATGATTCCAAGACTAGGAATCTTGAGTTCTAAAAGGGATTTAAGTTTAATCTAAGCAATTTTAGGTTCTAATTAACTTTAATAAATTATTTTGACTCTAGATTAATTAGGAAATAAATTAATCTTCGCTTAGAGCCTAATATTGCTTAGGTTTGCTTAATTACGTCATTAAGCTTAAAAACACTATTCCAGGCAAAATCGTAATTTCAAGACTAACACTGCCGGGACCACCGACTTGAACAGATACCTCTAGACACATGAAATCATGTTTTTAAACCTTCTGGGAAAGTTCCGGGCTCAAACGGCATTCCTTTACCCAGTAAAACGCTATAGGGGTATTTTGGTCATTTTGACCCAAACTCTGAAAAACGAATTTTCGCTCGAAAGCATTCAAAGGCCATTCAATCCCTTCAAACATTGAGTTGACCCTTCGAGGATGACCGAAGTTAGTTACCTCTCGAAGTTGGTCGAAATGACCTCAAAGGCATTTTGGTCATTTCTCTGACGTAAAAATCGGGTGTTACATTACTCCCTCCTTAAAAAGAATTTCGCCCTCGAAATTCAAGTTGCATTAGAAAGCTCGGATACTTGTCTTGCATTTCCGACTCTAGCTCCCTATGTAAACTCTTCTGATTTGTCGCGTCCCCATGCTACCTTTACCAATGGAAACAGGACTTGTTCCTCACCGCTGACTCATGGTCCACGATTCTCGTAGGGGGAAGATTGAAAGTTAGGTCGTCCCTTAACCTGAACATGCTCGCTCTAAAACGTGGCTAGGGTCGGACTCATACTTCTTAAGCCGAGAGATGTGAAAGACGCTATGGAGATTAGAAAGATTAGGGGTAAGGCTATTTTGTAGGCAACTACTCCTATCCTTTGAAGAATTTGGAAGGACCAAGGAATCGGGCTCAACTTTTTGACTTTCATGGCTCTTCCTATGCCCGTGAGTGGGGTAATCCTAAGGAACACATGTTCTCCCTCCTCGAACTCCAAGGGCTTGCGCCGCTTGTCCGCATAGCTCTTTGTCTACTTTGAGCAAAGGAGCATCCTATCCCTGATCCTCTTGATTTGTTCCGTTGTTTCCTCACTACACTATCGGGTCCTAATACACTTTGCTCCCTGTGCCTGCATCCAACACAAAGGTGATTGGCACTTCCTTCCATACAATGCCTCAGACGGTGCACATACGATGCTTCGTGATAACTATTGTTATACGCAAACTCGATCAAAGGCAAGTACCTATCCCAACTTCCCCTTTGGTCTAACACACAGGCTCTTAACATATCCTCTAGGGTTTGGATCGTCCTTTCAGATTGTCCGTCTGTTTGTGGGTGCTAAGCGCGTCAAGCATAGCTTTTGAACCAAACGCCTTTTGGAAGGCTCCCCAAAAACGCGACGAAACGCGGATCTCTATCCGAGATTATCGCCGACGGTACTATGCAATCTTACGATCTCTGATGTATAATCGAGCCAATTTATCTAAAGAGTACGTCACTCTAACAGTAGAAAGTGTGCCGACTTGGTTAGTCGATCCACTATCACCCATATAGCATCATGGCTGCTTATGCCTTAGGCAATCCCGTCACGAAATCCATAGATATGCATTCCCACTTCCATTCGGGATTGATAGCGGGGTTGCAACAAACCTGAAGGTTTTTGGTGCTCGATTTTCACTTTCCGACATACCAAGCACTTACTAACCCAGTGACCACATCCTTTTTCATTCCGGGCCACCAAAACATCTTCTTTCAAGTCTTGGTACATCTTGGTAACACCCGGGATGAATGGTGAAATAGCTCTTTTGTGAGCCTCCTCCAAGATCTTCTCTCGGAGGTCACCATCTTGGGGTACGCAGATCCTTCCCTCAAATCTCCATATCCAATCCTACTTTCAAACCTTTCAATCCTTCCTAATCTGCATCTATGATCTCTTCTAACTCCTTATCCTCTCAAGTTGTGCTAACATGATTCTTTGCTTAAATCCACATTGTTACGCTAAGGTAGCACATCTTTATCCCTCTATCTGCTTTGACATCCCTAGATTCATATCCCTAAACTTCTCTATCAACTCATTCTTTGATCATCATGTGGGGCCATGTGTGTAACGACTTCTAGCTCAAAGGCGTCGGCGACTACATTAGCCTTGCCGGGTGGTAACTTAAACCAAATCGTAGTCCTTGAGGAATTCCATCCACCTTCTTTGCCTCATATTTAACTCCTTTTTGATCAAAGAGGTACTTGAGACTCTTATGATCTGGGAGAAAACTTCAAACCTTACACCATACAAGTGGTGTTCCACATCTTTAAGGAAAACACTACGGCTAATTCTAGGTCATGGGTGGGGTAGTTAGCCTCGTGAGGCTTGAGTTGTCGTGATGCATAGGCTACCACTTGCCTATTTTGCATCAACACACACACCTAGTCTCGTTCAAGCATCACAATATACCTCAAGGGTACATTGGGGCTAGGTAAGACTAAGACTGGGTCGTGGTTAACCTTTCCTAAGCTCTTGGAAACTCTTCTCACATTCTGGCTCCACTCAAAGCAGGCATTCTTCCTAGTGAGCTTGGTCAAGGGTAGGGCTAATCGGGAAAATCCTTTGATAAACCTACGGTGTAGCCTGCTAAACCCAAAAGCTCCAGATTTCGCTGGTGGTTGGTCTATCCCAATTCATTACGGCTTCTATCTTACTAGGATCAACGGCTATACCTCCTTTTGACACAACGTGCTCCTAAAAACTTGACTCTCCAACCAAAATTCACACTTAGAGAGTTTGGCATACAACTTTTTCTCCTTCAAAATTTCCAAAACTATCCTCAAATGTCGCTCATGCTCCTCGTGGGTCTTCGAATAGATGAGTATATCATCTATGAAAACGACCATGAACTGATCTAGATAGGGTCTAAAGATCCTATTCATGTAATCCATAAATACTGCAGGAGCATTTGTCAACCCAAAGACATCACCCTTGAACTCAAAGTGTCCATACCGAGGTTCTAAAGGCGGTCTTTGGTATATCTTGATCTCTCACCCTAATTTGGTGGTATCCTGACCTTAGGTCGATCTTGGAAAACACTACCGCTCCTCTCAATTGGTCCATGAGATCATCAATCCTAGGCAAAGGGTATTTGTTTTTCACTGTCACACGATTCAATTGCCTATAATCTATGCACAACCTCATACTCCCGTCCTTCTTTTTCACAAACAAGACCGGGGCTCCCCATGGTGAAGCACTAGGTCTTATGAAGCTTTTCTTCTAAAAAGTTCCTCAAGTTGGGTTTTAAGCTCGCTAGTTCTAGGGGTGACATTCTATAGGGGGCAATGGAGATTGGTCCCGCTCAGGAACCAACTCAATGGAGAACTCCACTTCTCGCCGGGAGGGAACTCGGCATATCTTCCGGAAACACCTCGGGATAGTTTCTCACTATAGGTATATTTTCTAAATTCTCGCCAAAGTGTACCTCGCTAGCGGCTAGGAGAACATATCCCTTAGTCCTTTTCCCACTACAAGGACCTCTACATTGAGATAGAGTTTCAAAGGTTGACTTATTTCACTAGGGGAGAAGGAAAGACGACTGCTTTGGTGTCACAGCCTAACAATACACGGTTGGCGTGAAGCCAATCCATGCCAAGAACTACTCCTATACCTTTCATGGGTAAACAAATTAAATCCACAACATATGGTCTATTTTCTGTGGTGAGGTGGGAAATTAGGCAACAATAACAAGTATTCACAGATGATTTGTGGGGTAGAGACAATAAGATCAAAAGGAAGTTTGGAAGTTTTCAAATTTAGAGTCTCGACACTAGCATATGAAATAAAAGAATGTGTTGCACAGTCGTGATAGCACGCTTAAGGTTCTACCATCTATTTCGCACTTACCTTCTATGAGACCATTGGATGTGTCCGCTTAGCTCTACATTGAGGGTGAAGACCTCCTCCTTGGTGTTGCGTCGGAATTCTCTGCTTGCCGCCTCCCACTAGTGCAGCTTGTCGCGTAGTGGCCAGGCCTTCCAATCGACGCGAAGATGACTCCCGCTAAGCCAGGGGGACGGTTGCCATGATCCTTCCCGCACTTGGGACATAGCACCGGGATAGCTTGGGCGGGGTTCCTTGAGGCGTCTTGTTCCTAGTCCCACTTGACCCTCCTTGGTTGTTTGGGGCACCTCGAACCTCCTTGCCCGCTGTTGTTGTGGTTGCGTTGTTGTTGTTGTTCGAATTGTGGTCGGTATGATTGCTTGGGTTGTTGGTGGAAGGGGTTCTTTGTTGTTGTTGATGTGGCTTGAATTGGTTGGTGTGGTAGGGTTGTAATGGTTTCTTGGATTGGTTTGGATATTGGGGCTTGAATTTTGGGGCTTGAGGTGCTAGCCCTTGTTCCGCTGCCCTCTGCAAGATTGATTTTCTTCCCTGCCCCTCTTCCATGATCCGGCAGACTTGCTGACTAGGGTTGGAAAGTCCCTAATCTCCATGTGCGCCACAAGATAGTTGAGTCGCCGTTAGTCCGCCTCATACTTGACGACTTCCACACCTCGTCGGGTTTCCTTGAAACACCTAGAGAACTTAATCACCGACTTCGCTGCACTGGCGGCGAGACCTCCTGAGTCAGTTGCATGAACTCAATATCTTCGCGTTCCTCACGGACTCCTGGAAGTACTTCTCATAGAAGTAGGTCTTGAATAGCTCCCTGCTGATGCTGAAGCTTCTTTAAAGTCTTCTGGGTGCCAGCCCACCGTAACTCCCCAGAGATCCCACTCCATCATATAAGCGAAGGTGACCTTTTGCTCCTCCGAGCAAGCCACCACGAGTAGATCTTCTCCATGTTTTTGATCCACTCATCGCCTTTGTCGGGGTCCATGGCTCCTCGGAAGGTTGGTGGGTTCGCCTTATAAACTCACCAAACCTCGCTTGTTCGACCATTTCAAAGAAAGAGGGAGCACGTCCGGTGTCCCCTTGTTGGTTCATCCTTCGAACATTATTCCATGGCTCTAGCCATGTCACTAACAGCGAAGATGGCATCGCTTGGTCTCCCTCTGGTCCTAGGTTGTCTCCTTGGTGCCATTGGTCCCTAAACACATGAGACAATAAACACCGAGGTGATCGTGCTCAATATTCCATGTAAAATGAGCTAGTTACCATGGCGCCAAAGTAGACAAGGGTCATGAACTCCTACCCTATAGCTTATCTCTAGTTAAGCTCTCACGCATGACATAGCTATCGTGACCACGCTTTAGAAAGCATAGTCAGTCCAATCCTCAGCTCCATGAGAATCGAATCGCCTCACGATATTAATGTAACATCCTAATTTTTAACCCAATACTCTGCAGAACATATTTAGGTTAATCGTTAGTCTGCTACTTCATAGTTCTCATTTAACTTTGAATTACTTAGCGGAAAATACGGGTAATTTTTTTTTTGAAATAAAAGTGAGAGCCGTGTGATGCGATAAGCGGTAAACCATGCAAAGTAAAACAATCGTCTCACAATCATCATAACATAAGGCACATCATGAACATCACTGAATATAATCTCATATATATATAACTTGCCCACTTATAAGTGTGGGACTTAATTCAAGATAAGGAAATACAACCTAAAACATAAACATAATCTACTCCCTACCCGAGTGCATCTAATAGGATAACCTCTAAACAAAAGAAGGTTTATCCCCATCTAAGTGGTGTGTGTGCTCTAACCTGGTACTCCATCTGACATCGTCACCTCCTCATCAAGGCCCATCTCGCGAACGAGGCGATATCCCGAAACCAGGCGAGCTCCTGACGAAGAGGCGGAATGGGGATCGAGGGTGACCCCCACGGTATGGTCGCATCTCCTGGTCGTCAAGCGTAAGCTGGTGAGTCACGGTATCCTCACCGCCTCCCTTATCCGTGGTGGAGAGGGGCAGAGTCCTCGCTTATACGGATGGGCAGGCGGGTCCTCGGATGGGTCGGTCTCGCGTGAAATAGGTCCGGGCACATAGTCGATAATCTCGCATGGCTAAAGGCGGCGTGTGCTCACGGAGTACTCTCTCGTCATGCGTCACAAGCCACGCTCAAAACCCGCCGTCGTCGCCATAGGGTGCGATCGGGGAGAAGTGATGGGTGTGCACGGATGGCGAAGCGCCCTACAAACATGAGAAAATCCGCGACCGTGCACTGCCCCTCAAATGGTATGACCGTGAGTCGGGTCATAGTGCACCTCCCATGTCGGGGTGTCCATGAATACTACGACGTCGCCATCCTCAAGACGTGATTGAAAGAAAGAGATAGAGGGAGTGAGAATCTTACTAAAAAGAATCTCGGTAGGGCCTCCTACTACCTAGGTGTCATCATCTACGCCCTCGGGAACCTTGGGTTTAATTATATGAAATGACCGAAACATGCATTTAGTTCATTTTAAACTTCAAAAAATATACTTTAGCCAAGGTCCGCTCATTTAGGATGATCTTAATGTCATGAATGCAACATAATGGAAAATGTATGCATGGCACTACCTAATGCACATACATAAAACATAACATCAAGCATCATCATCATTGGTGGCATAAAGTGGCAATAGTAACATTCATATGGGACAAAACTTAGTGACATAATCTTAATCATGAACTTTTCTTCCTCATGGGCCACCCTAAAAGACAATCGAATCCGGGGGTGCTCACGAACCGGGTGTCACCTAACGTGTCATACATCTAGGTTATGAGCTCATGCCCAACTAGTCGTCACTAGTTCTTACTTACCACTTAACGATAAGCGATTATCATAAATCTTCCGACTATCCGAAAGTGCGGGTTGGGGGCAAATCTCTTAGGGTGCTCGGCCGAACCTGTCACCTAAGAGTATAAAATGGTACCGATGTCACATGAGTTCTATGGAGGTGCTCGGCGGACTGGTGTCATCCTAGAACCCATCTTAGTACCTTAATTTTCAAAATCTCTTTAAGTCCCCAAATTTGCCAGAAATTCCACAAAAGCAGTCATTACACCGAAGTTTCCTTCCAATTTGTCGAAATTGGCACAAACTGGCCATTACAATTTCCTTCCAAATTTGCTTTATGCCACATAAACATATAGCCTCATAAATTCCTCATATGAATAACATCATCATCATTAGCATACTTCATGCATCATCATACATCATTCAAACGCTATCCTCACGGTAGTTTATGCTTTGACTCTTACGGGTCTTAATCTTGAGATATAGCTCTCTAATATCCGTCGCTCATATTTTATGCCCCTAAGGCTCATATTAAACATCATTCTTCATTCTCATGTTCATACTTAAATCTGAATAGCATAGGACAGACTTAACTCGCTTTTACTGGGTTCTAGAACTTACGCTTTAGACCCTTTCTCGGTTCCGTCTTCACTTTGAGGCGCCATACATTAAATCTAAATCAATTATGAGACATTCCTATGCTTAAGGACTAATTATTAATCATGTTTATCATGTTGTAAGGGTGCTGGACAGATTCCAGAAAATTAAATGTTCTAAGAGTTCTACATTTGCATTTTTACGGATTTCTAGCTACTAGTTTCCCCATAGGTGCTAGAATTCGATTCTAACTCAAATGATACCAAGTTTTTCATGTCTAAACAATCTAAATCTGATTATGTTCCCATTAAAACAGTTTGGATTAGTTCCATAAACAAATGGGTCAAAACTATGTTAAATTTCTAGCTTTACGGTATTTCTAGTTAGCTAGTTTCTTACCTATCATGCATAGGTTCGCTTCTACATCATCACATGATATTTTCACACATTCCAACACATTAAATCATCATCATACAGCATCACATTCATCACATCAGAACCCAAAACATCTTGCCTCAATAAGAGAATTAAATTGACATTTCTAGGTACATAAGTTAACTAGTTTCTCTTGGAATCAATTTAGAATTTCTAAAACTCTTTGCAAGACATTTTAAATCGTCAAGAGGCTAAGTGAAGCCTTAGGTCACTGACCAAAACATATTCCATCCCCTAAAAGAGATTGGAATCACAACTTGTAACGACATAACCTTATAAAGAATTGTCAAACTTTAAGGAAAACTCAAAACATAGGCTATTGGTCCTAGTAGCTAGATGAAAACTCATTGCAAGTCCATCTTCACTACTTGGTCAAAACATACATTCAAAGTGTGGTTTGCATTAAACTTTAACTTGGAATGGAATGGGCAAGTCTTTGAGCTCTAGGTTCTTAAGTTACCACATAATCTAACTGTGCTCATGCTCTTCATTTTTAATCTTGCTTTCTAAGGTAAAGTGATGACTTGAAATTAAATATGCAAGGCATAATTTAAACGTAAACTCGAAAGTAAATATGCGGCATAATCTTAAACGTGCAAGCTTGAAAGTGAAGATGCAAGATTCAATTCCTTATTTTAGTGCTCTTGGCCCAACAACAATCTGACTTTTAAGGCCGAAATAGATAGGCATTCGAGAAATTAATTAGGTGATAATGCAAGTTCAATTCTTTATTTTAGTGCTCTAGGCTCAAAGAACAATCGACTTTAAGGCCTAAATAGAAAGGGTTTGAGAATTAAGTTAAGGGATGATACAAGTTCCATTTTAATCTTTATGTTCTTAGGTGATGGCTTGAAAGTAAAGATGCATAGCAAGAATGTAAATATGAATGCAAGCATAAAATAAATTATGCAAGTTCATTTTATCTTTCTAGAGCTCTTAACAAGACTTTAAGGAACTTAAACCTCAACCCAAACTCATCAAACCAAGACAAAGTAAACGCTCTAGAGTTCTTAGAACTCAACATACCATATTTAGAAAATCAAACATCTAGCATGAAAAGGAAAAGGTAATGGCCGAAACTTCAAGGAAAGAAAAGAAATGTTTGAAACTCTAGAATCCATGATCTTGGTGATATACAAACTCCAACATCATGAGACCTCATCATTGAGTCATTAGAACCATTTTGAAACAACATCAAAGTTAAGGTTCTCAAAAGTTCAAGAAAGGAAAAATCTAGAAACACTTTTGCTCAAGAACAAAAATCAAGCTCTAGAGTTTGTTTCAAGTGATGAACATCATCATGAAACTCTCATCATCAAGCTCTCATTCCTTTGTTCTCCAAGGCCCATGGCCGAAAATGAAAAGGTAAAGGGAAGAAAAAGAAGTTCTAAAAAGAATCAAGAGAAACTATGAACTTTAAGCTTAGAACAAGAACTTTAAAGAAAGAACACATGAAAGAAAATCCCTACTTGGTGTGATGAACTTGAAGATGGAAGAAGAAGATGAAGATGATGAAGAACTTGAAGAACTCCAAGAACTTGAAGAACACAAAGACTTTGAGAGAAAAAGATATGCTTTGAGTGTTTCCTAAACTTAGCAAATGATCTAAAAGTGGTGCAAGCTCCTCAAGGCATTCTATTTATAGAGAATTGAAACAAATGGAGGATGTATGTGGGTGAGGATGGCTTGCCATGAGGTGCAGAATGGAGGCTCTCCATGAGTTCCATGAGGTGAGATAATGTGTTCTTGAGGTATGGTGAGGTATGGTTCAAAGCATGGTGAGGTATGGCTCAAGGTATGGCTCAAGCATGGTTCTTTGAGTGAGAAAATAATTAAACATGTGGTCAATGGGGAAAGGTGCTGGCTCGAAATGCATCAGCCCATGGGGAGGATTAGTTTGCATTTTAATTGTGGTTTAGAGTTGTGTTTAGGTGTATCTTTGATTATGCTTAAGATTAGGAATTTGTAAGAAAGTGTTTAGGTAAGGTAAATGGGTAATTAAGGTGGTCTAGACATAATTAAGAGTGGTCTTGCACCATTAGAGTGGTTAAATCCTCAATTTAGAGTTTAAACAACTCTAGACTCATTTCCTTGATTTAAGGAATTGTAGAGAGAAAACACTATTCATGATTCCAAGACTAGGAATCTTGAGTTCTAAAAAGGGATTTAAGTTTAATCTAAGCAATTTTAGGTTCTAATTAACTTTAATAAATTATTTTGACTCTAGATTAATTAGGGAAATAAATTAATCTTCGCTAGAGCCTAATATTGCTTAGGTTTGCTTAATTACGCCATTAAGCTTAAAAACACTATTCCAGGGGCAAAATCGTAATTCAAGATTTAACTAACACCGCCTCAGACCACCGGGACTTGAACAGATACCTCTAGACACATGAAATCATGTTTTTAAATCTCTGGGGAAAGTTCCGGGCTCAAACGGCACCTTTACCCGCGTAAAAACGCTATAGGGGTATTTTGGTCATTTTGACCCGAAACTCCGAAAAACGAAATTTTCGCTCGAAAGCATTCAAAAGGCCATTCAATCCCCTTCAAACATTGAGTTGACCTTCGAGGATGACCGAGTTAGTTACCCTCGAAGTTCGAATTCGTGAAAATGACCTCAGGGGCATTTTGGTCATTTCTCTCGGACAGAAAAATCGGGGTGTTACACTGTTCACATATGCTCTAAGCTGAAGCTGTATATGTCATATGAAAGGCTATATGAAATAGACTATGCATAATGTTTGAAGATCTTAAACCATTTCAAGAAATCCTTGATCCTAAGGTTGTCATATCTGATGTAATGCAATGCTAAAAGCAATAAAAATTGTTAAAACTGATTTTGAAGTAGAAAGATCTGATATTATCATCTGAGATTGAATATGGAAATGAGATCTCTTTGACTATGGAAAATGTCAAAAGTCCATAATGACTAAACCAAGGAGACAATCTCATGAATGACAAAACAGGACAAGGATTATCTTGAGAAAGCAATTTGCTTATCATAATGAAAATGTACATCGTATATCAAGAGTTCCAAGCCTAGAGCTTAGCAGATATATCCCTACATAAAGAAGAAGAATGTGCTAGACAGAGAAAAAGGATGAGTCATGAGGTCTTGGTATGCTAGAACTTGCTGTCATTCTGTGCTTCATGACTAAAGAACATCAAGAGAGATAAGCAAGGTAAATGTATCTGTATGTAATCTTTCATAAAATATATTAACTGCTTCATGTGATAAGTTGCTAGAAGTTTCTCAAGCTTATTCTTCTATATATCTTAAACCAGTCAAAGAACTCATAAAGTTGCCATGAAAACTTGAGAAGATCAAGCTTAAAGCTGGGAAGTTGAAAGTAAGATATATTCCAAGGAGATTTTCTTCTTCTCAAATTCTGTAAAACTAAAGCCTCCAAAAAGTTATATGAAAATGTCAGAAAGTTATTTCTGAATTCTTGAAAGGACTTCATGGCATCAAAAGATCTGACTTGTAACATTTGACATATTTCAAAAACTTTGTTTTTTGAGAAAAAGGTCAGACTCTATAGTTTCAGAGAACTGGTCTAGGATATATAGAGGAAACAGAAGATGAAAAAGGTATGGAACTTCATCTACTACAATTATTTTCTGTTTTTGTTCTCCTGTTGAGTGAAGAGATACCTTCCTAACAAATGATTCTTGAAAAAGAATCCCATTAGAAGGGTTGGAGAATCTCTTTCTCTAAAAATAACCAAAAAGGACCCAAAGAAGTCTAGGTACCAAAATCAAATCCTTTTCTCACAGGTATATCTGAAAAGTTTCTCTAGCTGAAGTATCAAGAAGCAAATAGATGATGATCATTCCAGATATCATGTTCTGAACTTGAGAGTCATCATAAATCTTGAAGGATAAATTACTCAAGAATCTCTTAAGTACGATGATGGAAAGCTTAAAGAAGATCTTGCTCAAAATCTCAATGATCCTAAGGAAATTCCTGATAAAATAAATCTCAAGCAAACTTCAGAAAGCTAGCAGATGAAAGCCAAAGCTTCAGAAAGTAAGCTCCAGAACATCAACACTTCAGAAAGTATGCTCGAATCTCTCAAGATGATCAGAAAGTGATCTTTTTGGACTAGAAAATAAGCAGAATGAAGATGACATTGGAGCTAAAGGATCTCAATGTATAGAAACTATACGAAAGTTTCTGACTCAAAAATGGTCTTCCATTGTCTATGTTCATGGAGTGACTCCCATGGGTATGAGAACCAAGTCATCCACTGGATATATATATATATATATTCATCACCACCATTGTATTTGAATGTATTGAAAAAAGCTTTCAGTAGTCAAAGTTAGGCAAAAGTTATGCTAAATGTGCTGACCAAGTTCGAGAGAAAGGAAAAATCTACACAACATGATGAAACATCATCATTAGTACAAAGAAGATGTTCAAGGACAATTTAGATAAAGTTGACATCATCAGAGCAAGCATGGCTGCACAAAGTTATACCTATCAACAAATAATGAATTATGATAAAGCCTTTGCACCTGTATGCTACTTGCTACTACTAACTTCTCCACAGAAAAGGGTAAAAGAAAAGGCATAAGTGATTCTATAATCTAATGCATGCAGATGCTGTGGATAAGGAATCAGCTGGAAGGCAATCTTTTGAGTTATTTCTTTTTCCTTATCTTCTGAGATAATACTAATGTTATTTATCTTATCAAGAATCTTTTTAGCACTCTAAATCCAAGTTTGCTTTGCAAAAATCCTTTTTATGCTATATCTTGTTAAAATTGAGATGTTGAGTTGTAAATATGCATATTGAAGACCTTGTGTCAAGATGTAGTCATAATATCTATTGCTAAAAATCTTTTGATTATTTTTCTATTTTTTTGAAAAGCTTTCTTCTTCTCAAAAAGTTTCACTTCTGCATAAGCATTCATGCATAAAATATCTCTGGGCTTTCCCTCTTTATAACTCCCATTTGAAGACCTATCAAAGTCGTTAGAAGCCATCAGAAAGCATATATGTTAGTGTGCAAGATCAGAGAATCAGCAAGTATACTAGTCAGTTTGCAAGACCACAAATCTTTGTGAGGAACAGTTTATTAGTTTGCAAGATCAGAATGAAGATAGGTTGGTCAGAAAGAAGATGGTGTGTTTAGAAAGAAGATGGCCAGAAAGAAGATTTCAAGGATCAGAGAATAATGGTTACATGAAAGCATAGAAAAGCAAATCTATGATGAGATTGTGAAGATTTTCTAGTGGGTTAGAAAGTAAAACTATGAGCTTTAGAAAGTAACTCCTTCAAAAAGTGATCACAAGAGTCAGAAAATTCTCTTTCTGAAAGAATGATGAAAAGGTGGGATAATTCTCACTCTTTTGAGTTTCTCTCTCTAACGTCGCTTCGCCTTCAATCATGTCACATCACTTAAAACCCCCATGTCTCACATATCACCTTTATTTTCATTTTCTTGAACAAGTTACCTCTTTTACCATCACCTTTGACCTCAAACAGTTTCCTTCAACCATTTCATATTTACACACATTTCTCTATCTCTGCCATATGCTTCCCCAAATTGATTCGTATTTTCCTTCTCTTAAACACTTCTTCCTAAAACCTAAATTTCTTTCTATTCCTCTTATCCATACCCAAAATCTTTTCAAGCCTTAACCTTTCTTGATACATCCCTGAAATATCTGAAGGCAAGAAATTCAAAGGAAACATTACTAATCTAGGAATACTCTAGATGTATGATGAATCATTTCATTAGCAATTCTACTCTAACAATTTTGCTCAACATCCAATAGCTCCGGGAAAATGATTGAGCCTAGAACTGATGGCCCATGATTCTATTCTGATGGAAGTTATTACTTTCCAAGGATGGGAAAGGTTCGTCAACTTTATAGACAGAGTCTTCACAGGATGGTCACCGCTTTTTAATCTCAGTTGGTTCAAGTATCTGATTCTGTGCTGAATTTGTATATTAGAGGCGTCGATATAGAAGTGAGCAGCTATGATCTTTCCAATATAGGTCTCAAATGCTCTTTTGACAAATTTTGGTTCACAACTCTTGGAATCTTGGCTGAGGAAGTTTCCATTTATCTCATTGACTTCCCAAATCATCTTCCCTATGAGATAACTGTGGATTTGCTAAATTCAAATGCAGGAAAAGTTATTTCTCTTATCCAATTTACTCTTCTTCCAAGGCTTAAATGCATGCATCTACTGGAAGGAATAGATTGCATGTTGCTATTTTGTCTTCTATCTAAAAAATGAATAAACCTGCCTCGTCTTATCCTTGATCATATGATTGACTCCGCCTCCAAAGATATAACTGATCCTGTGCCTTACGAAGCTCTGCTAACCAAGATCTTTGAACATTTGAAATATCCTTTGCCAAATGAGTGGTATGAGTTTATGGTTGGAACTGAATATATCATAGCTCACTTTGGAACTCAAAGGAAACCTATCAATGCTCCTACTTCAGAGAAAAAGGCTACAAAGAGAGGTGTAATTAGTATGGATAGTAGCTTCGAAGACTCTGCAAAATCTCCATCAGATTCAAGACCCAGTGGCAACACCATTCCATTATCTAAACCTTCTGGATCTGGGACTGATCAAGGCAGCAAAATTCGAATGCATGATGATGCATCTTCCCTAACCTTTAAGATATAATTGTCAAATGATAATACGGAAAGTATGGTTCTTGAAACTATCTTTACTACTGCTAGTGATTCTCTTCCTTCATATACAGAATAACCTTTCACTTCAGCTCTACCTATAACATCCTCCCAAGTACAATCTCATCCTTAAGTCATGACATCAAACTCGAGAGTTGTTACTTGTAAATTAGCGGACCTTTCTTAAATATTTATGGGAAGCTAGATTAATGCGTGTAATAACTAAGTGTAATTCAATCAAAACATCACAAAGAAAGACAACATTTATTCAATACGTAGCTAAGTACAAAAGGAAGCTCTTCTAAGAGCTTTAATACATATACATACTCTATTACATTTACATACATGTAACTCAAACTAGGTATAGTAAACTAAAAATATCAATTACTAAATTACTGCAATTTGAAGTTTTTTCACATAGCAGCCGCATCAATCTTTGAATCAACTTGGAGGCGACACGGGAACACAAAAACACACAGGGTGAGAATTATACAATTCTCAGTAAGGTAACTCTCTAATTACGCAATCATAATGTCATCGTCATCACCCCAGCCACTTCGATTTACCCAGAAAACGTGATTATGCAATACATATTAAAGATTCATTTTTAAAGTTCTAAAATCATCCTTCCGAAGTGGGTAGCTTTTAACAATTAATTACTTGATACACATATACCATAAAACTCAAACATATAGTTAATAATCCTAATCAAGTAGTTAAATAAGATATGAGTATGCATATGCTAAATGTAGTGGACTTATCTCAAAGGGACCTGGTTTCACTTGTGACCGTAGAACTCAACTCAGTACATTTTTCTCTTTTCATCGACATATGAAAGACTCAGTGTATACCCAACGGGTATTTACTGTGGACAACTCCACAATGCATAGTTTATACTGCATGGTATTTATAGTGGTTCACACCATACAAGGGAAATAGACTACTTATCAGAACTGAGCTCATTCCTATACATGATCATTAGACTTCATTTTTTCCTTTTTTGAATCTCACATAGATTTGTTCCTAGTTGATATGTCTACTGACTCATAATATCTCTAAGGAAGTTTCTCTTTTTGCCTTCCCCTTATTCAACACAAGACTTGTTTCTATTTTCTCCATATGTTAGAACATGCACAAGTGAAATTTATACATTCTCTTTTCTCATATAACTGCATTGTGTGCTTTATATGATTCCAATATGCCTCAAACCAATCTTTAAAGTCATTAGCATTCACTCATATACATCATACTTGAACCAAATGTCATTATGTCACAATTATAATGCCTTAACATAAATACAGCATATGGGCAGATTTTACAGCCTTGTAGCACCAATTAATGTGCACATCAAACAACCAATTCAAAGGCTATAAAAATTCTCAATGACACTTCAATGTGTCCACAAGGTTCTATAAAAATTTCAAAACAAAATGAGTTTTCTAGCTATGCTAGCAAAACTAGAAAATTTCAAAGGTTAAAATCCCCCTATTTACAGCCAATAGCCAAAGTCTCAATTTTATTACCCTATCAAATGATCATATAAAATCATACAAAACTTCAAGCTTAGACTTCAATATGTCCTCAATATCCTATAAAAATTTCAAATGATAATTCAATTATTTGATATAGTAGCAAAATTAGACAAACTCAGAGCTTCAGAATTGGATCTCCAAATAACTCAACAATAGTCTCGGTTTCTGATTTTTATAAAATAGTAAAATTCATTTTTAAAACCAAAAAAATCATGTAGTTGTCTTTGGATGTTAGCTCCAACATATAATTTTTATATCTCATAAGAACATCCACAAATAGATCAGAAAATTCATGATTCATAACCTACTAGTACAAATCCAAGAATTCCAGCACATGGTTCAAAATTTGTTTTGCCAAAATGGGTTTTCTAACATCATCCAAACACTCCACCAAAATTAATCCATCAATATCCATATATCATCAACCAATACAACTAAAAATATCAATTTAAAACAGTGATTAAAATAGAAAAAAGGATTTGAAGAAGAAGAGGTTCAAAAACCCTACTTTGGTGGCTTTAGGGATCTCGACTCCAAAGAGTGCTCCAAGAAGGATTTTTCTCATTTCAAGGCTACCAAATCAACACCAAACCCTTACTTAATCAGTGATGAATGAAATATCAAAGTGAGAATTGGTGATAAATTGAAATTCCAATCGGTTAGTTTGATAGATTATGAGGAGTAGGACAAGTTTTGTGAAGAGAGTTTGTGGTTTTAACAAGATTTGGCTATGAAAATGGAGGTTTGAAATCAAGACTTGAAGGTTTGGAGAAGATTATCATGGTTCACCAAGCTTGGCCGAGAATGAGAAGTGCAAATAATGAAGTTAGGTGGCTTGAATAAATCCTAATATAAAGATAGCATTTATGTAGTCAAAATATAGCTTCTTTCTAATAATAAAAAGATATGGATGGCTAGGATTTAATCTTGCTTTACAAGATTAAATCTTAGCCTTCCACTTGGCTTGAATGGATATACATTATTCATTTATAGTGATTAAACTATCTTTTGGCATTAGAAATCGCACACCGAAATTTTACCGAACGGGTAAAATACCATACCCAGGTAATCAAACATTACTCAAAAATTAATTCCAGGCCTAAAATTCTCATTCCTTACCATTTCTAATCTCAATCCTATAATTTCTTTGTTTTGGGTACTTTCTGGTCTCAATTCTATGGTTTCAGCTATTCCGATGGGCCTGTGAGACCTATAAGGTTATTATTTACCCTAGCCCAATTTTTTTTTTTTTACGTCTTTGTTGGGCTACCCTTATCTTTTCTAAAATTGTTAGATTTTTGAAATTACAACTAATAAAGCTCAAATTAATTTTTAAATAATTTTTAGGGTATTATACTACCTATACCTCAACTAGCTCAAGATCACGGTGCTGATCAACCTTCCACTAGCCATCATCAAACTGCACCCCCTCCGAACTTCACCTATCCCAGAGTAAGGAGCCTGCTGACAAATTAACAACTCATTTTTTATAGATTGGACAGTCTGGAAGATAGATCTCAAAATCATGATGATCTTGTATATTAGATTGTCCAAAACACTTCTGATATTATACAAGAGCTAAGATGCAGAGGCTGAAGATGGTGTTCCTTGCTTCTCGGCACATCTCCTTTTTGATGATGCCAAAAGGGGGAGAAGAGTATAATCAAAGAAAATCATGTGCCAATGAGATTCATGGGAATTGCTATGGATTTAGGGGGAGCTTATGCTGAGGGGGAGCTCAGAGAATTTTGATCAGCATGCATTTTTTAATATTTCATAAGTTTTTCTTTGTAAATCTCTTCACAGTTTGTTTCTCTTATGTTTTTATATAAATCTTTTATCCTTTACTTTTCATATATTTCATGCTTTTAATGTGTATTTTTTCATGTTTCGTGCTTTGTTTCATTTAAGCTCTGATTCATATTGATGCTCTTTCTATGCTCAGCTGATCATATATCTCTCTGTTAAATGTTTGTTTTTTATCTCTTATGTATATGCTTTGACCTATTTATTTATCTATACGCTAGATACTTAGCTTACATATGTTCTATGATTAGCTATTGGCAAAGTATCTTTAGGAACACAAGTTATTTGTTGCTTCGATAGTTGTTTTAATATGTTGAGCCTTGATATGTATGATGAGCTTAATCATTTTCTTTAGCTTTAAAATAACACATTATCTTTGACACACAATTGAGATGTTTTCTTCAAAAGGTTGTGTATAACTTGATCAGAATAAGTTGAGAATACTTTTTGACATGTCTTCAGAAACTCACGCTTACATATTTTGAAACAACTAAGATAGTTAACAAGCTTCAGAACTCTCTCGAAGTGTGCTGTTTTATATGTCAAAATGTGTTTTTTCTTAAGACAAAACTTGTTTCAAAAGAACATATACCTTCACTTTAAAAATATCTTTTCATCTCTGATACTTATGAGAAAAGTTTCACAGCTCAATGCAAAAGCTCATCCTTGCTAATCCAGGGATTAATTCCAAATGAGCTTTAGAAACATCGCATAGTAATATGTTGATACTATCTCTTTAAAAGGTTTTTTTGAGCATCAGAAACTACATAAGCATCAGTATGTTTTTCCCCAAAATCACGAATGCTTTTTTTTTTTTACATTTATGATATATCCTTAAGTATTCCTTTCAAAAATTCTTTTGGTTAAAGAAGTGTTGAAAACAAATCTAATCAAGATAGAACATTACAAGTATTTCTTGTTAAGTTTTTCAAGCACATAGATCTTTAGAAAGCTTTTTTCCATGACCAAGAATCAAGCTGGTTGTATATCTATAACTTAAACATTTTTCTCTAACTTTTTGCTATGATACCTTTTTAGAAAGTAAGTTAAGCCTAACATAATGCTTCAAGTAAAACAACAATAGCAATGATTAAAAGTCACTTAAGGCCAAAAATACTTTTATTTGATCAATATCATGCCTTAAGAAAAGAACTTTCTGAAAATCACTTTCTGTGATAAAATTGAAAGAATGTGATAAATCTTGCCTATATTTCAGCAACATTTCTTTCAATATCTCTTCAAAAGATTTTCTTCAAATTGGTTTGTCATCATCAAAAAAAGGGAGATTGTTAGCTCTAGAACTCTATCAATATGCACTAATCAGTTTTGAATGATAACAAAGCCAATTTAAAGAAAATACTTTGAACAACAATTGATATTTCTCTTGAGTTTCTTATAAGTATATAACAAGTTTCTATCATTTAGCAAGAACAAGGCTTACTCAAATGGGAATATGTTTTACTATGCATATGTAAGTATGTTTATCTCATGTTACAAGATTTGAACTGAAATGGAAATAAAATTATATCCTTATTCAAGTTATTAATAGCTAATGATCAAACGAAGATATCAACGCTATAAGAAACCAAGTCCTGAGACTTCAAAAAGCAACACTAGACATCAGAAAGTACCCTTACATGAAGATATCAACCAATCTTTGAAGATTAGATGTTGCACTATCTTTAATCAGAACAATCGCATATCAGTCATCATCAAAATGATTGATCGAAGATCAGAAAGTGAAGATTTCATCAAGGAACCGATTGCGCACATCAGAAAGCTCACTTTACTATATAACACTGAATATGATAGGAAAAGGAGGGAAATTTGAATTTCGAATTTCATACTTTTAAGTCAAACCCAGTTTCAAACTGGTACGTCATCTCTTCTGCCAAATTGATCAACCACTCGAGCTTCTAGAAGAAAGAGTTCAGAAATCATGATCAGAAAGTGAAAAAGTGATTTCTGAGGGAGCATTAGAAACCTTAACTATACAACGGCTTCTATAACGATGTAACAAACTGTCAACCTACTCTTCTAGACTGTCTTTCCAAGATACAAACAAATGACCTACAAGTGTCACTTAGAAAATTGATCAAGGGCAACGGTCATAAGGGGAAGACCGCTATAAATAGAGATATTATGCTTAAAAGCTTATGAGAGATTTTGAATATTCAAGAGAGGAAACTCTAAAAAAATCTCTCCTCACTTCTTGGAAGTTTCAAAATCATGCAATCAATTTTTTCCTTGAAGTGTAAAAATCTCCCTTCTACGTTCTTAACTAGATTTATGTTTTTCCTAAGGAAGAAATGATAGAAGGAAGTCATTCAAGTTTTCCTAGGAACTTTTCATGTATATATTAAAGAAACTTGAGTGTAGGTTAGTTTGAGTAGCAACCCAAACACTAAACCTTTGTATCCTCGATCTGGTAATGATCGCTATGAGATAGTTTGGAAAGGCTAATGTAAAACTACTTGCAATGCGATAGTGAGGTGTTCTTATTGATAGCTTAGAGAGGCTAGTCAAAGACTACTTGCAGCTTGGAGAAGTTGGAGTAAGACTACTTATAGCTTGGAGAGGTTAAGGCAAGAATACTCGATTTAGCTTGGAGATGCTGGTATAGAACTACTCGGTTCAGCTTGGAGAAGCCGGTACAGAATTACGCAATCTGTGGTAGCAGGTGATTTCTGCAGGTCACATATGAAAGCTTGGGAAGGTTAATGTAAAGACTATCCATTTTTTCTTTCTCAGTTAAGAAAAATATTTTAGTGAAACCTCAACATTTGTTGAATACTGGATATAGGCAGTTTTGACCGAATTAGTATAAAAATCTGGTGTCACATGTTCTTCTCCTTGATCTTCTTTATTTCTTCTCTGTTATATGTTATACTTTTGCTGAAGAGATGCTTAACGTAGTCATACTTTCTATTGTTTTCCTTATTAATTCTCTTTCTAAGATGCGCTTTATAGACGAATATAATCGTACATAATGCTTGATGTTTTAAGTTTATTAACAACGCTTCAGAAATATACTTTCTAAAACTACTAACTATATTTTTGCTGCACTACAAATTTTACCCTTGATAGTATATTTGTTTTCAAATGTTTCAGAAATGTAAAAAGAAACTATGTACAATTCAACCCTCCTTCTCATACACAATTCCGCCTTTTATATATATATATATATATATATATATATATATATATATATATATATATATAGACACATACACACACATATACACGGACACTTAAATTCTTAAATGATTCTCTCTCTTTATTTCAATAATTACCATATCCACCATTAAATTATATTTAAAATGTTTCTCTTTCATACTTTATATGCTACTGTCTACTTCTTTTTTTACGAGTATCACCAGATTTTATTTGTTATTTGAAAAACTAATATTTTTTTTACTTTAACTCTTAGATGTTTATCTTTCATGATTTCTAATAATTATCATATTAACTATTAAATGATATTTTAAATGTTTCTCTATTATAACTTTTATGTTATCTTCTTGATTTTTTATGGGGATAATTCATATTTTATTCAATTCAATATTATATACACGCATGCGCATGTATATATATATATATATATATATATATATATGTATATATATATATATATATATATATATATATATATATATATATATATATATATATATATATATATGTGTGTGTGAGTGTATATTTTTATTTATATAGAGTTTAATTTTTTTGGTATGGATATATATATATATATATTAATTTATTGATTTTGTTTCTTATAATAGAAGAATTTCTATATATATAGTCAGTTACATTCAATCTAATATTTGTGACATATATCTGCCCATGAACAGAATTGGGAAGCAAATGAGTACATGCGTAATGATTAACTCTTTTCCTCGTCAACAAATTTCGAGGAAAATAATTAATGCATCGAATTGTTTTAATAAACCTAATTACCGATAGATAGTCCCTTAGTAATTGGGCAACTGTAAAGACACATGTCAAAGTCATCTGAAGATGAAACATTTCAAGCGCAAACGTTCTAAAATTCAAAAGTCAAGGAAAAATTCACCGATAAGATTTTGATAAAATAAAAAATATAATATTATCGAGGGATTTTTCCTAAATTTTTTTTCATATTTTAAATTTAATTTCCTATTAATATTAAAAAATAATAAAATAAGAAAATTTTCCAAAGCACCCTATATTTTTTGCATTTACTAAAAATTAAAAGATATATTTTATTTACTATGACGATTTCCCTTGATAATTTCACTTTTTTAAAAATTCTTTAACATGTTACTGAGGGATATCCCTTCGTCATCTCTCACGTGTACTAGCGTCATATGATGCCAAATTTACCGACGTAATATCTATCAATAATTCTCGCGCGAATATATATTTGTGCCATATGGTGCCAATCCTATCGACAAAATATCCCTCAATAATCACATTTCCATTTTTCTCTCATCTCCCTCGATAAATCCGTTGGAATCCCGTATATATTTCTTGTAGTGACTATTGTTTAGATCAACATATTATTGTATAGCTTGTATCTTTTTCCTAATTAATGTTTCTTATTTATGTGCTCTTCTCTCTTTACCTTGAGATGTATGTGATAATCCTTATAATTTTTGTGCTCCTGGCCACTACAAAAGAGCCTACTGTACCTTAAAAGATTTCTGCATTGTGACAAAATAATTTTTAACCTTAATAATTTTTTCTCTTTATAAGAGACCTTAATTTTCAACAAGATCTTCCTTTCTATTTTGAGATATAATATGTTTTTGAAAATATATATGAATACTGACTATTACATTACAAATGTATAGGAAAATTAACTATATCAATCCCTATCAACAAAAAAAAAACTATGTCAATCCCATCTAACTAAACACACGCACGTACACACTCTTAGTGAACAGTTACGAAAATTAACCAAGTCAGCCCCATCCAACGAAACTGATACATAATCTAAATGTTGTGAAGCAAATGTTAATATCAGATAACAAGGAAGTTGCAACCATTTATTCAACCCAAGATTACGTAGGAGACAAAGTACAAAATTCGAAAACAAACAAACAAACAATATGGTATATGATAACATACCAAAGGACGAGTTTGCATATGAATATTTTTTTTTAGGGATTCTCAAAGAGTACTGTTATTTGGATTCCTTACAATACATCCGATATCATATTTATTATTGAATGAGAGGTGAACCCCATTTAATTTGGATTTCACATCTATTCAATAATATATATAAATGAGTTGACTCCATATCCCATAAATAATGAGTAAAAATAACATTTCTCATCTCCTAAACCACAACTTATAAATTCTATGCACCACTGATTGAAGTCGTCCCATTTCTTGTTGAAGTTGCTGATGACCCATTACAGCTTTTGATGCGTTTCACACCCCAAACAACAAATCGTATTGAGAGGACAAAAAAGACTACTGCAAACAACGCAGTCCATATTATAACAAACGTCCCGAAAAGACCATCAGAAATAGAATCAAGATATGGGGTGACCATTATCGTGCCAAACAAGTAGGTTAGAGCGAGGCTTGTGATAGTGACCCACATGCTAAATAGTAAGAGCCATGTGATGAATGCATAATTCAGAGAAAGTCCACTCACAAGTAAAAGACAAACACTTAGTGATGCACCGAAACAAATGGAATTGCACACCAAGAATGCTTGATAGAAACCTGGGTACCGACTATATAAGATAGCTTGGCCCGGGCACGGAAGCGTTATATTATTTGAAAGTGTTGCGTTATTTGAAAGCGTTGCATTATTTGGAGTGCAGCTGCTGAGAACTTCTTTGAAATCTTTGAAATCTACCTACATCACATCACCTGGTGGGTTAAGAGCAGATTGAAAGGTGATAGTTGCGATTATGGAAACCGTCAAACTCAGGCTCGCTCTCATATATCCTTCAACCATTTGTCCTTGTTGTCATATTTCATCAAATTTGCAAAACAATCTGCAAGTTTACACCTCCGCCTGCTTTTTGCTGCTGTTGTGGATGGTAAGTGAGGATGACTCATATTTTCTCTCAACCTAGAGAAGCAAGTAAGAAGGAACCAATTAATCTCCACAAATTCTAATATAATAACTAATTTAAATCATTTTCTGTAATTTTAGAAGTTAAATTGATATTTTTCTTAATTTTGAGGAATAAAACGAATGAGGCATATAATTTCATATGCGAAAATAAACCTTTACTCAGAGTATCAGAGTATAACAGCTAATTGCAAGATGCTATTTGCATATGCTTTGCGGAAGCAATGACTAGAGGCGTGTGATTTTGAAGCCAAATAAGGACCTTATATAAAGGACTAGTACTGTAGTATATTGGAAATAACTTGGAAAGCTGATAAGTATATATTATACTTGCCACTAGTTTCTATGGTTTCTAGCACGTCTTGTGCTTTTTATATGGAATAGTGCAGCAATGAGATGATTAAATGAGTAAATGACATGTAGCACTTTTTATTAGAAGCTTACTTGGAGGGTAGATAGTCGTTGAATGAGTCAAAGTCAAGTGATGGCTTTTATCATTGAATTTAGTTGAAAGAGAAATAATAAATTTTCATCACCATATTTATATCATATACTTATACTAAGTTAAAAATTATAAATCAATATGTAAAAAATTATAAATCTTGATACAAAAAGTTATAAACTAATATGCAAAAAGTTTTTACATACTTGTTTATAACTTTTTGTATATTGGTTTATAACTTTTTACACACTGGTTTATAATTTTTTACATACTAATTTATAACTTTTAACTTAGTACAAGTATATGGTGTAAATATGGTATTGGTTCCTCCAATTGAAATTAAATGAGTTGACATTGATTTTAGTTCCAGATTTTATATTATAAGTTATTTTAGTCCTCAACTTTTAAAATAAATTAAATTTATTCTTTATATTATAAAATATGAGTTAAGTTAGTCTCTCATCCTATTTTTATTTAATATTTTGTAATGTTACTTTGTAATGTTAAGTGATTATGTTTTATTTAAAGTATAATGAAATTTAAAATGATTCATTTTTAGGTCTAAAATTGTATGAAATGAGTCATTTTACGATTTGAAAAGGAGATTAGTTATTTTATGAAATTTTAGACATTAAAATAAGTCATTTTAAACTTAATTCTACTTCAAATGATATAAAGTATATGGAAGTATCACATAACATTATACATCATTGATTATTTGATGTAATGTTAAATAAAAGTGAGTTAAGAGACTAATTAATATGACTCATATTTTATAATGGTGAAGACTAATTTGATCTATTTTAAAAATTAAGGACTATTACGAGTGTAAAGTCAATGACTAAAATAAAGATTAACTCAAATGAAAAACTAAATATAATTATTAAAATGAAGATTAACTCAACTGAAAAGTTAAATATAAATAAAAAAAAAATTAGAGAAGCTGTTGCAGCATTATCACCGTTGCGCCGCATCTCACAGTCGCAACTCCACGGCCAATGCCGACATTCCACCATGAAGCGTGGCTTCAAGATCCCTTTGCATCCGACCTTTGTCGCTTGCAACCTAGGAATTACTAGGAAAAATGGTTGCTACTATTTGGTTGTTGTCATTTTTGTTTTTTTTTTTAATTTGGGGAAATTTTGATTATTGTTTGAAGCTATCCATTTACCCCTCCTCCTCGCCGCCAGCGACCTTCATGGCCGCACTGCCCTCCTCAACCTTTGCCGCCCCTCTTGCATAATTTGCTCTTTGTTGACTGTTGTTTTGTACTCTTTTTACTCCACCCTTGTTGGTGGGTGCTTTTTTTTTTTTTTTGGTTACACCTCGTTAGTGGGTGTTGGGTTGCAATAAAGTATATTAAAAAAAAAAAAAGCACAAGACTAGAAAGCACCTTCTGGGAAAGCAGAGCTGATACTACGTTTTTTCGTTTTTATTGTCAAATTCCACCGATGTCATTACGTAGGACCTACGAATTAATGAATACATCAACTAGCGTTTCGTCATGAAGCTTCTTCTATATTTTATTATAGTTTTCTAACCAAACTTGTTTTGTGGCTGTTCTTGCTATCTATATCTAAGCACTTCTTACATTTGAAACCAATATGAATCGTGTCGCAATTTAAAAGATATATCACGTCTCTTTTCTATACAGATTTAGATATTTATATTTGTAAGACCATTAAAATATAAAAAGCCCATTAAAAAAAAATATCCACAAGGAAAATAACAAAAACGATCATACGAGGGACGACAAAAAAACCTACATACAAAGGGAATTAAAAAATATGTAAAACATCAAACCCTAGGTGACAAAAAGAAAAAGGAAAAAATAGGATTGATACTAAGATTAATGATAAAAAGTCCTCAACAATACTCATACAAAAAAGGTCAAATAAAGAGAAGGAATAGAGGACAACTACAATTCCCACAATTATATTTGCAATGCCTAGTAAATAGATATTTGGTTATACTTTGTTATATTTAAATTTTAATATATATATATATATATATATATATAACTCACTGCATATAGCATTTATTGCTATGTTTAATAAAAATAAAAATTTATTAATATTTTGTATTGCACAATTCTAAATTCTAAATATTATTATCTATTATATATATTAAAAAAATAATAGATAAGATGCTTTGTTTTTTCTTTTTATTTGATTGTATGTTTTATTATTTTTGTAATTATCATTATGTTATTTAGTCTGTCCTAATTATGTCTTATCATTGTAATCAAAATAATAATTGATAAAAAAAAGCCATTGCATAATATAGAAATAAAAAATCATTTTAAAAAATATCATTAGTAAAATTTTTAAAATTACAAAATTAATTCAACTTTAAACATAACTATAGATATTTTACGGGCATAAATAATCCTTTATGTACTTTTTTATAAATATAAAGCTAAGAGGAAACCTTTACCTAAAATAAATTTTGATTTTATACTTACATTTTTATACTCAATTTGGTTGAAGGATAAATTAATATGAATTCATCTTTTTTGTTTTGTTGGTGTAGCGATTCATCTAAGTTCTATAAGAAAATTATATTATTATGTGTAATTAGAGGCACTTAATATTTTATTTTTGTTGAATTAGAGGCATTTACTATATTTATATATATTGTAATGTATGATTGGTGGCATAATATTGCATTGCATAATATAGAAATAAAAAATAATTTAAAGAAAAAAATCTCATCAATAAAATTTTTAAAATTAAAAAATTAATTCAACCTTAAACATAATTATAGATATTTTACGGACATAAATAATTCTTTATGTACTTTTTTCATAAAGCTAAGAGGAAATCTTTACCTAAAATAAATTTTGATTTTATACTTATATTTTTATCCTCAATTTGGTTGAAGGATAAATTGACATGAATTCATCTTTTTTGTTTTGTTAGTAGCGATTCACCTAAGGCCTATAAGAAAATTATATTATTACGTGTAATTAGAGGCGCTTAATATTTTATTTTTGTTGAATTGGAGGCATTTACTATATTTATTTATATTGTAATGTATGATTGGAGGCACAATATCTCATTGCATAATATAGAAATAAAAAATAATTTAAAGGAAAAACTAATTAATAAAATTTTTAAAATTACAAAATTAATTCAAACTTAAACATAACTATAGATATTTTATGGACATAAATAATACTTTACATACTGTTTTATAAATATAAAACTAAGAGGAAATCTTTACCTCAAATAAATTTTGATTTTATAATTACATTTTTATCCTCAATTTGGTTGAAGGATAAATTGACATAAATTCATCTTTTTTGTTTTGTTGGTAACGATTCACCTAAGGTCTATAAGAAAATTATATTATTAAGTGTAATTAGAGGCACTTAATATTTTATTTTGGTTGAATTGGAGGCATTTACTATATTTATATATATTGTACCGTATGATTAGAGGCATATAACATTAAAATGGGCAAATGAATTCATATTATAATGTATGCTTTAGTTTTTTATGTTGGTAACATATGGTTTAGATTTTATATTTATATAGTAAATCAATTTCATAATGAACAAATTTGAAGCTCATTTTCTTCATGAGCAGATGTTGAAACGGCAGAGAATATTTTAAACTGATATATGCATGATAGTAATATCTTTATCTTCGCTCCACTTAAAATTTCTAAAATTATTTGGTTAAGACCAATTAAAAGGTTTAGAATTGTTGAGTTGCAGGTTTTTTTTTTTCTGCTGAAGTGCTGAGTTATAGTTTGGCAATAACTTGACCATTTTTTTTTATATAATTATTCAGAATTTTCAACCCTTCAAAATAGGAAGGTAAAATCAAAACATCATCTCATTTTCTACCTGTTACAAAAAACTGTAATTCTTAGTAATTATCCCAATACATTTTCAATTACACCCATTTAAATCAAACCACTTTCAGTTTCAAAACAACTCCACCACATAGCAGTCCAGTATAATCCACACACCATAAATCTGCACACCAACTCGGTGCTCACAAGCACAATGTGTCCATATCAAACAAAGTTTGCTTCAAAAATCTCCATTTGTATACCTCTTTGAACCAACCCATCACTGATGCTTATTAGCCACTCATCCAATTCCCATCACGATTAACCCTATAAAATAAAAGCCAATCATCATATTGCACAGACTGAAACACTTCATTTGTAGACTCCACACACCTCAATTGATCTGCCTTAGACATGACTTGCATGCCTGCATTTCTTGCTTGCAATAGCCCTTCTTCTTCAATTTCATGGCCTTCCTCCTCTCCTATCTCTTAACCATTATTAAGCATTTCCGTAGCAATTATATTTGTGACGTATTGGTTTTGAAATTTTATAATAATTGTCTATAGAATTGTGGAACGATGCCTTTTCTTACATATATACTTTGATACATTGAATTTGCTTCTTCATCTATAATGTGTGTTTCAAGTGTAGGATCATTAAAGGATGCATCTCACTTTTTCAAGATTGTCAAAGAATAAAGCCTTGGAAATGGCAAGCTGGTAGTGGTAATGGTAACTTTCTCTGCCCTCTCTAAAATAAATTATACATTGTGAAAAAAATTATTAAAACAAATTAACTTATTCCACATATTAATTCATTGAATATACTATGAATTTAAGTTAGTTAAATTTAATTTTTTATCGATTTCAATATTATTGAATCTTTTATATATTGTATATGTATTTTTTTATTGATTAGTGTTTTATTTTATTATTTGCTATTTAGTTTTTTCAAGAATTTATTTTTGTTTAATCTTTTATATATATATTTCCTTAACTTTTTACATATTTATATATTGTTCTTTGGCTTAAAAATATTTCATTTTTATACACATCATTTGCTCTCTTTTACTTTTTCACCAATTTATGTAGAATACTCACCATTTCAATATAGAAGAGCTCTCACCATTTTTGATGTAATTTTTCCTATTTTTAAAGAATAATAAGAAGTTATGATATGATATTTTAGAATTAATATGTTTGAAGTAATAACCTCTTAATCATAACTTTTTTTTATGAGATTTCAATATAATGATTATTTTAACTAAATTATTTTTTAAAAAAACTGGATAAAATTTTTGACATTCTCTTTGTAAAAGCATTTTGTCAAAAGAATTACACTTTTCATCTTAACAAATGTTAAGTGATAACATAGTATATATGAATCAAATTTTCTTTTGCCTTCTAGATTATAGATAAAAGTATTCACCTTAGGCCAAACCTCAAACACTGGCCCTTTGTGGATGATATACAAAGAGATACTCACTACAAAAAAAAAGGCAAATTGCGATGGTTTTCTTGATAAATTAGGGTGGTTATAACTGTCATTTTTCTCAGCTAAGGGCGGTTCAAGTAACCGCCATAATTACCATCGCCATTCGGTAAATTACGGTGATTATAAAAAAAACCACTGCAATCACCCTGTATAACCGCCATAATTCGAGTAAATTGTGGAGGTGGAATTATGGCGGTTTCAAACCGCCGCAATTAGTGAAATATTCTAAAAATAAATTACAGTGGTTTGAAACCGCCGCAATTTGTGGTAATGTTTTAAAAAATATATTAATCATGGCGATTTCAAATCGCCACAATTTACAGTGAAATATTTTTGCAAAAATTTTAAACATATTTATTACAATTTAAAACCATCATAATTGCAACACCAATTTTAAAAAAAAGTTCCAATAATCATGCAAAATAAAAGAAAGAACAAATAAAGGGGAAATTTTAAGTACTAAAATAACTATTAGCTTTAATTACTTCAAGAAGAGGTGTAACGACTCGTCCATCTATATTTTTTCTAATAAAATAATTAATTATGAGTACTCAATGGGGATTTTAAAAATTTCGGTCGACATAGTTAGGATCAGAACAACATAAGGATTCTATAAAAAAAAATTAAATATTAATAAAAATTTGGAATAATAATATTTTAATCAGTAATATAGGATGATATCTTATAAATAATATTAGGACAAAAAAAAAATCAGGATTATGTTAAAAGTATTATTTTACACAGTAAAGTTATTTTTATATCAATCGGGTACTAATTTGATAAGAAATGGTATACCGAAATAGTAATAACCGGTGTACTGAAACATTGAGTTTGGCTCAATTAATGGACATTATCATATTTTAAATAAATGTTACTTAGAATAATCAAATAAATATAGATATTTCTAATACTGATAGAAGGCAAAGTGATCTAGAAATAGAAATTTCTTTACTTTCTCTCCAAGTTAACAAGATTATAAAAAGGAAAAAGGAAAAAGAAATGCCATTTCTCTACGTTTTCCTTCACCGACTCACGGTCATCACAATTTCTTCTTCGTTGCTTTCTTTCTTCTTCACTTCTCCATTTTCTAAATTTTTCTCTTTGAAAAACTCCATCAAACCACCATATCTACAAAGAACACTCTTAGATAAGCATCTAAACTACTTCAAGAACATCTTCTCTACATTAAGATCAATTGAAAACTTTTTTTTTCTTACTTGGTTCACATGGCGGCACAAATAGGGGCTGAAAAGAAAGGGGTTTGAGGTTTGATAAATTAAAAGAATTAGAGAAAAAGCTTGAAGGAAGGTAGGAAATTATTCTAGTCTTTTACTTCATGATATTGAGCTATTTTGCTAAGATAAGTGCTTGACTTTCTTTGGGTTATGTTGCTGAAAATCTGAATCCAAATTTTAGAATTTGTGATGGATTAGGTTGTGATGAGATTATGTATATTGGAACATGAATTTTATTTCAGAATTTCAGAATGATACGTAGGATACAACCCAACTAAAACGTAGGAAATACAACGAAACATAAATGATACATGTAGAAGAGTACCCATGTCCAAGTGCATCTAAGGTGGATAACCTTAACACAAAAGAAGGTTCATCCTAACTACGTGTTGTGAGTGCACTAGGGACTACCCTCTAAACCCTATGCCCACAGTCACGGGTAAGGTGGGACATAGCTGATCCACGGGCGAAGCGCGTCAGGAGTGGGCACTCGGACACGTCCTCCGTGTTGGGGTCGCCTCTCAGGCATCCGAGCCCTCCGTGGCTGGTTAACCGTCTCCTCGCTACCTTCCGGCATCCGCGGGGGAGTAGGGGTAGAGTCTTCTCCATACATGTGGGTGGGTGGATCCTCCGAAGGGTCCTCCTCTGAATGCTACGAGCGGGGTACGTACTCCGGTACAGCTCCCGAACCTGCAGTGTACGTCCGGAGGATCCTCTCGTTGCGTGTACGTGCACGCTCAAAAACCATGTCATCTCCATAGGGTGACATCGGGGAGAAGAGGTAGCTATCTACAGGATGGGTGAAAGGCCGTCCGGGAAACATAAAGACACGAATAGTGCAGCGGCCTTCAAAATGGTACGATCCGTGCTCCGGATCGTAGTGGTACTCCCACGTGGGTGTCTCAACGTAGAGTATGAACATCGCCATCTGAATCTAGAGACGTAATGGAAAGAAAGAGATAGAGGGAGTGAGATTTCTTACTAAAGAAACTCAGTAGGATTTTTCCTCATATCTAGGTGCCATCATATACGTCTCCAGGGACCTCAGTTTCTTAGTAAAAACATGGGCATATAATGGTTCATTTATGAAGTTCACAAACATTAACCTCCGAGGCCCGTTCCTTTTAATTATGAAAATCTCTTGGTTACATAGTCTATAGGTCATGAAACATGGATCATAAGTCATGGTACATTAATCATAAATCATGGTTCCCAATATCATGGGTCATAGCACATAAACTCATAAATTCATGCTTCTTATATCATGGGGCATCGTACATAAACTCATAAATTCATGGTTTCTTATATCATGGGGCATAGCCCATAAACTCATATAATCATGGTTTCTTATATCATGGGGCATAGCACATAAACTCATATAATCATGGTTTCTTATATCATGGTGCATAGAATCATAGTTCATGGAACATGGTACATATCTTGGTTACTTGAGGTGACATTAAAACATCATCATTATTTTCCTAGGGCCACCCTAACTGATCTCCCTGTGGAGAAAATTCTAGGTTATGAGCTCATACCTTGCTAGTCGTCACTAGCACATGGACTTATCCCTTTTGATAAGTTAAAGGTCTCGACTTAAAGTACGGGTCTAGGGGGTTAGAATCACCTTATCCCCACCCTTAACTTGGTGGTTCAAGGATCATTTTCTCATAGTTTAAGTCACCTTAAGTCTTAGCATGTTTTATTGAGATGCCACATAGTTTCATGCATGTCACATATCTTTCATCATAGGCATCTCTACGTTCTCAAAGAACAATCACATGCAATAATAAAACTATCATTTAGGAATAATAGTTCACATGGCATCATATAAGTCATGAGGTAAACACCAATTCATCATTCATAGAGTAATGCTTAAATCTTTCCCTTAAGAGTGAAAACCCCTAATCGGGTAACCTCAAACTTCCAAATCATTTTCTTATACCTCTAAGGGATTGATTAACCTCATTTCCATAATTTATTAAGTCCTAAAACCTAATTAATCATGGCTGGACAGCATTGGCAGTAAGCTTGAATTAGATGAATTACGGTGCTCTAAAAGATGCATTTTAAACCCTTTCTCACATCCGACTTTTTCTATGATGCAACAATTAATACCTAAGCCAATTATGAGTCACTCTCACTGATCTAGACATCATATAATGTGATTCTATGGATGTTAATCAATCTGGACAGAATTCATATTTTCTGTACCTATGGGGTTCTAGAATTCACATTTCAAGCAATTAAAGTAACTAAGCATGCTCTAAAATGTCTAGAACAATTAGCATATACTTGGCAAGGTATTTGAACATATCTAGACCACCCAAAACATGATTTAAGGTGCTGGAAATGAGCAAGGCAGAACCGAAACCTCAAAGTCATCAAATCATGTGTAAACTTCCTTTTTCATGTACATAGGTAACTAGTTTCTCTTGGAACAATTTTAGGACTTCAAAAATACCTTGGAAATCAATTTAACTTGTCAAGAACTTTCATAAAATACATGGGGCAGCAACTCTTTAATTTTACTCATGGTTGAGATCCTAAATATAAGAACATACTCAAAAATACTTTTAAATGTCACTTATGTTTAGGAAAAACTTAAAACATAAACTATAGGCTCTTGTAACTAATGAAAAACTCATCCTAGAGCTTTCATCATCACATGGCCGAATGCATTTCAAGAAGATACCTTCTTGATTTAACTTTTCTCAAGATGAAATGGGCAAGTCTTTGAGCTCTAGTCTCTTAGGTGATGGCATAAAAGTAAACGTGCTATGCATTCCATTTTATTCTTCATTAGAGAGTAAAGTAAGAGCTTCAAAGTAAGTATGAAATGCAAGAACTTGAAATTAAATATGCAAGGCTCAAAGTAAATATGCAAAACTTGAAAGTAAATATGCAAGTTCCGTTCTTTATTTTAGTGCTCTAGGCCCAGCAACAATCGACTTTAAGGCCGAAATAGAAAGGCTTTGAGATTATCTTAGGTGATATGCAAGCTCTCGTTTTACATCTTTAAGTTCTTAAGTGATGACTTGAAATATAAACATGGAATGCGAAGCTTGGAATTTAAACGTGCATTATGCAAGTTCATTCCTTATCTTGGGGGTTAGTGATAGCATAGAAATAAACGTGCTATGCAAAACATAAAGTAAACGTGAATGCAAGTTACTTTTATCTTGTCTAGAGCTCTTGCAAGACTTTTGAAGAGAACATAGTTCCAACCCAAACCTCATCCTCACAAGAAAAGAGAACTACTAGTGCTAAAATACTTAAAATAAATCATATCCTTAAAGAACTTGGAAGTGGCCGAATCCCCATCATGGAGAATGAACCATTTTTAAACTCTAGGGACCAAGATCTTGATGATCTAAGACATCAACATCCTAAGTCCTCATCATTGAATACATGGCTTCCTTAAAACCAACATTTAAAACAAAGTTTATGCTAAAGAAGAAAGCAAAACCGAAACCATGCTTGGTTTAAGATCAAAGTTTCAAGCTTTAGAGTTTGTTCATGTGCCTAGCATCAACATGAAATACTCATCATCAAGCTTTCATTTTTCCAAGTCTTGGAAGCCTACATGGCCAAAAACATGGAAGGAAAAAGTGAAGTCCAAAAGAGTTCAAGAGACATAAACTCCTTTCTTTCTCAAACTTGGAAAAAGGATGTAACTTTTCTTAAAAAAAATTCAAGCTTTAGAGTTTGTTGAGTGACAAGCACCATCATGACAACCTCATCATCAAGCTTTCATTTTTCTCATGGGTTAAGGCCCTCATGGCCGAAACATTAAAGAAGAAAAGGGAAAGTTCCAAATGTTCAAGAGAAACATAACCTCATGTTCAACTAAACTTGTAAAAGATGAAACTTTTCTCAAGAAAAACTCAAGCTTTAGAGGTCTCATGTGAGATGAACTCATAGTCACCTCTAGAGAGCACTCATCATCAAGCTATCATGCTCAAGGCCTTGAGGCCGAAAATCAAAGGAAAAGAAAAGGAAGAAACCAAAAATGAAAAGCAACATGGAGGTTCCACCTTTCATCATTTTCCGACAAGATTCAACATAGGAATCAAAGACATATTTAGAAAGGTTCCCTACCTTGTGATTTTCAAAAAAGGAGAGGAAGAACTTGGGCTTGAAGAACTCTTGGAAGCTTGAGAGAAAAAGAAGTGAGAAAGCTTGAGACTTTTAGTGATTTTGCAAAAAGTAAGCAAAGGAGTGAAGTGGTGTGGTGTTGTGTATTTATAGGCAAATGAATCATGAGGGAGTGGAGGGAAAGAAGTTGGCCGAAACTTCTTGAGAAAGAATGGAGAAAAATATCTCTTGTGTTGTCATTCATGGTGTCATAGGTTTTTGGTCTTAGGGTGGCTTTGATGGACAATGTGATTGACTACATAAAATATCATTCTTTTGAATTTTTGGGGGAAAAAGTGGCTGAACATCATAAGACCATAGCAGGGAAGATTTCATCCCATTTAATCATGTACTAATGGAGTGTTTAGGAGTAAACAAGGTTAGGTCACTAATTAAGGTTGTGTAATTAAGTGTTTAGGTGAACTAGTTAGGTAATTAGAACCCTAATACCTTAGACTAAGAGTACTATTGTAGGATTGATGAAGTCAAACTCCTATGACCATTGATTGATGTATGACAACTTTTCTTGGAAGAGAAAGCATTCTTGGGAAAGGAAATATGAATAGCGAAAACACTATTCATAATTGCTTTTTCCTTTAAAGAAAGAAAAGAATTAGAATTGAGTTGCAAATTTCCTTAAGCAATTTTAGGTTCTAATCAACCTTAAATAATTATTTTAGCTCTAGATTAATTAAAGAAATTAATTAACCTTTCATTAGAGCCTAATATTGCTTAGGTTTGAGTTAAGTAACTCGTTAGGCTTAAAATTCACTAAGCGGGGGTAAAATCGTAATTTTTACCAAAAGTTGCCCGGGACCTCCGGGACTTAAACCAACATAGTTCATGCCTTAAAACATCATTTTTGATCTTCGGGATGAGTTCAGGTCGGAGTCAAAACTTAAAACTGCCTTAAATCAAGTTAGGGGTATTTTGGTCATTTGTGTGCAGAAACCTCAGAAATGAGATTTTTCTGACTTGTTAACATTCATAAACATATAATCCCCTTCATATATCATAAAATCCTTGTGAGGATGGCCGAGGCCGGTCGTCCTCATGTTTCAGGTAAAAATGACCTTAGGGGCATTTTAGTCATTTAAAAGTTTAGAGAAAAACGGGGCGTTACAGGCAGCAAAACTTGGCTTGTATCTTCAAAATTTAGGAGAAATGGTAGTCCAAGGAATGATAATTTATAGTAGAAATAATTTGAAATCCATCGCAGGGAACTTGGTTCAATTGTTGGAAAAATTGATAAGAATTATTGCTAACCAAGGGATGTAGTAAAACTTTTGATAGTATAAAGTCCATTAGAGTCTTAGTAGACTTTGCAGAAAAACCATCATAACAATATACCAAATGTTACAAGAAATATCTCATAAGAGTTAAAAGAGAAATTATACATATTCAAGACATTTTAAAGGAATTTTTATACAAATGATAAAAGTACACGCAAAGAAAGGAAACTTAAGAAAATAAATCTTGTGTAATGTAATTTGCTTAATGGTAAGCTCATGGATTCATGGGTAGTAGTAGACGTACTACGCCTTTAGAACTATATCAGGTTGTAATCGCGACGGCGTTACATCGTTATGAGGAAAGGGATAATAATAGCGAGGTTATTGAGATGAGATGTAGTAGACGTACTCCATCTAGTGAACTATATCAGGTTGTAACGCAACGATGTTACATCATTGACAATACGATCCAATGAGAAGTATATTAGAAAAATCCTATGAGTTCTACCATTAAGTTCTAAAATTGTCTAATAGAATCAAATTGTAATAAATAATGTCACTGACTAATGAGACCATTATATAAATAACTGAAGTTACTTTGCTTATCTTGCATTAAGTTGAAGTATCATTGAGTAATAGGCTAGTATTTTCCTACTGGGAATCATTGATTCTCATTCCTGCTATATGATTTATCTTATATAGATGGCCTCGATCGTGTTCTTTCTGGAAGTGGCTGAGCTGTAGTGGCATTATGACCCAGAGTTAGGGTCACTGTATCTGGTTGCTGAGTCTCGTCTCCACCTTGTTTATAGACATAGCATGACCTAGATTCCTTCATATTATATGACCGTCATAGGCTCTTACGTCTGACCTTTTGAAGAGCCACTGATTGAGGGAGTTAGTTTTATTTGTCTGTAGTTGGTTATATTTTGTTAGGCCCTAACTCGGATTAAGTGGTCACTGCGAGGACCAGGGTAAGGTCATTTTTAATATATATGTAATTAGATGTGATTGTATATAGCATGACTGTATGACTTAACTTGCTATGGATGTGACAAAAAAATGTAAATTATCATGTGACCGACTTCTGAGCATACGCATTACATTTCTGTTATTTCTATACGTTGACTATTACGTTGTAAAGATTGTGATTTGAGATAAGTTAGTATAGTTTTTAGTGCAAGGCTCATATTTATTAAGACTCATATGTATATAATTCGTATGGATAAGAAAAAGTAGAAGAACATATGGAGGACAAGTTATGAGTAACGACATGGTTACTGTGATGTTATGACTCGAGCATAGCACTATAGTAGGATGGGTGTTACAAGATAAGTTTTCACTATTCCAATCTATAGAGGCAATAGAAAAATACATTAACGGCCTAATAAAATATAGCATATAAAACTCTAGCATAACATAGAAGGATTAGTGATGATCCAAGAAATGAACAAATACGCATTCATAAATTAAAAAACAGAGGAACTAGTTGGAGCGAAGTATGTTACTTGCTATCGATAGTTCATAGACCGTTTTAGTGTAAAACAGGGGTGGAAGGCTTCTGAACTCTTCAATTTAACCTGTAAGTAAAAACCTGTTACTTGCCTGGCTAGCAAAAGAAAAAGCATAACTCAAAATTATAGTCCAAGCAAAAAGTTTAAAGATAAATCACAAGGTAATAATAAAGTAAAAAAATTACAGAGTTCCCTCCACATCCGGCCCTATTATTGTACAAATATAAACTTTGGCACAAAACTAAGAACCATCTTCAAAGGTTCACTTATCTCAAGGTCAGCAAAAATTAAAAAAATTAGAAACTACACCCTTGGAAATAACCGTAGAACCTACTTAAAAACATTTCAGAACTCAGCTACACCTTTAAGCTTCCATTTGAGATCCAGCCTACCATTTTTCCCATGTAAGTGCTAGAAGATAGTACAGGAACTTAAGTTCCAACATTTCTAATGATCCAGAAAACTAATGCAATAGCTCAACAACAAATGCAATAAATTCTTTTCAAGCACCTAAACATAGTCCATTGATCACTTTTCTAGGAACATGCTTCTAATCCATACTACATTGTAAAGATATGCTTTAATCACTCGGTATTTTCCAACAAGATCTAAATATGTTAGAACTCTAGAAGAGTGTATGTAATAGTATACAAATGCACACATCATCCAACACAACAGTAGAAGACAAAGGGATTGAGAAAATGCATGTAACGCCCGGGGATTGCGAAGTCGAGGAGTGATCGCCAGTGCAAGGAGGCACAGACAAGGAGCGGCTCCTGGCAGACTTCGAAAGCGGAGGGGTACATGAATGAACCGATTACACACCCGAATGAGAGGGATCCTAAGACTGTATAGGTATGGGACTATACCGTTAAGGAGGGCTTGTATGAATTGATTTGTACTACCTATACTAACAAGATGCATCTTCTTTTCAGTAGCCTATCACTAAAGAACTCCATAGTTAAGCGTGCTTGACTTAGACCAATTTTGGGATGGGTGACCTCTTGGGAAATTTTCCCAAGAAGCATGTGAGTGAGGACAAAGCACACTGAAAGGACCCGTGTTGGTTTGTGGGGACAGTCGTTAATCCATAAAGCAACAGGGGATGTTACAAATGGTATCAGAGCTTGCACCTCTCCCAGTACAATGTGGTTCAGGGATGAACCAAGTGGAAGCTGGTGGGCATGTAACGCCTAGGGATTGTGAAGTCGGGAAGTGATCACCGGTGCAAGGGGCACGGACAAGGAGCGGCTCCTGGCAGACTTCGAAAGCAGAGGGGTACGTGAATGAACCAATTACACACGCGAATAAGAGGGATCCTAAGACTGTATAGTTATGGGACTATACAGTTAAGAAGGGCTTGTATGAATTGATTTATACTATCTATACCAACAAGATGCATCTTTTTTCCGGTAGCCTATCACTAAAGAACTCCATAGTTAAACGTGCTTGACTTGGAGCAACTTTAGGATGGGTGACCTTCTGGGAAGTTTTCCCAGGAAGTGTGTGAGTGAGGACAAAGCACGCTGAAAGGACCCGTGTTGGTTTGTAGGGACAGTTGTTAATCCATAAAGCAGCAGGGGATGTTACAATGCAAAATTCATATGCAAGTCAAAATGCAACCATTACCATAATTCCTATGTTTACTTTTTTTTTCATTTTAATTAATTAGAAATTACACATATCACCATTCAAAAAGAAGAAAGAGAAGAGGAAAGTGAACCAACATTACTCACATTGGTGATGAAATAACATTAATTCATAGTCTCTAACACTAATACACTACCTAAAAAATGAAAAACAGTCAATATCCTATATGCAAGCAATGCTATATTTGAGGGCTTAATTTCTCAATTTATCATAACTCCTCAAATACAAATTAAGCAACAAAACCCAAACTATCATTAGCAGATTCTTGATCAGCATAATGCTGGGTCAACAAAACTAACTTGGTCTTAACTTCTAGCTCAGTGATAATAGGCAGTTGACAAGCAATATATCAGTGACGCTATGTGGATGGCAAAGATAGGGATGTCAAAAATTAAGAATAAATGACCTTTCTATTTGCAAAAGCTTTACTAATTAAACAAAAAGAAATTCTAGGCTATAGATTCCAAAATTTAAATCTTTGCAAAATTTAAGATAAGTAATAGTGTGAAGATGGCCATTAATTACCCAAAGATGTCACCTAGTAAGACAACACCACAACAAAATAGAAGGAAGCTTCTTCAGATAGATAGATTCATTTGGGAATTTATTAGATGTGGATACAAACAAGTATGCTCAGGCAATCCAATTTATTAGAACTAGATCAGAAAATACTAGAAAAATCGAAGGAATGAATACTATTTCTAAAAAAGTACAATAGTTAAGGATATTCAAGAGATCCATTGCTCTCCTAAATACTCAACTTCTAATTTTTCAGCAACACTTCTCCTAAACACCTAAACTATGCTTGAGAAAGATATTTATGCTAAGTCATATATAACTCATTCTCAACTTCTCTATTCCTCCCTAAAACAAAACAATAAATGTGATCAAGATGAAGACATCAGTTTGTGCCTCGGCTAAGATTTGGCTGAATTTAATCAATTGCAATATAGCCTCCACCATAAAGTGGGCCATAAAAATATAAGATCACCCACAAATGAAAAATAATATACCAGCTAACCACCAAATACAAATCAACATTCAAATTCAACAAAATCCTAATAATGCATGCTTAGAAGAAAAAATTGTTGTCTTGGTCCTAACAATCTATCTCATTCTTCAAAAAGCAGAAAAATAAAAAGATAAGAAATGAGGAATCAGCGCTTCTTAAGACACCAATAGTTTTACCTCTACAACCAGTAGTCTTGGTATGCTGGCCACCTACACAAAGACCCCAGTAATGCCTCAAACCTCGGTGGTTCCTGCATCATAGTTTCAAATGTTAGGTCTCGGTCTTCACAACATCCTATTAAATCAAGATTAATATATGGTTCCTAGGATACAAGAAACTAACAAGCAAACAATGACAAAGGCATATAAATAAATTCATATAGGCCAGAAGCACAACATCAGGAAAATAACATGTATTATGTATCAACAATTAATAACTTTCCTTCCTCTGATTTTACTATGTTTTCAGTAATTTAAGTTTTAATCTGTATGACTTAAAGCATAACCAGTCTAAATGACAATCCATTTCCTTGAAACTACATTTTACCAACACTGCAAAATAGAATCAGGTTAAGTGCCTTTAATTTCACAAATCTATATTTGACTACTAACAGCATGAAACTAAAAACTCTAGTATTGAAAAGGCACTTGCACATACCATAATGTGCATGTCTACTTAAACAAAAGATTGGTTCAGACAGCTAGACAATGGATTATGTTATTTACATGAAATCTTGGTTTGGGGATCAACCATTTGCAAAAATGGCTAATATCAAGTTATGAACCACAATATGTCAATATCACATATTCAACGTAAGGTGTAAAAGTAAAACACAGCCTGATACACATTAGACAATATCAACATTCATATTGTTTCAGGTAAAGCTAAACATATTTTCCCTCAATAAAATCCACAATTTACTAGTTAATCAATCACTTGATTTTCTTGAGTCTCTCCAAGTTATCCCTCAATTTCATGTTGAGTGCATTTGACACTACCTGAGAGTACTTGCCATCCTTGTAGTCCTTCTTCCTATTCATAAACCAGTTTGGGATCCTGAATTGCCGAGGGTTGGCAACCACAGTCATCAAATTATCTAACTCAGCATCACTCAATTCACTAGCTCTACCAACAACAAAGAAAAAAAAAAACAAAACCCATTTCAATGCAAAGCATGAAAAATCAAATGAATAGCAAGCAATTACAAATTCCAAGTCAGTGAATCATAGCACTCTTATCTAACAATAAAGTAAAAAGTGGCAATGTAACATCCTAATTTTTAACCCAAAACTCTAGAACATATTTAGGTTAATCATTAGTCTATTACTCTTTTAGTCTCATTTTTCAAAACCTTTCATTAAAATACTTAGCGGAAGATACGAATAAATTTTTCTTTTTCGAAACTTGAAAAACAAAACGCGAGCCGCGCGCTAACCTAACGTTTGTCATAACCACCTCATGCAAGAAAAGTAATCACACCATTCATAAATATGAAACATAACATCATTCATAACAATCATAATATCGTCACTCCTTCATAAATACATAAATTACTAGCATCATTGTACCATTGGTTACACCAAGATATGCCTATTTATATGAAGTGATGCTTATCCACCTGTGAGGTTGGATAAGTGTCAACCCAAAAGCTAAGCTATCTATGCTTCCGCAGCGACCCTCTGCCCCGTCTTCTAGTGTGATCCTCAAGCACGAGCCTCAGAAGAAGTCACGATCCTCATTGTAATCTTCGTCTAGAGACGACACGGAAGAAAAGGAAGGGATGAGAAACTCATTCGAGATTCTCAGTAGGGATTCCTGACTCTGACACTAGTGTCATTGTCGTCGTCCCCAACCATCTCGGTTTTAATTATGAAAACGTGTACATGCATAAGAATTGGTTTTAGGCTTTACAAATCTATTTATCCGAAGTGGGTGTCTTTTAGTATGAGTCTTGATGGCATGAATGCAACAGAAATTTGATGAATGCATGACAGTACCATATGCACATTAACACGAAAATCGTAATACTTAGACACATCATAAAGAAACAAGAATCATATATATGGCATAAAGAGGCATAGTAATTTTCATGTGATATCTTTCTTATAACGAGAGCTCTTAAGTTCTTTTTCTTGAAGACCACCCTCTTAACATATCCACCAAAAATCCAATCGATTCACCGGCCCGGCGATAATCTGGTCACCAAACTACATCTCACCTATCGCCTAGGAATAAACTCAATCCTAACTAGTCGTCACTAGATTTAATATGGGCTAATAGAGGGGGTTTACATAACTTTCTTGGATCACCTATCTTAGGATCATTTCCTTCTTTGAAACGCTCTACTGGTATCTAGTACACAGCGAATTGTCCGCTTTGGCAAGCTCAATGTCAATACCCTCACGGATTTGTTTCCTCCCCACCGTAGCGGGAGAAATGCGTCTCAGTGTTCTATCATATCTGTTCTGGGGGTGCTCGGCCGAATTGGTGTCACCCAGAACCTTTCCTGGGGGTGCTCGGCCAAACCGGTGTCACCCAGGAGTTTTCACAAACTTTTCTCAAATTCTCAAGTTTGATGGGAAATTCGACAGCGTAACGGCATACACCGGATTTCCTTCAAACTTGCTTTATGCCACGAAACATATAAAGCATGCATAGCCACTCAACATCAACATAAGGCATCATATTCATCGTATGCATCGTAAGCATCATAATATCATAATTTTACATAACGCATCATGGCGGGAGCATCAACACATCAATACTATACACTCTCATCAGAGATCACATGCTCAAGTTGTTCTCGTAATAAAACATATATCCTCATGAATTCCTCATATGAATAACGTCATCATCCTTCACATAACATATGCATCATCATAAAACATCTTAACATACCTTAGTATCATAGAAATATCATTCTCGTATTCTTAATGTTTTATGCATTGACCGCTATGGTCTTTAACTCACAGTCTAAGTTATGAATCATTCAAAGCTAACCTCTCGGGTACTTAGGAGGTTATGACTAAGTATATCTCTCTTCATACTATTGTCAAGAATATCTCTCAATCTCAAAGGTGCAGAATTCATAATTTCAACTTTACGGGTACCTAGGAGTCACGACAATGACCTTTTCTAAGTTCGGTTTGCTCCTAAGGCACCAAGATCAAGTCCTAAACCAATTATGAGTCATTTCTACACATTTAAACTAATTTAGAACCATGATTATCATTACTAAACCTTGCTGGACAGAATCCAGAAAATTCTAATATTAAGGGATCTAGAACTCTCAAATTAATTCTTTTCTAGTTTCTAACCTTTCTTATCTTTTACTCATGAGTTTTTCCATTGATCATACTTAAACATAAGCATGTTATCATCGTTAAAACAACTCATACAGTGGCCAATCATAGCAAGGCGGAACCGAAACAACACTCTCCATACAAAGGCATAAAACATACTTTTTAAAGCACAAAGGATACTAGTTTCTCTTGGAACCTTTTTAAAACCTTCAAAACTCTTTTGTAAACATTTTTAACATCTAAAATCATCAAGATATTTATAAGGGCAGTAGCTAAGTTGAATTTATTTCAAGAGGTACTAAATCCATAAAACTTAGTTCTATATGTTCTTTGAATCCACATAGACTTAGAAAAATTATAAAGCATAGCTTATGGGCATTTGTGATCAAATGAAACTTATCCTAAGTTCATTCATCTCACATAGCTGAAGTGGGCATTCTAAGAGAATGCTTTCCATGTCTAACTCTCATTTGAGACCTTGGGACAAATCTTTGAGCTCTAGAGCTTTAGGTGATGACAAAACATAAACATGCCATGCACTTCATTTTTATTGTTCATTAGGGAAATAAAGTGAGAATTTGAAAAGTAAATAGCTCAAAATAAATATGAGATGCAACTTGTTATTATCTTGGATTTTAAGTGATGACTTGAATAATAAACGTGAAATGCAATGCTTGGAAATTAAATATGAATATGCAAGTTCATTTTTAGTCTTACAAAGATTAGTGATGACATAAAAATAAATCATGCTAGGCAAGGCATAAACTAAATATGAATGCAAGTTCATTTTGGTTTAATAACTAGAGCTCGTCCAAGACTTTAAAGAACCAATATTCACAACCCCAACATAGTCTCATCAAGTCAAGAGAATGGAACTAAAAGGAATCTCCATATTTTCAAGAAAAGGAATTATGGCCAAAATCATGAGGCTAAGAGAAAGTAATCCATATTCCTTTTTGAAATCATTCTTATTTTCTTAAGTTGAAAACTTTAGTGAACTTCATAGCATAATAATAAAAACTAAAGAAAACTCAAGCTTTAGGGGTCTCATTATGATGAACACATAGTCATCATCTAGAGGTCCCCATCATCAAGCCATCATGTATGAGTTTAAAGGTCATGAAAGCCGAAAACTCAAGAAGGAAACAAAGAGAGTTTTAAAAAGAAATTCCAAGAGGTAGCTAGAGAAAAACTCATTTTTCATGGAAATGAGATGCAAAGAAACACTCCTACCTAGAGTGAAGACAAAGAGCTTGAACTTTGAGAGAAGAAAACAAGATGATGAGCTCCTCCAAAAGGCTTGATGTTTTCGGCCAAGGGGAGATAAGGAGGTTAGAGTTGTGTTTGAGGTGAGGTTGTGTTTGAGATGAAATATTTGAGAGGTTTGATAGTGATTCAAGGTTATGGGGTGATGTGTGAAGGTTATGAGATGATGATAATGAAGTAAAGAGATGAAAAAGATGAAAATGAAAAAGAAAGGAACTCTTTGGGACTAGAGAGAAAGATAGAAACTAGCAAGACTACTCTAGGCTTTAGCAAATGCTCAATGTGCATCCAATGCTAACACAAGCTCCCTATTTATAGAAAAACAAAGTGATAGGTGAGAGAATGGAAAGCATGGCTGATGGTAAGAAAGAGAAAATATCTCTTTGATGGTGTCATACAAGCATGGTTTGAAGCATGGAGCTCATGACACAAGGTATGGCTTCAAGTGTAACACCCCGATTTCTCTGTCCGAGGGAAATGACCAAAATGCCCCTGAGGTCATTTCCTGACCCGAACTCGAGGGTAACCAACTCGGTCGTCCTCGAAGGGTCAACTCAATGTTTGAAGGGGATTAAATGGCCCTTGAATGCTTTCGGAAGCGAAAATTTCATTTTCCGCAGTTTCGGGTCAAAATGACCAAAATACCCCTATAGTGTTTTTACGCGGGTAAAGGTGTTGTTTGAGCCCGGAACTTTCCCCAGAGGTTTAAAAACATGTTTTCATGTGTCTAGAGGTCTCTGTTCAAGTCCCGGTGGTCCCGGGCAGTTTTAGTGCAAAATTACGATTTTGCCCTTAGAATAGTGCTTTTGAGCTTAATGACGTAATTAAGCAAACCTAAGTAATATTAGGCTCTAAACGAAGATTAATTAATTTCCCTAATTAATCTAGAGTCAAAATAATTTATTAAAGTTAATTAGAACCTAAAATTGCTTAGATTACACTTAAATCCCTTTTTAGAACTCAAGACTCCTAGTCTTGGAATCTTGAATAGTGTTTTCTCTCTCCAATTTCTTAAATCAAGGAAATGTGTCTAGAGTTGTTTAGACTCTAAATTGAGGATTTAACTCACTAATGGTGCAAGACCACTCCTTAATTATGTCTAGACCACCTTAATTACCCATTTTCCTTACCTAAACACTTCCTTACAAATTCCTAATCTTAAGCATAATCAAAGATACACCTAAACACAACTCTAAACCACAATTAAAATGCAAACTAATCCTCCCCATGGGTTGATGCATTTTGGCCAGACCTCATCCCCTTTGACCACATATTAAATTGTTTTCTCACTCAAAGAACCATGCTTGAAGCCATGCCTTGAACCATACCTCACCATACCTTAAGCCATACCTCACCATACCTCAAGAACACATTATCTCACCTCATGGAACTCATGGAATGCCTCCAATCTGCACCTCATGGCCGAAGCTCTTCATCACCATGAGCTCCCTCCATTTATTTCATTTCTCTATAAATAGAATGCCTTGAGGAGCTTGCACCACTTTTAGATCATTTGCTAAGTTTAGGAACACTCAAAGCTTTTCTTTTTCTCTCAAATTCTTTGTGTTCTTCAAGTTCTTGGAGTTCTTCAAGTGCTTCATCTTCTTCAACTTCTTCTTCCATCTTCAAGTTCATCACATCAAGTAGGGATTTTCTTTCATGTATTCCTTTCTTTAAAGTTCTTGTTTTAAGCTTGATGTTCATAGTTCCTCTTGGTTCCTTTTAGAACTTCTTTTCTTCTCCTTCTTCCTTTTTATGTTTCGGCCATGGGCCTTTGGGAATGAAGGAATGAGAGCTTGATGATGAGAGTTTCATGATGATGTTCATCACTTGAAACAAACTCTAGAGCTTGATCTTTGTTCTTGAGCAAAAATGTTTTTAGTTTTTCCTTTCTTGAACTCTTGAGAACTTTAGCTTTGATGATGTTTTAAAATGGCTCTATGAACTCAATGATGAGGACTCATGATGTTGGTGTTAATATATCATCAAGATCATGAACTCTAGAGTTCTAAAATGTTCCTTTTTCTTCTTGAAGATTTCGGTCATTTCCTTAATTTTTCTAAGCTTCATGGTTTGATTTCCTAAGAATAGTATGTTGAGTTTTAAGAACTCAAAGCTTGACTTTACCTTGTTTGGATGAGTTTGGGTTATGGTTTAAATTCCTTTAAAGTCTTGTTAAGAGCTCTAGAAAGATAAAGTGAACTTGCATAATTTATTTTATGCTTGCATTCATATTTACATTCTTGCTATGCATCTTTACTTTCTAGCTATCACTTAAGAACATAAAGATTAAAATGGAACTTGTATCATCACTTAATTTAATTCTCGAAGCCTTTCTATTTCGGCCTTAAAGTCGATTGTTGTTGGGCCTAGAGCACTAAAATAAAGAATTGAATTTGCATCCTCACTTAATTAATTCCTCGAATGCCTATCTATTTCGGCCTTAAAGTCGATTGTTGTAGGGTCAAGAGCACTAAAATAAAGAATTGAACCATGTATATTACTTTCAAGCTTGCACGTTTAAGTTTATGCCTTGCATATTTAAATTCAAGTCATCACTTTACTTTGTAAGCAAGATTAAAAATGAAAAGCATGAGCACGTTTAGTTTATGCCGTAACTTAAAAACCTAGAGCTCAAAGACTTGCCCATTTCATTCCAAGATAAAGTTAAATGTGAATGTATTCCTTGAATGCATAATTTCGGCCAAGTGGTGATGATGGACTTGCAATGAGTTTTCATCTAGCTACTAGGACCAATAATCTATGTTTTAAGTTTTCCTTAAAACTTTACAAATCTTTATAAGGTTATGTCATCACAAGTTGTGATTTTATTATCTTTTAGGGGATGGAATATGTTTTGGTCAGTGACCTAAGGCTTCACTTAGCCTCTTGATGAATTAAAATGTTTTGCAAAGAGTTTTAGAAGTTCCAGATCGATTCCAAGAGAAACTAGTTAACTCATGTACCTAGAAATGTCAAATTAACTCTCTCATTTAAGTTAAATATTTTCGGTTCTGATGTGATGAGTGTGATGCTGTATGATGATGTTTTGATGTGTTGGAATGTGTGAAAATATCATGTGATGATGTAGAAGCGAACCTATGCATGATAGGTAAGAAACTAGCTAACTAGAAATACCGTAAAGCTAGAATTTAACATAGTTTTGACCCATTTGTTTATGGAACTAATCCAAACTGTTTTAATGGGGACATAATCAGATTTAGATTGTTTAGACATGAAAAACTTGGTATCATTTGGATTAGAAACGAATTCTAGCACCTACGGGGAAACTAGTAACTAGAAAACCGTAAAAATGCAAATGTAGAACTCTTAGAACATTTAATTTTCTGGATTCTGTCCAGCACCCTTACAACATGATAAACATGATTAATAATTACTCCTTAAGCATAGGAATGCCTCATAATTGATTTAGATTTAATATATAGCACCTTCGGCGAAAACGGAACCGAGAAAGGGTCTAAAACGTAAGTTCTAGAACCCCGTAAATACAAGTTAGAGATTCTGCCCTATGCTTTTCAGATTTAAGTATGAACATGAGGACTAGGAATGATGATTAATTATGAGCCCTTAGGTGCATAAAAGTATGAGCGTCGAATGTTAGAGAATTATATCTCAAGATTAAGACCCGTAAGGGTCAAAGCATAAGCTACCGTAAGGGTAAGCGTTTGAATGTTTTATGATGATGCATGAAGTATGCTAATGATGATGATGTTATTCATATGAGGAATTTATGAGACTATATGTTTATGTGGCATAAAGCAAATTTGGAAGGAAATTCGATGTAATGACCGTTGTGCCGCCGAATTTCCGATAAATTTGGGGACTTAAAGAGATTTTGAAAATTAAGGTACTAAGATGGGTTCTAGGATGACACCGGTTCGGCCGAGCACCTCCATAGAACTCATGTGACATCGGTACCATTTTACACTCTTAGGTGACACCGGTTCGGCCGAGCACCCCTAAGAGAATTGCCCCCTAACCCGTACTCAGATAGTCGGGATTTATGATTTATGATACGCTTATCGTTAAGTGGTAAGTAAGAACTAGTGACGACTAGTTAAGGTATGAGCTCATAACCTAGATATGTGACACGTTAGGTGACACCGGTTACCGAGCACCCCAGTTCGATTGTCTTTTAGGGTGGCCCATGAGGAAGAGAAGTTTCATGATTATGATTATGTCACTAAGTTTTGTCCCATATGAATGTTACTATTGCCACTTTATGCCACCAAGGATGATGATGCTTGATGTTATGTTTTATGTATGTGCATTAGGTAGTGCCATGCATACATTTTCTATTATGTTGCATCCATGACATTAAGATCATCCTAAAATGAATGGACCTTGGCTAAAATATATTTTAAAGTTTAAAATGAACCTAATACATGCTCAGTCATTTTGTATAAATAAACCCAAGGTTCCTGAGGACGTAGATGATGACACCTAGGTAGTAGGAGGCCCTACTGAGATTCTTTAGCAAGATTCTCACTCTCTCTATCTCTTTCTTTCCGTCACGTCTTCAGATGGCGATGTTCGTAGTGTTCGTGGACACCCCGACATGGGAGGTGCACTATGACCCGGCTCACAGGTCATACCATTTTGAGGGGCAGTGCACGGTGCGGGTTTTCATGTTCGTAGGACGCCCCTTCGCTCATCCCGTGCACACCCATCGCTTCTCCCCGACTGCACCCTATGGCGACGACGAATGAGTTTTTGAGCGTGCGCGTACGCATGACGAGAGAGTACTCCGCATGCACACTGCCGCCTTAGCCATGCGAGACTATCCCGACATGCGTGCTCGGACCTACTTCTCGGAGACCGACCCGTCCGAGGACCCGCCTACTCATCCGTATAGCGAGAGCTTTGCCCCCTCTCCACCATTGATGAGGGAGGGCAGTGAGGATACCGTGACTCAGCCCCGACTTGCACGACAACCGGAGATGCGGCCACACCGCGAGGGTCATTCTCGATCCCCGTTCCGCCTCTTTACGCCCGAGGAGCTCGCACAGTTTCCCGGATACTTGCCTCGTTCACGAGACGGACGTCAGTAGGAGGTGACGATCAACCGATGGAGTACCCGGTTAGAGCACACACCACTAAAATGGGGATAAACCTTCTTTTGTTTAGAGGTTATCCCATTAGGTGCACTCGGGTAGGGGAGTAGTCTATGTTTATGTTTATGTTGTATTTCCTTTCCTGTACTTTCCTTGTACTAAACTAAGTCCCACACTTATAAGTGGGCAAATTATATATATATGAGATGATCTTCAGTGTTACTCATGGTGTGCCTTATGTTATGATGTTGTGAGACATTTGTTTACTATACATGGTTTACCGCTTATCGCATCACGCGGCTCTCACTTTGTTTTTCAAAAAAAAATTACCTGTATTTTCCACTAAGTAATTCAAAGTTAAATGAGAACTATGAAGTAACAGACTAATGATTAACCTAAATATGTTCTAGAATATTGGGTTAAAAATTAGGATGTTACATCAAGCATGGGTTTTTTAGTGATCTTTTCTTTAAATTGTGGATGAAATTAGGCTTCTAGAAGACCAACATGGCTGGAAGTTTTTCAGCCACAAATAATTGAAGGGAATGATTTATTTTACTTGGTTATTCATTTGGAAAAGCAAGCTTGATTGAAATTATGACAAGGCATGACAAGTGAGGTGATTTGAGGTGATTTTCCTTTAAGTTTGAAATGAAATAATTCATGAAAATGGGGGAGGGGGCTGGCTGATTTTGAGCCACAAAAATGAGAGAAAAAGTCTTCTAGAAGATGTCCTATGAAGTATGGATGAAAGCATGGAGGTTATGACACAAAGCATGGTTCTTTGTGAGATGGAAGCATGGTCTTTGGAGTGTCAAAAATTTGCACATGTGATGGATAATGGGGGGATGATTTCGGTCAGATTTGGGCAGCAAGGAGAGAGGAAAAATCCTCCATGTAATTGGGTGCTAATGATAGGATTAAGTGTAGGTTAGTTTAGGTACAAGGTTAGGAGTAATTAAGCTTAAGTTTAGGTAACTAAGCATGTGTATTAGGAATTTTTATGACAAGGTTAGGAGTGCTCTTACATTATTAGAGAATTTAAAACTCATTTGTGAATAAACAATGTGTATCACAATCCCATGATTTAAGGAAAGAGAGAGAAAACACTATTTGTGCACTATTTGCATACTATTCATTGATTCCTACACTCAAAGTCCTTGAATTTAAAGATAGGGTTTTAAGTTTATCTAAGCAATTTTAGGTTCTAATCATCCTTATTAAATTATTTTGACCTTAGATTAATTATGAAAATTAATTAACCTTCGATTAGAGCCTAATATTGCTTAGGTTTCGCTTAACCGTGTGATTAGGTGTAAACATATGAAACTACGGGCAAAACCGTAATTTTGCACTTGTTTTGCCCGGGACCTCCGGGACCAAAACTGAGACCACAGAATACATAAAAACATCTTTTAAACCCATCTGGAGAGGTTTCGGGTTCATCCGGCACTTGCAAAAGGGTAAACGCATACAGGCGTTTTGGTCATTTTGACTAAAACTCAGCGAGATTTTCGATCCCGGAAAGAAACACAAGTCATCCAATCCCCTTCCAACATTGAGTTTGCCCTTCGAGTACTGCCGGACCTGGCTTTCCTCGAATTTCGGGCTGATAATGACCTCAGGGGCATTTTGGTCATTTTCACTCTAGCAGAAAATCGGGGCGTTACAGGCAATGAAAGTGAAAACTCCTTTTACAACCCATTCATTTTACAAATGCAGTAACTAATAAAACACATTTTACAACTAACTCATTGCAAATCAATCATCAAACTCTCAAAAGTTTTTCTATATGCTACGAAGATGCCAATCTAGCACATCACACCATGCATGACTTAATCGCTACACGTAATGCATCATTGCTATCATTATCTAAAACTGAAACAACCTAGATCAACCTACAAATTTTTGAATTTGAAAAATTCCAAATTTAAATTCATATTTTAACCAAAACTAAATGAAGCAACCGAATTGATCTTCAAGAACCAACAAAGGGTACTGCTTATTTTTAAAATTTTGTTATAAAATTGGGTGTCATACATAAACAGAGTGTCATACATAAATAGACTATGGTTTGGTTGGGTGGGAATGATACCTTTAGGTAAGAAAGGAGATTGGAAGACATAACATAGTCACTCTTGAGCAAGACAGCCTTGAAAGGATCGAAGAGCTAAGAAAGGATTCAAAAATAACAAAGGAGAACATTGATTCGGAAATTTCATCAAACACATTACAAGCTCAATTTCATAGAACAATTTGAAACAAGGCCAACAAAAATTTCAACCTATTTTTCAAAGAAACCTAATAAACTTAGCATAATAATCGAAGATCAGAGACAGAAGCAAATGAGAAAATCAACAATTCATGGAAGGAATTAGCAATGACAAACCTTCATCATACTGTTGTACTAAGCGATCCCATTTCATTGGTTGCAAGAAAGCAAGACCGCGAGGTGCTAGGTGCGACGCGGAGTAGAAAGAAGAGGGTTGGTTGCAGTGGGGCGCGGGGGATCAGGTGGCGCGATGCGGAGCTCACGGTGGTAGGGCACGCAAAGAGTAGGACCACGACGCGACGGAAGGAGATAAGGAAGGAGGTTGCGATGGAGAGGTGCCTACGAAAAGAAAGAGAGAACAGAGCGGGTGAAAGGTTAGGTGGAGGGAGGGCTTTGTTTGTGGTGTGTGAATGAGGGTGTTGCGTATTGTGAATGGGGGAAGGGTTGGAACCCTTAACTCCTTTTTTATTTTTTTTCTTCTCTGAAATGGCAACCCGCCATAATATACTTTCCGACCGCCATTTTTTTAATAAAATCGTGTTAGTTGACAAAACTGCCTTAATTCACGTATATTATGGCAGTTCTTTGGAACCGCCCTAATTTAACCGCCATAAAATACCTTTTTTTTTTTGTAGTGAGTTAACTTTCAAAACCATGATCACCCCAACCTATAAGATGCTTTTTTATTTTATTTTATGTTTTATGAAACATATATATTATAGATATAACCACAAAAAGAATTAAAAGAGGAAACAGAATATCATCTTAATTTATAAGACATAACAACAAAAAAGAAATCTTTATATTTACATTCTTTAAGAATTTTAGAAAATCTTCCCCTCCACAAAAATTTAAATTTTATAAAAATTTAAAAATGTATATTTATAACATAAAAATCTATCTAGGCCATGATTTTGATGACTCATGGTCTAACAAATTAGGTCTACTCAAGTTTAATCATGGCAATTTTAAAGAGCTACTTAAATAAATATGCATGGATTTTCTTTGCAATCACCATAATATTTTATTTTAATTTTTTCTTTATCAAACTTACATTTTTTATTTCTTTTTAGGAGGAAGATATTAAACAATGATGGTCAATATACATTTCTCAATAGTCTATCATCAACTACTGAAAAATAAAAGTGTTTGTTTTATGATGATCAAACTTCTTAAATATATTTAATAAAAAAGGTTTGTCCAGTACAGATATGATCTTTATTAATGAAGATGCCTGGATTTAATTATATTGCCAAAAAAGGCTTCACGTAAAAAGCTAAAAAATCTTATAGTTGAGGAAAATGACAAATATAAAGACTATACTAAAAATATAATGTGTACAATGAACTCTCTCAATGTAATTTCTATTTATTATTTTATTATACACAATAACTAAAGAAAAATTTAACATATTCTTATCGTATATAATTTTTAATCATTATAATACTTTCCTTTAAAAATTTAATTTAAATTCAACCATCACAAAAACAAAAATCTTGCAACGCAAGGGGCTTAATTTCTAGTATGTGCGTATAATTTGCTTATTAGTGATTAATATATTTAAGATGAATTCTTTTAGAATCAAAATGTATCAATTTAATCCTTTAAGAATAAAAATAATAAAAATAATTTTTTTAATAATTAAACTGTAACTTTACTCTAAAAAAGAGGAGGAAAGAATGTGACCCAATAACAGAAAATTATAAAATTATACTTGAGAAGAGATAAGAACGGAGAAAGGATAGAGGATGGCTCCTATAGAAAGAGATCAAATTAAAATGACTTGATGGATAACCACTTGTCTAGTAAATAGATATTTGGTTATACTTTATTATATTTGAATTTATATATATATATATATATATATATATATAAACAATATTTCTTTGTCTATTGATTTTTAGATTATCGAAAATTGTTTAACCACTCAAATAAATTAGAAATACCTATTTTGCAAACAATAAATTTTAAAAAATAACTATTTGTTCAAAATTATTTTAAACAATCCTAACTATAAACTATTTTTAGTCCAAAATAGATTGTTAAAAACGCACGTAAGCTTGGGCTTAGATTTTGGTGGACGTCCTGATAAGCAGCTGCATTAGCTTGTTTGGATTAGCGTTGGAAAACCCAAAGGTCAGTTTTCAGTGTTAGTACTGATTTGTCTAAATTTTATTCTTGTTTGGATTTTTGTTTGGAAACTTTTCGAAACCCAGTCTTCAGTTCAAAGCAAGGTTTTGGCTAGAAGCAAAACCAGCCTTCTTTTCCACTTCCAAAAATTCAGGTTTTTTTATTTTTAATATGGTATTTTTATTTAATAATTCATTATATATGACATTATGGAGAAATTTACAGAAATATGATACTTTACTAATTCTGTTATTGGTGAAATTTGATTTAAACAATAACATTTTATTATTCAAATATTGCCATTGACTTAATTTGATTTGAAAAATAATATTTTATTATTAATATATGACTATTGACATGACTTTATTTAAAAAATTATATTTTATCTTTGAAATTTTGCCATTGACAAGATTACTTATTAAAATATTATACTCCTATAAATAACTATAAAAACCCATATTAAAAAAATGAGCCCCAAAATCACATTCACTACAAAATTAAATTTTCTATAACTCTCGTCGTTCCTCTTTTACTCTTGCATCTATTTAAAAAACATTTGTTGGGTTGTATTTCTATCTTCAGTACTTCCCTTTTTTAAAAATATAGGGTGAATAACAAAGACTATCATTGATGTGTACTCAAATGACACTTGCCAGAGGTTGTCGCTATCTTGTCAAATTAGAATTAAAATAATAAAGTTAATTTCAAGTACCAAATGCACTAAAACCGTAGTTAGGATGTAATTTGGGTCATTTTTCAAGGAGACTATATCACTTAGATGGAAATTGAGATTTTTGAGAATTAAATTGAAACAATTAAAAATAATTGGGAATAATCAAGAATTAAAAGCACCAGTGCAAGGTACTCCTAGAATTGTAATTAATTATTGTAACACCCTAATATTTAACTCAATACACCTAAGATGTATTCAAGTTAATTATTAGTTATTACTTTTTTGTTCTAGTTTTAGTTTTTTTTTTTTTGAAAATACTTAGGGAAATATGGGTAAAATTTTCTTTTTGGAATGAAAGCAAAATGTGAGCCTTGTGCATGCATAAAGTAAACTACATCGTTACCTTGCAATTAATCAAAAGGAAATTCATGACATTTCAAACATAATACCATAAGCGAAACAACATCATAGTTGGATACATAAATAGAGATACCATACACCAAACAAGAAATAATAGTAATGTTAATACAGTCATCCGTGCATAACATAAAAAAAATACAACTGGATCCCTTAACTACATAAGTGCATCTAAAATGGATAACCTCTAAAAGCAAAAGAAGGTTATCCTAAACATGTACGTGTGTGTGCATTATGAGTCAGCTACCAACTCCTACTCTTGCTCACCACAGGGAGGGACATACCCAACCCACTGGGCCAACTCGGCCAGGGTGGCTAAGTGGTGAGCGAGTCGGACATGCGCTCCACGGCGAGGCACCATCCTCATCCTGCCTCCTCGAAGTGGCTGCGTCACGGTAGCCTCGTTGCCCAACTCCATGGGCATAGTAGGGGAGGAACCCATGGATAAGATGTCTATCTCAGAGGGGATGGTCTCAGAATGCGTCGGGGGTGAGCGGGGAACGTACTCCGGGTAGGCGTGGATGATGGAGGCAGCATCGAGGGTACGACGGACACGCTCTCCTCGAGGGCGTGTGCGCTCAAAGAGCAGGTCATCGATGAAGGGTGTGGTTAGTGTAAACTGGAAGCTAGTAACTGGTTGGGCAAAAGGGCGATAACATGCACACGGAACAACGGCTCACGAAATGGTATAATTGGTGTGTGGCATCAAAATGAAGCTTCCATGTCGGTGCGTCAACATAGATCACGAAGGCTACCATCGTCCTCTGAAGATGCGATGGAAAGAAAAGATAGAGGGAGTGAGAAACTTGGTACAGAATCTTAGTAAGGTATACTCCTATCTTGGTGTCATCGTCTACATCCTTAGGAACCTCGGGTTTCTTTATAAAAAAGGTGAACATGCATAAGATTCAATTTTTAAAGTTCTAAGGTACCATTTACCGAGGCCCATTCATTTTAATATGTATCTTGGATGTCATGAATGCAACATGCCTTATCATGAAATGCATGGCAATGTAAGACATAAGGTGCTAATATCGATGCTCACGGATAAATAACAACCATAACATTTCTTTCTTTCATTTATCCTTTTTGGTGATTTAGATTAATTCTTGTTTTCATTTAGGGCCACCCTATTTCTGTCGCCTTTTGAGAGTTCTAGGTTATGAGCTCGTACCCCACTAGTCGTCACTAGCATAATCTTATCCTATGATAAGTTAACACCCAACTCTTAGAGTATGGGATAGGGGGCAATAGGATCACTTCTCATAACCTTTAATTCGGAGAGTCTAGAGGATCATTTCCACATTTTTATGTCACTTTTATATTAGCATGTTATGTTAAGATGCAAAAACACAACTTATCATATAATGTCATATGCTTTCATATTACTTTCATGCATCTTAAACATTTCAAGTGAAAACATAAGATGCTTTAACAATATTTATGCAAACATAATCATCGCATACACCTCAAGTACATCAATCCATAACACTTTATAAAGTAAGCACTCATAATAATTCTATAATCAATTAAACTTCTAATCGGGTAAACCAAACTTTTGTATTTATTTATTGATCCACCTAATGGATCAAACCCAAGAATCCTCATTTATTATTAACCTAAGAGCATCACTAAACAAATCTAGACAGATTTGAAATAAAACGAAATGAACCACTTCAGTGTTTTTATAAAATACATTTTTGACCCTTTCTCATTACCGACTTTTCCTATAATGCTAGAATTAATTTCTAAGCCAATTATGGGTGATTCCTATATGTTTATTAAGTGTTAAAAGTCATTTTTACTTAAGCATCACATGCTGTAATAGAAAGCATAATTTCTTTTTAAAGAGTCCTAAAATTTACATTTTTCAGTTCTTGCTAGTTACTAGTCTTTCCTTAACCATAAAAAATGATTAACATACTCATAAATAATAATTTTCACATGGTAAGAGCACTCCAATCAGCATATATTAATTCTGGAAAAGTTTGATTGGAAACTAAAATTTTAAATTCTTAAGAGCATAGAAAATTGTGAAGCAAGCATTTCTAGTAACTAGTCTTTCTTAGAATTCAATTCTAGATCAAGGAATAATTCTTATCCCTATGTTGACAAATAAATAACCTTAGATCAGTAGCAAAATTAGAGAGCTAAATGAAAAGGAGATTTACATTAAATAAAATATATTCCATGAGCTAAAGTTTTCATGTAAGTTGAAATGGTAAGTCTTGGGCACTAGGTTAATTAAGTGGTGGCATAAATTTAAATGTGCAATGTAGGCTTCATTTTTAATCTTGTTATTATAGAGTGATGGCAAGGGAAACATAAATATGATATGCAAAGCTTGAATAAAAATATGAAAATGCGAATTCTAGTTTTAATCTTTAAGTCTTAGGTGATGGCTTGAAAAGTAAACATGCTAAGCAAGAAATATAAATATGAATGCAAGTTCAATTCTTTATTTTAGTGCTCTAGGCCCCTTAGAGTATTCACTCTAAATCAACAATCAACTTTAAGGTTGAAATAGGTAGGCTTCGAGATTAGTTATTTGGTAAGGATATGAATGCAAAGGTGTAAATGCAAACTTCATTTTTAGTCTTTACTATTATAACGTGATGGCAAGGGAATATAAATATGAAATGCAGAGTTTGAACATAAATATGAGAATGCAAGCTTTATTCTTAATCTTTAGGTTTAGATGGTGACTTGAAAAGTAAATATGCTAGGCAAAAAATATAAATATGAATGCAAATTCAATTCTCGATTTTAGTGCTCTAGGCCCCTTAGAGTATTCACTCTAAATCAACAATTAACTTTAAGGTTGAAATAGGTAGGCTTCGAGATTAATTATTTAGGTGATGACAAAGAAATATAAACATGAATGCAAAGTTTAAATATAAATATGCAATACAAGGACTTGAAATATAAATATGAATGCAATCTATTTATTATCTCTTTGAGTCCTAGGCTCAAGACCACCATTTCATTCTTTAAAATGACATAGTATCTTTATTTGCTAAAAACCTTTTTCAAAGTGAAACCTTCAAGCTTTAGAGGTCAAATAAATTATGGTTTTGCATTCAACACCCAAGATCTTCATTATCAAGCCATAGTTTCTTCATTATGTAGGCCATCAAGGCCGAAAACAAAGAGGAAAGAAAAGGAAAACAAAGAACGAAAAAAAAGAAGGAAGAAGGAAGAATCAACATTGTAGCATTTCAAACCAAGAGTAAAACAAAAGCAAAGAATAACAATCTTTAAAACAACTCCCTACCTAGGATGTATTTCTTGATTGAAAGAGAGTTTGATCTTGAGAAAAAGAGTAGAGGAAGAAGAAAGAGAAGAAGAACTCTTTGAGATGAAAGAAAGAAAGCTTTGGAGGTGTGAGAAAAATGAGCAAAATGATCCTTTGGAAGGCTTCTAGTATTTATAGAAAATCAACATGAGGAGGATGAGAGGAGGAGGAGTGGCCGACCATGGAGGGAGAAAAGAAAGGAAAATATCTCTTTGTATGTGTCATGTACAGTTGAAGGTATGGTTCATAGCATGGTTTTTTGAGTGTGAATTGTTATTAAAATAAATCAACATATGATGAAATGGAGGAGGGGTAGCCTTATGGTTAAAAGGCCATGGGGGAGGAGATTATCTCATTTCTTTTGTGTTATGACATGGTTTAGGAAATAGGTTTGATTAGGTAATTAATTAGGAGTTGTAATTTAGGTGTTTGGGGTGAAAAAGTAAGTAATTAAGGTTATCTAAGGCAAGGTTTAAAGAGTGGTTTTGCTCATTAGAGGAGTCAAACTCCATTCAAACCAAGATTCCTAATCACATCCATTGGTTCCTTAATTTAAGGAAATTGAAAGGAAGAACACTATTCAATGATTCATGACATAATGTCTTGATTTTAAGAAAGAGATTTTGAGTTTCTCTAAGCAATCTTAGGTTTTAATTAATCTCAATTAATTATTTTGACTCTAGATTAGTAATTAGAACTTACTAATATTTAATTAGAGCCTAATATTGCTCAGGTTTTGTTAATCATATCATTAGGCCCAAAATGCACTAGCCGGGAGCAAAACGGTAATTTTATACAAAAACCTCCCGGGGTTTCTCGAGCTCGACCAGAGGCCAAACATCACTTAAAAACATCATTTCAGACTTTTGGGTGAAGTCCGGGCTCAATTGGCACTTAATTCTGTGTTAATTAGACATAGGGACGTTTTGGTTATTTTGTACATCGAAACTCAAAAATGAGATTCTTCTGCCCTATTAGCACTTATAACACACATAACACATATAATCCCCATATACCATCAAACATCCACCCGAGGTTTGCCTCAGGGACATTTTGGTCATTTTGTACACAGGAAAAAAATCGGGGTGTTACAATTATCATAGACCAAAATTGAACATATTAATGGCTATTAGTAATTAATTACTGACAATTATACTAGTGATCAAACAACCTTTAGAATTTGACCAATGCAAATAACTAGCAAACGAGATCCCAATTTCCTAGAAATTACATTGACTTAATACACCAATTGATATAACCTAACCGTCAATCAGAAAATTAATCTAATGTTTTCCTCTTAAACATAAACCAATTGATCAATCAATTTATGCCTAAAGTGTTTCCTTAAATGATAATCGCAAATTTAGTTATTCTAAAAAAAATTATAACAGTTACAACGATAATTATAAGCAACTTCAAAATATTAAGAAAATAATGCATTCAATAGAAAAAATGGTCTTAAATATCATTCTAATCCATACGAAAACCTTTATACTAGTAAGGAAAACTACTCTACCATCTTTGGGGGATTATCATAGTGAAACAAAAAGAGTATGTAAAGAGAATAATAATAATCCTAAAAGTCTGCCAATAACAAAGTAAATTCACTAATGGAATTCCTAAAGAGAGAAGAAGGAGATGTAGGGGGAGAGTGGCTGCCAAGGGTTGACAAACAACTAATAAAAAAGTGGGTTAAAAGTCTATTTATCTTGTATGCAAAAGTAAGCCAAGCGAGGCCCAAATTTAGGGCCAAAATCTGACTGTCATGCACTATTACATAAGCGTTGTTGGGGTTAATGAGAACTACAATTCTCACTAGTGAGTTACTCTCTTTAAACTCTTTTTTTTAGGCACTATTGAGCACTGTAGGTCTAGGCAGAATGGACGTCTTTATTATTTGGTGATTTTAGCCCCTAAAACATCTGAATCTATCATCAGTACTAGAAATAGCAATTGTAGCCTTTTGAATAAGCTTTCCAATGCATAAACATCACCTTATCCAAATATTGACAAAATACGAACTAGAGGTTAGGTTAGAGAGTATCAGAACATCAGTAGCCTTTAATCTTGTAACTCGATTTTCACCAAGATGCTCTTAGAATTGAGTTTTAAACTAAACATGAACATTTTAGAGGACTTTTTGAGCTTTCCAAAACATCTTTATTTGTCTTAATTTGATCCCTATAGAGAGAAATATAGATTATCCATTACAATACTTTCTATAAATGTGCTTAAATGAGCTCAAGAACTCTTCTATTTAGCTCCCAAAATTGATCGTTACTACAAGCTCATGCACTTCTATGATTTTCATACACCAACATGAAAAGTCCCTATAATAAAATTACACTTACAAAGAGGATTAAAAACACAGGAAGCTCTAAAACATATTTATTCATCAAAATAGTGCAAATAATCACGATTATACTCAATGATACCCAATGAGGACTAAATACAAATTAACCAATTATCAATTAATTAAGCACATAAATAATGCAATATGCCTAGAGTTATATAGGAAAAGAGATTCATGAATGCAAACCATCAACACTTCACCCCATTCTTCTCTAAAATTGGTATTCCATCCCATTCTTCAAAATAAAAAAAATAGAGATCAAATGAATAAAAAAGAAAAAAACTAAGGAGCGAGAATAAATTTTCTAAATCTAACTTTAACTCAATAAGTTTTTAGTTCTTAAAATTCAAATCTTAATTTTCATGTCCTGAAATCTATATATAGCTTAAAACAAAGTTAAACTATTCATTTATTTGAGTTGTTGTATAAGATTATCATGGGAATACTTTTCTAAAAAAAAGTAAACTGTTAAGTTGACACTTGATTAAAATAACACATATATAATTGGTCCCTCAAGGAGAAAAAAATATATTTATGATGCTTCATAATTAAAAACGTGGGACCAATTAATTATTCTTTAGTATTTAGTGTATTTATTTATTCTATGTATATTTTTATTAGAGAAAAATTTGAACAATTTTATAAATAGTTAGGGATCACTTTCATAGGTAGAAAAGCACATGAGAATGAAGGGTTGAATCATGTTTCGCCTTTCTTTCTTTTCCTTTTTCGAAAAAATGTAAACAAAAATTATCAAATATAAAACTTGAAGGGCAACGAAAACAGCATTAGCAAAGTTATAAAATAACTTTCTAAATTGTAACAAAGATAATAAACACACATATAAGCTGATTTTTAGAAATCACAATATAACAAGCACAAAGCAGTAAAATAAAAGAGAGATAATGGAAAAGAAGATACTGCACAGGTGTTTTTACGCTGGTTCAGCCAACTTGTCTACATCCAGTTCTCAACCACCATTGAGTTCCATAAAAAACCTTTCTCAACCCAAGAAAGTTGGATAGTTTTTGCCTTAGCCTTCCCAAACTCTTACCAGTGACTAGTAGCTTACTCTAATGTCACAACCGAGTAGTCTTTAACTAAGCTCTCTAAGCTAACACCGTGACTAGTAGTTCACTCTTACTGTCATAACTGAGTAGTCTTTAACCAGTTTCTCCAAGCTAACACCATGCCCAGTAGTTAACTCCTACTATCATATTACAAGTAGTCTTCGCTTAGTCTCTCTAAGCTAATTCACTATGATCACTACTGGATCGAGGTTACAAACATTTGTGTTTAGGTTTATCACTTAAACTAATCAACATTCAAGTGTTTGTAAGATGAACAAAAATAGACTTAGAAAACTTGAATGACTTCTTCCTATGATTCTTCCTGAAAAGAATGTATGATCTATAGAGAACGTGGAAAGAAGATTTCTACAAGGGAGAAACTAATTATAAGAAGTAATAAACTTTACAAAGAATGAAGGGAAATTTCTTAAGCGTATCGGTACTCTGATGGGTAAAAGTCTCTTGAGTTATAAGCATAACATCTCTATTTATAGATGGTCTGCATTTATGACCATTGCCCTTGATCTATTTTTCAAGTGACACATGTTCATCTTCTTTTTGTGTCTTGGAAGTGCAGTCTAGAGGAGTAGCTTAGTGGTGTCAAAGATGTTGCAGAAGCCATTATGAAATAGAGGTTTATGAGGCTACCTTCAGAAACCACTTTTTATTTTTTGAGCGTTGTTTTGGAACGTTTCCTTTTAGAAACTGGGGCAGTTGACCAAATTGATAGAAGAGATGTCACGTCAATCAATGATTGGGTTTGACTTTAAATTTGAATTTAAAAAATTCCCTCATTTTCTTGTAAAGTCTACTGTTTCACTGTGAAACGTGCTTTCTGAAGTAAGGTATCAGTTTCTTGATTTTTCTTTGATCTTCTAGTCTTCAATTAGAGCTTGTTGATGATGTTATGATTACAACTATGATTGTAACGCCCCGATTTTTTGTCTGAGTGGAAAATGACCAAAATGCCCCTGAGGTCATTTTCGGCCCGGAATTCGAGGATGGCCGACCCGGCAGTCCTCGAAGGGCTAAATCAATGTTTAAAGGGGATTGAATGACCGTTGAGTGGTTCCGGAGGTGAAAGTCTCATTTTCTGCAGTTTCGGGTCAAAATGACCAAAATACCCCTATAGCGTTTTTACGCTGGTAAAGGTGCCATTTGAGCCCGAAACTTTCCCCAGAAGTTTAAAACAATGTTTTTATGTGTTTTAAAACATCTATTTGAGTCCCGGTGGTCCTGGGCAGTTTTAGTGCAAAATTATGATTTTGCCCCTAGAATAGTGTTTTTGAGCTTAATGATGTAATTAAGCAAACCTAAGCAATATCAAGCTCTAATCGAAGATTAATTAATTAATTTTCATAATTAATCTAAAGTCAAAATAAATTATTAAAATTAATTAGAACCTAAGATTGCTTAGATTAGATTTAAATCTCCTTTCTAAAACTCAAGATTTCACTCTTGGAATCTTAAATAGTATTTTCTCTCTCCAATTCCTTAAATCAAGGAATTGTGTCTAGAATTGTTTATACACTAAAATGAGTTTATAACTCACTAATGATGCAAGAACACTCCTTAAATGTGTCTTGACAACCTTGATTACCTATTTTCTCACCTAAACACTTTCTTACAAATTCCTAATCTTAATCCTAATCAAAGATACACCTAAACACAACTCTAAACCACAATTAAAATGCAAGAAATCCTCCCCCCATGGCTGATGTAACTTCGACCCTTTCTCTCTCATTTACAACACATGTTGATTTGTTTCTCACTCAAAGAATCATGCTTGAGCCATACCTTGAACCATACCTCACCATACTTTGAACCATACCTCACCATGCCTCAAGATCACAACATCTCACCTCATGGAACTCATGGGGCTGCTCCTCATGGCCGAAACCCCCTCCTCCTCCTTGAACCTTGCATGTGTTTCATTTCTCTATAAATAGCATGCTTGGGTAAACTTGCATCATTTTGGGTTCATTTGCTAAGTGTAAGTTTTCAAAGAGCACTTCAAAGTTTCCTTTTTTCTCTCAAGTTCAAGTCTTCAAGTTCTTCATCATCTTCTCTCATCCCAACCTTCAAATCATTTGGTAGGGATTTTCTTTCAAGCATTTTCTTTGTTTAAGTTCCATTTCTAGTCATGTGTTATGGTTTCTCTTGAAGTCTTTTTAGAACTTCTCTCCCTCTCCTTTTTCTTCAACATTTTCGGCCATAGGCCTTGAGGACAAGGGAATGAGAGCTTGATGATGAGGTTTCATGGTGGTGATGTCCATCACTTGAATAATCTCTAAAGCTTGATCTTTGTTCTTAAGTTAAAGATGTTTTCTTTTGTTCTTTCTTCTTGAACCTTGAAACCTTTCACCTTGATGATATTTTAAAATGATTCCATAAACTCAATGATGAGGACTCATGATGTTGGTGTTAATGCATCATCAAGATCATGGTCTCTAGAGTTTCAAATGTTTCCTTTTCTTCTTAAAAGTTTCGGTTCCTTTTCCTTTTCTTTCTTCACATTTTTAGCCATGTTGGCCAATGAGGTTCTCAATGGCTTGATGATGAGAGCTTCTAGATGATGACTAGGTGTTCATCACAATGAGGTCTCTAGAGCTTGAGTTTTAATAAAAATGTTATCTATGACCACATCTCAAGAAAAGAAACTTTGTGTTTTAAAGAACCCTTGAGGTTCACTCTTGTTTTTACTTTATCTTGTCATGATAAGTTTGGGTTGAGGTTTAAGTTCCTTTAAAAGTCTTGTATGAGCTCTAATAAGAAATAAAATGGACTAGCATTCATATTTAAATTCAAGCTTATGCATTACATATTTACTTTGAGCGTTGCATTCATATTTAATTTCCAAGCCATCACTTAAAGTTAAAGGATAAAGAATGGATTGCATCTCATATTTACATTCTTGTCTAGCATATTTACTTTTCATCACTAAAGAACATAAAGATTTAAAATGAGAGTTACACTATCACCTAACTAAATCTCAAAGCCTTTCTATTTCGGCCTTAAAGTCGATTGTTGCTGGGCTTAGAGCACTAAAATAAAGAAATGAACTTACATATTTATATTTTAATTTTTGCATATTTATATTTCAAGTCTTGCATATTTAATTCAAGCTTTGCATATTTATAATTCAAGTCTCGCATATTTACTTTAAGCTCTCACTTTACTTTGTAATGAAGAATAAAAATAAAGTGCATAGCATGTTTAAATTATGTCATCACCTAAAGACCTTAGAGCTCAAAGGCTTGCCCATTTTATCTCAAGTTAAAGTCTAATGTGGAAGCATTCTTTCAATGCATAATTTCGGCCATGTAGTGATGATGAACTTGAAAGGAGATTCATCTAGCTACAAGGGCCAACAATCTAAGTTTTAAGATTCTCTTTAAAGTCTCATGAAGTTTATTAGCCTCTTTTACAAAATAAAATGGTTTGCAAAAGAGTTTTAGAAGTCTTGAAAATGATTCCAAGAGAAACTAGCAACTTATGTGTTTCAGAAATATCAAGTTATGCATCTTTTTGGGGACTTAATGTTTCGGTTCTTCCATGATAAGTTTGCTGCTGTATGATGATGTTTTGATGTGTTAGAATGTGTGAAAATTATGTATGATGAGATAGGAACATTTCTATGCATGATAGGAGAAGAAACTAGCTTTCTAGAAAAACCGTAAAGTCAAGATTTAGCATAGTTTTAACCCATTTCTTTTTGGACACTGCCCAAACTGTTTCAATGGGAATATAATCAGATTAGGATTGTTTAATCATGAAAAATTTGGTTACAATTGAAGTAGGATTGAATTTTAGCACCTATAGAGAAACTAGTAACTAGAAAACCGTAAAACCGCAATTCTAGAACTCTTAGAACATTTAACTTTTAGAATCTGTCCAGCAACCTTATAACATGGTAAAAATGGTTTATAATTAGTTCTTAGACATAGGAGTGCCTCATAATTGGTTTAGATTTAATTTATAGCGCCTTAGGCGAAGACGGAACCAAGAAAAAGTTTAAAACGTAAGTTCTAGAACCCCGCAATTATAAGTTTATAACGTTGCCCCTAAGGAATGATGATGTTCAGACTTAATAGAGAGCATAAATAATAATAAGATTTTTTAGAAGGAAACCCTTAGGTGCATAAAAGGTTGATAGAAGATGATAGGTTAATTACATCATAAGTTTAAGGCCCGTAAGGGTCAAAGCATAAGATACCGTAGGACCAAGAACATAATGAATTTTTAATGTTGCTTGTGAACGCATGAGAATGATTATGTGAATGCATGAAAATTATGATGAAGGATGCATGTTTGAATGACTTATATGGCATAAAGAAGAATTTGGAAGAAATTCGGCATCTTTGTAGTTATCTTTGCCAATTCAGACAAATTCGGGGACTCAGAAAGTTTTTGAAAACCTATGAGATTTTTATGAGGTACTAAGCTAAGTTCTCGGATGACACCGGTTCAGCCGAGCACCTCCAGAGAACTCATGTGACATCGGTACCAAGAATGAATTCTTAGGTGACACCGGTTCGGCCGAGCACCCCCAAGAAATGCCCCCTAGCCTGGACTGGATAAGTCGGGATTATGTTTATGATTATGTTACGCTTTTCGGGATTGATAAGTAAGAACTAGTGACGACTAGTTAAGGTATGAGCTCATAACCTAGGGATGTGACACGTTCTGGGTGACACCGGTTCGGCCGAGCACCCCTAGAGCGATTGTCTTTTAGGGTGGCCTATGCGGAAGTAAAGTATGATGTTTATGTCACAAAGATTCCCATATGAGTATTTAACTTCCACTTTATGCCACTATTATGATGTTTTTTGTAACGCCCTTATTTTCTGTCTGAGTGGAAAATGACCAAAATGCCCCTGAGGTCATTTTCGGCCCGGAATTCGAGGATGGCCGGCTCAGCAGTCCTCAAAGGGCCAACTCGATGTTTGAAGGGGATTGAATGGCCCTTGAGTGGTTTCGGAGGCGAAAGTCTCATTTTCTGCAGTTTCGGGTCAAAATGATCAAAATACTCCTATAGCGTTTTACGCGGGTAAAGGTGCCGTTTCAGCCCGAAATTTTCCCCGAAGGTTTAAAACAATGTTTTTACATGTTTCAAAACATCTGTTTAAGTCCCGGTGGTCCCGGGCAGTTTTAGTGCAAAATTATGATTTTACCCCTAGAATAGTGTTTTTGAGTCTAATAACGTAATTAAGCAAACCTAAGCAATATTAGGCTCTAATCGAAGATTAATTAATTTCCATAATCAATCTAGGGTCAAAATAAGCTATTGAAATTAATTAGAACCTAAAATTTCTTAGATTAGATTTAAATCTCTTTTTTAAAACTCAAGATTTCACTCTTGGAATCTTGAATAATGTTTTCTCTCTCCAATTCCTTAAATCAAGGAATTGTGTCTAGAATTGTTTATACACTAAAATGAGTGTATAACTCACTAATGATGCAAGAACACTCCTTAAATGTGTCTTGACAACCTTGATTACCCATTTTCTCACCTAAACACTTTCTTACAAATTCCTAATCTTAATCCTAATCAAAGACACAACTAAACACACTCCTAAACCACATTAAAGGAGATGATTTCTCCTTAATCTTGGCTGAACAAGACAGCACCCATACCTCTCTAAATTCATCACATGTTGATTTATTCTCACTCAAAGAGCCATATCTTGAACCATGCTTAAACCCATACTTGCACCCATACTTGAACCCATACCTAGCCATGCTTTCCACCATGCCTTGAATCATACCTTTGAGAAGATATTTTCTCTCCTCCTTGGCTGTAAATGGCCGAAGCACTCCCTCCCCTAAACACCTCTCATTTTGTTTCATTTCTCTATAAATAGCATGCTTGGGTGAACTTGCATCATTTTGGGTTCATTTGCTAAGTGTAAGTTTTCAAAGAGCACTTCAAAATTTTCTTTTTCTCTCAAAGTTCAAGTGTCCAAGTTCATCAAGTTCTTCATCCTCTTCACTCATCTCAACCTCAAATCACTTGGTAGGGGTTTTCTTTCAAGTATTTTCTTTGTTTAAGTTCTTACTCTAGTTATGTGTTTATGGTTTCTCTTGAGTCTTTTTAGAACTTCTTTCCCTCTCCTTCTTCTTCTCCATTTTTGGCCATGGGCCTTTGAGGACAAAGGAATGAGAGCTTGATGATGAGGTTTCATGATGATGATGTTCATCACTTGAACAATCTCTAAAGCTTGATCTTTGTTCTTAAGTTAAAGATGTTCATTTTAGTTCCTTCTTCTTGAACCTTGAATCTTTAACTTTGATGATGTTTTAAATGGTTACATAAACTCAATGTTGAGGACTCATGATGTTGGTGTTAATGCATCATCAATATCATGGTCTCTAGAGTTCCAAATGTTTCCTTTTCTTCTTAAAAAGTTTTGGTTCCTTTTCCTTTTCTCTCTTCACATTTTCGGCCATATTGGCCAATGGGATTCATAATGGCTTGATGATGAGAGCTTCTAGATGATGACTATGTGTTCATCACAATGAGGCCTCTAGAGCTTGAGTTTTAATAAAAATGTTATTTATGTCCTCATTTCAAGAAAAGAAACTTTGTGTTCTAAAGAACCCTTGAGGTTTACTCTTGTCTTTACTTTACCTTGTCATGATAAGTTTGGGTTGAGGTTTAAGTTCCTTTAAAGTCTTGAATGAGCTCTAATAAGAAATAAAATGGACTAGCATTCATATTTAAATTCAAGCTTATGCATTACATATTTACTTTGAGCTTTACATTCATATTTATTTTCCAAGCCATCACTTAAAGTTAAAGGATAAAGAATAGAGTGCACCTCATATTTACATTCTTGTCTAGCATATTTACTTTCCATCACTAAAGAACGTAAAGATTTAAAATGAGAACTTGCACTAGCACTTAACTAAATCTCAAAGCCTTTCTATTTCAGCCTTAAAGTCGATTGTTGCTGGGCCTAGAGCACTAAAATAAAGAAATAAACTTGCATGGCATATTTATTTTAAGTCTTGCATATTTATATTTCAAGTCTTGCATATTTATATTTCAAGCCTTGCATATTTATATTTCAAGCCTTGCATATTTATATTTCAAATCTTGCATATTTACTTTAAGCTCTCACTTTACTTTGTAACAAAGAATAAAAATGAGGTGCATAGCATGTTTAAATTATGTCAACACCTAAGAGCCTTAGAGCCCAAAGACTTGCCCATTTTATCTCAAGTTTTATGTGGAAGCATTCTTTGAATGCATAATTTCGGCCAAGTAACGATGATGAGCTTGGAATGAGTTCCATCTAGTTACAAGGGCCAACAACCTATGTTCTAGTGTGTTCCCTAAGTTTGATGAGCTTTATAAAGTTATGACTAACAAGATTTATGATTCTATTCCTCTTCTAAAGAAGTATTAAATTGGTTACTGACCTAAGGTTATTTATAGCCTCTTGATGGAATAAAATGATTTGCAAAGAGTTTTAGAAGTCCTAAAATGATTCCAAGAGAAACTAGCAACTTATATGCTTTAGAAATGTCAAATTATGTGTCTTTTGAACATTGAACGATTTGGTTCTATCTTGATATGTTTGATGCTGAATGATGATGTTTTGATGTGTTAGAATGTGTGAAAATGATATATGATGAGGTAGGAACACTTCTATACATGTTAGGGGAGAAACTAGCTTCGTAGGAAAATCGTAAAGTTGAAATTTAACATGTGTTTAACCCCTTTAATCTTAATCAATGCCAAAACTGTTTTAGTATGACAATAATCAGTTTAGGCTTGAATAATCATGAAAAATTTGGTTACATTTGAAGTAGGATTGAATTTTTGAGCCTATAGAGAAACTAGCAACTAGAAAACTGTAAAAATGCAATTCTAGAACTCTAACACTTAATTTTCTGATTCTGTACAGCACCCTTATAATGTAGTAAACATGATTTATAATTAGGTCAAGGGCTTAGGAATACCTCATAATTGGTTTAGATTTAGTTAATAGCGCCTTAGGCGAAGACGGAACTCAGAAAGGGTCTAAAACATAGTTTCTAGAATCCTGTAATCGCAAGATGTAAACCTTGCCCTTAAACCATGATGCTGTCCAGATTCAGTGATACACATAAATATTGTAAGAATTGTCACTTGGGAATCCTGAGGTGCATCAGAGGTTGATAGCGAATGTTAAAATAATTATACCGCAAGTTAAAGACCCGTAAGGGTCAAAGCATAAGACACCATAGGTCCCAAGACATAACGACCTTATGACTTCCAGTAGACGTATGATTGATTATGAGAATGATTTGATGTCTTATGATGATGTTGAATGGTTATGCATGTCCTACAAGTTTCGTGGCACAAAGCAAGTTTGAAGGAAATCTGGTGAACGCCGTTATGCTGCCGAATTTCCCATCAAACTTGAGAATTTGAGAAAGGTTTGTGAAAACTCTTGGGTGACACCGGTTTGGCCGGGCACCCCCAGGAATGGTTCTGGGTGACACCGGTTCGGCCGAACACCCCCAGAACAGATGTGACGTAACACTGAGACGCATTACTCCCTCTACGATGGGGAGGAAACAAATCCGTGAGGGTATTGACATTGAGCTTGCCAAAGCGGACAATTCACTGTGTACTAGATACCAGTGGAGTGTTTCAAAGAACGAAATGATCCTAAGATAGGTGATCTAAGAAAGTTATGTATACCCCCTCTATTAGCCCATTTAAATCTAGTGATGACTAGTTAGGATTGAGCTCATTCCTAGGCGATAGGTGAGATGTAGTTTGGTGACCAGATTATCGCCGGACCGGTGAATCGGTTGAACTTTTGGTGGATATATTAAGAGGGTGGTCTTAAAGAAAAAAAACTTAAGAGTTCAACTTATGAGAAAGATGTCACATGAAAAGTACTGTGCCTTTTATGCCACGCATATGATTTATGTTTCTTTATGTGGAGTCCAAACGCAATGAGGTTCATGTTAATGTGTGTATGGCATTGTCATGCATTCATCAAATATCTGTTGCATCCATGCCATTAAGACTCATACTAAAAGACACCCACTTCGGATAAATAGATTTGGAAAGCTTAAAACCGAACCTTATGCATGTACACCTTTTTCATAATTAAAACCGAGGTGGCTGGGGACGATGATGATGACACTCGTGTTAGAGTCGAGAATCCCTACTGAGAATCTTGAATGAGTTTCTCATCCCTTCTTTTTCTTCCGTGTCGTCTCTAGACGAGGATTACAACGAGGTTCGTGACTTCTTCTAAGGCTTGTGCTTAAGGGTCACACTAGCAAATGGAGTAGAGGATCGCCGCGGACGCATAGATAGTTTAGCTTTGGATTAATACTCATCCAACCTCATAGGTGGATAAGGATCACTTCATATAAATAGGCATATTTTGATGTAAATAATGGTACAATGATGCTAGTAATTTATGTATTTATGAAGGAGTGATGATGTTATGACTATTATGTATGATGCTATGTTTCATATTTATGAATGGTGTGATTACTTTTCGTGCACGATGTGGTTATGACAAACGTTAGGTTAGCACGCGGCTCGCGTTTTGTGTTTCAAGTTTCGGAAAAGAAAAATTTATTCGTATCTTCCGCTAAGTATTTTAATGAAAGGTTTTGAAGAATAAGACTAAAAGAGTAATAGACTAATGATTAACCTAAATATGTTCTAGAGTATTGGGTTAAAAATTAGGATGTTACATTTTTAATGTTATGACTACTTTCTTGTATTAAGTAGAGCCATGCATACATTCTTTAATGTGATTGCACCCATGTCATTAAGAATCATGCTAAAATGAACGGACCTTGGCTAATTACGTTTTAAAACCTAAAAATAGACATTTATGCATGCTCGCTTATTTTGTATACTAAACCCAAGGTTCCTGAGGACGTAGATGATGACACTTAGGTAGTAGGAGGCCCTACTGAGATTCTTTAGCAAGATTCTCACTCCCTCTATCTCTCTCTTTCCGCCACGTCTTCAGATGGCGACGTTCGTGGTTTTTGTGGACACCTCGACGTGGGAGGTGCACTATGATTCGGATCACGGATCATACCATTTTGAGGGACAGTGCACGGTGCGAGTTTTCATGTTCGTTGGACGTCCCTTCGCTCACCCCGTGCATACCCATCGCTTCTCCCCGACAGCACCCTACGGCGACGACGAGTGGGTTTTTGAGCGTGCGCGTATGCATAATGAGAGAGTTCTCCGCATGCACACTGCCACCTCAGCCATGCGTGACTATCTCGACTACGTGCCTCGAACCTACTTCTTGGAGACCGAACCGTCGGAGGACCCGCCTACCCATCCATACAGCGAGAGCTCCGCCCTCACTCCACCATTGATGAGGGAGGGCAGTGAGGATACCGTGACTCAGCCACGACTTGCACGACGACCGGAGATGTGGCCATATCGCGGGGGTCACTCTCGATCCTCGTTCCGCCTCTATATGCCCGAGGAGCTCGCCCAGTTTCCTAGGTATGTGCCTCGCTCGCGAGATGGACGACAGTAGGAGGTGACATACAACCGATGGAGTACCCGGGTAGAGCACACACCACTTAGATGAGGATGGACCTTCTTTTGTTTAGAGGTTATCCCTTTAGTTACACTTGGGTAGGGGAGTTGCTTTTATATTTTCCATCGTACTTTCCTTTGTATTTGCTTTTTAGTTGTATCTGTTCATGATGTACTAAACTAAGTCCCACTCTCCATGAGTGGACGTATCATATAATATTAGATAAATATGCAGTTCAGTTCTATTGTAATGTGCCTTTACTTGCTTATGTCATGCTGCTATGCGATGCTTGTTTTATTTCCCTTCGTGCTTTATTATTTATCGTGTCGCGCGGCTCTCACTTTGCTTTTATAATTCAAAAAAAAAAATTTACCAATATTTCGGCTAAGTATTTTAAAGTAATAAGGAAGCTATAACGTAACAGACTAATGATTAACCTAAATATGTTCTAGAGTATTGGGTTAAAAATTAGGATGTTACAATGATGATTGAAGATTGTAGTACACATTTGCTTCAGAGTTGGATTGGAATCTACACTTGAAATGTACTTTCTGAAGTCACGTGCTACTTTCTAAAGATTTGAGCCTTGAATTCTTGTACTTGAGAGTTTTCTTCACTATGTTGAGCATATATTTGTTCATTCCATGATATATATTTTCACTTTCATTTAGTCTTAAGCTCTTTAAATGAGATTAAACATGTTTGGACATGTCATGTGAAAATATTTTCATTTTAATAAACCGAGTTATGCTAACATGGGGACCTATTTGATGCTTTAGGAAAATCAAGGGAAACATTAGTCCTTCTTCAAAATATTTTCTCCAAATTGATTGTGTTACCACTCAAATTATTTTGCATTAAAGCTTTTCGAACGGTTCTAGAGCTAATAACTTTGTCCTATAAATCCTTCAAAAATAATAAAGATAAACTAATTTGTTTTGTATTTCTCACTAATTTCTAATTGCAAGGCTTACATAACATTCTTATGGAGCAACTCAACTAATTTAATTTGTTTTTAGTCAGGTATACATTTGAGGATTTGAATTTTAAGAATTAGTTTAATCAAAAAGATATGTCAAGTTGAAGTTATGCTTATAAAATTCTATATCTTACTAGTTTTTATTTTCTTTATTAAGTTGTTCTTTCTTTGTTTATTTATTTATTTTTTTGTTTTTTCTTTGGGTAAAAATGGGTGCAGTGTCAAATTTTGATAAGAATGGAGTGGAGTGTTATTTGAGCAAACCTTAAGAATGATCTTTGTTACTTATTCATAAAAATATTAGAAGCTTTCCACTTCCTTATTAAGCTGAAAGTTTTGTACTTTCTTTATTTTAATTTATATATATATAGTCATGAAAGAACATTTATAATATAGAGATAATGAATAAGATCATAGTGTAACAATATTATTAGCTTATTATATCATGTCTAATACAACATCTCAGATACACCTCTAACAAAATTAGGGTGGAGTGTGAGCTTTCTAAAGTAATAGAGTAGAGTGTTGTTTCTTTTCTTTCCTTTTTTTTGGTGGGTATGCAGGACTGAAAGCCCAAACATAAAGAAAAACCCCAATAGAGTAAAACGAAGGAACTAGCTAGGGCAAAGCCAAATGTCTTCATGCAAAATAAAAGCCCAAACAACAAGGAGGAGACAAATAGAAACAAAACCTCAAGGAAAGGGAGTGACTAGCATTCACTAAGCAATCTATTGCATGATTAGCTTCTCTGTAAACATAGGATAACTGCAACCACCAACTACGAGATAGGAATTCTCGAAACAAGCATAACATATGGATGGGTAGGAGCAATACCTTAGAAGATGAGAACAATAGTCGCTTTGGAAGCCAACTCTAACAATACTTGATGATAACCATCACGCCGAGCCATGATTGGAGCAGTACCATTCTTCCCCCCTTCAAAATCCTAACTCACAAACATATCCTAAGAGAAGGTATTTGACAATGTGCGAGACAAGCAGATAAATGAAAGCAAGAACTAAGGTAAATAAATCATAATTCTAGTAAGGTTTGCATGACATGTTGTTCTGCATGATATCTATTATTTTTGCTATGGTAAAATTGCGAGGCTGTGCATTTTCCTTACAGACACGACTAAAACCAATCATAGATCAAACGTTTTAGAATAAATTTATTTTCTTATGAGAATTTTAAATTCTCATTCTTATTTCTGATAGTTTCATATTAACCAAGTAACGCCCAGAGGAAGGAAGACTTCTCTAGCTGCTAGCAATGTATAGACTTATGTTTGATTAATTGTGATATTCTATTATGAATTTAGAAATGTCGAATTTATAATTAATGACATTATATACTTATGTCATAACATTTTTTCTGTACTTATGTTAATTAATATTAATTGATGTATTTCTTGTATGCATTATCTATAGTATGAACGAGTATTATATTTAACTCAAGTCTTACATTGAGTTATTATATAGTATAAAAATTTTCATTACTAAACTTGTTTTATTTTTGTAATGATTCAAATAAAATATTTTTTTTTAAAAGAAGAATAACAATAAATATATCAAACAAACAATTCAAAATGAACTTTTGAAATCAATGGTACACATACTAGTCTATAACTAAATTAACTACCACCATGTATTTGGCGACCATTCTAATTAAATGAACAATATCTATCTATCATGTGACAACTCCAAATTATAGTTAGAGAGAAATTAGTCCCACTAAAATTTATCTAATTACAATTTCTATATGTCCATGTGACAATGCCCAATTATAGTTAAGCAAACATTATGTTAGCTATAATCTATTCCATCACCTGTAAATGAACACCTCTAACTCTAAGTGTTACGTGATAATTTCTAATCATGATTAAAAATATAAATGCTAAAATTAATCTAATCTCTTATCTATAAATAAATGGCATATTTTAAATGTCATATGACAACTTCTAATTACAATTAAAAGAACACGTATTGCCCCTAAAATCTATCTATTCTCAAGAAATAAATGGACTGTCTAAGTGACAACAGTAACTTCTAATTACAAATTGAAAAATTATTCTCACTAAAAATCATAGTTATGAAAACCAGACTAAAGTATCGATCGGTACTATAAGGGTACTCTAAACCCTTCCTTCCCATTCCTTTCCCTCCAAAATCCCAACTCACAAACATATCCTGAGAGAAAATCATATTATTTTAAGGAGTAAACCCCCAAGTTGGTCCTTGATAATTTCAATGTTAGACAAGTCGGTTCCTGACAACTAAAAAGTGTCAACTTGGTCCCTGACAATGTCAAAAGTTGGACATTTACTAGTCCCTAGATGAAAAATATTAACAGTGATTACTAGATAAATTTGTTCCTAATGTCATTGAAAAACAAAACATCATTTCCATATCCCCTTATTTCTTCCACCCTCCACCTCCACCATTATAAAAAAGAAAATTTACAACAATCACTAAGAGTACAAAATCCCTTAGCCTTTCAACCTCTCTTCACTCGAACCTATCTTTACTAACATTACATCATCCATTCTTTTAATCCTCATCACCAATCTTTCTCTCTTTCATCACGACCCAAAAAACCAAAAATACGAGTGCATAACAGGGGGAAAAGGGTTTGACAAAAAAAAAAGAAAACGGGCCAAAATTAAAACTAGGGATTTGGATTAGGAAAACAAACGCAGGTGAGGGATTCTACTTGGTTTTGGGGCTTGGTTTGTGATTGAGATTTACTTCTATTTTCGCTCTAATGTTGGTTTGAATACGTATGTTGAAAATGGTTTCAAGATGAAAAAAAATGGCTTTAGTTCACTGTGTGGATGCTGAACCTGTTTTGGGTGATGAAAAGATTATTGATGGCGGTGTTGATTGCGTTTATGAGAAAATGCCTCATTCTTATGCTCCCAGCCTCTCTTTTCTTTTGTATTTTTTCTTTTTGCCTTTATTGTACCTTAAGTAAGGCAAACTTATCTCCACCAGCCTTATCTCTACATTGTTTTCTTAGTATGCATTTTGCTCCTTATGATGTTCTTTTGTCTTTTTCTTTTTTTCTTTTTTCTTTCCTTACCTGATATACTCTATTGTTCTTCGTCTTTGTTTGTCAATGAGTTGCTGTTACCATTGCTATTGCTATTTTTGCTATTTTTTCTTCTCCTTCTTTTGGGTTTATTTTTGAATGAAGAATGGGGGGTTTGGTTTATACTTAGGTGTTGTGTTCTGTGTTTCTGGTTAGTGTTTGTGGAAGTTTCAATGGCTTGAAAAAGATAATGATTTTCATGGTTGTTGAAGAATGAAATATCATGGAGCAGGTGCAGGTGCAATAATGATGAAAAGAAACTTGTGAATAGATTTTGGCTCTATGGAGGTCCATGGGATTTTCAAAAGAATGTGTTTTGTCTGGGCCAAAGAAGAAAAATGGTGATAGTTGTGTGAATAATGGACAATGGTTTAATGTTTGGTGGTGGTGGTAGTGATGGTGGTGGTCATGAAGAGGATGAAGGAAGGAAGATGATAGGGATGTAGATTTTTTTGTAATATATAAATAATTTTAAGGACCAATTGGTCCGATAATAAAATTGTCATTAATACCATTAATGTTTTCCGTCCAGGAATTAGTAAGTATCCAACTTTTAACATTATGTCAGGGACCAGCTTATCTAATGCTGAAATTGTCAGGACCAACTTGGGGGTTTAATCTATGGGTATGGCAGCTTTGAAACTGAAAGGGAAAAGAGGGTATTGTACTATACATAGGACATGCATATAACGAGTTTGAACCGGCCACCAAACACGCACCCATGCAAGGAGCTACATCTATTATGAATTTTAGATATATTTTCAAAACAAAACCTAAACCTGGGAGTTGAATCTTGCACATGGAAGTTATAGAAAATTGGACTAAATCTTGCACATGTTATTTTCTGAATATAGATTGGTCAAAATTCAAAAAGGAACAAAAGGAAAGAAATTTTTGTATGTGCTTTTGTGATTCCTGCATCTTATATTAACTCTTGTAACATTCAGGAGAGTGGTATTGATAGTTATTCAAGGAGAATCTAGGAGAGTGGCTCAATGGAAATGCAGAAGTTACATGGAAAACTGGAGAAAAGGTTTAGGTTAAATTTTGTATCCCTCAGTGTAAGTGATAGCTAAGTTATTCTAGGAGCCAAGTGATATGAATGTTGTTGATGGTTAGGAACTATGAAATATGTTTCTTGAAAAAATCTAATACTAATACTATTTTTATGGAATGCTAATGTTAATGCTAGTGCTGTCTCTTTAAATGATTTTACTGAAAATTTAGTTTTGGTGGCTATTGATTCTTGAAGTTGATATCTCTTGATACATGTATTTTAATTTCTGATACTCTGTTTTATCAAGAAACAAATTTTATTCCTCCCACAGGAGGCCTGTTTATATTATGGGAGCTGAGCATTACAAATGGAAGTTTATAGAATTCCACAAATCATTAAGAGAAAGGGGAGTTGTTAGGCCTTTTATAGGTTTTGAAGACGTTAGTTAGTATTCTACTAATCTAATACAATGATTAAAATTAACATGCAGAAGGACGTTTGTTGTGAATTTGAACACCTATGTTTTAATGGGTCTGTTTCTTTAAAATTTCATATATCAGTAAGTTAAAGCTATTTGCCCCTTAATGACACTCCTGATGTAGCTAAATGGGTTCATGAAGTGGTTGTTGGTCGAGGGTGGAAACTGAAGACATAGAATAAAATTCTTAGTTGAAATATACTTAAATTTTGTTATATTTTTTAGCAGCAATAACCATTTGTTGTTTGCAAGGAATTGCTTTTTTTGATATCACAAATAGGAAATCGAGTGTGCTATTCTTTTAATCGTGTCAATTTTTGAGGATGTAATATAACATTTGGATATCTGTATGATTACAGCTTGTAAAATGGGACAAGCAAGTTGGCATATATCCGCCAAATGGAATTTTATTGATTAAGGTGAATAATGTAACGCCCCAATTTTTACTGCTATGTGAAAATTACCAAAATGCTCCTAGGTAATTTTTACACGTAATTCGAGGTCAAATAATCCTCAATAAAGGAATATGACATTAGAGAAATATCATAGGAGACTTGATTAGCGATTCGTGCGAAAGTCGCAAACCCCGATTTTTCTGTACGTGTAAAATGACCAAAATGCCCCTGAGGTCATTTTTACCTAGAAATCAAGGATAACCAATCTAAATTATCTTTGAGGGGTTAATTTTATGCCTGATGGGGATTATATGTGCCTTAGAGGTAAAAATCTCAATCCTCAATTTTTACCGTAAGTAAAATTACCGTTTTACCCCTGCAGTAATTTTTCATGAAATTATATAATCTTTGAATTTGGTTTCCACCCAAAGGTTCAAAATGACTATTTTAAGTATGATTTGAGATTGTCCAATATTTACAGAGAATTTTTACGTGAAATTACCTTTTACCCCTAGTTATACCAAATAAGTTTACTTGCATAATTAAGGTAATGTTAAAGCTCCAATTGAACTCGAATTGATTATATTCATTAACCTTGGGTTAAAAATAATTACTTGAGGTTAAAAATAATTACCTAAGATTAAAAATAATTACTAGAGGTAATTAGAGCCTAAGGATTGTTTAGGAAAATTTATTTTCCTTTCTTAATTACAAAGAACTCATGAAACCTATAATGTTAGAGATTAGGGTAAATGTAATGCATTTACTTTCTTTACCTTGAGATTAAAATTTAAATTACTAATTGATTTTCAACCCAATTGAGATTAACTCTATTGTTAAAATAAAGATTATCTTTTTACCTAGTCTTGAGTTATCTTACACACCTAGTTTTACCTTTTAAACAAAATTACCAATTTCTAAATCTACCACCTAATTAAATAAGCTATCCTTGTGTCCTACCATGAATAATAAATGAAATTTTGTCCCCCAAATTCCTTGAATTAGTCGTGACATTCCATGCCTCATATGATGCTTATATTTTAAAATTTCATTCAAGGAATAATGCACTACATCATGCACCTCAAAGACATGTCCTACCATGAATGAAAAAAATAAAACTTGTCCCCCATGATAGCCTTGCAAACTCACGGATTCTTCCTCCTCTATCACCTTGATATTTTAATTTTCTTTAACAAATAAAACACACACAACACTCATTGCATTACCACTTACTTTATTTGAGTTGTCTTGCACTTTGTTTGATCAAAAAAAATTCTGATCACATTACATCATGCTTGGCCACGGTTTTAGACTTCTTCCCACCTCCACAATTCAATTTTTTTTAAAAGCCTATGCACCCTAAAATATATCATAACAATAGCATGTGCTCTTTGACTTGTCTTGCAACTTTTTGAGCAAAAAATTCTGATGGCTATATGACCCATATGCCACAGCCTAATACACCTCCATGATGCCACCATTTTATTTTATTTCAAAAGAATTAAGCACTCAAACAACCTCATGGAAATACCATGTGATCTTTGAGTTGTTTTGCATTGTTTTTGAGCAAAAAATTCTGACCATCTAACAAGCTATATGCAGCGGCCATAATGCTCTTCATCTCACCATATTTTAATTCTTTCTTCCAACAAAAATGCACATGCTACATTATTATACCACTTGCTTTCTTTTCGTTTCTTTTACATTGTTTTTAGTAAAAAAATTCTAGCCTTGCAATCAGCCAAAGAACCGTGAGAATGGAGCTTTCATTTCATCATATTTTAGTATATTCCATCCATAATGCATGATCAACATCATGACTACACCATATGCATTCTTTTTCTAAGTTTTCTTTAATTAAAAGGATGAACAAACTCCTCCATTTCCAGCCTTATACTGTAACGCCCCAATTTTTTGCCTGAGTGGAAAATGACCAAAATGCCCCTGAGGTCATTTTTGGCCCGGAATTCGAGGATGGCCGGCCCGGCAGTCCTCGAAGGGCCAACTCAATGTTTGAAGGGGATTAAATGACCCTTGAGTGGTTTTGGAGGCGAAAGTCTCATTTTCTGTAGTTTCGGGTCAAAATGACCAAAATACCCCTATAGCGTTTTACGCGGGTAAAGGTGCCGTTTGAGCCCGAAACTTTCCCCAGAGGTTTAAAACCATGTTTTTACATGTTTCAAAACATTTGTTTGAGTCCCGGTGGTCCCGGGAAGTTTTAGTACAAAATTACGATTTTGCCCCTAGAATAGTGTTTTTGAGCTTAACGATGTGATTAAGCAAACCTAAGCAATATTAGGCTCTAATCGAAGATTAATTAATTTCCATAATTAATCTAGAGTCAAAATAAATTATTAAAATTAATTAGAACCTAAGATTTCTTAGATTAGATTTAAATCTCTTTTCTAAAACTCAAGATTTCACTCTTGGAATCTTGAATAGTATTTTCTCTCTCCAATTCCTTAAATCAAGGAATTGTGTCTAGAATTGTTTATACACTAAAATGAATTTATAACTCACTAATGATGCAAGAACACTCCTTAATTATGTCTTGACAACCTTGATTACCCATTTTCTCACCTAAACACTTTCTTACAAATTCCTAACCTTAATTGTAATCAAAGATACACCTAAACACAACTCTAAACCATAATTAAAATGCAAGAAACCCTCCCCCCATGGCTGATGCATTTCGGCCCTCTCTCTCTCAATTACCACACATGTTGAATTGTTTCTCACTCAAAGAACCATGCTTGAAGCCATACCTTGCACCATACCTCACCATGCCTCAAGACCACATTATCTCACCTCATGGAACTCATGGGCTGCCTCCATGCTGCATGGCCGAAGCTCCTCCCCCTCCTTGCACCTTTCATTTGCTTCATTTCTCTATAAATAGCTTGCTTGGGTGAACTTGTATCATTTTGGGTTCGTTTGCAAAGTGTAAGTTTTCAAAGAGCACTTCAAAGCTTCCTTTTTCTCTCAAGTTCAAGTCTTCAAGTTCTTCATCCTCTTCTCTCATTCCAACCTCCTAATCACTAGGTAGGGATTTTCTTTCAAGAGTTCTTTCATTTAAAATTCCTAATTTCTTTATGTGTTCATAGTTTCTCTTGAATCCTTTCTAGAACTTCTTTTCTTTTTCTTCTCCTCCTTGTTTCGGCCATGAGCCCTTTGAGAGCAAAGGAATGAGAGCTTGATGATAAGGTTCCATGATGATAATGTTCATCACTTGGATAATCTCTAAAGCTTGATCTTTGTTCTTGAGTTAAAGATGTTTTTAGCTTTTCTTCTTGAATCCTTGAAAACCTTTCACTTTGATGATGTTTTAAAATGGTTAACATGAACTCAATGATGAGAGCTCATGATGTTGGTGTTAATGCATCACCAAGATCATGGTCTCTAGAGCTCCAAATGCTTCTTTCTTCTCCAACAATTTCGGTTCTTCTTCCTTTTCTTTCTCTAAGGATTTGGCCATATTGGCCAAGGGAGTTCACAATGGCTTGATGATGAGAGCTTCTAGATGATGACTATGTGTTCATCACATTGAGGCCTCTAATGCCTGAGTTTTAATAAAAATGTTATTTATGTTTACATTCCAAGAAAAGAAACCTTGTGCTTCAAAGAACCCTTGAGGTTCACTCTTGTTTTACTTTATCTTGTCATGATAAGTTTCGGTTGAGGTTTGAGTTCCTATAAAGTCTTGCATGAGCTCTAACAAGAAACAAAATGAACTAGCATTCATATTTAAATTTAAGCCTATGCATTACATGTTTAATTTGAGCTTTGCATTCATATTTAATTTCCAAGCCATCACTTAAAGTTAAAGGCTAAAGAATGGAGTGCATCTCATATTTATATTCTTGTCTAGCATATTTACCTTTCATCACTAAAGAACATAAAGATTTAAAATGAGGTTTGCACTATCACCTAACTAAATCTCAAAGCCTTTCTATTTTGGCCTTAAAGTCGATTGTTGCTGGGCCTAGAGCACTAAAATAAAGAAATGAACTTGCATATTTATATTTCAAGCCTTGCATATTTATATTCCAAGTCTTGCATATTTATTTTAAGCCTTGCATTTTTATATTCAAGTCTTGCACTTTTACTTTAAGCTCTCACTTTATTTTGTAATGAAGACTAAAAATGAAGTGCATAGCATGTTTAAATTATGTCATCACTTAAAAGATCTTAGAGCTCAAAGACTTGCCCATTTTATTTCAAGTTAAAGTTTAATGAGGGAGCATTCTTTGAATGCGTGATTTCGGCCTTGTGGTGATGATGAACTTGGAATGAGTTTCATTTAGCTTCAAGGACCAATAGGCCAAGTTTTAAGAATCCTTTTAAATCTCATGAATTGGTTTGAGTTCAAGACCAACAAGGTTCTAAGAATTTAACTCTTTTGAAGGAGGGATTAAGTGGTCACTGACCTAAGAATGTTTTAGTCTCTTTCACAAAACAAAATGGTTTGCAAAAGAGTTTTAGAAGTCTTGAAAATGATTCCAAGATAAACTAGCAACTTATGTGTTTTAAGATAACAAGTTATGTATCTTTTTAGGACTTGATGTTTCGATTCTTCCATGATGTGTTTGCTGCCATGTGATGATGTTTTGATGTGTTTGAATGAGTAAAAATTATGTATGATGAAGTAGGAACATTTCTATGCAAGTTAGGGAAGAAACTAGCTTTCTAGAAAAACCGAAAAGTCAAGATTTAGCATAGTTTTATCCCATTTATTTATGGAAACTTCCCAAACTGATTCAATGGGAATATAATCAGATTAGGATTGATTAATCATGAAAAATTTGGTTACATTTGAAGTAGGAATGGATTTTGGCACCTATAGAGAAACTAGTAACTAGAAAATCGTAAAACCGCAATTCTAGAACTCTTAGAACATTTAATTCTTAGAATCTGTCCAGCAACCTTATAATGTAGAGAACATGGTTTATAATTAGTTCTTTGATATAGGAATGACTCATAATTGGTTTAGGTTTAACTTATAGCGCCTTAGGCGAAGACAGAACCAAGAAAGGGTCTAAAACGCAAGTTCTAAAACCCCGCAATCATAAGTTTATAACGCTGCCCCTAAGGAATGATGTTGTCCAAATTTAATAGGGAGCATAAATAAGTAATAAGTTTTGTTAAGAGAGAACCCTTAGGTGCATAAAAGTTTGATAGGAGATGATAGGTTAACTACATCAGAAGTTTAAGGACCGTAAGGGTCAGAGCATAAAATACCGTAGGACCAGGTGCATAACGAATCTATAATGTTGCTTGTGAAAATATGAGGATGATTATGTGAATGCATGAAAATATGATGAAGGATGCATGTTTGATTGACTCATGTGGCATAAAGAAGAATTTGGAAGAAATTCGGCATGCCGCAGTTATGCCGTCGAATTTCTTACAAGTTCGGGACTCAGAAAGTTTTTGAAAACCTATGAAATTTTTATGAGGTACTAAGATGAGTTCTCAGATGACACCGGTTCGGCCGAGCACCTCCAGAGAACTCATGTGACATCAGTACCAAGATTAATTCTTGGGTGACACCGGTTCGGCCGAGCACCCCCAAGAAATGCCCCCTAGCCCGTAGTGGATAAGTAGGGATTATGTTTATAATTATGTTACGCTTATCGAGATTGAAAAATAAGAACTAGTGATGACTAGTTGCAGTATGAGCTCATAACCTAGAGATGTGACATGTTCTGGGTGACACCAGTTCGGCCGAGCACCCCCAGAGCCCTTGTCTTTTAGGGTGGCCTATGAGGAAGTTATGATGATTATGTCACAAAGAGAATTTAATTGCCACTTTATGCCACTATTATGATGTTCTTAAAGATATGATGATTATTCTTGCATTAAGTAGAGCCATGCATACATTCTTTAATATGCTTGCATCCATGTCATTAAGATTCATGCTAAAATGAACGAACCTTGGCTAATTATGTTTTAGAACCTAAAAATGGACTTAATGCATGCTCACTTATTTTGTTTATTAAACCCAAGGTTCCTGAAGACGTAGATGATGACACCTAGGTAGTAGGAGACCCTACTGAGATTCTTTAGCAAGATTCTCACTCCCTCTATCTCTTTCTTTCCATCACGTCTTCAGATAGCGACGTTCGTGGTTTTCGTGGACAACCCGACGTGGGAGGTGCACTATGACCCGGATCACGGGTCATATCATTTTGAGGGACAGTGCACGGTGCGAGTCTTCATGTTCGTAGGACGTCCCTTCGCTCACCCTGTACATACCCATCGCTTCTCCCCGACAGCACCCTACGGCAACGACGAGCGGGTTTTTGAGCACGCGCGAACGCATAATGAAAGAGTGCTCCGCATGCATACCGCCGCCTCAGCCATGCGTGACTATCCCGATTACGTGCTCCGGACCTACTTCTCGGAGACCGACCCGTCCAAGGACCCGCCTACCCATCCGTATAGCGAGAGCTCTGCCCCCACTCCACCACTGATGAGGGAGGGCAGTGAAGATACCGTGACTCAGCCACGGCTTGCACGACAACCGGAGATGCAGCCACGTTGCGGGGGTCACTCTCGATCCCCGTTCCGCCTCTTTACGCCCGAGGAGCTCACCCAGTTTCCTGGATATGTGCCTCGCTCGCGAGATGGACGTCAGTAGGAGGTGACGTACAACCGATGGAATACCCAGGTAGAGCACACACCACTTAAATAGGGATGAACCTTCTTTTGTTTTAGAGGTCATCCCGTTAGTTGCACTTGGGTAGGGGAGTTGCTTTTATAGTTTCCGTTGTACTTTCTCTTGTATTTCCTGTTTAGTTGTATCGCTCATGTTGTATCAAACTAAGCCCCACTCTATACAAGTGGGCATATCATATATTATATAAATATGCAGTTCACTGATATTATGATGTGCCTTTACTTGTTTATGCCATGTTGCTATGAGATGCGTGCTTTATTTCCTTCCGTGCATTAAAAATTAACGTGTCGCGCGGCTCTCACTTTGCTTTTATATTTCAAAAAAAAAAATTTACCAGTATTTCCGCTAAGTATTTTAAAGTAATAAGGAAGCTATGACGTAACAAACTAATGATTAACCTAATTATGTTCTAGAGTATTGGGTTAAAAATTAGGATGTTACATTATGGTATCAGAGCAGTTCGGTTCTCATGGAGCCCGAGGATTGGACTGACTATGCTTTTAGAGCATAGTGTGGTAGATATGTCATGTGTAGAGTTTGCTAGAGACAAGCTATAGGTTAGAGATGCATGACTCCTGTTTGTTTGCAAGTGCTATGGTAACTAGCTCATTTCACATGAAACGTTGAGCCTGATCAACTCAGTGGTTATTGTCTTATGTGTTTAGGGACCAATGGCACCCAGATGACAGAATAGGGCCCCGACCGAGGGTAACCAAGAGGATGCAATTGCCACTGCTGTCCGTGACATGGCAAGAGCCATGGAGCGGATGTTCGAACGGATGAACCAACAAGGGGACACCAGACATGCTCCCCCTACTGCCGAAATGGTCGAACAATCAAGGTTCAGTGAGTTTCGCAAGGCAAACCCACCGGCCTTTAGAGGAGCCATGGATCCCGACAAAGCTGATGAGTGGATCAAGAATTTGGAGAAGATCTACTCCGTGGTCGCTTGCTCAGAGGAGAAAAAGGTCACCTTTGCGGCCTACATGATGGAATCGGATGCCGAATTCTAGTGGACTGGCACCCAAAGGTTGCTAGAAGCTTCGCATCTTCTTTGTCAACTGAGTCGTTTCAAGACTTACTTCTATGAGAAGTACTTCCCGGAGTCAGTAAGGAACGCGAAGGATATCGAGTTCATGCAGTTCTAAACTGAATTTGCATTATCAAGTTTAAATTTCAAGTAATGCATTTTATGTTTCGAGTTATCACTAAGCTTTGAAGATCTAAAAAGAAACTTGCATCTTCATATTTATATTTGAAGTATTACATGTCATGTTTATATTTCCAAGTTATCACCTTATAATGATAAAGATTAAAAATGGATTGCATAGCATATCTATGATTCTTACTATCACCTAAATCTCTAAAAGCTCAAAACTTACCTCTTTAATCTTAAATAGGAATTCTTATACTTAAATTAAGTTAATTTCAGCCTCTTGATGTTCTTGGTATTAAGATTCGTTTATTTTATTTTTAAGGCTTTGATCTTGTCTTTAGATTACTTAAATAATTCTTGTTAGAGTTAGAAATCCAAAGATGTTAAAGATTGTACTTTTCTCAAGCTTTTTGATTTAAAAATTATGTTACTGACCTGACTTAAATAACATGGTTGGAATACTATTTTATAAGGTTTGAATGTGTATAAATTACTTATAATTTATGTAAGAATTGTTTTTAGCATTTTTGAGATAAACTAATAATTAGAAAGGATCAAAATCGTAATTTTATAAACCTTTAGACAATGAATTTTTTGGATTAATTCCTCACTAATTTGATACTGATCTTATGGTTTATATACATTAGAATTATTAGTATTTGATGTATAAATTGTTTTTGGTATCTTAGAGGTTGAAAAGAATAATTACAAGTATTAGTTTTGACCAATTCATAAAATGCGAAAAGTTGTGTCCTAAACGATCAATTATGTAACTTTTTGATTCAAAGGATTTTAATTAGAGTAAATAATGATATCTGATGTGTATATGTGTTTAGAATACCATTTATGATGTTTAGAGAAAGTTTTAGAAGTATTGGTTTTTGATAAGTGTCAAAAATAAGTAACTTTGTACTTTGACCCCTAAAATATGTTAAATTTAGTCTATGGCCCTAAAAGGGTTTTATGACGAGTTTGAATGGTTTCTGATAGTTTTATGTCTCTTGAAATGTATTGGTTAAAGTTAAAGGTCTTTAATTTATGAATAGATGTTAAAAAGGGGTAATTACGTTTTGACCCATAACCTTTGAGAAATTATAATTTGACCCTTTGGGACTTAAATGTAAATATTGATAATTTGATGAGATGAATGTGGTTGATATCTTGTGATGGCTATGTTCGTATATTGAGATTTATATGGCTTATGGATATATGCAATGAAATATGATGCATGTTTATGTGATTTGATTTATGGCATGTTATGGTTATGTCTGATTCATTGAGATGCATAAGTTCGTGAAGTTTATGAGTATGAAATATTAATGATGAGTTATTCATGTTTGCATCTATATATATCATGCCAAGATTTAAGGTGACATAAAACACATGGAAATGATCCTCTAGACTCCCCGAATTAAAGGTTATAAGAAGTGATCCGAATAGGAAGTGATCCTTTGGACTCCCCAAATTAAAGGTTATGAAAGGTGATCCTAATGCCCCCTATCCCGTACCTTAAGAGTCGGGAATTTAACTTATCAAAAGGGATAAGATTACGCTAGTGACGACTAGTGAGGTATGAGCTCATAACCTAGAACTCTCGAGAAAAGAGAGAATTATAGGGCGGCCCCCAAGGAAAAGAGAATAAAGAAGTTTAAGTCACCTGTAAGAATGATGATCGTGATGTTCTTTATATCATATGCATTGTTTTATGAATTTTATGATATTATGTATATGATATTGGCATGCATCCATGACTAATATGTTGCATTCATAACATTAAGATTCATGCTAAAAGATACGGGCCTCGGCTAATGATATTTAGAACTTAATAATGAACCTTATATATATGTTCACCATTTTCATAATTAAATCCGAGGTTCCTGGGGACGATGACGATGACACTTGTGTTATAGTCGGGAAGCCCTACTGAGATTCTTGTATAAGTTTCTCATCCATTTTCTTTTCCGTGTCGTCTTCAGACATGAATGATGATATAGTTCGTGATTTGTCTTGAGACTGGACGAGGAGCTACGGAGATAACTTCCTTTTGAATATTTGCCTTTAGAGTGATCGTATCTCAGTTATCAGTTTGTATTCTATTGATGGATATATATTGATGTCCTTAAGTTTACAAGGCATCGCTATTATGATACAGTTATTGATATGTTATTATTATTTGAGTTATGTCTAACATCTCTCCTACGAAGGCAAGATAATGACGTTAGATATTTAGTATGCGCGGCTCACGATTTGGTATTTAAAGTTCAAAAAAAATTTTACCCTTATTTTCACTAAAGTATTTTAAAGAAGTTTTGAGTTAAAAATTGGAACAAAAGAGTAATGACTAATAATTAACTTAAATGCGTCCTAGGCGTGTTGAGTTAAATATTAGGGTGTTACAAATAAAAAATAAATTGTTTCTACTGAAAATAAAGTGTTCTGTGTTTTCATTTTTCATTTATTGGGTATCTGCTCATTCTTTGTCTTGTGATTCTTAGCAATGTAATACAATGAATGTCGTTCATGTTGTGCTAGAAGGTTTCTTCACCTCAAATTCTAGCTCCAAAATGTCCATTCTACGATAATATGGTAAATTTATGAGCTGACATGCCAATAGCTAAGGTTTTTCTTTTTGAATCATGTTAAACATTTTAAATTTATGGCAATTCACATAATGCAATTAAACATGGGTGTAAAGCATATGAGCTCATGAATGAATAATTTTAAGCATGAACCTAGAATACGATACATATTTATGGTGCCCTTTGACTCGGAAAAGACATGAGAAATTGGAAGCCATAGATAAAAGGAAACATGAAGAAGCAAATGTGGAGGAATTATTGGTATATGAAGGTAGTGGCCTTCTCGTCACTAAAATTCTGGCTATTAAATATAGAAAGTCAGGTCACAAGAGGAATTCTAATCATTTTAGCACTAGTGTCATTTTTATTTGTTGATATTTGTCCTAAAAAAAAGAGGCTACAAGCTATGGAAGACTATAATTAAGTTGAGTAAGGCTTATCGGAGTCAAAATTCTTTTTTTTTAAGAAATCTAGAAGATTACTAGCTTTTCCACATAATTACCAACGTTTTCATATGAATTACCAACATGCCAAATTACTAGCTAGTAATCTTGCAAGTTTCTTTAACAAAAAAAAAAATCTGACTCCTATAAGCCTTACTCAACTTAAATAAAGTCTTCCATAACTTGTAGCCTAATTTTTAGGACAAATACCACTAAATAAAAATAACACTAGTGCTAAAATGATTAGAATTCCTCTTGTGACCATGACTTCCTATATTTAATAGCCAGAATTTTAGTGACGAGAAAGCCACTAACTTCATGTACCAATAATTCCTCCACATTTGCTTCTTCATTTTTCCTTTTATCTATGGCTTCCAATTTCTCATGTCTCTTCCGAGTCAAAGGAAATGCATCAGCACCATAAATTTGTATCGTAGTCAAGGTTCATGCTTGAAATTATTCATTTATGAGCTTATATGCTTTACACCCATGTTTAATTGCATTCTGTGAATTGTTGTAAATTTATAATGTTTAATAACATGATTCAAAAAGAAAAACCTCAGCTATTGGCATGTTAGCTCATATAAATTTATCATATTATCGTAGAATAGACATTTTGGAGACAAAATTTGATCGAGGTAAACAAACCTTCTAGCACAACATGAATGACATTTGTTGCCTTAGATTGCTAAGAATCACAAGATAAAGAATGAGTAGATACCCAATAGATGAAGAATGAAAACACAGAACACTTTATTTTCAATAGAAAAAATTTATTTTTTATTCACCTTAATTAATAAAATGCCATTTGGCACATATATGCCAACATCCTCATCCCATTTTACAAGCTATAATCATATAGATATTCATATGTTATATTACATCCTCAAAAATTGACACGGTTGAAAGAATAGCACACTCCATTTCCTATTTGTGATATCAAAGAAAGCATTTCCTTGCAAACAACAAATGGTTATTGCCCCTAAAAAAATATAACAAAATTTAAGTATGTGTCAACTAAGAATTTTATTCTTTGTCTTTAGTTTCCATCCTCGGGCAGCAAGCATTTCATGAGCCCTTTTAGCTGCATCAGCAGTGTCATTAAGGGGTGGATAGCTTCAACTTCCTGATATTTGAAATTTTAAAGAAACATACCTATAAATCTTAGGTGTTCGAATGTCAATAATGCAAGATATATCAAAAATTCACAGCAAACGTCCTTCTGCATATTAATTTTAATCATTGTATTAGATAAATAGAATGCTAACTTACATCTTCAGAACCTATTAAAGGCCTAACAACTTCCCTTTCTCTCAATGATTTGTGAAACTCTGTAAACTTTCATTTGCAACACTCGGCTCCCATAACATAAACAGGTTTCCTGTGGGAGGAATAAAATTTGTTTCTTGAGAAAATAGAGTATCAGATAGGAATAAAATACATGTATCAAGAGATATCCACTACAAGAATCAATAGGCACCAAAACTAAATTTTCAATAAAATCATTCAGAGAGACCACACACTAGCATTAGCATTAGCATTCCCATAAAAATAGCATTAGATTTTTTTTCAAGCAACATATTTCATAGTTCCTAACCATCACTAGCACGAAAATAAAAAATAATAATCATTTTAGCAATAGCATTCGTATTACCTGGCTCCTAGAATAACTCAGCTATCACTTAAGTGGAGCTGAAGAGCAACATTCTTTCGAAATTCCCCCCCTCTTGTGTTCTCAGCTTGCTGCTGTTTCAATTTTGGGTTAGTTGGGCTTTTTTCTTCCATTTTGTTTTATTTTTCTCCCCTTCCGGAAGCATTAAAAAAAAGGTGAGTACTAGACATTGATTCTAGAGTGGATGGCTAATAAAGAAAATAGGGTAGATATTAAGTTCTTAAAAGAATTGGTTCAGTGTCATTTATGAATTCCTCAGCGGTGATTATTGTTAACTACCTTATTTTTAAAATTATGAAGTAAAATGCAGATATCCGATAACTCAAGGTGTTAAATATTTTTTCTCTAAAGTAACATGTTTCATTTAATAAAATAAAAAAATAATAAAAATATGAATTACAAGTCAAAATCTACCCGAGATTTCACAAGAACAAATACTAACACTAATATAAATATAAATGAAAAAGAAACCAAACACCGTTTAAGTTAACAATGTAAGTTTATATTTTGGAGGAAATAAGAAGAAAGGATTTAGATTGTAAGATTTTAAAATTTTATACTAGAAACCCTATATTTCTATGAACAATAGTATGGCCCTGACCTCCCCCTCATTGCCAATTTGCAATTAGGTGCGATCTGAACACAAATTGGCAAAGGCATGTGCAATAAGATTAAATGAACGCAGCAGCAAATTTTCTCACTATACAATTTCAATATTGAAATGAACACCAAAATCATTTTACACTGAAGAGCATTTGTATGTTGAATTGCAATACTACACAATTTTCTTTCGCGGACTTTCCCGGTACTATACAAAATGGGAAGGCAGAGACGATAGACCATTCCACACCGCTCCCCCACCCCCAACCATCTTCTAACACAACAGGTCAAATCTATATATTCTTCCATTCATTCAGGGACAAAACTTTGCACCTAACTACCCATGTCCGTTGAATGCTGCATAAGCTCCATCCACTGAAATTAGCACAACAGAATAACTATTAGCTGAGGAAAACGCATAAACTATCAACAGACACAACCACCTCACTTTGTTAAGATAAGAATCACATTTGTAATTAATTTTGATACAAGTGTAAAATTGTCTAGAATATTTTTCTTGTTCACACAATCATCAAATCACATGACCAAATCAGCAAAACAAAGTTTGCCTTTTACATCATTATTTCAAAAATCATGCACGGGAAAGAATTTGATTGGAAGGCAGCATAAAAACATTTTATACTGTAAGTGTATTTAAATTAAATCTTTTAATTTTTCTATTTCCTTTTAGTAAAAGGAGGAAATGTTATTACTTGTCTTAGTAAGTTTGCAAGAGTCCTTGGCAGTGCTTCAATGTTCCTCAGAACAATATAGTAGGGAAACGGAAAGGAATCCATGTACTTCGAAAACTTCATCTCTCCGCCCTCAAAAGATGCTTCCTGCATTACATAAACTCATGATCAGGGAAAAGAAAAAAATTGCATAAATCTCATAAAAACCACTCTAGCAAAATGAATAATACCATGAGATCCATAATTGACTCCTGAGAATCATCCAGAAGCAAGAAAGCAACCATTCGATTACCAGTCGATAAATCTCTAATGCATCGCTTCAATCTCTCCTGGAAAAATAACCCAAAAGGTTGGTATTTATGAAGATAAATAGAAACCAGCTAAATTTAAACAGATACCTTTTCATGAAAACGGCCATCTGCAATTATTAAAACAAGTTGCTGTAGGGGGTTATGTCCAGATGGAAGTCGCGCTTTTGCAACAGCAGAATCCAACTTGTTGGACAAGTACTTCAACAGATCAACAACTGGTTCATCAGCAATAGTGTTCTCTTGCTTGAATGTTAAATTGGAGATCATCTGCCCATCACCAGTTAAAAGCAACAATTTGATCCTTTGCAATGCATGTACAAACAGCTTCAACAAAATGAAACCAAGCTTTACATAAATTCTACTGACCTTAACCCCAACCTCTCCAGTAAATGGCCTATCGAAGTCATGCAGTAACTTTATGTTTCCCTTTGTTCCAAAGCTTGCAACAGCCAAGCTCCCCATTTCCAGTTGAGAAATGGCACGGCATACTGTGACCAAAGCTTCAATAGCTACATCACCACATCCGCTCTCTGACATACTAAGTGAATCATCAACAGCTATTACTACTTGGTAATCACGCTTGTTGGGTCTGGTCCGTCTGAGCCATATTTTATCTTTACGAAAATGACTTGCTATGAATTCAATTACCTGCAGTTTTTGGAGGTGTTGAATAAAAGAGGGAAGTCATTAATAATCCCTACAAAATGTATATTGAGGTCTACTCCTATTCATAAGAATATCAGCATTTACCTTTTTCATATTTATCCTTTTGCCAGTTCTATAATCCCCTTGGAGCTTGTTGGCCAGAGTCGGCTCCATTACAAGGCGCAATTGTTCTGCCAACTCTTGAGACAATTTTGTTGTGCTAAGTTCATATCTTCTCCAAAGAGCAGTTGCGTTGCCTTTCAAATCAGGATCATCAAAAGGTTCTTGACCTTTGCCCAAATCATTGTCATCCACAGAAAGTTGTCTTAACTTATCTGTGTTTTCACCCAAGTATGAGTTATGGAAAGAAACCAAATCTTCAGAACGATGTTCGGGATCAATACTTCCACTGGATATAGGCTTCACTGATCCTTCATCTGGCGACTTCTGAATGTTGGACATAGTAATTTTCTCCCTTTTTGCATTTTTGGGGATTAACGGGGACCGACTGACAGAATCTATTTCCGATTTCTTCTTCTCAAACTGCAATTCTGCTTCTTTTTCACCAGCATCACAATCTTTATCATGCATATCAGAATCAATGTTTTTCTCAACCTGTTCCATTGATGCAGGCCCCAACGCCTGAGCCGTACCCTTTTCAAATTCAGAAACATAGCCATATTCATCTGCGCCATCCTCCTCCATTTCACCCTGCTGCTCTGTGTTATAATCCTGAAGATCACCAGATACTCTAATTCTTTCTTTCCAGTCCTCAAGTGCATCACCTAAACTTCGATAAGGATTGGGATGGTTTTCCTTAAATGAATGCTCATTCTGGGGAACATGAGATTCAGGTTGATTTTCACTGAGGCCCCCAGTATTTGATGAATCAGACATCTTAAGATCCATCTCAGACATACTACTAAAAGGAAAACCACCGAAGAGAGCAGGATTATCAGTATCATGAGGGCTATTTGATTGATTAGGTTCTGCTGTTATATTTTCAGAACTGGAAGTCTGCCAATCAACTTTGGGCTGTGCTGCTAATTTAGCAGTGGAAACTTGGTCATTAACCACGTCAGAAGATTCAGATGTATCTTTCTTTGGTTCCATGAGATTCACCTCAGCATTCTCCTGACACTCCTGTCCAAGATCATCCTCTTCTGAGGATACATCAACTTTAGTATGTGCTTCTTCCATAATTTCATCAGGTGGGCATGTCTCTTCACCTTGGTTCCCTTCTTGCTTTTCATTCTCACCTGAATCACTTAGCCCTCCAGGATCTGCCTCTTCCATAAGATCTGCATCTTTATTTACATCCAAATCCTCATCCATGTCAGTTTGTTCCAACTCATCAGGCATCAATTCAGAAGGTTCAGAGTGCACTGCTTCTTTGTCCATATTTAACTCATCTCCATTCTCCGCATCACCACTGTCCTCTTGGGTTGCAGATTCGTCATTTTGAGCATCACCTTCCTCGTAATTACCATCCCCAGGTTCATCCACGGCAGCATCATCCTTGGCTCTTAGCTCTTTGGTGCTTCCATCTTTACCCCCAACTGAAGGTCCAGATTCATATTTTTCTCTTGTATCACTGGGATTTTCATCTTCGTTCTTATCCCAAACTTTCTCATCAACTGCTTCACTGTCTGGTCCAGTGGGCCCCATTTCCGAATCAAGTTCCTCATTCTCACCATCAACATCATTATCATCATCATCCCCAGAGTCCTCACTTAGGCTTACTGCATCGGCTTGAAAATCCTGTTCCATCTCAATCCCAGTGTTATTGCTACTTGGAATTTCCTTGGAGTCATCTTGTTTGTCATTTTGCTGCAGCATTGACATAAGAACATGATACGTAACTTAAGAATCAAGTTCAACTTTTACCAAATCATGCAGAATAAACATGTTCCAATGCTAACCTGGTCACGGGTTCCCAGCAGCTGATCTTCATCATTAATCTGATCGCTGACATCATTAAGTCCAACACCCTCCCCCATGCCTGTTCCACTAGCATCTTCAGATGTATTGAGGGTTCCATCGTCGTCCTGGTTTTCTGTAGAAACTCCAAAACCTTTCGAAAATAATGAAGCTAAAATATTCGCAATCACATGAGTTGTAACTGATACCTGAAAATCAACATACAGAACTTTAGAAAATGAGATCATCTCCAATGAATTAACTGAATACAGAGTATGTCAATTACATAAAATAGATCATCAAAAGAGGGAAAAAAATTATACTTGCACATAAAATGAGGTAAGAGATTTAAGCTTACTGATCTATGCATGGCTAAGAAATTTTTCAACAGCTCATCACTGAAACTCAATAATATATCCGCAAAAATATGTAGATCTCTAAAGCAGGATCCTACTTTGCAAAAATAGCTGTTAACTTTACTGTCACAATGATTCACCAGCTTCTCCTACACAGCAAATGTATCATTGGTTTAGTCATTTAGAAGGGGAAAAAGAAAAAAACCAGTACCAAGACAACCTGCAATAAGTCAAAACTTACACCAAAAGCAACTGTTTTGAAAAGCTTCTCACATAGAATGTCCAGGCCTAGATTTGCAACAAATGTGTCAAATAGTAGCTCCCCCGAAGCAAGATTTACCATGGAGTCTCCCTCGATAGGGATGTTGCTTGGCAAACATAAATTCTGAAAAACAGTTGCAATATGCTGATATGTAGACATAACGGCTTCATTGAAAGAACCATTGAGCTCTGCACAGCTTCTTTCATCGAATCTATCTTTTTTGGGTGAATCTACCGGAATAGAATTTGCTTTTGTTGCACTAGATAATTCCTCCTCAATTACTTTTGCCTGACAATCAAATGTTTTTTAGAACCATGTTTCTCATTCAAATTACTAGGTTTCAGTGTGTTATGTGAAAAGATTAAATACCTTCTCAAATATTTCTTGAAAATGATGAACCAAGACTTCTCTAATTGTGCACCTATCTAGATCATGCTCCCCTAGCACAAGAAAACGCGCCTTCAAGTCATTTATGGCCTTGAAATTTTCACATACCAGCTGCTCCATTTCTTGAGTTACAATGCAAAAATGTTGGGTAGAAGTCACTGCAGTGACAGCTTTTGTCCCCCCAATCAGGTAACAATCCAATAATTCCTGTAATTCTGTTTTCGTAAATAGAAGGAATAGGAATTTCTGCAAATTTAACATGACTCAAACAAAATCAATAGATGAACCTTTGATTTACAGAACAGTGGTAAAAATTCTTCAATGAAAGCAATCATCTGACTGGCTGAATGTCTTGGTCTTTGACAAGTGCTTAAATGGCTATTTTCCAACGTCCTCAACAAAAGCAATTCTTCATGCGATACCACACACAGACTATCAAATAATTGCTGCAAGAAGGGCAAAAATTGACATCAGAAGCACAAAATGCAAGAACAAAAAGAAATACTAAAATAAAACAGTTGTGATAACACTTGCCTTCTGTTGCCACATGCATTTATAAGTGGCCAGCTGGTCTGGAATAATAGAGCACATATAAATGGGATTGTTATCAGTGGACAGAGAAAATTTAAACAACTTTCCCAGAGTGGAAACAGAATCTCTTAAGCATTTCAGTTGCTTGTCAAAAGCACTGGCAGCAGCTAGCTGCTTCTGCTGAATTTGAATGAGCTGATTGACGAAAGAACTAGACCTATCAACCTGCAGAAACCACATCCACAATAAATATACTGAATGTAAAATGGTAAATTTTTCAGATGTCATACAGCAATGGGAGGGTGGCTCAGTTAGAAATTGAATAATTCATTTCCTATTACTGAAAGTATGACACAGCCGATGTAGTGGACATTTAAAGCAGAAAAAGCACAACAGTCAAGAAAACAAACTAAAACTAGAGAGGAAAGTGTGTTTGAAAAACCAGATATTAAAAATTTTAAAAACAAAACTAGTCACTGATACATAACTTACCTGTTCAAGAGTTATATCCTTATGAGGATTGAGGCATATCTGCTGCAGAAAAAGCACAGACACAACACTCTTGAAATAATATTCAGTAGCTGTTTTCCATTCCACATGTAAGCTTTCTTCAGGGACATTCTTATCATCAACTCCAGCAGCTATTTCTGAAGCTACACAAGGTAGCTTACTATTTGTTAGTAGCAAATGTTGTATGTTCCCAGAAAACCGAAGGAACCACCAAATCTTTTGCTGATCCTGTATGCGTTCAATTATAAGAAAGAGGAAAAAAAGGAAGGGGGGGGGGGGGGGGGGGGATTAACTAGCATACTTTAATAAAGAAGTAATGTAACCTTTCATAAAATCAAGATAATCAAGTTCCACACCTCTTCAAATGCAGATTTGTGTCGAGACAACCCACTGCTTTCTAAAAGCTTAAGAAGCTCAGACAAAGCTCTTCTCTTCCCTTGACTCTTCTTTTCTTCCTTCCAAAGATCACCACAGTCAGCCGCTGAAACATATATTTTTTCGATCATATGCCACATGGCTTTCCATCCCTTCAAGTGAAATTGATGCTGGAAATCACCACAGGGTCTAAGAACGCTTCTAATATCTGCATAAATTACAAGGTTCTCAAAAAAAAAAAAAAAAATCCAAGCAAGCAACCAGACAACAAATTTTCTGTACAAATTATTTAGTTCTCAATATTTATGAACAAGAAACCATCAAACAAATATACTAGTAACACCAGAATAAAGGGAGGAAAAAAACCTTCAGCATTTTTCTGCTGTAAACACACAACATTTTTCTTAAGCTGGAAATCCTGCAAAGCACTGTCTAATCTTTTGCCACACGTCTCAAACCACAATGACCTACATCAGAGAAGACATGTCAACAACTTAAAATTTACAAAGAAAAAGTATACAGAATGCCAATCAGATGTCAGATAACCTGTTCTCATCACTGAATAATGTCAAATCAACAGCTCCACTGACCAAGTCCTCATTCATAACATCATAAATAAGCTTATGACCATGAAAAGATTGAGCTTTTGCTCCTCTTTTTGCAGCTTCTTGGTTAAGGAAAATCAACACAGGTTCTTGCAGAATATCCTACACAAATGAAAAGATAGCAAAATATATATTAAAAAAAGATTACCGAAAATGTAAATAACTATGGTGTGTAAGGAGAAGAAAATGGGCAGAGATGGAAAATAGCAGGAGGGAAAAAGACTAATCAAAACTTCCCCAAATGGAGGAGTTAAAAAATAATAATAATAATAATAATAATTTCAACTTCAAATTGTACCACAGCCTTTATATCAGATACCAAAATGCTTTACAACTTCATAAGGGATTTATAGATATAGCAAGATTCAACCGTCTGGGGAAAAAATGGTTTTGTATAATAGATGATGATAAAAAAATGCATTAGAAATCCAATATAAAGTAACGAGACCAGAACGATGAAACAACAGTTGATAAAGCATTAGATCAAAACAGCTCTTTGATTTTTCACCATAAACAAATCCTTCCTTAGAAAGCCTTTGGTTATAACTAACAAAAAACCTTAATGCCAATGTACTTAACTACAAACATTACAAGGGGCAAAAACTATTAACGTGCTGTTATTGAGGGAAAACATTGCCAATTATTTCTCCTTTATTTTTTAATTTATTGTCCAGGCTGACTTTTGGTAGGAAGGGGTGAGGAGCCAATCATTACCACAGTTCAGCATTGTGAGAAAAAGATCCATCAGCCAGACTAAATAGAACTAATACATAATCACATTCCTTAGGTAGCGTTTGATAGGGGTACAAGGACAAAAATACAAGGACAGTGGAAAAGAAAATATTAAATTTATGTCTTTGTATTCTGTCCTCACTTTCTGAAGGTATAGAAATTGTGTTTTTCTGTCCCTGTTCCTGTCTCCCCTTCCAAACACATTTCTGTCTCCACTGTCTCTGTATTCTGAGTCCTATCTCTCAAACCAAACACTATCTAAATGTTATCTCAAACCATTTTTTCTTGGCATAAAATTCCCTAAAAATTTTGAAACTACCAGAATAATTATATGAAGGCAACAATTTTAAATTGGGAGAAAATCAAAACCCAGTGAGAAGTTGTAGATATAAAACCATTTACATGCATCCACTAAAGAGCTTAAACTTTTAGAGAAATGATTCATGACATAGTATCAAAGCCTTTACGACCAAGTGGCATGCATTAGAGTTCAATCTATGTTGCTGTCATTCTTCTAAATAGAACATTGAATTTCAGCTCAACGTAAGGCAATTATGTGAAATGTTCGTGGATCCATGCTTGAAGCCCAAAAGGCATTTTCATGAGAAGTCGTGTTAAATATGAAACCATTCATGTACTACCTAACAACTTAAGCTTGAGGATAGATGGTTCATGAAAAAACCAATAAAGGCATATAGGAACATAAGTACGCATAAATATCTAAACGTGTGAAAATATGTACCATGTATTGAACAATTATCGAGAATATTGATACATATTGACATTAGAAAAGAGGCTAACATGGCTTGTTTATCTGTGTAGTTGCCAATAGTTCATGCATAAAAACTAAACAAAGAGAAGGAACAGTAGAAGAGACTGATTCTCATTACCAAATCTGTGTTTCACAGAAGGAAAGCTTGACACTTACTGTATACTTCTGTATAAGCTTCTTCAGCTTCTGCCGGCTCTTCTTCAAGTTTTCAATTGATAGATAACTCTTACCATCATCCCACCGACATAGTTTCACCAGTTCTTTTAGTTCAGTCCCAATTTCTTTCTTACTGGCATCAATGTACTTCAATACTCTGCAATAAGTGCGGCCGAATTGATCATTCACAAACCCTAAGGTTTAAAAATAGAAGACAAGAAATTGGAGAAACAATAAGTGGAAGGAACTTACACTGGTAAGAACTGCACATAAAAACCAAATATATTGTACAAAAATGTTGACTGTTCCATCCAACAAGGACTGCAGTGGTGCATAATGAACATTAAATATTAAAAATTTAGAATATAGTTTTAAATAAAACTAAATTTAAAAATATACTATACTGACTGCTAAACATTCACAGGAAAATATGGTGTGCCAAAAGAACTAAAAATTGAATTTTGTTGCTGTGGGGAAGGAAGACCAACAAAAATATCTATTGACTTCCACGATGGCTTTCATTATTCTCTCTCAGTTTTTGAAAATAAATCAACTCTAGGCCTACCAACAAATCACACCTGGAATTAGATTTTAGGCATGTACTGATATGGTTTTGACCAAGGAAAGCAAAAAGAAGCTGAAGACGCTTCCCAAATTCACCAATACTGGATGTGTGAATGAAGTCCTCCAGGCTGCAAGATTCAAATGCGTAACAGAAGTAACTCCTTAACACAGGTTCACAAAATATTAAACTTCAAATGAATAGGATAAATTTTTATGTATAACATGCCTCTCGACAATTGATTGAGAAGACGATGAACTGGCTTGAAGAACTGAATACAGAGGAAACCACAACTGCAACAAAAGCAAGTGAGCAGAAAATAATCCGTTGACAGGATATTCATAATAAAAACAAGTAACAATGAGTGAAAGCTTTTAGCCTAGTTCCATGATATGCAGCACCATAAGCATTGTATATTTTAAATACACTTCTTAACCCAGACTCAAGAACATAGGAGTTGAAGACCCTAGGCATTTAATAAAAGGAATGATATAAAGATAAGATAACACAACCAAAGTATAATCAAGGAGATAGAAGGAATGATATAAAGAGAAAATAAAACCACCAAAGTATAATGGAGATAGAATATTCTCCAAAAGAACATCATATGCGAAGTTCAATCAATTGACATTAACAAAGCTCGCCACTATCACAGAAAACAATATTGAAATAATAACAATCTGGAAAATATCCCCCTTTAGTTACAAAACAATGTGGAAAGTTAGATTTGTCGTATACACGAAAGCAAATTTTGTTTTTTGGTGGACAGGGGGACATTTATTCCTTGGCGACCAAGTCCAAGCAATTAACATTAACAAAGCTCACCACTATCATGGAAAGCAATATTGAGATAATAACAAGCTGGAAAATATCCCCTCTTTAGTTACAAAACAATGTGGAAAGTTAGACTGTGTCATATACATGAAAGCAAATTTTGTTTTTTGAACATCTATTCCTTGGCGACCAAGGCACAAAATAAACAAAGAAAAGGCCAACAATAATATTATAACTGACCAAAAAACAACTCCAATCCCTTTGCATGCTTTGCTTAGGACACTGCCCCATTTAAAATTTAAAAAAAAAAAAAACTGAGAAGACCAGGACATCAGAAGAATCATCTTGACCCAACAACTGAGCACCTAAGTACTTCAGAAAACAACAACTGTACAAGAAGAGTATGGAGGATAAATCCATAAAATCAGAAGCGTATATACAAATAGAACAAAAAGAAAACCACGTCAACACAAAAAGCTCATCAATTGCTTTTACTAATAAGGGTGTAAGTTCCCAGAGAAACTGAAATTTTTAATACAGTAGAAATTTGGAAGAGAAAATAATAAGGAAATCAGCACTTTCCTAGTCATGTGCAAGTTTTACGGTCATCGGGAATGACTTTAAATTTACCATTTTGATCAACATAAATAACAAGAACAACAATACACACAAAAGAATTGCCACTTACTTTTCCAGCATTGTGCTCATACTGATGCATCACCTCATCAAGCAAACCAGGCCAAGAGCCAAGTTCTATCTTTTGCCATGATGACAACAGATCAAAAACAGATTTTAATTGATCTACATGGAATTTAAACCAGGAAAATTAGTAAAATGCAAAGAACATAGCACAGCTGCAGATACAACACTTGAAACAAGATTCGTACTTGAGAAGGAGAACTTTGAACCACTTTCTTGCATAAGTTGAACCTTGTGCAGCAAAAACTGCAACCCTGAAAAAGCCTAAAGGAGAAAGAATAGATAAGATTACACAGTAATTATGACATTCCTTGGACTGGAATCTTGGAAATCAAGCTTGAGTTCCAAAAACATGAAATCAAATTCAGTGCAAGCAAACCACAGCTATATATAGTTGTCTGAGGGCGGAAACAAATAATAATTACAAATTTAAGTGATGCATAGGAATGCTTCCTCGTTAACTGTAGACTATGTACATAAAAAACCAATCTGTATATAACAATGGAGTCTGGCCAGTCATTGATCACTACCTTTGCTAAAGGGATACCCGAAGGAAGAGTCAAGAGCATGTCAATTACATCCAAAGTTTTCTGAAGATCACTATGATCTTCCCACTCATTTAGGACTGAAAGAATCTGCTGTTGGAGAGGTGCAAGTACTTTCAACATTTTTGCCATCTCAGGAGCATTTGAATCCTGGACCTCAGAAAGAACAAAATGGATACACAGGTCATCATGCAGCTATAAAATCAGGAAGGGAAAAGAAATACAGGTCCAATACAACAAAACATAGCTGGGCCACCACCTTGTAAAAATTGTATCTGGTAGCAGATCTGTGAGATAATAGAAACTTCCTTTTATAGTCCAAACAGAGATAAAACAAGTGCTCAGGCATGAGTTTAACATCTAATCTGGGCAAAATTGGAGAATGGAAACCTGAAAGGGTTTGAAAACAACATAGAATCATAAGAAATTAGCAGGCACAAAACATGAACATATTCCTAAAAGTCCTTGTAACTACCTTTCATTAGATCAATCCCCAAACAATATGAGTCACTGAAGCAAAGCAACCGATCTGCATCAGAAACTTGGAACGATCCAGGCTGAACCAAAAAATAACAAATATATGTTACATAAAATTTGCAAATCCAAACAACGACAGACACACAGAAGTACACAAAGACAGATCAAAGATGTCATTTCAGAAATAAATGCACAAACAGTTACTTCAAATAATTGATTGTAAATGAGACAAGGCTATACAGACTCACATTCTGGACAAGATCACCAGATCCAAATAACTGATTGTGAATGAGAACCACATTGCAGAGGATAGACTCTTCCAGCTGCTTCCATTCTTCATCCAACGTTCCATGTTCCTTTGAAAGTTCAATCTGTTTGAATGAACAGATTTATTTCACATATAAATTTACAGGATGGAATCAACTATCAGCAGATATTAAGAAATTAAAACTGTAAGCATTACTTTGTCAGAGGATTTTTCTTCAGAAGAAAATTGTTTCCATTCTGAGAAGGTTTCAGTTGCAGATGAATGTGCAACAACTGGTATTTCAACATCAATAACACAATCGATTTGGAATGCTCGAGGTTTAAACTTGTATTGTTGAGCATCATAATCACTTTTTGACTTGGCATGAACTTTCATACTCATCCAAAGGCTGGCAAACTCGTCAAATAGCTTTTGCAAGAGCTGATGCAGAAGATATAGATTGTTATAAGCAAATACTTGTGGCAGTGAATAAAAATGAGCCAGTGAAAAATAAAACCAAAGTAAGGATACTGACCATATAACTTTTATCATCTATTATTTTTGCAGATGCTATTGACTGAGAAAGCTGAACAAGAATGTTGTGACAGACAGAAGCTCGATATTGCAACACGGATGCCTGTTTTTCATGATTCAGTTAGGAATTGATGAACAAAAGCAAATTGATTCCATAAATTCCATAATCCAGAATATTAGTTTAGGGTTGGAATGTAAGTGAGTACCTTCTTATCAGCAACAATGCCACTTGAGAGAGTAAGAAGCCTTTCCATCAAATTGCTATCAATCAAATAAAAACCTTTACCAAAATCTAGTTTGTATGACGGACGCATGTCCAGTCCAACTTCGGTCCCAACAAAAGCAGAACTGGGTGAAGCAGGACGGGGGAAGCGCATAATGGTGTAAAGTATTTCCTGGAACGCCCAACACATTATTTGTCAAGCGAAACAGAGAGAAATTTTGCGATGCAAAAATTCATGAAATACGATACCATATCAATGCTGATGTTTTCCTGTCCAAATTTAGTCAGATATTCTTTTTCCAAGGCACTTGAAAGAATCAGTGACAGTCCAAATTTCATCTCATACACAGCAACTTGAATTGGTTGAATAATGTCATTAAAGGCAACATACTCATCCGTTAATCGATCAATAAAACGCGTTGCTGTTTCCTGGAACTCAGAATCAGAAGCAAATAAATAACAAGACTAAATACTCATTTTGGTCCCAGAGAAATATATTAAAGGACAAATTAGTCCCTCATAATTCAAAAACTAGGACAAATTGGTCCCTTCGTATAATTAAAAAAAAACTATACAGACCTATAAAGAGAGATCAATTTTTCTCCTTTTGTTTTAATTGTGAGGAACCAATATAGGACTTTCAAATTCTGAGGGATTAATTTATCCCCCGATATATTTCTGAGGGACCAAATTAGGGTTTACTCTAAAAAATATAACATAATAAAGAATAGGGCTAACGGGCAGCATGCATCAGTTCCAGTCAATACATCTTACTCTGGACCTGACATATTTGTCTCACAATGACACGCTTTGTTCATCTCTTTGTTTTCTTTCAAATCATGCATGGTTCTTGTATCAAATTTTAGCATGATCTGTGGCTCCAGGATCACTCTCCCCTTCAAGCCATGTCCTTCTTTGCTTATCTTTTGAGATAACACCTATTTTTCCAAATTACTTTTGTTTGTTTGAAATTCCCTTTCTCTCGAAACCATATAGACTAAGAACCCTCAAAATCAAAAACAACTCCTGTTGCTTGATTCTGCATGCCTATCTTCTATACCAGAAACAACAACTAGGACTTTAAATTCCTTGAAAAATAGTCCGGCAAATGTTATTTCCAATTTGTTAAGAGTCATGTGTCATCTCTCTTTCAAATTCTGAGACCATGCAGCCACTTACTCTTATTATTGTGACATCAGTTAGTATAGTAGTGTAGATTTGGTTTTTAGTCATTGTCAAATCGGGAGAGAACTTGGAGCATTTTCTCATATATCAAATATGGAGGGTTAGAGAGAAGTGAAGAGAAAAATTACTCCATCACATTACATAATGCATGCTATTATTTGATGCTGATGGACAGAAAGGAATGTTACAATTTGCAAGGATAATTTATTCATTCCAGAGTGGTTTCTTTGTTAGATAAGAGCAGAGACTACCTTGTCTATGAGGTTTTTGTTATTCTTTTCTGCCCACACTTATCAGGATATCCTATCCCTGTTCTATTAGTGGTTTATGTAGCATCTTTTCTTCCGTTGGGACATAAAATAGTATACTATAAATTTAATTGCATTTAATCCTCACCTCGAAATATAATAGACTTTGAGGATCCCTATTTTTTCAATGTTTCTACTAACAATATGTTAATATATTTCCTAATACGTTGAAGGTTTACAAAAAAAGAAATATAATGGTACTGTAGGATGGAAAATGGTTGGTGACTCCGCTGTTGGAGTGTCATCATGTGGGCCCTCATCTAGGCCAGTGGCCTAACGGTTTTGGGGGATTGGATTGAGAGTGCTGCTAGGTGTGAGAGTAGCACGTGTTTTCTGATATGGGAAGGGGTATATTTGTTGTTATGGGTGAGATATTTCTCTTGAGGAAAATTAGTTGGAAAGCATAGGAGCAACGGAGCTACTTAGTGCTCAAGGTCTCCCTCTTTGTGTACTTGCTTCTATATCATCCATCATCTTTCACAAAAATATATACATAACTTAATAGTATATTCTTTGCTTTTGTTTATCATTTGTCTCTATAGCTATTAATTGGTATCAGACCTCTCATCCCTAGGAGCGTGTGGCCCATTTCTCACTGACGCTGCAAGTGTAAAAACAAGTTGTTGAGTTGGGAAGGAGGAACGATCAAGTAGTGCAATTGTTAGAAAGGAGCGACAACCGCCAACATCGCTCACGTGGCCGTTCACCACCGCCATGACGACTCTCATTCGAAGTTGGCTCGGATGACCACTGGAATAGGGGTTCAAGAGGGGAAAGAGGGCGTACCCAAACCCCTTCTCCCTATCACAGAGAGCACCGCGGCTCAAGGTCGAGAGACCACGCTGACCGGAGCTCCCCCCACTCTCTCGATGACCATTGCCACTGGGAATGACCACCGTGGCCAAATCAGTCGCATCAACATTATCTCGACAGCCCTCCTCCTCGGCGTCGAGACCGCAATCGTAAAATGGAGCTCCCAATTTTCTCCGGCAACGACATACTAGGCTAGCTCATCAAGATTGACCGCTACTTTCGCATCAATGGAATCGAGGCAGAAGAAAAGTTTGATGTGGTGGTTCTCGCATTGGAGGGCAAGGTGTTGTATTGGTATCAAGTTTGGGAGGAACAGACACAATTCTCCTCATGGCAGTCATTCCTTGACGGAATCACACGTTGTTTCCAACTAGGGTTAGTGAAGGATCCATATAGGCTTCTCTTGGGTCTTAGGCAAGTGGGCTTAGTGATGGATTATATTGAGGAATTTCAAAGGATCTCAGGCCCAGTGCGACATATGGATCGGGAGATACTGAGAAGTGTGTTCATCAATGGACTCAAGGGGCGTTAAAGGGCTGAGATTAAGAGCCTTGATTTGGGCTCTTTGGCTTAAATAAAAGACAGAGATCTAATGTTGGAGGAACGCAACAAAGAATGGAAAAGAGGAGGAGTTGAGCCCCCGAAAGGTCCTTGGGTCATGCTAAAGGCCCAAGTAACCGCAAGCCTTCACAATTCTACTTTAAGAACGATAGGTGTAAGGACTAGCACCTAGTGTCAGAGTGAAACACAAAGAGGGGGCAAGTGGTAGCATCAGCCGCTGTCTAACTTAGAAAGAACTACAAGAATGAAGCCGCAAAGGGCTATGTTTCAAATGCGGCAAGAGGTGGAACCATGAGCATGTCTGTAAGCTTAAGCACTACAAGATATATTACTCAAAGACTCCAAGGCTCCAAGGCAGAGGAGACTAATGAAGAGGAAGACGAAGACCACCGCCATAGGAAGCAAGAACCGCAACTGACCATGAATTCTCTCCCCCTCACCTTCAACAGCCTCCAAGGTTTTACAACCCTTAATAAATTGTTCAAGGTTTGCGGTAAGGTGGGTGATGCGAAGGTGATAATCCTAGTAGATACGCAGGCGAATGCAAATTTCATCTCAGCTTAGCTAGCAAATCGCCTAAGGGTACCGCGCAAGAACATTCCCTTTACAATGGAGGTTGGCATAGGTGAGATTCGTTGTGAGTCCGAGCTTCGTGAGGATTTGGAAATTGAAATCCAAGGCATTCGTATTACCCAATCCTTTGTTTCAAGATTAAGGAGTGCGGGTGCAATACTAGGCTATGGATGGATTGCGGGTTAGGGGATATTAAAGCCAATTTCCAGAAGCTAAATACCCATTGGAAAATTGGGGAATAATTGAGGCACGTATGGGGAGACCCATCTCTAGGTCCAGCGCAAGCTTCATGGCGCACAACTCTAAATGCACTAAGGCAGATGGAGACGGTTATTTTGTTGCCCCTTGTGTTGTAGGAGCGGGCAAGAGACCTGACAAAGCCATAGTGCTTGAAACAGCAGTACGTGAGGAGTTACATCAATTACTGCTACAATATGAAGATACTTGTCACTTGCCAGATGGATTGCCACCCCCACGCCCTCAAGATCATTCAATCACATTGAAAGAGGGAGCAACCATACCCAACATCAAGCCCAACAGGTACCTGTATTTTTAGAAGAATGAAATTGAGAAGATCATTAGGGAAATAATGTCCTCTGGAATCATCAGACCTAGTACAAGCCCGGTTATAATAGTGAAGAAAAAAGAGGGGGGGATGGTGTTTTTGTGTTGACTACCGAGCTTTGAACAAGGTAACAATCCTCAATAAATTTCCAATACCTGTGATTGATGAACTTTTAGATGAACTGGTAGAAGCCCGTGTATTCTCAAAGTTGGACCTGAAATCAGGCTATCACCAAATCAAAATGGAGCAACAGGATGTGGAGAAAATGGCATTTGTACTCACAAGGGTCACTATGAGTTTTTGGTGATGCCATTCGAGGTCACCGACGCACCCTCTACCTTCCAGGCCCTTATGAAAACTATCCCGAAGCCTTTCCGAAGGCGCTTCATATTAGTATTCTTCAATGATATGCTCATTTATAGCCAAACAGCCAAGGAGCATCTGCAGAGGGTGTTAGAATTGTTGATGCAAAATAGCCTCTTTATCAAGAAGAGGAAGTTCGCTTTTGGCCAAGCTGAAATTGAATATTTGGGGCATGTGATTTCTAGCAAAGGCGTAAAGGCTAACCCGAAGAAAATTGAGGCGATGGTAGCTTGGCCGATTCCCATTGACCTAAAAGGGCTTAGGGGATGCTTGGGTGTTACTGCAGATTTGTTAGAGGTTATGGGAAAATTGCATGGCCCTTAACTCAATTGCTTAGAAGGGATTGTTTTCAGGTTCAATTAGCATTTGATAAGCTAAAGGAAGCCATGGCCACTTTACCAATGTTGTCAATTCTGAATTTTGAGAAAACCTTTGTTATGGAAGCAGAAGCATCAGGAAAAGGGATAAGAGCAGTTTTGATGCAAGATGAAAGGCCAATAGCATACTTAAGCCAAAAACTATTCGATAAGGCCCAACAAAAATTGGTCTATGAAAAGGAGCTTATGGCTATAGTCATGGCAATGCAAAAATGGAGGCATTATTTAATGGGCAGAAAATTTATCATCCATTGAGGCCTTTCATGGAACTAATGGGGGAAGGACAACAGAAGTGGATAATCAAGTTATTGGGCTTTGACTTTGAGATAATATATAAGGCAGGGAAAGAAAATGGGGCTGCTAATGCCCTTTCAAGGAGAACTTGTTTCGAAGCAATCTCCTCTGTTACCTGCCATGATTGGGAAGGGTTGGAAGATGAAGTGCAAGCCAATGAAAAACGGAGGAGAATTATACAAGGGCTGATTGAGGGGAAAGAAGGGCATGAGGGCTATGAACTCAAAAGAGGCAGGTTGTACTACAAAGGGAAGGTTGTCATCCCTAAAGACTCCCCCACCCCCAGGATTTAGGTGATATTGCAAGAATTCCATGATTCGGTCTTTTTTTGTTTGGTTTTTTTTTTTTGGGGGGGGGGGGGGGGGGGGGCGGGTGCATTCTAGGTTTTTCAGAACCTACAAAAAAAATTTCTGGTTTGATTTGGTGGGAAGGAATGAGGCAAGCAATCCATAAATACATTCAGAACTATGAAGTATGTAGTAGGAACAAATACCAGATTCTATCCCCTGCCAGCCTTTTGCAACCACTGCCGATTCCATCCAGGGTGTGGGAAGATATCTCGATGGACTTCATAGGAAGGCTCCCAAAAGCACAAGGTATGGACATTATCTTAGTAGTGGTGGATTCTCTAAGCATGTACATTTCCTTGGGTTAAACCACCCTTACATAGCTAAAGAGGTGGCTGGTTTGTTCATTAAAGAGGTAGTTCGTCTACATGGATTTCCTTCCATTATCATGACTTATCAAGACAGGTATTTATCAGCAGTTTCTGGTTAGAATTATTTAGACAAATAGGAACAAAATTGAAGTGCAACTCTGCATACCATCCCTAAACGGATGGACAAACAAAGGTGGTGAGCCGATGTTTGGAGACTTATCTTAGATGCTTTTCAAGCACCAAACCTAAACAATGGAGTAAGTGGTTGTCTTGGGCTGAACTTTGGTTTAACACCACATATCACTAAGCTACAAATTCTTCTCCATTTAAGATTTTGTATGGAAGGGACCCCCCCTGCACTTATTAGGGGTGATGTGTCACCCTCCGCTATTAAGGAAGTGAACCAGCTGCTGATTGAGAGGAACTTAATGATAAGAGAGCTGAAATGGTACTTGAACAAGGCACAAGCCAAAATGAAGGCACAAGCTAGATCAAAACATGGGAGAAGTGGAATTTGAAGTGGGAGATCAATGTTCCTGAAAATTCAGCCATACCGGCTAAAAATGCTTGCCAAGCGCATTAACCAAGAGTTGAGCCTGAGATTTTATGGCCCTTTTGAGATTATTGAGAAGATTGGAAAGGTAGCTTACAAGTTGCTGCTGCCCCTGAGTCCTTGGTGCATCCCGTGTTCCATGTATCTCTGCTCAAGAAGTGTTTGGCTCCCAAGAGCAAGTGCCAACCGTTACCGACATGACTGAGGAATGGGAGTTAAGGGTCCAACCAGCTGCAATGTTGACAACTAGGGTGAATGAGCATGAAGAAAGGGAAGTGTTGGTTCAATGGAAACACTTATCAGATTTTGAGAGCATGTGGGAATTGGCTGCAGACATAGAACTGAGCTTCCCTCAATCAAGAAAGGGGTGTTGTTAGAGATAAATTTCCTGATACATTGAAGGTTTACAAAAGGAAGAAATATAAGGGTTGTTTAGGAAGGAAAATGGTTGGCGTCTCAGCTATTCGAGAGTCATCATGTGGGCCCTCAGCTAGGCCAGTGGCCTATCGAATTTGGGGGATTGGGTTGAGAGTGTTGCTAGGTGTGAGAGCAACACGTGTTCTCTGTTATGGGAAAGGGTGTACTTGCTGTAAGGGGTGGGATATTTCTCGAGGAAAATTAGTTGGAAAGCACAGAAGCAACCGAGCTGCTTAGTGCTCAGGGTCTCCCTTTGTGTACTTGCTTCTATATCATCCATCATCTTTCACAGAAATACATACATACCTGAGTAGTATATTCTCTGCTTCTGTTTATCATTTGTCTCTGTAGCTATTACAGTAACTCAGATGCTATGAAGAAACTTTGCATTCATGACATGGTTAAAATACCAAGCATAGTGGTTGTTAAGCCACATAGCAACCTTACCAAGTAGAAAACGCTCTGTTGTTTTTATAGATATATAATAAGCATTTTACTCAGAAAATAAAAAATACCCTATGCCTAATAACAGTTATAATCATGCTATATATAGATGTTAGAAATAAGGAAATATCTATTAATATCTTAGAATATTTCATATCATATCTTAGATTGATTTATATTTATTTAGGTTGATTATGTCATTATGATTAGATTTTATCTTTATCTTATAAATAGGATTACCTTATTGTATTAAAATCACAACACATAACACAATATATCAAATATACTTTCATATTATTGAGTCTCTATTCTCTCTCTTTTCTTCCTCCACCATCTAAAACCGTCAATTTCAACATTGTATCAGAGTGGTACCATCCACCATGACCTATGTCTATAGTTCCACTATAGAGATTCCAGTAATTTAGAACTCACTTATACTATGTCCCCTACTTTACTTTACTTTCTCGTTTCCAATTCTACCCCTGCTTGTGACCTATGGTTGTGACCTGTGAGTGATGAATATTAGGTTGTACTCCTTATCAACCTCCTATTGTGAATCCTACCAATAGTTATATTTATCTTCACTCAGTCATAACAATAGTATGTTCTTTTGGCTTTGGATCTGCAATCTTTCAATTGTTCAAGACTTCCATATGTTGTTCTTGCGATCTATTATTGCATGTATGGGGAATTTCCACCGCCATCATTGTGTCTCTTCCAGCGCTAATAGTTGTGAGTGTCTCTTCTTTTCCTAGTCGTGTAATTATCCAACAAGCTATTCAAGCTGATGTTCCATTCCAGCTGCCTTGTTGTGTTATCTTTTCAGACGTATCCAACATCCCTGAGTTCCCTTGCTAGTCTTCAATGGAGATCAATTTTATATTTTAAGGGTTTAATTGTAACAAGCTTAAAGCTTAGCAAGCTTTAGCTTGAAGGGGAATGTAAGAAATAAGAAAATATCTATAAATATCTTAGAACATTTCATATCATATCTTAGATTGATTTATATTTATTTAGGTTGATTATGTCATTATGATTAGATTTCATCTCTATCTTATAAATAGGATTACCTTATTGTATTACAATCACAACACATAACACAATATATCAACTATATTTTCATATTATTGAGTCTCTATTCTCTCTCTTTTCTTCCTCCACCATCTAAAACCCTCAATTTCAACAATAGAATAACAACACATTAGTAATCCAAATTAGTTCAACAAGGCATGCCAGAATAGTTATACCTGCCAGTTGCGAGCCTGGTCAACAACCTGTTGTAGTTCCTTTGCCTTAATACTACACTTCAAATCCTCCAAAACAGCAACTAGTTTCACAAACTCATCACATTCATTCATTAACTTCTTGTATTTCCATGGTTCAGGGCGGAACACAATCTAATTACAAGACAACAATGATCAATTTTGATTGCTCCATAGAAACTGATGACAGGGCAATAATGCACAGAGATATAAAATGTGAAAAGAATTCTTCTCAGGACCAAAATAGAGAAAGGATATTTTGAAAACAGAGAAAATATAGACTTGAAAACAATTGTGAAATGTACAATGCATCTATTACAGTAATCCCCATAAAACTGTAAATGTTTAAATGGATCCTCAACTCGTTAGATCAAATTAATCCCTCCGATATTTACCATCAACTATTCCACATAACCATAAATTTAAGGACTAAATTAGTGCGTTAATCTACTTTAGGAGACTAAAATTCAATTTAGACACTGAAAGACTGAATAGCTGTTCAAAATCTTTAGAATACTAACTTGACGTTGCATTTATTCCTGACAAAAAATCTGAATGGTGTTTCTCAGCTCACCGAGAACTAGGAGAAAAACTGTACCAGAGTTTGACTATGAAGATATCATAAAAACTGCCACCTAATACTGCCAATAATAAGTCTTTATCCATTATGACTACCTTGTTTTTCTCTTTTGATAAACAAAGAAATTTAATGAAAGAAGAGTGAATACAATTAGAGAGGAGTGAATGCATGCCCTCAAACAATAGAAATTTGAATAACCAACCTCCAATTTAAAGAAAAGGTGTAACATATATCTTGCTATAGCATCAGCATGAATATAATTACCATCTTAGCCAAACCAAATGCCCAAATTCTTTAACTTGTTTAAAATCCAATGCTTTACATACTCCAGACAAAGACAAAACTAATAACAATAAAAAATGTTACAAAGAACAATTAAGTTAACACTTGATGATTTACAACATACGGTAACAAATTTCAAACTTGCATTCAAGAAAGAACAATGATTATGTCAGTAATTATATACAGATCATTCAAAAAGAAAAAATAACTGAAAACAGAATGTAAATAATCCACAAACCTTTCTTTGCAGCATTCTACGGTCTGCTACAAGCTTTTGTAGCCTTTCAGCCTTTCTTTTGTCAGCTTCTCTGGTTAAAAACAGTCCTGATAAATACCCACACTCTTTCCGCACCTGAAGGAGTATATAGTAAATGTAAACTGCTACTCACTTCAGACAAACAGAGGTGTTCCATTTAGGAATAAAATAGACTATGTAAATAGTAATGGAGGTTGTAAAATACTCCCTCCATTCCATAATATTAGACATTTTGGACAAATTGGTTCATTGAAAAGTTGTGTAGCCATATACATTGACTTTTCATTTGTAGCCACATACATTGACCTTTTAACAAATCAAATTGTCTAAAATGACAGATATTATGGAATGGATGTAGTACTAAACAAGGAAGAGCTCAATCTACTAATAAAGGGGACAGTCTCGATCATATTAAACCTTTTTTCCAGAGTACCTGAATTTCAAGTTCAAGTGATGATATTGTTTCTACAGTCTGAGAGTACTTGCAATAGTACTTCATGGCAGGATCAACATCATAGCAGCTATGCAAGAGATGAATCCGTAAACCTCCAATGTGTACCCATGCAGAACCACTAACATAACTGAAATCTGAGACACAAAAATATAGACGAAGTTAGAATATATGAGAGAAATATTCAGAACCATGAGAATAAAGATATCTGCAGGTTAACTGAGTATGATAAAATAATGAAACTTTAATATGCAACAGGATTATATGGAATTATACGTTAAAGAATTTTATATGCTTTCACTGTGAACTTTTATGGCCATTATAAAACTATAAAAGCATAAATCGTAATGGCAGTGTAAATAATTACCATCAGATGTGGACGGGAGATACAGCTCATGAAGCAGTGGAACAATGAACTTATGCACTGAGTTTTTCAATCTGTGATGGCTTGATGAAGCAATAAGAGTGCTCACCAAATGGATGGTTTCTTCCTAAATTCAGTTGAGGAGGCAATTAGAATATGAAAACATCTTCAATATTTGGTGATGAACAATTTTAAAAAGTAAAGAACCAGAAATAAACAGCATTAAATAAAGTGCCAATGTAAGCAAAAAATGCATCAATAACACTACAAATTTTGGTGCATCACTCTGTCCCCCATTGTATTTCATGCTTACAACATCAACCACCTCATTCCTAGCCCCCTCTGATTAAAAACCCCAAAAAAACCTCCAATATATCTTCCATAGATACAGCTAAAAAGTTCCAAAAGCTAGAGAACAAGTTCATTTCCCTTGACAAAACTAAATCCATTTTTTTCCAGTTCTTTGAATATGTAAGGCTGAATAAGGTAAGAATGAAAATTGAACATAAGACATTCAGGAGCTAATGCATCAATAATAAGCCCATCAAGACGGACAGCATATTGGCGCTAGTTCAGTGATAAAGATTCATCTTACAAATACAAGGAAGTTTTGTGAATGTTTTCCTTCCTAATATGAAAAACAAGAGGTGTGTCATGACAGAAAAGAGATCCACAGTCCGATAGCTTTAGGCAATTTCCTTAAACAGTTGTTTTCTAACACTGTATAATCTACATGAATGAAGAAATTGTTCTATACAATGCTCAACTTCTTTCAAATGTTCTACATCATTCTATAGCTAATAAGACATCCAATGTATTTTCCAAATTTTCATTCCAAGAATTCTAATCTAGGCTGCCCATCAAAATTGGTGTAACGGTACATCTATCTATACAATGAAGATCAGTGTCCCTACTTACATTTGCAAATTTCAGTACATTATGTATATCGTTGCATTTATCTGAGCATTTTATGATATGGCGATAAAGCATCAACCAAGATATTCCAGAATTCCTTTCAGGACAACATCTGGTATCATACACATTTGATCATGTTTGCCTTAGAAACAAAAGTAAATAACTGTAAAAAAAAAAACAAAATACAATGAACATTACCTTAGCTATGTTATTCTCCAAAGAAGAAAAACAAGACTTAATTGTAGCAAACTGATCCGCATCAAAAGATTTTTTGTGTGCATAAACAATCTGCATTTAAGAAATGCCATGAGCATAAACCAGTTGAGTAATTTGAAAAATAATATAAGACATTAACCACTGAGGAATTGACCGAAACAAATACCTGTTGAAAAAGAGAGCGCGCAGCAAATAAAATAAAATTGGGCAAATCTACCCCATCATAAGAGCAACGCCACAAATTTGACAAGGTTACTCTACACTTAAGACATTGCACCAAAAGATCCTTGATGGCATGTGTGCTTTGCCTGAACAAAGATCCATAAAAAATAAATAAATAAATAAGACATTCTGCTGCAAAAATGCAAGGCTTTAGCCTTTATATGCCATTCTAATGACATAAGGATTTTGAGAATTTCATTATAACTATGTTAGGTATAAAAACCACACATGATCAATCTCCTAAAAGCTTTAGGCTTTGGAAAGTTTATTCTTGACATGTTATCAAAACCACCTAACAGTTAATAGTTTAAGATTTTCCTCCCATTTTGTTCTGAACTATAAACAAAATACCCACACGTAAATCTGAATGAGCCCTAGCATGAGAAAAGAATAAGTTAGATACAAGAATATTCATAATACTTCACATAATAACTAGAGCATTTTGGAGAGAACAATTTATTATATTTATTTCTTATACAAATGGAGTCTAGTTGTATTGAAAAGATTATAATGAGCTGGTTTTCTGAGGTTACGTGCTCCAAATGCAAGTTATAACAATCTGATTAGTTGGGAGGAGCTGGGAGTGATGTCATCATTGAAGAAAGGGCGCTTGGGTGTGAACATTTTGGTATTTAAAAACATTGCACTGGCAACTAAATGTGTATTGTATTTTCCTTTGGGATCTGACTTCTAAATGGCATTGGCTTATTTTGAATAAGCATGGCCTAGACAAGAATCGGTGGGATGCTAATTCAGCAACCCCAGCTTCAGAGGACCATCGCATAGGACAATATTTAATCCCTCAAGAGAATAATTCATCTTGTTCCTCAAGATTGAGAACGATGAACATGTTAGTCCCTCCATTTAGTAGAGACATACACATGATTTGGCACAAAAATAACACGATGCCATTTTGTACACGTTAGATAACATGACATGCACTATGTCGGAGTGTTAACATGTCAGGTATGCAATTCTGTTAACATTTCATAAATCAACTTCACAGAGGGACTACTTTGTTCGTTAATTTATATCTTGTGGGACCACACTAAGTATTTACTTTATCCATTATCATCTTTCCACAATTCTCCTGTCAAATACTTTTACAATGTACAAAATTTCAATTATCCTTAAGATTTTCAGTTGTTTGAAATCTAAACAATAGGGTGTCCACAGAAATAGTTATCCTTTTTACCACCTTCATTACGTCCATTAGTAATCTAGCTGGTACAAAAGGTCTTGGTTTTTAGAACCATCCGAAATGCTTACTTTCAATTCTTAACTTAATCCTTAAATAGAACCTCCTTCCACCTTAATAAAGCTACTTGATAGTACAAAAGTCCTTTTAAGGTTAAATCCTCTATTTTGACAACAATGCTAAAGAAAATATGCTATTGGCAGGTTCAAAGGCCACAAACAGTTATCTTTCCTAATGCATGTATTATGTGTGCAGCGAGTTCTGAATTTGTTTCACATATGTTTTTGCATTATTTAGGGGCTGATTTTTTATAGAGTTCCTTGCTTGACATTGTTCGTGAGCGTTGGATTTGTCATAGAACTTCGGATTAGTTCCTGTTGACTAGCTTTTCAAGCTTTGGGAAAGGAAGGAAGCCAAATCCTTGTGGCAATGCTCATCAGTTTATGCCACTATTTTGTGCAGTCAAATGCAACATAATGCTTGGATTTTTTATGACAGAATATCAGACAAGTCTGCCCAATGGGATAAAATCAAGAGTTTGGCCTCCATTTGATGCAGAGCTCAAGATCTTTTTAAAGGGATTTCTCTCTCAGAAATTTGAGAAAGTGAATAGATTTTCTTTATTGATATATTTTTTTCTCCTCTGTTAGTTTTTGCTCTTGTAAAGAGCATTTGTAATCCTCTTATCATTGTACCCTACCTTTGTCTATCTTAATAAAAGTTCTTTCATTATATACACACACACACACACACAAAAGACCAACAATAAAATATTTACAACATTCACATTGACCAACATTTAACAAATCAGAGCGAAGAAAGAGAGTTGCCTTCAATCTTAAATTTATCATTGATTTATGGCCTCTCAAATAAATTACCTAACAGCATATATGACTTAGTAACACTTTCAAAATCAGTAATCGACTTCATTTGTTGGAAGCTACTATATCTCAACCATTATAAAACTAGTCATCAATTTAGTAATGACTTTAGTTTGTAGGTAGTAACTCCACCACTCAATCTTGCATGTCAAATAAATTTGACTACTCAAAAATTTAAGACTTGTATTTTTATTACGAGCAAAACATCTTTCAAAATGTCTAAACATATGAAATATTATGTGCTTTTTCTTTTTACAGTTTGAGACAAAGGGTAAAAAGGGAAAAAAAAAGGCAAAATAACTGCCCAAAATCGAAGGTGAGACACAAAAAATGAATCAGGCAATTACAGCAACTGACAAAGCAAAACAAAAATCATTGGAAATTTTAAAACAAAGATAAGAGGTCTAAAACAGAAGGCTGCAAACACAATAGAGTAAACCTATATGACAAATAAAATGAACTCACGTGATATGCAAGACAGTTGATGCATTGACTGGCCGAATGAGTACAGGGGGTATAGCAATACAGATAGCATCAAAACCTTCAGTCTTTGAGAAATTCTGCATCAGATAAGATATCTTGAATGACTCAAAAGGTATACAAACAGGAAAACAAATTACAAAAGCAATGTACACCAGCACATACCTTAATAAATTCAGGAAAATATGCCCACAACGATTCATGCCACTTAAACCACATCTCTAGAATAAAGCTTCGAATTTTCATACTACCTAAAATATTCAAAAAAAAAAAAGGAGGTTCAAACTTAAAAGTTATTCCAGAAAATGGACAACATGAAACATGCAGAGCTTTTGCACCAACCTGCATCAACTGAAGTCCATGCATTCAAGGTCCACAAGATCTTTTGATGTGGCGAAAATACATGTGGAGGCCTTGATGAGAAACTCAATGAAAACTTTGAAGCACAGTCCAAGAGGTTGGAAAGACGTTCAATAGCCTATAATCAGAGAAGTATGTAAGACCATCCTTTGAACAGTCCGGAAAGCATAATTCAGTTCGATGCTCAAAATAGAAATGTAGCTTGTTTCTATAATTTACAAACAGGACTTGATTCTTTGCGATATAACAATTACATGATATAATCAAGCACAAATACTAATAGAAAGAAAGAAGATTAAACGGAGGCGTGCTTGATTAAATAACAAGCAACCTCACTCGCAAAGTCAATCAACCAAATAGAAAATAAGCCAAAAAAGAAAGGTTGTCAGCATTACTTGTTGTGAACAGTTGAAATCATCCCAATGAATTGAGTTGAGCTCCTGCAGTAACTCCATGTCCAAGAATAAACTGGTATAATCAACTGGAGGAAGCGTATCCTGCCAACCCTCAAATGCAGACTTTTGGCACAACATTTCAGGAGTAAAGGAACAACAAGCAACTGAAGCTTCAACAAAAGATGAAAGGTCTTTGTATACATTATTCATCTGCAACTTGTTCTTTTCATATTCAAACTTTCTTAACAGCATCTGTACCCAGAAAAAATAAATAAATAAATAAGTAACAGCTAAATGAGGAAAACACATTCTAAGAGAATTGATTGAGAACATGAGAGGCAAAAACCTGATACATCTCCTCTAACTGCTTAATACTTTGCGCATCATCATCATCATGACCCCATTTCTCCGTAATAAATGATGACATTGAGACAGCTGCATTGTCAAGGAATATAGAATTGAAAAAATGCATACAAATAAATCAGATGCATGATAAATCAAGCAAAAAACACAACTGACAATTATAAACTAGCAGACAAGGATAAAACCATAAACATTCTTGCTGCGTATTTCAATATGCATGCTACTGATCCTACCTTTAAAATCAAACAGATTGAACTGTTTTAAGCAAAGACACTACTACCTAATAAATAAAATTAAATCTAGATACAGAACCAGAAACTACAGGGAGAGCAGCATGGAAGTACCAAACAATGAAAATCTAAAACAAAAGGATTGCAGCTACATCCATTTTAAGCAGGAAGAAACTCATACATCACAGCCACAAACTATTGTTTCTGTTTGATGAGGGAATCATCTTAGAACAAGAACAGACCATACTACACATATTTTGAGCCATGTTATGTATCACATCCATTCAATAGGAAACTGTTAGAGGCCTACGTTTGGTGATGTTTAGTCCAATAATAAGAATAGGAAGATTTGGCCTTAGATGGGCCCAAAGTAGGCACAGACAAGATAGGAGGTTGTTATGCATGCTGAGAGTGTTGTCATGCATACTGAGTAGGAGAAAAATTATGATTCAATGAGATTTGTTAGTGGTGTGAGATTATAACCATGTAGTGAGGTTGGGGAAAGGGAAACCAAGAATTGAGAATAGGGCCTTAGTGGCTGAAGGGCTCCTCTCTGCCCAGGACCTATACTTGTTACCTATCCAAATTACAGAAATACACAAATACAGTGACTGAGCTTTGAGTTTGAAAGTTCAGCTACCCTATTATTCAGAAAACTCTCCTCTTATTTTCATTAGGGATACCAGCTGTAACATAAACAAATTAGAGACAATAAACAATTGCACTACAAGACCCCTAGCTAGGACTTATGAAGATATATATCATAATTTATAAAGCAGATTCTTCTAGACAAGAACAATGTTTTAAAAACTATTTACTTGCCTATGTCCTATTTCAAAAACCAGCATTGACGAATGCAAACTTTCATATTGTGTCATCAACTACAGCATTCCAGAAAAAAAAAATTACATAAACAATCTCGTAAGTATGAATAACAAAATGAACAATTCAATCAACAATACAAGCAAATAAAAAAATAAACAACTCAATCAATCAAGGAAAAAGAAAGCCAGGTAGCCAAATACATACCTTGCATCACATGGAAGCAAAGATCTCGATCAAATGATGCTACAACATCAAGGAGATGGCTGTTCAACACTCCTGAATCAAGAGAAAATTAAAACATGAATAAGAAAACAACTATATAAACAGTACAGAATTTTAGGCAGATTACAAAAGGTTAATTTTTTGGCAAAAATATTTCCAGCTTAAGATCAATAAACCACAAAACTGGTTTTGACGTTCAAAGAGTGTTTACTTTGCCACTTCAAGAATAAATTAACCCCCCTCACTGGTTAAATATTTCAAAGCTGAAATCATCTTAAACAAGTTTTCAACAGTTTTCGTTGATATACAGACAATAGAAAAGAAATTGATCATCAACCTTGATTACTGGATGCTGTCTTCCTTGGCCAAAACCTTTCAACAAAAATTGAAAGCTGATGCTGTTTGTCATGTAAATCAGAAGAGGAGGGCAAAAACGGGTGACCACCATGAATCCACAGCAAGGATTTCTCTGGAAATGAATACTTCTCCAAATTTTTGCACTCCATCTATTTAAGGTGAACAGTTAATCAATTTTATGAGTACTACTGAAAATAATAAATATATATTATGCTCAGCTTACCAGAAAATTGTCTACCGCTTCTGGACAAATATTCATTAGCTTTTCAGCATCTTTCACCAAAGAATGCCAAGAAATTATCAACAGATCAAACTTGGAAGAAATAAAGTGATGCCAAAATAGCACATGATCCTCGATAAGGTTAGTGTATGACTGCATTAAATAATCAAATGATGAACTCTCAATAAACTTGGGGCTTGATTTAACAAGTTTATTAAGGAATTCGCCTTCCAATACATGAAGAGACTCCAAAAGGGGAACAAAGCAGCAAGCTTCAGCATTAAAACTATGCTGGCTCTCAGAATACCATTGTTGGTAAGAATTCCATTGTTGGTAAGTTAACCTTAGCGGATCAATGCATCGAATTGCATTGCATATATAGTTAATTTCGCTATTTGATGCAACCAAATCAACTAAATCAAGTGATAAGATTGGCATTAAATGCAAATCAAAATCTAGTTTGTTGCGCCATGCAATATATTCCCAAATTGGATGTTTGATCATCTGTTCTATCAGCATGAGGAAGTTTTGAAAGAACTGACAGAAGCGATGCAACTGCGAATTTAACCATCTAAACCACACCAGATAGTACTTAAAATCACTTTCCATTGCTTGTTCTATGGTCCAGTTGGCTGCAAAGGACAGCATCTTATTTGCCACTTCCAAGTCAAATTCAGTTTCCTGTTCAGAGTCTACAATAGACACATTCAAAGCCTTAGGAAATATAATTTCACATAATGACTTCATATCCATAAAACAAGGCCTCACATAACCACCATCTGTTGAGTACTTTTTCCGAGCAATTTGATATTTCTGTGCAGCAAACTTACTTCCCAGGAACTCCAGATACATGCAATTTTGTTTGATACAAGCTTCTTTACTGTAATATGTATAATCCACTAACCTCAATGGGACAGGCCACCCCCCTGGTAAACCTAAAGGACATCCCACTGAACAATCATATCCAGTCAAATCTGTTGCAGATAAATATGCAGTTTTTGCAAAGTTGATTATTTTCTCTCCTTTAATCTCACCCAATGAAGAGAGATATATATGCTCCCAACTTATTTGCAGACTCCAAATAGGACGACAACCATTCATGAGAAGCTGGAGAAAAAGATGAACCCAATGTGATAGCTCAAGATATGTAATGTTAACATTCATCTCTAAACCTTCATTCTTAGCATAAATGTGGGCTCTGGCCATAGAATCAACCAACTGGGAAACAGGTATACCAGACAAAACAAGAAATCTCTTCACATCTTTGAGTTTATTATCCTCACAGTTGTTTACACTAGTATCATTCAATGCCCAATATGGTGGCATGATGAATACTTCAACACCCCTATTACGCATTGCCCGAGAAACTTCACCATAGTGGGGGTTAACTGTGAGAAACATGCGGAAATTAGGGTGCGGATGGAGAACCAAGGGGTTTCCGTCAACAATTCCACGCTCATTGACTACAATTGAGCCACATGGTTCCACCAAAGAGTTAATTCTATCAAGAACCTAGCAACAGAAAAGGGTGAAAATTAGATACATGCATTGCTCAAAAACTCAAGAAAAATATTTTGATCAATCTGACTACTAAAGTACAACTAATTGGGATGTAGACTGTGCATGCCAAACTATCAACTATTAAACAAGGAAAAGATCAAATGGTCTATAAATTTAAGATAATCAGATGAAGTGGGAAACAATGTAGAGAAGTTTAATGAGCAGGATGTGCATAAACTTTCAATATCTGTACAAACACACACAACGAGAGAGAGAGAGAGAGATCAATTGGATTATACACTGATGAGCAGCACTTCACATGTAAGCACAGACAATACGGTCGTGTTCATGCATCATAGCCATATGAAGTACTCATGAGCCATTGAATAATAATGTTATTCAATATCGAAATCACATACCGTGGGGTTACAAAGATTTGCATTCTCCAACACAATCCACTCCCCTCTCTCTATAGCCTTGATCAGCAATCCAGGAACCCACTCAAATTTTGTAGAAATCAACCTTTTCTGATCATCTTCTTTCAGCTTGAAAATTGTCTTCAAGGCCAAATCTAGATCCTTGATTGAATAAGAGAGGGGAAAAGAATTCTTTCTTATACTCAACTTCAGTTGTTCAATGATCTCAGCTAACAAACCAAGAGAACAAACAATTTTCTTCCAGTTTTCAAAATTATTCAAAGCAGAAACTGCTGCGCTGTCATATTTCAAGCTAGACAAGAAGCCAATCCATCTCCTATATAAATCTCTTTCGCTAAAAATTGCTTCCTTCGAAGCATCCAGCCCCAAATTGGTGTACTCATTAACAAAACGCTCAACTTGAGCAGCAACAGAGTGAAAATTACGTAAGGCATCATATTGTTCAAAAGATCCAAGCAATTCAGATATATCAGTTGCAGATGAAAGATTTATTTCATTTAATACATTGCTTGTGAGGTTGGCAAGTAATCTTATGAATGAAGTTTTTCCCGAGCTTGATGGCCCAATCAAGATACATAACCATTGATGCTCCACACACTGAGCAGCTGCTTCCAAACTTTGACAAATTTCAGGAAGTATAAGGAGCTTACTTCCTGAGGGCTCATATAACTGAGCGTAATTCCTCTTAACAGTAGCATTCCCCACAATTAAATGATTTGAATTAAGCTGAACCCGGGGATATGGATTTATAAATGGAGTCACCCCAAATACATCAATGAAAAGACGTAAAACTTCCTGGCGATCAGCCACTGTACGCATTCTCTGTATGTAGACAGTGTTCAAGAAGGAATATGCTCCCAAGTGCTTGGGTGACCCTAAATTAAGTATAAGGAAATGTTAAGATAAAAATAAAGGAACGAATATCACTGGGATGTGAGAAAATAATGGATAGAAACCTGAAAAAGCAGAAACATTAAAATTCAACTGAAAGGAACAGAAAAAAATAGAACCTTCAATTATCTCACAACATCGAAAAACATCACGCAGATTGAACTCCCATGGAAAACCATCCTTGGCAAACTTATGATTCAACATGATCTCTTCATGCATCCTTTTATTGAATAAGATTAACTTCAAGAGTAAGGACCTAGGAATAGTTGAAAACTTTGATTCGCAAATGGAAAGGTAGTCTTCATCAACTAACTCATCCACATATACCTATAATCAACATCCAAAATCACACTGGATAAATCTTGCATATTGAGAAAAAAAGGGAAATCTTGATTAACAACTACAGGTTAGTGACAAAAGAGGAAAAATACAAGAAAATGTGAAATATTTATTAAAAAGAAAGTTCATTGCAAGGCTTGCATTTTGCCAGGAAAGGGGGAAGTCAATTAGTGTTTATTTCAGTTTAACATGTTTTGAATTATCACTCCAGTAATCCAGCAGGGGATTTTGAACTTTCAATTCTTCTGATATGCGTGCTTTGAGTCCTCCTTTCAATTTCTACGAGGCTCAAAATAAAGTAAAACTAAAAAAGAAAGATACTACCAGCATACCTTAGTAAAACGATTTAGAAATGATCTTGGAAGACCTTTCCGGCCACCACCTTGATGTGATGGGTTCTGACATGCAAAAACTCTGAATGACGGTGGACACTTATAAGTATTACCTAGCTCCGGAATAAATACCTCAGCACGGTGGTCCAAAATAGCATTCAAACCCTGATTGAAAGAACTTTGTTACAACCGTTACTATATACATAAAAAGAACTCCATCCCTTCACAAACAAATAAGCATAGAAAAAGAAACACAAAAGACTGAATAATTAAGGTGGAAAGACTGCTTCTTTTTTTTCCTGGTTGAAAAATGAGGAGAAGAAAGGACAATAGAGAGGAAGAAATAGAGATTAAAACTAATCAGGAAATTGCCTCTAAAACAGACTGTGGTGCAAGATTAAGCTCATCCAGCAAAACCCAACAGCCTTCCTTCAGGGCCTGCAGAAACAAGAACGTTGTAAGTTAGATACATATCAAAAACTCAGATGAATGACTCAACTCTAAAGTTTTATTGCAAACAATTCAACCTGCAGAAGTATCCCGTCGGACCAAGAAAACACCATTCCCTCATCACTTTCCACTGGTAAATCAGTCCCTAATAGATCCATCATATCAGTCTGCACCAAAGATGAACATAGAAATAAAAGTGAACAATGTAAGAACTATGCCATCATAGAAACAGGGTTAAACAGATTGCTAATGTAAGAACCATGCAGTACTGTAAGATATAGATACCAGCTAAGACTAATTACTGACCTGCTCGGATAAGTTTATCCGTACGACCCTATGCCCAGAACATTTTCCCAGGGCAATGATTAAACTTGTTTTCCCAACACCTGGACTACCTTCCAGTAAAACTGCAAACCAGCATCAATTGAAACAGAAATAGAGTAATTTAGATGAAAATTTTCAGTACGAATTTAAGGAAAATCTAATGCAAATGAAGAAGCCTACCAGGTTTTGGAAGTTGCATGGCACGCAAAACTCTCAAAGCATTTCTGCGGGTAGTCGGAGCCTTGAATCTGAACAATCCATCCTCACAACTGCCAAAACCTACAAGCATAAACAAAATTCACACAGAATAAACCAAAAGGACCAATCCACTTGATGATATTTCATAGGGGAAAAATTAATGTAAAAGAAAAAAGGCTACAAAGAAAAAGAAAAGCAAATCCTATTAGACATTCAAAGAACTAAAAACAAATTAAAATTGGAAAAGAATCATTTTCAGTTACCCTCTGTCCAGCAACAATATAAAGAAATTCAGTTGCTAAATTATGGTATAATGAGTTTAATTTATGTACTGACATCGTAAAAGAGTTTTACATCATCAATCAATCAAATATCTCATTTTGCATGACTTTTTAAGTAGTGGTGGTGGGAAGAAACCATATTTGTTGATGTGTCATTGCATGATTAGATGACTGTGTAAAATATTTTTACACTGACAGTGCATTCCACTGGAGAAATTAGAGGTTAGATAGAGAATTAACAGAGAAATACAAAAATGAATAATATTAGATTGATACTGATTTGATGTGACGCAAAAGATAAAGCACCAAAATGTATTTACACGAGTTATCAAGTTAGATTAAAAACTAGACTTCTAGTCCCAATAAATAAGGGATTAAATAACTTCCTAAAAATCCATAAAAATAAATTAAGGTCCCGACCAACGTAGCTAAGATCGAGATCTTAGCTGGGATCGGACGGGAGATACAGAATCGTAAAACGTGAAATCGTAACACAGATCGTAAGATCCTACCAGAACTAACATACACATATATATATTTCATACCAACTGAAGAATCATCATTTATCCTTCTGGTTTTTGGTCTTAAAATAAATCCATCTTAAATAGTTATGTTAGGTTTCCTAAAGACCTGATAGTTTTTTCACTTTTTGGCTGTTTGATAGTTATTTTAACAAAGGACCCAATAGTTTTTATTTTAAAACAAAGGCAGAAGCCCAATAAAAAGGGAAAAGGAACAAGCCAGCCCAAATAAATTGTGTTCAGCCCAAAAAACAAGGTTCCAAAAAAATAAACATGCCTTTAAAGACCCCTAAAATAGTAGCTTAGCTTAGTTGAGGTGATATGATGATGGGTTTGCGCAGTACAAAAGAAGGGAGATGGGAAGAGCACCATGAACAAAGCAGAAGCAGAAGCAAACAAAGAGAAGAGTAGAAGAGAGAAAGGGCAAGTTTGCGAGCGGCGGTGCGTTGCGGAGGGGGAAGCAAAAGCAGAGCACGAAGAATGACTGGAGCAGCAGCGCAATGGGGAGCTGCGGTGCGGCGAGGCGGGGCGGTGTGGCCAAGCTCATCGGTGGAATCGGCCAGCACGCAAAGATCGCGCGATTTCAGCGATCCCATGAGCTTGCCCGGTGATCCCACAACATGGCGGTTGGGCGAGCCCAGATGTGAGATCAGGATTGTTGGAGGATAGTGGAAGCGTGTGATCGTGCGATCTCACGAGTTAGATCATGATCCTAGCTGCCTTGCTCTCGACAGACCCCAAAAATGAGGTCACACACAATTGTCCACAAAATAACTTAACCTACCCAAACATACTTACATCATTCTCTCCGTAAGCAATTATGGTAGATATTCTAGGAACCAAATCTTTTGTCCCCTTTTTTTGTCCCCCTTTATATTTTCTCAATAAAATTTTGACATGTGTAATGATGACATCACCCATGATTTTTTATTTAACCAACTTTCTTTAACTACCTATGATTTGAATACATAGCAAAGCTTGATTGGAGGGTCAGGGAATGGGACAGATAGAGGAGTCAGGTAATTTGAATCCTACATTCTAACGTACTCAAAGTAAAGCTAAAACTTACTAAGCTTTGCATTAAGCTTGGATGATAGGCAATACGGAGGAATGGAAAGGAAGTGAAGCGGAAGGGAATAAGTGCCCCTATTTGGGAGTTCAAATACATATAGGAAAGGAAAGGAACTTGGCAGAACGACTGCCTTTCTTTTCCCATTTTATATTCCCCCAAAATTAACGTAGAATGAGGGAACAAAAAATTATAATTTTTCACATTACAATTGTTTCATTCAGTTCCTTTTCACTTGGCTCCCTTATTAATCTCCTGAACAAGGGAGAGTAAACTTTGTTCTCTTTCTTTCCATTAGTGGGGTGAAAAAACATCCAAGCACAATGTAAAGCATTATACACTTTTTTAACAAAAGAAGAAATTCAATTAGAGAAATGGAGGGACAAAAATTTAAAAGGATGAGTATAAATCAACACCTACCTAAGATTCAAAACAGAAAAGAAAATGAGTTTTGATAGCAATAATTAAGCACAACTAACAGAGAAAAAAAAAACACATTGTCGTGATGGAGATCCGTTAAGTTTTGGAGTTCAGTAGCCAAACAGTAATAAAATCCGGAAAAAAAACACATTGTCGTGATGGAGATCCGTTAAGTTTTGGAGTTCAGTAGCCAAACAGTAATAAAATCCGGACAAGGCAGATGGTACATTGATACCAGGTATTATACCATGCTATAATCTACGATTAGGTGGAATAGTGAGATAGAGAAATAAGCAGACAACTAACCTTTGGTTGATATCGATTATGTGATTGAAACGACAAAGCACTAACCCCTATTTATACTAGGAGTTCGGCCAAGGTCTAGATTCCTAATCCTAATCAAATAATGGATCATAAAACTTCGCTAATGTCAGATAAAATCCCTAGAAATAAGTTATGGTTCCTAAAAATAATGTAACACAACCACAAAATATCTATTATGCATCATTGTATCTCTAAGAAAATTTGTAGATATTGTAACAGCCAATATTATACCGTTACCTTTCTTGATATAGAATGGATCAATGCCAAATAAATCATCACATTGATTATCCTCAATATGCGACACATCCACAGCAGTGCCAAATTCACCCCAACCGTAGTTTTCCATTGCGGAAAGCTTCAAATGTAACAAATTACTTTGATCAACCTGTAGTAATATTCCAGTCATCAATTACAACTAATTTAAGGAAAAGAAACTGATTCAAGATATGAAAAAATATGCTTCACACAAGACATTAAAATGGATCATATCACATGGCAAACATAACAAGAAGTACAACTTCAGCAATTTTATTTTTTTTTTTTACTTTTAGGTTGTGTTTGGATGGAGTATTCTAAAATTTCATGGAATTTAAAATGCAAGAAATTCTAGTTGCCTCAATTGAATTTCCATCATTTTTAAATTCTTTTTGTTTGGATAAGGTAATGAATTTATATTACCTACTCTATGAGTTAGAGAAGATTATGGGCACATGATGATATGCAACAACGGGCAAGTGGTGGTAGACAACAGGTGGCCAACTAGCAATGGGCAGTAGAATGCCAGCAGGGGTGGCCAGCAACCGATGGTGGGTGGTGCATGGCAGGTAGCTAATGCTGGCAGAAAAAAAAATCGGTGAATAGTGGCAAGCAAGTGGCGACCAATAGTGTGTAGAAAGCGAGTGGCAACAGGGGCCAGGTGGGTGGCGACTAGTAGTTGGCGTGTGAAAGGCTGCTAATGCCAGCAACAAAATAGTCGGCGATCAGGGATGGGCAGGTGGCAACCGGTGGAGGTCAAAAGGCAACGAGCGGGCGGCCAATAGTGAACAAGTAGTGGTGGATGAATGGTAGTAGACTTGTGAGAGTGAGAGTTGTAAGACAAAGATGGTAGGGAATTTCTGAGTTCTCTATAAAGAGAGGAAATTTGAAATCCACTCCTTTTAAGTTCTAAGAATAACAGATGAGCCAGTGCACGAGGCTCCCACTAGTGGGGGTCTAGGGAGAGTAGATGTGTATGCAGCCTTACCCCTACTTTGCAGAGAGGCTATTTCCAGGATTTGAACTCTGTGACCTTCGAGTCACAAGGCAACAACATTATCATTGTGCTGAGACTCACCCTCTTTTAAGTTTTGAGAATACCTTATAAAAATACTTGGAATTTTGAAATTCCCCTATGTTAATGTCCAAATAAGGAATTTGATAGCAAGTCATCTGAAATCCTCCCAAAAAATAGATTACCCTCTAAAAATACTCCATCCAGACACACTCTTATAGTTGAAAAGTTGATTTTACAAAGAACTAAGAGGGTAGTTGAAAAATTGGATCATAAGCAATCAGCCTAACAAACAAAAGGAGCAAAATGCATAACATTCAAAAAGGAATTCCCAATTCTACTGCATACCAGATATATTGAATTTTGTACACAAACCACTGAAAGAGCATCCGAGAGAAAACAGAGAAATATAAAAGTCAACCAATAGCTCCAAAGAAATGGTGTTCTCATTAAAAATATATAAGCATTATGTTCAAACCAAATACGTCACTCAACGATGTACGCTTAAAGCTTCATAAAGTTCCATTAGGTCTTTACTATTGTCGAAGCCTCCAAAAGTAATAAATAACAATTGCTCCAAACTCAGAGGACATGTCAAAGCCTCCAGAAGTAATAAATAACAATTGCTCCAAATCAGAGGACATAAGTGACTAGTCCTCCCTTTCCATCCAAAATCCAAACTCACAAAGATACCCAAAGAGAACATCCTCCATTATTATATAGCTTAATTGAAGATTTTTAAACTTTTACAAGGACACAAACAATCACAAAACTAATGCCATTGCCATGTGCATAGAAATGGAGGAGAGATAGCATCCAATATATAAACAATGAGGGAAGAGACTTACTCTCAGCTTTTGTAGAAGAAAAGATAAACATCTCTCCCTTAGCTCTTCAGCTTCCCTTTTTGAAATTCCTGTGCCTGGTGAAAATTGAGCTACTGTCAATAGAAAGATCAATAAAGAGGAAAATAAAGCATAATGACTCAATTCATCAGACTTCAAGGCATATAATAAATCTGCAAGTTAAAAAATTGTCACCAATCATACCGATGTTTATTTTGATAGGCGTACTGAAGAGGTGCTAGCTTTTAAACAAATACTCATTTGCTCAATCTTTAATAATCATGATAACAAGATTCAATTAACTACTTATATTTAATTTAGAACTACGATGAAAATATTATAGAATTCTTTTGTAAAAGAGTAGACCATGAAATCCAACAAGAATAGTAGAACTGAGCTCCAAACTACAATTTAACACCTTATACAACCCAAACAACCAATCGCTGAATTTATATCAAGGTGGACAGAAAACCCTACTTTAAACAAACACGAAGAAGGAAAACCAACTTTTTCAACACATGGAGAAAACCATTCCAATATAAACAACATCCATACAGCAGCATCAATATTGCCTTATAAAAACCACAAGGAATTTAAATTATATTGAGAAGTAGATACTAGGATATTTACAAGAGATAAAAAACATCTATGCCTTGTCCCATTAGATGGAGTCAGCTAAATAAATAGAAATATGACACCACAGAAAAAATAATTAAATAAAGTGAAAAAAAATAAAGTATTCAATATAGAAGTTATATTTAAATGAAATTGAAGAAATGAAAAAACAGTAACAATCTGAACATACCTAGACTTAAGCCATCAAGCAAAACAAGAAATACTCCATGAATAAGCGCATATTCAGGTCCTAAGCTTTCTTCCGTCACATCAAAGAACACAACCCAAGAAATAAGATCTCTCACGGTTAGCATTCTCCCAGGATGTAATTGGTTGAACCACTGGTAAACATAGGTAATATTAAATACAAATTTAACAACACTAAATGACAGATCTGATTGAATTGATAGAGAAAACACAAATGGTTCAAGTATATGGCATAAATTCTCATAGTGCACGAATACAGAGAAATATATGCTCTCAATAGGACAGAGGTAAAATGAATATCAGAAGTGAAAGAATTGAAAATGGGGCCACCACCTGTATCAGCTCAATGGTAAAGAATTTAAATGCAGAAAATGTACAATTAACAACTTCAATGGCTAATTCCATGATAACATACCTCCCAGAAACTTATCATAGCATTAACTATGAGCAAGAGTCTTTCATGATAAGCTTGATCTAAATTTCCTGCAACTTTAAACTTGGAAATTCTGCAAATAAATGAAATAAACCAGAAATCAAATGTATGATTCTCCAAGTATGTATTCTCTAACAATGCATCTTACAGGTACCTTCTCAAAGCAATGCCTTCAAGCTCATCTAGTTCACTAACAGGGGGAACCCATATCTCTGTGAAGCGATTGCGTAGTGCAGGAGATAGCTCCTTCTTTCCATAATCACCACCAGGGTTCATTGTTGCAAGAACAAAGAAATTTGAATGTGCAGTTACTTTCTCCAGATCAGACCCTCCTTTTTCAGCCAAAGCCTGAAACCATGAAGAAACAAATGCTCAGAAATCTGAAATAGTGAAAGGGATTAGTGCCAAGCAATTATGCAAAACCAAAATAAGGAGGGGGAAAAAATGTCACCAGAAACTGGTAAATGATAAGCAATGACTTGTTTATTGCGCAGATCAAAAGTAGCTGCCCTCATGCTCAACATATTATATACAAACAAAAAACAGAATTTATACACTTCCATTTAATTTTTTTCCTTTTTTTTTCTATCTTTGTTGCTTAGTTATGGGGCTTATCTTATCCTCCTATTGTGAATTATTTTCCATACTAACAATTTTCTACTTTCACCAACTCGAGCTCTCCATTCCCTCATTTAATCAGCCCGCTGGAGATGAGAGGGTTAGCCTCTTCATTTTACCCAATACCTTTTGAGAGGAAGAGCAACAAGGAGCAACCAAAATCTTATAAGAATTCAGGTACATTACTTTTGTTCACAGTAAACAGAAAAACACAATGATCATTAATCTGGTGGGAAGAAAATGTGCTGTCACTGTTATTTGATACCCCAGGAGTTCTAAAGCTGTATTAAAAAATAAAAAAAAGGCTTAAGCAACAAGTTAAAAGAAACACGTCTATATCAATAATTAACTTACTAGCATCCTTTCTGGCTCCAACACACTATTCAATCTCTCAAGTACACTGTCATCAGCCAATGATATCTCATCCGCAAGAAAGAGATCACCGTCTTTCATTGCTTTCACAAGGGGACCATCCTGCCACACAAATATGCTCTGCCACTTCTGATGCAAGACATCAAGGTCCAACTTTAATTGCTCAAAAGCATAAAGATCTTCTTTGCGGACATTAGGACTATGAACTTGACCTTCTTTATATTTCCTTATCATACCATTCAGTAGAGCAAGAGTTGAAGCAGCTTGATCTATGTCAGAAGAAACCACCTATAGCAGAAATGACAAATCAGTATTTGTGCTATAAATAAAAAGAATTAAGAAAAGGAGAACAGAAGAAAATTAGTGTAGAAACTAAATCCCTCTGAATACGGCAAAAATAGGTCTCCTATCACATCCATAAAACTGAACTTCAAAATTCTTTGTTTGATCCAAATGGGAAACAACAAAAAGAATTATATAACTCACAGGGTCTTCAGGGAAGTTTTGGAAAGCCTTTAGCTTCTTCAATTGTTCAATGATCTCTTCATAGTTAGAAATCAGTCTAGATCTCTCTCGTACAGGACGGAACCCCTGGAACACAAACTTCTAGTCAATACTTGAGCTAATAATAGTACGTCACTTAAACAGACCATACAGGAAAAATTAAAAGAAAAAGCATAAGATTTCTACCCCAATAAAATCGGAAGTTTCTGTATACTGATGGCAATTCAAGATATGCAACTTCAACTGCAAACAAGCACTTAGTAACTGACAGACAGTAGTCTTCCCTCCACCTGTCTCACCGACAAGCAATACAGGCTCACGTAACTTAAAGCACCGTTCCACAAGGAAGTATAACCTCTGCATGCTTTTGGTCAAAATTACACTGCATATGACAAAACCATCAGTGTGTAGAAGTGATCCTATGATTTTGGACCACACAATAAGCAGCATCAAGCACATACCTTTGAAGAGACTCTGAACCTCCAATACCAACAACCAAATCAGAAGAGGAGTTACCTCCAGAAAATATCTGAAACACAGTCAAAAAGGCTCATTGAAGATATATTTAATGCTCAGCCTTTTCAGATCTTTTCAGCAAGTATTGTAAACCCAAGAATTTGGAATAAATCCCAAATGAAACAAGAATTTTACAAGTAAAGAGCAATAACTCCATCCAGAAAATAGCAGAAATTACAGTAAATGGCACATAATCAATACAATATGAAGGTACAAGGATAGTGCGAAATTAACCAAATTATATGATCCATTATCAACCAAACAAGAATATGTTTGTGACAGAGAGCGAAAATAAATGAGAAGAAAATGTATTGAGGAGGATAATACATGACAGAAGTTCCACAACAATTGGCCATTAATGATAGAGACTACTCACCATTACAAGCCAAGATAAGAGTTACAGAATAAGTTTGCAGTGTCAAGTCCAGGAAAGCATATAGAGTGATCTTTCATTCACCATATTTTCTTTTAAAGTACATATTGATTACTCAGATCAAATCAGAACTCCAAAAGCTATAAAGCATATGAAAATTCAGGGGCAGCACAACAATAATCAGTGCAGGAAACACAAAAAGAAAGGAACATACCTGATCATACAAATTCTTTCTATTTACTTTAACCCGAAGATGCTTTTCCAGAACTTCTTGAACAACAGACTTCTCATCCTCATCCCTTAGCCTTTCTGCCAAGAGAAAATAACCATCTTTGGCCAAATCTTCATATGAGCTACCGAATCTCTTGTAACGATCAGCCCAACGGAACAAGTCTCGAGGAGTAATAAATCCATGTTTACCAGCAAAGGCTCTGCTACTCTGTCTGTGCCACTGAAGCTCCTTCATGACTTCTACCATTTTTTTGGCATAACTGTCAGGAATTTCACATCTCTTCGCCACTATTGTGCTCAGCTCATCATCTGGAATTTCACCAACATGAATCTCTACAAAACGATTGCGAAATGCACGAGACAACATTTTACGCCCACCATAAAGTGTGGGTGGATTTTGAGTGGCAAAAAGCATAAAGTCTGGGTGTGCTTGAATTGTTACTTGCAGTTCAGGAACAAAAAGCTCTCTGTTATCATCAAGCAATCGGTTCAAAGCCTCCAGCACATCAGACGGAGCCAAGTTAAGCTCATCCAATACAATCCAGTAACCATTTCTTACAGCTTTAACCAGAACACCTTCATTAAAAACCAGCTTCCCACTAGCATCTGTTATATAAGAACCTAGATACTCTTGCAAATCAGTGTGTTCATGATTATTTATTCTTACAAATGCATGCCCAGTTATTGAAGCTAGATACTGAACAAGGCTAGTTTTCCCACTAGATGTGGGTCCTTGCAAGAGGACAGGATATCTCTTTATTAGAACAGCACGAGCCAAATTCCCAAGATGCCCCTTGACACTTTTGGTTAGAATATAACGCCCATCAGATTTGAAGGTTAAATGGCAGTCATCGGGAGGCATATGCCCTCCTAATAGAAGAGACAATATCTTTTGCCTCATAATTTCAGAACTGGGTCCATCCAACATCATGAGGAAAAACATACTAAAGCCATCATATAATGCCTTTTGAAATCCAAATTTTCTCTCTGCTTTCCGTGTGTATTCTAGAGCACGATAAAGAGACCTTAAACTGTACTGAGGTTTCTGATTAGCGCCATCCTGCAACCTCTCTTCAGATTCCTTCTTCGATGCTTTATAGAAACACGCAATTTTATTCACCAGCTGTCGATTCTTATGGCCATTACTAATGAATTGACTAATAAATAAACTCAAATCATCATCATCCAAAACATCATCAAAAAAATACTCAGTAAATCTACTTCTCAAAGAAAAGGGCAAATCCCGCTTTCCAGCATCTGTAGCTGGATTCATGCAAGCAAATATACGAAAGTTGGGATGACGGCTTATATAATCAATATCACCTCTTTCAGCTAAACAGAGAGCCCCATTTTCGCCTTCTAAAACACCAATAATTCTTTGCAACGTCTCCGGAGGAGCCAAATTCACCTCATCAAGTAAAATCCACTCACCATTTCTAAGAGCAGTTACAAAACTTCCTTCTACAAAAGAAAACATCATCCCTGAAGATGGATTACTTTGACAGACACCATCCAGTCTTACAGAAAATCTCTCCCAAGCTAGGATTTTTTCTTCTTTTAGTGGTCTTTTACGCTTTTTGGAAGACCCAGTTTTCATAAGCTCAACTGACTTCTCAACTCCCTTTCGAAAGCCTTTCAGCAGCATCTCCCAATTCCTATCAATTAAAAGCTTCTCTAGATGTCTAAGAAATTCTACATTTCCCTGAACAACAACAATCAATGAGAGCCATTAACAACAATGACAGATGAAATTAAATGAAGAATAAAAGTAATAAATACCTTCTTGGAGAATGTCCTGGAAAACAGATCCTCAAACTCCTTATAAAGAGGAAAATACACAAACTGTGCATCAACAGGCTTAAACCCCCCTAGTAAGTCCGCAACATCACTTTGCTGACTCAAATTCTGGAGAAAAACCCACCATCATGAGTTACTCAAACACACTTGAAATACAATTTGAAATGAAATAGAACATAATATAGAAATATGTAACATACCAAAACGGTAAGCTTCTGACCGAGCCTTGCAGCCAAAATCTGAACAAGTGTAGTCTTCCCCGTACCAGTTTCTCCCACCAAGAGAACAGGCTCGTTATACTTGACAGAGCATGCTACACACTCGAGAACATGCAGAGAACTTCGGATCTCGACAAAAGGTCTTCTATTTTCATGTAACTGCATAAGGAACAGGCAAAAATGCCAAGGAAACATGAGATCTTTCGACTAGAACTATAGCACATTTAAATTTAAAATTGGGAGCTGACTATACTGACAGGTTTTTCAGTGTACTGGAGAGAAACCCGGCCTATTTTCAAATCTGTTACAGATTCCTGCATTTAAACACTAGATATGAGAAGCTGATGCCAGCAGATAATGAAGTTTTCATTGAGATACACAGTTCACACGATAAAACCTGAATTATAGGTTTGTCATGGGGATACAAGGTCTCAGCAGCAGAAATTGGTACTTTCCACAACTTTGCTATTTCTTTCATTATAGACAACCGGTTTTTCAGTGAAGTTGAAAATGCCGCAAATACATCAACAGCCTGAAACACAAGCCAACAGCTGAACATGAAGCAACTCTACCAATTGATAAGAAAAGGGGGAGAGTAAAAGGAACCCAAATTCATACCTCTCTATACACCCAATAAAGTTGGTATTCTGATAAGCTACCATCAAAGCAAAAACCTAAACCTACAATCCTTTTGCACCATTTAAGGAGATCCCTGCCATGGAGAATCAAAATCACATCAATTAAAGAAAACAGACTAACAAGAAAAAGCAGAATTTAATTACTTTAGATACCTTAATGAGAACCTGAAGAGACAATCAACAGAAGCATAACTTCCTGGGTGAAAACCCGCAATTTGAAGCATGGAAATAGAGTTAACTCTTTCAAAAGTTTCTGCCAAAAAAAGAAACATGATGCTTTATATACAAATAATGAAGAATGAGGTTATATTAACCACTACCATGGTTACAATCAAACAAAAAATAGATGTGAAACAATACATTAACTAATTATCAAATCAATACCTATGAGTTTCTCAACATAAAGCTCCAGACTGGGATACCTCACTTTGAGTATCTCTTGCAAATCTTTGTTATCAGGTGACCTAATCATCACTCTTCTCCAGAGGGTGCTAAGTGAATCTCTACCTACCAGTACAACAAAAGTCAGCACTAAGTTCATAGTTTGAAAGAGAAGAACAGAAACTTTTTTTTCATCCAACAACAATAACAACGAAGCTTTCCACTTAGGCCAGCTACACAGAAGATCAAAATATATCATCAGAATAGAACAAAAACCATAGAATGGAATTATTCATCAAGGTGAAAACCTTAATACCACAAATATGACAGGTATTTGAGAAAAACAAATAATAATATTATTATCAAGTCAGCACAATGATCCTAATTTTTCATTCAGATTTTGGGGACCATTCCAATCAGATTTTGGGACAATTTGAAGGTGGGGTCTCGCACTTTCTCATTGTCCCATTATCACATTTACCACCTATCCTCTTTTGCACAACATGCGTTTTCTTCTATGAAAATCTTTCTCTTCTTGGAATTTCCACTCTGTTTCAGAATGAAAATGACAACTTTCTTGGAACTGTATTCTTTTTCACTCTTTGATCTCCCTTAATCATAGATAGAAGGATTTGGATCTTAGACTTACCATAAGTTATTCCTATAAACCATAATTGCAGCTCCTCACTCAATCACCAAACAGGAAATACTTTTGCCATAATAGCTCCATTTGGAAAGCTATACCCTAAGGTTATGTGTTTCCATTTTGAAAGCATCACTTAATGAGATCCATGCAAATAATTGTCACAGGATGAATGGTCTTAAACCACACAGAAGTCTCTTAAAACTAGTAGATTTTTTTTCCTTTAGAGTACATGTTTATTATAACCAAAAATCCCATGAAATGCAGAAACTAAATAGAAAAATGACAAGGTAAAAGCAAACCTGCACTGTCGGATATGTCGAACTTTGAAACAGCAATAGTTGAAAACATTCTAAAACTTTCTGCCACCCTTATCACCTGCAAATATTTGATGCTTCAACAATTAATGGCCACAACAAAGGAATGGAATAAATAGACACAAATCCATCATCTAGCTGTCTGCTAAATCACTTTCTGAAGGAAGAAGTATATTGTATGAACTCTGGGTTACGAAGGCATGTAGAATATGCCAAAAGATTCTGCCATTGTCTAATTCTATTTTTTCCCTTTTAACTTCCAAGATAATGGAGAAATAAACAGTTCATTAACAAAATGTGCTCTAAATGCAGCAGTTAGACATATTTGAACAAATCATCTGATCTGAGAAGACTTTTTGACTCAAGTTCCCTCCACTGCCCTCTTTGGTGGGGCTGGCTTATATTCTAGAACTCATTATGATATTTGGCTAATGGTTATATCTTTAATTTGTGTATAAGTGAAATTTTATTTACACTTGTTTCTTAATGCTTCAAACTCATCTCTGCATCTTTTTTTGTTTCCTTAGTGCCTTCTAAGGTTGAATCCTTTAGAAGGAACATGTCAAAATCAGAGGTCCTACTAAAATTTAATATGAGCGCAGCTACCCACCTTCAAGGATCTAAACATCTAAATATACTACAGTTAAGTAGGCATTGAAAAAAGCATGGTCATTCGTTGAGGCAACAATGTCGGAATGAAGCAGACATAAAATAAATCAGTTGAGTTGCAAAAGCAATATACAACAAACTTAACATTATGAACACCAACACACAACACAACCAGCACGTGAATCCTACTCATTCAAGAAAAGAAAAATGCAAAGAAATCACCTCCCCATGTCCTGTCATAAATGAACTAGCCCCTTCCAATAAAGGCATTAAAATGGCGTGTACATCAGATGGTGCTTTGTTGATATCCTCAAAGACAATCCAAAGACCGTTCTGCACAGCCTGTGATACAGCCAATACACAAAAATACAATAAGAAACTTTCTCGCAAACTTGTCTACGTACTGATATCAAAGCATCTGCATCTGTTTGTTGAATAGAAATAATAGAAACAGTCAAAACAAACCTGGGTAAGTGACCCAGGCTGCCATCTAAACTCCCCAGGCCTGTCTGTACATATGTAACCTCCAACCAATGTTCTGCCATCAATTTGATCATCCATCTGAATAGATAGAACTGCATAAGATAATTAGAGCATAAACAATTATATATGTGAAAAATCATTAAAAAAAGTTATCCTAAAATGAACAATAATTCACAGTAAGAATGCAGCAAAAAAACAAATTCAAAAACTTGTAAATCAAGTAAGCACATATCAAGTGCATAGCATATGCAAATCCAGAAAGCACATCACATCAGCTTGCTTCCTGATGTTCTCTTCTATTAAGAGTATTTGAGTGCTCCATACTCATACAATAAAGCCATAACAAGTACATAAAGCCAAACTCAGTTATCAATCTTCCACAAAATATTCAATGACAATCTAACCCCTCCCCCCCAAAACCAAAAAAACAAAAAAAAAAGTAAGAGAAAGAGAAATGTTGTAGACAAAAGAAAACTAAGAACAATAGCAAGGAAAAATGAGGTAAATATTAAGACATACCTCGGTTTCCACTGTCCTGAGCCAGCTTGGAAATGAGAGCAGATTTCCCAGAACCAGAGGAACCATATAAAAGAACAGGCCACTTCTGACTGACTGCTACTAGCACTCTCTCATAGCTTTTCTTCAATGATGAGGTTAATACAAATGCATTACTTACTGATGTGCCATCCCTAAAATTACAGAAAATATCAAAAATTAATTTTTAATCTAAATCTAAATAAAATAGAGAGTACCACAGTAAGTGTCACCAAAGAGAAGCAACAAATAAACAGACCAAGGGAAGGCATGAAAACGAGCAATTAAGGAATTCAAGCACTACATTGTAAGCAAATGGACAGTATCCAAGCTAAAATGCAAAAGAAATTACAAATAGCAGAACAAACTGAGTGCTTGAATACAAAGTAAAATGAGACATACCCTGTCACCATACGCTGACTCCTAAAAGGTGGCTGCAACTCATCAAGCTTTGGTGATCTGACAGACTTACAATTAAAGCCAAAAGATTGTGAACAGTTCTCTCCATTGAAATCCATGCTTCCTTCAAGAGAACCACATGCATGGTCTACTACTGGCTCAATATACCAACTAGCTTTCTCTAGTGATGTGTCCTGACAGAACTCTTCCCAACTGAATGTAGGAAGTTGAAGATTGTGATTAAACACTCACTACTCTTTTAAGTATAACATGCAGCCGAAAGATACTCTCTCCCAGTAGATTGCTACCCTCATCTCAATATAATTCTTTTATCCCCAAAAAAGAGAGAGAGGGGGGGGGGGGAGAGAGAGAGAGAGAGAACATGCAGCAGCAGAAAAAAGCAAACAACACTTACTGCAATAGACATTCAAATGCTTTCTCAGCTCCAATGTTCAAGCTTTCCATGGCTCTATAGCCTAATTTAAGCACAACTCTCAAGATCTGTACCCCACACCATATAAGGTCTGGATTTTGTATCTCTTTTACCAAATCCAGAAAACAAGACCAGTCCCAAAGCTTTGAGAAAAATTCAGGTTGCATTAGAAGAAGGCGATATGATATTCGGGAAACAAGCAGCTCATGGATCTCAACCTAAAAAAAGTAAAAAGTCAACTTGCGAACACCCAAAAGCATAAATCAAAATTAGGATATAGGAAGATAGGGGAAACTCATGCCAACTAAAAAAATATATCACAAGAATAGTACATTATACTGACCATAAATTGTCTTGCTAAAAATCTCTGAAACGGAGGAGGAGCAAAATCGAAATAGCTTAATACAGAACTGCAGAAATAGATACAAAAATTATACATCATCAGATCACTAAAAATTTTCACTTAGAAACCAACACCAATTATAAAAAGCACATAACACCTGCATAGATAGAATGATGGATGATAACATAATAGCATAACTTTGAATACGCAACACTACTATATGCCATATCATTATTCAGGGATTCAGAACAGCCAGCGAATTTTAAAGTAAATCTATAAATATAAAAGATAATTATAATTATTTTTCAAAGTTTAGTTAATGATAGTATAACCAACATTTTCACATACTATTATAGTTTACAGCTAAAGACAACAACCTCAGCAGAAAAGGAGCCATGTCAAGTGCACGACAAAAGGCTAGACAAGCGACCTCATGAAGATCTAGACCCCTTCCACGTTGATTATAAAACTCGACGACATCCACAACTTCATCCAAAACTCTATCAAAGTCATTTTCCAGAGCACTGTCCTTAGTATTAGACCTCAAATTATGTACAAGACGTAGCAACGAAACAGCTTTATCTACAAAATTTCGAGCAATAGGACGGAAGCATCCCATCAATGGAATCGTATAACGGGGGTGAAGAAACACCCCTACCAACGTATTTACTACTTCATCTTCTGTAATCAAATGTTGCTGCAAAAGAAATAAATAATAAATAAAGCATAAACAATACGAAAAATGCCTTAAAAATGGTAAGGAACTAACAAATATCAATTGTAAATGAGTTTAATTTTGATGTACACATAGTATCATCCAGTCAAAATCTCGCATTTACAAGACTTTTCAAGTAGTGGGTGGAAAAGTTAATTATCATGATTGATATGGCAATACATGATTATGTAAAAGACTTCTACATTGTCTGTGCATATAGATTAAATCCATTGTAAATTACCACAAACTAGTATGAGAGAAAATCTACATCTTATTCCTATCATTTTAAGCCCCCCCCCCCCCCAAAAAAAAAAAAAAACAAAAAAATAATAATAATAACTACAAAAAAAAAAAGAATCTAATTTTGTGGCTGACACTTTATGAAATGCTTTGTTTGGTAATTTTGGTGAATGTTGAGTGTGTCCTAAAGCTATCAACGATTCCTATTGACTATTTTTGTAGGATTTGGAAGGAGCAATGACACCAAATCCTTATGGCAGTGCATTGTCTTTGTAGTTTTTTGGTGTATAACATTCAAACAAACAAGTTTTAGTGGGATAAGGTAACATGTATAGCATTTACCTGGTGTAACTAGGGCACGTGACTTTTTTAGAGTGGTTTCTCTATTTGAAATGCTAAGAGACTGAACAGCTTCAATCTTTTGGGGTCTTGTTAGGGATCTTATGTATGGGTGGGTTTATGAGAGGAGATATAGGAGAAAGGGTGATGGGCCAAGGGCTATGCCCACTATACACAACTAATAGGGTATTAGAACAGCCGGAAGTTAGTTGGCAGCAATGAGAGGAAGTTAGTTTTGGAGGGGAAATGAGAATAGGAACAAAAGAGAATAAAAGGAAAAGGAGAGAACAATTGCACGGTGTGAATTCAGTTATATCCATACAAGATATTGGAGAGACTATATTCTCCCTAGGGTTCTTCCCTGTATCTGTTCACTCGAGGTTCTAGTGCATTACTAGCATCCCAATTCAATAAAGTGATCATTCAGTAAATAGTCCTATCAACTGGTATTAGGGCCTCACATCTTCTTGGGAAAAATCTTGCATGGCGGCGAGAGTAGAGAAGGAAATGGAGGTAGCTAAAGCAGCCTTACATTGATCTAGTAGCAACTAGAAGAGGAGCACAAACATTTAGTGAAAGATCACACACGAGCAGCTGCTGATCATGAGCATTACACTACTTCTTTTGATTCCATCACTAGCGCGATGCAGCAAATGGCTGCGAAGGTTGAGATTTTGGAGCGAAATCGCGACGATACCCTCAAGGAACCTTTGAGCGCAATTCTAAAGCAACGGCAGAAAGGTGTCGATGACTCCTACTGCAGAGACAACCACCATGAATGGCAAAGGGACGACAATAACAAAAGCAGTGCCGACGGCGAGGGTTTGCAATTTAGGAACCAACAGTCAAGGCATATGGAACAATGTCGGAGGATCAAAGTGCCATTATTCCACGGTGAGGAGGCATATGCTTGGAAGGATTTTTCAGGTACGTGAGGTGCCAAAATCGCAATGGTTGGTTGTGGCTAAGGTAGCTATGGAGGGCAAAGCCTTGGTTTAGATGGTGGGAAGGATTAACACCAAACCCAACATGGGCGACATTCAAGAACACGGCGGTTCAGCACTTCCAACCGGAATTGGTGATGAATCCGTTCGAGGTTTTGCTTCATATGAAACTAGAAGGATCAATGAGGGAATATAGAGAGCAGTTTGAACTATACTCCAACCTCCTCAAAATTACGAAGCGTCACTACTTGTTCAGTCTCTTTATCAACAGCTTACGACATGAGGTACGAGCTAAACTCATGCTCCATAGTTATACAACTCTTGAGGAATTAATGAATCTGGAAAAGTTAATAGAAAGTAGGAATAAAATGCTTGATATGCCAATAAATTCTCTTTTAGAGTTAGTAATGGACTAGCATTCATGGGGAGGTAGAGGAAACATCCCTACTACTACTAGAACCATGGGGAATACTCAGATGAACAAGGATGATGGAAAGGGAGGCTTTGGGCCTAGTAGAAGGGGTTTCAAGCAACTCACTGATGAGGAGTATAGAGATAAAAGAACAAATGGGTTATGTTTCTCGTGTCATGAGCAATTCACATCGGATCATGTATGCAAGAACAAGGGATTTCGGCTTATGATAATGGAGGAAGATAAGGAGAGTATAGCTGAGGCTGAGTGGCATGATGCAGCTGAAGAATTAGGGAAAAAGATTCCAAAACTGCATTGGGATTATAAACTGATGAAGGGGCATAGAAGCCAATGATCCATCAGAGCTTAGGGTATAGTGGAAGGTCAGAGGGCTAGAATTTTGATAGATCTAGGAGCTTCAGACAATTTCATTTGCCCCTCTTTTATAAAGGAAGCTAACCTCAAATAACAGAGTGACACCAATTTTGTCATTATAGTGGGAGGGCACTGCAAAGGAATATTGGTTCAATTCCCTAACTTGATAGTTACCCAAGATTACTGTTTTTCCACTAGATGCGTCTGAAATGGCATTGGGTTTATGTTAGGGATAAATTTGCTGAACCGATAAAAGTCTATAAAAGAAGAAAACACAAGGGTAGTATGGGATTTAGAATGTTTGTTAATTCTGATATTGGGGCAGGATCTGGTGGGCCCATTACTAAATCATAGGCCTAACGATTTTTAGGAAAAAGGGGGTGAGGTATGAGACATGTGTGTAGGTAGTGGAGAAAGAGTATAATTCTCCTTTGGGGTCAGATTGTTGGGCAGGAATTCTGTTAGGATTTGACAAGGGAGCGTGAGCTGCTATATTGCTCAAGGCCTCTCTCTTTAGTATTGCATCTATTTCATCTTCTACATTTCTCAGTTATACAATATACTTGTGTTGTTTCAGTGTACTTTACTTGTGTGTGTGTGTGCTTCTATCAGTTTAGTGTGGCTGGATACATTGGGGGAGACTAGGATTGATTTTGGCAAATCCAAGTTTACCATTAACATAGAAGGACAGTGGGTGGCCCTGATCCGGAGCTTTGTTATGGAGGAACAACACTGAGGGCAGCCCTAAAAGAAATTCAAGAAGGCCAGGGGTATATGATCCAATTGTGGCCTATCCTTCAACACATGACAACTACATTGACCTTACCTGATACAATTCAGCAGGTTTAAGGTAGATTTGCCGACATTTTTTAGTCACTTTCAGGTCTTCCACCACCTAGAAGTCATGACCGTGCAATCAAGTTGAAGGAAGGAGCTGAGATTCCTAACCTACAGCCTCACCGTTATACACATTATTAGAAAAATGAGATTGAAAGGCTGGTTCAAGAAGTGTTAATAGTTGGGATCATACAACCAAGCATGAGTCCTTTCACAAGTCCCATTATCTTGGTTAAGAAAAAAAGACGGGAGCTGGCAATTTTGTGTGAACTATCGGGCCCTCAACCGAATTACGTCTATGGACCAATTTTTGATACCTGTTATTGATGAGCTACTTGATAAGCTAGCGGAAGCCACCATCTTTTCCAAACTGGACCTCTAGTCCGACTATCACCAGATTCGAATGGTGGATGGAGATATTGGCAAGACAGCTTTCCGAACTCATGAAGGACGTTACGAGTTCCTTGTGATGCTTTTTGGTCTCACCAATGCCCAGTCCACTTTTCATTCACTCATGAATGAGATCCTTAGGTCATTCCTTTGCAAGTTTTTTTTTTTCAAAATGATATTTTGGTGTATAGCTCAGGTGCAGAAGAGCATGTACAGCACCTCACAGTAGTTCTTTAGTTGCTATAGAAAAACAAGTTGGTGCTAAATAAAAAGAAGTGTGATTTTGCTGTCCCAAAGGTGGAGTACCTAGGGCATATCGTTTTAGCTAAAGAAGTGGCTACAGACCCAAGGAAAACTGAGGTGATGCAGCAGTGACCTGTACCAAAGGATTTAAATGCTTTACGAGGTTTTCTGGGACTCACTGATTGTTATAAAAAGTTGGTGCATAGTTATGGAATGATTGTGAAGCCATTGGTTGATCTGACAAAGAAAAACTCCTTCATATGGTCTTCAGATGCTCAACATGCATTTGACGCCCTTAAAAATGCTATGGCAGAGTTGCCAATCCTGGCTATTCCACTTCATATGGTCTTCAAATCTCAACATGCATTTGACACCCTTAAAAATGCTATGGCAGAGTTGCCAATCCTGGCTATTCCGGATTTTCCCCAAACATTTGTAGTAGAGATTGATGCATCTAGCCAAGGATTGGGAGCTATATTATCTCAAGCGGGTCGCCCTATAGCTTTTTTGAGCAAGGCTCACTCATTGCGAGCTCAACAAAAGTCAGCATATGAACGCAAGTTGATGGCCACTGTTTTAGCAGTCCAAAAATGGCATCACTATCTCTTAGGCCAACATTTATCATCATGACTGATCAGAGGAGCCTTAAATTCCTAAGGGATCAAAAACTGATTAGGGAGGATCATTTGAAATGGACATCCAAACATAGGGGGGTTTGACTTCGAAATCCAATATAGACTGGGTTTAGGGAATAAGGCATCAAATGCTCTTTCTAGGCAGATGATGTTCCAAGCTATTTCACAAGTTCAAACTTCTATGTGGGACACTATTGTAGCTGAAATTGAGAAGGATCAGCACCTTCAGACTATTATGCAGAATTTGCTGCAGGGAGGAACTTCTTTTCCTGGTTATAACCTGAAGAATGGCAGCCTTTTCTACCAAGGGAGAGGGGCCATCCCTAAGGATTCATCCTAGATCCCAAATTTGTTAGCAGAAGTTCATGGCACTGCAACTAGGCGTCATTCTAGATTCTCCAAAACTTATAAGAAGCTGGCAGCAGCCATATATTGAAGGAGTATGAGGTAAAGGGTCAAGGATTATGTAGCCAAGTGTCAAACCTGCCAAACCAGCAAGTAAGAGACCTTTCTCTAGCTGGACTGCTACGACCATTGGGGATTCCTTCACAAGCCTGGTTTGTAATCTCTATGGATTTCATTTCAAGACTTCCCCTCTCTAAAAGGAAGGATTCTATCATGGTAGTGGTGGATTCTATCATGGAGATAGTTTGTCGTCTTGGTTTTCCCACAGCTACAGTAACAGACCAAGGCCTTGTCTTTCTCAGTAAGTTCTGGTCGAAACTATTTTAAGGCAACAGGGAACAAACTTAAATATCACACATCCTACCACCCTCAAATCGACAGTCAAACAGAAGTCACTAACCATTGCATGGAGACCTATCTAAGGTGTTTTGTTAGCTACAAACCTCAGTTGTGGGGGGATTGGTTAGCTTGGGCGGAGTATTGGTTCAACAATACATTCAACGCATCTACTCAAACTCCCCCATTTGAGGCCTTGTATGGCCGAGCGCCCCCCCCCCCCCCCAAAAAAAAAAAAACCAAAAAAAACCTTATTTTGTGGCAAAACATACCCCTTGAATGTCCCAAAGGTACAGTCATCAGTAGAAAATAGGGACAAGGTACTGGCTAAATTGAAGTCTATTTACACTTGGCCCAGCAGCCTACAAAACATTTTGTAGACAAGCATCCCAGGGAAGGTGGGAGATTAGGTATTTCTGAAATTTCAACCCTACCGTATGAAGACCCTGACTAGAAGGCCCAATGAGAAGTTATACCCCCATTTCTATGGACCTTTTTAGATGCTTGAGGAAGTAGGGGTGGTGGCGTATAGGCTAGCTCTTCCTCCCTCATGTAAGCTGCACCTGGTTTCTCATGTTAGCTGGTACTCCCTCCCCAACTTCAACTGCAGGAGATTCCTTTAGGTTTGACTGGAGAAGAAGTGCTAGAGACCTCACTTGAGGAGCCGCTGCAGACCAGGTATACACCTACAGATGCTGTTGAGGTGCTGGTGAAGTGGCATGGCTGACCACATCATGACAACTCCTGGGAACTACTCAGCACCTTGCTGGACAAGTTTCTAGAAGCTCACCTTGAGGACAAGGTAGATCTGCAGGGGGTAATGTTAGAGATCCTATGTATGGGCGGGTTTATGAGAGGAAATATAGGAGAAAGGCTGATGGGCCAAGGGCTGGGCCACTGTATACAACCAACAGGGTATTAGGATAGCTGGAAGTTAGTTGGCAGTAGTTGGAGAAAGTTAGTTTTGGAGGGAAATGAGAATAGGAACACGAGAATAAAAGGAAAAGGAGAGAACAATTGTAAGGTGTGAATTCAGTTGTATCTGCACAAGAGATCGGAGACTCTATATTCTCCCAAAGGTTCTTCCCTGTATTTGTTTAATCTAGGGTTCTGGTGCATTACTAGCATCCCAATTCAACAAAGTGATCATTCAGTAAATAATGACTATCAGGTCTTCTTTTGTTTATTATTTTTGTTTTGAAGATCTCTTGTCCTTTACCCTGAGTAATATTTTTCTCTTATTAATGAAATTTCTTCTTTTGTTAAAAAAAAAAAAACTACCATATGTACCATTGTAAATTCACTATAGTCAATTGTTGCCTTTAATAATCTCAATTATCAAAGAATCTAAACACAAATAAATAATTTATGCAGTAATAGTTCAAAAATTTTAAGTAATATTTGATGTGGTGTGGGTAAATAATGAAACACTTTAAAATGCTCTAAAAAATGTAACACCGTCGTCGTTTTAACTTAAGATAGAGTCGCATTTGGATTCTATTAGTTGTTCCGTTTTAGCTTTGTAGAAAACTTAACTCTTTCATAAAAATACTTTACTAAAAATAGTGGGTAAAACTTTTTTTTTTTTTTGGGGGGGGGGGGCTCCTTTTGAAAATGTGAGCCTTGAACATAGAATAAATATGCGCATAACAGTGCCTACATGAAATAAGATATCGACTGAAGGGTAAAACAATAATCTAAAATCACACACATGGATAATAATAACACTAAATTAACATAACTATAAAAACGTTCATAAACTTGGCCTACAAATGGGCCATCATCCATAATCATAAAAACCCATAACTGAAAAAAGGAAATATCAAATGTCATAAATGTCCTATCAGCTGCCATCACAGCTACTAACAACCCTAAATCCCAACTCTCCCTAAATCCCAACTCTCCCTAAAGCCTAACTAAACACCAAGCTCGACGTCATTGTCCATAACATCATCCTCGGGGAATGATTGGTGTCCAAAACCTATGCAGGCTAGAAACAAATCTGTTAAGTCGTCTCGTGGGCTTAGGGATGCCTCACAAAACACACTGGGCAAGGGATTGGTAAGGGGCAGCAAGCTCACTTGAGCTAATCTCAATAACTGGCACCCTTCAGCCGATATCTTAATTCATCTACCCACTGTTAAGCGCATATTTATTCCATGTTTTAAAAAGAAGTTTCCCAAAAAAAAAAAATGAACAACTATTTTCAATAAAGTAATTTTAAGAAAGAGTTAAGTTTTCCACAAAGCTAAGAAGTAACAACTGATAGAAGCCACTTACAACTTAAGCATGAGTTGGAACTACTACTGTGTTACATAAAAAATATTCACTGTTTTGGCTATAACATGAAAAGTGTAGGTGGAGTGAGAATGATAATTGAAAAAAGTAAAACATAAAATAATTAACGATACAGAATAATAACATTTTCTTATTCAAAAGGCACTTAACCTCCTAACTAGTTTCATTTAGCAATTTAATGTTTGTAAATGATTTGTTATTTGTTATTCACTTTTTCTATGCATATATGACTGCACTATTCAATGATATATTACACTACCACAGAAGAGGGAAAAAACAATAATTTTTCTTATGGTATGTTTGTGATTTTGGATTTTATTAGAGAGGAGAAGGAAAGGAGGAGCTTGTAGTGTAAGATTGTAAAATTTTACACTATAAGTCTTTCATTTCCCTCCCCTCCCTCCCAAAATCCTAACCCACAAATAGACCCTTAGGTCCATAGTTTTGTCTCCAAAATTTCTATGGCTTGTATTTGGGGAATTTCAGATCACGGCCTAGACAATTCAGATAATAACATAGCAGAAACCATTTCAGCTAATGCAGGCCGAAGGACAGCTAGATATGCAAGAACCAACAGATCCTAGAAGTCAAGAAACAGCCAAGGAATGGCACATCAGTTCGCCCACTACACGGATCCAGTAAAGACGCGTGTACTCAACAGCATCACTTTATCCTGTGCACAGGGCGCAAGCACCTCTTCCACCACGCCTGGCCGCAGTGTCTGCACCGTTTCTGGGGGAAGTCCAGCCACCAGCGGCGACAGTGGCAGCCAAGAGCATGGGAAGGGGGCCATGAACAAGTGATAACAACCATCACATATCTTTGAAAGTGATTTCTAGTTTCCTACACTAGCTCCTCTATTTGTTTAAAAAGAAAGGCAATTCCTATTAATTTTTGAACTGTTATACATATGCAGAAGAAAAAGGTAGAGCCTAATCTTTGAGTTGTACACAGAAACTGAAATTGAAGGTTGAAGCCATACCTTCTGTGCTAGCGACTCAAACTGTGGAAGAGATTGGAGCTTTGGGCTGCGGTCGAGGAATCTCCGAAGCGAAGATTGAACGCTAAAACTCCCGTCAATCGCCATCTGAACCTGAAAAAAACCAAAACTTGTGTCCACGCGCAACCTGGCTAAAAACTGAACAGGGTATGGTATATGTAGCAAAACAAAAAATTATAAATGTTGGAAAATAGTTTAAATTTTCAAATGCAAAATTGTTCCTGTCTTTAAGTTTCTAGCTTATGCGGTGGGTAGCGTGATCGCCTGCGTCGCGCTGCAGCTGTAGAGCGGCCGAGACGGAAGACTGAAGAGGAGAGGGTGCAGCGGGGAACCAGCAGTTAGGGTTTAAGCAGTGCGCCTTCTCATAAAATAGGGTTTAAGCAATTTGGGCTTTTATAGCGGGAAGCTGCCGCCTTTGCAAATGACGGTCTACCGTGTGTTAATTCTTTTTGGGAAATAAGGGCATGTTAGGAAGAAAGTTTTAAAAACAATTCTCTATATTTAGAAACAAAAGCTTAATAAAATTTATTTGTAAAGTTGTTTTCTCCATAAACTTTGAGTTTTAAAGATAAAAGATGGAAAATAATTTTAAGTTGTTTTCAAAAACAGTTTTCTTGTTCTTACCCAACTCCTCCATCCCACCTCCTCCCAACTCCTCCTCAAGCTCCCCAGATGACTAGCGTGAGCGAGAAAAGCGACCAGGTGACCAGTGCCAACAAGCTCCATGAACAAGCGACCAGGTGTCAGCGAGCTTCGTGTTGCGAGACCGATTAGGAGAAGGTGAGAAAAGCAACCAGGGGACCAGTGCCGACGAGCTCCAACATCGACACCAGGCGACGGCGAGCTTCGTGCTCCGCGACTAGGTGAAGGCGACCCAGTGGCCGTGCCAAGCAAAGGCGACCCAGCAGTCACGACCCCGCAACCCACGACCAACGACCCAGCGACCGCGACCCAGATCTGACAAGACCCCTCGACGGCGTGGTCCATGCTCCGCGACACCATGACCAAGCCCCGCCGTGTTCCGTCGATCTTCCTCTCTCTTTCTCTTTCTCCGCTTCTCTCTATGTTTCTCACCCCCACTGTTGTGATTTTGTGTTGATGTTTGTTGTTATTTGTAAATTGATACAAAGTTGTTAATTGATCTGTTATTCTTTGTTGATCTCTGTTGTGGTTGCTGCTGTGTTGATCTTTGTTGTTATGATCTTGGTTATGATCTTTGTAAATTGCCAAACATTTTTTTGTTTTATCCATTTTAAAACTTATTTTTAAAAAATATAATCCAAACAAGTTTTCTTGTTTTATTTTAAAAAAATTGAATTTAAAATTGTTTTAGAGAACAGTTTTATAAAACAGAAAATAAAAAACAGTTCCAAACAGTCCCTAACCTTCTGAGCAGACGACTTTTTTTTTCCTAACGCATTTAATTTAACATCAAATGGTTCTAATTTGTTTTTTAGATTGACATTGATTTCCTTCTAATAATACTTTTTTTACATGGATTTTGTCGTAACAAATTTCATTTCAATATCAATATATTCCTAAACACTTTTTCTATTTCTACATTAATTTAATAAAGGAAAAAAGCAATTTACCCCGCTCAACTTTTGGTCTTGTGCAATTTAGACCCTCAATTTTAAAAATGTGCAATGCGACTCCCTGTACTTATCAGATGGTGCAAATAAGCCCTTCTGTTACACAGACGTTAAAATAAACAGTTAAGTTAGCATGTGCTTCTCATGTGCATTAATAATGGACAAAAATACCCCTCACTAATTCCCCAATCTCTCAGGCGGATCCTCCCTTCTTGTGGCTGAAACCCTTTCCCTTACTAAGAAGAGGGCGAAGACCACAACTGAGAAGAGGGCGAAGATCGCAAGGGTGAGGGGGAAGACCGCGAAGAGACCTGAACACTGCGACCAACGGAGGACTTAGGAAGAAGAAGACCGCGACGCGGCGCCTAGCGGGGCTTAAGAAGAAGACCCACAATGACGCCACGACCATTGAATGACTTGGGAAGAAGACCGCAACGCCGTGACCAGCGGAGGACTTGGGAAAAAGACCCACAGCGATGTCGCGACCAGCGGTGGCAGCAGACTTCACGATTGGCTTCGTAGAGGGTGATGCCTTGGTGATGATGGCAGTGATTTGGGTGGTTCTGTTTTTTTCTGGTTCTTTTTTATTCTTGTTATAGTTCTGATTTTTTTTCTGGCTTTTAGTTCTAATTGTGTTTCTGGCTTCTTGTTTTGATTTTGTTTTTGGTTTTGGTTTTGTAGGTTGGTTTGCAAGGGTGATGGCTCGATGATGATGGTGGTGATTTGGGTGGTTCTATTTTTTCTTTCTGGTTCTTTTTTTTTCTTGTTCTGGTTTTGATTTTTTTTTTGGTTCTTTTTCCTAGTGTTTAGTTATGATTATGTTTATGGCTTCTTGTTTTGATTTTGGTTTTGGTTTTGGTTTTGTTTTTTGCCCTTGTTTTGTTTTTGGTTTCACCAACATCTAGAAATGGTGCAAGCTTTAATGCAAATGCTCCCCTACTTCTTCTTCTTCCTTGATTTTCTTCTTCACTTGTCTTATTCTTCTTCGTAGGTCTTCTTCCTCGTTGGTCTTTGCTAGTCTTCTTCTTTGCTTCAGTGAATAGAAATTGGAATTAGAATGGGGGTATTTTTGTCCAACAATTTATGCATGTGAGAAGTACATGAGGACTTAACAGTAGGATTGGATGTCTCACTAATGGAAAGGCTTATTTGCACCATCTGATAAGTACAGGGAGTCGCATTGCACATTTTTAAAACTCAGGGTCTAAATTGCACAAGACCAAAGTTCAGGGGGTAAATTGCTTTTTTTCCATTTAGTAATTATCTCAAAGTGAATATTTAACAAAATGGCTAAATTGTTATTGAAATAAAAAATGTTAGGACTAAGTTCATATCAAAATTTTATAAAGACCAAATTGATATCAAATTAGAAATGTTAGAATCAAAAAAGTTATTTACTCTAACATTTTTATCCTATCATTTTTTTTCTTTTTTGACATAAATTTGGTCATTTTATTAGATCTCTGTTACTATCCTCCCTTTCTTGCATCTCATATGTCCACTTTTTTCAAAAGTTCTTGTTTTACTTCAAATGTTCATTTATCAAATTAAGAAACCATTAATTTTTGTTTATCAATTATACATTATTACAATTAATTATACCTGATCTACTTTTAACTTTTCAAAAGCATAATCATATTAAATAGGGACAATTAACCCATTGTTACACTATTATAAATATTCATTCATTGTTTTCTTAATTTTTTTTTTTGCAATTAATATACAATGGAGGGAGTAATAACTAAATTAATGTCAAAATATTATAAAAAAAACTCTAAATAGAAATATTTAGATTAAATTGATATCAAAACTAAAAATTTTAAGAATAAATTAATGTCAAAAATTATATTCTGAATACCTTCATGCCGAAAATTTTATGTGGATAAAATTTTGATATTAAATTGAAAATATTCTGATAAAAAATGTTGTGTCTCAAATTTTTTTATAATTGATCATTTGAATACTTTACATTTTGTTTGGAATAAAGATATGAGATAGAATTCAATTTAATTCTATTAGAAATTAAATTTAATACTATTGATATTTTAATTCTTATGTTTAGGATAAACCAATAAATTTCAAAATTGAATTTAATTCTTGGTTTGAAATGTAGCTAAAAATTAATTAAATTTTTTATTGGATACAAGCTTTTTCTTGTTGTTCTGATATATTGTCAAGTTATTTCTTTATTTAACTTCTATTATTTATCTTTCTGAGCAAGTTCTAGTTGTTAGTCTAATTCAAAGTCTACTGTAGCAATGAGAGCTGTTTATACATTGGTCAGCCCAGATAGTGGCCCTGGCAGTAAGGCCTGAGAGAGGCAGTGAGACTGTTGGTCAGTTAGGGTGTTCCCATAACATAAAACTTAGATAAGATTAATGGCAAGTCTTCTTAGAACTTTGAGTAACTTGAACTTAGGAAGAAATAATAAGATAGTAGTAAGAACACATAATGAAAAAGCTTCAAGATCCAATAATAATAACAACAGTTCCTTATGAGAATTACAAATAGCAAAAATAGAAGAAAGATTACATAATTGGTCTATACCTATAATAAGGAAAAATTAAGTATATAAATGTCAACACTTTTGGCAACAAAGAGATGAAGAAGTACATATATTAGAAAATAGTTACCCATGAACAAGTAATAATAATATAATAAATATATTAGAAGCTGAAAAGATAAAAGAGCATAAAGAGCAAGGGTTTAATTTAATTTATCCATTTAGGATTAATACAAGTAGCAGCCAAACTAAACTTTAAATTAGGAGTAAATATTCCTGTGTTAATACTATTAAGAGATGTAAGATTTAAAAAATTTGGAGATTCTTTAATAACCATATTAGAAAGTAATTGTTATGATGGTCCAGTTTTCTTTAACTGTTATCTTAACTTTGCCATGAATATAAATAATGAATATACCCCAGAAGCTATAAAATTATATGTAAAAATCCTAATGATATAATAGATGAAAAGTATGATCCCTTTCAGATGATACATAGGATATATTATAAGATAACAAAGATAGATTATAACTTTAGAGCTTTAAGACAGTCTCCTAGAGATGAAACTATACTAGTACAAGCAAATTGAAGAAAAACTATGGTATAAGCTTTAAAAAATTAAAACATTCAGAAGTAATAAAAAATGTTCCAGAGGAATGGTTATTAGAAGATGTAGTCGAACCAATAAAGGTTGAAAATACATAAGTTAGAGAGATAATTCAAGACGGAAATAACATAAGAATAAGGATGAATAGATCCGCATCATTAAAAGTACAAGAACCCCATGTTTGTAAATCTGAATCTTCTAGCATTCAATAGATGGATCAACTATTAACTAAGATATAAGAGGTATTGATAATGGTAGAGTTAGAGTAGCACCCCAATTTATGAAGATACTCAATATTCTCCTACAGCATCACAAGTATTAAATGTACTAACTAATACAAAATCTTTTGAAATAGATAAAAGTTAGATGAGAACATAATTTGAAGTCGAATATAATAAAGAAGTAAGAGAATGATTCTTTGAAACTTTTAATAAAAAAGAAACGGAAGATATTAGAAAAATATTTTATCAATATATGGAAGATAATGAAATTAGTTTATATTTCTTTGATTGGTTAAGAAATATTTATGAAGATATAAAAGTAAAAGAATTCTGTCCTTTAGTAAAAGTTACCTCCACATGGAAAACTATTTCGGGAAAAGTAATAGAGTCAGAATATCCCCCTAAAGAAAATATAATGGTAAAAGCTTTAGAAAATATTGAAGTAGAGATAGCCAGATATAAAGAAATTATTAACTTAGATGAAAACTTAGAGAAAAAATATATAAGAAGGGCACATCAACAACTTAATTATTCAAATATAATGTTAGATATAATGAGTAAACAATTAGGAAGAATTGAAAATAAAATAGAAAATAGTGGTACTAGCACTACAACAAACACTAGTTCAATAACTCCAAAATTAATAGAAACACCGATATATAAAATAGAAAGTAATCATGAGATTTTTAAACCAAAAAGATCATTTGAAGCAGATATTGAAGATACTAAAGAAAAACTTGAAGGTTTAAATCTTGGGAAAAAGATGATAAATACTTTAGATATAGAAGTAAACAGATTAACTAATAAAGAAAGACATTATCCTAAAATAAAAAATTACTATCCTAGACCCACACCAGCATATTTAACTTTTGAAGAAAGAAATATGATGTTTCAGAATTCCTTGTCTAGAGGATGTATAGAAGAATAAAATTTAGATGGTATGAGTGAACAAACTATATTAGTTCTTACTTGTCAAATAACAATGGCGGCCACAACTTTAAAATCAAAAGGATTAGAAGAAGTAGATGCCGCAAAAGTGATAGCTCATGGATTTATAGGACAATTAAAAGGTTGGTGGGATAATTTCTTAACTCAAGCTGATAAAAGTATAATATTTACTAGTATAAAAACAAGAAGGTGAACAGAGTGTATCAGACGCTGTAACAACATTAATAGTTTCTATAATTAAAAACTTTATAGGAGATCCAAGTATATTAAGAGAAAGAGTAATAACCCAATTAATAAATTTAAAATGTTCGATTGTGTCTGATTATAGATGGTGTAAAAATGTATTTATGTCAAAAGTATTCATGAGAAAAGATGCAAACGCACCTGTTGGAAAGAAAGATTTGTAGTAGCTTTACCTAGATTATTTGCAGTTAAAGTAATACAAAAATTACAAATTCATTTTGGTACCGAGATTCCATATGATAAATTAACCTTTGGTTAAATTCATAATATTATAGTAGAAACAGAAATAGAAGTATGTACTAAAATTGCAAGACAGGATGAGAAAAGAAAAAATTAATAATAAAAAAGAATTAGGTACATTTTGTCAACAATATGGAATGGATCCGTTAAAAGCACCCAACAATCAACATAAACGACAAATAAGAAAACAAGCCAAAACCATAAGAGCTAGTAATTCTAAAAGATATTATAAAAAACGAAATTATCAACCTCTACAAACTTACCAAAGTAAACAACCCCCTACGAAGAAAAAATATAAGAAAATAGTTAAAAAAGAAAATGTGTGCCAGAAATGCAGAAAGCCAAGACACTATGCAAGGAGTTGTAGAGTACAACAAAAAATAAATGAACTAACAAATGAAGAGTTAAAACAAACTTTATTAACAATATTAATTAATTCTAAACCTGAACCAGAATTTGAAGAAGATATAAATAGCGAAGAAGAAGGAGCTATAGATAATGAGATATATCAATTAGATAAAAATTCATCAAAAGAATCAGAAATAGAAGAAGAAGAAGAAAATTATTGTTTGGGACTAGGTTTACGTAATTGTGAAAAATGTTTCGAGAAAACTTTAAATGTATTAACAAGAGATCAAACCTCAACATTAATATCAATAATAGATTGATTAAGAGACTCCCCATTAAGAGAAGAATTCTTACCGCAATTAAATGAATTAATTACAAAAGAAGAAAAACAATAATAAGAAATAAGGCCAATAGAAATAAAAGAAGTTTTTAATAGGTTTAAAATTTCTAAAGAAACCGTAACAGTAAAGATTTACAAACTGAATTAAAACACTGAAACAAGAAATTTTAGAAATCAAACAACAAAATATTACCTTAGAATATAGACTATTAAAATTAGAAGGAGAACAAATAATAAATGTACAAAAATTGAAATCTATAATTATAAAAGATCATGAAGAAATTGAAAGTTTTATCCCCTTTATTAATATATTAAGCTTAATAACCACTTATAAATGGTGGACAAAAATTACTTTAATTGCAAGAAATGAAATATTTGAGTTTATAGCTTTAGTGGATTTAGGAGCAGATATAAATGTTATACAAGAAAGAGTTATACCAACTAAATATTATGAGAAATCAACTGAAAGAGTTTCAAAAGCAAGTGAAGCAGGTTTAAAGATTAATTGTAAGCTTTCAAATGTAAAAGTCTGTGAAAATAAGATTTGTTTTATAACCTCTTTTGTATTAGTAAAAAATATTATGAATACAACAATATTAGAAACTCCTTTTATAAGTCTTTTATATCCGTTTTGAACAACTGAAAAAGGAGTAGAAACATACGTAATACCAGAAACTCTAACTCTTTTTGAATTTTTAGAGCCTTCTAAAAAGAAAGAAGCCTCTATATCAGGAGAAAAATTAACTATAATAAACTAGAAATAAAAATAGATTAATTTATTAAATAAAGAAATTTATTGTAGAAGAATAGAAGAACAAGTACAAACTCCTAAGATACAAAAAATCATAAGAGCCTTTGAAAATAAAATTGACAAAGAAATTTGTGATAATAATCCTATGACTTTTCATCATAGAAAAATACACGAAATATCTTTGCTATATGAAAAAGAATTTAAAGAAAAAGATATACCATCTAAAGCCAGACCAATACAAATGAATGAAGAATATCTAAAATATTGTAAAAAAGAAATTCAAGAATATTTAGAAAAAAGATTAATAAGACCTTCTAAATCTAAAACGCCCCAATTTTTCCTATAGTATAAAATGATCAAAATGCCCTTGAGGTTATTTTCACCCAAAAATGTAGAACGATCGATCTCAGCCATCCTCAAAAGGTCATTTAATGTTTGAAGGAGATTATATGTGTTGTGCATAATGATAGAGGTGAAAATCTTAGTTTTTAGTTTTCTCGCATGTGAAGTTACTAAAATACCCCTATGATAATTTAATGTGGGATTAATTGCCAACTAGACCTGGATATTACCCGGGAGTTTGAAATGTTAATTTTAAGGGATGCATGATATCTGAATAAGCCCAGGTGGTCTCGACGAGTTTTTGTGCAAAATTACTGTTTTACCTATAACTAGTGCATAGTGAGCTTAATTAAGCGAATAAGAAAATACATGCAATATTAAGCTCTAATTAAAGATAAATTAATTTTAATTTTAATTATTAATCTTAAGTCAAAATAATTAAATGAGGTTAATTGAGACTCAAGATTGCTTATAAAAAAGTTAAATCCCTTTCTTAATCAAAGAGCTCTTAAGATATAAAGAAAGTCAAAACTGAATAGCATTTTCTTTTTCCTTTTCCCTAAAACTAGGAAACTTGTTGGTATTTGAATTTCAAACTAATTATGCTTATTTCAACCAAAGGTGCAAGATCACTCCTTAATCTTGTCTTGGAAAAACTTTAATCACCACATTACAACTCTTAGTCTCTAATTACCAATTCCTAACCTATTCCTTAAATAAAATTACCTAAAATTCTAATCCCCACACCCAAAATGAAATGAAAATTTCCCCCCAACCCCAAAGTGGTTGGCGGCCACATACCCTTTCTTTCCCTCATGATTTTTTTTTACTCTCATATACACATAACACTCTTATTCTTACCACTCAGTTTTTGGTCAAAGCTTTGTGTCAAAAAAGTGCTCTTGAATCCTCTCAACTCAAGCTGTCATTTTCTTCTCCTCCACCTTCAAGAAACAGCCATCCTCAACCTCCTCCCCACCTCAAACCACCTCACCTTCACTATAGATCATCTCCAAGACACATAACCTTTCCATTCCCAAGCTCAAAAATCCAAGAAAAATCCTCTCTCCATTTCCTTTTCCCCTTAGTCAAAAACTATCTTGGCTCCAAGAGAAGATTTTTTTCTTTTATTCCTTTTACAAGAATAAGAGCTTCTTGTCTTGCAAGAAAGAAAACATCTTTGGTAGAAATTTTTATTTTGAGTTCCCTCCTTTTTCTTCTTTATTTTTCGGTTTCTATGTTGGAATAAATGGAAAAGTTTTCCTCTTTTATTTTTTTCCTCTCATTTTTCAGTTTTGATAATGGATGAATTGTTGAGTTTTTGTTCTTTTCTTTCTTTCCATTTCAGTTTGAGTTTTTCCTTTCCTCCTTTTCTTTTTAGTTTTGTTGTTGTTGGATAAGAATAATGGCTTGATGATGGGAGATCTTAATGGTGGTTTTGATATCACCACATGCTTGACCTCTAAAGCCCAAGGTTTAGTTCATTTTCGATTTTAAGAAATGAGAAATGTAGAATACTTGTTGGTTCCTTGAAATATCCTTTCTTTGATGTTGAAGACCATGGCTTGATGATGAGGGTTCATAGATGATGTTTGTGAAATCATCATATATGTGACATCTAAAGCTCAAGGTTTCAATTTCGATTTCAAGTAGTGTATGATAAGTAAAATGCTAATTGGTTCTCTTTGTTGATTTTCTTTGAGTTTAATGGTGAGTCTAAGGAATGAGGTTCTTGAAACCATGGTGTTAAGAGACTCTAAAGCTCACTTCCATTTGTTAAGATTGATTAGGGTTGGAAGTCTCATTCTTTAACGTCTTGAAATGAGCTCTAATAATAATATATAAAAATGGACTTGGATCATGTTTATATTTCAAGCTCTTGCATCTCATACTGTACATATCATGTTTATTTTCAAATCATCACCTTAAATCTTGAAGACTTAAGAAATGGACTTGCATTTCCATATTTAAATTTCAAGTCTTGCATTTCATGTTTATATTTCAAGTTATCACTTAAACTTTAGAGACTTAAAAATAAACTTGCATTCCCATATTTATATTTCAAGTTTTGTACATCATATTTATATTTCCAAGCCATCAGCTTATAATGCCAAAGACTAAAAATGAGATTGCATAGCATGTTTATGATTCTTGTCATCACCTAAATCTCTAAAGCTCAAAGGCTTGCCCTTGTATCTTAAATGGAAACTTTGATCATGGCCATTTCTCTTGAATGTATTTTCCACTATGATAAAATCATGGTTTTGGAATGGATTTTATTTTATTTCAAGGTTCAAAACTTGTGTCTTGTAATTTTGAAAGAATTGAAAACTCTAAAGGTATTAAAAATATGATTTTCATGGACAAAACCTTATTAATGGAATCTTTATTTTTGTATTGCCCTAAGGGTTATTATTTATATTTTCAAAGGGGTAAATTGGTTTTAAGTATTTTCTTTGACGTAGAATAAATTTAGAGAAAAACTTGAAACTAGAAATGATTAATATTCCAATTTTCAATGCTTTTAGAAATTAAATTTATAGCTAATATTAAGACCTTTCTAAATCTGTAACATGCTGTTTGGAATGGTTTACATGTGTGAAAATTACTATTAATTTTTGTAAAAATCATTCTTGGCACTTTAGGCAAAACTTGTAACTATGAATGTGTGAAATTGTAATTTTGAAAGCTTCTAGAAATTTGAATTTTGGCTACTGCTTGAAATTATTTGGTTCTGTATGGTGCTATTTGGAATTGTCTAACTATGTAAAATTTGCTAAAAATTAGTGTAATAATTATTTTTAGCACTTGGGGAAAAAACTAGTAACTGGAAGGGATAAAAAATGTGATTTTCAGAGCACTTAGGAATCAAAATTATGGATTCTATTTCAGCATGCATTAATTTTGTAAAAAGATATTTGACACTGTATATATGTGTAAAAATCACTAATAATTAGTGTAGGAATCAATTTTAGTATCTTAGGAAAATCTGGCAATTAGAAATAGTCAAAACACAATTTCTAGAACTCTTAAGATTGAATTTTTCTAACACTGCCCAAACTATAATATGCTATTTAGTACTGTTCATGAGGTTAAAAATTAGTGAAAATTATTATAATAGCCATTGTTGGTCTCTTAGATACATAAAAGAATAATTACAAGAGTTAGGTTAAACCGATTTGTATTTTTATCCGTTTAAGGGCTAATGAGTAATTACCGACAACTTGAGGATGAAAATGTGAATGGTATCTGTAATGATTTTTAATACATTATGTATGTGTGTGTGTGTATATATATGTATGTATGCATATGTATATGTATATATATGTGTGTGTGTGTGTGTGTGTGTGTGTGTGTGTGTGTGTATGTATCTTGATAAGCATGACATATGCATTAGCTGAGTTCGGTCCATGATTCCGGCATACTGGATAGGAGCTTGTTTACCTTTTCAAGAGATGTTAATGATAGCATGCTTATGTGAATAACTACATGATGAATTGCGATTGTGAATTGAGAATTTGAGATGCATGATTTATGTATTTTATGAACATGAAATTTTAAGAGATAAGTTAAGATAACATTTATAATCATATGCTCATAACATGCTAAGATTAATGATGACATAAGACACATGGAGATGATCCTCTATGCTCCAGGAATTAATGGTTATGAGAGGTGATCCAATAAAGACCCTTTAGACCCCAAGAATTAATAGTTATGAAAGGTGATCCTATGCCCCCTATCCCGCACTCTGGGAGTCAGGAATTAGCTTATCAAGAAGATAAGTATAGACTAGTGACAACTGATTAGGTATGGGCTCATAACGTAGAACTCTCAAGAGAAGAGAGTATTAGAGTGATCCCTACAGAGAGAAATAAGAAACTAAAGTCACCTAAAGAATAAAAAGGAGGAGATCATGCCATGCTATATTTGTCCTTTATGTCATGAATTATTTCACACGTTTCCCTATAGTATGTTGCATCTGATATTGACATGCATTTCATGATACGGTATGATGCATTCACGACGTTAAGACTCATGTTAAAGGACATGGGCCACGCTAATGGTATTTAGAACCTAATAAATGAACAATATATGAGCCTATTATTTCATAATAAAACCCGAGGTTCTTGACGATGTAGAGGATAACACATGTTAGGAGGCGAGCACCCTATTGAGATTCTTATATAAGCTTCTCATCCCCTTTTTCTTTCCATCTTGTCTTTGGAGGTTGATGGCATAGTTCATTATCTTCATTAATGCTCCCAACTGGATGTTGCACTTCGACGCTGCTCACCAAGCATATCACTTTGAGTTGATGTGCTGTATGCCTTTTTCTCTTCATAGAGCACCTCTTTGCACATCCGATCATTAGCTTTAGGTTCTATCCCGTTGCCCTGTTCACTGATGATCTTGCTTATGAGTGTGCTCGTCCTCGCAGGGAGCAGATCCGCCATACTTGCCTTGCTGCTTCGGCTATCTATGACTACCCCGTCTACATCCCCCGCCTACCCCCTCATCCAATGGAGCCACTGACAAATCCATCCGAGGATTCTATTACCTAGTGTTCTTCGGATGGTTATGCACCTATAGTACCCATGGAGATAGGAGGCAGTAGTGAGGCCGCTGTGACTCGGCCTATGAGAGGAGCTAAGGAAGCTAGCAGTAGACCTCATGGAGTGACAGTAGTACGAGTTAGCAATGGACCTTGTGGAGCACTTGTGCACATATTATGGAGAGGATAGCCTTCTTTTGCTTTTTGTTTATTAGAGGTTATCTACCTAGAGGCACCCCAGTAGGAGTAACGAGGAAGAGAGGTTTTTAGCTAGCTGTATTTAGTCTTTCTTTTCATGATTTCTATGGATGACTGTACTATCCTAACCTCTAATGGTGGGTATGATGCTACTTACTATATATACATATTATGGTGTGTAAAGAGGAACAACTGATGATAGTGATATATGAATCTATGATGATGTGTTATGCTATGACTTTGTGTTTATTTATAATCCATGTCTATCTACGAGGTGCTTTAATTTCTTTTCCACCCGTATGCGAGACGGATGATGTAGTTGTTTTAAGTATGCACGACTCACATTTTCGTTTTAAGTTTCAAAAGAAAATTTACTTATATTTTCACTAAGTATTTTAACAATTTAAAAGTTAAGAACTGAAACAAAAGAGTAATAACTAATAATTAACTTGAATGCGTCCTATGCGTATTGGGTTAAATATTAGGATGTTACAAAATCACCCTGGAGTTGTTCAGTATTTTTTGTGATGAAAGCATTTGAAATACAAAGAGGAACCCCTAGATTGGTAATTAATTATAAGCCATTAAATAAAGTACTAAAATGGATAAAATATCCATTACAAATAAAAATGACTTAATTAAACGATTAAATAATGCTAATATATTCTCAAAGTCTAGTATGAAATCGGGATACTATCAAATTTTTGTAAAAGAAGAAGATAGATATAAGACTGCGTTTGTAGTCCCCTTTGGACATTGTGAATGGAATATAATGCCCCTAGGCCTTAAAAATGCTCCAAGTAAATTTCAAGAAATCATGAATAATATTTTCTACCCATACATGGAATTTTCCATTGTGCATTTAGATGATGTTTTAATATTTTCTAGAGGAATTAATCAACATATACAACACTTAAATAAGTTTATTGAAATTATAAAAGAAAATGGATTAGTTGTATCAACCAAGGAAATGAGAATTTTTCAGATTAAAGTAAAGTTTCAAGGATATGAAATTTATCAGGGAATATTTATACCAATTAAAATATCAATAAAATTTACAGAGAAATTTCCAAATGAAATAAAAAATAAAAACTAATTACAAAGATTTTTAGGATGTTTTGACTACGTAGCAGATTTTATCCCTAATATAAGAACTATTTGTGCTCCTTTGTACAAGCGTCTTAAAAAGAATCCTCACCCATAGGATGAAGAAATGAGTCAAACAGTTGTAACAGTCAATAGTATTGTTAAAGTCTTCCATGTTTAGAAATACCAGACCCTTCTGTATCATTAATAGTGGAAATAGACGCCTCCGACCTTGGATACAGTGTATTCTAAAACAAGTCCTTCCAGGATTAATAAGAGAACAGGTCTCAAATATCATTCAGGTATTTGGTATCTAGCTCAGCAAAAGTATTCAACAATTGAAAAAGAAATTTTATCTATAGTACTATGTATAATAAATTTTCAAGATGATTTGTTTAATAAAAGATTTTTGGTATGAACAGATTATAAGGCAGCTCCCAATGTCTTACAAAAAGACGTAAAAAATCTTGTTTCAAAACATATTTTATAAGATAGTAGGCGCTTTTATCATGTTTTGATTTTGAAATAGTACACATATAAGGAGACAAGAATACTCTACCAGACTTTTTTACGAGAGAATTTTTGCAGGGCTTTGCCCAAAATGAGTCAGAACCCAAATATGAGAAATAATTATGGTCCTCTAATGGATCATAAGTAAAAGCAATCTGCACAAGCTTTATCATCAAAACCTCTGACTATATCACAAGTAGTTAAAAACTCAATGATGTCAAGTAGTAAATGCACTATTGATAAAAGCTCTATTGATATATCTTCTCAACAACAATTTAGACCACCTTAACCATTAAAACCATCAGATACCCACATATGAAGACTATCCTTACATAGAGAAGCCTTATAACCTGATCGTATTAGCTATAGAAAAAGAATGGTTTACTTTAGACAGGAAAACCATGTACAAGCATATTTTCCCAAAATCTGTCCATTATATTCCTATCCATCCTTTAAAAACGCGAGTCCTTTATGAGTTTATACTAGTTGATATAGAATCCATAGAAATTACTCACATACAGGATAAAAAAGACCCTAATAGAATATCCTATTCTAAATTAAAAATCTTAAAAGTCTTAACCTTGAAAGATTGGAACCAAAGTCCTTTCCAAACCAAAGAGTTTAGTAGGAAGTTCGAACCCTAATACTATAATTATTTTGATTATATAGAAGCTTGGCATAACATATTATATTTTTCTCCATGCTTCCATTCATGGTTCTTCTGGTTCAAGAAGGGAATCTCCTTACAATTCCCTAAATGGTTTCTTAAATGGTTACTGGATTTCGGTCCAATTCCAGCCATTTTCCCAAAAGAAGCAGCCATGGGATTTGAATATTTCAAGGCCAAGACATCATTTGTACCAGAAATGAAATTAATCTCATTCATAACATCATTGGGAGTAACTTGGATTATGTAATGGGATTTTGATTTTGCAAAACTTGCAGAAGATAAAAGCATCCAACATTTAATTAGAGTAATAAAAGTAAGATGGTGGGGAATTTTTTATCTAAATTTATTAAGTAAGAGCGCCATTGATACATGGATTGCATATTCACATTACAAGAAAGGGAATTCTCCAACAGGATGAGCCTCCTCAAGTACATCTAAAAAGATAGAGATTGAAAAAGAAGCTTAGTTTCCAGCTCTAAAAAAAACCAATTATTAGTAGTACTAGCAGTAGCCACGTCAGAAGAAGAAATCCAAGAACAATTAAAAGCTATATCTGCCAAAACAGAAGAAGATGAAAATATTAGTTCAAGATCGAGTCATTATTTTGAAGACACTGAAGACCAATACAACTTCTGAAGTGAAAAAGCATTGAAAGGATAAAAGCAAGTGTCGGCAGCATCTTTGAATAGTAAAAGACAATCAAGATAAAAGACATTAAGCATCTTCAATAGTAAAAGCCAATAATGATAGTTGCATTTGTCAAAACGAAAGTTCACAAGATAAGATTACTAGTAAAGGTGGAAGACAGGTTGTCTTTTAGTAATAATTGTATAAGAAATCACGGGTCTGTACTATTGTGATAGGAAAATAGAGCTTTCTATATAAGGCAAGTTTACAAGCTGAACATATCATTGAAGTCTGTCTAAGCCTAGAAGTTCGATCCAAATTTAGAAACATAAGTTTTGAGAGCAAGCATACACTAGCCTCAATACAATATCAGAAAAACCTTATATCCCTTTGTAAAAGCCTCAACATTCAATAAAAACCTCAAAGTTTTCGAGCATCTTATTTGTAAGTTTTCTATATTAATCTTATGATTTATACTTTGCAACTTAAAAGACGTCTTCGAGAATTGTACCAAGATCAAAATATAGTTTTAAATTTAATAGACAGAAAATGATCCAGTTTATAATCTTAGATTAAGAATTGAATTATATGAGATATTTCATACTATAGAATTTCATGTAAATCGATTTGAAGTATTCTAGCCCTTCTTCCATCGATCAGAGCGTTTTCTCTCTTCTCTACCTCACAAACTCTACTCTATCATTGTTGAGAAGAAAAAAGCTCCTTTCATACTGGTTCGTCTTCTTTCTGTTCTACCTTGGTTCTCATTTATTTGTTGCAATGTGTCAATTTTTATAACCTATTAATTTTTTAATCTTTGTATTGCAGTGAACAATTGTTCTCTTCTTTTCAACAAAATCCCTTTTTATCATCCCTTTCTTAAGAGGTAAGCAAACCATGTAAACCTTCTCTTTTTCTTATATATTCTTTTTTTCTTATTCATTTATGCTCACCAATATGTAACCTCTACGAACACCTTTTTTGGTGTAAAGATAAAGACTACAAAGGCATAAGGCAACCATTTTTTCCCTAATTGAAAAACTTGAATTTTGGAGTTTTTATTTTGCAAGCGCTTTCTTTGGTACAATGTAAGTTCAAACATAGCACATATTCAATGGTAATTTTTTTCTTTTTTGAAAATTTGAATTACTATGTTTTGTTATGGATTGCTTGTTTTAACTATGAGAATTTAACCCTTGTGTTGTTTAAATTTATTAAAAAAAATTGTCTTTTAGATGTTTGATATATTTCCTCATTCAAAACCTTCATGTGTTCTCTTTGTTAACAAGCCAAATATTTGACAGGAGTGAAAAAGAATGCTTTTAGTCTTGAATGTATACAATAGTTTCCTGCAAAGCTCTCGAGAAAATTCTCTGCATTCTCTGTGAAGTTTTATTATTATATGATTATAGTCATGAATGTATACAATAGTTCCCTTCATGGTTTTTTCACTTTGAGATAGTGTAAGCCTGTATAGAAAAAAGGAATCGATTTACTTGTATCATATTAAAGGAAATACTTTAGTCTTATATGAGAATATATTTTACCAATAAAATCTTCTTATAGTGTTGTAGACAAGAAATTGTTAGGTGTTCTTAGAGCAAGCTAAAACATTTGCTCTATTCATTTATTGATTGACAATTCAGCTATTGTATTAAAAATGTAGAGGAAGTGAAAGACAATAATGGCCCACAAAAGTTATGTGTCAATTAATAAATGGATCAGAGCAAATAATTTCTCTTGCTCTCGATGCACCTAAGTATTTATCGTTGTAGACTTGTAGTTTTATTGAAGTTGCTATCTTAATAAGTTTATGCATGTAATGTATGTAGCTGCACAACCTAAAAGATTGCTTACCTTACATTCTTGGCATTAATTTTTCATTTTAATGATTAGCTTTCTTTAATTTATTTTTATGTGGTTCTTTAATGAGTAGTTTTTAATTTTAGGTGATATGGATCCAAACAAAAGGCTTGATCCAAATCAATGGCTAAATGATCTAAATGAATGGCTCAATGATATTAATGAGCTCCTTAGCATCAGTGTACTTGATTATGGAACAAGCTTTTCTAGAGATAACAATTGTATGTATTAACTTACACCTAAATGTTTACCATGTGGCTCAAATGGAACATGAGAGATTATTCGTAAAGCAATGTCTAAGGCCAAATGTAAGACAAGAAGCAAGTGTAGAATTTATAAGGAGACTAATAAATGATGATATTTCTTGGGTGGAGCAACTTTGAGAGTATTGTGTTCTCTCCTATGTATTGAGGGTAAGCTAAAGGAAGATGGGTTAGTACCAATAGAAGAGCAAGTTGCTATGTTTTTACACGTATTGGCTCATCATGTCAAAAATCGTGTAATTAAGTTTAAATGTCAATGTTCAAGGGAAACTGTGAGTAGATATTTCAATTTAGTATTGAACTCTATGTTGAGATTGCAAGAAAATTTACTTAGGGCACCAAATCCTATTCTTGAGGATTGCATTGATGATAGGTGGAAATGGTTTATGGTATGAATTTATTTTTGAAGTTTAAGATTTCTTTTTCCATTGTGGCATGTATTTATTTCACATTAATTAGTGTTATTAAAAGTCATTTTCTTATCCATTTTAGGGTTATCTTGAGCTTTAGATGGAACCTATATTAGTGTTAATGTTCCAGAGGCTGACAAACCAAGATACAGAAATTGAAAAGGTCAAATTGCCACAAATGGGTTAGGTGTATGCTCTTGAGATATGAAATTAATATATGTGTCGCCGGATTGGGAAAGTTCCACTTCGGATGCTAGAGTTTTACATGATGCAATTAATAGAAGAAATGATCTTAAAGTTCCAATTGGTGAGAATGTACAGATTATATTCAAATTCTTAGGTTTATTACAATAAAAATTGTGATTGAGCATGTACTTGTCTAACGAAATAGGATACTAATATGTGGTAGATATTGGATATACTAATGGAGATGAGTTTCTTGCCCCTTATAGGGGAACTCATTACCATCTTAGTGAATGGAGACATGGACATGTTCCAGTAACTCCTGAAGAAATATTCAATAAGCAACATGCTCAAGGTAGAAATGTGATAGAAAGAATATTTTGGTTATTGAAGATGCGTTGGGCAATTATAAGGAGTCCAAGTTATTATTCAGTTAAAACTATAATCGCATTATTATTGCTTGTTACTTATTGCACAATTTGATTAAAAGGGAGATGCTTATAGATCCATTAGAAGCAGAGTTGGATAGCATGTCAACTGAAGATGTGGACTGAGAACCACATTATAACATAGAAACCATTGAGCCAAGTGAAGCTTGGAGTACTTGAAGAGATGCATTGACAAATGAAATGTATAATGCTTGGATTGCTCATTGAAATTATATGTAAGCTTGATGTTTTATTTTGAGTTTAATTTGGTTGTATTGTAAATTTGTTATATGCTTTTATAATTTTTAGTTTCTTGATATGTACTTTGATATTTTGATGATTTACTTTGGAATGACTTGTATGTGTTAACTTATAAAAGTACTTGTAACTTTAACCTAATATTTTATTTGCTATTTGAATCTTGTTATTTGTTTTTTCTACACATGTATTATCTATTGATAGGTATGGAATCTGAAAGTACCCAATAAGTTGTCAAAGTTAAAAGAGAACGTAGGAATTAGAGTGATGAAGAGTTTAATGCATTATTAGATTTACTAGATGAGGTAGTTACTTCAAACAAAAGGGCTGATGCTGGCCAATTTAAAAATGGTACTTTTAAATGGTTGAAACAAAGGTTATAAGCCAAGTTTCCTCAAGTCAGCCTAAAGGCAAAACCACATCTTCAGTCCATGATGAGGAGGCTTAAAACAGAATATGGTAATATATATGACATGCTTAACATAAGTGGTTTTGGATGGGATGATGTCATCAAAACGATTTTAGTGGATAGTGATGATGTATGGAATGCCTACTTCCATGCGAATAAGGTTTTGTATTTCTTTTAGTGGATTGAATCATATTTTTTCTTCCCCCTTATTTTATTTTTAATTAATTAATCTGAGCACTATGTATTTTTGTATATACAGAGAGATGCAATCTTGAACACCTATAGGAATAAAACATTTCCTTACTTTGATCAGTTGATGGTAATCTTTGGAAAGGATCTTGCAATTGGAGAAAATATTGAGGCTCTTGCTGATGTGATTGAAGACTTAGACAAAGAGGAGCACACTCGTGGTAATAATGAATTTTTGAAGATGCTTTTAGGCTGAGTGATGATGATATTCAAGATGTCACTCAATCGATGTCTGTGAACCAAAATAAGAACAAGAGCAAAATTGTGCATTTTGAAAATCAACAAGTGAGAAAAAGGTTAAGAGGGGAAAATATCCTAGCTAATAGCATGGACAAGTTTGCTAGTCAGCTTGTAGAAGTTGTTGGAAAATCTGCTGATAGGATGAGTGAAGTGGTTGAAAGTGTAAAATCTATAGCTAAAAGTGTACAGGTTGCAAGAGAATTTTTTGATGATTCAAAGGCAATTGATGATGCATTGACAAAAATGGATTATCTCACACCAGAAGAGCAAGACAAAGTAGGTCGTTTGCTTATGCATGACCCTCCATTGGTGCATCTATTTTGGGGGTATCAAGGTGCATGTAGAGTCATGTTTGTGAACAATTTGCTCAAAGATAATTAGTGGTATCTAATTTGGGAAGGGTTTTCTTTTTGATAACTAGTGAGAAAAGGAAAAGTATTTAAAAACTAGAACTAGACTTGGATATGCAACTAACTACAAGTTGCATTACACGGTAATAATTTTGATATACTGATTATTGGAACTTATGTTATTTTTTTTTGTTTGAAAGAACTTATTATTATAAATTAATGGTTTCTACTTGCTATGAAATTTTGTACATACTCGATGTATTTCTTCATGCTATGCAATATGACATCACAATATTTGAGGTTATCTATCTAGACTTTGAAGTTGAATTAGGCTAATTCAATATTTCACACATATAAATAAATTGAATAACATATGTGACAAATATGACTTTAACGTCTTAAATTTTTTGTATAAGGTATATAATTAGTCTTGAGTTTTTTCTGAAATTCTAGGAGGATTTTATTTGTTAAAAATTAATATGCAATAAAAATTTTAAATGATTTTTTTACAATATCACTTGTGATGTGTAATACCCTAATATTTAATCCAACATACATATGACGCATTTAAGTTAATTACTAGTTATTACTCTTTTGTTTTAGTTCTTAACTTTAAATTTTGAAAAAAAAAACTTAGTGAAAAAAGAGGTAAATTTTTTTTTTGAACATAAAGCAAAACATGGGCCTTGTGTACTAAATGAAACATGATTCATCTCATACTGTAAAGAAAATAAATAACTTCATGGGCATACACAAAAATCCAAATGTAACCACATCATGAGCATAACATGATATATATATATATATATAAATAATATAATATAATATAATATAATCATGGGTATCAACCGTTCCGTATCACGCACCAAAACAACATACAAAATAATATCATACCTACCAATGGAGGTTGAGCTAAGTACAATAATCTGATAGAGAAAATATAAACAGAACATAAACAGCTAATATAGACAGCCCACTAAAAACTCTCTGTCTCTCACTACTACTAAGTAGCGCCTAGATTGGATAACCCATAATATAATAACAAAAAAAGGCTATCCTCTCATGAGATATGCATAAGCGCTCCATGGAATTTGCTACCAGCTCCTAAGAATGTCACTCCCAGGGGGAGGATGGTATCCGAGCATGTGGGCAATGTCGGTAGATATAGCAAGATGACCGATAGGGTGAACATGAGCGTCATGGCGCAAGCGAAAAGCTCCTCCACAAACATACTGGGCTCCCTTCAGAGGCTGCATTACTGTAGTCTTCCCATCGCTATCACTCCCCACCTCCATAGGGACTGTAGGTGTAGAATCGTCCAAGGAATGCTAAGATGGTGACTCCTCAGACGGGTCAGACCACAGAGTAAAGGGGTAAGGTGGCGACCAGGGCATATACTCCGGAAAGTTTCTCACAGCTAAAGCAGCAGGGCAAGCATAGGGGATCTCCTCTACTCGAGGGCGAGCAAGCTTAAACACGAAATCATTGGTGAAGGGGGTAGTTGTAGAAACTAAAATCTAGTAACCGGGTGTACGAAAGGACGATCTAAGAACTCGAACAGGCGAATAGCACAACGACTTATGAATCAGTTGCCGGGTCTATTGGGATTTAACCCAAAGCCCCACATTGGTAAGAAATCGAAGTATTCTTAGTATTTTAGCCTATAAATATGACTTTAATTATTTGAGTTTTGTCATCCTCCAAAAGTTGGAGTGATCCATATGGGTAGCTTTTAGGAGTTGTCTATGTGATGAAATTTTTGTAAGGATGGTTTGCACCTTCAGCCATTCAAAAGTTCTAGATAGTGAAAGATTTAAAACTCCTTATAGAGGTCATGGATGTAGGTAGTTAAGGCTGAATCACATTAAATTTTGTCTCCTTTATATCATTTTGTTGTTTACTCTACTGAGAGAGAGTTTATTCTTGTATTTGTTTGCTTTCGCTGCCCAACAAGTGGTATTAGAGCCTATGGTTTGGGTCAGTTGGGCTTGGTTGAGTGTTGGTTAGAATGGTAGTTTATGGATCTATGTGGTCCCTTGTGTCGAAAGTCTTCTAGCAATATGGAGGTCAGGCGGCGTGTCTCGTGGAGCAGCAACGGTGCAAGTGAAGAGAGCTTGTGTCAAAAGTCTTCTTGGCAATGTGGAAGCCAAGTGGCATGTTTTGTGTGCAACAGCGGTACAAGTTCATAGAGCAGGTACGACTCTTGTTTACACCATTGAATATTCGTGAAATACAAGTTTTGCAAGAAGAATGTTTGTGAAAGTAGTTGTTGTAGCCAGCTTTTTGGCAAGACTTTGGATTAAGGGGAGGATTTGTTAGGATTTAATCCAAAGTCCCACATTGGTAAGAAATAGAAGTATTGTGAGTATTTTGGCCTATAAATATGGCTTTAGTTATTTGAGTTTTGTCATCCTCCAAAAGTGGGAGTGATTCATATGGGTAGCTTTTAGGAGTTGTATATGTGATGAAATATTTGTTAGGGCGGGGGAGCCCAACAGCGGAAGACACAATCAATGGGCTAAGTGAGAGCACCATAACATCAGGCCGGATGCCACATCTTGATCCAAAACCTTAAGGTAATGAGTCATGATTCCTCCCATATTATATACTACTCACTTAGTCTATTCTCAACTAATGTGAGACTTCACCTCTCACACTTAACCCTAATAATCTCCCCTTCAGGTGTGAGGCCCATCACGTTGCTCTTCTATCAGCCAACTGCTCTTCCCAGCACCTACCTTCCGCAATCTTTGCTTTCTCGGGAATCGAGCCCAACCATGGCTCTGATACCACTATTAGGGTGGGGGAGCCCAACAGCGGAAGACACAATCAATAGGCTAAATGAGAACACCACAACACTAGGTCAGACGCCACATCTTGACCCAAAACCTTAAGACAATGAGTCATGGTTCCTCCTATATTATATGCTACTCACTTAATCCATTCTCAACTAATGTAAGACTTCACCTCTCATACTTAACCCCAATAGGGTCATAGTGCATCTCCCAAGTATGTGCATCAATGTAGATCACAAAAGTGGCCATTGACCTCTGAAGACGAGATGGAAAGGAAAGAGAAAGGGAATGAGAAACTTACACAAGAATCTCAGTAAGGCTTCCACCTTCATATACAGTTCATCATCGTCGTCCTCAGGAACCTCATGTTTCAGATCTTCTACTTTGTAGTCATAGTATCTCTATTTATAGAAGGTTTTCATTTATGATTGTTGCCCTTGATTAGTTGTCCAAGTGACACGTGTTGATCATCTATTTGTGTCTTGGAAAAGTAGTCTAGAGGATTAGCTCATTGTTTGTCAGAGTTGTTCCAGAAGCCATTGTGAAATAGAGATTTCTGATATTACCTTCATAAACTACTTTTTACTTTCTGAATGAGGTTTCTGAAATTTTCCTTATAGAAGTTAGAGTAGTTGATAAGTTGGCAGAAAAGATGATGTGCCAATCTGTTATTGGACTTGACTTTAAATTTGAAATTCTGATTTCCCTCCTTTGCTTGTAGAGTGCAATGTTTCATTGTGAAGTGAACTTTTTGAAGTGTGGTATCAGTTTTGTGATATATATATATATGATCTTCTAGTCCTCAACTAGAGCTTGTAAATAATGAGATGATAGTGATCATTATGATTGAAGGTTGTAGAACACATTTGTTTTAGAGCTTGTTTGAAATCTTCATTTGAAGTGTACTTTCTGAAGTCACATCCTACTTTCTGAAGATTCATTCCTTGGTTTCTAGTAGGCATTGAATTTCTTCAGTCTGTTAAGCATGTGTATGCTGAATTCAAGATATAAATTTCACTTTCATTGAGTTCTATCTCTTTAACGAGATAAATTATGTTTGCACATGTAAAGTGAAATTATTTTCGCTTCAAGAAACGTGTTATGCAAATGAAAGAGCCTATTCTCTATTTCAAAAAAACTCAAGGAAAACATTAGTCATTCTTCAAAATATTTTCTTTAAATTGGTTGTGTTATCACTCAACATTTTTCGATAACGCTTTATGAAGGGTTTTGAAGGTAACATGGATGCCTCTGGATCACTTCTTATTTAGTTAAGGTCAATTGCAATGAGGCAATATATTATGCTCTATTAAACACTGCACCTTTATTTGTTAATTTATAGATGAAATTAATGATACCTCAAGTATTGAGTGGGAGTTTATGGGTGGGGGGAACCTGGAAACCTGCCTGTTGGATTTGAATGTGGACGTTCTTTGGCTGCCCATGTTTTGATTCTATCTTTTGTTCATTTTGGTTTTTGGGTATTTTCGTAACTAGAAGCATGGCGCTGAATTTTAGAATTGACATGTTATGTTGTTTCTTGGTTGCTATTTTTCAGTGATAAGTTAAACGTGGCAAAGTGTGCATATGCCAATGAATCGAAAATCCCATTTGGTTTAGGAGAAAAGCCATTAGATTGAATTTGCAGGACACAAGAGATAAAGCCAGTGATGAGCAAAGGTTGGGCTAAAATATCTAAAACTTAACCAAACAAGTTATTAGACCACACAAAATGTAGAATAATAATGATGAACTTTACAAATTCTGCATTAACTTGTTGGTTTTGTGCTTGCAGTTTGTATTAACGGCATGTTAATATAGTAGTAAGTACTCACAGTTTTCTAAATAAATCTGATTCTGAATAAATTTGAATAAAACATTACTATTTCTGGAATGCTTCGTTAAAACCTGATTTGAGATTTTCTTTATTGTTTTCTTTATTGCTGAAACCTGGATTATAAAAAGAAAATGAGAATTGTTGTGTTCTTGATCCTGCATGCGTTCTTGGTTTAAGGTCAAGAAGGAGGGAGTTAATCAAAAGCTAATAGCACTATTAAGAGATGTTGATGTCTTGTCTATTGATGAAAGAATGAAGGCTGCCTTATTATTTCAAGGGACAACAACTTAAATAATATGTTCTTCTCACTTATACCAGAAGATATATTGGTATTCATGAAGACAGTCCTTAACAATTATTCTTCGATTTTAATTTTCTTATTTTAGGACAATCAAGTGGCTTTTGTATGAATTTTTAGGTCTTTTGTTGGATTTGAATTGGTACTTAGATATGATGTATCATATTTATGGATTATTGTTAAGTTTGAACTTATGTTGAGACATTTGCATCAGTTGGTTTGTGCTACATATCGTATTTATAGACTTATTGAGTTTAATGTGATTGAAAATTAATTATTTAGTTTAAATTGAGGGGGTATTTTGGAAAATATACTTAATTATGAGTTTAATGTGATTAGAAATTAATTGTTTAGTTTCAATTGATAAGGGTATTTTTAGAATTATACTTAATTATGAGTTTAATTTGATTAAAATTGAATTTTTAGTTTAAATTTGTAGGGGTATTTTGGAAAAAATACACAATATTCCTAGGAATATTTATGTCAACCAAATATAGGAATAATTCATTCCTGAGTATATTATACAAGATTCTTGGGAATTTAACTTGCAAACCAAACATGGGAATATGTCATTCCTGAGAATAGTATTCCAAGGAATGCTATTTCCAAGAATGTAAAATCACTCTACCAACCACACACCCCCTAGAAGCCTGAGCTTTGATGCTAATTGGTAGGTGAAATGTAGCACGAGAAGGGAGTTGAATCATGCTTTTCAACTTTTTTTGGTTCCTAAAACTTAAATAAAGTCTATCAAGTGTTTATACTTGAAGGTAGCAAAAAATACAACTTAATAAGCTTCAGAATATTACTTTCTAAAGTGGTTAGAAACTCAGTAAGCTTCAGAAAATAGTTTCAAATAAATTTGAAAGATCATACAACAGAAACCAAAAAACACACGAAAATAATAAATAGATAGAGAAAGAGAGATATTGCACAAGCATTTTTATACTGGTTCGGCCAAGCATTGGCTTCACTAGTTCTCAACAAATCTGTTGAGTTCCACTAATCTTCACTTTCTCAACCCATGAAAGTAAGGTATTCTTTGAATAGCTTTCACAAAGTATCTCTAGTGAGCAGTATTACTCTTACTCAAAAGTAGTTTTGACCTAGCTTCTCCAAGCTAATCTCACTTTGATCACTATAGGATTAGGGTACAGAAAATGATAATAATGGGTGTGGAACACTCCAAGAAAAGGCACCTAAGTCTCCTAAGACAATACAGTGTTTAAGAAAATGACTTGAGAGACTTATTTCTAATCTTCCTAAGAAGAATGTTTTCTAAGATGTACGAGAAAGAAGATTTTCTTTTCAGAAACTAAATGCTAAATAGAAATGAACTTCAACAAGTATAAGAAAGTTTCAGTGTTATGCCTGGCAAAAATTCATTTAAATTTGAAGGTTTCTTTCTTTTATACTTAGATTTTGGATTAGACTGTTGTCCCTTGATTTTTCCTCCTCTTGACACATGTTAACCATCCATTTGTGTCCTAGGATCTGCCTTCTAAAAGTGCATAGGCTAAGTTGTGTCAGTAATGTCCTTGTTAGTATAGAATTTGTTGACAATGGTTTCTAAATAATGCTCTAGAATCTAATTCTTCATTGTGAATATGGTTTCTGAACTTTTCTTCATGTGAGGACATTCTAGAAGATAGAGAATATCCAAGCAAAAAGTTGATATGTCACTATCAATACTTTCTGAGAGTTGACTTCATTTGAAATTCAAATTTCCATTCAGTTTCTATGGTCCAAGTGTAGTTTCTGATGTATATGTGTTTTCTAATGTAGTTCTACACTTTATGATCCTTTTATTTATCTTATGAACATCTTTCTAAGGTTGATAAAGTTCTTCTAATAAGGTTGACATTCTTCAGAGATGGTAACAATAGTGATTCATGATGATGCGCTTGATTAGATGATCATGAAAAATTACTTTCTCAACTAGTTATAGCACTTTCTGATCCTATGAATCACTTTTTGAAGATACAAGTTACTTCATGAAGGGAGGAGACTCAGTTTTTAATGTTCTATCTTGCTTTCTCAAGTCTCATACATATTTTAATTCATTTTCTGATTAATTTTTCGCATCCTTAAGATACTGAATCTTTTTTAATGAGATTTAAATTATGTTAAAATATGGTATTGTGAAAAATATGTCATGAATTGTATTTGTATGTATATGAGAACGATCTTGTTAGAAACTCAAGCAAACTATTAGTTCATTCTTCAAAATATTTTAACTAAATTTGCTTTGTTGCCATTCAAAACCAATGCTACTATAGCTTTTTCAAAGTTCTTGAGGTAACACGTTTGTTATGCATGTAGATAGTGCGTGATGTTAGCTCCAAAACCCTTCAAAAAGCTTTAAAGCTTAAGATTTTGAATGACAATAAAGTAAATTCTGATAACATGTTTTGAAGAATGGACTAACATTTCACTTGAGTTTTTATAGCAATTACCGAACCATTCTCGTAAACATATTAGTTCAATTCGATGAGTCATTTTTCATGTCATGTTTCAACATGATTATAATCTTATTCAAAGAGATTCACATCCTCAATGATGTGAAAAATACCTCTAAGAGTGTATGTTGGGCACATGAGAACGAATTTTTTATGATCAAAAACTTAGTCCAAATCTTTCAAAAAAGATTCTCATGTTCAGAAAGTGCTTCGCAATGAAGAAATCAATTTGTTACTGAAGCAAGTTGTGATTTTAGTCTTCAATCCCAATGAAAAAACTTCTATTAAGATCAAACTGAAGAAATCAAGATCAATAAAAAGATTAGAAACTGAGAAAATGCATCAGAAAGCACGAGTTTTTAGAAACCATGCATTTTGCAAAAAATGAGGGAAAATTCAAATTCAAATTAAGGTTAACAACCAAAATAGGCTGAAACTGTTCTAACTTCTAGAAGAAAGAGTTTAGAAACCATGGCTAGAAAATAAAAATAGTTTCTGAGGTTTCACTCAGAAACCATATTTGACAATGGTCTTTGTGCCTGCAAAAATAGCTCTAACACAGTTGAGCTACTCTTTTAGATGGCTTTCCATAGAGCACAAAAAGTAGATCTACACATGTCAAGAGGAAGCAAAATCATGGCGTAATGGTTTGATTTGAGGATCAAGTACAAAAGGATGTTATGTGCATACAACTCAAGAAACACGAATCCCTCTTCTTCTTCTGTAAAGCATATTACATCTCGTAGTAAGTTTCATCTTCTGTAAAATTCTTTTTTCTAAGTTCTTATTAGATAACATTTTCTTCTTAGGAAAGTTAGAAAGAAATCATTGAAGTTTTCTGGTCATACACTATTTCATTTACAGAAAAACTAGAGTGTTCAGTTATTGGAGAAAACTAACCTTAAACCAAATCATTGTAACCTGACTCGTTAGTGATCATTATCAGGTTAGCTTGGAGGGACTAGTCAAAGACTACTTGGAAGTGATAATAGAGTAGAACTACTGGTCACGGAAAATAGCTTGAGAATGCTATACAAAGACTATCGTTCTTTCTCTAAGTTGAGAAAGCGATTTCGTATAACTCAACAGGTTGTTGAGAATTGGATATAGGCAAGGTTGGCCAAACCAGTATAAAAATCTTTGTGCAGTATCTCTCTATCTCTTTTTATCTCCTTTATATTTTGCTTTAGAGATTTACTTTCATATATAGTTCTGAAAACATTTTTAAACGGTTTCAAAGTTTTCCACTGCCTACAAGTGTAAACTTGATAGATCATGTTTAAGTTTTTCAAAAACTAAACGAAGTTAAAGTACAATCCAACCCCTTTCTCCTGCTGTCTTCAACCTACACATGGTTCCCTACTTCATCCCCCTACCCTGATGAGGATTTGTTGGAGCTTTTCTACCCACCTTCAAAGGGGCATACCACCATGTACGAGGTTAGGTTAGAGGCTTCAAGACGTCCCAATTATGCTCCCTAGTCTCGCTCGCGTACCATGCCTATGAAGTTAGATTGATTTGATGACTCCTTCTCTCATAATCTTCCCAATACTTCACTAATGACAGTAGTAGGAGCGAGAAGCGTATGGTTTAGCATAGTTGAGATGAGTTATGTGCCCACACAGAGGAGCCCATTTTGCCAGCTAGACATCTAGCCCTTCCCATCGACATTGCTTGAGTGATTTGCTACATTCCACCTTTCTAGGAATGTTGGCCCTAGCAACTGTAGTGGGATTGGAGCACCGATGTTGATGCGTAGCGAGGATAGCCCATATTTTGTGTATTAGTTTTAAGGGTTGTCTATTTACTTTCAGCACCATAGTAGGGGCAGCCTTTGGGGGTGGATGTTTTAGACTATGTTTATGTATTTATTTTCTTTGATGGATGATTATATATCATGGCCAAATTCTATTGGTGGACTCAATACATTTACTATGCTACTTATTTATTCACAAAATGCTGCTACATCATTATGTTATTATGGTGTTATGCTTTATCTGTTGTTGTGATCCTTTAGCTTAGTATGGACGAGATGAGATGTATGATTATTGTGTGACAAACGTGTATATATATTCTGACGCAATAGTTAATACGGGAATGACTCATAGTCTGATTTTTCAATATAGAAAAAAAAAATTGATCGTATTTCTATAAACCTATTTTCCAATTTAAATAGTAAATTAAATTCTGATATGAAAAGAGTAATAACTAACAAATATTATGTTAAGAGTTTGGATGTTACAACATATATTTATGGTGGAAGTTGTAAGCAATTAAAGTCGATTATAACTGTTACCGGTAGAAGTTAGTTATTCATTGTTGGTTTCAGTTAGTTGCTGTTTGTTGTATTGTATCAATTAGTTCGATCAATCAGTTTTTCCTTCAGCTTTAGCACTGGTATATAAGTTGGTGCTTCACCATTGTATATTCGAGTCATTCAGATTATATTAAACGCAATCAGAATATTCAGTCAACTCTCACTTGCTCTTATTTCTCTTACGATTCACCATCATCACAACTTATATATGTTCCTCACATATGAGTTTGCATTCTTTCATGTATCAATATATTTGGATTTTTTTACACTATAAAGTTAACTAAATAGTATTTTGAAATTTGTTAATAATATATGTTTTTAAAATTAAAAAAAACTAATGTAATAAATATACACTAAATAATTATTTAATCAGATAAAATATTCATAACATAAATAACAATTTTAAACAGCTAATGCAATGTGCTGGCTCCAGTTTTCTCTCGTTATAAGAGACAAGAAATTAAATGCTGTTGAAACTCTTCATAAGAATAGGTAATTTCTTCAAATTAGTACTAGCATTTATTTGAGCTCTTTCAATTGACCAACAACCTACGACAAAAAAAAAAAGAAGAAGAAAAATACAACAACCTTGACAAGAACCCTTCTTGTACGTTTTAGCATTCTTCTCATATGACGGGAAAAGGCCTGGTTTTCTTTTGCCCCAAACAACTCTGAAGCACTACCTGCTGGGTGTGTGGGCTTGGGGTGTAACACCTTCTTTTCATATAAATCCTTATTGAATTTTCCATTTTAACTTTTCAATTGTCACTCGAGCCTTCCTGATAATACATAATAAGATATTATTATTTGATAAGAACCACATATGGAAATTTACATGATTGCAGAAGATTTTCTAATAATTTTATTTTTGGGTCTAACAATTTCAAATATGCGAATCAAGAAACGCTATTTTGTAAATTTAAATTCATAGATAAATAACTTCGTTTCTAACAGAAAAAAATTCATAAATAATTGGTTTTGGAAATGGGTCGTGCATTGGACGCGCAGGGTGAATTATACTCTTCTTTTTTTTTTTCTCTAGAATAATAACAAGCTTTGTCTTTTTGTTGTTCTTTCCTATCCTTCACTGCTAGTGAGTTTTTTTTTTTTAAGAAATTTTTAAGTGCGTTGAGAAGAAGAAAAAAAATTACTCTAATATATTTTTTAATTGACACAATTATTGTACTAAGAATATAGAAAAGTGAAAGATTATAATGCCATGCAAAATTAATATGTTAATTAATGAATAAAATAAAACAAATTCTGTTTTTTACAATCATTGATAGCACCTAAATATTTCTTTCTTTTTTTTTGTATTCTTTAGGAGCCTCAAAGCACATGTGGCCATGGGGTGTTATTAAATTAGAAAATTCTATTTCAATACTCACATGAATATAGGGTCTTACCCAAGTACGAGAAGACTGATGGAGAGAGAATAAATTAGAAAAAAAATAAGTGGTGAGACTATATGTTTTATAAGTAGTGTGTTTAGGTATTTGAGAAAGTTTGATATTGAAATAATAAAGTTATATTAAATTTAGTGACTCATATAGCAGGAGTAACTTGGCCCACAGGTAGAATATCAGGGTAAAATGCAAATCCACTGCACTTTCAAAAGAGTATCAGAAAATTCTGTAAACCTTAAAAAATAATTTTTTTGATTTATGATAAAACAAAAATTAAAAATATACCTTAACAAATACGAGTCGCTGGGTAAAAAATTCCATAGTCATGCGATTCCTTCTTAAAAAATTTAAAGAGAAATATAATTTATACTCATCATTTGTAAGATACTGTATTAACACACTTCTATTTATCATTGAAGAGGGTATGAACACCACTTAGTTTGCGATCCATATCTCATTCAATGGTAGATGAAAGTGTGTCGACATGATATCCCACAAACTGTGAGTATAAAAACACTACTCAAATATAAAGGATGCGTTAGTGGCATTGGCTTTTCCTCCCAGGTCTTTAAGCCTATTCAACTCTGGCAGAATGACAGTGGAAAGGTCTGGCCTATCTCGTTTCCTCAACTCACAGCATTTCATGGCCAACTTGGCACATGACAAGGCCTCTTCAACGGGCCAGTCAGTCACATTCGGATCAAGAACCTCTTTGAATTGACCATCCTCGATAGCCGTCTCAACCAAGTGGGACAACCCCATTGGGGACCTTGCAGTAATGATTTGCAGCAACATCACACCAAATGAATATATGTCTGACTTAACACCCAACTTCCCCGTTTGTTGATACTCGGGGTCAATATAGCATAATGTTCCAGCAGCCGCTGTGAGGCGATATTGGGTGGTTTTGTCAGCCACCGAAGGGGGAACAAGCCTGGCTAAGCCCACATCGCCGATTTTGCTCACATAGTTCCTGTCCAATAGAATGTTTGCTGGCTTGAGGTCACGGTGCACCAGAGGCTCAGGCTTTGTCTGGTGGAGAAAAAGAAGGGCAGTGGCAACTTGTGATGCTATGCTGAAACGAGTTCCCCATGGGATTGGTCGAGTGTTGTCTTTTCGGAACAGACGATCCTCCAAGCTGCCGTTGTCCATGTATTCGTACACAAGGCATCCAAACTCGGGGCATGCACCTAGAAGGAGAACCATGTTCGGATGTCTTATGGTGCTCAAAACATGAACCTGCATTCAGAACCATCAATACATGCATGCATATATGCGATTACGGTGACTCTAATTTTATATGGTAATAATTCCTTTTATTTTTTCCCCTTCTTTTTATGCACAAATAATCCTTACATATTGTATATTTCAGCATTGCACACGTGACATTTTAACTCATCATTTGTAATTTTTTCTTTTTAAGTACTTTATCTTGACCGGTACTCTCACACATGCGTAGCCAAGGAATGGTTTAGTGCTTTGGCAAGGTATATATTTTTCATTTAAAAATGTTATTCCAATGGCCTCAACTGGATGTTTAATTAGGACACTCATCCTATTATTGTTGGATGTGATTGTGGCCTCCACTTTTTCCATCTATCTATCACATCCAATGATAAAAGAATGATTGTTCCAATTGCATACTCACTTTTAATTTGAGTGTTGAAATAACAACACTCTTTTTTATGGTATATGTAGATTTAAAATTGTGATCCACAATCACAATATTACTGTTGTGATGCCCTCCACAATAGCATCACAATGAAACAATGGCCACTGCAATTTAAATCATGTTATGCAACAATCCCTTGCACTCCTTGCATTATACTCTTTCGCATAAACTTCATGCTTATAACTATTCTTTATACGTTGAGATACTCATTACTCACACGTGTTTAACTTGATATATGTGTACCTCGATACTCTCCCATACATTCATATACTATCTTTATTCAATGTCTATATTATTTTTTGATCAAAACCAGGGTATCCCCACAGTCGAAAGCTGTGAGACTAATCTCTCACCCATGGTAGGCATCTCTTAGGGTGGGAGAGCTGATCCGGAAATTTTTAATTAGTTTTCCATACTCATAGTCAGAGATCGAACCCCCGACATTTGGTTAAGGGAGGATAAATCCTTACTACTCAATCACACTCCTCGGATTCAATGTCTATATTATTGGACTGTACTATCACAGATCAACCTCTATGTTTTGTCAATAAATAATTGATATAGTGTCATTTGTATATCGTTTTATAAAAGCTACCTCCAATTTGTTTTGAACTTTAATCAATACACATGTACTATATTTCTATCGAAAGGAAAATTATAGTTACCTCTTGTTGGAATTGTCTTTCCCCATGGGCTAAATCTGGCCTCACGACCTTAATGGCAACAACAGTATGGTCAAGCACTCCTCTAAAAACTGGTCCATATCCACCTTCACCAATCATTAGAGCATCGTCGAAGTAATTTGTTGCAACTTCGATGTCTTTAATGTCATATCTTCTGTATGGAACATTCTTATATATGGCAGTATTTAAAGCTCTTTGCGTTTCTTGTTTCCCATCCCTGCCTCTTATTTCGGCTGGCTTTCCCTTTTGGGTTTCCTTATCTGTTTGGCGTTGTGGCTTCTCTGCTGGCTCCACAGCCGCCTTGTTTTTCTGCCTCCCCAACTTTGCTGAAGCCAATGCAGCCTCTTCAACTGGCTTAGCTTTCTCTATGTCGCTTTCCTTTTCATGCCGAAGCTTTCCAAGCTCCATTGCCTAAAGTAACAAGCACCAGTCTTTTTCAGTCATCTTTTTTAGTGTATTTATTCTAAAATAAAATCAAAATGCACGGATCAATCAAGTGGACTTTGGTAACAAGGCATTACTCTGTGTTTCGCTGCTGTTTTCTTCAGATCTAACCTTAGTTTCCTTATTTCTGCATCCAATCTTTTCTGTAGGACAAGTCATGCAAACCGGGAAAATTTTATTTTATTAACACGTGAAGAAGAAAAATATGTATGTTGAAAACTGGAAATAAACCACACAGTTATACTTTAAGACATTAATGGTTCTATACTTCCAAACATTTTGGTATTTCACCATTTTCTCAAAGTTGGTTTAAACTGAATATATGAAACTTAAATTTTATATTGAAAAATTGAAAATTTATTTTTTTTTCAAAAATTACTGTTTTTAACTTCTGTAAAAAAAACGGAAAAACTAATTCCTTTTAGATTCTAATTATTTTCAAAAATTATTCAAATACATAAAAAATAATATTTTTGGATTGAAAAAAACTCTGATTTTGACCCATAGAATCCTATCTAAACATCCCTGAATACCTCTAGTTACTAGTTATTACGTCATGTCAAATTTTGCAGCTTGGCATGCATATCAGTATATTTAGAGAGAAATGAATATGCATATCCTAGCCAAATGTTTTGTAGTTATTTATCTGTATTTACTTCCCAAATCCTACAACAATATGTTCTGTATTTGTAATCGGGGATATATATATATATATATATATATATATATATATATATATATATATATATATATATATATATATATATGTATATATATATCGATAGAGTTCTATTATTTATATTCATTTAACATGGGATACCATGTTAACTTACTTTTTATCTACTATTAGATAAAGTGTGGACTCCATTTAAGTAGAATCCACATCCTAATAAATGATAGATAAGAAATGAGTCGACACCGCATAACATTTTTCATATTGATGTATACAAAGCCTCATGTTGGACATGATTTATCGATCAACTTGATAAGGCATACTTCATCATTGTTATGGGACTAAAATTATCAGTCAACAAGTCATGTCTTTTTCTCTATTTCACCAATTACTTATTATCACATAAAACATAAACATTTAATAAAGTTTAAAATTTCTAAATAGTTATTAAATATATATATATATATATATATATATATATATTATTTACTTTTCATATGACAAAAAGTTATTGATGGAATATGAAAAGAGACATAATTTAGAGAGATATAATTTTCGCCCACTTTTATGAATCTAAAATGTGTATATACAAAATAAAAAAAATTTGTTATTTTCTAATTATGTGAGAAGAAATTGGCCTATCTTTTTGAATAATAGATGACTTACTTTGGGCTTTGAAGAAGTATTGTGCTTACAATTGTTTGAGTTTACAACTACTTCTTGGTTTCCATGTGACGTATCAGTGAATTCAACAGCAAGTAGCCCTGAACTATCCGTTCTGTTGGCGACGGGAGAACTTTGATTTGACGAATTTTGTGATGAGGTGCTTTCTGCTGCTGATAGTCTTGGACCTCTCGGTGAAATGATGATGTCTTCATCGGACTTATGTCGTGAGGTCACCAATGATGCGGCATCTTTTCTTTCATGCAAATACACCTTTACGTTACTACTGGGTTCCCGTTTGGTTCCCTTTTTGCATGGTTTACTGTGTAAGGAGGTCAAAATGCCAAAAACATATAATTAGCCAAGCTTATCTTGAAAATAATAAGCAAAACACTAGTTAATAGAATTAAATTAGTTAAATTCTTGTAAAACTAGTTTGTACATAAACATTACCATAAGTATATTAGCTTACATAGATCTAGTCTTAAAAGTCCAAGATTCACTTTTTTCGGAACCACAAAAAAAGGAGGACAATAATTGTACAGATCTAGATCCATAATACTACCCATGATACTACTTATAGTCGATTAAATGAAACATTTTCTTAGCCTAGGCTCACAAGCCATGAAAAGCCCAAATTAGAAACCCTAGGTTACCAAAGTACACTTTGTGCCACCCATCTTTGAATAATAAATGCAAAGCTAGTATAGAAGAAAATGTTAGCTCCAGAACCCTTCTGAAGACTTTAATGTAAAATGTCTTGAATGACAACAAAGCCAATTTAAGAAAAATAATTTGAAGAATGACTAACGTTTATCATGAGTTTCTTGAATTAGCAAACAGGTTCTAACATTAGCATAACATGGCTTCTTTAAGCGAGATTAACTTCAAGGAAACAACCATAATTCATGGTCAATCAATAAATTTTTTATAGAAACCAAAGGACTCTAACTGCCTCTTCTACCTTTTCTTTCCCTTAGTTTATGTCATTGAAAAGGACTCTAACTGCCTCTTCTACCTTTTCTTTCCCTTAGTTTATGTCATTGAAGTTCGTCAGTTGGTTTAAGCCTATATTTTCTTTTTGAAAGAACAGTGTATATCTTACAGTTGAATTAATATTTTTTTAGCCTGAATGAATGAAATTATTTAATAGAGGATATAAATGTTAACTATTGTCATGAAAATATAAAGTTTAAAGTTGGTGATTTAATTCAGTAACTTGATATCAAAGTTTACATAAATGAGTACGGGAAACTACGTGGCATGAAATATTATCATCAAGTAATTTAAGAAAGAAAAAACACTTTTCAAAAGCTTAAGTACAAGCAATATTGTTTAGTTTGTAATTTTCTTCACTTTAATCAGTTTTACACGGGCTCATCATTTTGTATTTATTTATTATTTCAATTTTTATGTATATTTCAAAGTAAACTAGTAACTTAAATAATTATTTATAACTAATAATTATTGTTTTAAAAAATTAATGCAAATATTAGATGATATTTGCATAGATGCATATTTTTTTTATATATGAAAGTATAATTGGAGCAAATCTGAGCTATTGGATCTTATATCATCGAATTATCATAGCCCCAACTCCTTATTAAATAGTATAAAATCCATACTTTATGTTACACGTGACTTAGCAATACCAATGGGCTCACTCACTATGTAAATCATTTGTTCAATTTTTGTATCCAAATTGCTTGGGAAATCGTAAGTTTAAAGGCAAAAAAAAAAATGTAAACTACACGTATTTTACTTGAGATGAGCTGATATTACACATGAATAGTACAATTTGCAAGAATATGTACTAACTTCCTTTAAGGTTATATCTGATATCGTATACCAAGGGTTCAAGTAATACCTCTAATTTGCAAGATTGTTCCTATATCAGCAAAGAGATAGAGGAAAAGGGGGTGAATTTGGTGTTTTGGTTGAAATAAACCTACTTAGAGACCTTACGTGTAAAGTGATATCTATAGGGGATGAAAGGCTGTGACTGGGCCTAGACCCATGGATAGAGAACCCGTATGGATCACAGGGCCTAAGCCCATGGACAGGGAACCTATATAGATCACAAATAGAGCTGGGTATATGGGTCGAGATCCGCTGACCAACCCGTTTAACTCGCAATCCGCATAAAAATGGACCAGAAAATTTTTAACCGACCAACCCGTGGATTTCTTTGACCTGCTTCGTTTAGCCCGCGCGGGCTAAACGAGCCTGACCCGTTGATTTGCGGACTAGGCCACCTAACCCACATAAAATGCATAATTTTTTTTCAGTCCAACATTCAGTCCAAGCCCAAGAGTGTGCTCAGCCCAAGGTAAAAGTGTAGTGGCCCATGAACCATGTAAGGCACAGTCAACAAAGTGATAGCATTACCGCACTAGCCACTGCCAGTGCTCACTACTCAAGTACTTAGTGCCCACTATTCAAGTACTCAGTACTTATTGAAGAATGAAGATTCTCAAATCTCAAATCGACGGCCACAGGCTCACAGGCACAATAGCCTCTCTATCTTGTTCTTCTTCTTCTTCTTCTTCACGGTGGTCAACGGGTCTTCACTCTTCACTGTTTTTCTTCCCGAGTCACGCCTCAGGGACTCACGGCGGCACTCCCTCACACACATTCAGCCTTGGAGCTTCGCAAGTCTCTGTCTCGCTCACTCGTGGGTCTCTGTCTCGCTCAGTCGCTCACTCATGTCACGGCAACGGCGCTTCACCAGCCTCGCCCCTCCACCACCAAGACACTCTGCCAGTTTGTAGCTTAGCTCTGCGACCACCACGTCTCTGAGCTACCAACCATAGATCTCATGGGCTGGCTCCAGGGTTCCAACCAGCAGATCTGCCGCTGTGCTGTTGCCATCGTGCCGCCATGCAACAGTTCGCACCTCGATCTATTTCTTCATCCTTTTTTTTTTTTTAAATGTGCTTTGTTTAATTGAAACGAGAATGACTTCTAGATTGTTCATTTATTTACAAAATTTGTAGCTTGAAATTTAAAATATTTTTATTGTGATTTAGATTTAAAATTAGTAATTGTAAATTTATATTCTTTAGCAGTAGTATGCGGACTAGTTCGCGGACTTGCTGGCTTAGATGGGGCCAATGCAGACTAGGCAAAAGGTTAGTCCATTTACAACGCAGATTGGTCTGATCCGACCCGTTTAATCTTGATTCGTCATGGACTGGGCTAAACGAACCGGACTAGTCCGTATGGCCAGCTCTAATCACAAACCCCCAAGTTTTAAACTCTGGAGAAGCAAAGAGACAAAAAGTATCTTAAATCGAGATGTTTAGGTATTCAGTGACCAAACATGCCATATATATCAAACCCTTATATATGTGGAATGGAACATTGAGCACCCCTAAAAAGGGTTAACGTAGTTATAGCAAATCAATTGGTGTCATGTGTAATGCGTGTTCTCTAACTTTTAGAGATGTCAGCATAATTTGTTTTGAAGAGGAGAACTGTAGTTAATAAGTAATATCATTAGTGCAATACCTTTTTATATCTTCATAAACATGAAGCTGGGCATGAGAAGTAACCTCAGGTGGATGATCCAATGGAGACTCTTGTAGCACAGTGATTATGTCTTTTATAGCTGTTGTTGTTGAGCCTTTAATATTCTGAGGTGCACCTGTTGGCTGGATATTTTGTACTTTTCCTTTTGATATAACATGTAATATGCAAGATTGTGGCAAAGACTTCGCCAAGTTTGTTGGCACATTTGCGTTTTTAAGTCTCCTACAAATCAAAATTGGACAATTAATTAAAAGACATTTGAAGGCTTTGTTCATGTACTTAACAAAATAAAAGAATCATTTTAACGCACTGGATTCAAAACGTAAGCATACTACAGGAAGTAGGTAAATACTAAAATATGATAATCTCTCCGTGGTATTAAAAACAAAGAAAATAGCAAAAATATGACAACTATTGATAGTTGTCTAAATTACAAGTGCAGTCCATTTCCAAGTCTGGTAGAAAGGTAGGTGAGCTTCAAATTGAAACAAATCCTAGTAAATGTAAGTTATCAATAATGAAATCTTACCAAAATTAAAGGACAGTCAATTATTTCATATCTGCCTCGAGGTTTATGTCATAACAAGAAATATTTAATTAGTTGCAAGTGCACATGGATTCATGTCTAATGTGAGAAAGAAGCACCTTATAAGAGAATTCCATTGGCAAGCACCAACAACAACATTGCTGACATGGTTTTCGTTGACGTAATAAGTAAGTGCACCTGTTACGTCGCTGTCATGTAATACCAACTCTTCCGCTGCAATCTGAAATGATCATGTTCCCAATTATTATTTAATTTTCTTTTATGAAAAAATAATGAGTTGAGACTCAAACAAAACAGACGATATTTCTTCGAATTTGATGCATTCTCTATTAAGATATTAGAAGTGAGTTTTTTTTCTTAAAATGAGAAAGTGAAGAATTATCTGTTATTTTATATTTTAGTTTTGATATTAATTTTGAAGTTGTCAAGTTATTTTATTTTGTTTTTATACTTTCAAAATTTCATAAAAAAATCTAAAAAAATGTTCTTATTATTGGTTAATAAGATATTGAAAATAAGGAAAATAATGAGACGGTTTTCTGAAATTAAACACAGGCATTAATCCATGATCATGTATCCTTTCTAATCCACATAAATGTGAGGCATTAATAGTTGATAAAAATTGTAAAAATTTTCACTCACCTCTTTTCGAGCACAAAATCCTCGGAAGGGGAGAAAAAATTTGTGCAATTCTTCTTCTGTTGGTGGACGACCATGTTTATGGACAGGAAGAACATCACCTGCACAAACCAAAATTTAGAAGCCATAATATAAGTTATGGGTGTAATCCTGTATGGAATGAATTCTTAATTGTTTGGTTGTTATGGAACCACTACATCTTATTCATGAACAGTTTTTCAAAAGTAAAATTTTATAAAATTACATAATAGTTGATTAATTATTTTAAGAATAAAGATTTATGAATGATTTTTTTATTAACATTATGAATAATTTTATTGTATTTTAACTAGTAAAATAATATTACAAAATCATAAAAAATAGTAAAATATACATGAAACACAAAATGAATTCCTCAGAAATAAAGTTAAAAAGATAAACAAAATTGTCATGCGATTTTAATAAATAAATATTGATAAATAAATTTTTCTCTCTAACTTTTCTAACATAAATCACCTTGCATAGGTTCAAGGGGGACTAAGGGTATGAAGATGCCGCTCAGATTGTTTGAGGGTATGAAGATGGCACGAATCGAACGGCTAGAGGTCGGTCTTATCGGAATCTAATTGTCTAAGGCCGATGAAAGACTCAAAGACTTAAGCAAAGGATTTTCAACTAATTTAGAGTTGGGGACGGTATATGAAAATATCATAAGCCTTTCAAGATTTGTGGAATGTTCCATTTCTTTTGTGAATAGAATGCAAATAATGTTGTTCACGTCCTTGAGAAGAGGGTGCAGTGGCGTTCTAAAAGTGCGGTTTTTGGTTGTCTAAAGCTCCACCTTTTCTATTGATGGTTTTTGGCATAATTTTATATTACAGTTGTGGTCGTGACTACTATTGCCCTGCGTAAAATTGTGGGAAAATGTAGTCGATATGACTGCAATTACTGCTTTGATGCAGTTGTGGCAGCAATTGCGATTATTGACCACACCAATTTGTGATCCTATTGAACGATGGAAAGATTATTTTTCATATGTAACACAAAAAAAGGGGCCGAAAGTGGAGGGTACCTACGAGCATCCAAGGGTTGGGTCCGAACGTGAATGAGGACACAGGAGGAGCTCCTCTTCAAAAGGTGTTCCACTGCCCATTGGACGGCAAATTGGCTATTCCGACCACCATTTACAGCGATCACAGTGGAGCCTCCTTCCGCCGCCGCATTCTGCGACGGTGATTGCGAGAGGACCATTCGCTGCGATGTGGTGTCGTGTAGAGATTGGGAATGCAAACTTGATAGGAAAGTTGAAATTATTGGTCAAGAGCCACAAGGATGTGCCACTCATGTCTTGTTTGCTATATATGGTAATAACGGGTTGCACCAGAGAATTGATTGACCACTTTTGGGATGTGCCATATCATCGTCCCTTTCTTGACCTAGTTGCATGCATTCGTTGGATTTAATTTGCTGGAACACTTATCAACTATATCTACATGACATTATGACTAAGTTGGTTTATTTGTTTTGTTTTTTTTCTTTATCTATTTCTTATTTTTTGGTTGGACAACTTGACTCAGCTTTGATTAGTTAAAATAAGAAATAAGGATACAAAAGTGTACATTCTTGTTCGGAAAAATCTAGTATGTAGATCTAAATAGTAAATTGTGACCCATTTTATTTGTTGAAAAAGTATATGAGACAGAAAATGAAAAGATAAAGTCATTTTTAATAAATAAATAAATAAAGTGGCTTTCTCATTAAGCTTTAAAAAAAGATTTCATGAATGAAACTCTGACGTGAAATGAATAAAACGGAGATACGTGTGATTAATGGGCATATAAGTATTGATTGATAGTTTTAAATGCTAAAGTAAAAGCATTAGAAACTTATGTTTCCGAAGAGGATCAAAAAGTTCAAAAGGAATTTTATGAACTTGAAATAACTTCAAAACTTCTCAAATCTGATATTGAGAAAATGGTACATTGTTTCAAACATGATACTTGGTGCCTAAAGATCATATTTTCAAAAAACTGAAATTGGATATGAGAAAATAATAGATAAGAAAATTACAGCAAACTCATCTAAGAAAGTTAAAATTAACTCTATTTGCATTTTTTTGTTTCTACCTAATAAATACCCTATACTAAATAAGGTAAAGAAATAGGTAAGAAACAACCTTGTTAGAGTTATGAATACAAAAGAATCAAAAAAGATATAGGTACCTAAAGTAAAATACACCCATAATGCAAGTGTGTCTTAGGATACATGTTGAGAAAGATGATAAGTGGTACATGGATAATGGCTATTTAAGACACATGTCTAGGAAGAGAGAGTTGCTCAGAAAGCTAAAACCAAATAACTCTAGCTTAGTAAAATTCGTTGATGGTGGTAGAGCAAAAGTTATTGGAATTGGTGATGTTAGTAAGGATGATTCTCACTAATTTTCTGATGTTCTTTTGGTTGATGGTTTAGCTCATAACCTTCTAAGTATTAGGCAATTATTTGATCAAGATTTTAATATTGGTTTGAAGCCAATGTTGTCATGCGTTAAATCCAGTTTCTGGTTAAGTTGTCCTTTCTAGTAAAAGACATAATAACACCTATGTGTTATTCTTAGATGACCTCTTAGATCAAGATGTAACATACTTAGCATCCTTTATGGATGATAAATGGCTATAGAATAAGAAATTGGGACATGCTCATATGAGATTAATTCCTGAACTATCTCAGAAAGAGCTTGTCAAAGACTTGTCTAAAATCAATTATGACAACGACTTTGCTTGTGATTTATACGAGAAAGGTAAACAAGCCAACACTTTTTTCCATGGTAAAAATATGGTTTCTTTTCCAACCATAAGATCACTTGAGCTTTTACACATGGATCTATTTAGACCAACTAAGACCACAAGTCTTGCTGGAAAGAAATTTAGCTTAGTGCATATTTGAGTAGGAGCTTGGCTTAGGAGTTCAACTGAACTCTAGCTTTGCTGTTCTAGTTCACCAGCTTCTCAAGACCCTTCATTGACATTGAGAATGCTTCTTCAGATCCTAGAGAGTCATCAGTCAAGATGGTCAGTTGATGAGAGGCCTGTCTACTGTGTGGATTCATGTCATTTTGTCCTTTAGATCTTCGTCCTCTGCAATCATTGGGTTGCTTAACCCCTCAAAGGCCTTGCTCTGATATCACTTGTAAGTATAAATATGCACGAGTAGGGGGGGTTGAATCGTGCTTTACTTCTTTTTGCATATTTGAAACTTTTAACAAAGACATTATTAAGTATGAAACTTGTAGTGCAGCAAAAATACAGTTGGTAGTTTCAGAAAGAAGATTTCTAAAGTAAACGATAAATAACATAAAAGCATAAACATTATATCTACATAAGTTCAAACTATAAAACATAACAAAATGATTATAGACTTTAAATCAGCAGGTATTGAACTGTAAAGTGCAACAGAGAAAAAGATAAAAGAGATTAGGGAGAAGAAGATGAGACACAAAAGATTTTATATTAGTTTGGCCAAAACTGCCTACATCCAATACTCAACAAATGTTGAGGTTCCACTGAAACATTTTTCTGAACCTGAGAAAGAACAAATTGGATAGTCCTTACATTAACCTTTCCAAGCTCTCATTTGTGACCAGGAGACAACCCTTACTGTCACAAATTAAGTACTTATTCACCAGCCTCTTTAAGCTGAATTGAGTAATTATTCACCAACCTCTCCAAGCTGAACTGAGTAGTTATTCACCAACTTTTCCAAGCTGAATTGAATAGTCTTGTACTAGCTTTTCCAAGCTCAATCGCAATCAGTATTGCAAGTAGTTTTACATTAACCTTTCCAAGCCATCTCACACTGATCACTACTGGATCGAGGATATAAAGGTTTTGTGTTTAGATTGCCGCTCAAACTAACCTACACTCAAGTTTCCTTAATATATACCTGAATAACCTCAGAAAGCTTGAATGACTTCTTTCTATCATTTCTTCCTAAGAAGAACATATATCTATTTAAGAACGTAGAAAGAAGATTTTTACAAGTAAAGAATTTGATTACATAATGATTTAAACCTTATTGGAACTGAGGAGAGATTTTTACAGAGTTTTCTCTTCTTGAGCAGAGTCTCTCACTTTTCCATTTGAGCACAACATCTCTTTATAAATATGGTCTTCCTTATGATCATTGCCCTTAATCAGATCTCAAGTGACACAGGTTAATCATCTATTTGTGTCTGGGAAAAGTAGTCTAGAAAAGTAGGCTGACAGTTTGTTAAATTTGTTGCAAAAGCCGTTGTGGCGTTGAAATTTTTGATGTCCCTTCAGAAACTACTCTTATTTTCTAAATGTGGTTTCTAAACTCTTTCTTCTAGAAGCTGGGGAAAGTTGATCTAGTTGACAAAAGAGATGACGCCCCAGTTCTGACACTGGGTTTGACTCTGTAACACCCTAATGTTTAACTCATTACACCTAGGATGTATTCAAGTTAACTATTAGTTATCACTCTTTTATTTCAGTCCTTCATTTTGATTTTAGAAAATACTTAGGAAAATATGGGTAAAATTTTTCTTTTGGAAGGAAAAACAAAATGTGAGCCATACGCATGCGTGAAGTAAACTACATCGTCGCCTTGCAGGAAATCTAGACGAAAACACGTCATATCAAAAGGAACATAATACTATAAAAGAAACCACATCATGATTTAGATACATAAATAGTCATACCATACACCAGAATAGTAGTAGTAGAGTTAATACAGTCATCCATGCATCATAAGGAAAACATAAAGAAAGTACATCTGAATCTCCCATCTACAACAGTGCATCTAAAAATAGATAACCTCTAAAACAAAAGAAGGCTATCCTAGTCGTGAAGGTATGTGTGCACTAGAGTCAGCTACCAGCTTCTACTCCTGTTCGTCGACGGGGGGAAACATATCCAACCCACTGGGCTAACTCGGCCGGGGTGACCAAGCGGTGAGAGGGACAGGCATGTGCCCCGCGGTGGGGTACCATCCTCACTCTACCTCCTCGAAGCGGCTACGTCACGGTATCCTCGTTACCTAGCTCCATGGGTATAGTGGAGGAGGAACCCATGGACGGGATGTTCGTCTTGGGGGGGTTGGTCTTAGAGAAGGCCAGGGGTGAATGAGGGGTGTACTTCGGATAGGCGTGGATGGTGGAAGCAGCATCGGGGGTGCGACGGATGCGCTCTCCTCAGGGGCGTATGCGCTTGAAAAGCAGGTCATCAGTGAAGGGCGAAGTCGGTGTGAACCGGAAGCTCCTGATTGGTTAAGCAAATGGGCAATCCAGGAACACGAACGTGCAGACTGATCAGCGACCTACAAAATGATAAGACTAGTGTGTGGCATCAAAATGTAGCTCCCATGTCGGTGCGTCAACGTATATCACGAAGGATGCCATCGTTCTCTGAAGACATGACGGAAAGAAAAGATAGAGGGAATGAGAAACTTTCTAAAGAATCTCAGTAAGGTATACTCCTATCTCGATGTCATCGTCTACGTCCCAAGGAACTTCGGGTTTCTTTATTGTAACGCCCCGAATTTCTGTCTGAGTGGAAAATGACCGAAATGCCCCTGAGGTCATTTTCGGCCCGGAATTCGAGGATGGCCGACTCGGCAGTCCTCGAAGGGCCAACTCAATGTTTGAAGGGGATTGAATGACCCTTGAGTGGTTCCGGAAGCGAAAATCTCGTTTCCAGCTTTGGTCAAAATGACCAAAATACCCCTATAGCGTTTTACGCGGGTAAAGGTGCCGTTTGAGCCCGAAACTTTCCCCAAAGGTTTAAAAACTCGTTTTCATGTGTCTAGAGGTCTCTGTTCAAGTCCCGATGGTCCCGGGCAAAATAAGTGCAAAATTACAGTTTTGCCCGTAGTTTCGTATGTTTACACCTAATCACACGGTTAAGCGAAACCTAAGCAATATTAGGCTTTAATCGAAGGTTAGTTAATTTCCATAATTAGTCTAAGGTCAAAATAATTTAATAAGGATGATTAGAACCTAAAATTTCTTAGATAAACTTAAAACCCTATCTTTAAATTCAAGGACTGAGTGTAGGAATCAATGAATAGTATGCAAATAGTGCACAAATAGTGTTTTCTCTCTCTTTCCTTAAATCATGGGATTGTGATACACATTGTTTATTCACAAATGAGTTTTAAATTCTCTAATGATGTAAGAGCACTCCTAACCTTGTCATAAAATTCCTAATACACATGCTTAGTTACCTAAACTTAAGCTTAATTACTCCTAACCTTGTACCTAAACTAACCTACACTTAATCCTATCATTAACACCCAATTACATGGAAGATTTTTCCTCTCTCCTTGCTGCCCAAATCTGACCGAAAATCATCCCCCATTTTCATGAATTATTTCATTTCAAACTTAAAGGAAAATCAGCTCAAATCACCTTACTTGTCATGACTTGTCATAATTTCAATCAAATTTGCTTTTCCAAATGAACAACCAAGTAAAATAAATCATTCCCTTCAATTATTTGTGGCTGAAAAACTTCCAGCCATGTTGGTCTTCTAGAAGCCTAATTTCATCCACAATTTAAAGAAAAGATCACTCAAAAACCCATGCTTGAAGCCATACCTTGTGTCATGAGCTCCATGCTTCAAACCATGCTTGTATGACACCATCAAAGAGATATTTTCTCTTTCTTACCATCAGCCATGCTTTCCATTCTCTCACCTATCACTTTGTTTTTCTATAAATAGGGAGCTTGTGTTAGCATTGGATGCACATTGAGCATTTGCTAAAGCTTAGAGTAGTCTTGCTAGTTTCTTTCTTTCTCTCTAGTCCCAAAGAGTTCCTTTCTTTTTCATCTTCATCTTTTTCATCTCTTTACTTCATCATCATCATCTCATAACCTTCACACATCACCCCATAAATTTGAATCACCATCAAACCTCTCAAATATTTCATCTCAAACACAACCTCACCTTAAACACAACTCTAACCTCCTTATCTCCCCTTGGCCGAAAACATCAAGCCTTTTGGAGGAGCTCATCATCTTGTTTTCTTCTCTCAAAGTTCAAGCTCTTTGTCTTCACTCTAGGTAGGAGTGTTTCTTTGCATCTCATTTCCATGAAAAATGAGTTTTTCTCTAGCTACCTCTTGGAATTTCTTTTTAAAACTCTCTTGGTTTCCTTCTTGAGTTTTTGGCCTTCATGACCTTTAAACTCATACATGATGGCTTGATGATAGGGACCTCTAGATGATGACTATGTGTTCATCATAATGAGACCCCTAAAGCTTGAGTTTTCTTTAGTTTTTATTATTATGCTATGAAGTTCACTAAAGTTTTCAACTTAAGAAAATAAGAATGATTTCAAAAAGGAATATGGATTACTTTCTCTTGGCCTCATGATTTCGGCCATAATTCATTTTCTTGAAAATATGGAGATTTCTTTTAGTTCCATTCTCTTGCCTTGATGAGACTATATTGGGGTTGTGAATATTGGTTCTTTAAAGTCTTGGACGAGCTCTAGTTATTAAACCAAAATGAACTTGCATTCATATTTAGTTTATGCCTTGCATAGCATGATTTATTTTTATGTCATCACTAATGCTCTAAGACTAAAAATGAACTTGCATATTCATATTTAATTTCCAAGCATTGCATTTCACGTTTATTATTCAAGTCATCACTTAAAATCCAAGATAATAACAAATTGCATCTCATATTTATTTTGAGCTATTTACTTTTCAAGTTCTCACTTTATTTCCCTAATGAACAATAAAAATGAAGTGCATGACATGTTTATGTTTTGTCATCACCTAAAGCTCTAGAGCTCAAAGATTTGTCCCAAGGTCTCAAATGAGAGTTAGACATGGAAAGCATTCTCTTAGAATGCCCACTTGACTATGTGAGATGAATGAACTTAGGATAAGTTTCATTTGATCACAAATGCCTATAAGCTATGCTTTATAATTTTTCTAAGTCTATGTGGATTCAAAGAACATATAGAACTAAGTTTTATGAATTTAGGACCTCTTGAAATAAATTCAACTTAGCTACTGCCCTTATAAATATCTTGATGATTTTAGATGTTAAAAATGTTTACAAAAGAGTTTTGAAGGTTTTAAAAAGGTTCCAAGAGAAACTAGTATCCTATGTGCTTTAAAAAGTATGTTTTATGCCTTTGTATGGAGAGTGTTGTTTCGGTTCCGCCTTGCTATGTTTGGCCACTGTATGAGCTGTTTTAACGATGATAACATGCTTATGTTTAAGTATGATCAATGGAAAAACTCATAAGTAAAAGATAAGAAAGGTTAGAAACTAGAAAAGAATTAATTTGAGAGTTCTAGATCCCTTAATGTTAGAATTTTCTGGATTCTGTCCAGCAAGGTTTAGTAATGATAATCATGGTTCTAAATTAGTTTAAATGTGTAGAAATGACTCATAATTGGTTTAGGACTTGATCTTGGTGCCTTAGGAGCAAACCGAACTTAGAAAGGGTCATTGTCGTGACTCCTAGGTACTTGTAAAGTTGAAATTATGAATTCTGCACCTTTGAGATTGAGAGATATTCTTGACCATAGTATGAAGAGAGATATACTTAGTCATAACCTCCTAAGTACCCGAGAGGTTAGCTTTGAATGATTCATAACTTAGACTGTGAGTTAAAGACCATAGCGGTCAATGCATAAGACATTAAGAATATGAGAATGATATTTATATGATATTAAGGTATGTTAAGATGTTTTACGATGATGCATATGTTATGTGAAGGATGATGACGTTATTCATATGAGGAATTCATGAGGATATATGTTTTATTACGAGAACAACTTGAGCATGTGATCTCTGATGAGAGTGTATAGTATTGATGTGTTGATGCTTCCGCCATGATGCGTTATGTAAAATTATGATATTATGATGCTTACGATGCATACAATGAATATGATGCCTTATGTTGATGTTGAATGACTATGCATGCTCTATATGTTTCGTGGCATAAAGCAAGTTTGAAGGAAATCCGGTGTATGTCGTTCTGTTGCGAATTTCCCATCAAGCTTGAGAATTTGAGAAAAGTTTGTGAAAACTCCTGGGTGACATCGGTTCGGCTGAGCACCCCTAGGAAAGGTTCTGGGTGACACCGGTTCGGCCGAGCACCCTCAGAACAGATGTGACAGAACACTAAGACGCATTTCTCCCGCTACGGTGGGGAGGAAACAAATCCGTGAGGGTATTGACATTGAGCTTGCCAAAGCGGACAATTATTGTGTACTAGATACCAGTAGAGCGTTTCAAAGAAGGAAATGATCCTAAGATAGGTGATCCAAGAAAGTTATGTAAACCCCCTCTATTAGCCCATATTAAATCTAGTGACGACTAGTTAGGATTGAGCTCATTCCTAGGCGATAGGTGAGACGTAGTTTGGTGACCAGATTATCGCCGGGTTGGTGAATCGGTTGGATTTTTGGTGGATATGTTAAGAGGGTGGTCTTCAAGAAAAAGAACTTAAGAGCTCTATTTATAAGAAAGATATCACATGAAAATTACTATGCCTCTTTATGCCACATATATGATTCTTGTTTCTTTATGATATGTCTAAGTATTACGATTTTCGTGTTAATGTGCATATGGTACTGGCATGCATTCATGTCATTAAGACACATACTAAAAGACACCCACTTCGGATAAATAGATTTGTAAACCCTAAAACCAATCCTTATGCATGTACACCTTTTTCATAAATAAAACCGGGGTGGCTGGGGACGACGACGATGACACTAGTGTTAGAGTCAGGAATCCCTACTGAGAATCTCGAATGAGTTTCTCATCCCTTCCTTTTCTTCCGTGTCGTCTCTAGACGAGGATTACAACGAGGATCGTGACTTCTTCTGAGGCTCGTGCTTGAGGATCACACTAGAAGACGGGGCAGAGGGTCGTTGCGGAAGCATAGATAGCTTAGCTTTTGGGTTGACACTTATCCAACCTCATAGGTGGATAAGGATGACTTCACATAAATGGACGTGTTTTGATGTAAATGATGGTACAATGATGTTAGTAGTCTATGTATCTATGAAGATGTGATGATATTATGATTGTTATGTATAATACTATGTTTCATGATTATTATCAATAGTGTGGTTACTTTTCTTGCACGTTATGGTTATGACGAACGATAGGTTAGTGCGCGGCTCACGTTTTGCTTTCAAGTTTCAAAAAGAAAAATTTATTCGTATTTTTCGCTAAGTATTTTAATGAAAGGTTATAAGGAATGAGACTAAAAGAGTAATAGACTAATGATTAACCTAAATATGTTCTAAAGTATTGGGTTAAAAATTAGGATGTTACATTTATAAAAAAAGGGTGAACATGCACAAGGTTCAATTTTAAGTTTCGAAAATATTATTTACCAAGGCCTATTTATTTTAGTATGCATCTTGGATGTTATGAATGCAACATATCTTATTATGCTATGCATGTTTATGCAACATAGAAACATAAGTAAAGCATATAGAACAAAATGGATATAGCATGAATTTCTTATTCTTATTCCTTTGGTGACTTAAGCTTATTCTTTCATTTATTGGGGCCACCCTACTACTCTCTCTTTTGAGAGTTCTAGGTTATGAGCTCATACCTCACTAGTCGTCACTAGCGTAAATCCTATCCCTTTTGATAAGTTAAATTCCCGACTCTTAAAGTACGGGGTAGGGGGCACTAGGATCACCTTTCATAACCTTTAATTCGGGGAGTCTAAAGGATCATTTCCTATTTTGGATCACTTTTTATAACCTTTAATTTGGGGAGGCTAGAGGATCATTTCCATGTGTCTTATGTCACCTTAAAACAATTAAGCATGTTACATGAAGATGCAAAGTAGTTCATAACTTGTTTTTTATCATGGCATTCTCATAATCATGCATCTCAATATTTATATAAGCATGTTTAACATTTGTTGCAAGTGCCTTCAAGTAAATTTCTAAACTCAAAGAAATATGCTCATGGTTCAAGAACAGTCATGTAATATCATAAATTCATGTTATACAAGATCATAGATTCATGGCATACAAGATCATAGATTCATGTTATACAAGATCATAGATTCATGGCATACGAGATTATAGATTCATGTTATACAAGTAGAGAAAATACTTATTTGCACATTTTGGGTTCTGGTAATCAATTACATGAGCCTTGTAATCGATTACACAACTTCGAGTTTTTAAAACAGGAGAGTTGGGGGCTCTGGTAATCGATTACATGAGGCTTGTAATCGATTACTTCTGACTTGGGCCCTAAGAACATCTGAGTAATCGATTACATGGAGTTCAGAACGGGTAATCGATTACATGATGTTGTAATCGATTACTCAAGCCAAGAGTTCATATCTGAGTGTGGCAAAACTCTCTGGTAATCGATTACATGGGCCTTGTAATAGATTACCAGTACCTTCAAAATACGAAGATTTAAGTTTAAAACATCTTCTAAGTTATTCCTTCCTTCTCAAACCATTGTGAACTTTGTTCCAATACTTACTTTGAAATCAAAACATTTTTGTAAAGGTAAATGCCCATAGATTCATAATTACTTGTATAAGTTGAAAGAGTTAAGTCTTGAGCCTTAGGTATTTAGGTGATGACCTAAACATAAATATGCTAATGCAAGTTTCATTTTAATTTATCATTATAAAGTGATGGCAAGGAAAAGTAAATGTGCAAGGCTTGAAAATAAACATGAGAATGCAAGTTCATTCTTAATCATTAAATTTAGGTGATGACTTGAAATATAAACATGCAAAACAAGAAATGTAAACATGAAATGCAAGTTCATTTCTTATCTTTGAGCTGTAGGTGATGACTTGAAAATAAATATAATATGCAAGTCCAATTCTTTATTTTAGTGCTCTAGGCCCCTTAGAGTATTTACTCTAAATTAACAATCAACTTTAAGGTTGAAATAGGTAGGCTTTGAGATTAGTTATTTAGGTGATGGCAAGGAAAATAAATATGAATGCAATCTATTTCTTATTTCTTTGAGTCCTAGGCTCAAGATCACTCTTTACAACAACATGGCTTCTTTATTTGCTAAAAACTTTTTTAAAAGTGAAACCTTCAAGCTTTAGAGGTCAAATAAATGATGGTTTTGCAACCAACACCCAAGATCCTTATCATCAAGCCACTATTTGGCCGAAAACAAAGAGAAGGAAAAGGAAGAGTAAGAACTAAAAAGAAAGTGGAGAAGGAAAGAAGAATCAACATTGTACCATTTCAAGTCAAGGGTCTAATCTAAAGAAAAGAGTAGCATTCTCCACACAACTCCTTACCTTGGATGTGCTTCTTGATTGAGAGGGAGTTTGGTCTTTGAAAAGAGTAGAGGAAGAAGAAGAAGAAGAGCTCTTTGAGATGAGAGAAAGAAAACTTTGGAGGTGCAAGAGAAATGAGCAAAGGGATTTCATGGGAGGATCCTCCTATTTATAGAAAATTTCATCATGAGGAGAGTGAGGGGGTGGAGGTGGCCAGTCATTATGGAGGGAAAAGGAGGAAAAATATCTCTTATGTGTGTCATTTCAAGGTATGGCTAAGTATGGTTGGAGGTATGGTTCTTTGAGAGTAAATTGTTATTAAAATAAATCAACATGTGATGAAATGAGGGAGAGGGAGGCCGTGGGGTTTAAGGCCATGGGGGAGGTGGATTACCTCATTTCTTTTGTGTTATGACATGATTTAGGGAATGGGTTTGGTTAGGTAATTGATTAGGAGTTGTGATTAAGTGTTTGGGTGAGAAAGAGGGTGATTAAGGCTTTCCAAGACAAGGTTTAGGAGTGGTCTTGGTCATTAATGGGGTCAAACATCTTCAAATCAAGATTCCCAATCACATCTATTGGTTCCTTAATTTAAGGAAATTGATAGGAAGAACACTATTCAATGATTCATGACATCATGTCTTGATTTTTGAGAAAAGGGATTTTCAGTTTCTCTAAGCAATCTTAGGTTCTAATTAATCTCGATTAATTATTTTCACTATAGATTAGTAATTACAATTTGATAATCTTTAATTAGAGCCCAATATTGCTTAGGTTTCGTTAATCGTGTGATTAAGCTCATGAAGTGCTTAATCAGGGGCAAAACGGTAATTTTTCGTAAAACCTTCCGGGGCTATCTGGGCTTAACCCAATATTAACTAGTACTTAAAAATATCATTTTAAACCTTTGGGGTGAAGTCTGGGCTCAAACGACACTTAAATCGGTGTTAAATAGCCACAGGGGCATTTTGATCATTTTGTGCATTGGAACTCAAAACTAAGATTCTTCTACTCTCTTAGGACACATAACACACACACACACACACACACACACACAATCCCCTTTTATCATCAAAACATCCACTCGAGGTTTTTCCTAGACCGGCTTTCCTCAATTCCTGGGTAAAAATGACCCCATGGGCATTTCGGTCATTTTATACACAGGGGAAAAATTGGGGCATTACAAACTCTAAATTTGAATTTCAAAAATTCAAATTTCCTTCCTTTTTGTACTAACGTTCAATGCTCCATAGTGAAGTGAGCTTTCTAACGTGCGGTAACAGATCCTTGATGATTCTTTGATCTCAGGTCTTCAATCCAAACTTTATGATGATGAAAGATTTGCGAGTATGCTGATTGAAGATAGAGTAACGCTTGGTTCTCAGAGTTTGCTTGATATCTTCATTGTAATGTACTTTTTGATGTCCAGTGTTACTTTCTAAAGTCTCAAATTTTGTTTCTCGTTGCGTTGATTTCTTCTTCAAGTTGTTAGCTATCTTAAGCTTGAATAATGGTATAATTTTATTTCCTTTTCAATTCATATCTCTTAATCATGAGATAAGTCATGTTTGTACATGCAAAGTAAAATATATCCTCATTTAATTTAGCCTTGATATGTTAAACGATAGAACCTGTTTAATCTTACAAGAAACTCAAGACAACCATTAGTCGTTCTTCAAAGTATTTTCTTTAAATTGGCTTTGTTGTCATTCAAAATTTGTTAACACTTATTGGAAGTGTTCTGGAGCTAACAATAAAGATTGAGAAAAGTGGGGTATAAATCACTGTATAAATGACATGTGAAACCTAAATCATTAAATGAATAACACATATAATAGTTTCCATAAAACGAGTTTGAAATATTAGTACAGTAGATTTATACAATCAATAAATTTTATACGAAATCTTAATTATTAATAACTTCTAATTGTAATAAGATTCTGATAAAATCTTTATTATATTTTTTTCATTTTAAAATCTTATCCAATTTTTTAAAATCTTTTTGAAACTGATTTTTTTTTTCAAAATTCATTCTAATCTTTTAAAATATAAAATAATCAAAATTATTTATGAGAACTCAGAACTTATTAAAAGTATAATTTTATGACCATCCCAGGTGATTTGTTTGCAATAGTCATCCCTTTTTATGTTTATTGTCCAACGCACAATAGGAAAAGTCAAGAGTAAGATCTAGAAAAATTATTTTTCTTTTTTTTTATTCTCAATAAATAGTCTTGTTTTTGTTGATCTGATTAAAGCATTTCACTTTTTAATTTTTTTTCATATCACATGAATTTTTGTTGTAATAGGCACCATTAGTACTTTTATCACCCCAATACAAGTATATATAATCCATTTTTCAATGATTCTTAATTCTACACTTTTTCATTTTTAATGATTCTTAATTTTAATTATAGATCATAATTTTAATGATTATTAATCCCATGAATATATCTTAATGATTCAAATTTTATTTATTCATGTAATCTTTAATAATTATAATATTTAATTTTATTAATAACTAATAATTAAATTATAAATTAAGTTAAAAAATCTATAAATATAAATATTAAAAAAAATAGATTCTAAATTACTATATAAATAATACATACACTTTAAAATTCTATATAAAAGGCACCTATAATAATTTTTATGAAATATTATAATAGTAGATTAGAGCAATAGATATCGTCTCTACCGGACTAAAATTGAAATTTTGTGAATCCAAAACAATAAGGCAGCCCACTCACGCTAGCTGTGTGGCATCAAATGAGCTAGAATATTTAGGTGGGGCGGCCCGTTTACCCGACCTAGACGTCGTACCCCATTCCGGCTGCAGAGAGCACCGTTTCGTACGATGGAAAGAGAAATTTCCACTTTCCATTTTCTGTTATATTCACCATACTGTTGTGCTGCTTGTCCAGTTGCCATAACATCAACGCTAATGGACGCAGCACCGTTCGTCGCCGCCATGTAGAAGAGAAGCTCTTCCTCTGCGGGGAAGTTGCCTTGTCTTCTTATTCCCTCTTCACGTATTTTGTTTTTCCTTCAGTCGCTTCTCCGCAGAAGCTCCTTCTGCTTCTTTCTCCTTTCCCTTTGCCTCTATTTCACAGGTAACTCTTTTTTACCTTCTGTCCCTTTTCTACCCCTCTCATTTACTCTAACTCTATATATTTTTACCTTTTTTTTCAGAAAATATTTAATTTTTTTTAATGCTTTTTGGAGGGCATACGATTAGGTGGAATTTTCTAGGAGGGTGAATTATTATTATTATTATTGTTGTTGTTGTTGTTGTTGTTGTGAGCACGATTAACTTTGCTTCTACGATATTAATGTGATTCTCTTCTCTTTATTCCTGGATTGATTCTGAAGTTCATGGATTGTTATCCTTAGCTTGTGTGCTATTAATCTTTTATTTGTTCAAAACCCTCTTCTAAAGTCTAGAATGTTAATAATAAATGCGGCTATATACTTTGAGATGCAACCAGCAATAGGGAACTGGCTAATGTAATGTGATTACTTTCATTGCTTGACTGCGTGGTGGATCGAGTGTCTCAATTGAAGTAAGAGTTCATAATTCACTTTCTGGTGTGTGTAATCTTTTCACTGTAGGTAATTTATGAGTTTCTGATGCTGAATTATATGTTTATTGGTTAGAGGTGGCTATCACACACCTGTACTGTCTAAACTTTTCGTCTTTTTAACCACTCTGAGCTAAACACTAGATCCCCTTTTGAGGATCTACATACATTCTGTGGATAGTATACTTTTTTGTTGTGAAGCTGATTGGAATTTAGGACTAGAAAGTAGAAAGTTCATGGATTGAGGGCGTATTTTAGACACTAGTTACAGGAGATTCAGTGTTGATATGTGGGATTTCATATAAGCAGGCAATTTTGTGTCCGAGGGCACATTTTTGGGAAAGGCAGGGAGTTCCATAGCATTTTGTTTTCAGTCATCATGTGGAGGGTGTAGTTTGTCTAGTTTGTTAGCTAAGCACTGATAAATTTTCTTCCAGTGATAAGCTAAGCACTGATAAATTTTCTTCCAGTGTAGTGGCCCCAAGTTAGGTAGAATTGAGTTCTGAAAGTTTACTCCTGTTGCTGCTTGTACCATACTTAGTGGCTTATATTGCTTTTTATATCATGTCAGGAACTACTAGATAATGTGCTTGTTGTTATATCGCGTTGGAACCTAGACCTTTTCTATCAATAGGGAGATTACAAATTGATAATCATATAGTAAAGGCCCTTCACGCCACAGGAACTAGAAGTTACTGAGTTTTGTCTCTGTAAAATGGGAAGTAATTTATATATTCAATAATTGAAGCACTCAAGTATAATGTTTCCTATCCAGCAGATTCTAGGTGAATTTTTATTGCGTTTGTCAGAAGGAAAGAGATAATTAAATGAAGCACATTAGCCACGGGGTAGTCTAAGTAACAGAAATCAAATATAGACAATTCTGCACTCTTCAATTTTTTGAATGGCTTCATGACTTGGGATTTGGGGGTTAACACTATATGCACACAATGGACTTAAAGGGGAGGAAGAATTCTTTCCGTCTTTGTCAATGCTTAGTTTAAAAAATATATGACTAAGCTATTAGTATGTAAGACTAAGAAACTCTCACTATCGGAAATTTCTCATGGCTTGATAGAAGTGTTGTTGGAATGAGATGCAGATGCTCTTCTTTTTCTGTTTTGGTACTTGTCATTACAGTTATTGGATAGTCTTTTGTTTTTGGTAATAATCATGAGCCTTGGCACTTGAAAGTTGAAGCCAAACTAACATCAGCTATGCTGGCAGAATGGCTCGATTCAATACTATCCAATTTCATTTTACTTTCTTCTATTTTTGGTTTTGGTTTCCATTTGTTGCCATCTCCTAATGCAGATTATGATAAAATTCATTATTTTGTTGCTAAGGTCTTTTGATGGAATTATTCATTATATATGAGTGAGAAAAAAGTGAACTGAAGTTGAGTTTTATTACATAGGGCTCTAAATGGATACATCTGACCAAAGAAATGGTGACTATGCTCCTATAAGGGATTCAGAAGACCCACAGTTGGGAAAATTTGACAAGCCACTTCCATGTTTTGGCTGTGGAATTGGATGGTTCTCGTGAGTTATTTTGTACAGGTTTACATTACCCTTACTTTAACCTACATAGTCTGATGCTTGCGTTCTCCTCCCCTCTTTTCTCTTGCCAGTCTTCTGCTAGGATTTGTATGCCCATTGATGTGGTATTATGCTACAATTCTCTACTTTGGAAATTACTATCATAAGGATCCAAGAGAGCGTGCCGGACTTGCTGCTTGTGCAATTGCTGTAAGTGTTGTGCTTGAGAATGAAGTTCCACTTTACCCAGCATTTCAGTTGATAAAATTGGTACTTTGCATTTGCAGGCCACCTCTTCTTAGTCTGTTTCTGTTTCATTGGATAAATTGGTCATTATAGAGAAAAAGAAAAAAATCCAAAGAAGTCCTTGCCTGCCAATTAATATCATTGAACAAATTAGTCTCTCTGCCTGAAAAATAAAACAAATAAATCTCTCACCAATCATGAAGGGTTCAAATTGATCTATGTACGGAGCGACTAATTTGTCCGATATTTTTAATTGGCAGGGACATCTTTGGTTATTTCTTTTTAGTGAGACCAATTTGTCTGGCGCAAGATTTAAGAGAGATCAATTTTGGGATTTTGTCTTTTTTATTTTTTATTTTCTCATGGGGGTAACTGCTCTTTCTTATGATACACTTCCATTGGTGTTGCAGGCTCTAGTGTTCACAATTGCTGCGCTGATAACAACAGTTTTTATACTCTTGTAATTAGAGGTTCAACTAACCTATTAACTATGGGAAAAAAAGAAAAATCTTATCAAATATCGGTAGACGAGGAAGGCAAGGCTGATGCAGGGTGAACCAAAGCTTTTGCGACCACTTCATTGGTCTTCATGAAAATTAGGTCATCATACCTAGTTCCATGGACATACCCACAACTGCTTTTATCACCTTGTTAAAATCGTGTGTACACAATGATGATGTAACTAGGACTTCATTAGAGGATTGTTCACCCTCAGTGACTTACCTTCGGTATGTATAATGTGTATGTCCTTGGACTAGTGATTAGAGGCTATCGTGTTATCCCAACGGTGTAAATTTGTGCATCCGTCGCGTTGCAACCGAATAAGCTTGTTTCTTTTATAATAAATCAAGTGAAGTATTTTATTGATGCTTTAAGCACCTTCTAGTTAATGAGTTTGATCACATGTCTCTGGTAGTGGAGGGGGAAGTAAAATAGTTTTGCTGCTGCTTTTCAGCCTTCGCAAAGTTCCATACCTTCCAGCGTATGTGCTGCTTTCGTTTAAGTTCAATCTTGTTTGGGAGCTTGTGACCAAGCATAAAATTTGAACTGCAATGCTTTTAAGTAAAACTTAGCTTTCTGTGTGTCATTTTAAGTAAAATAAAGTTTACAATGATTTATTTTTATATATGAGATTATAAAAAATGAGTAATTAAATTTTCATTTCAAGTCACAAAATGATTGAATTTTTGTAAGTTTAGAAACAAAAAATGAGATTTTTAAATCTCCATTATACGTTCAATGGCACATGTTATACCATATATATCATCATTAAATGATAAATAAAAGTGGGTTAAAGGAGGAATGTGACTTATTTTATAATGCTAGGAACCAATTTGATTAATTATGAAAGTTGGGGACTAAAGTGAGGTTTAACATTAAAATTAATCTTTGTCTCTCAATTTCTTTTAAGAAAATTTGAATAAATATCTATTTTGAAAATTTATAATTGAGTTTCTAGATTTACAAAATTTTTGTAACTGTCTCCTTAAATACAAACATTCATTGTCTCCTTAAATATAAATATTCATTAGGAGTTTAATTTCAATTCACTAATAGTGTAAAAGAGTTTTACATTGTTATTCAATTAAATTTCTTCTTTTATATGACTTTTTAAGTAGTGGAGATAAAAAGTAACTATATTTATTTATGTGTCATTACATAATTAGATGAATGTGTAAAAATTTATGTGTTATTACATAATTAGATGAATATGTAAATTTTTTTTACACTATAAGTGCATTCAAATTAAATCCATTCATTAAACATCTAGCAAGGAAAATGAAATATTTTTAGATATCAACTTTCCAAAAATATAACATATAGGGTGATGTTTTAGAATATTTTGTTTTCATTGAGAAATTTTCTACAAGTTTTTATATGCAATGACTCAATTAAAATCATTTTTCAAATTTAAGTATCGAATTATAAACTTTTAAAAGATAACAACTTAATTAAAATTTTCCAAAAACTTTAGGAATTGATAGATTAATTTAGCCATAATTAAAGTTCATCCTTCCACTTTTACGATGTCTATTTATGAATATGAGAAAAATAAAATAGGAAAATGTTCATTTACAATCAATTGGAGAACTATTTTAAATCTTCCATATGGGTAGGGTTTGATATAAAGGATAGGCGCAAAGTAGTGATGAAAAGTTAGCCATGGTAAATGGGCTTCATACAAGCTAGGCCCATTAAATCCGGCTCGATTTCACCTAAGGCCCAAAGCCCAAATGATCAGCATTCTAGCCCAAATGGTAATTGACCCGGCCTAGTAACTTAGTCCACAACTTATCATGGGACGTGCACACCCATTATCATCCACAATACTCATGATTTACCCCCATGATGGTTTAACAGCTTCAGAAATAGGGGCACCACTGAACATACGAGGGCAAAAATTAAGGTTATGAAGGGTAATTATAGTTCAAATAAAGGTGCATAGAATCCATAGACCAAAAACACTTACTGAGACACTTTGTTAATGACAGTTGTCATTTAGTCTTTTCATTTTTATTATTCTTGGGCGAGTAATGCTATTTTGACATTAAAAAATATAATCATTGGATGTGATGAATGTTAAGGATAAATGAGGACCACCATCGCATCCAATAGTTATAAAGTGGGTGTTTGAATAGACACTTATTTTTTAGGTGTCAAAATATCATTAACCTTCTAGACTGCTATGACGAGAACTAAACAGACAACCAAGGTGGTGCCACTTGATGACAATAACTGCCAACCTAACCCTCATGGCGAAGGTGACAAACAAGCCTTTGAGAATGGCTCAAGAGCCGACGGCTAACCACAATACTGATACCTTGGAGGTGATCTACAAAATCCACATTCACCGACGTGTTTAAAGCAACCACTCACAGCATCATCACACTGCCACGTTTCTAGACTAGAACCAATGTGGGAGACCAACCCAGCTCTTTGGAAGGTGCTTTGGCTGATGAAAGACCAAGCACATAGGGTACAAAACGTAGAATGTGAGTTGGTGCAACATGGCACCATGAACGAACAACTAAGAAGGGAAGGACAATCCCATTAGGTTGAGCAAAGGACAATGCTGGGTTTTTCTTGTGATGTTGGAAAAGTTGACTCTTTAGTGGTTCAGAAGATTCTCTAACCTCACTTCTCGGTTCTTGGCCAACTTATAACGAGCAAGTCCAATAATAGGATGAATCTCTCTGGGAATACTTTAAGCGTTTTAACAAGGAAGCTCTACTGATAAAGAACTTGGAACCCTATACAGTCAAGGTCGCAATGATCAATGGTTTAAAGTCGAAGGAGGGCATTCACCAAGTCATTAGCCAAGGGGAGATGTTGCGCCTGATTTTCATTTACACTAGTTATCTTAATATTCTTAAGGTGATTAGGCATGTGTAAGGTTATAATTGACCTTAATTATCATTAATTAACTTGATTGGAGCTAATTTTATGTGATTATGTGATGCTTGAATGATATGTGAAAATAATTGGGCTAAAGAGGGCTAATTAGCTCTTAGCACTAATTAAACCTAATTAGGGTTAATTAAAGATAATTAAGGCTAATTAAAAGTTAATTGCCTTGATTAGTAATTAGTCATCCATAATTAATTTTAGACTCTTAATGATTAGAATGTATAATTTCACCCTTAATTTTGATTAATTAGTTTAAGACACGAAAGGTATTATTATGGTGTCATTAAAGTGCATGAATGATATTATCTTGAAAATAGATTTTCCTCCATGTAAAATATTCCCATCTAAGTTTGAATTTCAAGATGCATGTAATGTAATATTAATTATTTGAACTTAAACTATATGAAAGTATTATTTTATTTGGGCTTAGAAATTATTTAATTTCTTTTCTTATGAAATTATCGACCTACCCTTAATGACTTACACACAAAATACCTAACTTTTCAACCTATATAACCACGACACTAGCCCTTAAACACACTCTCTCATTTCATTTTTATTTCAAAACCCAACGCACCCAATACCTTCTCTTCTTTTTCTCCTTCTTCCTCCACCCTCTCCATCATCAATCCACATTTAAACTTGAATCACCATTTTTGTTCAAGGTCCTCTCCAACGCAAGCTATAGGAGCCTTGAAGATATTAATGCCCCAAGCCCTCCTCTTTTATTGGATGAGGCCACAAGCTATGGGAGCCAAGGGCATGGATTTTTGCTTGATTCTCAACTCTTTAAAGCATCCAAGAGCCCATCCTCTTCTTGTTCCTCATCTTGTGGCAGGATTTTATTTCCAAATTCTCTTTGTTTGTTGTACTCTTGAACCTTAGACTAAGGGTTTGGTTAGTTGTTCATTTTTTTTAAAGAATGATTAAGTACATGAGTTTGTTTGGAATTTTTGTTCTATTTTAAATAATCATTGTTAATGAAAAATCATTTTTGGAACCCCTATGTTTGTGTGGATTTTTGAACTTGAGATGAATAACTACTTTATACCATGTTTTTGTGATGTTTTGGGTGGAATTTCAATGGAATTTGAGTGTTTTATCCATATAAATATGTATTCCCTTGTTTATGTCACGACACGACCTGAGAATGTGATTGACATGTGAGAAACTCCATTCCCATATAAGCCTCAGGACGTATTTTACCCAATCTGCACAGTATATCTTAATATCACTTAAAGGACAACTTTCTTTTCTATGTACAAATCACCTCCTTTGTCAAATGGTATAACTAAATGGAAATCTCTTAATTTATATTTAAACTGAAATCATAATAGTCAAGCTGAGAGTTCATAGTCCATTTCCCAACGTTCGAAATCATAGTACTAGTAAATGTGTAAAACCTAGTGTATGCACCAAGTACAAGAAACAAAAACATATGTTTATATATACATCTCAAGTGCACATCAAAATATGCAAATATACCGTATGCTCTAAAAGTCGGGATCTTGCCTGCATCTACATTGGAGCATGACCATACACCACCAAAAAAGCTCACCAACTGAATCCTAATGCTGCTGGGATAAAGATGGCTGGGACGGACCTTCAACAGCCATAGTATCTATAAAATATGAGAAGGAGCGGAGGGATGAGTTTTGTAACCAAAACTCAGTGAGTGAGTCCTCACCTAAAACTCCCTTCATGGGACACCAAGAGAAGATACACAACACCAAAATAATAGTGATAATAATAAAGTATCAAAGCATTTCACAGTTATAATCATGTTATCAAATCTTAGCTCTCTACAAATCGACATAATTGTACTCTAATAGAGAAACAGTAATCTCTGTCTGGTTACGCATAGTGCTTGTGACATAATGAAACTCTAAATATAAATCTCTAGTCACCTCTGGGCATTTTGCATTACTGTCCCCAGTGTGACAATAAATTGTCTGTTGTCTATGGCCCTAGGCTACTTGGTACCAATGTTAATAAATTAACTGCTATCAATACACAACCTATTTCTCTATAGTTACTGCTAGCTCAACTAGAAATCTTACTCTTTTCTCTATCATTCATAAAGTCTTCTATCCTAGGGTTCAAAATCTCTTTTTATATAACATATGAAGTACCAGAATTAAATAATCATAAAATCATCTCTAAATAATTAAATTCAGTGCAACTAGATAAAAACTCAGCCGTAATAGTGGATGTCCCATGGTTTTCTAGAAAACACATTTTCTTATTAAAACCAATTAGTTCATAACACAGTATTTCACAGAAATCTTAGTAGTTTACAAAAAAAAATTCTAAAATCCTATATAATCTCATGTTGTAAGTGAAAATAGATATATTGATTAACATAGAAGTTATAGATGTGAACCCACTCACCTAGAGTGGCAGAAGTTGAAAGTTCAATACTGACAGGGTTTCTTTGAGCAGAAATGGCTCCAGTATCTATCATGGAAGTAATAGAACCTTACATTAGTTTCTAGAATCTCTAAATAACTCGAATCTAACCTCAATCCTACCCAAAGAACACTATAGCACATTTATGATGAACACCCTATCAAAACCCCCAAAAACAAGAAGAAATTGAAGGGGAAAGTGAGTAAAACTAGAAGAACAACATACCTTAAAGCCTTAAGAGTGAAAGATTGAAGTTGATTTTGAGATAAAATGGAAGAAAATGGAGTTTTAGGGTGAAAGAGAGTGAAAAGGCGAAGGTTCTCGAGTTTAGAGAGATGAAGAGTGTGTGTGTGTGTGTGTTCTAGACTAGAAACATGGTGTTTTCATAAAACTTTGAGCGCATGATTTTTCTAGGACTGTGCAGCACTCTCCAGAATGGTTTTTCTCACATTCACTACTAGAAAAACATGGGATACTGATGGACTTTACCAACGAGCACGAATCCTTTGGTAGTTATTGATAGAAATTCTGATGGGTTGGCGGATTTTTTGAAAAAATTGTGTTTGTTTTTCTCACCTGTCGGTTATACCGTTGGTAAATATTGACGCCATCTCACGCCAGTTGGTGCGCATAGTGTCCGACGAGTGTACTGACGGGTTTACCAATGGGTATTTAATAGTGTTTTATAAATTATTTTTATCAAATATTACTGATGGGATAACCGACGGGATATTTAACATTATATTTTTTTTAGTTAATATATAATCGACAGGTGATTAATAAAAATTTATAAATTATTTTTATCAAATATTATTGATTGGGTAACCAACGAGATATTTAACATAATGTTTTTTTTTTATAGTTAATATATAACCAACAGGTGTTTAATAAAAATTTATAAATTAGTTTTATCAAATATTATTGACTGGTTAATCGACGGGTATTATATTAGGTGTGTCCGTCGGTAAACCCGTCGGTAATTACTGGGGACTGAAATGCACCGTTTCATTAAACATATACCCGTCGGTAATCCTTGTATTTTTGAAACCGTGAGCCTTCTTCTTCCCCTTTCTCTCTCTTCACTCACTCACTTTTTCTCTCTCTCTCTCTCTCTAAATGCTGCCACCGCCTATTTTGCCACCGTGCTACGCCACCGGAGCTTCGTTCGAGAGGATGAGACCACCATTGCCATCTAGGGGCCTTGGTGAGCATTTTAATCGGTTTAGTTTTTTGATTTGGTTTACTTTTTTTGTTTGTTTATGGATGCCCATAATGTTGTGTTTTGTTGGATTGAGGAATAATTACAGTTGCTATTTTGTTAATGTAGGAGTTTCATTTGAGGGTGGTAGCGATTGTTGATTTTGCAGTCAGTTTGATATTCTTTTTCCTTATCTTATTTTATGTTTTCTATGTATATAATTGTGCTAATTTATATTTTTCATATTTGATTTTTAGGATTGGATTTGGTTGGACGTTGAGAGCTTTCGCACATTTTGTATTTTTTGACTGCTATAGAGGTTAGTAATTAAATCCTTGTCATTTATATCATTTAGTGGTTTAATATGTATGTAAGATATATAGAAACTTATGTTTTCTAGGATAGAGTTGTAGGAAATGGTGATTGTATGACTGGGGGGAAGGGCATAGAGGTCCTTCCCCGATTTGTTTGCATTGTTTGTTGTGGGATTCTTTGTATTTATGGAGATTGTAGGATGCATGTTGTGGAGTTATAAGGGGAAGCACAATAGAGGAGTTTTTAGAATTATGTGAATTGTATGTAATTATTAAAATGTAACTGTTTTACTATATCTATTCTATTGTTGATCTTTATAATAATATCTATAATTGTTGTATTGGCTGAAACATGTAACGATAGAAGCTCCTAATTTAAGAGAGGATGTAGCCGAAATTTTGTTAACATTTTTTTTTGCAGGGATAATAGATTAAATAAAAGTAACTATATTTAAAAAAACTTAAAAGCCAGTTGAATGTGTTTAAAAATAATAATTTAAATAAAACTTACAGACTAATTGATTGTATTTTAAAGACTAATAAAATAAATATTTGAGGACGAAAGCTCCTAATTTAAGGGGAGATGCTGTCGGAATTTTGTTAACCTTTTTTTTTTGGAATAATAGATTAAATAAAAAAAATTTAAAATCCAATTGAATTTGTTTAAAATAATAATTTAAATAAAGCTTAAAGACCGATTGAATGTGCTTTAAAGACCAATTAAAAAAAATATCTGACGATGAAAACTTCTAATTTAAGGGGATGTGATGTCGAAATTTTTTCAGAATATTTGTTGAGAGAATAAGATTAAAAGTAGTTGTATTAAAAAAATTAAATAGCAATTGAATTTGTATTATGAAATTATTTGAAATTTTCTAATTTAATTAATGCTTTTTTGTGGACTTTTTAATTGTTTCAATATGGTTGATAAAGGTTGGTCAATTTACCCACCACCCCCTCAGCTACCATCCCTCCCACCACCATCGCCAACGTCCCTTCCACTACCTCCACCACCTCCCTTTCTATTACTTCCACCTCCTTTAGGATGATGCCCACTCCTGGGAATGTCAGTCTCGTTCCTCCCCCATATTCACACTCACTGCCCACTCGCATCAGCGACCCCTCCCCTAACCCTACCATTGCCTTGACTCCCAGCCTCGTATCTGAATAGACTTTTCCTTCCATGATTGGGTCACAAGCACAAGATGCAGATGGAAGGCCCCTCGGGCCAGATGGTAGGCTACTTCGGCCTGATGATACACTGCTCTTGCAGATTAGGCCGAAAAGTAAAGACAGGTAAGTTGACACGTTTTTTATTACATTCTAATTTTATATTGTTTATAATATTTAAAATATTTTGATTTATTTTTATCTATATATTAGTTTTCATCTATTTGCGTCGGCTCACTATAGGATCACGGAGGTTATACAGAGTCAGTATAACCATCCTTGGCCCACATGGACTGACATCCCAGCAGATGTTAAGGAGTCATGGTAGAAAGAGTGGAAGATAATTCTATGATTTATTTGCTTTTGTTAAAATATGTTTATATTATTTAATTATATGCTTATATATAATCACTTATGTTTTGTGAAATTGTTTGTGTAGAAATTTTTTTACATTCAACCTGAGCATGAGCCCACAGTTAAGAGGGCTCGGAGGATTAGGTCCTCCAAGCGAATGCGGGATATGTTTCATGATGTCCGTAAGGGACACATGAACAGCTTGTGGTTGAACGATGTCACACTTAGTGAGCTGCAGTGCCATTGTGCCAGTAACTCGACCTTCAAGGATAGGTCGGGGTAAAGGAAAGACAAACCAAGCCTCACAGAAAGGTAGGTCGCTGCACACGGGTGGGTCGAGCACCCAGTAGGGGAACCAGAACTATTTGGTAATTGTTTAATCTTTCTATATTTTATAATAACATTTACTATATTTGAATTATGGCCAATACTATATTTTTATGACTTTATTGTGCTTATTTGTGTAGGCAAGGGAGTTAAGCCATCCTCAGACACAGGGCGAGCTATTTTGGGAGGCTTACACCCAAAAGGGTGAGCATAGGGGGAGTTGGAGAGGTTTGGGTAGACCCTCGCTCCGAGCTCGCTCCGAGGCGACCTATGTAAATTTGAATTTAGACGTATCTTTACTTAATTTTTATTATTTTTTTCATTTATTTTTTTATAATTATTATTTACAATGTATTTTAGCTTTTTACCTTTGCAGCGCGAGTTTACAGACTTTTGGGAGTAGGCACAGACCCAGTACCAAACCTAGATGGCTGAGGCTGGGCTCGACACTGACATTCCTCCTTTTCCAAACGAGGAGGATGTTTGGGCCAGGTAGTTGGCGGCCCTTACAAGGGTCGCACATATGGGATGGGGTACTAGCTTGAGAGTATATCCCCATCCTCCACCACTAGGTCAGCTACTAGGGATGATGTCCTAAGGGAGCGTGTGCATGCCCTCAACTAGGAGTTGCAAAGAAGAGTACAGCTTGATCCAAAGAACAGTACAGCTCCTTCAGCAGCTTTAGGAGCAGTAGGAGGGGTGAACAACATTGAAGAAGGAGCTGAGAGAAATCGAGAGCTTAAGCTATCCTTGGAGCGTCAGTAGTATGAGAAAGCAAAGAAAGAGAAGGCTCAGTTCTGGAAGATGCAACAGAAGATCATTGCAAATGTGATGACCTTTTTACGGGACATGCAGGCTTCGGGATCCTTCGGCTTTGGTAAGACAATCCCCTAGATCTTATTCCCCCATATCCCACTCCCCTTCATCTCTGAGGGCCACTCACAGTCAGATGGCGCGAATGATGACGATGGTTCAGATGATGATGATGCCATCGACATCACCGACGATGTCGACGCTTAAGAGTTCAACTAGTTTTTATCTAGCTTTCTTTTTTCCATTCTGAATTTTTTTACGTTTATTGTAATTTGTATATATTTTATTGTCATAGTTTGCTATTTTATTTAATCAGTATAATTTATTCATTTTATTATTTTCTTATTTAATATCAATTTAATTTATAATTTGGTTATTATATAAATAAATAAATGATCAATTACCAATCACTTAATAATTAAACAGGGAAATTATAAAAGAATTAATTTTTTACAGACAGGTTTGACCGTTGATAATAAGTAATATTTTCAAAATAAATTGTTTTCCATAAATCAAAATACTATCATTAACCCTGTCAGTAATAGATTGGAAAAATTATTTTATTTATTTCAATATCTGTTGGTATAAATAAATAAACCCATTGGTATAAATATGTCTCTGACGACCATGATGTCGCTTTTTATATAATTGTACCGACAACTATTTATTTTATTACCTGTCGGTACATGCGTCGAAAATAATCGACGGGTTTTTTTTTTTACCATAAGTAATTTTCATCAATGGCCTAAAAATTGATGCCCCTGTACCCGTCAGCACACCCATCGGTGAAAATGCTATTCGTCAAAAAATTCGTCGGTACATGCGTCGGTTTCCCATGCATTTCTTGTAGTGATTATTGTGTTTTAATTCAAGCGTTGGTATGCATTGGATTAGGTTGTCTCACTACTTACTTATTTACATTTCTTTTATTCACCTTTAACTTTAAAACATAAATAGAAATAAGGAAGTACCCCCATTTGGATTCAAATGAAATATCAGAAAAATTAAAATCCTAATTATTTAGAATCTAAATTTTGGGTTTTAGTTCAAATTTGGGGGTTTTTAAGATTTTATAAACTTATGGACTGCAAATGAAATGTTTAAAGGTTTCATAAAATTGATTAAAATTCAGTATTTAACTTATTTCCCTTTTGGGAACAATTACAGGGATTTTTGGTCCCAAGAATGTGGTTCTATTATATAGTCCTCTAAGGATGTGTAGGACCCAGATTTAGTGAAAATTCAGAACCTGGAATGTCAGATGAGGGTAACTGGCACCCTTCCTAGTTTAAAAAGAAATTTTTTTTCTAACCTTTTTATTTAACTTGGCTATTACAGTGGAAAGTGTAAAATTATTTCGTGAAGATCTTTTGCTAGCAAACATACTCGGCCTGTGCATAATTTAGGAGGTTTGGCTTAGATTGTGGTTGAATAAAATTGATTTGAATGAGATTAGGTGGGTTTGTGTTTAAAATGGAAATTTTACATGTGGTTATTGGTTTATGTAAATTTTTGCCATGTGGGGAGTGGGGGTGCTAGGCTATGTTTTCGTCATAACCCAATTCAAGCTGTAACCAACACGTGAGGAAGCGGCCCTAAGAGGCCCTTAAATGACATGTCATGCAAAGAAACATTATAATTTCCATTTAAATATAATTCATAAATAACTATTTAAGCCTTTTTCAAATAACATAATCCAATCCAGGACAAAATATTTTCATAATGAAGGAGTTGAACCAATGACAAAATTATAAAATCTCTCAAAACATAAGTACATAGTTTTCTCAAATCATAAAATAATGTATGCATGGTCCATGATCTTGCTTGTACATGTACTAAACCACTGCTAAACATACTAACATCACTTCACTCTAAAGTAAAGCTCACTCAAAAAGAATGCTATCAGCTACTAGGGAGGGGTCTGAGGTGACTCTGGAGCTAAAGCTATTGTAAAAAGAAAATGAGAGGAGTAAGTTCATTAAAACTCAATAAGTGGATTCTCGTCTACAGCTAGACATGGGACAACCAAGGAAGTACACAAGCGATAGTTCAGCGGTTGAAAATCTTGTTTGTATACATAGTACATAATAATAAAACCTATAATGTTCATAAGAGGGAATTCATAAGTATGTAAGGAATTAAAGGGAGAAATAGAATTCTAATCATGTTAATATCTAAATAAGATTTTAATGGTCTCTCATGAACTACATCCCTTATGGACTAATTTGGTAAAAAGGGATGATCGCTTCTCATAGGCAACATGGTATACCAAGGTTAAAGAAATCATTATTGTTAACTCACAACTCTGTTTCTTTCTAATTCCTATCTCAATTTATCACATACGTAATCATGCTAAAGGGGTTTTAAAAGCCAAAAATCTAATCTAGTATTCTTCTATTAACTCAACAGTTCATATTCAATATTTCTAAATAAGTACATTCAACTTGCAATTTTATTAGAATCAGTTATAAGGGCAAACATTTTAAATAGCATATAACAACAATAATGATCCCATGTATTTCAAAAGTCATGCTCTTAAAGGATGCATAATCATGATTTTCTAACTTGGTATAATTTATAAAACATATACATGACATAGTTTGATCTATAAATTCATAAAAAGTGTGTACAATGCATGAAAATTATTTATAATAGCCAAAATAGAGCTATGAGCTTACCCACTCATCTTGAGGGGTTCAAGGAGAGGTGTCGACAATAATAAAGCTCCAGGGAGCGGGAATGGATCCAACATCTACCATGGGAACAACAAAATTCATAAGCATACCATACAATAGTGCTAGGATAGACTTAGACACATATGAAAAAACAATAACATGAGAAATCCATGTACATTGATGCCTTAACTAGTAAATTGGAAGAACATGGAGAGAACTTGACATAAATACAAAAAATACACTTATCAAAGGATGAAGAGGAGGAGGAAGCTTAGACTAGTGAGGGAGAGGAAGGAGGAAAGTTAAGGTTCACATTTTTAGGGTTCCAACCAGTTATGGAGTGTTTATATAGGGCGGGTGTTCATTAAAACAAATTGCATCATTTTGGAGGGTTGTTGACATCAAGGTCTCGCCGCAGTGACTACAGGGCTCACCAAGGTAAGTTCAATAGAAATTCATTTGCATGCACGCACAGGGACACACCCAGTGATGAGAGGTAGGCTTGTTCCAACGGTGCCTTCACCACAATGACTGGGACTTGCTGCAGTAATACTCTCGCCATGCCAACATTGAGCTGGCCACAGTGAGCCCGTTTGTAGAATGAGTGCAGTTTCTGCACTTAGGCGCTTCTTCGGTGACTCTGATGGGTACTGGGGGACCCTTAGGCCATACTAGACTTATTTAAGAACAAGTGAACCTAAGGCATCATATACTCCCCCTAGAAGAATTTGGTCCCAAAATCTAAACCAATGTACCTCGAGGCTTGAAAAGGTATGGATACTCGATCCTTATAGTGTATTATGCTTCCCAAGTCACTTCTTCCCCAGAGTGGTTCCTCCAAATGACTTTCACTAAGGACACTTCCTTCGAACAAAGCTTCTTGATTTGCCTATCCATAATGGTGACCGATTCTTCCTCATATGACAAACTCTCATAAGCTTCAATGGCTTTTAGCGTGAGCACGTAAAACTGATTAAGCATGTACTTTCTGAGTATACTAACATGGAAAACTAGATGTATAGATGATAGATTGGAAGGTGGTGCCAACCTATATGCATTGCTCCAAATCTCTTGAAAACCTCGAAAAGGGATGATATAATTGGGGTTCAACTTTCCCTGCTTATCGAACATCATGTCTCCCTTCATAGGAGACCCCTACAGAAACACATGGTCACCAACCATAAACTACAAATCTCATCGTTGATTTTCTGCATAAGATTTTTTCCTGAATTGAGTTAAAGATATTATATGATCTTCTAAACCTTTTCTAAGGCTTCCTAAACTAAGTTCAGGCTTAGGGACTTAGCTTATCCAATCTCAAACCACCTGATAGGAGACTTGCAATGCATTCTATACAGGCTTCAAACGGTGCCATCCAGATACTTGCTTGGTAGATATTATTGTATGAAAAATCAATCAGTGGCAGGTGGTTGCACTAACTCCCACCAAAGTCCAAAGCACATGCTATGAGCATGTCCTCTAGGGTTTGAATCATCGTCTCTGACTAATTACTTGTTTGTGGATGAAAGACTACAGATAAGTCCATACACATCCCATGGGCTTCTTAAAAAGCCATCCATAGTCATGAAGTAAACTGGGACCTTTTATTAGAGATGATGGACGCTGGCAAGCCATGCAATCTGACTATCTCATTTATGTACAACTTAGCATACTGAGTTGTGCTCAAAGTGGTCTTTATGAGTAAGAAGTGTTATTCAAGTGGCCTCAATGAGCTCAAGAGGAGGGGTGAATTGAGTTCTAATACTTTTTCTTTTGATTTCACACTGTAATTACTTTTTCAATAAAATTCAAGAAGTTGACTTAAAAACTTAATTTAATAGATGAGAATGCAAGAGATATGGGAGTCTAATTATGTATATGAAGAAAATTGACAAAATAAACTTGTGATAAACTTAAAGAGATAAGGGAAGAGAGAATACAAACTCAGTTTATACTGGTTGGTGACCTACATCCAATTCTCTCAAGCAACCCACTTGAGAGTTCCACTATCTCTTTAACCTTACAATTAAAGAGCACTCTTACACCTTGGGATCCCCACCCTTTTGTTTGAGTCTTTCAAGAACCATGAGATACCACACTCTTGTTCTTACAAGGGATACCTCACCCTTTTCACAATCTTCAAATAAAAGAAAGAATACAAGAATTCACTCTCTGAATGGAGGAAATGCTACAAATTGAAGTTTTATAAGGTTTTTATAGAATAAGAGAATTTGGCCAAGTATTGATTAAAATGATAGATGAATGAGAATGATTATTAAAATGATCTTTGCAATATTTTTTTTTTGTATTAAAAAGTGTTGAATGATGGGTTTTTGTAGAGAAAAAATAGTGTTAGACCGTCAGGGTTTAATCCCAAAAGATGTGTCTCTTTAAAACACACCCATCTACACATTTCTGGGCCTGGTAATCGATTACATGACCTTGAATCGATTATATAGTTCAAATTTTTGAAAACTAGCAATGATCACTTGCTAGTATTCGATTACTTGAAGTGTGCAATCGATTACACGTATGAAATTCAGGTTTTGGGCATAAGAACAGCATGGTAATCGATTACTTGATGTTGTAATCTGTAACACCTTGCCTACCATAACGCTATGCTTAAGTTATAACCTTATAATAGGCAGTTATTACTTGTTAACTCTGTTTGGTCTTACTTGTATATGATATTTACATATGAGCCCGCTATTGGTACAAACATAAAGTCGCTTTATTTTTAAAATCTCATTAAATTTGAATATAAACGATATATCAAAATACATAGTTGTATTGTTTGATGACAAGTTAATTGTATCTATAACTAAGTCAAACCCTTACCCTGGTTCACGCAGGAAACCTCTAGTCTAGGTAGGGTACTACTCAAAAGTCACTGAAAGAAAATAAATTACCGACTAAAATTCTATCTCATTGGTTCTTGAAAAAGTTTGGGTCGCGATGCCAATATCAGCTAAAGATTTCCACAAAATAATCATCATCACCTAATCTATAAAAAAAAAATTAATAACAGCAGGAATGAGAATCAAAGATTCCCAGTAGGAAAAATAATAGTCTAATACAAAGTGGCATCTGGCATAGAATTTTAAAAGAAATAAAGTATCTTCAATTTCTTCTGAAATAGTTCATTTTGCTTATTCATTTTCATAGCTATCATACTATTAGGAATACACTTATGCTTCAAAATAAAATCATCTGATTTGTTAAATACTTAAATCAGTTTTCTGGTTATCTACATAACAATTAGTTTGTACAGGCCATCCTCAACTGTATAGTTCCATACCTATAGAGTTTTAGAGTCCCTGTAATTCTAATTATCTAGTTTACAATTCATTTGTTTGAGGTATTACTTCTTTATCATATGCTTATTAAAATCTTTAAGCTTGAGAATAGAATTTATAGGATTTCTGATATACTCGTCAACTAATGTATTGTCTGTGCTATAACACCTCATGTAACAAGCTGATATAGTTCACTTGATATAGTATCTCATACTACATCCTGATATAGATCTCAATAACATTATCTTTTTAATACATCACTCTCATTTCTTCTTTGTAACACCTTGTGTTACAATCTGATATAGTTCATCTCTTTAACATGATATACTTCATTTCATTTAATCAATTTCATTTCCTCTTTGACATGATCTTGTTATTAAAGTTTAGGCTTGATAGTAGAACTCATAGGATTATTCTGATATACTTCTCTTTGGATCGTACTGTTAATGATGCAACACCATCGTGTTACAACTTGATATAGCTCACTAGATTCCATCGCGATTACAACCTGATATAGTTCTAAGGGCATAACACGTCTACTACTACTCGTGAATCCATGAGCTTACTACCAAACAATTGATTATTACATAAAGCTTATTTTCTTGATTTCCCTCTCTTTGTGTGAGATTTATTTTCTTACGTTCCCTCTCTTCTTGAAGCTCGATTTCTTATATTTGTCTTTGAGATTTTCTTTAAATTTCATTAAATTCTTATGAGATATTTCCTTAAAATCTCCTGATGTCTTATGATATATTCATATTCTGTTAAAAATCTATCTTTAATTTTATGAGATTTTCTGAAAATAAACAACTAAATGTTTTATGAGATTTTTTGTAAATCTAGTAGATTTTTATAAGATGTTCCTTGCCAAATCTGGTACACTGTTATGAGGTTTTTCTGCAAAGTCTACTAAATTCTTACGAGGCTTTTCATCATTAGAATTTTCTGTTACATCTCTTTGTTAGTAATAATTCTTGTAAATTTTCCAACAATTGCACCAAGTTCCTGCGATGGATTTTCAAGCTATTTCTACTATGAATCAACCTTATACCAATTAAATCTCTTTAATTCTTCCATAATAATTGTTGTAAGGTTTGTCTAAACTTTCTCTAGCTTTTATACCATCAAAATTTCAGCCACATTCTTTGGGTTATAATTCCTCAGAAACAAATTGGTTACTAGTTTTTATAATCATTCAATTTCAATACATGTAATTTCTAAAATAAGAATTCTAGTTCTAATTCAGCCAATAGTAACTCACATACAAGATTTCAGCAAGTTCCCAAAACTTGTGCTTGATGTATCTTCCATATCTACCAACTTCAATATATGTAATTTATGAAATAAAAATTCTGTTGCCTATAAGCATGATTTCATCACAACCCAAGCAATCCTAAATCCTAGAATTGGGTTTCAGATTTCAGCAATATAACTCCTCAAAGTTCAATCACTTATCTTAGCAAAATAGCCAAACAATCACAAAGGAATAGACTAGACTTTTTCCTACCTTTCTTCCAAGCTTTTGCTACACTTATCTGAAGTTTTTCTTCTCCAATCTAAGGCTTTAAACCCATTTTCCAGCTACCCCATCTGCTGCTATTTGGACATATTTGATAATGAAAAACAAGGTTTTGAATCAAGTTTGGTGAAGAGGATGTGTTCTTGAAGTAGTTTAAGGATTAATCTAGGTGTATCCTTTAGGAAATTAGAGCTTTCATGGAGTTTTCAAGAAGAAAGAAGTGAAGGAGGTGAAGCAAAAGGAAATGAATGTGAAGTCTACCCAGAGAAGGAAGAAATGCCACATTTTTCATTTTTTCCTCTTTATATAGAAACGTAAACTTGGAGAGAAAGAAATGACTATTTTTATTTTCTGATCAATTTGCTTTGTATCTATATTGGAAATGCCTATGTTTATTTAATTGTTCTAACTAAAAATTATTTCAAATCTAATAATATTCATTAGTTGGACTAGTTTTGACTTTTCGGTGTACTGGTTATTACTACTTCGATGTACCAATTAATATCATTTCGGTACCCGATTGATACCAAAATAATCTTATCGGATTAAAATAGTTATTTAACCTTATCATTATTTTTTCTATGTCCTTATACTAGTTATAATGTTTCATTCTATATCCTCGATTATAATATTATTATAATGAATTTTTAATAATAAAAATTAATTTTTTTTAACAGAATCCTTACATTAATGTGTTCTGTAACACCATAATATTTAACTCAACACGCCTAGGATGCATTTAAGTTAATTATTAGTTGATACTCTTTTGTTCCAGATCTTAATTCAAACTTCTTGAAAATACTTTAGTGAAAATATGGGTAAATTTTTTTTTGAACTTAAATACCAAAACATGAGCCGCGCTTTCTAAGTATCTAGCGTCATTCATCTTACCTGTGTAAGAGATGTTAGAGACAAATAACAGTTAAATACATAATACAATCATAACATAAACTCGAATAACACATTAATAACAATATCATAATAGTGATGTCCTTTAAACGTAAGGACATTAATGTATATCCATTAATAGAATACAAACTGATAAATAAGATACGATCACTTTAAATATCCAAAGGAAACTATCTCCGTAGCTCCTCGTCTAGTCTTAGGGTAAATCACGAACTACCCCATCATTCCTGTCTGGAGACGACACGAAAAAAGAAAAGGGATGAGAAACTTATACAAGAATCTCAGTAGGGCTTCCTGACTCTAACACAAGTGTCATCGTAATTGTCCCTGTGAACCTCGGGTTTAATTATGAAAATGGTGAACATATATATAAGGTTCATTTATTAAGTTCTAAATATCATTAGCCGAGACCCGTATCTTTTAGCATGAATCTCAATGTCATGAATGCAACATATTAATCATGGATGGATGTCAATATCATATACATAATATCATAAAATTCATAAAACAATGCATATGATATAAAGAACATCATGATCATCATTCTTACAGGTGACTTAAACTTCTTTATTCGCTTTTCCTTGGGGGCCGCCCTATAATTCTCTCTTTTCTCGAGAGTTCTAAATTATGAGCTCATACCTCACTAGTCGTCAATAGCGCAATCTTATCCCTTTTGATAAGTTAAATTCCCGACTCTTAAGGTACGGGATAGGGGGCATTAGGATCACCTTTCATAACCTTTAATTCGGGGAGTCTAAAGGATCATTTCTTATTTGGATCACCTCTCATAACCTTTAATTCGGGGAGTCTAGAGGATCATTTCCATGTGTCTTCTGTCACCTTTAACCTTGGCATGTTATATAGAGATGCAAATATGAATAACTCATCATTTCAACATTTCATACTCATAAACTTCATGGAATCATGCATCTCAATTTATCAAGCATAATTATAACATACCATAACTTAAACTACATAAACATGCATCATACTTCATTGCATATATCCATAAGCCATATAAGTTTCAACACATGAATATAGCCTTCACAAGATATCAACCGCATTCATGCCATCAAATTTATCAACATTTACGCTTAAGCCCCAAAGGGTCAAATCACAATTTCTCAAAGGTTACGGGTCAAAATGCAAATACCCCTTTGTAACACCTTCTCACAAACTAGAGATCTTTAACATTAACCAATACTTTTAATAGACATATAACTATTAGAAACCATTATAAACTCATCGTAAAAACCTTTTAAGGCCATAAACCAAATTTCAATACATTTTAGGGGTCAAAGTGCAAAATCGCATGTTTTTAATATTTAACGACGACCGAAATTTCTAAAACTTTATATAAACTTCATAAATGGTATTTTGGACTCATAGACACATTCAACATCATTAGTAGCTTTAAATAAAATCATTTGGCTGAAATAACATAGTTGATAGTTCAAAACACAACTTTCTGCATTTTGCAAAACGACCCAAACTAACACTTGTAACTACCCTTTTATGCATCTATGGTACCAAAAATAATTTTTACAATAACTATTAGCGATTTAAATTCATCTAAACATCCTAAATCAGTAACCTTTCCATTTCTAAAGGATTAGATCAGAATACTACAATTTTAGCATCATGAGAAAAACCGTATTCTTAATCCTTTATAATTTCTAGGTCTTTCAAAATTTCTTTGTATAAATTTAAAGACAAGATCATACCTAAAAATAAATTATATCAAGCTTTAAATCAGAATTATATAAGTGCCAAAAATAAATAGATGAGAAGTGTCTATGATCAAAGTTGTCATTTAAAATAAAACAAGTAAATCTTGAACTTTAGGATTTAAATGATAACTAGAATCATAAACTTGTCTTGTAACCTTATTATTATCATTATAAGGTGATAACTTGGAAATATAAATATGAAATGCAAGGCTTGAAATATAAATATAAAGATGCAAATTCATTCTTAGGTATTTATGATTTAGGTGACAACTTGAAAGTAAATATGAATATGCAAGTTCATATTATTATCTTCAAGAATTAAAGTGATAACTTGGAATATAAATATGATTATGAAAAGCTTGAAATATAAATATGATATGCAAGAATTTATAACATAAATATGGATGCAAGTTCATTTTTATGTCTTATTAAGCTTAAAACTCAAGACTTAGTAACTCCTTTAGAAATCTTTTGTCATCAAGAATTAAATCTTGGGCTTTAGAGGACATTTAAATGATGGATTCACAACCACCACCATGATTCCTCATCATCAAGCCATGGTCATTATCAAATCATAAAAATCAAAAATATAAAGGAAGAACAAAAGAAAGAACATGAAATAAAATCCCTACCAAGTTGTTTCTTTGTTAATTAAAGCAAGAGCTTAATCTTGTATGAGATATCAATGATAAAAATCTGATCTTAGTGATGGTATATATTTGGCCAAGTGAAGATGAAATGGTGGGAGGATTTTTGTTGTGTTCTTGTGTTTGGATATGGAAAGTTTAGGTGCTTAGGGGTTGGTTTATGGTATGTATGTGTTTGTTTGAGCTTGGGAACTTGGATGGATATCAAGAATGGAGTCTCTTGGAGGTAGAGAAGGAAGAAGAAGAGAGCTTTGTATTTAGAGAGAGAAGAGAGGATTTTTGGCTAATTTTTGTGAGCAAGACTACAACCAAAAATGCAAATGGTAAGAATGAATGTTTGTGTGTGAATTAGGCTTGGAAAAACACATATTTATAGGGATTTTAGGGGGTGAGGCAGCTTCATTAATGGCTATAATGGGGAGTATTTTTTTCAATTTTTGTGAGTGGTAGGACATATATTTGATGGGTATTTAATTTGTAATGGTTTAGAAATGATAAATTAGTGTAAGTGGCTTAACCATCAAGAGTTTAAAATTCCTCAAGACAAGATTAAATGGCCAACACTTATAGTGGAAATTTTAGTGCTAATAATCTGAAGTAATAAAACAAAAATAAATCTAAAATATATTTTATTTTTGAGAAAAAGAAATTGTTAGTGGAAAAGAAATTGATAAACTAAAGTAAGTGCTTAATAATCAAATATTTAAGGTGCTCCATTACAAAATTAAATGGCCAACATATGTAGTGGAATTTTTAGTGCAAATAATCTGAAGTAATAAAAAAAAAATCTAAAATATATTTTATTTTTAAGAAAAAGAAATTTAATACACTAATTTCCTATTATGTGTCTTAAGAACCCCTTTTTAATTAAGAAAGAAAAACAATCTTTTCTAAAATAATCTTATGCTTTAAAATTACCTCAAATAATTATTTTGACTCAAGATAAATAAATAAAATTAATTTATCTTTAATTAGAGCCTAATATTGCATATATTTATTTGATTACGTAAATAAGCTCATTTATTGTTAATTAGGGGCAAAATGGGAATTTCACACAAAAACTCCCCGAAACCACCCGAACATTTTCAAATATCAAATTACACATGTAATAAACATTTTGAACTCCCGGGCGATGACTAGGTTCAGAAATTACTTAATCTCGTGTTAAATTACCACATGGGTATTTTGGTAATTTCACTTGCGGTAAAAAAATTGAAGTTGATATTTTCACATCTACAACACACATAATCCCCTTCAAGTATAAAACTAACCCCTTGAGGATAGCCTGGACTGGCCATCCTTGATTTCGGGGCAAAAATGACTTTAGGGGCATTTTGGTCATTTGTAAATTGAAAAATTGAAAATCGCGATTTTTGCACATATTGCTATTTAATCACCATATAATGTTATTCTAATATCAAAATATTCTATTGAAGATGGCCTGGACTATTTTGGCCTCAAATCTTGTGTAGAAATGACCTAGGGGTATTTTGGTCATTTTGCATAACAGTAAAAATCGAGGCGTTACATGTTCATATTTATGTCTATTAGATTTTTCAAAATCCTTATAGATTGTTCACAAATAATTATTTTATCACAACAATGAAAAATGGGTCGTTACATAATCGATTACATCAATTCTAGAACTTGAATAATGAAAGTTTAATACACTTTAAGTCATTTGCTCATTTTAAAAAAATGTTTTTAAACATCTTTTAAACATATCCTTTGAAACCATATTCATATTTTAACAAGTAAAAACAACTTCCTTGTTAAAAAAAATCTCAAATTAAATTTTTCCTTGGTATCGAAATCATTCTATATCTTTCAAAAAGGATTTTGGTTCAAATAAATGTTGACTAACTTAACAATGCCCACATAAACTTGCTAAATAGAAACCTTTTGACAAATTTATCTAAGTCCTAATTGCTCTAACTATTTGACTTGATCATTTTGCTTGACTTCTTCAAGAAATTCCATGCTATCATCTCTTGGTCAATTGCATTTTGGCATCATCAAAACCTATAGTAGCATTTACAAGAAGTGTACCGACTTGGTCATCCTATCCACTATCACCTATATAGAGTTGACGCCATTGGCGGTCCAAGGTAATTTGACAACAAAGTTCATGGTTATCCTCCCTCACATCCACTCTAGAATCTCAATCTGTTGAGTCAACCCTGTAGGGATTTGATACTCAAACTTGACTTGCCAATACTCCAAACACCTTGACATAATGTTGTCAACATCCTTCCTCTTGCTTTCCCAGCAAAACAAATGTCTAAGGTCTTGATAGATCTTGGATGAATCGGGAGAAATGAGTATGTTGCACTATAGGACTCTTTCATTACCTTTCTCCATAACTCACACATCTCGAGCTCACATAAGCAGCCTCCGAAATGCAGCAAACCCTCATCACCAACTATAAACTCCATGTTCTTACCCTTACTGACATCCTCAACAAGCTTAACTAACTTGGGATCTTTACTCTATCGTGGCTTGATCTACTCTACCAAGGTTAATTGAGCCCTGCTATGAGCAAAGAAGACTCCCTCGCTACTTAGACCAAACTGAACTTTCTTTACTCTATCTTGTGGATATCCTCAACTAATGGTTGCTTTCTAGGGCTATGTGGGCCACACTGTCGATGGACTTCTTGCTTAACGCATCTGCTATAATATTTGCCTTGCTTAGATGGTACAAGATTGTGCAATTATGATCTTCCAGTAAATCCAACCATCTGTATTGCTTTAAATTCAAATCCTTCTATTAGAAGATATACTTCAAGCTGTTATGGTCTGTGACTTATAAAGCTTCTCTATACAAATAGTGTCTCTTAATCTTTAAGGCAAAGACCACTACTGCCATATCCAGGCCATTTGTCGGGTAGTTTTGGTTATTCTTCTTGAGCTTGTCAGATCCTTGAGCTATAACCTGATTGTGTTGTATAAGGACATGACCGAGCCTAACTCTCGAAGCATCATAGTACATTGAGAAACCACCAGTCTCTAAGGATAACACTGACATTGGCGTCATGGTCAAACATGTCATAAGCTTCTATTAGCTCTCCTTACATGCTTCTGTCAACTAGAACATGATGTTCTTCTAAGTCAACCTGGTTAACAATGTTGCTATCTTGTAGAAATCCTTAACAAACCTTCTATAGTATCTTGGTATGGCCAAGAAACTATGAATATCAAAGACCGTGGAAGACCTTGGCCATTTTGTTTAGCCTCAACCTTCTTTAGATGCACCAAGATATTATCCTTAGACATTATATGTCCAAGGAACGATACTTGGTCAATTCAAAACTCATACTAAGAGAATTTGGCATACAGCTTATTCTCCCTTAGCATTTGTAAGATTATCCTCAAATGCTGCTCATGCTTCTCCTTGCTCCTAGAGTAAACTGGGATGTAATAATGGAGACAATCACAAAATGATCTAGAAACTGCTTGAACACTCTATTCATTCAATCCCTGAAGGATACAGAGGCATAGGGAAACCCAAAGGACATCATTAAAAATTCGTAGTGTCTGTTGTGGGCCTAAAAGCTATCTTGGGTATATCCTAACTCTTAATCTTTAACTAATAGTAGCTAGACTGGAGGCTGATTTTGGAGAAACACATTACCGCTGGAGCTGGTTAAATAGGTGGTCAATGCAGGGCAAGGGATATCAATCCTTGATTGTCACCTTTGTTGAGCTGTCTATAATCTATACACATTCTCATAGACCTATCATTCTTCGTGACAAACAATGTAACACCCCGATTTCTCTGTCCGAGGGAAATGACCAAAATGCCCTTGAGGTCATTTCCTGACCCGAACTCGAGGGTAACCAACTCGGTCGTCCTCGAAGGGTCAACTCAATGTTTGAAGGGGATTAAATGGCCCTTGAATGCTTTCGAAGCAAAATTTCGTTTCGCAGCTTTCGGTCAAAATGACCAAAATACGCGTATAGCGTTTTTACGCGGGTAAAGGTGCCGCTTGAGCCCTAACTTTCCCAGAGGTTTAAAAACATGTTTTCATGTGTCTAGAGGTCTCTGTTCAAAGTCCCGGTGGTCCCGGGCAGTTTTAGTGCAAAATTACGGTTTTGCCCCTAGAATAGTGCTTTTGAGCTTAATGACGTAATTAAGCAAACCTAAGCAATATTAGGCTCTAAACAAAGATTAATTTATTTCCATAATTAATCTAGAGTCAAAATAATTTATTAAAGTTAATTAGAACCTAAAAGTGCTTAGATTAAACTTAAATCCCTTTTTAGAACTCAAGACTCTTAGTCTTGGAATCTTGAATAGTGTTTTCTCTCTCCAATTCCTTAAATCAAGGAAATGTGTCTAGAGTTGTTTAGACTCTAAATTTAGGATTTAACTCACTAATGGTGCAAGACCACTCCTTAATTATGTCTAGACCACCTTAATTACCCATTTTCCTTACCTAAACACTTTCTTACAAATTCCTAATCTTAAGCATAATCAAAGATACACCTAAACACAACTCTAAACCACAATTAAAATGCAAACTAATCCTCCCCATGGGCTGATGCATTTCGGCCAGACCTCATCCCCTTTGACCACATATTAAATTGTTTTCTCACTCAAAGAACTATGCTTGAAGCCATACCTTGAACCATACCTTACCATACCTTAAGCCATACCTCACCATACCTCAAGAACACATTATCTCACCTCATGGAACTCATGGAATGCCTCCAATCTGCACCTCATGGCCGAAGCCATCCTCCCCCATGAGCTCCCTCCATTTGTTTCATTTCTCTATAAATAGAATGCCTTGAGGAGCTTGCACCACTTTTAGATCATTTGCTAAGTTTAGGAAACACTCAAAGCTTTTCTTTTCTCTCAAAGTTCTAGTGTTCTTCAAGTTCTTCAAGCTCTTCAAAGTTCTTCATCATCTTCATCTTCTTCTTCCATCTTCAAGTTCATCACACCAAGTAGGGATTTTCTTTCATGTATTCTTTTCTTTAAAGTTCTTGTTTCAAGCTTGATGTTCATAGTTTCTCTTGATTCTTTTTAGAACTTCTTTTCTTCTCCTTGTTCCTTCCCATTTTGGGCCATAGGCCTTAGAGAACAAAGGAATGAGAGCTTGATGATGAGAGTTTCATGATGATGTTCATCACTTGAAACAAACTCTAGAGCTTGATCTTTGTTCTTGAGCAAAAATGTGTCTAGTTTTTCCTTTCTTGAACTCTTGAGAACTTTAGCTTTAATGATGTTTTAAAATGGCTCTATGAACTCAATGATGAGGACACATGATGTTGGTGTTAATATATCATCAAGATCATGAACTCTAGAGTTTTAAAATGTTCCTTTTTCTTCTTGAAGATTTCGGCCATTACCTTAAATTTTCTAAGCTTCATGGTTTGATTTCCTAAAAATATTATGTTGAGTTTTAAGAACTCTAAGCTTGACTTTACCTTGTTTGGATGGGTTTGGGTTATGGTTTAAATTCCTTTAAAGTCTTGTTAAGAGCTCTAGAAAGATAAAATCAACTTGCATAATTTATTTTATGCTTGCATTCATATTTACATTCTTGCTATGCATCTTTACTTTCTAGCTATTGTAACGCCCCAATTTTTACTGTAATTTTTACTGTCATTAGAAATTACTCAATTACCGAATTACCGTAGGTAATTATTACATAAGATTTGAGGCCGAACAATCCTCAATAAAGGAATATAACATTAGAAGAGAGGTTGGGAACGATTCATGCGAGAGTCGCAAATCCCAAATTTCTGTACGTATAAAATGACCAAAATGCCCCTGAAGTTATTTTACTCAGAAAATGAGGATCGTGGGCCCCACCTATTCTCAAGGGGATATTTTGAGGATAATAAGGGATTGTTTGTGTTATGTGTGTTAATAGAGCGTATGATCTCAATTTTGAGTTCCGACGCGAAATGACCAAAACGCCTCATGGTCGCTTTAACTCCGATGTGCGTGCCGACTGAGCCCGAACCTCACTAAAATGTTTTAAAATGTGTTTTTAAGCCATGATTAACCGTTGGTTAAGCTCGGGTGGCCTCGGGCAGTTTTTAAGTGAAAGTACGATTTTGCCCCTGTTTTTGGGCAGTTTTGCGAATTTCGGGATTTTTGATTCGTATACCGAAACCTAAACAATATTAGGCTCAAATTAAAGCTTATTAAATTCTAAATATTAATCTAGAGTCAAAATTATGTATTTAGATTGATTAGAACCCAAAATTGCTCAAAAACACCCAAATTGCTTACTAATTCACTTAAACCCTTAACCGTAAATTCTCTAAATTACATGAATACCTTGCCTACACCTAAATAATGCATGGAACACACAAATTTCACTTCTTTGGGCTGTAATGGATGAAATTATTGATGCCATTATGCAGCTGAATTATTGCCAAAAGTTGCACTAAAACAAAATGCCAAAATGTCACCATAAGAGACATAATTCCTTAATTTCATACAACTTTGTCTAAAATGATTTTTCCTCCCTTATTTCTTCTGCAAAATTCCGTCCACTACCTCATCATTTTGGCCAATTAGAAGCCTCAAAATCTTCTATAAATAGGCTTGCTTGAGTGGTCTTGGAATGCTTGGTTCATAACTAGTTTTTAAGAGCACCAAAAACTTTCTTTCTTCCTCCTCTTTGGCTGAATTCTTTCTTTAATTTTTTCAAAGAGATTTTGTTTCATTTCACTTCAAGAAACCAAGTTCTCTTCTTCTTCTTCAACTCAGATTAGGTAGGGAGTAGTTTCTAAATTTATTTCTATGCTTTGAGGAGTTGTGTTTTTAGCTCAAAATGATGAAATTATGAACTTACCTTAGCTTTTCATTTTGGTTTTCCTCTTCAATTTTTCTTTAACCAATTCAACCATATGGCCTAGGTGGAACTAAGATGATGGCTTGATGATGAGGACCTTGAGGGTGGATTGTAAATCCATCACAAGTTAGGCCTCTAAAGCTTGAAAATTCCACTTGATGCAAAACTTTAAAGAATAATGCTTTATGATGCTAAAACAAAGATTTTTAGTTTAGAACTTGAAAGATGTATTTTCCTTTTATGTTTTATTTCTTGTTAAGATATGTATTGGGTTGAATTTATAATTCTTTTAAAGTCTTGAAGGAGCTCTAGTAAAGAAACAAAATGAATTTGCATCCATGATTAAGTTTATGCTTTGCATAACCATGTTTACCTTCTATGTCATCACTAAATTTTCAAGAATGAATAAATGAACTTGCATTTCTCATGTTTAAATTCCAAGCTTGTATTTCATGTTTATGTTTCAAGTCATCACTTAATCTTTCAAGATAATAAAGAGGTTGCATCTCATATTTAATTTATGCTCTCACTATATTTTATAATGGCTAAAAGAATCAACGCATGGCATGTTTATTTTATGCCATCACCTAAAGATCCTAGAGGTCAAAGACTTGGCCATGTATCACAAGCAAAGAAATATGATTATTGGAGTTAAAGAATTTATTCTTTAAAAAGTCTTGAGATTGGAGCTTAAAAAGATGTAATAATAATTCTCTTCTCCTCTATCGTCCTCAGGCGGACTACCGCCGCCTCCGGTTTCTTAATAATCTCTTCTCCTCTATCGTCCTGTGCGGACTACCGCCGCTCCGGTTTCTTAATATTCTCTTCTCCCTCTCGTCCTGCGGACTACCGCCGCTCCGGTTTCTTGTATCATGTTTATATTTCAAGTTCTTGCATCATGTTTAATTTTCAAGTCATCACCTTAAATCGTAAAGATAAAGAAATGGAATTGCATATCATGTTTATAATTCCAAGCTATCACCTTATAAAGATAAGATTAAAATAAGGTTGCATAGCATGTTTATAATTCTAAGATGTCACCTAAATCTCTAAAGCTCAAGACTTACTCCTTTTATCTTAAGTGAGAATTTTAATTGTGAAGATCCTCCCAAATTTGATAAAAGAACTAGTTTCTAAATGAGTTTTAAGGCTTTGCAAGGATTTTACGGGGAACTAGTAATTTATATGCACTTAAAATATGATTCTATGTAATTGCATGAGGTTCATGATTTGGCCACTGATCTGAGTTTAGTATCAATGTGTGATAATGATTTGATATGATTGAAGTTGTGATAATTATGGTTTATTGTTAAGAGAATGATTCATAATTGGTTTAGTAACTAATTAGTTCTATAATTGATAATTCTATGTAAGGATTGGATGCTTATTTAATGATTTCCTGGCTTGCATGTTATAGTTGCTGTTGCAAATAATGAGAATGCTTATACATGAAATGTTCTTTATTATGTAAAATTTACCTTTGTTGCTAGAAGAAAGTGTATCATTGTAAAAGTGTAATTTGGAAAGGTTCTGGCTAAGGAAAGATTTGGTATTTAAACGTGTCCATTGTGACCCACCTCTCTTTCTTGGGAATCTCCCATATGCATGATTAGAGTTGATATATATTATTCTAGCTTAAGACTATAAATGAGAAAATGTTATGATGTTTATGAATTGTATTATGATATAACATGCAAAGATTTAATGGTGACTTAAACTTATAAGAAAATGATCCTTTGGAACCATCAGACTATAGGTGGTGAAAAGGTGATTTTAGCCCCCTAACCCGTTCTCTCAAAAGGGTAGAGTCGGGACTTTAGCTTATAAAAAGGGATAAGTATATGCTAGTGACGACTAGTAAAGTATGAGCTCATAACCTAAATTACTCCCAAAAGGGTGGAGTATAGGGTGGCCTAAGGAAAATAATGATGATGATAAGATTTTAAGTCACCTAAGGCACTAAAGAAATGAAATATGTGCACTATGTCCACATGTAGCTAATATTATATGACGTTCTTTTATGCATGTTATTTGATAATGATGATGAGGAAAATGATGTAATGATAAAGGAAAAGTTCATTGTAAATATGACATGTTAAGATTATGATGCATTATAAGACGCATGATTAAAAATTGACGAACCTCGGTTAAGTATTTGTCCGAACTTAAAATGAATCTTTGCATGCTCACTATTTTAAAATAATCCCGAGGTTCCTGGGGACTTTGATGATGACACTGTAGAAGGAGGTACCTTCATCGAGAATTCTTTAGCAAGATTCTCACTCCCTTTTCTTTATTTCCGTCATTGTCTCCAGATTCAGATGGCGACATTCATCCTGTTCGTTGATACCCCTACTTGGGAATTTCACTATAATCCGGTGCATCGCTCGTATCATTTTGAAGGGAGGTGCGCAATTCGTGTTTTTATTTACATAGGTCGTCCATTTGCACATCCTGTCCCTAGTTATCGATTTTCTCCTACTTCTCCCTATGGCGATGAAATGGTTTTCGAACATGCACGTCCACTTGATGAAAGGATGTTACGTTCTTATCCCACTTCATCTGCTGTCCATGGATTTCCAGAGTATGTTCCCGAGACGAGATATTCTGAAACTGATCCTTCAGAGGACACTCCTACTCATGTATATTCTGAGAGCTCTGCTCCTACTCCCACACGTGTAAGAGAGGGTAGTGAGGAAACCGTTGTTCAGCCGAGGTTAGCAAGAAGGTCGTCCATGCGACCCCAGCCTGGTGCATCTCGTGTGTCCCCTCCCGAGGGAGCTCATCAGTGGATCGGATTTATTCCCCCATTTCCAGGACAAAGGCCATAGAAGGTTCTTAGTAGATTTATGTGTGATGATGCACCCTAGTTTTAGGATAACCTTCCGGGCTTATGGAGTTATCTAGTTTAGGGGCATGTATTTCCTTAAGTATATTTTCTTTTATGGGTTTGCATAAGATAATGATGTATGAACATAACCCACCCTTTGAGTGAGGTTATTGTATGTAAATATATGCTATAATGTGCTTATGGATGTTATATGATGGAGCCTAAGTGATATGATGTGATATATTCTTAAACGTCTTATTATACTCCGCTTACTCGTTCACGTTGTACTCGGCTCACGTTTTCAATTATGTGTTTAAAAAAAATTGGCTCGTAATTTCACTAAGTATTTTCAAATTATGAAGAAAGAACCAAAGCAAGGAGTAAAGTCTAGTCATTAATCAGATTCAACCTAGGTGTATCTGGTTAATTACTAGGGTGTTACAGCTATCACTTAAGAACATAAAGATTAAAATGGAACTTGTATCATCACTTAATTTAATTCTCGAAGCCTTTCTATTTCGGCCTTAAAGTCGATTGTTGTTGGGCCTAGAGCACTAAAATAAAGAATTGAACTTGCATTATCACCTAATTAATTTCTCGAATGCCTATCTATTTCGGCCTTAAAGTCGATTGTTGTTGGGCCAAGAGCACTAAAATAAAGAATTGAACCATGCATATTTACCTTCAAGCTTGCACGTCTAAGTTTATGCCTCACATATTTACTTTCAAGCTTGCATGTTTAAGTTTATGCCTTGCATATTTAAATTTAAGTCATCACTTTACTTTGTAAGCAAGATTTAAAATGAAAAGCATGAGCACGTTTAGTTTATGTCGTAACTTAAGAACCTAGAGCTCAAAGACTTGCCCATTTCATTCCAAGATAAAGTTAAATGTGAATGTATTCCTTGAATGCATAATTTCGGCCAAGTAGTGATGATGGACTTGCAATGAGTTTTCATCTAGCTACTAGGACCAATAGTCTATGTTTTAAGTTTTCCCTAAAGCTTTACAAATCTTTATAAGGTTATGTCATCACAAGTTGTGATTTTATTATCTTTTAGGGGATGGAATATGTTTTGGTCAGTGACCTAAGGCTTCACTTAGCCTCTTGATGAATTAAAATGTTTTGCAAAGAGTTTCAGAAGTTCTAGATCGATTCCGAGAGAAACTAGTTAACTTATGTACCTAGAAATGTCAATTTAACTCTCTCATTTAAGTTAAATGTTTTTGGTTCTGATGTGATGAGTGTGATGCTGTATGATGATGTTTTGATGTGTTGGAATGTGTGAAAATATCATGTGATGATGTAGAAGCGAACCTATGCATGATAGGTAAGAAACTAGCTAACTAGAAATACCGTAAAGCTAGAATTTAACATAGGTTTGACCCATTTGTTTTTGGAACTTATCCAAACTATTTTAATGGAAACATAATCAGATTTAGATTGTTTAGACATGAAAAACTTGGTAGCATTTGGATTAGAATTGAATTCTAGCACCTATGGGGAAACTAGTAACTAGAAAACCGTAAAAATGCAAATGTAGAACTCTTAGAACATTTAATTTTCTAGATTCTGTCCAGCACCCTTACAACATGATAAACATGATTAATAATTAATCCTTAAGCATAGGAATGCCTCAAAATTGATTTAGGTTAATATATAGCGCCTTCGGCGAAAACGGAACCGAGAAAGGGTCTAAAACATAAGTTCTAGAACCTCGTGAACACAAGTTAGAGGATTTGCCCTATGCTATTCAGATTTAAGTATGAACATGAGGATTAGGAATGATGATTAATTATAAGCCCTTAGGTGCATAAAAATATGAGCGACGGATGTTAGAGAATTATATCTCAAGATTAAGACCCGTAAGGGTCAAAGCATAAGCTACCGTAAGGGTAAGCGTTTGAATATTTTATGATGATGCATGAAGTATGCTAATGATGATGATGTTATTCATATGAGGAATTTATGAGGTTATATGTTTATGTGGCATAAAGCAAATTTGGAAGGAAATTCGGTGTAATGACCGTTGTGCCGAATTTCCGACAAATTTGGGGACTTAAAGAGATTTTGAAAATTAAGGTACTAAGATGGGTTCTAGGATGACACCGGTTTGGCCGAGCACCTCCATAGAACTCATGTGACATCGGTACCATTTTACACTCTTAGGTGACACCGGTTCGGCCGAGCACCCCTAAGAGAATTGCCCCTAACCCGTACTCAGATAGTCGGGATTTATGATTTATGATACGCTTATCGTTAAGTGGTAAGTAAGAACTAGTGACGACTAGTTAAGGTATGAGCTCATAACCTAGATGTATGACACGTTCTGGGTGACACCGGTTCGGCCGAGCACCCCCAGTTCGATTGTCTTTTAGGGTGGCCCATGAGAAAGAGAAGTTTCATGATTATGATTATGTCACTAAGTTTTGTCCCATATGAATGTTACTATTGCCACTTTATGCCACCAAGAATGATGATGCTTGATGTTATGTTTTATGTATGTGCATTAGGTAGTGCCATGCATACATTTTCTATTATGTTGCATCCATGACATTAAGATCATCCTAAAATGAATGGACCTTGGCTAAAATATATTTTAAAGTTTAAAATGAACCTAATACATGCTCAGTCATTTTGTATAAATAAACCCAAGGTTCCTGAGGACGTAGATGATGACACCTAGGTAGTAGGAGGCCCTACTGAGATTCTTTAGCAAGATTCTCACTCCCTCTATCTCTTTCTTTTCGTCACGTCTTCAGATGGCGACGTTCGTAGTGTTCGTGGACACCCCGACATGGGAGGTGCACTATGAGCCGGCTCACGGGTCATAGGATTTTGAAGGGCAGTGGACGGTGGGGGTTTTCATGTTCGTAGGACGCCTTCGCTCATCCCGCACACCCATCGCTTCTCCCGACCGCACCCTATGGCGACGACGAGCGGTTTTTGAGCGTCTTACAGACGCATGACGAGAGAGTGCTCCGCATGCACACCGCCGCCTTAGCCATGCGAGACTATCCCGATTACGTGCCCCGGATGTAACATCCTAATTTTTAACCCAATACTCTAGAACATATTTAGGTTAATCATTAGTCTATTACTTTTTTAGTCTCATTCCTTAGAATCTTTCATTAAAATACTTTGCAGAAAATACGAATAAATTTTTCTTTTGAAACTTGAAAGCAAAACGCGAGCCGCACACTAACCTAACGTTCGCCATAACCATAACGTGCAAGAAAAAGTAACCACACCATTGATAATCATGAAACATAGTATTATACATTACGATCACAATATCATCACATCTTCATAGATACATAGACTACTAACATCATAGTACCATCATTTACATCAAAATATGCCTACATATGTGAAGTCATCCTTATCCACCTATGAGGTTAGATAAGTGTCATCCCAAAAAGCTAAGCTATCTATGCCTCCGCAGCGACCCTCTACTCCGTCTGCTAGTGTGTCCCTTAAGCGCGCGCCTCAAAAAAAGTCACGAACCTCGTTGTAATCCTCATCTAGAAATGACACGGAAGAAAGGGAAGGGATGAGAAACTCAATTCGAGATTCTCAGTAGGGACTCCCAACTCTAACACTAGTGTCATCGTCGTCGTCCCCAGCCACCTCGGTTTTAATTATGAAAAAGGTGTACATGCATAAGGATTGGTTTTAGGCTTTACAAATCTAATTATCCGAAGTGGGTGTCTTTTAGTATGTGTCTTAATGACATGAATGCAACAGATATTTGATGAATGCATGACAATACCATATGCACATTAACACGAAAATCGTAATACTTGGGCACATCATAAAGGAACATAAATCATATACATGGCACGAAAAAGGCATAGTACTTTTCTTGTGGCATCTTTCTCATAAGTAAAACTCTTAAGTTCTTTTTCTTAAAGACCACCCTCTTAACATATCCACCAAAAGTCCAACCGATTCACCGGCCCGGCGATAATCTGGTCACCAAACTACATCTCACCTATCGCCTAGGAATGAGCTCAATCCTAACTAGTCGTCACTAGATTTAATATGGGCTAATTGAGGGGGTATACATAACTTTCTTGGATCACCTATCTTAGGATCATTTCCTTCTTTGAAACGCTCTACTGGTATCTAGTACACAGCGAATTGTCCGCTTTGGCAAGCTCAATGTCAATACCCTCACGGATTTGTTTCCTCCCCACCGTAGCGGGAGAAATGCGTCTCAGTACTATGTCACATCTGTTCTGGGGGTGCTCGGCCGAACCGGTGTCACCCAGGAGTTTTCACAAACTTTTCTCAAATTCTCAAGTTTGATGGGAAATTCGGCAGCGTAACGGCATACACCGGATTTCCTTCAAACTTGTTTTATGCCACGAAACATATAGAGCATGCATAGCCATTCAATACCAACATAAGGCATCATAATCATCGTGTGCATCATAAGCATCATAGTCTCATAATTTTTGCATAACGCATCATGGCGTGAGCATCACCATATCAACACTATATACTCTCATAAGAGATCACATGCTCAAGTTGTTCTCATAATAAAACATACACTTGCATGAAACATTAAAGCTCATTATGCTCTTAAGCCTATGGTGTCTTATGCTTTGACCCTTACGGGTCTAAATCTTGAAAACTAATTACGCTATCGTCTGTTTTTATCCTTTTATGCACCTATAGGCTCACAACTAATAATTCTTACTAATATTTACGCCCGTCAACAAATCTGGACAGCCTTACACTTTAAGGGCAGAAATTACATCTTGTGATTACGAGGGTTCTAGAAACTACGTCTTAGACCCTTTCCCGATTCCGTTTTCGCCTAAAGCACTATAAATTAAATCTAAACCATTTATGAAGTATTCCTAAGCCTTTGAACTAATTATAAACCATGTTTACTACATTGTAAGGGTGCTGGACAGAATCAGAAAACTAAATGTTCTAAGAGTTCTAAACTTGCACTTTTACGGTTTTCTAGTGACTAGTTTCTCTTTAGGTGCTAGAATTCAATTCTAATCCAAATTTTACCAAGTTTTTCAGGTCTAAACAATCCTAATTTGATTATGCTCCCATTAAAACAGTTTGGATAAGTTCCAAGAATAAATGGGTCAAAACTATGTTAAATTCTAGCTTTACGATATTTCTAGTTAGCTAGTTTCTTACCTATTATGTATAGAATCATTTCTACATCATCATATGATATTTTCACACACTCTAACACATCAAAACATCATCATACAGCCACAAACTCATCATAACAGTACCGAAAACATCTTGCTTCAATAAGAGAATTAGATTGACATTCCTCGGTACATAAGTTAACTAGTTTTTCTTGGAATCAATTTAGAATTTCTAAAACTCTTGCAAATCATTTTAATTCATCAAGAGGCTAAGAGAAGCCTTAGGTCAATGACCAAAATATATTTCATCTCCTAAAAGGGAATAAAGTCATATCTCATGACAACATAACCTTGAAAAGGGTTGTAAAGGTTTTAAGAAAAACTTAGAACATAGACTATTGGTCCTTGTAGCTAAATGAAAACTCATTGCTAGTCCATTATCATTACTTGGCCGAAAGTATGCATTCAAGAATGGTTTCACATTAAACTTTAACTTGGAATGAAATGGGCAAGTCTTTGAGCTCTAGGTTCTTTAAGTTGCGACATAAACTAAACGTGCTCATGCTTTTCATTTTTAATCTTGCTTACAAATTAAAATGATGACATAAATTAAATATGCAAGGCATAAACGTAACGTGCAAACTTGAAAGTAAATATGCGAAGCATAATCTTAAACGTGCAAGCTTGAAAGTAAATGTGCAAGATTCAATTCTTTATTTTAGTGCTCTTGGCCCAACAACAATCGACTTTAAGGCCGAAATAGATAGGCATTCGAGAGATTAATTAGGTGATAATGCAAGTTCAATTCTTTATTTTAGTGCTCTAGGCCCAACAACAATCGACTTTAAGGCCGAAATAGAAAGGCTTTGAGAATTAAATTAAGTGATGGTACAAGTTCCATTTTAATCTTTATGTTCTTAGGTGATAGCTTGAAAGTAAAATGCATAGCAAGAATGTAAATATGAATGCAAGCATAAAATAAATTATGCAAGTTCATTTTATCTCTCTAGAGCTCTTAGCAAGACTTTAAAGGAACTTAAACCTCAACCCAAACTCATCAAACCAAGACAAAGTAAAAGTCTAGAGTTCTTAGAACTCAACATAACATATTTAGAAAATCAAACATTTTGCATGTAAGAGGAAAGGTAATGGCCGAAACTTCAAGGAAAGAAAAGAAATATTTGAAACTCTAGAATCCATGATCTTGGTGATATATTAACACCAACATCATGAGACCTCATCATTGAGTTCATAGAGTCGTTTTAAAACATTATCAAAGTTAAAGTTCTCAAGAGTTCAAGAAAGGAAAAACTAGAAACACTTTTGCTCAAGAACAAAGATCAAGCTCTAGAGTTTGTTTCAAGTGATGAACATCATCATGAAACTCTCATCATCAAGCTCTCATTTCTTTGAACTCCAAAGGCCCATGGCCGAAACATAAAGAGGAATGAGGAGAAGAAAAGAAGTTCTAAAAGGAATCAAGAGAAACTATGAACATAAAGCTTAGAACAAGAACTTTAAAGAAAAGAATACATGAAAGAAAATCCCTACTTGGTGTGATGAACTTGAAGATGGAAGAAGAAGATGAAGAACTTGAAGAACTCCAAGAACTTGAAGAACACTAGAACTTTGAGAGAAAAAGAAAAGCTTTGAGTGTTCCTAAACTTAGCAAATGATCTAAAAGTGGTGCAAGCTTCCCAAGGCCATCTATTTATAGAGAAATGAAGCAAATGGAGGGTGCAAAGGGAGGAGGAGGTTTCGGCCATCAGATGGGGAGGGAGACCATGAGTTCCATGAGGTGAGATAATGTGGTCTTGAGGCATGGTTCGGTATGGTTCAAGGTATGGCCTCAAACATGGTTCTTTGAGTGAGAAAACAATTTAACATGTGGTCAAAGGGGGATGAGGTGGCTGAAATGCATCAGCCCATGTGGGGTTGTGTTTGCATTTTAATTGTGGTTTAGAGTTGTGTTTAGGTGTATCTTTGATTAGGATTAAGATTAGGAATTTGTAAGAAAGTGTTTAGGTGAGAAAGTGGGTAATTAAGGTTGTCAAGACATAATTAGAGGGTGTTCTTGCATCATTAGTGAGTTGTAACTTCATTTTAGTGTTTAAACAATTCTAGACACAATTCCTTAATTTAAGGAATTGGAGAGAGAAAACACTATTCAAGATTCCAAGACTAGGAATCTTGAGTCCTAAAAAGGGATTCAAGTTTAATCTAAGCAATTTTAGGTTCTAATTAACTTTAATAAATTATTTTGACCCTAGATTAATTAGGGAAATAAATTAATCTTCGTTTAGAGCCTAATATTGCTTAGGTTTGCTTAATTACGTCATTAAGCTCAAAAACACTATTCTAGGGGCAAAATCGTAATTTTGCACTAAAACTGCCCGGGACCACCGGGACTTGAACAGAGACCTCTAGACACATGAAAACATGTTTTTAAACCTCTGGGGAAAGTTTCGGGCTCAAACGGCACCTTTACCCGTGTAAAACGCTACAGGGGTATTTTGGTCATTTTGACCTGAAACTGCGGAAAATGAGACTTTCGCCTCCGGAACCGCTCAAGGGTCATTCAAACCCCTTCAAACATTGAGTTGGCCCTTCGAGTACTGCCAAGTCAGCCATCCTCGAATTCCGGGCCGAAAATGACCTTAGGGGCATTTCGGTCATTTTCCACTCAGACAGAAAATCGGGGCGTTACACCGGACCTACTTCTCGGAGACCGACCCGTCCGAGGACCCGCCTACTCATCCGTATAGCAAGAGCTCTGCCCCCTCTCCACCATTGATGAGGGAGGGCAGTGAGGATACCGTGACTCAGCCCCGACTTGCACGACGACCGGAGATGCGGCCACACCGCGGGGGTCACTCTCGATCCCCGTTCCGCCTCTTTACGCCCGAGGAGCTCGCACAGTTTCCCGGATACTTGTCTCGTTCATGAGACGGACGTCAGTAGGAGGTGACGATCGACCGATGGAGTACCCGGTTAGAGCACACACCACTAAGATGGGGATAAACCTTCTTTTGTTTAGAGGTTGTCCCATTAGGTGCACTCGGGTAGGGGAGTAGATCATGTTTACGTTTATGTTGTATTTCCTTTCCTGTACTTTCGTCGTACTAAACTAAGTCCCACACTTATAAGTGGGCAAATTATATATATATGAGATGATCTTCAGTGTTACTCATGGTGTGCCTTATGTTATGATGTTGTGAGACATTTGTTTACCATACATGGTTTACCGTTTATCGCATCACGCGGCTCTCACTTTGTTTTTCAAAAAAAAATTTACCCGTATTTTTCGCTAAGTAATTCTAAGTTAAATGAGGACTATGAAGTAACAGACTAATGATTAACCTAAATATGTTCTAGAATATTAGGTTAAAAATTAGGATGTTACAAACAACACTGGATAGGTATCCTAAACCCCAAACCCTAAAACCCCATGAATAAGTAGTCGACCAAATAAACCTGTCGACCGGTAACTCTTGAAGCTGATTTTCAATTTTCTCAAATCTACTAGTGCAATATAATTTGGGGTTATAGAGACAAACCTCACTCTAGGCTTAAGCTTTATCCCAAACTAAACTTTTTTCTCAGGTGGCATCCCGGCAAGTCATCTGGAAATACATCTGAAAACTCACAAACCATTGGAACTAAACATAAACTAGGTGCCTTTATATCCATATCCTTGATTAAACCTAGGTACTCATGACTCCCTCTATCCATCAATCAAAGGGCACTCATCACGGAAACCAAACTTGCAGGAACTGATCCACTTGTGCCTTGGAACTCTTGTGATATACCTCCTTGAATGTTGAGCCTCATTATCTTTCTATAACAGTCTACCACTGTATGACATGAAGCCAACCACTCAATACCCAAGATAACATCAAAGTTAGATATATACAACACTATAAGGTCTGGTAGTGTCTCCATTTCACCAACCTTGACTTTGTACAATCTATACAGTGTTTACACAAGGAGGAGTTCTCTTGAAAATACCCTAACTAACAATGGCTCCTCAAGATTTGAAGGGGATTTCTCAAACTATATGGCAAAGAATGGGGACACATAAGAATGCGTAGATCACGAGTCAAACATAGACATAGCTTCAAAGGAGCAAAATTCTATTATACCTGTTACTATAACATTGGATGTCTGGGCCTCCTATCATGTTAATGTGAATAAACAGAGCTGCCCCCACCACCCTGGCCTCTGCCGTCTAATTATCTGCCCCTAACTCTTTTGCCTATTGGAGTAATAAAGCTCTCTCGGGTCACTAATTGATAAAATAGGGCTAGAGCGGTGGGGTTTTCTGACCCCTGACTAGAAGCTCTCATCAGCATAAGGCAATTTCGATGCATGTAACCCTACTCGCCACAACCATAACATGTTGAAGAACCTCTCATGCATTGTCCTAAATGTCATTCACAAGTTTGACAATCTAGATAAGACTAGCCTAAACTCTGCCAACCAGACTGAATATCTCCTCTACTTTGACTCTGGGAGATAGCAGGGCATGTCGAGGCGTGCTCTAAGAAGGCTTCCCTACTCGATTAGCCTTGCCACTACCCCTAATAATGGTGACTCTAGCTTGACCTAGCATCACCCAAGAAGGAGCTATTGGAGCTTAGTTTTTGTGTCAGCCTTGGACGACGCTCTATGCTCTGTCGAGCTGCTCTCCATACCAACCCCTGTGTCCACTATTTGAGCATAATCCATGACCCTAATGTGAGGCTACAAGCTGGGGAACATGTCCTTGGACAGTCTCTAAATGGACCACCTCACCTTGTTTGTCTCCATCGGTAGCATGCACGAAGTTATCTTGCACCAAGTAAGTGAACCTCTCATTGTACTCTGCTGCTAACATCCCTGGTGATGACCCAAGTTCAAAACCTTATAGACCATCACCCAACTATTATAGTGCAACTAGGTCAGAGCAACATGAATTTGCTAAATAATGGAGATCTAGAACTTAGAGAATAGGATCTTTATCTTTAAATAGGTAAATAAGACGTCATAAATCCAGAGAAATAGGGCACCCCAAGACAAATTTGTAAGCATATTCATTGTCCAAAATCAGTAGGCTAAAGGACATTTTCCTTATCTTTCTCAGTATAGAAACATAGAAGCACTTTAGCTTCTAGAAATTTATGATCAACATTAGAAGATATTGTTAGCTCTAGAACCCTTCAAACGTTAATGCAAAATGTTTTAAATGATAATACAACCAATTTGGAGAAATATTTTGAAGAAGAACTAATATTTCCCTTGAGTTTCTTGAAGTATCAAACAAGTAGTAACATTAGCATAACACCATTCTTAAAGCAAAAATATTTTCATATAGCATGTGCAAACATGTTTAATCTCGTTAAAGAGAAAAACTAAATGAAAGTGAAAATTATATCGTGGAATAAATGAATATGTGCATAACGCATCGAAGAAATTTATCAAATGCAAGAAACCAAGGCTCAGATCTTCATAAAGTAACACGTGACTTCAGAAAGTATATTTCAAGTGAAGATTTCAAACAATTCCGAAGCAAGTGTGTTATACAACCTTCAATCATCATGATCACAATCATATCATCATCTACAGGCTCTGATTAAAGATTGTAAAATCAAAGATATATCAAGGAATTGATACTGCACTTTAGAAAGCACATTTTAGTGAGAAACTGTGCACTTTACAAAAATTGAAGGAAATTTGAAATTCAAATTTAAAATGAAACCTAGTCATAGACTGGTGTTACATCTCTTCTGCCAACTTGGTTAACTGCTCCAGCATCTAAAAGGAGAAATTCAAAAACTTTCTATTCACAATAGCTTCTGTAACAACTCTGACAGACGATGAGCTACTCCTCTAGACTGTTTTTTCAAGACACAAATAAATGATCAACATGTGTCAATTTGACAATAGATCAAAAGCAACGATCATAAATGCAAAACATCTGTAAATAGAGATGTTGTGCTAAGAAAGAAAACTAGATACTCCTGTAAAAACTGTGCTGAAATGTTGAAGATTTCTCATTTTTGTCTGTAAAGTTTATTACTTCTTGTAATCAATTTCTTATTTGTAAAAATCTTCTTTTACGTTCTTAGTAGATCATACATTCTTCTTAGGAAGAATCATAGAAAGAAGTCATTCAAGTTTCCAGGTCCATTATTGTATATCTTATGAAAACTTGAGTGTTGGTTAGTTTGAGTGAAAAACCCAAACATAAACCTTTGTAACCTCGATCTAGTAGTGATCGGTGTGAGATAACTTGGAGAGGCAAAGCAAAGACTACATGTAACATGACAGTATGAGCGAACTACTAGTTATAGGGACAACTTGGAGAGGATGCTTAAAGACTACTCAGTTGTTATAGCAGAGTGTACTTGCTAGTTATTGTGTTAGCTTGGAGAGACTATTTAAAGACTACTTAGTTGTGACAACAGAGTATACTTGCTGATCACTGTGTTAGCTTGGAAAGGCTAGTTAAAGACTCTTGCTTGTCACTGGTAAGAGCTTGGAAAGACTACTGTAAAGAATATCCAACTTTCTCAGGTTGAGAAAGGTTTTAGTGGAACTCAACTGTTGTTAAGAACTGGATGTAAGTAGGATTGGCCAAACTAGTATAAACTCTCGTATAGTATCTTCTTCTCGTTCATCTCTCTTTCCTTTATTGCCTTGTGTTTTTTTTTTGTGTTTTCTAGAAAACTTGCTTTTATGTGTTTATTACATATCTCGAATCAAAAATTTACTTTTTGACATATCTAACGTTATTTCCACTGCACTTCAAATAATTGATAATATTTTTGTTTAAGTTTTTTAGAAAAAGAAAAGAAAGGTGAAGCATGATTAAACCCCTCATCTCGTGCGCTTCTCTACCTACAATTGGTATAAGAGCTTAGGGCTCTAAAGGGTTGAGTACTCTAATAACTGCAGAGGACAAAGATCCTAAGGAAACTGTACTCTCACAAAATTTCCCATGTTTTTCTTAGAGATGGTTTGGCTCACAGTCTGTTGAGTATCAGCCAATTTTGTGACAAAGGCTTCAATGTTTTATTTAATTCTCATGCATGCAAAATTATAAATGTAACATCCTAATTTTTAACCTAATACTCTAGAACATAATTAGGTTAATCATTAGTCTGTTACATCATAGCTTCCTTACTACTTTAAAATACTTAGCAGAAATACTGGTAAATTTCTTTTTTGAATTATAAAAGCAAAGTGAGAGCCGCGCGACACGTTAACTAGTAATGTTCGAAAGGTAATAAAGCAAACATCGCATGGCAGCATTACATAAGCAAGTAAAAGCACATCATAATAACATTGAACTTCATATTTATTTAATATATGATATGCCCACTTGTGTAGAGTGGGGCTTAGTTTGATACAACATAAGCAATACAACTAAAAAGGAAATATGAGAGAAAGTGCAACGGAAAACTATAAAAGCAACTCCCCTAACCAAGTGCAACTAACGGGATGACCTCTAAAATAAAAGAAGGTTCATCCCCATCTATGTGGTGTGTGCTCTACCCGGGTACTCCATCGGTTGTACGTCACCCCCTACTGACGTCCATCTCGCGAGCGAGGCACATATCTGGGAAACTGGGCGAGCTCCTCGGGCGTAAAGAGGCGGAACAGGGATCAAGAGTGACCCCCGCGGTATGGCCGCATCTCCGGTCATCGTGCAAGCCGCGGCTGAGTCACGGTATCCTCACTGCCTTCCCTCATCAGTGGTGGAGAGGGGGCGGAGCTCTCGCTATACGGATGGGTAGGCGGGTCCTCAGACGGGTCGGTCTCCGAGAAGTAGGTCTGGGGCACGTAACCGGGATAGTCTTGCATAGCTGAGGCGGCAGTGTGCATGCGGAGCACTCTCTCGTTATGCGTACGCGCGCACTAAAAAACCTGCTCGTCTTCGCCGTAGGGTGCTGTCAGGGAGAAGCGATAGGTGTGCACGGGATGAGCGAAGGGACGTCCTACGAACATGAAGACTCATACCGTGCACTGTCCCTCAAAATGGTATGACCCGTGATCCGGGTCATAGTGCACCTCCCACGTCCGGGTGTCCACGAAAACCACGAACGTCGCCATCTGAAGACGTGGCGGAAAGAAAGAGATAGAGGGAGTGAGAATCTTGCTAAAGAATCTCAGTAGGGCCTCATACTACCTAGGTGTCATCATCTACGTCCTCAGGAACCTTGGGTTTAGTAAACAAAATAAGTGAGCATGCATCAAGTCCATTTTTAGGTTCTAAAACATAATTTAGCCAAGGTCCGCTTATTTTAGCATGATTCTTAATGACATGGATACAAGCATATTAAAGAATGTATGCATGGCTCTACTTAATGCAAGAATAATCATCATATATTTAAGAACATCATAATAGTGGCATAAAGTGGCAAATAAATTCTCTTTGTGACATAATCATCATAACTTCCTCATAGGCCACCCTAAAAGATAAGCGCTCTGGGGGTGCTCGGCCGAACTGGTGTCACCTAGAACGTGTCACATCTCTAGGTTATGAGCTCATACCTTAACTAGTCGTCACTAGTTCTTACTTATCAATCTCGATAAGCGTAACATAATCATAAACATAAACCCGACTTATCCAGTACGGGCTAGGGGGCATTTCTTGGGGGTGCTCGGCCGAACCGGTGTCATCCAAGAATTAAATCTTGGTACCGATGTCACATGAGTTCTCTGGAGGTGCTCGGCTGAACCGGTGTCATCCGAGAACCCATCTTAGTACCTCAGAAAAAATTTCATAGGTTTTCAAAAACTTTCTGAATCCTGAATTTGTCAGAAATTTGACGGCATAATTGTACCATGCCGAATTTCTTCCAAATTCTTCTTTATGCCATATAAGTCGAGCAAACATGCGTCCTTCATCATGCTTTCATGCAATCACATAATCATCCTCATACTTTCACAAGCAACATTAAAAGTTTGCTATGCACTTGTTCCTACGGTATTTTATGCTCTGACCCTTACGGGCCTTAAACTTGTGAGGTAGTTAACCTATCATCTCCTATCAAACTTTTATGCACCTAAGGGTTCTCTCTTATAAAAAATTATCATTTATTTATGCTCTCAATTAAATCACCATTCCTTAGGGGCAGCGTTTTAAACTTATGATTACGGGGTTCTAGAAGTTGCATTTTAGACCCTTTCTTGGTTCTGTCTTCGCCTAAGGCGCTATAAGTTAGTCCTAAACCAATTATGAGTCATTCCTACATCAAGGAACTAATTATAAACCATGTTCTCTACATTTTAAGGTTTCTGGACAGATTATAAGAATTAAATGTTCTAAGAGTTCTAGAATTGCGGTTTTACGATTTTCTAGTTACTAGTTTCTCTATAGGTGCTAAAATTCATTTCTTCTTCAATTGTAACCAAATTTTTCATAATTAATCAATCCTAATCTGATTATATCCCTATTAAAATAGTTTGGGCAGTGTCCATAATTAAATGGGATAAAACTATGCTAAATCTTGACTTTACGATTTTCCTAGAAAGCTAATTTCTTTCTTAACTTGCATAGAATTGTTCCTACTTTGTCATACATAATTTTTCACTCATTCAAACACATCAAACATCATCACATGGCAGCAAGCACATCATGGAAGGATCGAAACATTAAGCTTCCAAAAAGATACATAACTTGATATTTTTAATACACATAAGTTACTAGTTTCTCTTGGAATCATTTTCAAGATTTTTAAAACTCTTTTGCAAACCATTTTATCACGTCAAAGAGACTAAACACACATCCTTGGGTCAGTGACCCCTTAATCCCTCCTTAAAAGAGTGTTAAATTCATAGAACCTTGTTGGTCTTAAACTTAAACAAATTCGTGAGATTTAAAAGGATTTCTTAAAACTTGACTTATGGGTCCTTGAAGCTAGATGAAACTCATTCCAAGTTCATCATCACTTCATGGCCGAAATCATGCATTCAAAGAATGCTCCCTCATTGAACTTTAACTTGAGATAAAATGGGCAAGCCTTTGAGCTCTAAGATCTTTTAGGTGATGACATAATTTAAACATGCTATGCACTTCATTTTTATTCTTCATTACAAATTAAAGTGAGAGCTTAAAATAAATATGCTAGACTTGAATATAAAAATGCAAGGCTTAAAATAAATATGCAAGACTTGGAATATAAATATGCAAGGCTTGAAATATAAATATGCAAGTTCAATTCTTTATTTTAGTGCTCTAGGCCCAGCAACAATCGACTTTAAGGCCGAAATAGAAAGGCTTTGAGATTTAGTTAGGTGATAGTGCAAATCTCATTTTAAATCTTTACGTTCTTTAGTGATGAAAGGTAAATATGCTAGACAAGAATATAAATATGAGATGCACTCCATTCTTTAGCCTTTAACTTTAGGTGATGGCTTGAAAATTAAATATGAATGCAACGCTCAAAATAAATATGTAATGCATAAGCTCAAATTTAAATATGAATGCTAGTTCATTTTATTTCTTATTAGAGCTCATACAAGACTTTAAAGAAACTTAGACCTCAAGCCAAACTCATCATGACAAGATAAAGAAAAACAAGAGTGAACCTTAAGGGTTCTTTAAACGCAAAGTTTCTTTTCTTGAAATGTAAACTTAAATAACATTTTTATTGAAACTCAAGCTCTAGAGGCCTCATTGTGATGAACACATAGTCATCATCTAGAAGCTCTTATCATCAAGCCATTGTGAGTTCCCTTGGCCAACATGGCCGAAAATCATAAAGAAAGAAAAGGAAGAAGAACCGAAATTGTTGGAGAAGAAAAGAAACATTTGGAAATCTAGAGACCATGATCTTGATGATGCATTAACACCAACATCATTAGTCCTCATCATTGAGTTCATGTGACCATTTTAAAATATCATCAAGGTGAGAGGTTTCAAAGTTGAAGAAGAAAGAGCAAAGAAAACATCTTTAACTTAAGAACAAAGATCAAACTTTAGAGATTATCCAAGTGATGAACATTATCATCATGGAACCTCATAATCAAGCTCTCATTCCTTTGCTCTCAATGGGCTCATGGCCAAAACACAAAGGGGAGGAGAAGAAGACAAGAAGTTCTAAAAAGGATTCAAGAGAAACTAAGAACACATAAAGAAATTGTGGACTTTAAATGAAATAACTCTTGAAAGAAAATCCCTACCTAGTGATTAGGAGGTTGGAATGAGAGAAGAGGATGAAGAACTTGAAGACTTGAACTTGAGAGAAAAAGGAAACTTTGAAGTGTTTCTTTGAAAACTTACTCTTTGCAAATGAACTCAAAATGATACAAGTTCACCCAAGCAAGCTATTTATAGAGAAATGAAACAAATGAAGGGTGCATGGAGGGAGAGGGAGTTCGGCCATCAGATTGGAAGGAACCCATGAGTTCCATGAGGTGAGATAATGTGGTCT